>OW386292.2:63758627-65043288 GCA_936432065.2 Rutpela maculata
AAATTTTACAGTGTCATTATAGTCAGCTTAAGAACATTTGTTACTATTCTATTTCTGTTCTAATTCTAAGGAGAGCAAATAATTTCGTTTTACGAAAAACGCGAAAAATATTTAACGGTTGAAAATATTTAAACAATAAATATTTAAAGAAATAAGACAATTATTACAACTCTGACTTGAATAATAATTTAACCTAATTTATATTATAACTAGCTGATGCTCGCGACTTCATTCGCGTGGAAGACTTCTTGCACGTGGAATTAAGAACATTGATCTACTAACTTATGCCTATAAAGAAGTACTACATACTCACTGAGTACTCCTACAGTACTCAGGAAGTACACTCGAGGGAACCTACTGCGCATCCATGGTACCCGGGGAAACCCACTGCACATTCATTGAGAATTCATTGCAATCGAGGAAAACTTCTGCACATCCATAGTACTTGGGGAAACCCACTACGTACCCATTGTACTCAAGGAAACCCACTGCGCATCCATAGTACTCGGGGAAACATACTGCGCATCCATGGCACTCGGGGAAACCTGCTGCGCATTCATAGTACTCGAGGAAACCCACTGCGCATCCATAGTACTCGGGGAAACCCACTGCGCCTCGCAATTTGGTAACAATTCATTATTCTATTTTTGTGTTAGAGCGAGTTAAACGAAAAAATAATTATTTTAACCGACAATAAAGCACATGGGTGGGTACGTGTCAAATTTCATGCTTAAAAACATCCCTCTCCCTGTTCACCTGTTCGGGAGGTCTCTTTTTGAAAACCGTCGAATACGTGTCTCCTTATTTCCTCAGAAGAGCCCATCGCTAGAATATCGCGTTATTGATGTACGCGATTTCAGAGATACGTTTAGATCAACTACCACCCCGCTTTCACCCCTTCAAAAAGTGAAAATCGAAATTTCGTCTCACTCGTGTTTAATAGATTCCAATAAAGAATATTTGTGCCAAATTTCACGCGTCTAGGTCTAACTGTTTCCGAAAACCTCCCGCTCCCCGAAAGCCGTCGAATATGTGTCTCCTTATATCCTCAGAAGAGCCCGTCGCTGGAATATCACGTTTCTGACTTACGCGATTTCAGTACCCTTTAGACCATCTGCCACACCTCCCCCCCCGTTTTCACCTCTTCAAAAAGTGAAAATCGAAATTTCGCCTTACCCGTGTCTAATAGATTCCAATAAAGAGTATTTCCGCCAAATTTCACGCTTCTCTGTAATAAAATACAATATTTTCAACCCGCGAAACGGAAAGATACGCTCTCCTTAGAATTTCCCAAAGATTAATTTGAGACACACTGTATATAAAGTTTCAAGAACTTTATCACTTATAGACTACAAGCCCATCGTAATTTTTAAGGGGTCAAGTGACCCAGCATGAATTATATCCAATACGATGATGGTATATGAAACCAGAACTTTAGGCACTATGCCGTCACTTTTGGGCGGTTCAGGTGAGTACACAGGTAAATTGAATTTTCCATCTGAAAGTGCGCTCTTCAGACTAAATATTTTTGTACGGCATTCCTCATGTTTGATAGTTCATGAAAAAATAATCACCTAGAACCTACTGCCGTACAAAAATAATAAAGTCAGGGGAATTTTTTTATTTTCCGAAAATTTTCCCAGGCAAATAGGTGATTTGATACTGTACGGCGTTTGTACAATTAGATTTGTATGCTTTCATAGATTCATTATTCAGCAACGCCGTACATATCTGGTGGTTCCAGGGTGAGAAATCCTGGGCGCAACCACTTCCCCTAGACCCGTATGGTGCAAGATTTCTAGCACCAAGAGTGTAACAACTAACTATCTTTGACCTTAAATATCTTGACTCGCGTACACGAGGTTCTATGAGACTTTTGAGCCAAAACAAAGATTTATACAAGTTTATAGCTTATTATCTTTCATTCCGAGGTGGAATCCCGATATGACTGAATTATTATGCTGGTTGTATATAAAACTTGTTTCAAATTTTTGCTCAACTTACGCTAGAGATGTAGTTTGATGAAACTCCGACTCAGTGGCTTACGTGTTCCGTTTGAGTCCCGGGTTCGAATCCTGGCTAGAGTATGGATGTTTAGTGGCGTTTTTATCATGTTATCGAGATGGTAGCATTCGGCTAGATTGCGGTTAAGTGAGACAGCACGGGCTAGTAGCTGTTATCTCTCCCGAGTTCGAGTCTCAGCTGTAGCAGATAGCAATGTCGCAGGGAATGGGTGTTGTTGTCTGTTAGACCGTGGGATAGTGACGGATTTTTTTAAACGTTTGGTTCCTATCTGGCCTTTTGGGAGCCTTTTGTGCCCGATTTGTACTAACCATTTTTGTGTTTATCAAACGGTTATCCAGGTCCCCTCAGCGGAAAACAGAAAAGAAAATTTCATGAAAATGAGCAATTTCAAACGTTTTGTTCCTATCTGGCGTCAAGTTAGACTTATGTTTTAAAGAAAAACATCCGACGGAAGCTTATCGCCAGACAAATTCCGTGGGCCGGAAGGCCCGAAATTTCAATCCGAAGTTGTAAGAAAAATGGTTAAAATCAAACGATTTGGTTTTTATCTGGGAATTGTATATATGTAAATAGATTATAATTATCGAGATATAACAAACGCCAGACAAATTCCGAGGGCCCAACAGTGAAAAAATTATTGTTCAAGTTGTCAACTATTCCGTGAAAATCAAACGATTTACATTCGTCTGGCATTTGTTTTTTTGTTAATATTAGACAATAAGTACTTTCAATTTAAGATTCCCAGACGAATTGGCTGGGTCCCCTGGATAGCCAGACAAAAAGAAAATCGCGAAAAAAATGCCATTTTCCAAACGATTTATTCCTGTCTGGCATTTGGATTTTAAAAAGATATGTTAATAAATAAGCCATATTTCTAGTCCCAGATAAAAAGCTTGGGCCCAGACGTAGATATCTTGAGCGAAAGTATCGAATAATCAAAAAACAGTCGTGTAAAAATCGATGCATTTTCAAAGGATTTACACTCGTCTGGGATTTGTGTTTTTAAAAAGATATGTTAATAAACAAACCATATTTCAAGTGCCAGAAAAAAATCTGGGGCGCAGCTGTAGATATATTTTGAGGTTCTACAGTTGGCAACTTTTTAATCTTGGCTACTACGCCAAAAGACTATAGCTAATTTAAATAGAATAAAATTTGCTAAAAGTCTTTTTTAAATTTTTTGAATTCCGACAAAAATGAAGGAATTAGAAGGGGGCGGGATTTGGGACTTCTTTTTTTCGGTAAAATTTCTCCATTTTGTCATCGTAATTAATCGGTAATTAATTGAAATCGATCTCATATATGATGTTCACTTAATATCATGTACTACTTTGACGCTCCGTTAATCTCGGTAAAGGTTTCTGAGAAAAAATATTTTTTTTTAGATTTACATACACTATAGAAAAACGTGTAATTTCCTACATTTCCTCGAATATCTCGATAATTATTGTTTTTTTCGAAAAATTTATAGATAGCTCATGTAAACAGAATTGATTGAGCCTTTCCGACACTTTAATTTTTTCTCTAACATAAAGAGCAAAAGACCAAATATGCGGACGTCTATTAATTAGGGTGAAGACGTATCGCTCAGCTAAAGTACACTATCTGTGGGACCCCACGCGAGACTAGTTTCTCGATCTGACGTCACAGTGCTTTTCGTGAGGAGTAGCGAGGATTTCAACTTTAATTATTTATTGCAAAGTAAGTACTGCGATTTAAGAGCTGATATTCGGTGTGGCGTGCGTTTTTATTCATAAACACACACTCTAATGAAATAAAAAAAAAATGGGTAAGTTCCCCATTAGCAAACGATAAATAAAAACTACTCCGGGACGAGCGGGAAGTATAAAAAGCAACGTCGCTCGCAAGCAATGCATACCACATGTATTTCTACCACATCGCATCTTACGTGTCTTATGTCGCGTGCATTAAAATGAGAGAAGAAATCACTTTTGTGTGGTTGACTACCTACGCCAAGGGAGAATGAAACAGGTACGGACTTACGAGGATTCTCAGTTTCAGATATGGTGTAGTGCAGAGTTGTAAATTATATATTAATATGTAATAATTTATATTTGTCTTTTTGCTAGTATGTAACTTATTTATTGTAAAAATTATTCGATCGAGGGATTATGAATGTGAAAGTGACAGTTATATTGATTCCAGTGATAAAGAAAATCAAATTCCAAATGAGTTTCAAGTGAGAAAAAAACGGCATTTCAAGGGCGGATCTGGACCTTGAGCTTGGGGGGGGGGGGGGGGTAACATAGCCGCGTGTTGAAAATAACAAAAATGCTTTTCCTCGATTAATATATTCTTGCTTTATTAACCAATCAAAACGTACATTTTCAAAAAATCCAATAAGATTTGTTTAAAGTGAGAAAAACGGCTATCGATAAGTGGAAAAATCGAGAAAAATGTATGTTACATTTTTCGTAGTAGCCATGTGTCAAACTAAAGTAATTGAAATTATTAAAATCTGACATTTCATGTTTTCATCTTGATTTCTGTACACAAAATGAATGAGAAAAAGCGATTTGGTGATGTTTCACAAGAAAATATTACCGAAGCTATGAATTAAAGTGTCCCAGTTAAAACGAGAAACACTAAAAATTCTATATGGAAACAATTTAAAGCTTTTTGCAAAGAGCATTATTCCTTTAAAAAAAGATACGACTACTATGATGAACTTGCAAATATTTTGACTGACAGGGGTTATAACATGATAAAAAACATTAGAAAATGTTTTTATTTTTTATTATAAATCGTTGTTTTTAAAACATTAAATAAACTGTTTTGTTGTTTTAATAATTATTTTAGATAATATTTTTTTAATCATATATTAATCTTCTGTAATACACACGAGGTTGATTTTCTACTTGGGTAAATTTTTTTTGAGTGACTCAAACTTGTTTTCCATGAAAATTATGCTCGAATTAAGGGACATAGGAAAAATCGCTCCACTTCATGTCGCGATTTTTCCATGCCCTTAATTCTCGAATAATTTTCATGAGAAAACAGGTTATTGTCCAAAAAAAATTTACTCGGTAAAAAATCGACCTCTTGTTCATTAATACCTGAAAATTAAAATTGATGAGCGGGGGAGAGAAAATCTCAAAAAAAAAAAATATAAAAACAACTAAATAGAATATATATTCAAAAATATAAAATAAAATAATAAAAATTATGAAATTCTAAATTGAAAATTGATTGTTTACGGAATTTTGGGGGGTAATTACCCTGTTACCCCCATAAATCCGCGCTTGCGGAATTTAAGTAGTGAGGCGAAACAAATTTGTTTAAATGTGTATAATACTCTTTTACAATGACAAGCTAATGAAATGCCAGACGAGTGTGAATCGTTTGAAAATGCATCGATTTTTACACGACTGCATTTTGATTTTTCGATAATTTCACTCAACATATCTACGGCTGGGCCCAAGCTTTCTGTCTGGGACTTGAAATATGGTTTATTTATTACCATATCTTTTTAAAATCCAAATGCCAGACAGGAATAAATCGTTTAAAAAAATGGTTTTTTTCCGTGCACTTCTTTTAAGATTTAAAATATGTTTGGCCCACGCTTTTTGTCTGGAACTTGAAATATGGTTTATTTATTACCATATATTTTTAAAATCCAAATGCCAGACAGGAATAAATCGTTTGAAAAAATGGCTATTTTTCGTGCACTTCTTTTAAAATTTAAAATATGTTTGGCCCACTAAAAATATCTGTGAATGATACAATACATTTTCGTTTTGGTTAATTTTTACAAAAAAAATAATTTCACATGAGAACCAATCGTTTGATTTTCGCGGAATAGTTGACAACTTGAACAATAATTTTTTCACTGTTGGGCCCTCGGAATTTGTCTGGCGTTTGTTATATCTCGATAATTATAATCTATTTACATATATACAACTCCCAGATAGAAACCAAATCGTTTGATTTTAACCATTTTTCTTACAACTTCGGATTGAAATTTCGGGCCTTCCGGCCCACGGAATTTGTCTGGCGATAAGCTTCCGTCGGATGGTTTTTCTTTAAAACGTAAGTCTAACTTGACGCCAGATAGGAACAAAACGTATGAAATTGCTCATTTTCATGAAATTTTCTTTTCTGTTTTCCGCTGAGGGGCTCTGGATAACCGTTTGATAAACACGAAAATGGTTAGTACAAATCAGGCACAAAAGGCTCCCAAAAGGCCAGATAGGAACCAAACGTTTAAAAAAATCTGTCACTATCCCACGGTCTATGTATGTGAGTGTGTTTTGGTTGAGTGGTGGAATAGTTTACTGCAAAACTCCACCAAGACGTTAATACAAATAAGATGCAACTACAATGAGACCACCGCTGAGCCATACCCTACAGCTGTAAATTTAATAAAAACCGCTGCCTAAGGAATCATCACTTCCACATCCAGACTTCCTATCTAAGTATCTTACAACGAAAATACTATAATTGCACTCCACTAAGTGGAGATAATTGTTTATGGAGCTTTAATGATATAACATTTGAAATCGTGTACCCATAAAATGATATGCCCCATCAGTAGTAGTAGGTGGTGGTGGTGGTGGTGGGGGTGAATGAAGTGAAAACAATTCTTGATGACTGGTTCTTGTACACACACTAAATCACAATATTTTTTCACCCTCTTTAATAATGGGGTGGGAGAGGTAATAAAGGTGGCTATTGCTAAACATGTTTTTGAGACCTTAACTCCTCTTATATTTACTAAATACCAATTTCATGCACTCTTAATTGCTTGATTTACCTATTTATCTCAATTTAGCCTTCAACTTTGCAACGGAATAAGATCAATATATAATAGTTCCAGATCTCGTAAAAACACATGCGTGTGCCATATTTAAGTCAATATCTTAAACGGTTCCAGAGTAATCGTGAGCACCAAACAGATACCAGACAAACAGACAGACCGACGAGACAGACAAATTTATTTTATTCAAACTTAACATATTGACGTTTCATGAAATGCTATGCCTATTTGTACAATGAAAGTTTTCAAAAATTTTTCTTGCGTTAGTATACTTCAACTGGATGTGCAAGTAATGTGCAGAAAATAGCATGACAAAGATATAAAACATCATTCTGTGCCGTGGACTACACGATAGAAGTAAAGCCTCTGCTTCAAGCATTTTCTTCAATGAAACCTACTACGGACCCATATTACTCGAGGTAGCCCACTGTGTATCTAATTTACTAAAGGAAAGCCACCACGCATTCATACTTCTTGAATAAATCCACTACGCAACCATTTTACTTGGGGAAACCCACTGCGCATCTATATCACTTGAGGTAACCTACTGCGCATCTATACTACTCGTGGTAACCTACTGCGCATCAATGGTACTCAAGAAAAGCCACTGCGCATCCATAATATTCGGGGAAACCTGTTGCGCATGCATACTACTTGAAATAACCCACTGCGCATACATTTTACTGGAGGAAACCCACGGCGCATCCATATCACTTGAGGTAACCTACTGCGCATCTCTACTACTCGTGGTAACCTACTGCACATCAATGCTACTCAAGAAAAGCCACTGCGCATCCATAATACTCGGGGAAACCTACTGCGCATCCATACTACTTGAAATAATCCACTGCGCATCCATATGACTTCAGGAAACCCACTGCGCTAAACATACTACTTGAGGGAACCTACTGCGCATCTATGGTACTCTAGAAAAGCCACTGCGCATCCAAAATACTCAAGGAAACCTACTGCGCATCCAAACTACTAGAGGCAACCTACTGCGCATCGATGGTACTCGAGGAAAGTCACTGCGCATCCATGCTACTCGAAGTAACTTTAATAACTATAGTACTCTAGACAAGCCACTGCGCATCCAAAATACTCGAGAAAATTTACTGCCCATCCATACTACTAGAGGTAACCTATTGCGCATCGATGGTACTCGAGGAAAGCCACTGCGCATCCATACTATTCGAAGTAACTTTAATAACATGATATTTGAAATCGCCTACCCCAAAAACCTACAAAACGATATGCCACATCAGTAGGGGGGTGGTGGCATAGGGGTGGGGGTGGGGTGGTTTTGGATTAAGTAAAAAAAATTTTGAGGCTTAGGTTCTTGTATACACGCTAAATTACAATTTTATTTTTTTCACCCCCCTTTGATAATGAGGTGGGGGTAGTAATGGGGGTGGCTAATGCCAAAAATTTGTTTGAGACTTTAAGCTCTTTTATATACACTAAATATCAATTTGATGGACTCTTACCGGCTTGATTTACCTATTTACCCCCATTTACCCCAATTTACCCCCCAACTCTTTGACGGAACAATATGAAAATATAATCTAGTTCCAGATCTCGTTAAAGTACATACGTGTACCAAATTTCAAGTCAATATCTTGAACGGTTCCAGAGTAAACGTGCGCACAAAAAAAGTTACAGACAGACCGACAGACCGACAGACAGAAATTTTTTTTTCGCTCAAACTTAAAATCTCGACGTTTCATGACATTTTAAGCCTATTTAGACAATAAAAAATTTTAAAAATTTTTTTGTCGTTACTATACTTCCACTGGATGTGGAAGTAAAATTGCTAAGCTAATATAGAATAATGACTGAAAAAGCATAAAGGAAAATTTTTCTAAACTTTTTGCAGTCTGTTAAAAATAAAAAATAAAACTAATATAATAGGAGCGAGATGGGCCTTTCCCACGTTTTTTTTATTGAATATTTGAAAAGCTCTCTTTAAAAAACTCACCCGTATTTTTTCTTTTTTGCGAAATTTGCTTCTTTTCTACAGAAAAAATTATTATGTTATATGAATTTAAAATTGGCGGCAATATTTCTGCACTGATGACGAAATGGGCGGAATGACCGATCAGTATACTCTAGCACCCTTGGTAGAGGCTACATATGAGCAGATTGTACATATAAGTGTTTGTCTCTTTCTATCTTTACCGAATTGACAGACATGTCATCAAGCTTTGTTAGTTCTAGTCTAGTGACACAGAAGAGCTATAGGTCTTCTGTGCTACCCATACAGCACACCAAATAACGATTACGATGTGTTCGCATTGTGACGATGTATCTAGATGCAGACACAAGGTTACACAATTCTATGATGTAAATGTGCTACGTTTACACATTGTAAACACACACGTATGCACAAAGGTTAAACGTCCGCCTCACAATGTAGCCACAGTATACCATTTACATATACACAAATAATTTGATCCACAGTGTGTTATCGGCTGCACGTTTATTGACTTCCTAATGTCTCAGACGAATGACGTCTTATGCTAGACGTTAATTTGACGCCTTTTTCAGGTTATATTTGGTAAACCCCCACAGGTTTTTAGTAAAAGGAACATATAAAACTACATACTAGTTAGTAAGTCTACTTGATAAAAATAAAGTAATTATAATAATGTATAAATACGTTTTGTCCTATGAATTTGTTTGTTAGCCATCCGTATATTTTATTTACATTAACATATCTAATATTGTTTACCATCATTCCAATTTTTTCTCACAAGGTTGTCTGCAAATTGCGGTGGGTAGGGGTCGAACCTACATGCCTCTTGTTGTCCGTATTACAGTACTGACGCTTCTACCAACTGAGCTATCTAAGTGACCGTTATTTCGGATGCTAAAAGCATTATTTATGGTGATGTGTATGAAGTCTTTATTATGTGAAATTGAATTTCTAGCCTTATTTAAAATATATGAAAATCTTTCAGGTTCTCTTTTTTTTTACGTGTTCCCAAACCTGAATTTTTCGAGTTACTAGTATTTTTATTTATTTATAATTATTAAGAAAAACTTATTTAATTTAATTAAACTGTCACCAGTGTCACCTGAGAAGTACGAGTAATTGTTGAACAATTATTACATTAATTCAGTGGCGGTTCGTTAAAAAAACGTTTTCCCCAGATCTCGAAATTAAAGAGCAGAGAAGGAGAAATCCGAAAAAAAAAAACTTTCCTCATCTCAAATTTGATGAGCGGTGGGGTTTTTTTAAGTTGAGGTACTTATACAAACTTGGGAAACGTGTTGGAGAAAAAACGGTAAAGGTATAATATATAACATAAATAGAATATTTAATGGTTTAAAACAGACCTAAAATTGAAAAGAAGTATATTCGTACATCGGTTTTATAAGCAATTATTACCATGAAAAAAACAAGTTTTTTCGCAATTATTTAAAAAAAAAAAAAGACAGAGTAAGCACAGATCGAACCGCGGACCTTTTGACTCGCCGCTTAATGTTTAACTCACTCAACCACTGACTTCTGTTTGAATACTTGCTTAAAGACTTTATAGTAGAACACGCAACGGCTAGATTTTGCTTTTAATTTTATTATTAAAAGAACTCGATATCTTTAAACCTGCCGAATCTTTGCAAACTCTTTCGAATATAAATTATTTTGGATATTGTTAAAAAACAAAAATACCTGCTATATGTGTGGCTATGACCACTCTTATAGAGGAAAGAGGACACATGAGATACACATGGCCGGTATGCTCACGCTGACGCTTTGCGCGCGCACACTCTTCCATGCTCGAATAGTCGAATGTAGACACGACAAGGCACAACTAAAAAGTGTATATATAGTTATTTGTATCATGTGTATATATCGCACTTTTATGTGATGTATGCAGTAGGCACAAGTATTATATAAAGCATCACGCATACATATGACTTAAACCTTGTAGGCACCTTCTACAGATGTCAAATTTCAACATTCTAATGATCCTTCTTCACGTTATATAAAAATGTTCAGAATCTTGAGTGCATACGGTATACAATTATTAAACATTGTATCACATAATTCTGTCAATATAAACATAAGTGTATCTCATATGTGTACATCAGTACTAATTTAACAATTAGATCCACCTTAACATATTTTGTTTCTCATGTGTATATCTTGTAGAGACGTAATTACGTGCTGTTTGGGTAGTGACGTGTGAAACTACAGAAACTTCTTTGATGCATTTACTATTAAGGTACTTGTATACTGATAAGAGCGAATCTAGCGGTGGATTTTATAAATTAAAACGCGAGAGAGATAGAGTAAAAGGATTTGGCAACACTGTATTAAATACGATTGTCATAACTGTCATATACTAATCTGCTACATTTAATCTGGCTATATTTCGTTCGTGCCGAGCCGAATTTTTCAATTTCGATATGCAATTTACGATGAGGTTTAACTGGAAGTCTTCCTCTTTACGTCGCGACATCGTATGGCCGTCCCGCTGGTGTTTTTCGAAAAATATGAACGTGTCAAGATCGCATGTTTTTGTAATTTTTCGTCTCCTAAATTGCAGGCTGTTTTTTACTATTCTTCGCAGATATGTCCGAAATGGTAAGAGCTAGCTAGAAATAAAAAATTAGGTCAAACAAGTATCTTTCACTGCGAATCCTTTGCTACCATCAGAATTTTAATTTTTCTCTTCGTTACGGAGATATTTACTGAAATGTCGACGATTTAGGGCAAAAAATCGCAAATTTTGTGCTTCAAAACTTGAAAACTTCTTAATCTTGACTCCTACGCCAAAAGACTATTCTAGCTAATTTAAATAGAATTAAATTTGCTAAAACTCCTTTTATTTTTTGGATCCCGACAAAAATTAGGGAATTAGAGGGGGCGGAAATTGGGACTTTTCTTTTTTCTGTAAAATTTCGCCATTTCGTCACCGTAATTAATTGGTAATTAATTAAAATCGATCTCATATACGATGTCCACTTAATATCATGTATTACCTACAGTGGCGGCTGGTGAAATTTCAATATTTTTTTTCTCGTCTGTGGTGCATGGGACCCATACGAAACTTGGGAAATAACATCTAGAGAAGCACTTCTCTAATGACCCCTAAAAAATTTTGAAAAAGCAGTTTGCGAAAAAATTTTTGAAAATTCGCTAGCCTCCCCTGGGTCTAGGGACCCCTGTTTACTTTTATTTTTTTTTGTCATATGCATTTGACTTTTCATAAAAATGCATCGACAGATTTTGGAGTTTGTGAAAATATTTTCATTACTAACTGAGATACAACGAATTGAAATATTGTAATTTGTTAAATTGAAAATTACAAAATTTCAGTTCATTGTATTTCAGTTAGTAATGAAAATATTTTCACAAACTCCAAAATCTGTCGATGCATTTTTATGAAAAGTCAAATGCATATGACAAAAAAAAATAAAAGTAAACAGGGGTCCCTAGACCCAGGGGAGGCTAGCGAATTTTCAAAAATTTTTTCGCAAACTGCTTTTTCAAAATTTTTTAGGGGTCATTAGAGAAGTGCTTCTCTAGATGTTATTTCCCAAATTTCGTATGGGTCCCATGCGCCACAGACGAGAAAAAAAATATTGAAATTTCACCAGCCGCCGCTGATTACCTAGATGCTTTATTAATCTCGGCCCTTTAAAACAAAAGTTTCTGGCAAAATTATTTTTTTAAGATTTACATGCATTTCCTAAGAAAAAGTGAAATTTTCTCCATTTACTCGAATATCTCGATATTCATCAATTTTTCAGAAAAATTTGTAGGCAACAAATCTAAAGAGCATTTATACTAATTTTTAATCTTATACTTTTTAAAAATTTAAATATTCACGCCAGCTTCTTAATATGCAACGTTGTCAATCAATTTCAACAGCTGTTTCATTTACACAAATGTAGGTCTTAAAATTGATTAAAGTTCTAATAACTTTTATACTAGACGGACGATTTTTTCAGGGTTTTAACAGAGTGTTAATAAGAAACTACTTAATGTTATGTTAGTTTTTGAAGCATATTTCTCAAAAATTGTGGTGATAAGAGCGAAAATTAATTTGAGCCGATCTCTACTACGTCAAATAAGGCATCTTTTCCTAAAAAAGTCAAACTTTCCTAATCAATTACTCCGAAACTAAACGGACGATTTTATTTTTATTGAAAATTCAAGTGTAAAATCACTTTATTTATTACTATACCAAATTCCATTTAAAACTGATGAAATCTAAATTATATGACATTATTCCAAAGTTAAAACCTCTAGTTACTGTACTAATATATAATAATACATTTATAGTTACAGGTATTTCATACCTGCTGAATTTATAAAACTAAATAGGTATGTACAAAAACTGAATAAAAACGTTAAAATATGATTCATATTACTTTTGTAGTATACAAATTACAGTTAATAAAATATAAACAACTAGGTTTAAATGTTTTATTTCCTTTTACATTTATTGAATGATTTTTAAAATCATTATTAAATCTAAAGATTTATCAGTAACAGTTATTTTATTTAAGTAAACAGGAATTGTCATTCACCATTTGACTGTCAATAATAGGGAAATTATCACTTGCTGCCTTCTCAAAATCTGTCTCCATTTTTTTAATGTCTACACAGTACACACACACACTTTTAAATAATTAATAAGAAATACAGTTATGAAATCAAAATACTAAATCCGTACAATCAAAACGTAAATCGTAAATAAGAGAACATAACCTATCTATTTATTTTATTTCCATCATTGTTGCCAAGTGTCAATTATTTGTTAGGAGCCAACATGTCGAAAGTGTGTTTCTTCTGTTAATTATTATCATTTTTCTGAAATCGATCGGGAATGTCTACATTTTCGGCGCGATTTTAGAGCGAAAAATGCACAATTCCAGTATTTTAGTCCGTTGCTAGGAAACTATCAGAAAACAGATCGGAAAAGATCCGTTGCCAAGCAACGATCAACAAAGCCGTACGGGAATGTTACTTCCCGGCCTAGGCCGGGAAGTAACATTCCCGTACGGTTTTTTACATATATATTAAAATGTTAATATTTTTGATTTTTATACGTTTAAAATAGTATTGATTGTGATTTCAGAAATTTTTTTTTTAAATGTTTATATTTTTGATTTTTATACGTTTAAAATAGTATTTATTGTGATTTCAGAAAAAATAGTAAGTGTACTTCGGTGTGAAAGCACATTCCCAGACTTCGATGCTTGTTGGCCTCGGCTAGCGCCTCGGCCAACAATTGCATCGTCGTCCGGGAATGTATCGCTTTCACACCTAGATACACAATATACTATTTTTTAAAAAGAAGTGGTATTATTCAATGGAAATTCATTATTTTCAAAAACGGAGATAAAAAGTAGACATTCTTTAGTGAAATAATTAAAGCATTTCCTCCTCTAACGTTAAACATTCATATACATTAGGCAACATGGAAATAATCTCATTGGCAGGTTTCCAGACGAGATATAAAATTCAGAAACATCAAGAGATTCGGTTAATGTTCGTATACGTCATTTGCATCATAACCTTAAATTTTAAGATTTTAAAGTATATTCTCATTTTTAATGTTTGTATACGCATTTTTAGCTTGAAGCCGTACTGGCTCCAAGCAAGTACGGCAAAAAGAGTCCTATTTTATTAGGACAAGGTATTTAGAACTTCATAAACATTGCACTGAACTTAGGGTGACCATACGTCCGGAATTTCGCTGGATTGTCCGGAATTTTGGAGTACTGTCCAGCATTTACAAGTGTCCAGCGAAAGTCCAGCATTTTGACCATATGTCCGGAATTTCGCTGGAAAGTATTATAAGTGTCCAGCATAAGTTCAGCATTTAGGTTATAGTGAAGTTACAGTATAAATTTTTGGACGGAAAAATTTTTTTTTCGGATTTCTCCTCATCAAAAAATTTTGTGGGACGAAAAAATTTTTTTGTTATTTTCAGCCCAAGTTGGAGGCCCAGATCCGCCCTTAGCAGAAGTGTCCAGCATTCATTTAACAAAAATCTGGTCACCCTAACTGAACTAGACTTTAGTTGAAAATATGGGAACCAAGCAGAAATTTTAATAATAGCTGGGTAATACTCTTAAATCTTAAGAAACACATATTTTTGAGGTTAGCTGTGACGTCACGTGCAAATGCCCTATGAACCCAGAAATTGTTTAATTTTGATTGGAGTTCCGCCCATGACGTAATTTGAGCGCGTTTACTTGTTTGAAATATGGAGTAAATTAGACAATATTTTTATTTTTAAAATATCCATTTAAAATTAAAATATTATACGATATGACGTGTATATACAATATTTATTAGGTGTTAATAAATGATTTATGACAAAATAATCATCAAATTCCATTACGTGGGAAAGGCCCTATTGGGGTCAAATTTAATCCAGTGTACTAGTTGGTACGAGTATACATCTGGAGACTACATTTGGAGGTAGGTAAGTCACATGACGCAGACCGATAAAATTTGCATTCAAAATATAAAGAAAAATTCGTAAAACTAAAAAAACAAACTTGGACTTGGAAGAAATGTAATTTACAAGTAACTAATTTCTCTAAAAATTCGATACAAGTAATTTGTCAGTAACACCTAGCAGGAATATCAACTGATTTATCCTTATAGGACGATTTTGGTTTTCGATATCGATATGAACATGGTCGTTTCTAGAGATTTGGCCGCTGGTGTAAAAATCTAAAATGCCGCTTCCTACTTCAATTTTTCACCGAAATAAAAATTGTCGAGCGGGGGGGAGAAAATTAAAAAAAAAAAATCCCTAGCACACCTCGCACACTGCACACTCGCTTTTCGCGGCCCTGAATATGAAACAAAACACTAAACGAAGTGGAGTGGGAAACACTTTGCGCTTATATCGCATCATATTTGTTATAACTTATAAGAGCTGTACGGAATAATAAACATAAGAAAAAGGAATTTATTTTATTACAAAGCGGTCGAATTTCTTGTATTAACTCCGTGCCATTGTTTCCTTTAGACGCTGAAAGTTTAGGAAAAGTTTTGCTGAGAAGCTTTCTCTCGGCATCTAAAAGTAAAATGTTGATATGTTGAGACATGGCTCTATCTAATATAAATTTGTATCACATTCCACCATGCTACTGTAATACAGCATTGTTATAAAAAACTTTCTTGTGGCTTAGTAAACTTATTTAACGGGTTGCCTTTGAACTTTCCAAATCGCACATTGCCAACTTTAAACACAGTTTCAGTATTTACATAATGTGCTGAAGTGATCGGGACTGTATAGCAGTTCCAACAAATATTAAAGTTTTCTTAATAACATGTTAGTCTCCAGTTCTGTTCCCTTGAAATAAAATAAACTACAAATTTTAGTGTTACTTTTTACCGAAATTACTTTTCGCTTGCGTTTCTTTCTGTGATTCATAGGAAAAGGTGATGTGATTTACAGTTTTATTTTGATTTTGATAAATTTCTTAAGAACCCAGTTCTTTTTTGTCTGAAATATATTTTAATATAATATTAGTATATGCAAGACTCGATGCAAGATATTTATAAAATGTCGTAAAACTTTTTCATATACTTATCTAATTACACAGTCTCACACACATAAAAAAAGTTCAAACCTAAAGGTCAGACCATTATATCTGTATGTATTTTGATTCGCTGATCCGAATTTCACATCAGAAATTATGTTTGACTGCAGAATTTCGATTCAATTACGATATCAGTTCTAAAATGGGGGTCTTCTAAGGCTAGGTAGGGACATGAAATTAGAAAATTGTCTTTTTGTATAAAATGCATAGGTTGACAACAAAACTGTAATTCTTGAACTCACTTCAAGCCCTTTTATATCCTGTGACACTAAAACCACCCCTAAAGCGGCGGCGAGCAAAATTCAGTCATGTTTGTGAAACAACTCCTCATGTAGGCGCTTCAATGCTATTTTGGACAGAAGCGATGAAAAATAGTTACTGTTCACTTTGTTACCATTTTTCATCGATTTTGTCCAGAATAGCACTGAAACGCCTACATTAGGGGTGGTTTCAGGTGTAAAATACTCAACAGAGGTGCAGTATTTCCTAATTTTATCAATTTAAAAATATATATCTTGTATTTCTGCTTACATTATTGTTAAAAAATGTTATTTTGGATATTCAGCAGATCACATTCAAAGAAACCACTCGTTCCTTTCATATACCATTGATCCAAGTCTGACCATGGTAATATATTGTGATGTGTTGCAACCCCTAGAATGTAGGCAACACAGAATTCAATTAATTCAGATGTCTGAATGCAGAGATTTGCACCTACTCGAGGAAAAACCTACCAGAAGCTCTAGAGTGATGACATCTGGAACTATCTAGAGAATGGTGGCGTTATCACAGAAAAATCGGGATCTGTCATTTTTAGGTATAAAAGGCCGCATTCTCGGCGGGAAGAAGAAGTTTTGAGTTGACAAGTGAGGTTAAGACTACAAAGTGATAAACATTGTTATTTTTAGTTAGTAAAGTGCATTTAAGTTAATAATAGTATTGTGAAGTATGCAGTAAATTATTTAATAAAGTGTGTTAGTGATTATCTCTTGTTATAATTTTTGGAACCCACGGAATTTGCAAGGGTGGTTTTCTAGGGGTGGAAACACGTCACAAATTTGTGTCAGGAAGCGGAATTTTATGACAAGAGGAGCTCTGAAGTTGTGCTGAAGTGTTCGAGAAGTATTCTCAAGGGTTAGTGCTAACACAGAGGACTAATTTACCTGATGTTGTTCGAGGGTTATTTTCGAATAGGAAAATAGTGTTAAGTGCATTTTTTTTAGACGGTGTAGAACATTTTATTAGAACATTAGTGTGATAATTAAATCCTTTAAACTGAGAAGTGATAGAGACACTGAAAAAGACTCATTTGTGTTAGTGCGTGAAAATTACTAGAACTTTTCTATTTGGATATTAGTGGAGATTATTAAATTCTTTGAACTGGACAGTAACAAAAGACTCTGGATAAGACTTTTTCGTACTGTTTCGAGATTTCTCCAGAAAGTTCCATTGAAAATATTGACGAGATATCTGAATTTTCTTAACGCTATTGTGCAAACAAACTTGGTTAACGTAATCTTATGCCCATAGAAACAAGAAGTATGGCAGGAGAGAAACAAATGAAGGACCCACTTGCGGAATTTAAGAAGATGATGGACCAGCAGCGACAAGAGGATGAAAAAAGAAAACGTCAAGAAGAGAAAGAAGAGCAAGAAAGAAAACGTCAAGGAGAAAAAGAAGAGCAAGAAAGAAAACGTCAAGAAGAAAGAGACGAATTAAAGAAAATGATGGAAGATATGGAAATAAGACGCCAAGAAGAAAAACAAGAACAAGAAAGAAGACATCGAGAAGAAAAACAAGAAGAAGAGATACGGCGACAAAAAGGAAATGATGAATTAAGGAAAATTATAGAGAAACAGCAGAATGCCTTCATGTCAGCCACTGAAGAACTCAAAAATAATATCGAAGTAACAATGGATAAGGTCAAGGAGGAAGTAAGCGAAGTCAAAGAAGAGATAAATAAGGTAGAAGATAAAGTAGGTGAAGTCAAGACTGAAGTCAGTCAAGTAAAAGGAAAAGTAAATAAGTTTGAAGAAAAGATGAGTGAGTTCGAAGGAGAAGTAGAGAGACTTAAACGACAATTGAGAGAAAAAGGAGGCCAGCTAGTAACATCATCGGGTCATCGGTTAAAACCTCCCTCCTTTGAAGGCCAAAGCTCATGGACACGTACAAGAGACAATTCGAGGCAGCTGCATCTGCGAATAACTGAGATAATGAGGAAAAGGCCATGGCATTAGTTTTAGCACTAAGGGGCCAAGCATCAGCGTTACTTCAGACTATCCCAGTAGAGAAACAACGGGACTTTAAAGTTTTGGAAGCTGCCTTGGACTTGAGATATGGCGACCAACACCTTGCCTAAGTATACTAGGCTCAGCTGAAATCCCGGATGCAAAAGGCTGGGGAAAGTTTACAAGAATTCTAAGCTGCAATAGAGAGACTGGCACACCTGGCGTATCTGAGTGCACCTAGAGAATTTCAGGAACAATTAGCCGTGGGGGCCTTTCTAGATGGCATAAAGGACGAAGAGGTCAGGCGAGTTCTGAGGCTGACGAGACACCAAAGTAGTAGCGAAGCTTTGGTGCGTGCACTTGAAGTAAAAGCCGCTTATAGGGATACTCCAAGGTCGAGAGTGGGAGCTGTGACTCTCGAAGAATCACAACCAGAAACGAACCAGAACTCTATGTTGACTGAGATGCAGAAAATGTTCACCAAATTATTCGATAAATTGGATGGCCTCGGAAAGCAGGATAAACAACAAAATAAAGGAAAGTCGAGTGGTAGTATTAAATGTTACAACTGCCGCAAGATAGGACATATGAAACGAGACTGTCGACAGCAGAACTCAGAGAATCGAGTAAATGCTGTGAATCTTGAAGAGAAGCAGGAAAACAGTACCAGGGGGGTTGTGCTGGCTAGGGAATGCAGTGCCCCCAGAGAAATACAGATTTCCCAGCTTCGAGAAATTTCGAATAGTCTGCTGTTACAAGGCTATGTGAATGTAAGAAAATGTTTGTTTACCATCGACACAGGTACTACGTCATCAATAGTACGGCTAGGATTTATATCGGGTATAAAGATTACCAAGAGGCAAAATGAAGTGATCGTCCGGACAGCTACGGGAGACAGGGCTACGATTCATGGAGAAGTAGACCTGGGCTTGCAGATTGGACAATTAAGGTTTGACCACAGGGTCATCGTGGTTGACATCACGGATGACTTCATTTTGGGACTGGACATTATGGAACAGTATGGATTTATTGTTGACGTAGGAAAGCGAGTCTTAAGGATTGGGAACGAACAATTTATTCTGTCAAAAGTGAACGACCAGTGCCAGAAAATAAGGCTATTGACAACGCAGGCAGTCAAAACTCCTGCATTATCCAGAAAACCAGACAAGGAAGATTGCAAGCGCTACCTTCAGGTGGAAAAATTGTCGAACATGGTTGATGTCAACACTGTCAAGGCAGATCTTACAGACAATTGGACAAAGAAAACTCTGAGGCAAGAGCAACTAAGCGATATAGAAATTGGACTTATATTGCGAGCAAAGGAAAAAGGAACCCGACCAGAGTGGAAGGATGTTTCAAACAAAGGAGTGGGGCGCAAGGCTTTATGGTCACAATGGGATTCACTTACGGTTATAGATGGGCTGTTGAACAGAGCATGGGAAAGCCCGGATGGGAAGCAGGTTTCCATGCGTCTTGTGATTCCCAGGTGTCGTGTACTGGAAGTACTCCAGGAAGCGCATGATGAAACATCCGGCGGACACTTTGGCGTAAACAAGACGTTGAGTAGAGCACGGGAACGGTTCTATTGGTTTAATAGTCGCCAGGATGTGGAGGCCTGGTGTTGCAAGTGTAAGAATTGTGCTGCCAGTGGGGAACCATTTTCCATGAGCAACTACAGAAATGAAAGTCGAGAACAGCCAAAGAATGACCGAGAGCAGATGACCAAAGCTAGTAACCGATTGAGGGCTCGTTATGATCAGAATGCCAGTACAGGGGGATCCAAGGAGGGGGATCTGGTTTGGCTGTATAACCACAGCGGAAGGAATGGCGATCCCCGAAACTTCAACCTCCTTGGGATGGACCGTATACTGTTATTACCCGAATTAATGATGTAGTCTATCGGATTCAGCGAAGCAAAATGTCAAAGATGAAGATCGTACATTTGGATAGACTAGCGAAGTATGGGAAAGAGGCTGAATTACCTGACTAGGACCTTCAGGCTTAAGGAGGGGGCAGTATGATGTGTCGCAACCCCTAGAATGTAGGCAATAAAGAATTCAATTAATTCAGATGTCTGAATGCACGGTCAGTAAACTATATGGTTACATCATCCAGCAGATTTTAGAAGAATGAGCGCGCGGGGGGTAACCGAAAATGACGTAGCCTCTAGACCCAGGCAGGGCTGGCACTAGACATTTTGCTAATTACTCAATTAATAAACACTGATATAAACGAATAGTATACACTGGCACGACAGCAAACTAGTTTATTACACCGGATAGTGATAGTGCGACGTGCGACAAACAATATAAAAATAAACACACTGTTGTTGTAGTATGCCAGACAAATTGAAAACACGACACGCGCCAACTAGTGCCGGCTCTGGATCTACCTAGACTTTGACCTTGATCTGAATAGTTAAACAAATAAAGCGTACAAGAGAGACAGATATCCTATGCCCATGCAAAAGATAGAGACAAAGATATCGGTGGCCACATGACAAGATCTTCCCCCGCGCGCTCCTTCGTCAAGAAGATATTGGATGAGGTAACCGTTATAGTTTAATGACCGCGGTCTGAATGTAGAGATTTGCACCTACTCGAGAAAGAACCTACCAGAAGCTCTAGAGTGATGACATCTGGAACTATCTAGAGAATGGTGGCGTCATCACAGAAAAATCAGGATCTGTTATTTTTAGGTATAAAAGGCCGCATTTTCGGCGGGAAGAAGAAGTTTTGAATTGACAAGTGAAGTTAAGACTAGAAAGTGAAAACAAAGTGAAAATATTGTTTTTCTACGATTGTGCTGAAAGTCAAATTTTCTAACTTCAAAATGAATGCAGAAAATATCACTTTGCCGCACGCCGTGCGGCAAAGAATTTGCCACATGCCTTGATTAGATCTTCACGCACCGGAATAAAATAGTGTGTTTACCTTAAAGAATTTTATATTACTTACTGGTAATAACAATTAAATTCTATAAATGTACATTAATTACACATGAATTGCAATTACAAAGTCAAATTTTCTTACTTCAGAATGACAGCGGAAAATGTCACTTTAAATAAAATCTGACAAGCAGCAAATTTAAAATTTTGGAAAGACTTTGAAAAGGGAAATAACTTCACAACCGTAGAAAAAAATAGTATGTAACACACGTGTGGCAAGCTTCATTGCAAAACTCGTATGATAGGAACGCTCGCTGCGCTCGTGTTCCTACTTTCATACATCGTTTTGCAATGAAGCCCTTGCCACACTTGTATTACAATCTACTATATTTTTAGTCAGTAAAGTGCATTTAAGATAATAATAGCATTGTGAAATATCCAGTAAATTATTTAATAAAGTGCGTTAGTGGTTATCTCTTGTTATAATTTTTGAAACCCACGGAATTTGCAAGAGTGGTTTCCTAGGGGTGGAAACACGTCACAATATCAATAAAAAGTTCCCTTTACGAAACGACTTGTTTACTTCATTCATACACTTACTAGATCTAAAGCCGCGTTCTCACTATGCAATATGTTTATAAAACATTTGTTTTAAAACAGAGTTTTATAACCTGTTACAAATTCAGAGGGAAAATGTTTTAAAACAGACATTTTAAAATAATTTTCGTGTTTTGTAACAAGTTGCACTACTCCCGTCCTGTGTCGGTGAACATCAAAGAAAATCGGTTTTAAAAACATATTGTAATTTTGTTTAGAAACTGTAACATGTTGTAAAACACTGACGAGGGTGCTGCCACCCGTCATTTTCGTCGTCTGCATTCAGTCACTGTAATCTTATCAGTGCAATTAAGTATGGAGCGGAGACAGGTTGACGTCCATAAACTTATCGAATTGTACAAAGACCGTAAATTGTTGTGGGACCTAACGGAAGAAGATTACAGAAATAGGAATAAAAAGCATGATATGTGGCGTGAGTGGACGAAGAGTTTGGAATCGAGGTAGGCGAGGCCGAAAAAAAATAAGGAAATTAACAGGACAATTTAATAGAGAATGTAAAAAGGTGACAAAAACGGGAAGGGGGGCAGGTCAGAAAGAAAGAAAGTGGATGTATTTCAAACATCTACTTTTTCTAAGAGATAAAAATCGACCCCGGCCTACCATGGACGGAGGAATTCACACTGATGTCCACAATGCTGTGGACAACGAGTATATGAAAGATGGAGCGGGTGACAGCCAGGTATACATCCTTAACTCATTTCATAATTTATTATTTTATTAGAGAAATATTAATATAAACGAATAGTGCATACACAATTACGCATACTCAAAATCCTGACTTGTCATTCTAAGAAAGTTTTTAAAACTACCATCAGTTTTAAGTTTTCCACCTAACAGATCTCGGTCGTCACGTTGAATATCACTCAAGAGGTCACTGCCGCTAACTTCTTCCTGGCCTATAATGACACCAAAATCGTGACTTTTTAGGCATTTTTTTTTATTGTTGGAACTAAACACCCCACAAATTGCAGCTGAAATAAGACCATCCCCGCTTGGAGACGCCGCTACGGTGACTAAATGTTTTCAAACATAGTTTGAATGGAATGTTTTGAAACCAAATGTTATTAAATGTTTTGAAACCCTGGAGTTTCAAAACAATTGTTTTAAAACAAATGTTTTATAAACATGTTGCATAGTAAGAACGCGGCTTTACATTCAGTATGAAAAACAAGACAATAATCATTTTTTCTAGATACTGATGATCTAAGTCTGATCGTGCTAGTAAGTTATAAGAAGTCTGAAGTCTAGTATCTCTAACCCTACCTAGAGGATACTCCATTATATCAAACATTTGTTATATTTCAAAGCCAAGAATTATGAGGCTCTAAAAGAGGAATTCTTTTTTATTTCTATTATATCTGCCAAGAAAACAAATGCTTTCCTGTCAGTTTTTTTACATAAAAATAGTTTCTTATTATTTTTTAATAGTAATTTTATTTCGAATTGAATATATCTCTCCGGATGAATTCTAAAGATAATGAAAAAAGTTATACAATTTTTAGAGGGATTTAATCAGTCGATAGTAAAAGGAAATATTTGGTTTATTAAGACATGCATGCGGTGAGTGAAATTTTATACCTATTTTTTTGTACTTTTTAATAGTTCTTGGTTTTGAAATGTAACAAATCTTTGATTATAATGGAGTATCCTCTAGGTATACTAGAAAGAATGCCTCGTAAGGGAGACTTCTTATACCATACTAGCATGATCAGACTTGGATCGTCAATATATAGAAAGAATAGTTATTTTCTTGTTTTTCATACTCAATGTTAGATACAGCAAGTGTATGAAAGAAGTTAACAAGTCATTTCGTATGGGGAACTTCTTGTTGTATTATTATCATGGTCAGACTTAGATAAATGGTATATGAAAGGAACGAATGGTATCTTTGAAAGTTATCTACTGAATACCCAAAACAATATTTTTTATCAATTTTATACAAAAAAATGTTCTCTTGGCCCCATGAACATATTTCGTGCGAGTTTTGCACTTCTGTTTGAATAGTTCTATCCCTATTATATTTTACACCCTGTAGGCCTTTCAATGTTATTTTGGACAAAATTTTAAATAACTATTTCATATTATTTATCATCTAGATTAGAAAGGAGTTATAAAAGTACCTGTAGTTCCAGGGCCGGATCGTGCACAGCCTGAGCGATTCTGTGAGCGTGTTGGAAGCTGTCTAGTGCTTTATTGAATCCTGCTAGTTCCAAATAAACGGAACCTACGGTGAGATGAACGTGCCCGGCAGTGGCGTGCTGCTCACATTCGTTGTACAGGGAATGTCGGGCGTAGGCTAAGGCTCTGGAATTGAAATGAAATACGGTTAAACATGACAATGAAAAAGTTTGTTTATTTATATTAGAATATAGCGAACATTTCAGAAAGCTACTTTATTAAAAATTGAATTCCTCGATAACTTTTTCTATTTTTTGATAGTTCAAATATACTTTAGTAAGTAAAACCAATAGACTGAAATAAATATGACAATATATATAGTGTATTATATGTAATGGACTGAAGTGCTTCATTTAATCTAGAGTGTGGAAGTTTATAAACCTGAGGGCACGAAGCGCTTCTAATCCATTGGTATTAGGAAAAATAGGAGAAATAAATTATAACGTTTTGCAGTTTGGAAATTATACGCGCAATATGATTCAGAGCAAAAGAGTTCCCAAAACGCAAATGGCCCCCCAACACACCCGCCACGGTTTTAGCATTTTTTCGCATTTTTTCCCAGAAAATTTTATACTTATTGATAGTATTCTATATAAAATTTATTACAAATAAAAGTCACATGCATATTTCCGATGGAGCTTTGGTTTTCCAGCTCGAACGGGTTTTTTCGTTGAGCTTTTCCCGTATCAGCAATCAGATTTCCTAAAACAGTGCACGTGTGCGACAGTGCGCGCGTGCTAACAAAAACTCATTTCCTTAGTCTTTAAGTGATTTTAAAACTGTTCTAGTTTTAGTAATAAAATTGTTTGGCTTAAGTCCCTTCCCCTGGACAGGAGTCCTAACTCCACATTCCATCTGTTGTTAAAACCTGAGTCGAACCCGCTTCATCCGACCGTACATTCACCACGACCCTGCACGACGTGGTTGTGCGGTCGGCTCGGAACCGGGCTCCGACTCGGGTGCATATTTGTATGTTAAACTTTTAATAAACCTGTTTTGAATTGAATTGAAATTGGTTTTCCAGCAATAAGCGATCACACCAAGCGGATGCGCTCTACGATGCTCACGGCATTCCGATGATTTCTTAATTTTTACTCGTGAATGGTACGACGTACGAAAAAAGTAAGTGATGATAAGGGATTTGGTTAAAGATGGTGCATCCAAATCAATTAAATAGAAATCCGTTCGGTTGCAAATCACTTTTTTCTGTAAGAAATCACCTAATCCTATGCCACTGGTTACTTTTTGATGAAAGTTTTCATGTGCTACTATGAAAACACTTTTCCTCGCCAAGTTTGAAGTCGGCATTTTCAACCATTACTGAGTAATTATTTAAAAAGCCTGTTTTAAGTTATACTTTCAAAGCATCGTAGAGTGCAAAGTATTTTAGGAAAAAAAATCTCGTTTTTTTTTTCTGTTTTCGTGACAAGATGATTTACTCTTTACTGTACAATTTCAGTCATGCACACTATACCCGTAGGCTACACTTTGACGTAAATATGAGAAGCGCGGTTGATCGGGGCCCAATCCTATACTTTGTTTCTGTCGACATTAGAAAAGATATTACGCACTATAAATGATTTGAGAAAAAAAAAAGAAAATTATACACCTAAAAAATAAATATTTTGATATCCGAATAGGTGGATACATTCTTGAGGAAGGCTCTTGACGAATCATTTCTAATGGTTAAGGTGAGAGAGACAAGAAAAATAATAACAATGGACAGAATTCATCATCCAAAAGCAGATGTGCACAGGTTGTACGCTAAGAGGAAGGAGAGCGGCCGTGGATTAATCCAGCTGGAATCAGCTTATGAATCCTCTATCGTAAGATTGAGCGTGTACATCCGACAGAAGAAAGTCAAAATTACACGGCTGGTTAAAGAACACGATAAGGAGAAGAACTATTTGGAAACCGAAACCAATGACGAGGATGCCAAAACAAAAATGAAATCAGCATCCAAAGGAGGAAAATAAAAGTACTCTGCGCAAAGCTGATGTATGGACAATTCTTCCGCGATCTTGACCGATCAGCAGTAGACAAAACGGTATCTACGTGAAGTGGTTCCTGTAACAATTTTTGGAATGTTTGTCAAATATGCGCATTTCTGGAATATTCACACTTGCCTATTATTTCCTGGGAGTGATAACTTTATATGTAATTCTTGTATTTACAGTTAAAAATAAAATTGACATTTGCTTATTCTTCAGTTTATTAACACCGTCGTCAAAGAAACTACAATTTTATAAATAAGTTTCTACTGTAGTTGAATATCGTGGTCTATTAATAAAAATAGTTCCTTATTTTATTATTAGAGCCCTGGATTAAACTATATTAAAAATTCACAATAAAAAATGTATATAGTTGTGTCACATAGAACAATGGGAAGTACCTGAAACTATTTTAAAGATCGTACCATTTATGGTTTTTTAAATATTTATAAAAAACCAAAAATAAACGCATACTTCCCTCTCACTCTGCAAATTCCTAGCGTTGTTCCTGAAATATTAAATAAGAACCTACATTAGGAACTTTTTCATATTTTTGCATGTAGTCTGCATCAGAAGTTTGTAACCGATATTTTCTGACGTCCTGTATAATAATATATTTAACAATATATATATTTAACAATATTTTTAGGTGTGAGACAGTTTGTATTATCAGAACTATTCAAAAACCAACCTCGGCTGTCTGATCCATTTGGCGGACAGATTTCTTGCTTTGAATTTTTAAATATTTTTACAGAAGTGTCAGAATAGCCGGTAAAGAGTAAGGCGTTATTAATCACAACGGTATTCAATGTTATTAAATTTCGTTGCTAATCAAGTTATATTAATTTCACGCAAGCGGCATTGATTTCCGAATATATTAAAATTAAATTAATCCACAAGGGGCTGTATTAGTTCAAAGGGATTAATTTCACTGGCTTGTCAGTTGCACCAGTTGTTTTCCTAAAATACAAAATTCCCTTTTTATGATTATGAACATTACCCTGAAGGCAGATAACTACTGTGTTAAAGCAAAGACGAGAAAATGCCTTATAAAGATTTATAAAGTATTTTCTCGTTTAATCTTTATTTAGTGAATATTTAAAATAGTAAAGGAAAATCTTTTGTTGAATATATAATAATCGGCCAGTCTTAAAGTCACAAAAATGTCAGAAATTCAGAAACGATTTAAACAAAAGATTTCTTGCCTTAAATTGGTTTATTGGGTTGTCATTGCGAACCCTTAATTTATCCCACTCGAACGAGGTCCCCCCAGGGGGGAATAAAGTCCCATTGAATTCACAGCAAAAATGTTTATCTACAATATTAAAGGTTAAAAAATTATCTACTAAACAAATTGTATACAATTTTATCACCAGATGCATTTTTCTATCAGTTATTAGCGGCCAAAATTGAGCTAAGTTGCGTAGCCTTTACATTTAACAAGTCTCGTCTATGAAATTAAGTTCAATACTGGACATTATAATAATAAAAAATAATGTTTTTTTAAAAAGACCAGGATTGAGTTTTTAATGAGAAGAGCAGATTATATTTATGACTATGTTTTATTCAATCAAATCTTCGTCTCTTCTGCGTTATACGATGTTCTGTATATGATTCATTTGAAACTGTCGGTTGTGTATGTAGATTTTCGGTGTTATCTTCAACATTTGATCTCTCAGTATTTATAGTTCCATTACTGTTGGCATAATTATCATCATTATCATCTTCACCGTCATCAAGTGTTTAATTTCAATTGCCTCGTCATAGCTAAGCGAGTCCTTCTTTTCATCATATTACACGATCTTCGACAACTTCCACAGATTATTGAGCAATAAAGTCCAGCTTTGCGACAACTGCAAGCTTTTTTACAGCCCTTTGTGCATTTTCAGGAAACTTGGAGTAAAATCTCTTGTGGAGCAAGATTATTTCATATTGTTACAGGTGTCAAACCTTGAGGATCCCATTCCAATAGATTTTTGAAATTATCACACTATTCGTGAACCTGGCGATAGGTTCACAAACAATATTGATACGCTGCTGCTTCAGTCCACGGCATTGATACGAGATCACAGGGTTTCCTCTTCTAGTTCTGACCTGCTATCATTGAAACACTCATGATTGGTTTTTGAAAAATTATAATTATTTATTATACCTAGTTTTGGCAATAAATAAAAATATTTCAACCAAATTGCGGCGGCTAACGACTAGCTGATCTTGTGCGGAGCTGGGTTCGTGGATCCAATTTTTATATGAGTTAGAGAGAAAACCAATAGTTTTACAGGTATTTGCCCAACTAGTTTGTTTCGTGATCAAAAAGGAAGTAAAAATATAGATGTTAATAAAAAGGACGCCATTCACAGTAAAACTGATAATAAACTACCCTCCTCAATCACAAAACCGACTGCTGTGGAAAAGTCTGACAATAAGGCAGACACAATCAAATAAATTTAAAAACATGTAGATTTTGAGATAAAATGTATCATTTATTGAACTTCCTTTAAACGTGAAAATCTGGTTAATTGCAAATCAATACAAATCAGTTCAAACAGTAAAATATATGAGAATGTGACCAGAAGGTCTAAATGATTATGATTAATAATCATATTTATCTAAAAATAATGAGACTGTCAAAAGGTAAAAATACATCGAATATCTTATAACCAGAGACCGTAACTGAACCGAAACCGTAACCAAAAACCGCACCGTAATTACGAATTTTTTCTAACCGTAACCAAAACCGAAAACCGGAATGAGGATTTTAGTAAACCGAAACCAAATCCAAAACCCAAATTAAAATTCTCAGGAAATCCGAAACCTAAAGTATGATAAGTTGCCTATATGAATTTGCCCACATTTGAATTGTGAATAAAGTACAAAAAATACGGCTGAAATCAAAGATTCAAATCTTTAAACCGTGATGTAAAAATACCAAATTGTACGTTGAAAACCATATTTAAATCGACTCCTCCATTATAAAGATTATAGAAGGTAAAAGGCAAGTAAAAACCAGGGACAGAAAACCGAAACCGTAACCGAAAACCGAAACCGAAATAAATTTTGGTTTCGATCCCTGCTTATAACACTCTGAGATCAATAAATATCAAAGTTCAAAAATCATTACAAAAGGTACTGAAATATATAAATTGTAATACCTATATGAATATTTGATCGGAATGGTAAAATTCACTGAAAGCTGGCGATGTAGAATCGTAGTACAATAAATACTAAAGAAATATGCACATATCTCACCCCCTGATGATGGACATACTAAGGTGAAGCTTTTCAGCTCCTATCAATTTGTTTCATATAACGCATTGCATCTGCATAAGATGGCGGCACACAGTGGTCAATTTGCCATATTTAGGAGGAAAATATTATTTACACTTCATTTCTTGCTATATTTTTGTTTAGAAGTATATTTTTGTTTAAATATGTTAAATTTATGATACGATGCATAAAAAAATACATACATAAATATATACAGGGTGAGTCAGTAGCATGGGGACAGTCAATATCTCCTCAACCGTTTGAAATTAGAAAAAATGTCCCAGATAAATATTGTGGGAGTGTAATGTTCAAAAATTAGTTTCAAATCTACAGGGTGTTTCACAGAGTGGTAGCAAGCTAATGTCCGATTTTTTTAAATGGAACACCCAATAGTAAAATCTGCAAAAGTAGCATTTGCGTAAAGAGCGTCATTTCATTTTGAATGTTAGTTGAGACCATGTACTAATTTACTGGACTCTCAGAGTTGAACCCAATTCTACAGGGTGTTCTCCACGATGCTTTAAATTTTTGCATATTTAAACTGTCATAATTCAATTTTTTTAAACCATATTTTTATTTAATATGCCTCTGCAATTAATCACCTATATGCTGATACTTTATAGTGACAACTTTTTTTCGACGATTTCAAGAAAAAAAAAGTCTATTATATATACACCGTTTTTCTTTACCTCTTTTATTGCTGCATGCAAACTTATATTTCAGAACTTTCTCAAACTTTACTCCCGCAGAGAGCTCCTTCCAAGTTTTTTTATTACGGAAGCCACATTACGTTTACCACTGGCATGATATGCGGCTTGATTTGCTAAGCTTAACTCTTCTGGAGTATGTTCCAATAATAGTTGCACTTTTTTTCTTTTCGACTTTTGTCCACTACTACTAAAACTCTTTGACGGTTGACCTACTTTCGACCTAGAAGGCTCACATACATTTTCTTTATTAGTTTCATATTTTAATTCTCCATTTAACCAATCAGAATGTTTTTTTTTAACGAAGCCACATTAAAACAAGACCGCCAGCGTTTAAGTAAATTTCATAAGAATAGCTTAACAATTTGAATAAGTCCTTCATTTTCTCCTAATAACTCGCGCTAGTCTTCTTTCTCTTGTTCAGTATATTCAATTATCCTGTGGACTGTCCTTACGAATGCTCCATCAGCTAACAATTCTTCATTCAGCAGCAATTCAAACAGGTAATTTCTCTTCACGGATACGACAACATCTGCAGTAAATATTTTCTAATAAAAGTACAAGAAAGTAAACTCTCAGTATATGTTCCAAAGTACAGACACTAACCTACGATATACAACAAAAATTTCGGTGAAACTTTGTGAAACTTTTCTTAAAACTCAAATATAAGTGCGCAAATGCAGGCTTCCGCGAAATAAATCGGTAATATGGTTTTGCCCAAGAAGATACATACCTCGTGACATTTTTTCTATAGTTAAAGGCATGTATTAACAGCACACGATATCAGTTTTATAATGTTGGATACAATAAACAACTTGCTTTGACGAATATTAGCGGTAAATTATCTGCCGCGGAACCACCCTATTACTATGTAACGTCACCACCTTGAACACGTGCGGCATAAAGAAAATATTTTTTTGGTTTCTGATGGTCCCTTTATTCAGGTATCGACATATATATTAATTTAAATTTTTGGATAAATTTTATTTTTGTAATACTTTCCTCCTAATATTGGCAAATTGACCATAGTGCGACATGGCCATACATCTGCTACTCTGAAACACTTGGATGACCTGGATAATGCCATCAGTTTTGCTATACGCTTGTTGTATTTGATTTACTTCAAAATTGGCTCTACTGGGCTCAAAAACTCAAAAGGTGACTGGAGTATAAGTTTTAAATCTTCTATCGCTAATTTAACTTTGACCATGACCACATGACCAGATTATGTTAAGTATCTGTACTTGGAACTCCTGAATATAGCAATTTACTTGGATGCATCTTATGACAATAACTACATTGGCATTCGATAAATATTCGTCTCCAAAGATAAATATGGCTCGGTAGAAATTATAATTTCCAAAGTATCGAACGGATTTCCCATAAATTAATTACTCTGTGTTAAATGAATTAAATCAACACAGATGACTTAAAAGAATTACCTAATCAATTTGTTAGCAATTAGCTTAAATCGACAGCAAAACTCTTATTCTTGATGGATTCACTACATAAAATCAGATAATTACATAACTGGTAAAGCACGTATCCTTCTTGACTTGAGTTTAAGTTATTACGGCTGCTGTAGAGTTGGAAATGATTTTCCAGTCTACGTAGCCCACAAGAAATAATCTCTAACTCTACTCTAATTACTGCGCAAAAGTACCATATTAAATTAAAACACAAAAAATCAGCATTTACCATATAGGCACCTCAAAATACTAGTATGTGTAAAGTAATTCATGTGAACCTTCATCCACAAATGGGCTCATTTAGCATATTTTTTTTATTATATTTTCCAAAAGATCTGTTTATTTTAGTGTGAAATATAAAAAAACAGAGTTTTCTAGGATCTCTATAGGCTTTAAAATTAATCAAGAACATCGACGCTGCGTGACGTCATTCAATCCTAGTTGCATTTTCAGTCCCCTCTTTTTGGCACTTATATGCTGCATACTCTAGTGTTGAAATACACCAATAGTCTCCAAATCACCATAATCAAGTACATCTCTGGCAGATTAGACAAATCGCCGGATTCTAACAGTGTAAACGCAAAACGTGAAACAGATTTTCGGATTCTATGACGTCAGCACTTTGAGCGCGTCAGTTCATGTTTAAAGCAGTATACTTCTGAATCTACTTATTGAGTCGACCTCAAATTTTAAGTGTTATAATTATTCGACGATTACTTCACATAAACGTACTAAAAAGTGAAATATGAAATTTGACTAAATGACCCCATTGTACTAAGTCAATTTACATTGGTGTTTCTTTAGGTTATATGAAAAACAAATTGATAAGGAGCTGTAACAAAAAGATAAATAGACTATTTAAATATAAATACAAAATAAAATTAAATTACAAATTTTAAAAAACCCCCGACACAAAAATATCGGCTAAATAACTAATACAAAAAAAAAAAAAAAAAATTAACACAACTTTAAAAATTATAAAATAATTTTGATTCCATATACGAACTCTTATGATTTATTTAAATCCAGCTTATATTTTCTTTATGTCCTCGAGATTTGCTTTCTTATACGCATGAATATATCGGGAGCTGCTGTTTTGAATATAACTATTTAGTAGTTCGTCTTTACAGCAGCTCCCGATATATTCATGCGTATAAGAAAGCAAATCTCGAGGACATAAAGAAAATGTAAGCTGGATTTAAATAAATCATAAGAGTTCGTATATGGAATCAAAATTATTTCATAATTTTTAAAGTTGTGTTAATTTTTTTTTTTTTTTGTATTAGTTATTTAGTCGATATTTTTGTGTCGGGGGTTTTTTAAATTTGTAATTTAATTTCATTGTTTCAATTATTTCTGCTCCAAAATGCTTGGCGTAATTTTTTAAATTTCGTCACGTTTTTTAACAAGAACATTTAATTTTTTCACTATTTTGCAAAAACCAGGAGTAGAAGTTAGAAAACTAAGAAACACAAAAGTGGTAGGTCGATTTTTATTTTTTTTTTCAAGGTTAGAGATCTATTAAATTTGTGAACAATAAATAAACAGAATTAATTTCGTAAACTAAATAATAGGTTATCTTATTTAACCATGAGTCTTTTTTTGTTATTCCCACGGATGATTAAGACTACTTTTGCAATGGCCATTTTTTAAAATTATCTACTTTAAATATATACCGTGTACCGAATTTCAACCATTATTCTCCTCTCCGAGGTAAAAACTTTGGTAACTGGATTATAAACCGTTGGTATTAGTTATATTAAATTTTTTCGTTTTTATTTTTTATTTGTCAAACTGTTGTATAACTAAAAGATACTTACCTTTCCAAACCTCCTAGCCTTTGATGAGCTCTAGCAAGATTCAAATAAGATTCAGCTCTCATATTGGGACTATCCAGTTCTTCAGATATAAATAGTTGTCGGTGGGCGTATTCCAAAGCATCTCTGGAACAATGAATACTACAATGTACATTTTTCTATATAGCACATATTTCATGAAAACTACTATCAGGCACACATATATCAGAATTATCATTATCATACTCTTCGCAGATACGAAAACGTAGATTTACGTATTGCACTTAATCGGCACATTTCTAAAATATCGCACGCACGTTGATATGTCTCGCGCTATTAAGTCATACTGCGAAAACGCTATTTTGTAGATGTAAACTGTATTTTACTAATAGGGACATTAAAGAATCCGGCAATTTATCTCGAACAAGAGATTGTAAAAACTGCTGCTCAAGGAATCACTACTTCCACATCTTGCTACCCAAGTCTCTCACAACGAAAACATTTTGTATGTGGAAATAATTGTTTATGGAACTTCAATAATATAATATTTGAAATCGTCTACCCCAAAAACCCATAAAACGAAAGATGAAGTAAAAAAATGTTTTGAGGTTTTTGATTCCTGTACACAATTTTGTTTCACCCCCTGTAATAATGGAGTTGGGGTGGTAATAGGAGTGGCTAATACCAGAAAAATTTTTGAGACCTTATAGCTTCTCTTGTATATACTAAATACCAATTTTATGGACCCTTAACCTGCTTGATTTATCTATCTACTCCCATTTTCTCCAATTTATACCTTAACCCTTCAACGGAATAAGACGAAAATATATTCTAGTTCCAGATCATGTCAATATCTTAAACGGTTCCAGAGTAAACGTGCGCACAAAACAGGTTACAGACAGACCGACAGACAGACATTTTTTTCGCACAAACTTAAAATCTCGACGTTTCATGACATTCTAAGCCTATTTATTTTTGTCGTAACTAAACTTCCACTGGATGTGGAAGTAATTAGAAACAGCACACGTTAAAAATTAAACCAAATTGAGAAAGATTAAATTAAAACATCACATAATATTTCGTTTCTTTTAGGTCGCAAGTATTTTCGTCTCAATTATAATCCCATTAATTTGTCACTGCCAAATGTAATTTTTCTCTTTGTTTCAATTATGATGAAGCAAATTTAAATTTGGATTAAGTACCGACTTGTCAATCAAATATACATCGCTGTATCCGAGCTCGATTAAGAGCATTACACATTGATGGTTAATTACTGAAACGTTGGGATAACTGTTGGAATATTAATTGATGACGGAATAGTCTATTTACTTTCAATCCCACGCCAGACACAATAATACATATCATACCATATCATCTCAGTGAAATACGTTAATCTGTCGATGACAATTTAATCGCCTCAAATTATGATACGATAGTAAGAAATTTGAGAAATTCTACGTCGCGCGTCGCAAATAATTTATCAATTCTGAAAGCAAGATAATTTTCCAAAAATGTGTTTTTAATCTGTTAGTCGAATTCGATACATGCTATTCAACTCCCGAAGATACAGGTACCTTATGAAAAACATCTCACAAACCATATTTTTGAGGTTGCGTTTTTATTTGGAATTTCAGAATTGGAAAAAATTGCTCTTTTTAATTTTTTTACGAAAAATATTATTTTTACATTTTTCATGTTATCACTCCTCTGTGTTTGTCATTTATTGTCATACAAATTTGATATTTCAGTATTACAATATTCAAACCTTTCACTTTCCAGCCGTGCACTCCAAAATAGAATTTGTTATTATCTGTTATATCTAATATATAAAAATCTCGTGTCACAGTGTTTGTTATCGAACTCCTCTGAAACGGCTTGACCGATTTTTATGAAATTTTTGGTGTATATTTGGTAGGTTTGAGAATAGGTCGTAGGCTATTTTTTATACCCCTAGGTGATATGGGTGGCCCTATCCAGAAATTTTTTGGACAAAAATTTATAATTTATATGGCAAAACAACGTTTGCTGGGTCAGCTAGTGATATATAAAAGTTTCCTCGATACAAACTTTTTCAATACCGCTGCTGAAAGATTCATGTGATCTCGAATGAAAATATTTTTTTTGTACCAGATATTTCATCTTTGGTACAGTTCTATGTATGGCAATCAGTTCATTATGTTTTGGAATGAATGTGTCCAAATTTTCAAGCCAAGTCAACGGTTTGCAATAAAGTTATGGGATGAGAAATGTAAAATACTGTACTTCTGAGAAATTTCATAAAAATGTGGAAAAGTGCATTATTTTCCGATTTCGCAATTCCAAATCGAATCTTGACTTTCCATAATCGAATTAGCAGGTCATTTTACATAACATGACTTTAGTTCTTGTATGTTTGCGAGTTGCATGGGACACTTTTATTTTGCATAATTCGATGGTCTCGCTCTCCGGTTAAACATCGTTTTCCTTGAGGAGACCAGTGTTACAGCATGCCATTTAACTATATACAACATTTATGATAATAACTGTATATGGTTGTTGATGGTTGTATTCTTTAGAATAATGGGAAGTATCCGAAGCTATTTTAAAGATTATACCATTTATGATATTTTAAATATTTATAATAAACCGAAAATAAACCTATATTTCCCTCTCGCTCTGCAAAATCCTATCCTTAACATAATTTCAACAACTAATGATAACATTTATTTGGCTGTTCGCCGTCAAAAGTTTGACAACTTAAGTTATCGGCATCATGTCAATGATAAACAAGACTCTGTTATGAGCTAGGAAAAAATTAATCTGTCATAATCACGGGTCTGTGTTAGGAGCATTTTCTCTTCAACTGACATAAATAATGGTTTGAAAAAGTGATAAATTTTCTATTAATCTTTCTCCTTGACAGTAATTAATTTTGTAAAAAATACAGCGTCTGAGAAAATGTGACCCTGAAATCTAAAACTTTATTGCAGTGCTTAATTAATTTTAATAAATAACTCTGCATTATTAATTTTTCGTTCATATCAAATATTGCGAGTATAAATAAAAGATTTAAATAGATGAATCTGGTTTAAAATAAATACTATAACAAATATAAAAAAACACACACCACAGATAGTAGACAACCCCCAAATCCAAAGCCAAGGCTGTCCGGAAGGGGGTTACACATTCGGAAAAACGCAGACATACATCCACACCCACCGGTGTTGTCAATACCGGGGCTGGGGATCGAACCCAGAGCGCGGTAGCGAGTCGATCAGCGTATTCGCCACTCAACACGCCTTAACCGATTGAGCTACCGTGCCGGTTAATATAGCATACTTATATTGTATAATAATAATAATAATAATAATAATAATAATAATAATAATAATAATAATAATAATAATAATAATAATAAAGTGCAGGAGTAGGAGCCTTTTTGTTTAAGGCAGCGCGCAGAGCCGCCGATGAACTCGGTTTGGTCTTCGACGCTGAGCGGGTTAATCACGACTCTGTCACCGAGTTGGAACCTGCTCGGCAAAAAGCCCAAGTCAAAGCTGCTGAAATTGGTTTATTTCTGCAGCTACACTCGGATAAGCCATTGCACGGAGTCTTCTATAAAAATATAGAAGACCGCGGCTTATCCGAAAGGCTGACCTTTGCTTTCTTAAGGTCAGCCGGGCTAAAGTCTGAGACCGAGGGATTCATAATGGCGTGCCAGGATGGTGTATTCAACACACTCGTCTATCGAAGTCGTGTCATGGGTATAGAGGTCCCTGATGTCAGCTGCAGGACCTGCCACAGGGCGCCGGAGACATTAATGCATTTGCTGTCGGCTTGTCCAGTATATGCAGTCTCGGCCTATATCCAGAGGCACGACGCAGCATTACGAGTGCTTTATTATCACTTAAGGCACTCGTATGGGATAGACGAGACACCAGTGCTGCCTTACGCTCCGGGGGATATTGAGTCCGTTGTGGGGAATGAGAAGTGTCTAATTTATTGGAACTACTCGTTTCCCACCGTCAGGCAAATACAAGCTAATAAGCCTGACATGGTCCTCCTCGACCACCAACTCAAGACAATGTTTGTCGTGGAGTTCTCGGCTCCCGCGGAGAATAACATTGTCTTGAAGGAGGAGGAAAAACGGACGAAATATCGAGATTTGCTCTTCGAGCTCCGCAGGCTTTACCCTGGCCATACTGTTAAGCTAGTGGTCCTGATCATAGGAGCCCTCGGTGGAACGAGACACACGCTGCTTTCAGACCTAAAGATCATACCGGCATGCCGAAATTCGGCAGAGATCTTAGCCGGCAGGATGCAGAAGGCCATTATCCTCGGCTCATTACGTCTACTCAGGGCACACGATTCTCGGACCCAGTAGTCACTCACCCCACGGACGTGGGGAGTGGCTGCCGGTACTACCAGCTCCCCTCTGTGAGTGTCGGAGCCACAGAGTATAAAGGGTGACTGGCTTTTACGAAAAAAAAAAAAAAAAAAAAAAAAAAAAAAAAAAAAAAAAAAAAAAAAAAAAAAATAATAATAATAATAATAATAATAATAAGATGTCTGCAGAAAGTGTGGAAGACCAGGAGAAACGATTGAGCATATAACAGCTGGATGCCCGTCTCTAGCTGACACCGCATATTTGTGCAGACACAACCAGATTGCCAAACTAATTCATGCGGAAATGGCTAAGAAATACAAACTAGTGGAAAATCCTCTCCCCCCGTATTACCGCTATACACCTTGCCCGGTATTAGAATCCACCGAGTTTCTTTTATACTGGGATAGACCAATCCTCACAGATAGAACTGTAGACTATAACAGGCCAGACATTGTGCTAATTGAAAAGAAAAATAAAAAAGCCACAATCATCGACATAGGCTGCCCACTCACGCATAATCTGGTAAAGACAGAAACAGAAAAAGTGTCAAAATATGAAAATCTAGCCATCGAAGTCAAGCACATCTGGAACCTAGACAGAGTAGAAATAGTCCCTATTGTGATCTCAGAGGAAGGAGTTATGACAAAACAATTAAAGAAAAACATAGAAAAACTGGGTCTGCCAAAATTCCACTACGCTGTCATACAAAAAATAGCAATCCTCCAAACGTGCCACATAACGAGAAAATTCTTAAACGGAACAGGATAAGATGAAGTTCTTCCCTGATTCTAAGGATATACCAGCCTACCAGCTTAGCTGAGATACAGTAGATAATAATAATAATAATAATAATAATAAATAAGCAGGAGAGGCTAACCGTTATCCATCTAGCCTTTGGTGAGTAGCGCCACCACTTACTCCAGCTGAGGGTGCAAAACCGAACCGGCAGCCCTAGCGCACCCGGGAGGGGAAAGCGCTTTCCCCTCTGGTGTCGGTCGTGGGCTTGTTGGGCTAACCACCCACAAGCCCGATCCTCCGGTTCCAGTTGGCCGAAGACAGGGCCCCCACGATCGACCCCGTGCGGATAGGGGTCAAGGGCAAGGTGGTGGGGCCCAACAGGGAAGGATGCCCATTGATGACGACCGCTATAACCAAGGACGCTTTGAGTGGACAGATGAACTGAGAGACGACCTGATGCACTGTTATGAAAGCAGTGAACCCGGCCCAAGGGGGTACATGGCGCGAATGCATGCTCTGTGGTGTGAAAACCACCCAGAACATGACGCCTTCACACCTCAGAACCTACGTGATTATGTATCCCACCTTCGTGCTAGAGGCTATGTCAGAGCCGCTCCTCAGCCAGTGAATGAGGTGGCCGAACAGCCACCGAACGAACCGGTTGAGGAAGCGGTTCCTATCGTTCCACCAACACCAGAGGGTCTCAGTACCAGACGGGGGTTGCACAACATAAAACCCCCCGGGCCACAAGATCTGGCCAGAGTGGATGCAGAACTTCGTGCAGCGCTACCAGAAGAGGCTGACATCTGGCACATAAATTGTGCCGTGTATGCTGCCGCTCAACGCTTGTCTCAAGTGGAGAGGCGAAATACTACCTCTCCACAAGAAAGAGCGGGACGGCGCATACAGAAGATGGAAGCCAAGATCCGGTCGGCGAGGCAACACGCATCCCGTATCCAATGTGTGATGGACTATATGACAGCCAATAGGCCTTTCACGCCTAAAGTGCGGCGAGTAGCTGCCAACTTAAGACGCGTCCATCACACACTTAATGGGGCAGTGCTGCAAACCACCAAACAGCACTGCCTCGACAGGATACGGATGCTAGTGTCTTGTAAGAAGTCACTAGTGAGGCGGGCGAGGGGGCTAGCGGAAAATCAACTTTTCCGCAAAAAGCCCTCGCGCCTTTTCGAACCGCCTCAGCGTGTTGCTGAAAATCCGCCGACTGCAGATCAGGTGGAAAACTTCTGGAAAACGTTGTACGAACAGAAGCTTCCACTCAACAGAGACTCTCCAGCCCTGGCACACTTTGAAACCTTTAGCCAAAGGTTTCGCCAACCACACGAGGTGTGCCAACCAATAACCCCAGAAGAGGTTCGAAGAGCTCTTGAGGGCTCTAAGAACTTTGCTGCTCCAGGTCCCGACGGGATAAATAACTTTTGGTGGAAAAAGTTATCGAGTACCCACCACCATTTGGCCAGAATTTTTAATGCCTGGCTAAATGGGGAGCAGCAAATTCCTTCTTGGGTTGTTGAGGGGCGGACAGTGCTGATCCCCAAGAACGGAGATTTGTCTAACCCAAAGAACTACCGCCCGATAACCTGTTTAAACGCATGTTACAAAGTGTTTACACGCATTTTGTACATGCGGGTGCTCCACGCAGTTGAACCGGTTTACGAACGGATATATGAGCAACGAGGGTCGAAGAGAGGTGTCGCTGGCTGCAAGGAGAACCTGCTGATTGACAGATGTGTCACGCAGAACTCCGTGCAGTATAAGCGGAACCTCTCCATGGCCTGGATCGACTACCGCAAGGCATTTGACATGACATCCCATGAGCTTATTTTACACTTGCTCCAATGTCTTGCGGTACCCGGTCCCGTAGTGAGATGTATTGAAGAACTGATGCCGCTCTGGAGGACTCGCTTTACTATAACATCCGGTAACGATAGAGTCCAGACGGAGCCGGTATCGTTCAGAAGGGGAGTATTTCAGGGAGACTCCCTCAGCCCCCTTCTGTTTTGCATCTCACTACTGCCATTATCCGTTTCGCTCCGGAAAACCCGTGGATACAACTGCGGTACCCCCGGCGATAGGAGGCATAAGGTCACCCATTTGTTTTATATGGATGACCTTAAACTTTATGCCTCCGGAGAAAGGGACCTACACCAGTCCCTTAGGGTGGTACAGGAGTACACGCAGGCTGTCGGTATGGAGTTCGGGTTGGACAAATGTGCACTGGTCCATCTCAAGAGAGGACGATGCGGGGACTACGGAGAGGACGCGCAGCTCGTAGACGGAAGCATCTTACATCATCTAGATGCCGGAGAGTCGCACACTTACTTGGGTGTCGAGCAACGCTCCACCCAAGAAGTGAGTGTAGTGAAAAACGCTCTCCGCGGCAAGTATCAGCACCGACTCCGACAGATTTGGTCTTCAGAACTGTCGGGGAAGAACAAGGTGTCTGCTACCAACATGCTTGCCGTTCCGATCCTTCTCCACTCCTTTGGAGTGGTGAAATGGAACCGAGAGGAGTTGCGTCAACTCGACGTAGGAACCCGCAAGAAGATGCATCTCAATAGGAGTTTGCATCCTAAATCGTCCGTTCCACGGTTATACCTCCCACGACATCGGGGAGGCCGTGGACTCTTGAGTTTGGAGAGTCTCCATAACAGGATGGTCCTAGATGGAGGCTGTAAGATTATCAGGAGTTCGGATCCCCTCCTCTGCATGGTCCGAGACCATGAAAATGCAGGGGTAGGAGCGTTTTTGTTTAAGGCAGCACAGAGAGCAGCCGATGAACTTGGTCTCTCCTTCGACGTCGAGCGGGTAAATCGCGACTCTGTCACCGAGTTGGAACCTGCTCGGCGAAAAGCCCAAATTAAAGCTGCAGAACACAACATCTTTCTGCAGCTTCATACGGATAAGCCAATGCATGGAGTCTTCTATAAAAATATAGAAGATCTTGGCTTATCCGAAAGGCTGACCTTTGCCTTCTTAAGGTCAGCCGGGCTGAAGTCTGAGACCGAGGGATTCATAATGGCTTGCCAGGATGGTGTATTTAACACTCTCGTTTATCGAAGTCGTGTCATGGGTATAGAGGTCTCTGATGTCAGCTGCAGGGCCTGCCGCAGGGCGCCAGAGACTCTAATGCACTTGTTGTCGGCCTGTCCGACATATGCAGTCTCGGCCTATATCCAGAGGCACGACGGAGCATTACGAGTGTTTATTATCACTTAAGGCACTCGTATGGGATAGACGAGACACCAGTGCTGCCTTATGCTCCGGGGGATATTGAGTCCGTTGTGGGAAATGAGAAGTGCCTAATTTATTGGAACTACTCTTTTCCCACAGTCAGGCAAATACAAGCCAATAAGCCTGACATAGTCCTCCTCGACCACCAACTCAAGACAATGTTTGTCGTGGAGTTCTCGGCTCCCGCGGAGAACAACATTGTCTTGAAGGAGGAGGAAAAACGGACAAAATATCGAGATTTGCTCTTCGAACTCCGCAGACTCTATCCAGACCATACTGTTAAGATAGTGGTACTGATTATAGGAGCCCTCGGTGGAACGAGACACACACTGCTTTCAGAACTTAAGATCATACCGGCATGCCGAAATTCGGCAGAGGTCTTAGCCGGCAGAATGCAGAAGGCCGTCATCCTCGGTTCATTACGTCTGCTCAGGGCACACGATTCGCGGACTCAGTAGTCACTCACCCCACGGGCGTGGGGAGTGGCTACCGGTACTACCAGCTCCCCTCTGTGAGTGTCGGAGCCACAGAGTTTAAAGGGTGACTGGCTTTTACAAAAAAAAAAAAAAAATAATAATAATAATAATAATAATAATAATAATAATAAAGCATTTATTATTTACCCAAATTCACAAAATTAACAAAAATAAATTTACATTTACACTAGAGGTAAATAATATATGATCGAAGAAAAACAAAACATTGAATTTTGTGGCAGAAACTAGGTAATTATTTAATTATTATTTCGGTGATTTTTGTTCGGTTAATAAAAAACCTGATTTCTATAGATAATACCCAATCCAGTGGCCGGAGCCATCAGAGTATTTTTCGGCAGTCCTGATATGAGTTTTACTAATTTTTTATATGATCGAGCCTTTTTGTTTATTTATAATATCTGTTGCCAAGACGGTAGGTTATGTTTACTGATTATTAGGCCTATCACGTCTTTAAGTAATTTACTTACCGATGTCTGAACGGTAAGTAAAATTGATATAATATGTGTTTATCTGCTCCCACTATGGTAAGTAGACTATTGTCACATTGTTTTCAAGCAGGTAAGTTGATTTTACCTAGAAAGTGCTAGTTGCTATTGGCGACGCACAGTCTGAAATTAATGAGTTTTCATTTTCAAAATTCCACTTCACGCTCAATTTTTGATCAATTTGGATGAAACTAGGTGCAAAATGTTTGTGAAACAGTGGCGGCTCGTGATATTTTCTGCAGAGGAGGCTTGATATTTTGAAAGACAATTAACTTGCAATATGATTACAATTTGTACATTTCCCCACCACCCTCGAGGTAGTACAACGGCGCGTTACATTTTTTTGTCGTGGGTTGTTCGCCAGGATACCGATTCACGACTTGAGAGAATAAAAGAATAAAAAGAAAAGGAAATAGAAAATATAATGAGACGAAAAAATCATTCTCATGAAATTTCCGTTCCTACGCCTCGAGTATCGGTATCCAAAGGAGCCCTACTATCCCACTTATAATTAAGTTATAACTTTTAATAAAAATCAAAATAGTTTTGGAAAAAAAATTAAAGTATTTTCCGACAAACAAAAATTGTATTCATTATCACTGCCAGAGTGTAAAATTATAACTTTTAATAAAAATTAAAATAGCTTTGAGAAAGAAGTTATATAAAAAAATATAACCGCGGAAGAATTAAAAAATATTTCCTAAAAAATAAATAACGCAAATAAATATTTTTTCTAAAATAACAACTATATTAATCTTTGGTGTAAAGCCTAAATATTTTTATAAATGAGTGGTAACCTGCGATTTTCGGAACTAGCAAAATGGTTGATTACTTCATCATAAAATGAATCGTGTTTCTTCAATTCTGACAAAAAATGTTTTTCTATTGAAATAAGCGATACATTTGAGAGGCGGTCTTGACTTATTTTGTTTCTAGTAAATGTTTTTATGCGTTTAAGTGCTGAAAATGATCGTTCTACAGAAGCTGAGGTTACTGGAATTGTTGACACTAATGATAAAAGTTTGTACAGTTCGGGTAGACAGCTTTTTAAATTATTATTATATATATATAAGTAAGCATTTCTTGAGATGATTTTGGATTTGCTAAAAGTTGCTGGTCAGAATACAACACGCATAGTTCATTTTTTAACGAAATACGGTAAAAAAGGATAATGGTCCATTAATTTCTCCATTAGACTGGTAGGGAATGATTTAGAAAACGCTGTAAAATTATTAGGATTTACTAAATCGTAACATTGCAAAGTATTTAAATCAGAAAATCTAATTTCAATTTGGATTATAATGGTGTCTAAAATTTCTATAAAAATTTGTTTGTAATGTATATCTGCCCTGTCAAAGTTATATGTTGTCTTTCTTTTTTTAAATTGTGGCCCTGGCTCATCATCTACGTTTTCAGTATTTTCTAAAAAAATATTGTATAAAGTATTGAAATGTATTTCGTTATTGCGAAATTCTTTTAATTTGGATATAAGTGACTTAAGTCTATTTTTAGAATATGTTATATCAGTTAGTTTATTCTGTAAAATTTGGAAAACAACATCAGTTTGCTCAAAAATCATGTTAAAAGCTTTTAGAAAAAATATGAAATTTTTATCCAACAATAACGATTTTAATCCGTAAGCTGCTCTTAAAGTCTGAGCGTCATTTAAAAAATCTTCACTTTCCAAAATAAAATTAAAAACGTCAATAAGTTCTTTCCTGTATTTGTCAACAGTGAAAACAACTCTAGATGAAAAATTCCAACGAGTGGGAGCGTTTGTCGGAATTCTATGTTTCATATTAATTGTATTTAAAACATCAGTTCTTTTGGTAGATTTTGAAAAAAATGACGAAAAACCAGTAATATTTGAAAAAAATATTCTAACTTCTTTAATTCCGTTACATGCTTTACTCAGAACTAAATTTAATTGGTGTGCATAACAGTGAATGAAGTAAGCTTGAGGAGCAATATCTTTTATTTTTGTTTGGAGTCCATTAAGATGCCCTGACATAACTGCAGCGCCGTCATAGGTTTGTGCTATTAATTTATTTTTCAAATCAAATTTACCAAATTCGTCGATTAATAATTTAAATAAACTCTCCGCGTTTCTTCCACTACTCACATCAAGAAAACCAACAAACCTTTCAATAACTTCGCCGTGCATTACATATCTAAAAATTACGGAAAGTTGAGATTTACAGGTAATGTCCGTCGTTTCGTCAATTTGCCACAAGAAAAATTCGCAATTATATAGTTCTTCATAAATTTTGCCTTTAATAATCGAGCTAACACTCTCAATTAGATCATTTTGAATTGATTTAGATGTTCCGGAAAAAATAGTGGCGTTATTCAAAAAGTTCTCTAATTTTGGATCATACATTTTTAAAAAATCTATTAGCTCTTTGAAATTTCCTTTATTGCACGAATCGCGTTTTTCGTCATGCCCTCGGAAAGAATTTTCTTGCGAAGATAAATATATAACGGCATCAATTAATCTCTTTAATATTTCCCTATTTTCACGGACCTTTTCATTAAAATTTTCTATTTCTCTCTTATGTGCAGATTCCAAATAATTTACAATATTTTGTTTACCAAATATTTCGAATTTAACGCAAGATGAAATGTGCTCCTGGGATTTTTCGTGCTTTTGTAAACCTCGCGACAAATTTTTCAAATTATTAAACCCGGTCCTGCCCCAAATTGAGGATTGATCATTAGTGAATAATAAACATCTCCAACAATATAATTTGTTTCTAACTGTTGATGCCGTTAACCACTCGATTTTTTTATAATTGTTATCACAAAACTCTCTGTTTTGTTTTCCACTTTTAAAAACTAACGAAGGCATTGCTGGTGTAGGCCTAGCAATTCTTTTAATTCTTACCTTTTCGTCGTAAGTAAGAGTAGAAAATCCATTTAATAACAAATAATCCACCACGTCTGGACAAGAGATGTTGTTGGGAATATTTTCACCTAGAGCACTCATTTCTAGCCCGCCTATCAAATGTTTTATGTATTTTAATGTCAAGTTGATCTTAACCGGCTAAACGACAAATTACCACTGACAGTTCGTTTTCCTGTGAATCACCTGAACCAAATAAAATCGAGTACAACAAATATCAAAGGGACCGCTGCGAGTGAAAGTACTTGTCTTCTCTATACTGTGCCTGAACTCCTGAACTGCACATGCGCTATAAAGAACTGAGGACTGAGGCTAGCGGCCTAGCTTGTCTTATTTGAAGTGTTGCTAGACAACGCAAAAGTAATGCAAGGTCATTTATGTTAAAACTAAATGCCTTGAAGTTGGAAGCTATTTCGTATAAGCCTCAAGCGAAGCGCTCTGTTCATTCAATGAAAGACCGGGTCGCCCGGGAAATATGCATACAAAGACAATCCGGACTGTGACGTTATAGGTATGTTTGTGGAAAGGAAATGCAGAACTTTTTTATACACTGAAAATTAATTAATGAACTATAAACAATAAACAATATTGAAAATTGAGATATACCTAAGTAGAAATTTCTACAAGTAAAAGATATTAATTTGGAAGATTGCAAGATATGTTGCTTCTTCCAAAGGGAGGCTCAGCCTCCCCTGCCTCCCCTGACGAGCCGCCACTGTTGTGAAAGCTGGATTTTTATCAGATAACTGCGGGTTTTACAATTGAGCTATTAATGTGCCAACTGTCAGCTGCCAAAACCCCGCGAAAATTATAAAATTTTTAAAATCTTTATAATTTGTGTACTCTAAGCTTTTTTTAAACTGATTTTTATGACATATGAATGTCTTTTGGGTTGCTGATTACGAATCCAATATTTATTTTAGCCAATAGGGATCGAAGTTTGGTAATAAAAAAATAGAGTGTACGATCTCCCAATGATGCTCGGGCTGAGCGGGTCACTGGTGAAACCGTATGAGGGTTGTAGGAACAGACAAATGATAGTTGGTTACTGATCACGATTTGAAGGTGTAATTCAATGCAGGTCGGGGTATTTGCCCGCTGAGTAGTTGTTTCCTTCAAATCCGATTTCATAAACAGTGAGTATAGTCCACTAAGGCTAGAGGTCGCCGCTCTTGGTACTTGCAAAAAGGCAAGTCGCTATACGTCAGTGACATTTGTCCGACGTATAGTAGCATCTGACCATATGAGAGTTTACCTCTCACCGTCACTCCATTTGATTCAGTTTGTATAAGACTAGCAAGTTGACCACTATCATTTGTCTGTTCCATGACCTATAGCATACTGATGAGAACATAATAAGTTCGAAACCGGTCTATGTCTGGTTAGGAACAGACAAATGATAGTTGGTTACTGATCACGATTTGAAGGTGTAATTCAATGCAGGTCGGGGTATTTGCCCGCTGAGTAGTTGTTTCCTTCAAATCCGATTTCATATATATATATATATATATATATATATATATATATAGAGTAAAAAAATAGAGTGTACGATCTCCCAATGATGCTCGGGCTGAGCGGGTCACTGGTGAAACCGTATGAGGGTTGTAAGTAGGATAGTTGGGGTTACTGGCTCTGGGACCAGTTGACTGTAGAGATTTTTGTTGTTGTGGTAAAAACCAATCCTGGAGGCAGCCTCACCTCCTAATTATGGCTTGGAAAGATTGGTTAAATGAGTACAACAAGTAATTAGTTGAAACTGATTTATTTAGGGAAATAAAATTCTATTTATACTAAATGACAAATAAAACATAATAACAAATTATAAAAACAATTATACGTTACACATGAAATATTAAACTTGGCCTGGAAAAATATGCCAACTATAGAAATGCAGTATTTGCACTTAATTACATATTTCGCTGACATTGTTTATAGTTAATGTTTATGTAGATTGCAATACGAAATAAATAATATGTGTCGAAAGTAGGATAAAATAACAATAAGAAATTAAATTATTTGAAATGATAAAAATGCATGTTTAAGAGATTAAACATAGAGCTTTTGGTTAAACTGTAGAGTATGGAGTATAGAGTATGAAGCTCCTAAAAAATCAATATTCAAGTTTAATATTAAAAACTATGAAATTCTCATCTTATTTACACTTTTAAAATGTAATAAAATTGAAAAGAAAAAATTAAAATAAGTGATGGTTTTAAAAATACATTGTATAATATCAAATAATTGTTTGTTAGTTATACTATTTGTCATATATATGTTTGTATTTGTAATATATGGGCATTTCTTTATTTCTTCGAAAAAATAAAGATAAAAAATATGGTAAAAAGTTGAGTGCAAAAAAAGTAAATGTATTTTGACTTCAAGAATAACATTAAAATTTCAGAAAACCCCCTGCTAAATTTTTCTCCTGAACCTCCTTAATATAACTAATAAAAAAGCTATATTTTTGAAGCTATTTAAATTTAACAACGGCAATTAATAAATTGAAAGTGTAATCTACATTCTATATTTAGACCAAATGATGGTAAATGACTAATTGGGACAAAAATATTTGTTCCTTTTCTTTGGAATAGGTAATTTTGAAGGTAGTACTCTAGGTACCTACTGTAGTGCTTAATGTTATAAAGAACAAGGGGCTGATTTGCATTATTTTCAGAGATTAAAAAAATACAAATGTATAAGTCTTAACTATAATACCATCTTAGATAATAATAATTATTATCCCTAAGGATGTGAAAATAATTTTTTTAAATAAAAATGTCATTCGTTACTCAATTCAAAAATAAACAGTTAAAAAATTATATCATGTTTTTTTAATTTTTTTTTATTTAGGGGTAGTTTTAACCCTCCCTAGTTATCCTTCCTTTAAATGTTTACGCTCAACTAAGGGTGACTTCAACCCTGGTAGGGTAGAATTCTGTTTCTAAAGTTTTTGTAAGCTGACTCATCCAAAATCATAAAATAATACTGAAAACCCGTTCTGCAACTTATTTTTCAAGTTAATTGTTGTTTAAGGGTAGTTAAAGTCTAAGGAGATAAATAATTTTTTTTTCTGTAAAAATGCGTTAAAATTTCATCCGTTTTGGTTTAAGGGCAAAAAGTTAAAAAAAATTATATCATGTAATATTCATTTTTTTTTTATTTAGGGATAGTTTTTACCGCATGTAATTAACCCTTGTATTAAAATTTTGCTAAATTATAATCAAACTTAATGAATTTTCAGATAACTAGTCAAAAAATATGTTTACGTGATAATTTAAGACTCGCCGTAAGAATATTGCGAAAACAGGTGTAGCCCCGTCAATGAACTTTCACTAAGAGGGTCTAGAGGGAAATACCGAGATCACAATTTTTGACTTGGAGCTGTGTTTGTACTATTTAGGAGGTAAACATACCAAAAGTCCCCGAACGTAGGAGGTGGGGGGGATGCAGGGGGACACGAAGAAAATCCCGGTTTTTGGTTTTTCGCTTATATCTCGAAAACGGATAGCTCTAATCAAAAAGTGGCCTCTGGTTATCACCATGTATTACAGATATGGCTCAATTTCAATAGGGATTACTGTAATATGCTGTTTTGCATATGCTCCAAATTGTAATTAAATATTTTAAGTTTAACAGAAGTTATCGTATTTACAAGAAACGGTATACACTCACACATACATATACACGCACCACGCACACACACACTTACAGACGCAAAGACATTTTTTATTCAATATTTGAGTTCAGTCTGCTGTGAAGCGGATATCTGTACAAGAAATTTTTTTCTACGATGATTATTAAAATTTATATTTAATTTATAATTTTATAATAAAGTTAGAATACAGTCAAAAGATTTACAATTCATTACTGAACCATAACAGATACGTGAAAAAATTAATAGAAACATTATTGTAGAAAATTTAGTCAGCTCTAATTTTGCATATAGCCACTTTTTGATTAGGGCTAACCGTTTTCGAGATATGAGCGAAAAAACAAAAACCGGGACCTTTTTCGTGCCCCCCTGCATCCCCCCCTCCCCCTCCTACGTTCAGGGACATTTGGTATGTTTACCTCCTAAATAGTCCAAACACAGCCCTCAAGTCAAAAATTCTGATCTCGGCATTTCCCTCTAGAAACCATTCATTGACTGGACAGTGTTTAAAAGGGCTGTTTTTTGCTAATTTAAGGGTGCTGCGCACATTTCCAGGCTATTCGACTCCGAAATTCGTAATTAGCGACCCAAAAAACATCCATATAAGTCATAAAAATCTATTTAAACAAAGCTTAAAGTACACAAATTATGAAAATTTTAAAAATTTTAAAATTTTTATAATTGTCACGGGGTTTTGGCAGCTGACAAATACCTTAATTGTAAAACCCGCAGTGATCTGACAAAAAGCAAGCCAGCTTTCACAAACATTTTGCTCCTAGTTTCATCCAAATTGATTAAAAATTGAGCGTAGAGTGGAATTTTGAAAATGAAAACTCATTAATTTCACACTGTGCGACGAGAGGTAAGTAAGCTACTTACGTCCCTTGGGTAATGGGTATTCTCGAGTCATGCAAATAAAATGTAACGAAAAAAATCAAAGCAGACTTACGTGACATCTAGTACAGTAACTTGGTGATCTCACTTCGGACTAATTCTATAGCAGTTTTAAATTCAAATATTTTTGAATAGTTTAATTCAAAATGGGTCAAATATGAAACATTAAAAATGAATACGGGTGCTTTTTCGTTGGGGGTGAGTTTCACCCAAACTAAAGAAGCCCCCATAACGTTATTTTTGCTTTAATACCCGCCGAGTTACAGGGGGTTAAAAATGTTGATTTTTAGGGAAAAAACACTGATTTTTCAAAGATTTTAAGCAAATTACTCAAAGAAGATCACATTTTCGAAAAAGCTAGCTTATGAAATAGCAAAAACAATCCATGAAATAAAATTTGTTAAGGTTCGTCGTTGCTGAGATACAGTTAATGTTAGGTGCATTTGAACGTAGCCATGTAAAGGTCACGCTCTTCAAAGACGTAACTCTGGTTTAAACCTTTTAGCATGTACCTTGAATCAAATTAAAGCTTATTACAGTAGCTTAAAATTTTCTTTTGGCAAATTTTGATATCTGCAAAATCGAAAATGATACAACGAAAATAAAGTCAAAATTTTGTTTTTTACACAAAAAAGTGCCCGTTTTTTGGTCCCAGTAAATTCCAAATTGAAAAAAAATTCCAAATCATGTTTTTTGTTAGTTTTTTGACTGTGATGGATGCATTATTTAAAAAAATTTACACTTAATGTGTTTTGAGAATTTTTGAAAAAATTCATTTTCTTGGCTTTAAGGTTAAACAACTTAGCAGGGAAGCATCTTAGCTGAATGTTACTAGGGACAAAAAATTTTGGCAATAAACTAAGGAAAACGTGCTTTTTCTATTTTTTTTTAATACGGGTACTAGCTTAGGAGATAGAAGTGTTTGAAGTTAACTCTTAACTTTTTTTTTAAATTGGCGCATTTAAGATGAATATAGAAAAACTGACAACCTCTGAACTGTTTTGACCTACCTGACCTTAAAGATGATTAAGAGACCTTCAGAATGCTTTTTTTTTATGATTTTTAGTTTAATTGCAAACGAGATATGACCGAAATAAGAGCGCGCCTCGCTTTTAGCAAATTACGATATTGCTCGTAAAATCTCATAATATTTTCAATCATAAAGGAATAATTATAATTTTTATACTTTTTTTATATTCACGCACATTTCTTTAGCCATTGGACACCGCGTGCACGTTTCCGATGTCGTATAGATCTTAACCTCGCTTTTAATGGCAAATTGTGCGTTTCCGATCATCAACATATCTAAAAAAGTGGTTAAAACGAATTTAATTTTGTTAAAAAAGAGACTAATAATTTTGGATACGTGATATTTTCAAAATAGAAAATTACAACAATAACCTTTTTCAGGAAATAGTGATATTAATAATAATAAATAGGGACTTAATTTAATTATTGCATAACGTCTGACAATAATTTCAATAAACCCTTGAATAATGTAATGTAATTGTAAATTAAATATCACTAAAGTATACGATTATTGAATAAAAAATTTCGGATCCATATGAATTGATATTTTCCTCCATACGATGAAAAAGCATACGATTTCGATCATGATATGGGATGTCGGATGCACGAGAACTCAGATTTAATGTGATATGAGATAGCACGTATTATGTGGAACCATAATTTAGCATTGCGGATAAGCAAATTAAACTATAAAATAAAATGAACTTTAGCTCACCTATATTTCCCCCAATCCATATACGCCTGGTAGAGATATCCCAACAGGGTGAATTTGTCCTCTCGTTTTCTGATTGCCTTGAGGGCCGATTTCCATTTTCTCACCGCCTGCTGCTGCTTGTGTTGATTGTAAAGTCGTAACCCCTGATCAACCTAAATAAATACGATTTAATCATTCATCAGTCAAACTCGTCATGTATCCAGTATTTATCCAGTTCGAAATAACACGTTCAACAACTTTTAATTGCAAAACAAGTTTTTATGCCGACGCCGACGCGTGGGAAGCCTTAAATTTGCGGAACATTTAACAGGCATGATTCTTTGTTTTATTACTTCATTTGGAATGTCTAATATTATTTAAAGTTTTCATCATACTATGAATGTCCGTAAGGGATTAAGAATTTCTGGTGCATGCCTTTGAAGTAGTTTCCACAAACACCAAAACACTTGAATGCAATTACTCTACGCTCGTTTCGCCAATCATATTATAATCATCTGGAGACGATTCAAACTCAGATGATGTCAACATGATTGGTGAAACGCGTCTCGAGTAATAGTATTTAAGTGCTTTGGTGTCTATGGAAACTACTTCAGAGGCAGCTTCAGAGCAAGAACCATAAAGAGAGGAAGGATAGTCAATTCCCTATGCTGCAACGTTCGCCACTTGCCGGCAATGTTGTGACATCACGGCGAGACCTAAATCTGTTGTTTACGTTTCTGACGGCATTGTCTCTCTGTATTTGGTTGTGTGATTATTATGTTTTCTCTACTTATTTACTGGTTTTTCTTTGTAAATCGCATATATACATCCGCGTGTGTGTTTTATACGTTTACTTAAGTTACAGAAATATTCTTGATTAGTGAAATTGTGTGCAGAAATAGGGACATACTATTGCTTGCACTATTTTGAACCTTTATAGGATTTAAAAGAAAATTACACAGGCACACAAAAAAAAAGTCGAGTGCGAGAAGGCAGACCTATGTACTCCCATGCATTTTGACCCGCTGAACACGAATTTGATGTCCGTTTTGCCTGGCTGGCTCTTACATTTTTGCTAACCTCAAAAAACCCCTTAAAATGCCCGAAAAATCCCAAACAAGTAAATAAAAAGCTTAAATGAACTGATCACTATATCTATACGTAATTCGGGGCGCTGAAACTGAATATGAGGTCAGAATTAGCCGATCAGTTAGGAATCTTGACATAACCTCAAAAAACACCTAAGAAATGCCCAAAAATCCAAAACAAATAAATTAAATTCTTAAACCAAAAACTTTAAAACTAACGTAACCTAAGGCAAGAGCTTTAAACCAAGAACTTAAACCTATTATAAATTAACACAAAAACTGTTAAGTTCCTAAGGCAAGAACTATTAAGGTTTATTGGAGTTATTGGTTTAGAGTTCCTTGTGTAAAGTTCCTGTCTTAGAATATATTACATTTAGAGTTCTTGGTGCAAACTTCTTGCCTTAAGTTTTGTTAGATTTAGAGTTCTTGGTTTAAAGTTCTTTGTGTAAAATTCTTGCCTAGTTTTTAGTAAATTCGATGTTCCGAAATATCGTAAAAAAATCAACGATAAAATTAAAAATATTTATCTAAAAATGTTATAGTATGGAAATAGTTGATAAAGGTTTTCCATGGTACCGTGCATCATATGTTATAAGATGTTGGACAAGTGGAACGTTAAAAAGGAAAACATAAAAATCCAACAATATGGAAGGAGCCTGGAATCCGTGAAAGGTGTTATTTTTTAGCAATACAAATGTTTCCGGAATTAATGCTAAAAAGTGGAATGTAATTGTTCCGAATATCAAGAAGATGACAGAGAATATGAAGATAGTGAGTGTGAGTTTTCCATAAGAACTAAAACTCCCAATATTTGGTGAAATGATAAACTTAATAATGTTATTAGAAATCTTGGTCTATCTAATGGTAGGGAAGAATATTTAGCGGCGATTATGGAAAAAGACAATTTAGTATCAAGTGATGTTCGCTCTAGCTCATACAGAAAAAGAGAAAAGGACTTTAGAAAATGTTTTACACAAGGAAAAGAATACTTGCTCTTATATTGGTCATAATGAAGAAGGGTTGATGAATATAGAAGGGCAATACGTATCATAAATCACTTAAAATATAGGGAGGATTGCAGAGAGGCTTTTAAAGAACTGGGCATTCTAACATTACTTAGTATTTATATTTGGAATGTATAATGCATACAAAAAATAATTTAAGTAATACAATCAACTTTGAAAATATACATAATCATGATACTAGACATGGTAATAATATTTGCTTAGATTTTCATAGAGTTAACAGATCAAGAAATGGTTTAAACTATTATGGTCCCAAAGCCTACAATTGTCTACCGATCCAAGTAAGGAATCTGACTCCAAACCAACTTAAAACTGTGTTAAAAAACTATCTCATTGGAAATGCCTTTTACACAATTGATGAGATTTTGTCCAATATCAAAAATATTTAGTTGTTATGTGTGCCCCTCACGTAATCACTTTAAAATCATGTACTGATTTCTGAACTGTAATCATGTATCCAAGTCCCCTACAAGTTTTTAAAATTTTTTAAATTGTTTCTTTTTTATCTTACTCGACTTTTTAACTGTAAATGTGTTACACTTGGAAAAAATATTGTAATTTTATCTCTAATGTTTCTGTTCATTGTATTGTATGTATTGACCTGTGTAAAATGTAATTTATAGCACCAATAAAGCTATCTATCTATCTATCTATCTATACTTATACTTATCATATATAGATTTTAGATAAATATATTTTATTTTATTGCTAATTTTTCTTTGATTTTTCGGAACTTCGAATTTACTAAAAACAAAACAGAAGGAATTCGCATTATTTACACAGTTGTGCAAATTTCTTGTAGTCCTACTCATGGGAAGCCAAGTTTCCCACTTCATTAGAGCTGCGGTCCGCTTTCCCAACCTGTGACCGGCCGCCGATACTGGGGTTTCCCTCCCCCGCATCGTAAATTCTTTCTCTACTTTTGCCACGATGGCATTTTTTTACCTAGGAACTTAGCCGAAATAAATCGTTGCCCGCCGTCACCACGTGGAGGTGTCCTAGTACCAAAAATAGAAAAAGAAACAAATGGCATATGATGACGATCAAACAGAATAAAGAAAACTATACAATTTTAAACAGCTCTAAGAAAAAAAAGTATCAAGGGAGGGTGTAGGTAAATGTTAAGTCCAAACGATATTCTTCTCTCAACAGAGCAAACTTTGTCCGAACATTTTTTCCTAAAAATGTCACTATTCAGTAATATTTTCCTTTAGATAATTAAAAATTTAAAAGTTACCCATCTCCGCTTACTAGGGTTGATGATAATATATACTGAAATGATATTTCTCTATGAAGTTTTCAGATTGCGCTTTAATTCTGACTACGGTATTGTGCTCAGCGTTCAGCTCGTGAAAATACGTCGAAAATTATATGTTCAGATATTATATATCGTAAGTCAATTTAGGGCTATGATTCAGTCATTTTCATCCTAAATATGGATTTTACAAGATATTCGATCGTCGCGCATAAATTCTGACCTTGGATTCGGTTTCAGTGCCCCAAATTACGTATAGGTACTAGTAATCAGTTTATGTAAGCTTTTTATTTACTTGTTTGGGATTTTTCGGGCATTTTCCCAAGTAGCACAGAATTCTTTAAGATATCTTTAAGAAGTTCTATTTACTGCCCGCGAGGATATCTTATTTATGTACTCTAGAAGTCCTTCCGAAATCAAAATGAGAAATCTTTATATGTGCTCAACTTTTATGCACTGTGGAAATGTAAACTGGGCATTATATAGGAATTTCAACTTTTGTTAACCCACAGACATCTACTAGAAGTTCTAAAAGGGAATTACCATACAGCTCAATTTTCTAAGTATTATAGAAATCAAATAAAGTATTAAAAGGGAAATAGTATTATTATCCTTAACAGAATACTTGTAGACATCTTCTAGAAGTTCTAAAAGGGAATTACCATACAGCTCAATTTTCTATGTATTACAGAGATCAAATAAAGTATTAAAATGGAAATATTATTATTATCGCTAATAGAACACCTATAGAAATCGCAAGAAGAAATTCTTTTAATGCATAAAATTTGTTTGCTTACCACGTATTTTGTTACAGAAATTATTCCTAGATGACGCCACGTACAAACCACAGACGATAATCAGTCATGCATTATTTTATACTCATGAATTTACAGAACATTAATAACATTACTGCAACGTTCAAATTCTCTCAGGGATCATCATCGATTTATTTGGATGAATCTTATAATGATCTTTAATCTTTGGTTTGGTTTGGGCCTGATGTATCATACTGAGATTTTGATTAACCAACATTTCACCAGCTGCCGCTGGCAATTCTATAAGAAGTGTGTGTTGCTACATCTAATAGAAATCCTATAAAGATGTTTTCAGTACCGTTTATATTGGTAAGCGATAAAATACCCGAAAGTTTACTACAGGAATTAAATCTGTTTGCAGGATCGATGCGGTACATCTAACAGAAATCCTATAAAGATGTCCTCGGGACCATTTATATTGGCAAGCGATAAGATATCCTAAAGATTACTATGGGAATTCTATAGGTATGCAAAAGGCTGCTCACAGGATTCTATACTAATAGCTTTTTTCGATTACCATGGGAAGTACTATTTAATACTGATATGCTGACATTTGCCCATCTTAGGGAACTCTTACAGACCTCTAGAAGATATTTACTAATTCCTAAATTTTTATCCTCGGGATATCTTGAGGAATTAATTGTGCTACTTGGGTCTTAAGTGTTTCTTGAGGTTATGTCAAAATTCCTAACTCGGTCTTAGCGCCCTAAAATATGTATAGAAATGGTGGTCAGCTCATTTAAGCTTTTTATTTACTCGTTTAAGATTTTTCTAGCATTCCTTAAGGTGTTTTTTGAGGTTAGGAAAAATGCGAGAGCCAATCGGACAAAACGGACATCGGATTCGTGTTCAGCAGGTCAAAATGCATGGGAATACATAGGTCTGCCTTCTTGCACTTGACTTATTTTTCTTTGTGTGCCTGCGTTATTATTATTAGTACATATTCTATGGTAATTTTGTATATATTATAGAAGGTAAAAGAAGCGCAAAAATTCATGTATTAGATTTGCATATTGTTATTATTCAGATAGAAGTGAAGAAAAATGCCGGGAACAAGGTGTGCAGTGTATGAGTGTAATGTCTGTAATGACACGTATTGTACAAAGAAATCTACTGGTCAAAATATTATTTTCCACGTTTTTCCAAAACCCAAAGTTCTGGTGTCCAAAATTATAAGAGATGCAAAAGGCAGGATAAATTTAACTCAGATATAGTTGAAATAATCTTAATAGTGAGCCGTTTTGAGAGGTGAGAGGAATGAAATAGGCGGCATTTTTACATTCAGTGAGAGGAAAGACACCGGCCATTCGGAGTCTGACGTGGCCTGTAGGCGTAAACGTTTAAGGGCCAATTGTATGATCTAAGTTGAGCAAAGTTCAGCTTGAACCAAGATCAAAATCCATGGTTACGATTATTGTAACAATCGTAACCTTGGCTTTTGATCTTGGTTTAAGCTGAACTTGGCTCAACTTAGTTCGTACAACTGGCCCTAAGTGTTCTGTTTAACCCAGGATCGCAATTAGAAATACCGCAGTCGAGCTTATACTGTCGGGGTGAAGATATAATTCCATAATTACTTTATATTTTTTTATTTGGTAATGTGTTTTTGAAAATAATTTTAGTAAGTTTTGTTACCAATTCATAGCCGTGCTTTGGGGTAAGTGGGGTAAGTATAGTATAATATTATAAAAATTAAACGAGAGAACAATATAGTTAAATCCGGCTCTGCATTCTGCACCCTTTGCCTCTCAACGTCGCTCACAAATGCGATTGCTTCAACTATACAAGTAGGGTTTGTTCGGTTCATTTTATTGAGTCCGACTACGAACGGGACTTGTAAAATGAATTACTATGTAAAGATACATTTTTTTTTATTATATGTGTACCTACTTTTCCGAGGTGTTTTGTTATATTGGGTGTTCATTTCTATAATACATATTTTTCATAATTTAAAATATCGTTTAGATCACTTTTATCAGATTTTTCTGTGAATTTAATCAGAATCCAGTGTAAATAATAATAATAATAATAATAATAATATTTATTTGCAAAGCAAAGCAAAAACAAATACAAGTACATTTCCAAAAAAGATGGTTACTATAATATATAAACAGCGTAAATATATACGAGATACAATGATATATGGTATTATTCAATATTAATAATTATCGCAGTAAGAAAATCACACTATTGCAAATAAACAATTGCTACCCACAAAAAATAATTTGTACGTGGGTATAATTGCGTATCATTAATTAGTGTGTCTGCTTATTAAACATGTGTTAAAGATAGTTAGGGTATCTTTTACAAAAGAGTAGGAAGTTATCTACATAATCATTTATTTTTTCATATTAATTAGGCTATGGATCTGATCTCTTTTGGTCTTTAGGATAAATGTTTTACATTTACATTTAAACTGATGTGTATTAGATTGTCTTATGTCTAAGGGTAGAAAATTATAAAGGCGAGGCGAAAGGAAATTATGACTTCTTTGGCCTATGGTCTTAGCAGAGGCAGGAATTTTTGCTTGCAAATTTGATTTAGCTCTTGTAGGATATGCATGAGTGAGTAACTGTAAATTATTTCTATTTCTATATTGATTGATGACGATGTGCAAGAAGAAGAGTTGCTTAACATCAAATAATCTGGATTCTGAGAATAACAAATCTGTTGAATATATTGCTGGTTTACTTAGCATTATTTTTATGAACCTCTTTTGTACTATTTCTAAACTGCTTAAATGAATATTTAAAGCACCACCCCATCCCAGAATGCCATACGAAAGCCTAGACTCCACTAGTGCATGGTATATTATTTTCATTTGTTTTACATCTAATATTTTATTTAGAAACTTAAATTTATATAATATACTTCTGAGAGTACGTGTAACGGTATTTATATGCACATCCCATCTTAGAAATTTATCTATGTACACTCCCAAATATTTTGTGACGTCTGAGCCGTTTATTTCAATCAAATTGTTGTGTGCATTTATTTCTAGTTTGTTATAATCAGGTAAATTACTTCTATTGCAACTGAAAGGAACGTAAGTAGTTTTCTTGTAATTGATGGTTAATAACTTGTGATTAAGCAAATCTATTATATTTTTTAAATCACTTTCTACGTTTCTTTTTAGCTCTGTCCATGATGCCGACTCGTAGAAAATGGCAGTATCATCTGCAAAACTAATTATTTTTCCAGTACTATGAATGGTAAGTAAATTATTTATATAAATAATGAACAGAATTGGACCCAAAACAGTCCCTTGGGGAACACCATATTGCACAATTTTATGAGCGCTGACACTATTTTTAATTTTAACAAACTGTTTTCTGTCAGACAGATAGCTGGTAAACAAATCATGTACTTTTCCTCTAATTCCAAAACATTCCAAGGCATCTAGCAGCTGGACATGACTGACAGTGTCGAACGCTTTGGCTAGATCTAAAAACACACAAAGTGAGGCTTTTCCTTTATCTAACGCCTGATAAATGTTTCCTGTAAGAGAAGAAATAGCACCCTCAGTGCATTTGCCCTCCCTGAACCCAAATTGCTTATTTGAGATTAAATTATATTTATTTAGATATTTTACTAGTCTTGATTTAATAATCTTTTCAAAAATTTTTGCTAGATTTGTGATCAAAGATATTGGTCGATAATTAGACACTAGTTTTCTGTCTCCGCTTTTAAACATTGGTTTTATAACCGCATTTTTAAACTCCGGAGGACAAATTCCCGTTTCAATAATTTTATTAATTAAGTAAGTCAGTGGCGGTGCTATTTCTTCCGACACCTCTTTCAGGGTCTCTGATTTGATTAAATCCAATCCTGGTGCTTTATTCACTTTTAGTGAGTTTATGGTGGAAATAATCTCTTTTTTGTCCACAGGTTCCAAGAAAAGAGAAAACTGTGTTGAATGTATTTTAGCAGGAGGAGATTGTGGTTTATGAATTTTTTTTGCCAAATTTTTGCCAACATCTGCGTAAAAATCATTAAAAACATTTGCCATTCCGAGATCATCAGATATAGGTTGATTTGCACTATTTAAGACTTCTTTAATATTAATGTTTCTGTCTACTGAATTTATGGTTTTTACTGTATCCCATAGATTTTTTACACAATTTCTATTTTTATCTATCTGGTCCTTATAATATTTAATTTTTGTGTTTTTGATTAGGACATTTAACCGGTTCCTATACATGATAAATTCATTTTTTAGTTCAACATTATTTGGATCTTTTTTATGACATTTATATAACTTATCTCTTGTATTTATTGAATTTATTAGTCCATTTGTTATCCAACATTTTCTTTTAATATTTTTTCTTTTTATCTTAATTATTTTTGTGCATTTGCTAATTTGTTCAATTAAAGTGTTAATGAAGAACGTTGTCATGTCAAATATATTATTTTTAGAGTAAAACTGTGACCAATTGTAATTTTTTAAATTTAATTTTAAACTATTGTAACTAATAAACTTTAAGAATTTTTCGTGATCATTTTTTTCAATATCCATGTTTAAGGGTAAATTAACAATTGTCATAAAATGGTCAGTAATATGTGACTTTAGAATAAATGGAAAACAATTTTCTATTATATGTTTTCTTGTGTTTAAAAAAACGTGGTCTATGCATGATCCATCCTCTTCTCCAAGCCTTGTATTTCCATTAATTAAGGAAACAAAATTAAATTCACTTAAATTAGTTAGGTATTCAGAAACAGTATTTGAGTCTTGTTTAATATTTATATTAATATCCCCTACAAGGACATGAATATCAACATTTAGAATGGCTGTTTTTGACAAATATTCTTTTAGACTGCTAACAAAAATTTCTGTACTAGTCGCTGGCGGTCTATATATGGCTGTTATTAGGATGATTTTATTTTCTAAAATTAATGTCATTTCTAGAGCTTTACATTCACTTATTTCTACAATTTTATACGAATAATTTAATGATTTTTTTAAATAGACTACTAGGCCATCATTTTGGTTTATGTTTCCTTCATTGTAAAGAAAATCATAATTTTCCAATTGCAAAGAATCATAGTCGCGAATTTTCCAACATTCAGACAAAACAATACATTCAGGTAACTCATTAAATTGATCCAGATATATTTTAAATTCATCGAGATTTTTGCCAATACTTCTAATATTTTGGTGTAAAAGTTTAAAAGTGGTATTTAACCTATTATTTTTAACAAAGCTATTGTAATTTGATACATTTTCTAATTCGCGTGTAAAAATAGGTTTGTCCTCGTAATCACGAATGTATTGATTCATTAATTTTTAATATTCAATATTTTCAATTTAGTACTTAACACAATTAACCAATATTAAAATATATATCAACCTATCTATCAATATCTATATATCTAAACTAATTTAATTTCTTTGGTTTCGACCTCCACTTCGTGTTTTAAAAACCTTTGGTACTGCTCCAGTGTTTATATTAGGACTGCCTTGTAATTTTCTTTTCTTCTCTTCTGTATCGTGATATTTATCGTTTGATTCTTCTTTTTCAGTCTGTGAACTTTCTGACTCCCTGACAGTATTTCTCTCACTCCTATCAACTTCCTCAATAAGTTTAGTCTGTAGATCTTCAAATTCTGACGGTGTAGAGGGTACACTTGTTCCTTTACGTTGTGGTGGCGGAGTGTGATATCCAATATTTTCTACACTGTCTTTATGTTTTACAAAATCTGAGTAGCAATATACTTCTCCTTCTATGATTAATTTATTCCCCTTTAGCTGCGCTAATTTACTTTTGCTTTTTGCCAACTTTAGTTGTTCTATTAGGACCTTTTTTTCTTCTCTGTCTTCAGGAATAAGGTCTTCATTAATGAAAATATTGGTACCTTTTAAATTTTTTCTTTCCTTGATAATTTCTCTTATTTTAAACTCAGAAAGTAATTCCACTAGTATAGGTCTAGGTTTTCGAGCGTTTTTCCCCATTCGAAAGGCATTAGTTATATCATATTTTTCAAGTTTAATGCCTAGTTTTCCCTCAATTAATTCCTCTAATACAAGGACAATATTTTCGCCTTCTTCTTCACTGACACCATAAAAAATCAAATTTCTTTTTCTTAGCTTCCTATCAACGTTCAAAAGGCGTGATTTTAACTGTCTATTTTCGTTCTCATAAATTTGTACCTTTTCCCTGAGTTGAGTAATGGTTATATCGTACTTTTCCTCTATACCTTTGAGTTTAACTTCTAATCCGTCTATTTTTTTACCGATTTCTTGACTTGATAATTGTAGTAGTTTATACACATCTCCAATGTTTATTTCTTTATTTTCTGCAGCATCTGTTTGTGGCATTATTCAATACTCAAGGTATTTGTTTATACAAATTTGATTAGCTAGTAATACTGATTTATTTTACTTTCTGTACAGTACTGTGTTTTGCACCCGTACTAATATTTATTTATTTGAGTTTTATCTAGGCAAGTTTTTGTACACTTTCTTGTACTTAAGCAGTTAGTTCTTCCTATTTATTTTACGATTAAAATTTTGAATTTCACTTACTTTTACTGCCTTATTGACCTTGATTGTATAACACTATTTAGTCAGTTATTTTAGTAACTACATAGCATAATTTCAGTATTTTTCAAAAACTTTTATCCACTTTATTTTGGCTATTAAACACGGAACTGCAAAGCAACACACACACACTACTACTATATTTGTTCATGTTCAAATAAGATCATTTTTTATCAGATTTTTTATCCGCAGTATAGAAAAACAGAAATGTATGTTTTCTTGAACTAGACCTTTAATTTCCATGCCTTAAAATTAAATTAAATTAAAAATAAATTGAATTTAAATAAAAAATGGAATACCTATCTCTTTTAGAACTCATCAAGGCGAACCTTTTCGTAAGTGCTCTGGAGTTGTTAAACATTTAACTAGTAAAATGTTTAACAAAGAAAGTGAAATTTTTTTCAAGGTTTTAAAAGATTTCTGTAAGCCGAGAACTGTAATTCGCATGAATTTCAAGAGTTTAAAAGCTAATCAGGATTAAGGTAATAAAGAGGAAAACACAGATTCTAATTCAAGCAGAAAAATAATTGGGAATTTAGTAAAATAACAAACTAAATAATCGACAATATATTATAATTCAACATATTATAATTTAACATTGAGTGGAAAAGGAAAAAATTGCTACATTCTTGAAACTTTCCACACACGTTTAATTCAAGATATTTATAATATAAAAAAAGAAATACTGAAAATGTTGTATGCCTCAATTATTTCAATAAATTGAGCGTGTGCGTCAATATTATTAAAAGAATATGCTCCACACAATGCATTTTAATAATAACAATAATAATAATAATAATAATAAAAATAATAAGATTTATTTTCCACTGTGACAATATACACTGTATGGGATTCGTCAATTAATACAAAAATTCAGACACTTTATAATAACATTTATCAATTAAAAATGTTTTTAAGTTTTTTTAAAAATATACAAATTTTTACTGTCTTTAATTGTTTGTGGCAAACAGTTAAACATCTTAGGTCCCATACAGTTGGGAGCATCAAAACTAAGCTTTTGTCTAGCGAACGGCACATGAAACTCATCAACATGCCTCGTATTATAACTGTATCTTTATTGATGGTAAAACTGTTTTTATTCCGATAAACGTAGATACACATTTCATGTATATATAAACACGGGAGAGTTAAAATATTCAGCTTTTTAAAACCATCTTTACATGATTCCCGCTGCGGTATGTTCGTTATGCATCGGATTACTCTTTTTTGTGCAATAAATACATCAGTTGCCTGGGTAGAATTTCCCCACAAGCAAATTCCGTACCTAAGTCTTGAATCTGCTTGGGCAAAGTAAACCTGCACTAACTGATGTGTCTCTAGTACCGTCTGCAAATTAATAAAAAGAAACTTCAGCGAATTCATTTCTCAAATAAGTTTAAGGCAATGCTACTTCCAGTTAAGAAATTCATCCAAATGAATACCAAGAAAACGCACGCTGTCGTGTGTATTTGTTAAAGTTACCGTGTTGACATCGAACTTTAAATCGTCTATTTCTTTTTGACGATTATGAATCAAGAGCATGTCAGTTTTTTCGGTATTGAAAAATAAATCGATGCCATTAAAGTAATCTGATATTTTGGTAACCGCCTCTGCACATTTAACATTCAATGCTCCAGTATTTCTTGATGATACTATAAGAGAAAAGTCATCAGCATAAGCGGTGTAATAATTGTTTTTTATGACTGAGGATATATTGTTCACATACAGAATAAATAAAATCGGACCGATTATTGATCCCTGGGGGACCCCCATATTTACATCCAAGCAGTTAGAGTTTACGTACTCTACAGATTTCTCAGTTTCAACTTTTAAAGATACATATTGCTTGCGATCTTGTAGGAAAGTTGATATCCAGTTCAATGCAACGCCTCTTATGCCATACGTTTCTAAAATACACAATAATTGTCTATGGTTTACACAGTCGAATGCCCTACTCAGATCGCCAAAGATCACCGCAGGACATTCGCCTGTCTCAACATATTTTATGATTTGATCATATAATGATAACATTGCAGATGATGTTGACTTGTTTATATGGAAACCGTGCTGATTATTTGATACAATTTGGAATTTATTGAGAAAAGGTAAAAGACGATCTAAAAACGCATATTCCAAAATTTTTGAAAATCCAAATGGAATAACAACTGGTCTATAATTTTCTAAATAGCATGGATCATTCTTTTTATACAATGGAATAACTTTTCCTGTCTTTATGTTTTGCGGAAAAATGCCCGATTCAAAGGATTTATTAATTAAATACGTTAGTGGAGCTATAATTACATCAAGAACCCGTTTTAAGATAAAACTTGGAATGTCATCTGCCCCGGACGACTTTCTATTTTTTAATTTTCCATTTAATAAAGTTAATAGTTCTTTTTCTGTGAAAGGTCTGAGATACAGTGAATGTTGATTAAAAACTTTTGACTCTGTCTTACTCCCTATATTTTTAGGATGTGTTTGAGATACTAATCGAATCGGCGTCTCAACAAAAAACTGATTAAAATCCGCTGCTATCTCGCGTGGATCTGTCACTAAAATGTCGTTTTTTTTAATGTGTATGTTAGAATGTTTTTTTGATTATTCACTAGTTCAGATACTACATTCCATGAAGCTCGCGATGTGTTATAAGAATTAATTATACGGTTTTTATAATACTGTTTCTTTTTACTATTCATTAAAGCAATGTGCTCTTTTTTTGCGTTTTTATATGTTTTGCTGAAAGCCTCATTAACACCTTTAAAAACAAATAAATCCTTCAATAGCTGACTTGAACGAACAACGTCCACATCAACCCATTTTTTATCACTTTTTTGACATAGTTTTCGTTTAGGAAAGCATGTTTCAAATTTAAATAAAAAAGTATTATAGAATAAATAAAAGGCATCATTAAAATCAATTTTGTTGTCTAGATGTGACTATCATTCATAAGTGCATTTCTAAAATTTGATATATTGACTTCGCTAAAATGCTTTAAATGGCAGTGCGCTGGAATCATAGACATAAGACATATAGACCGCGCGATGGTTTAAGAAGCTATGTCGCCAACATATCAACGACATAATCTGTTCGCGCTATCTTTTTCGCATATGAGTACTTGCTATAGTTTATCTTTTTCATAGAAACGAGCAGATTCTTGGTGGAAGGAAAGGTGTTTTGTTTATAATAACTACTTCTACATAACACATCACAAGGAGTGTGTCCGAACGTCAAGTTGAAATGAGTCACAATTCTGATTTCGTTATGCAGACGGTTCGATCCCTAGTAATGCTCATTTTTTTTTTTTATTAAATCGCTGTTTATTTCAGCAATAACTTGAATTTATAACGCATAAATGAATATTTGTTTATATAAATTCAATGGATATTATTGATTTCAAGAGTTGAATTTATATGTGCAGATAAAACAATTAATTAGAATAATTTATACTACAGATGACCTCATACATAATTTTATAATGTAACTCAACTTCTTGTGACATATAATATATATAATATAAAGTCTTTCTAATAAATATTTGCCTAATCTTTAGTAGTGTTTTAATAATATAGAAGTCATTATACCTACCTGTTAATTTATTAATTTTATGCACTTTTGCTTAAATCTTAAAATAATGTACTATGTTTTAATTACTTTATAGCAATTAAAAAATGTTTTTTCATGTACCCTTCTTACAAAAATCAACTTTTAGCGATGGACTACGTGCGTACAATACTTTCTAATTTAAAATTGTTTACTAAAAATGTTATTAAATTATATGTAGATGTTAAAGCACAAAATAATGAATGACTATATGTACAAATTTATTTATCCTTTTTTATACGTGTTTAAACAAAAATTATAATTTGAAAATGACATGGGCTGCCCATTATATCAAGCACTAGGATTCACGCACTTTTAGGTCTAATCTTAATATTTTTTAACAGGCTGTATAAATAATTAAAATACTCGATTTTGGAGCACCCTCTATTATTAATTATGTTCAACTTATTTTCATCGAATCAATTAAAATATTTAAAAAATAATAGGTACTATGGAATGAAATTTCAGGTTGCCGTGTAGACGACGTAGTTTCACAGACACAACACCTATACACCATTGTTTCACAATAAGAATATCACTCTTTTAAATCATCAACTAAAGTAAACTAAATAATAATATGATCATAAATTAAATAATATCATGCGCAACATTCCCAAATGAAAAATGAATAAATTGCAGGTTGTCGGTTCAAGCAAGGACGTACGCAACAGAAGCAAAATCTCGGGTAGTGGGAGAAATACGTCAAGCGTTCTGGGAGAGAGTGAGCCTATCAATAAATACGGGTTGACAACAAAGATAGAAAAGTCAAGCATTTTGCACATGTTGGAAACATGCTTCTCGGCAAATCTGCATTAGTGGCTTGGTCTATATGTCTTACGTCTATGGCTGGAATAGGGCGCGCGGCTACGTCATAGTAATGGCGGCACCGTGCGAACAGATTTGCTTGATCTGACTATCCTTGGCGTTTACGGTTCTTGACTGCAGAGCAGGTTCCTTCAGGGCGTTACGGAGTATTTCAAGGGATTGTCGACTTTGTGCGCCTTAACCTTAAAGCGACAAGTGGAGGGGCTTACATAATCCTTTAGGGGTATTCATATATAAGAGCTTTAGTTGACGTCTAGTGAATAGTCTGCCAGTGCCAGTGAACGACACAACTACTTGTGATTAACCTCCACCGTAAAAATGTCGTCACTACGAACAAGCAAGATTAAAGAAGAGCCACCTCCCAACACTACAACACCGCATACCAGTAAATTAACATGGGCCGACCAGGTCGACAACGAGCAGGCAGCGAACAGCATACCGCTCCACAACAAATTTGAAGTTCTCGCCGATATACACCAGTCAGGTAAAACAACAAACCCAGACAAACGCTCCGAGCAACACGACCTAATCCACCTTAACAAAACCTTCCCTCCATACGATCCCAGATATTCATACCCTTTTGCAAATATCTATTTCTATAAAAATCTTGTCAAATATAAATTCCCAAAGAAGCCTCACTTCAGATATCATTGCACTAAAAACCTCAAGGTCAATAAACATTATACATATGAAAAAGAAATTGTAAAGAAAACATTTCAAGACTCCGACGACGGACAATACTACATCGACACACCAAATTTAACATTTATTACCACCCCAACAACAACAACTACCACTACCACCTCGTGCTCTACGAGCACGACCCTCACAACTGCCCTAACCACTACTTCAACATCAATTTCTAGAATGGCTACTATGGAATACGAATCAATATCCCCAACAACATCCCCTACACATAATTTACCAATTCCCACCATAAACCTCACACAAACCCCATCCCCATTATCACAACAATTGGATAAAATACTCCAACTCACCAAACAAGTCTTCAACCCAACACAAACTGGTACAAAGGAACAAATCCAAGCCTCACCCTCCCCAGACAAAATCATACCTAACCCAAAAAAACGAAAAATCAACCAGCAAACCACCCCCCCCATAATTATACATTCAAACACAACAATACAGAAAGCTAAACAGACCATAATTAACTCACCCGAAATACAAACAGACACAGAACCTACCCTTACTCACACGAATAGAATCAAACAGAATGCCAACCTAAACAACACACCAAGCATTTCTATATATACTGAGCGCCACATGGAAGTAATAGACTTGATAAACAACCACACCACCCAAACACCGACATACAAATTCAATCTAACATCCTTAACTTGCCAACCTAAAACAATCGATGATCATTACACCATAGTTAACATACTATCCCAAAAAAAAGTTGAATTTCACACTTACAACCACCAGAACGACAGACCAATTAAAGTCGTAATCAAGTATATACCAACAGACGTCAACCTACACACAATACAAAAGGACTTAAACAACAAAAATATTCAGACTCAAAAAATAGTCAGGTTAACCAGTTCCAAAACGGGAACCAAACAACCCCTTCCGATCCTGCTAATAACCTTGCACAGAAGGGACGGTGACAGGATGTACTCACTCAACGAACTCTGCTCTTTCAAGATCAGGGTCGAGGACTACGTCAGGCCATCGATCCCGCAATGTTATCGTTGCCAGAGGTTCGGTCACTCCTCGGAGTTGTGTAACCGCATCCCACACTGTGTGAGATGCGGACAAACACACGAGGGGGGGAAATGTGCCGCACAGACGTGCAAGTGCGTCAACTGCGGTGCAGCCCACCCTTCAAACTTCAGAGGGTGCCCGGCCTACCTGGCGGCGATGGCTAGACTTAAGCCAGAGAACAACCGGCAAAACAGAAGGCCAAATGACCTACCAGACCCCGCTACCATACAAACTACAACAACACAAAAAACCCCAGACATAACCACCTTTCCACCGCTAACACGACGAGCCACATACAGTGAAAAAACCAAAACAGACACCAAAACAGACTGGACGCAACCCACGGAGGAAATTGACACAGAAAACACCAACCCCATAAAAGAAATATATAACTTCTTGAAAGACTTTAACATCCGAGAAATATTAAACAGACTAGGGAACCTAATAAACAACCTAAAAAAATGTAAAGACCCAATAGACAAGATTTCTATGGTGATAGAAACGGTCATCTCATTATTTAGTTAACCCAAAACCCTGAAGCTCATACAACTGTAAACCACTAACCAGGGCAAGGGGAAAAAAAAAAAAAAAAAAAAAAAAAAAAAAAAAAAAAAAAAAAAACTCAAAACACATCAAAACATAAAATAAAAGATACACTAAAAAAAATAAAAACAAAAAACAGATACACAGAATCACATCACACCACGCCCACGAAAAGAGCCAACAGGCCAAAACATAATACTAACACCACCCATTGATATACTATGTTCACTACAGCTTCATCCCACATCCTACCTACCCTCACCACACATCATAAACACGAGCACCTCCACCAAACAAACACAACGCTGTGCACGCAACATCCATACAGATACTACAACCTGCAAACAATCTACTCAAACAATTGAAATAACCCATAACCAAATGATACACCGAAGACACAAGCTAGCTCACCAGAAGCAAGACACTTTCCACTCTACAAGTTAACCCGAGTTAAGCATCAAAAGATGGAAGGCTCAAGCATCGACACACACTACGAAGCTAGTGAACATCCTCAGATTTTATATTTTCTCTTTTAAGTCCGATTTATAAAACACGTTTAAAATTTTACGTAATTCATTTGGACCGATGCATAGTGGGCCAGGGGCAAAAAGTGACCAAAATTCGTTTATTTTCGGTCAAAGCACCCGCCTACAAACTATTATAGTCCAGTCGAATTATCACGAATAGTATCAAAATGTGGCAAAAATAGATAACCACGATTTTATTATTTCAAGTTGATTGGTTGGACATCCAAAACAAGTCCTTATAGCGTGCCAATGAATATCATATCGGATAAGGGGGTGGGTGTCGTAAAGTTGAAAAATCGTTTTTTTGCGTTTACATAGAAGGCTAACTAGAGGAAGCATTATACTCTTCGCCGATTTACTGAGCTTCTATATTCTATAGGATAATCTTCGCATTTTTCTTGTAAATAATGTTAGTTTTTGGACATTCTAAATTTTGTGATACCAACTTTGTTGTGAAAAAAAAATATATGAAAAAAAAATCACGATGCGAGGGATCGAACCCGGGACCCTCGGATTGCGAGACGAAGAAGAGGAAGAAGAAAACAGATTTTATTCTTAAGTTTAGTACAACTATGTGCCTTTCCGGATCCTGGCCCGGGGCCAACCAAACAACCACTGCACGTGGTGCCGTGGTGAATGTAAGGTGGGACGGGGCAGGTCCGGTTCGGCTTAACGGTTAACGGGGGGGAGGGGGATTAGCTCTCCTGTTTGTTATAAACAAACTTAAAAACTAATAATAATATTAAAAATTGCCGTCTACGCAGAGACCTAAAACTAATTAAAAATAACACAACACTTGGGAAAGCACTTACAAAATTTGGGTTGCTGACTCGGGTAAAAAGCTAAACGAAAAAACCCGTACGAGAGCTGTCGGCCTGGTGGTCTCCCTGCCTCCAGGAAGATATGATATGTAAAAAAGTATCGTTTAAAATGTTATAATTTTCAAGAATTTTATCAGCCTAAAAAGAATTTACGAACAAAATGACAAAAAGAACAAAAAAGAAAAACAACAGAAGCATAAAAACGAACAAATAGAAAAGGAAAGAGGGAATTAAAGATAAAGTTTAGGAAAGATGATAGGATAGGGTTTTATAAAGGTTATGGTAGGTGAAGATTTGGCTAAGGGAGTTGCCAGAAAATAGGCAACGCCTGGTATGGTAGGCGGTGTCTCAGATTGAATAATATTGCATTATGCTGTCTGATTTGAGTTATGTTGCGGGTTAGCGGACTATCGCCCAGTTTGGTGGTGTAAAATTTTTGGGAGATTTCCTGGACGTAGTCCGCTAGTGGGGTTATGTCGTGGCAGCGTGCATAGAGATCTCTGAGGGAGGTGTACCTATCAGAGTCTGAAATGAGGCGCATAAATTTGTGTTCTAGAACTTTAAGTTTGCGCATTGTCGTGGCCGGTATGCTGCACCATGCCGGCGCCGCGTATGTGATTGCCGGCCTAATTGCCGGATTGCGAGACGAAACTCTTGCCGCTACAGCACCATTTCTTATTACTAAAATTGTTAATGAGTGTAATATATATCATTAGATAATTTATTGTGATTATTAGGAAACACACATTAGCAAAATATATTAAAAAAAAATAGTGATAGAAAATAACATTTCGCAAGGTTTCTATTTATTACAAACCATAAAAAAATGTAAAAAATATTTTTTTAAATTTTAAATTACTAATAACTTTTTTATTTACCAATCTATTTTGCTAAAAAACAATGGGGTTCTTCCTCTAGCTAACACTAAGTTACTCTCCAAATTTCAATACAATCGTATTTTTCTTTCTTGAGTTATCGTGCTTACAAGAAACGTGACGGACGGACAGACGGACGGACAGACGGACAGACGGACAGACGGACATTTTGAAAGTTGTTCAGAATTCGTTCACTAACATAACGATATAAAAAAAATTTCTCTACGAGCGATATTTACTGATTTAGAAATGTGCCGATCAAATACAATATACTCTTCGTTTTTGCGAAGAGTATAATAATCTGAGAGGAAAGTTCAAATTAGAAAGTTATACGTACTTAAAAATCCTATAAAATGAACCCCTGAACGTTAAGATAGGTTTATTAGGTCAGGAGTAAATTAAAAAAAACGTAAATTTCGACAAAAAATTGTAATTTCAGCAAAATTTTAGAACCATTTTTGAAATTTTACTAAAGTACGTCTTATCTAGTAAACATTTCAGATCGATATCTGGCATTATGTTTCGATAAATTCAATTTTTTGAAAAAAAAAGGGTCTTCGTAAAATGTAAGTAATTCACTTTCTGTCAGATTTTGCTATGAGAAGAAGAATTTATTCTTCGCGAGTTGTTTAACAATTACAAATTTTTTCTATATGGTCATTATTTAGAAAAAAGTGGTGAAAATTGAACTTGAAAAAAAAGAAGATTCTTTTGCATCAAAAATTCCAATTAAAGTTAAATCTCTTTTGAATGGAATGCAGTGTCGAAAAATCATGTGTACCCTTTGGAAGTGCTATTTCTTTAGTTCACTTCAAAAAAAACATTACTCTATGATAATTGGCTTTCTAAAGATATGAAAAAGTAATGTGTGCGAGCGTAACGGTGCGCGGATTGGGCAGTCGGGCGACTGTGTTTGCAAAACAAAGATTGTACTCTTGTATATCTTACATTTTTTATATCTATAATTATTTTTAATACACCTTCAGAATGTAAGTAACACAATTTTGCAAAATGTAATTGTTTACTTTATCGTATAACACAGGCCCACAAAAAAGAAAAGTTGTCTGCGCCGGGGTATTGACCATATATATCCCTTGTATTTTGACCCGCTGAACACGAATCTGACTTTAATTTTTCCCCTATATGTCAGTTTTTTTTTTTAAAGCAAAAAAGTCTAATATTTATGTATTTATTTGCTGTTAAAAGAAAAACCTGACGTGCTGGGGAAAAACTAAGATCAGATTCGTGTTCAGCGGCTCAAAGTACAAGGGATAGGTGTGGTCAGTACCCCCGCGTAGATGACTTTTTTGTGTGGGATTGTGCCACACTGAGTGTGGCACAGTGGTAACAAAGAAAAGTGGTCTGCGCGGGGGTACTGACCACACCTATCCCTTGTATTTTGAGCCGCTGAATACGAATCTGACCTTAGTTTTTCCCCAACACGTCCGGTTTTTTTTTTAACAGCAAAAAAGTCTGTTGAATCGTAATATTTATATATTCATTTGCTGTTTAAAAAAAACCTGACGTTCTGGAGAAAAACTAAGGTCAGATTCGTGTTCAGCGGCTCAAAGTACAAGGGATAGGTGTGGTCAGTACCCCCGCGTATATGACTTTTTTTGTGTGGGATTGTGCCACACTGAGTGTGGCACAGTGGTAACAAAGAAAAGTGGTCTGCGCGGGGGTACTGACCACACCTATCCCTTGTATTTTGAGCCGCTGAATACGAATCTGACCTTAGTTTTTCCCCAACACGTCCGTTTTTTTTTTTAACAGCAAAAAAGTCTGTTGAATCGTAATATTTATATATTCATTTGCTGTTTAAAAAAAACCTGACGTGCTGGGGAAAAACTAAGATCAGATTCGTGTTCAGCGGCTCAAAGTACAAGGGATAGGTGTGGTCAGTACCCCCGCGTAGATGACTTTTTTTGTGTGGGATTGTGCCACACTGAGTGTGGCACAGTGGTAACAAAGAAAAGTGGTCTGCGCGGGGGTACTGACCACACCTATCCCTTGTATTTTGAGCCGCTGAATATGAATCTGACCTTAGTTTTTCCCCAACACGTCCGGTTTTTTTTTTAACAGCAAAAAAGTCTGTTGAATCGTAATATTTATATATTCATTTGCTGTTTAAAAAAAACCTGACGTTCTGGAGAAAAACTAAGGTCAGATTCGTGTTCAGCGGCTCAAAATACAAGGGATAGTTATGGTCAGTACCCCGGCGCAGACAATTTTTTTTTGTGGGCCTGTGTAATCAATGTTAAATATTTTATAGTTATACAATTTGTTAATTAATGGCATTGCTATTGTATTTTTATTATTACATTTAATTGTGATGATTTTGTTGAAACGTACATTATTCTTGGAATCTTCACAATTTAAAGGTTTAAATTCCTTTGTTTGAACGTATATATATACGAAATGAATTCGTGGAAATGAACACATCTATTCTATAGGGAAACGTTTCTGTGTAGTGTAGTGACGCCTGCTTACTAATACATACGAAGGTCTTTGATATGATGAAGTAGACCCAAATCCTCCAAAGGAGGACTATTTATACCCGCCGAATCGTAAACCAGTTTGTCTTGAACCTTGGAACAGTGAAGACTGAAGAGAATTTTTGCAGCACTAGCCAGGGCTGGATGGAGTCAGTCCAACCGGCCCTGTAGTGGAGTCAATAAAGGCTGAAAATATGTATTATTTCGGAATAATTACGGGAAACTTCAATTTTCCTAAAACCTTTTGATATCATTTTTAAATAGCTTAAAATAAAAAGTTATAAACATATAATCGTGAGAAAATTGTTTATTAATTATTTAAACAAAAAAAAAATTTTAGCAAAATTATTATGAGTTGAAATTTTAAAGCAATTTAATGAAACAGGTTATGATGTCAAAAAAAGGTAATTCAAAATGCCTGATCCAATATGGCCGACTTCCATTAAGCAATAAAATAATTCAAAACACTATTCAATTAAAGAAACAATTTAAATATTCATATAAAAATATAAAAGGAAGCCAAGAAAATGTGATATTGTACATAGCATTACAACACGATCTGTGGAAAAGTGCCCAAACTACTTTTACAACGCTCTGCTGACACATACACAGCGTGTAGGTGATGCGTACTACTTAGATGCGTACTGCGAAGATGTTTTACTTTCAATCTCTTTCTATTATTCAGGCATTATAATTTGAGTCGTGGCCCTGTACCACGTGAATATTTTTAATATGTTTTCGATATTTTAAACAGGATAAAAATTTTAGAAACAATCAACATTGAGTCGATTTACCGAAAAAACTTGATTTTTTCAATATTTCGTGAAAAGTATAGGTTTATATATATTCCAAAAAATTCTTTCACATCAGATTTACTTATTTTGAAATCCTTACTATAAACGTATGCTGGATAGTTAGGCTAAATACATTTTTTATACGAGTTATTAACGTTTATTTTCTGGAGCAGGTGTTACGGGGGACCAACCAGGGACAGACATCAGTCTGAACCTGGGAAGTACCGCAACGGTGTTAGAAGCAGAAGTCACAGCCATAGAAATCTGTGCACAAGGAAAGATACGGAGGTCATATAATGACAAAAGAATCCGCATCATCACTGACAGTCAAGCAGCTCTCAAAGCTCTGAATGCAGTAGAGATACGTTCCAAAACGATAAAAGACTGCCTAGAATCCCTGGCGAAACTGGCGGAACACAACAGTATACAACTGGAGTGGACGCGAGGACACCAGGGCAATGAAGGCAACGAAAAAGCAGATAAGCTGGCCAAAGAAGGTGCAAAAACAGCCTTGATGGGACCCGAACCATCCCGCGGGATATCATACAACACCGCAAGAGGAATGGTAAAGGAACTATTGAGTCAGAAACATAACTTGTATTGGACCAGGGCGCCGGGGATGAAACAGTCACGTATGTTCATCACTGGCGGGCCATCCAAGACAAAGACTAACGAATTGCTAAAGCTGAGCAGAAAACAGCTGAGATGTGCTGTGGGAATCCTAACAGGACACTGTACACTGAACAGACACCTAACCAACATAGGTGTGAAGGATAATCCAGAATGCCGGATGTGTGGTGAGGATGAAGAAACTCCCCACCACATACTATGTGAATGCCCAGCTTTGGTGGCTGGGAGGTTTTCATACTTCGGGGGGGGGTAACCGTGACGCCGGAGAAAATATCCAGAGCTCCCATTGACCGTATACTCTCCTTTGGAGAGGAACGGGATTAATGGGATAACGATAACGATACTATGGGGTACAATAAGCTTAAGCTTCAGTACGGCGGGGCTTCGCACCGTAACCCATAAGGAAAAAAAAACGTTTATTTTACCCATAATTTCACGAATTTTCGAGCAAAATATATATTTTTTATTTTCGTAAAAATTTTTTTAAGGTAAATCCCATCTTAAAGTACACAATTCAAGCTGTAAAAATCCCACCTACAGAGATCTAATAACGCGATTTAAACCAGAGTAATAGGTGGTTAAACTTAGTTATATTATCAAATTTTATAATTTTTTCAAAATTTTGAAATTTTGGAAGTGTACATCTTCAAAAATAAATTTTTGAAATTTTTTTCACTCATCAGATCTTTTTATACATCATTTCAAGAGTAAAATGTTAAAGACCCAGGTTTCTATCTTAAAAATTTTAGAAATGGTAGAGCTTTTATGAATTTCATAGCAAATCTCTTTATGTTCCGACTTCATATATGTACTATTCCTACATACATTTATTTTTATATTTGAAAATATAATAATCTAATAGCTATATGTTTGTTCTTTTAGTTAAGCTTTTGTAAGGTCAACTTCATTAATTAGTTCAAAATTTACAACAAATTTAGTGTAGCGCGCCCGAGGTCGCGCGCGCTTCGCTTGCCGTACTTACATGTCTCCGCGTTCCATTTTCGTGCGTTAAACAAAAAAAATCTGGAGCCTACATTTTTGATCGTACAAAAAAACTTCTTCTACATTTTTCATGTGAAATTTCCCGTACTTTCGAAAGGCGCAATTAGTTTTTGAAAGAAAAAATATTTTAAGATATATTTGACAAAAAATGGTATTTTGCAACTCATTTGTTTAGTAACAAACGCTTAAGGACTATTGTTGGTAACTTTTGGTAAGTGGTTCCTAACATGTTTAGAGATGAATTCTCAAAAGTTACCACTTCCTGGAATTTTTCCGAAGTGAAAATCTCTATTGAATCCACTACTGGCAATTTTGGGGAAACGGCCCAATCAGGCGCGGAACCGGAATCTCAAATTTAGGTGGGCCAGGGAAGGCTATTTTTTTGTGGGCCATGACCCAAGGGAAAAAAATAACCCGCAGGCGAAAATTTTAATTGTTTTAGTCAAGTCTGACGAGAAAAATGCAATAGCCGTTTTCATATAGAATTGACCAGGCTAATCAGAAAAAACATCCACATGGAAAAATGTCAGTGGCGTGCCACTTTTTTTGTAAAAAATATCAGAGGACATGTTTGCAGGAACGCCACTGGTGGAGCGATAAAATAACTTTTCTAACTAAAATATGTGGTTTTATATCCTATTGACACATACCAAAATTGAAAGAAATGTATAAAGTATTTTCTGAAATATTAAAAAATAACGATTCAAAAAAAATTCAACACCCTGTAGCAAAAAATTTAAGCCGTTGCGGACATATGTTCATATGAACTTTCCTCCATTTATGAAGTAATCACACCTTGAAATATTAACACGTCATTAAGGAATACTGTAAAGTATATGTGATATATGTATCCCTATAACTTACTGTATTATGATCATTTACTGTTATGTAACACTGTAATGTACCTCGTGGTTGATGCTACGTAATAAAAAAAAGGTCAATTTAATTATTTATATGTAAAATTTACCACCAAAGTAGTTTGTTATTAATTTTTGTCCAATACACACTTTAAGGCATGCATCATTTGTCAGCTTATAGACCCTTCGCCTACTAAACAATAACCAAAACATCCAAAATTATTGATGAAAACGGTTCCAAATTTCGGAAAAATGAAGTAGGTTATTTAATTAGAAAGTTGCAAGAAATCAAATTAATAATTTTGTTTTTTACAGCTGCTCGTGTTTTATTAAAATAGACAGGGGTAGTAATTCTAAAGTAATTTTGTTGACTAAGATGAATGGCCTTTTTATATAAGAAAAGTAGTGTTGCTGAAGTAATTGTAAACTGGTTTATATATTTTTTGCAAATAAATCATGGAAGAGGCGGAAACCTAATTTTATCATTGTAATTTATCTCGACAGGATATGAATTGTGATTATTTTATACATTTGTTTTCAGAATAAAGGTTTAAGCTAGTGCCTTTTGTGAGTTGATATATATATTTTGTTTTCATCTAATTTTTTGCCCCAGTGCTGGCAGAACTAAAATATAACGGGAGCAAATAAATTTTACCCGCCACGTTAAAAACACTTGGAATTAATGGCTTAAACCCAAGATATTTATTATCAATTTCAAACACCACAAGGTGTTTTCTATAAATTTATATCTTATATAAATTTTTTATTTAATCATTCATTTTAAAGTTTTATTACAGGTTTTGCATAATATAATTTTGAATTTTTTATTCAGGAGAATGCTTATGAAAAACGATATTTTTATATAAAACTCAAATAACTGGAGCTGAATTGCTTCGTTAAAAAAAAGAAATAAAAAGGTGACCCAAAAAAAAACCATCTTTCGCCCCTTTTGGGGACCTCTTGAATTTTATTTAAAAGTGGTCTAAATGATACTGAGAACAATCAAAGATTGCAATTCCCTAGACTAACCTTGATCACTTGTACCACTAAAGTTTAGGCCCTTACCAAATTAAAAATGCAGCTTCCTTCTATGCAGAGCATACAAATGAAGGCACTTTCTTAGTACAAAAGTTTTCTCTGCCACCGAGACACCGAACAGCTTCGTTGAATTATGGTAGGTATGAGATTGATTTCGAAGATCCTTTACACTGATCAAAGCTTACATGAAATCCCGATATCGTAGTGGGAAATATCATCACATTGTAACGAAGCGTTTTTCTTGTCGATACTACAATGCATTCAATTACTATTCGCCTTCGTTATGTGTTCCGATTCAATTTCAAATTTAATTAAATATTCATATTTATTCATTTTGACGACCTCTACCGAACTATAACCAAGTTCAAATACGCTAAGAACTATATACAAAGTAGGAATCTATAATTTAGGAATTGTAAATCCTCCAATTGTGATTTTAATTACCAGAGGCGCTATTGCCACTCCGAGAGTAGGGGTTGAGACAGAGTTCAGATGCCCAAAAGAGCATTTGAAAACGCGAGTCCTTTACCAGCCGTCTAAGGGTAAGCAAGCAATTTTTAAATCATCTTCTCAGCTTGAAACCGCAAGCAGGCACCGTGTTATCAGGGTCCGATTTTTTTGTATTAACATGATAAGATAACTGTACTGCGTTTTACCGTATAAAGTGAATATTTAAACTCATTACGTTTAAAAGAATTAAAATATTATTTCCGATTTCCGAATTGTTGATGTATTTATTACCGAAAATATAGTTTATTAAAATAGTCACACTCGAGTAAGAGTATTACAATCTTGAGATTTATTTAAACGACTGTGTTCAAGTAATTTTCTTTAGGCCCGAACCTTAGAAAGGGAGCATAGTAGATATTTCGAAAGAATACCAGTAAGTTAAATTTTTCCGTCCATTTCATTTTAACTTAAACAGTGTATAAAATGTTAATGAGTTAAAATAAAAATAAAACTGAAAAAACTGTCACGTTACCGGGTTGATAAGAACGCGTTTTAAGTTCATTTTATTTTGATTATTGTCATATTTTATGAAGTAAAATAAAATCTGTAATTTTCAAGGGTTTAATAAAAATTTGTTATAGTCCGGGAACTTAATCCGAAAATCGGAAATTCTAGAAATTAAAGATATTATATTTTCAACACGTGATAACCACTCTGATAATACCGCCTGACTTTCCTGCCAACATAAACGTCGTCTAAATTTCCGAAGCAGAATTACCGCCTGCATGTTAAGTGCTGTAAATAATTGTAAAGCTATCGCTTGATATTTAAACACTGCCTGTTTTGCTTGCTGCTTGATTATTTTCTTTGCTATTTTTTTACTGCTTTAATGCTGGCGCATCCACCATCTTGTGAACCGCTTGCTTGCCACCGCTGTTGTCGAAGTTACAAAACCTCTGAATTTCCGCTCATTTGTAACTAGTAGTATAAACCTTCTCTCCGTTTAGTTGTAGTCAGATTTTAAATCAAATTTTAGTCTAGTCATTTTCATAATTTTGTAAATTATTAAATGATATATTAAATGACATATTTTAAGTTGAATTTATTTATGATGAACTCCTTATGAGTTGCTCCGTAAATTGATCATACATTTTTTTCTACTGCTGATGTCAATTTCGCCTGCACAATAAACATTGTTATTTTGCCGAATTTGTTGTTTTACTGCTGAATGTAATTAAAAATCTAATCCACTCTTTTGACCTCTGGACATTTCCGTTTCTTCACTGAGTTTATCCCAGCCCTACTGCAACAGGCTGTTGGCTGAGGCTATTGTGGGACCTTTGCCCTATGTAAAAATTGTAAAGTTGGCGCCCGAGTGAAACCGAAGTAGATCTCGGCGTCAAAGTGATGCTTCCACTCGTTTATGCTCTAGGCGACTGGAAGAAACCACGTCACAACATTTAATAATAATAATAATAATATTTATTCATCCAATGAATCAGAATTTGACATAGGATAGGTCACACTACAGACATTTGTTACATAAGTTAAAAAGAATTTTTAAAAAGACATTAAGATAAAATATAATTATAAGATGTGATAAAAAATAGACAATAATAGATAATGAGATAAAATACATAGATAATTGACTATATTAGTTTATATATTTACAAAAAAATTATAAAAAAAGCTTTTCGTTACTGCTGAAATATTCACTAATTTTATACATGGGGTTTTTAACAAGTACATCTATAAGCTTGCTTTTAAAATGTTTAGGAGGAAGAAGCTTTAGTTCTGGAGGGATGAGATTATAAGTTTTAATACCCATCACAACAGGAGCCTGACTAGTTTTTTGTAAAGTATGTTTGGGGATTATAAGCTGTATTTTTCTAGTATCATAAGAGTGTGTAATTAGATTGTTCTGGTATAAATCTCTATTTTCATGTATAAAACATGCTACTTCTAATAAATACAGATTAATTACTGTTAGAATTTTAAGATTTTGGAATAAGGGTCGACATGAGTCCCTGTACTTGGCCGACGATATACATCTTATTATTTTTTTTTTGTGCTAATAACACTTTCTCGGCATGTGGTGATGTTCCTCATAATAAAATACCATACCTTATCCGCGATTCTATGTCACTATGATATATATTTTTCATATTTGATTTTCCAAGATAATCTTTTAAATTTTTAAAGAGATAAAACTTTTTCCCTAGGATAGAAACTAATTTTGTACATTGCTCGTGCCAGCTTAAATCTTCTTCGATATATACTCCTAGAAATTTTACTGTATTATTTCTGTCAATATCCTCATTGCCTACATGAATACTATAGTTATGATCAATACTTTTCTGATATGGATGGAAATTTACAAAATTTGTTTTTGTTGAATTAAAAAGTAGATTATTTCCGCAGTACCAGGCAAATGCATCACTTATGGCTGAATTTGCTTTCTGTTCAGTCTCCAATTCATCTCTCCCTTTTATCAGAAAATTATTATCATCTGCATACATTGTGACATGTGCATTTTGAATATGATATGGTAAATCATTTGTATATATAATGAATAGTATAGGTCCCAATATATATATTATATATTTTTGTCCTAGTCGATAAGGCAAAGGCGAGAATAGATTCGATCTGTGAGATTACCATAGATTAAAGAATATTTTATGTATATAAGTATTACTGTAGCTGTGAAAGTGGTTCACGGAACGTCGGTTGTTGTAGCCATGTTATGACAATCATATGGTATCTCGGTTATGCACAATATAAAGGAGTTTATATACGGAATCCAGATATTTGTGATGTATTTATTTCTATACGTAAAGAAGCAGATTCGCATACTTAAATATACTTGCTATTAAGATTCGCTTCAGAAATTAATTTATTTGTGAATTAAAAAAAAATGAAAAAAGGTTAAAAAAAGATAAAAAGAGTCAAAGAAAGATTGGAAAAAAAAACAACAAAACAAGAAAAAAAAAATAAAAAAACATAAACCTCTTCCTGGATTAGTACCGTCACGTGATGCAGAGGCTTACATATTATTGAAATATATTTCAGTAATTTAACCAAACCTAATCTTTCTTAGAAATATACATTTACTTTTTAATTCAAAGGTCAAAGGTTTGGAGTATCTGTCGAGATTTGCTAAGTCTCCAGTATAAAAATACCGATTAATCGAATATTATCAGCAAAAATTCTGATTCTTTCCTGTAAAATCGGCTATACCTCACTTGAACAACGTTTTTGATAAAATACAATGATAGATTCGAAAAGAACGGAAGATTTGACATAGAAAATAATACACTTTGTCTTGAACATAATGAACGAGATTGCCAAGAATGTTGGATTCATCTTGCCGTGAACGGGTCAACTAACTGGTTCGACTCGTCATATCGTCAAAACAAAAATTATGTTCAACTTGAAATTTTGCCTACTTTAAAGTATCTCTGTAAGTTATCATTTAGACCACTTTTGAATCGAATTCATGAGGTCCCCAATAGGTGCGAAATTTTGGGTCACTCTTTCCCTCCCCGTTTTGCACCCTTTATTTCTCCAATATGAAGATTCACTTCCAATAATTTTCAAGTTTTATTCCAGATTTTCCATAATATAATTGTGAATTTTTTTTATTCTTAAGAATATTTATGAAAATGATAGTTCTCAGTAAAACTCAAGTAACTGGAGCAAGGTTTGAATGACTTTATTTAAATAATTTATAAAGTTACTTATACAATTCCCTCTCTGTTTTGCACTCCCTATTTATTCATTATTTTTTTCTGTTGGCCGTCCACCCTGTATTATATTCTTACTAAAAGTATATAAGATTTTCTTCGTGCCAATGGTGAGAGCTACATTCCAAATATAATTTTCTTCCGTAGCTCTTTTTTTAATTATTTGTTTAGAATGACCATCTTGTATATTTTTTACTAAAAGATATAAGGTTTCTTGCTTGGAAATAATATCAAATATTATTTGCACCATAGTTTCTCAATGAATCATTTTTAGGGTAACCACCTTGTATATTTGTCATTAAAAGTAGAGTAGGTTTTTTTCTTGACAGTTGTGTTAACATGAAGTATGGTTGTCTTCCGTTATATTCCTATCGTTAATTATTTTTACATTCCTCAGTTACCGAAGGAAAGTGTGTAATCATGAGAAATTCACCCTCCGAGATTTCTCTGGATTTTCACGTTTCATAGTACCTATGTAGATTACGAAAATTTAAGTCATTTAATTCCGTCAGTCTGTCTGTCTGTTGCATGGTGCTATATCTACAAAATCATTTGGTAGAGTAGAGTAATATTTGGTAGGCAGTTGACGCCATTGCTAATGAAGCAATGAGATATACTTCTAGTGAAGAATATACAGGGTGAATGCCTTAAATAAAATGGAAAAAATGTGACGCACGACAGTAATATTTGGCATGTAGTTTAACACAACTATCGAGGAAGAAATCGGCTATACTTAATAATAATAATAAAAGACAAAAATGTACAGAGTGGCGCTCTTAAAAGCAGCTATCCTTTTGAGTTAATTTTGATGTGTAGTATACGAAAATGGCAGTCATTTTTTTCTATCATGATAATGCAAAATCTTTTGCAAAACATAAGGAGCACTATAAAGGCAGCGAACTATCTCTTTAGTATTTTCTTATGAAAATCACTAGTAAACAGTAAATAGTAGTAAAAGAAACAAATATATATTATATTTTTGAACAACTTCATAAAATTCAGAAAAGGAGGAGGTTCTCAGTTTGGCCCGTATGCATGTTTTTTCTTTTTTTACATGTGTACAAACATGCTACGTCTAGTATAAGGTGAGAGAAAAATCGGAAATAAGATTATTAAGATCAAAATTTGACGAAGCCGCCGTGATAATTTAATTTCAATTTATTTTAACAAATTAAATTTTGTGATAAAAAATTCAAAGGCCATGGCAGGTTAAGATAAGTGTCTGTGCCTTTGCAACCTTTTTGCGTGTGGTTCCTTCTAGTGATATATCTATGCGTAAGATACTACCTTTGACCTCAAAAACTTTATAATATCTGGGATTTTTTTTTGAAAGTCTGAAAAAAATTTTCTTTTCTTAATCAAGTGAACCAATTTGTTTGTATTTCACATATATTGTAAATCTACTCGTGACAATTTATTAATGATATTTTCAGGATATCTTTTCATGAAGAAAAAAAAATGATGCTTTTGAATTTTTTGAAAAATTTAAATACTTACTTACACGTTAGAGACACCCACCATTTTTTAAATAATTATATACCACACAATAAGCTACAATATACCCTAGTAACAATTTAAGTTTTATCACAATCTACAAGAGGTTATTAAGTCTATATAATAAAACTGATCGTAAAACTGTTTATACTAGATAAACTCTTAAAAGCTACAATAAACCCGACATAAAACCAAAAAAGACCTTTTATAAAGGTTATAAATATCTTCCTTAAAACTATCAATAAAACCTACAGTACCTTAGAACCCAAATCTGCACGATGTTTTCAAGTCTACCATAAAACCTTTTATAAAATCTTCTTAAAACCGTTAGTACTTGCAATCAAATTTTAAGCCTGCTTTGAGAACATTATAAATAATCCTTAATAATTCTTTGTCGAAAACTTGTTGCACTTAAACTGTCTAAATCAGAAAATGTCGCCAAGTAATAAAATATGTCTGCATTGCTAACGTTTTAAAATTTGATATTAATAAACAATCTAGTATCAAAAAGTTGTCAACGCAGGCAGAACACTATTGATAAAGCATATCAAACCCTAGTTTTAGCTTACTCAGTATGATTTTCGGTTTTTCGGGGGTTTATATGACATATTAACACATTTTAGATAGTTGCAGGCTAAATGTAAACAGTAAGAATAAGACAAATATAACTAAACACTGTTGCCCCAACTTTGTTCAAACATGTCTGCCATAGTTAATAGAAAAATTAATAAAACCGTTTAATTTAATAGAATACCCTGTTAAGAGTTTGTGGCTTTAGGAAATAAAAACAAAAGGTTTTGTTAAATTCTAATTGCTCCACTTTATTACTATTTAAAAACTTGTGAGACTTTACCCAGCCTTACTGCTCTTCTTTAAAACCCTTAAGATTTGTCTCTGACAATCTCTAATCCAAATATACTTAGCTTAAATAACATAACCTAAAACCCATAATCACAAAATGGCGTAAGTGGGGGAACCAAAGGATTTATAAGTGCTTTATAAAAACCAAAAAGTTCTAACGTAGCTTAATAAAGCTACCAAAAAACGATTAAGTATTAAGGAACCTTTACCAATTATCGTTAAAAGCAAATAGTATTTATGATAACTTATATTAAGGGTAAGACTACTTAATAATAATAATAATAATAATAATAATAAAATTTAATGAGTTTATTGTGGTTTTGAATAATGCAGCAATTAAGTGGCTATAAAACCAATAGGTCTTAAAGAGCAAAGAGTTTAACAAATTGATTTAAAGATAACTTGAAGGCCTTTTTTAAGTACATATTATCTGCAGATAAATTGGTATGCACAAAAGAAATAATAAAACCCAGTTCGGTTTATTTACCTTCTTAAATCTGTGATAAAACCCGATAAATACTTGTTGGCATTTAAATTGTTACTTGGGTATTTTTTCACAAAACTATATCGAAAGGGTAACGTAGTCAAATTGGAAAAGATAATTTCAGGAACATAAAAGGATTTTAATGCCATGGGCGTATGAAAAACTTTATGAAGCTTTTAGCTTTAATTCAGTTTCTAAGCCCTCAAAAGATATTTTGACGTTTTATTTTGTTCAATTTTCCGCTCTGAATAATTTTTTTAATATTGCACAAAAGGAATTTATTAAACTGATAATTCGAGGTTTTGCTGGAGGCGCCACGCGTAACATGTTTTGAAGCTCATGATATATTATGGGGCCAATCAAAAAATATGTTCCCTTTCAGAGAGGAAGGGAAAATATGACAAAATGAACGATAGGAGGATATATGAAAAGTTCTCACAAAAAATGAAAAATAACTAAAATAAATAACGTGTATAGTTGTCTTCAGATTTACTACGCACTCAAAAATGTCGGCGTCTTTGATCTTTACCGTACCGACAAAGACGTCGACATTTTTTACACGAATAATAAGTGTGTAGTCAACTTCAAGTACGTATTTAAATTTTTCAAAAAATTCAAAAGCATCAAATTTTTTTTTCTTCATGAGAAGATTTCCTGAAAATACCATTAATAAATTGTCACGAGTAGATTTACAATACAGTATCGGCAAGTTTTACTTTTGGGATTGCATAGTTTCAACGACATAACCGACCGCCCACAATAAAGGCGTCTACCAGTACCCTAGCAGAGGCAAAGTGTGACACGCCCCTTAATGCACGTTATTGCTTGCTTCGTTCTCGCTTGCTCTTATTGCCGTACCAAATCAAACACTTTCTGATACTGTATATGTGAAATATAAAGAAATTGGTTCACTTGATTAAGAAAAAAAATCTAATCAGAAACAGTGTAAAATTGGTTTTAATGACATGGCATTTTCTTTAACGCCACTGTCGTTAAATAATTACAATAAGTGAAGAGAAACAAACGCTATGATAAATAAAAGGCACGTTGTATATGATTTCTCATTTTGAGTTTAAAAACAATGTTAAAATCGGCCAATTAAGAACGTTATTACTATTAATATTACTTACGCTTGTAACATTTGTGAAACACCCCATTAAACGAACGTTCGTCTGCAAACCTTCCCCCTCCGATTATACTTAAAAATAAATTCTGTTGAATAGATTGCCACGAGAGAACAAAATTGAAATACTAAATATAAGTTATTTTTCATTTTTTTGTGAGAACTTTTCGTATACCCTCCTATCGTTCATTCTGTCACATTTTCCCCTCCCCTCTGAAAGCGAACGTATTTTTTGAATGGCCCCATAATATATCATAAACTTCAAAATATGAAAATTAAAGACATGTTGTTACACGCGGCGCCTCCGGCAAAACCTCGAATTATCAGTTCCATGAACTTTTATGCAATATTAAACAAAAATTAATTCGGTGCGGAAAATTGAACAAAATAAAACGTCAAAATTTCTTTTAAGGAAACTGAATTAAAGCTTCATAAAGTTCTTTATACGCACATGGCATTAAACCCCTTCTATAGAGTTTTGTGAAAAATATATCTTGTACTAGTAATCGGATAGGAATTTTAAAAACACTGGCTTATTTGGAATAAAATTCTTAAAAAATATCAACCTGTCCGATATGTATTGGTCAATCCGACATCTTGGAAAAAAATAGAAAACACCAAAAATAGCCGAAAAAATCAAAATTGAATATCTTTTCTATAAGAAGGAGTGATTTCACCAAAATTGGCAAAAATAAAACTCATTTATGCTCAAATATAGTGCACAAATCCCGGATACCGTATGTCAAATAGAACAGTCAAAGATGGTGGACGAAATAAAATTTTTAATTCTTCGTCAATTATCAAAGAGGTATTGTACGTCACTTTTTCTTCTTTTCGATTGTACGTTGTTTTATGTACTTTTAGGGGATAGAGTTCATTTTTTTTAATTTTCACAAAGAGTGCGTTTTTTTATTTTCAAAAAAAGTGCATTTTTACAATTTTAAAAAATGTATTTTCTTGGACCTTCCTTTTTTTCACCCAATTTTCATCGAAACAAAATGAAATATACTATATTAATTTCATTACCGTAAAATGCCATAATTTCACCTCATTCCTCATCGATAGCCGATTCATCAAAGGTAGAAGAAGCATTGGCACAATTATTATACTCTTCGCAAAAACGAAGAGTATATTGTATTTGATCGCCACATTTCTAAAATCGTAAATATCGCTCGTAGAGAAAAAATTTTCGTATCATTATGTTAGTGAACGAATTCTGAACAACTTTTAAAATGTCCGTCTGTCCGTCCGTCACGTTTCTTGTAAGCACGATAACTTAAGAAAGTCCGATTGTATTGAAATTTAGAAAGTAAGTTAGTGTTAGCTAGAGGAAGAACCCTATTGTTTTTGAAGAAAATCTATCGGTAAATAAAAAAGTTATTAATTATTTAATTTTAAAAAAATATATTCCCTTAATTTTTTTCGCTTGTACTAAAATGGAAATCTTGCGAAATATTATTTCCATAATATTTTTTTTTTGTTTATGAATTTTACTAATATATATTTCATAGAAGTACGAGTTGAAATATGTATGATTGTCGAAAGATATAGACAATCAATTTCGTAGCAATATGTGGTGGCGCAGCGGCTAAAGCTTTGCGTTGAAATCCAAAGGTCCCGTGTTTCGTATAATTTTCTTCACAACAAAGATGGTATCACAAAATTTAGGATGTCCAAAAACTAACATTATTTACAAGAAAACTGCGAAGAGTATCCTATAGAATGTGTAACAATTATATATTAAAAAGCTGAGTAAATTGGCGAAGAGTACGTTCTTAGCTTGTTTCCTTTACAATAGACACAGCATAGAATATTATACGCTCAGTTTTCTACAGCTACACTGATTATTTTTACAGCCTTTCTTACATTTCCAAGAAATAACACTTAGTAAATTTTTAGGAAAAGCATTACTTTCACTTATAACATCAGGCATTAAGCCATTCTCAGTTTTGAGCCACCCGAATTGTAATGGATCTTCCTCAGAACCTAACCATTTTTGAACTTGGAAATATACTTTTAAACAGTGTTTGGGTGGCTGTATAGTTTTTACTAAAAGCGTTTATATATAATCTCTGTTGAATAGTGATTTCTTATTTGGAAACTACGGTCATTTATTACCTTTTAACATTCTAAAAATGTATTTATTTTGAATATATTCAATCGCAAACTACTGCATAATCTGTTGAGGTAATTGCAGTGGTTCTGTACCGTGAAATTTTTGATTGATTGACTGATTGATTTACCAGCGTGCGGTAGGCATTGCTGCCAGGATATACCGCTGGGTTGACTACGTACACGCTGGATTTTAGGGTCATGCCTGTTGCAAGCAGCGAGAACCACATGACGCATGGTAACGGAATGTGGGATGGGAAATGTAGGTACTTGTGAGATGCGTTGCCCTGAATGGGCGTTTAAGCTCCTTTACTTCTAGATTTGTACTTTTTCGGAGTCCTCTGTTTCTTCCGATTCTGATTCCAACAGAGCATACACTAGTGGCAGCTAGAAATCTTGGGTCGATCCCTATAATAAGATAGAGTGAAATATAAATAGCAAAATAATGTACGTGAAAGAAAGCGATATATTAACAACGATGCCAGGCACTTCTGCATGTTAAGAGTTCCGCCCTCTATCCCATTTTATTGTCCCTCCTACAGCTTGAGACGTTTATGATGAAAACAGAAGTTTCCTAAAAATTGTTCAGTACTTTCAAGATAAAGTGGGGTGAACTACTCTTGTCAAGAATGACGTTACGCATATTGAAGTTCGCTGGAGGGTAGTTATTTGATGCATTTTTTAATGCTCAAATAACTAAACATACTGTTTTATTTTTGCAAATTTTTAGCCATATAGCGTGAAAATTAAACTAGTATTCCGTAGGTCCATAAATAAAATTAAAAAAATTCTTTAAATAAATACATAATAAATAAATAAAATAATAACACTATGAAAAATAAAAAAGTAACTCTTAAAAATTAACGAATTAATGATTCAAAAACATCTTGTTGTGCTAGACAATATCCCAAACGCCATGTAGCAAAGCCGTTGCTGACAAAGCATATTATACGACTGCAGGGCTTGGACTGCAGGATATAATATGAAAGGGGAAAGACAACGAATCTGGCAACTATCACTCCAACATTCTCTCAGATCTGCTGCCAAAGGGACAGGAAAAATGGATAGAGTGAGTTATAATATCTACGGGCAAACTCAAACAGACCCAGGAACCATCAAAACTTGCCCATTTTCAGACCTGTATTACCTTGTTAGTGATACAGGAATATTAAAATGGACAATGTAAACTAAGACAGGGGAGAGCACAATAAGCCCAGGAGGCTGCAGTGCCCTTGGAGTATTCTTTACAGGAGGAGGGATTTTAGTCAGTTTGAGTCTGGCACTTAGACCCATTCGTGGGATGGGCAGCCCGTGTGGGTTTCCCCTCCTCGAGAAAAAAACCAACTAACTTAGTTTTCTGTTACTTATACATGAAACTTAGATGAAACTGATGATAGATGTCTACAGGGGTATAAGGCTTGTCACATTATCTATATCTAATAGACATATTCTAAGAAATGGCGAGGGATCCGATGATTTTAAACTTCTTTAAAATGTTTATTCTTCTTCTCTGTATACTGCTCCACTTTGTAGTAGTGATTACTACCGATTATATAGATTATTACCGTTCATAGCTTATTCCCCTCACGTTAGTGAAAATTGCGTTCAAATTCGACCAGTAGTGCGGAGTTATAAGAACACATTTATTATCCACGAGGACATAAGGACAAATACAAGGAGAAATAAAAATGATTTTCCAGGCACACCGTATATTAAAACTATTCTTCGAAATTTAAACACTGACAAATGTAGTTTACGTTCTAATAAGTTAGTGTCTGTAAACTGTACATAGTTCGTTTAAAAAGTTTTTTCGTATCATGGAACAATGATTTTAGAAATTTAAATATAATTTGTTTGTTGTATTGATATTAAATGTATATGTAAATTAATACTATCTTTCTTCTTTGAGATGTTGAAATACTGAAATATTTAGCTGCCTACAACCCGTCAAGTTGTATACTCACCACAACTAGCATATGATATCACTCAGTGTCATTTGTTGGCGTTAAGTTATATAGGATTATGTCGCTTTTGGCCTCTCTCCATTGTTGAAACAGTTAACGACCCTCACACAATCTTATCAAAAAACCCCTCGGCATCGAAGTACGGCCGTTTCGTATTGGGTAGTCTTTTGAGAAGACGACATTTCTCCCATTCTCCATTTAGTCAAACATGTATTAATGTTGAAGTCGATATTCTTGACATTTTAAAGGAATCTAACCATATTGCTCCTATCGCTTTACAAGACTTGGTCAATTGGTTATCCTTTATAGAAGGCAAAGCGTTCTCATAAAAAATATTCATATAACTATGAAAATAATTCTATAATTTGATTAAAAAAAAAGGAAATAATTAGGTGGTCGTTGAGTTGACCACAGAATGGTGCTACAGTTTCTCAGATATGATATAATGTTTGGTAATTAAAAAGTGCAATCCTGCTTAGTGCTGGTAAAATATAAAGAATATTCCTAGGAAAAAGAAAAAATTAGGAAGTCAATGAAAATTTGGGGGTCTCTAGGTCTGTCTTATTATTAAGAAAACGACAAGTCCCTAACTCCAAAGGGTGTTTTTTAGGGGTGCGAATGGGTGAAAAATGCGTTTTTTAAAATTACCTTGGAAAATATTATTTAAAAAAAATCTCTTATTTTGCTGATAAATGAGTCAAATACCTCCAATTTGGCTTGCTAACTCTGTGCGATGAATATTGACCGAGGTACATAGGATTGAAGTTGGGGTACTTTCACGTCCTCATTAAATAATAAGGAGTCTACAGACAATTCAAAATCAAATTAATTAATATTTTATACGAGAAAGCTTATTATTCATTAGATGAATACTTCAATGAAAATATATTTTAATAAGTATAGTATTTTATTTTATTAATGTGACAATATAGTACACCAACACTATAGTGTTACCTTTTAATGTTTGATTTTAATAGTTAACCCTAATAGTACGGCAGCCCGCTACCAAGATTTTCGAGTTACTTTAGCGAAGATAATTTGAGCGTTTCTCATTAGTCCTGGGAGAGCTGAGAGGAAATGTTCAGGGTGACGGAACGTTTTACCTGCCCTAAAGGGTTCAAATCGAGCTTTGAACATGAAAAGAAAAACCAGTCATATTGGTCTTTGCAGCGAGGTAGATTCTTTTTTTTTTCTTGTCGAGAAGAATTAAGAACTTCCCTTTTGACTGATACGCCTAGTTACAAAGACCGAAATAATGATAAATATCCACCGGTCAAAATTTTGATCACCGCGACGAGGTAGTTGTGCTCATTATCGAGTAGTTTCGATGTCTCTTGACCACATGAAAGTTCGAACGGAACTTTTTGCTAGTTACGAGTGATTACATTCGCATGTTGCTTGATTTTGAGGGCTGATCAAGTCATCACGGCGAGGCAGTTCTCCACTTCAGGCTATTCCAAATATCATTAAGAAGACGAAAAAAATATGAACTGAACTTTTCCCAGTTCACATTTGAGAAAAATGATTTCCGCCGCGACAAAACAAAAGCAAATTAAGGCTGCTTGTAAGAACAAGTTCTCAGATAATTTATTTAAATGGAATTGGAATTGAATTTCAATGTTCCGGACATACAGTAATGATAGAAGAAAGATTCAAATTGCCAGGTTTATTATTATAGCTTCAAACATTTAATTCATCGTCATCTGATGAGCTTTCACTCATATATATCTCATTGTTTGATTCGTCTCCGTAGTCCACGTTTTCTTCTTGTTCTCCTTCTTCTTCCTATTCTTCTTCTCCTTCACTGAGGATGTTGCGCTGGCACTATACGGAGTATATCATCTCTGTATAACGACAATGCAGCATCCTCGGTCCCAGCAGCTGCCATTTTTATTTACGTATACATGCGTTCTATACCTTCTGCTGGAGATGCTACATGTCTTCGGATACACTCAATGTCGTTGCTATAGGCAACGAAGTCATCCATCATCTCTATGTCTTCCGCGCGTCGCCGTGCCAATGCGCCGAATGTATACGCAACTCCATTCGATTTCGCGCAGCTACGGCCAACGGAAAACGGACGTTAGAAAAAAGTTTTAGCCTCGTGTTTTCATAAATTTAGCCTCCAATTTGATACAACTTTCATTGATATCATTGGAACTTAGGCCAATAAAAAATGGCAGTTCTGGATTAATTCATGTCTTGATCATCATTTTTAACGAGAATTAATCGAGAACTACCTTGTCGCGGTATAAAAATTACGATATTTTTTCGACAGACGGAAAGTCGTTTGCTATCCGCCTGTATCGTTTTTCGAACTTTTGTCGTATGAAAAAGTGTCTTAGAATTTCATAATCTATAGAGTTTCCCTGCGATAAAGCTCGCTGTTTTGATAGGGGATTTTGGTAACGGGCTGCCGTACTATAAGGAAAATTTTAACCTCTCACTATTCTTATAATACTTTTAATGTGTAGTGTGTATGCTTTTTAATTTGTGTATCATTTTTTGCCTTCATTTTAGCTTAAGTTTTCTCTATTTGACATGTTCAACACCCGTAAGGGTATTTTGTACTTTTTTTGTACAAGTGTGAACAAATAAAATGTATCTATCTATCTATCTGTTTTTAGCGAGTTCAGAGTACGGTGAGTATGATTGCATGCATGTGCATGATCGCATGCATGTGTGCACGTGCGCACGTGTGTGTGGATCATCTCGTTTTCGAGTGTTTCAAGGCCTCTCAGACAGTGTCCCAGTAATCTATGGATAGTGTGAAAAGTCACGTTGAATGTAATAGATGCGCTGTTCCTTCTACACACAAACATTGTTAGTTTATTTATCCTATAAATAATGGTCGAAGATCAGGAGAGATTTGCTTTATATTTTATGTCTGAAGAGATGATTTGAAGTGACAAAGTTGTGCCTTGAGCAGATGCAAAAATTGTTCATAACAAACACCTACAGGTTAAAGAATGCTCTATAATTGCTGCTCACCGAAGCCGTTAAAGTACATATGCGAAACTTTCAAATGTTCAAAAGGAGAGTCCACAGGACCATTTAATAATGCTGATTCCAGTGCCGATGAAATTAAAAAATTAGTGGAAACTATTTTCTTGTTTTATACGAATTAAATGATGATAAATATCCACTTGACGATTATAGATTTATTACACTTCGAAAATTTTTACTGAAGAAAGCCGCAAAATTGAAAATACTTCTGCAGCCGCTGCGTAACATTCTTACAGAATCTATTAGCAATGGCTTGGTAATAAGATGTTGTCAGAACAGTGGGGCCGGAGTAAAATAAATGAGTTCTTGCAACCTGCAAGAGCAGCTTTAGAATCCATATCAAAAATATCAAGCGCTTGGATGGAAGACTGTAGTACTTCTAGATGTCTTGTGTGAAAACTGGAGTAAATTTTTCGTCTGTATGTAAAATCTGCCAAGGCTGTAACTGCTTAAACATCTAGCAGGATCAAGCTCAATTTGATTGAAGCTAACGATTTCAATAATTCTGATAAAATGTTGAAAACCAATATGAAAATGAGGATAGACGTAACACTAATGCTGAGATCGCCAACGGCGCTAACTATATTATTTTTAAATGTTTTTTAAACAAATAATTATTTATTAAATAAATGTGATAAAATTTCATCACACAAATGTCTTGCTTTTCTGATATATAATATATTATAGTATGGGAGCCGCGACACTTTTAGTTGCTATATTTGTTTAACTTTTTTCGATCATACTAATGTAACTTATCCACAAAACAAACTTCTGCCACTTCGTTAGCGGGTCAGCGTTTGACAGCAGCATTTTTATTATCATAAAAAAAAGTGCCACTGCTATACGTGTTTAAAGGTGATATTTCTTGTGTTCCTTATCGACATTACATTATGATGGAACAGTATATTGTGCATTTAGGTGTGAAAGCAATACATTCCCGGAGGACGATGCAAATTGTTGACCGAGGCGCTAACCGAGGCCAACAAGCATCGAAGTCCGGGAATGTGCTTTCACACCGAAGTACACATACTATTTTTTCTGAAATCATAATCAATATTTTTATAAATTAGGGAATTTGTATTAATGTATAACATTTCTTCATTACAATCTAACTACTTACTAGTAAATGCAATTTTAATGTGAGCTGGTCTGTCTGCGTGTATTTATTTACTGTCTAAAATATACATAAAAAACCGTACGGGAATGTTACTTTCCCAGACTAGGCCGGGAAAGTTACATTCCCGTACGGTTTTGTTGATCGTTGCTTGGCAACGGATCTTTTCCGGTCTGTGTTCTGATAGTTTCTTGGCAACGGACTAAAATAGTGGAATTGTGCATTTTTCGATCTGAAATCGCGCCGAAAATGTAGGCATTGCCGATTGATTTCAGAAAAAATGATTTCCTGTCTGCCTTGTAGACCGGCGTGCTCCTATCATTATCATAAATATGTAACTTAAATAAAGTCAATTGACAGATTTATTTAAAGCTGAAATTTTGTTTGCGAGTAGTTTATTACTTGAAATTGTAAAAAAAGCCTGTGCTGCCGGCCATTCTACGAAACATGGCTTCGGCAGGAGCAAAAAAGTCCTGTCAGGCGTTGGCTAGCTGACGCGCTTGCAGGAATTGATTTCGTGAAAACACAACCTAAATATAATAAAAAACAAACAAAAAAATCTTAACCAAATCTTTCAAAAAAATAGTGTCGCTGGCCCCCGTACTATAAGAAAAAAGTGCATGATTTCTTATGAATTGTGAACGTTTTATTTTAATATGGAATTAATAATTAATTGCAATGTTTTGTGAAAAATAATAAAGAAGTGTTATTATTATTATTTAAATTAATTCGGATACCTGTTATAAATCTAATAAGCCCCATGTGAAGGAATAGCTATTCACTCCGTCTCAAGATAAAAATTGTCTATCTAGTGTATCATTTAAATAAAAGTAAAAAAAATGTAACCTTTCTTTTTGCGATGCTATGGTAGATGCGAGCTCTGCAAGCCTGAAAGCAACCCCAAGTGAAACGTGGAGGGCGCGGCGTTCGAACTTCTGTGTACGTATCCCTGTGCAGACTGGAGTATGAATCGTTCCAAGGCCAGATCTGCTCCAGTCCATCCAATGGATGCCTAGACCCGTCTGGGGATGATAAAAGACGAGTAGCTGAAAGTTGATGACCCACACCGCCGAAATTACTGGAAATAATGATAAAAAATGGTTTTATTTTTTCTTTCTCGGTAATGGGTGTTTTATCTAAATTGCACTCAATTAATTCAAAGGACGCTATTTATTTACCCGTAAACACAAAAAAGATGCGGAATAGGATGTAATATAATTGCAAGATGATAATGATTCAATTAAAGTCTTTTTCGTAGCAAGGACATTTGTGTTGAACTGAAAAACATTGATTTCATAATGCTCATTAGACACCCTAATTGCACTCCCTGCACTAGTTAGAGCTTGTTTAGAATTTGCAAGAAATCTGTATTAAAATATATGTTTAATAGCTGGGTTAGTTTAAAACCAACAAATCATATTTTACACGCCAGTAGTTTTTAGTATTTCATATTAAATTAAAAAAGTTTTCGTGAGTTATGAGTTTTTAAATTAAAATAAATGGTACGGCAATGCCACCCTTTTTTCTCGCGCAACTAGAAAATTTTTGTTCATCAGTAAATTATTATATCATGATTTTTAGCATTATGTGACGTTTTGTGATAAAAGCATGACACTTTATAAATATATTTAAATATTTTTTTCCCTAGACTTACTTTGGTTTTTTCCTAGATCTGTGTTGATAACACAGCCCCCAAAAAAAAAAATAAAAGTTCAAAGCAGCGAACCAGACCCATGTATACCTATGTATCTTCGGTCGCTGAATCCGAATCCGGGGTCAAAAAAAATCGTACACCCCCAAAATCATTAGCTAGAGCCAAAAAACACCCCTGAAATGGGATAAAAAGAAGATTAAGCTACCAGAATAGTTGTTACTTCTTAATCAATAGAATTATACAAATTAAGGCTAAACAGCAGCGTACATACAATAGATATGAAACACACCCACAGGGAGGGGCGAAAACTAGCCCCCATATATAAAAAAATCGATCCAAAACAGCAACAAGGGCGGATCTGGACCTTGATCTAAAATTTTTTTTTAAAGAGCGGAGGGAGAAAAAAATTCCAAAAAATTTTTCCCTCCTAAAAAATTTAAAATAAAAATTTCTTGGCGGGGGGGGGGGGTAATTACCCTGTTCAATTTTTTTTTCTTCCCAAAATTAACAAAAAACATACCATTTTAAAACAAAAATTGAAAATTCACAGAATCTTGGGGGGGTAATTACCCCATTACCCCCCCCCATAAATCCGCGCCTGAACAGCAATGACTGCTCGAAATGTCTAAGTTTTGTTAAAGTGTTAAGAAACTACATCAGGTCCGACGTAATCTTCACAAACTGCCCCTATAGGGTTGAGAACAATCACCTTTAAGTTCAAAGGACACGAGAAAAAACAGGAAAAAACGTAAAATCCAACAGGATTTCTGTTTTCATGGATGCTATGATTGGCTGAAATTGCGTAGTACTCTAAAATAGAACCAGAAACTTACATACCATCAACATCCTACACTGGCAATCCTCAGAGGATGTGAAAACTACCCCCTATGTAAAAAGTTACAGTGACTTCTATAAAAATTCGAAACACCTGCGTTGTGTGGAAGAGAGAAGAAACTAGACTATGTTCGACGATGTGCTTGAAAACCACCCCCCACGGGGTTGCGAGATACTACCTCTACATCTGTAGGATGCTGGAAAAACAGAGAGAAACTAACCGGATTTACATTTTTATGGACGCCATGATTGGCAAAAATCGCGTTGCACACTTAGAGTTTGAAACTCATGTCCTATAAATGTTATTAAGTAACACCCCCAGAAAGGATGTAAACTACCGTAATTCAAGATATAACGAAAAAGCTATACAGTTGCTTATTCGTTTCATTTCCATAGTTTTTTTTTATAGGGTGGCGTCTCTCAACCCCGTGGGGGTGGTTTTCAAGCACAGCGTCGAACATAGTCTAGTTTCTTCTCTCTTCCACACAACGCAGATGTTTCGAATTTTACTTCCACATCCAGTGGAAGTATAGTAACGACAAAAAAATTTTAAAAAATTTTTATTGTTCAAATAGCCTTAGAATGTCATGAAACGTCGAGATTTCAAGTTTGAGCGAAAAAAATTTTCTGTCTGTCGGTCTGTCTGTCGGTATGTCTGTAACTTTCTTTGTGCGCACTTTTACTCTGGAACCGTTTGAGATATTGATTTGAAATTCGGTACACATATGTACTTTAACGAGATCTAGAACTAGATTAATTTTCATCTTGTTCCGTCGAAGGGTTGGGGGGTAAATTGGGGTAAATTTGGAGTAAATAGGTAAAGCAAGCAGGTAAGAGTTCATAAAATTGATATTTAGTATAGATAAGAGAAGCTAAGGACTCAAAAAAAATTTTGGCATTAGCCACCCCCCCATTACCACCCCCACCCCATTATTAAAGGGGATGAAAAAAAATGTGATTTAGTGTGTGTACAAGAACCAGGAACCTCAAAATATTTTTTTACTTTATCCACCCCCACTCCCACCCCCTGTCACCACCCCCACCACACTACCTATGTGCGGTATCGTTTTATGGGTTTTTGGGGTAGAGGATTTCAAATATTATATTATTAAAGTTCCATAGACAATTATTTCCAGATACAAAATTTTTTCGTTGTGTGACTTGGATAGAAAATCCGGATGTGGAAGTAGTGATTCCTTGGGCAGCGGTTTTTATAGAAGTCACTGTAACTTTTTATAGTCAAACCTTACATAGGGGGTAGTTTTCTCACCCTCTGACGGTTGACACTGTAGAATGTTGATGGTACGTAAGTTTCTAATTCTATTTTAGAGTACTACGCAATTTCAGCCAACCATAGCATCCATGAAAATAGAAATCCTGTTGCATTTTACGTTTTTTCTTGTTTTTCTCGTGTCCTTTAAACTTGGGGTGGTTGTTCTCGACTCTATAAGGGCAGTTTATGAAGATTACGTCGGACCTGATGTAGTTTCTTATCACTTTAACAAAACTTAGACATTTTGAGCTTTTTCAGCAGTCATTGCTGTATTGGAACGATTTTTTTATATATGGGGGCTAGTTTTCTCCCCTCCCTGGGGGTGTGTTTCATATTTATTGTATGTACGCTGCTGTTTGACCTTGATTTGTATAATTCGATTGATTAAGATGTAACAACTATTCTCGTAGCTTAATATTCTTTTTACCCCATTTCAGGGATGTTTTTTGGCTCTAGCCAATGATTTTGGGGGTTGTACGATTTTTTTTGACCCCGTCATTAGTATTTTTCGCACTCTACACATGAAGCCAATTTTTCCTACTTACATACTGCTCAAATAATTTAAAATTATTTTTTGTATATAACCTGCATTTTATAGGTTTTGCGGTTTGTGTGGTATTTGGTACATATAGAGACAAAAATTGAGCTGTGTGATCTGATAAGCTATTTGGTAAAATTTTACGTTCAGTTCATTAATATTGTTTAATAAATTATTACACATAGCCTTGTTTGTTTTACTTTTTATGACATATTCATACTGTTTACTTACTATGTTTACTTACTATGTCTTTATCTTATTATATATATATTTTGCATTTTTACATTGTACTACATTTTTGACAAAACCAATACTGTTCCTTTATGTCACATATTTATGTTGAATAAAAAAAAAAAACAAAAAAAACATATAGTCATTTATACAAGTTGATAAATTAGCAGTTAATCTAGCTGGCTCTCTAATATGATTTATGACGATATACATGCTGAGAAGATCACATAAATAAAGTTTTCAGGCAGTGTTTGATAGGTAGTCAATATTTAAACCACCACACAATATAACCAACGATACGATCTGTCATATAACAAGTCGTGAAGCAGTTGTTCTAAAGTATCAAAAAATACGTTAATGTCACCAGAAGGTGAGAAGATTTACTGGCAATGTTAGTTGTAATGACCCCTAAAAATAAAAAAAAAGGAAATCATTTTAAGTTTTAAATATAATTTATTTAGACGTGGTGTTGGGGTGGGGGTGGTACCACTTTGGTGCCATTTAGTCGGTATTAACACCTTTGTTTAAAAATACAAGAAAAAAATAAATTAGAGTAATTTTATTCCAAGCCTGCTAAATCGATGTGAGTTTAACATGTAAGTTACTAGGGGTGGTATTAATGGCGTGTACCTAATCTATGACAACTTAGTACTTACATAAAATCCATAGATACTTTAATAGTTGCTTTTTGGCTCTAGACTACCGAGTTTACTTTATTGAACAATTTTTTTCATACATTCTTTTTTCATCCTGTATATTTTACATCCGCCACGTTTATTTTACTTCCATATCCAGTGGAAGTATAGTAACGACAAAAAAATTTTTATTGTTCAAATAGGCTTAAAATGTCATGAAACGTCGAGATTTTAAGTTTGAGCTAAAACAAAATTTCTGTCTGTCTGTCGGTCTGTCTGTAACTTTTTGTGCGCACGTTTACTCTGGAACCGTTTAAGATATTGACTTGAATTTTGGTACACATATGTACTTTAGCGAGATCTGGAACTAGATTATATTTTCATCTTGTTCCGTCGAAGGGTTGGGGGGTAAATTGGGGTAATATGGGGGTAAATGGGTAAATCAAGCAGGCAAGAGTCCATAAAATTTGTATTTAGTATATACAAGAGAAGCTAAGATCTCAAAAAAATTTTTGGCATTAGCCACCCCCATTACCATCTCCAACCCCTCATTAAAGGGGATGAAAAAAATTGTGATTTAGTGTGTGTACAAGAACCAAAAGCTTCAAAATATTTTTTTACTTCATCCCCCACTACCAACCCTCTACCACCACCCCCACCACCACTACCGATGTAGCATATCGTTTTATAGGTTTTTGAGGTAGACGATTTCAAATATTATGTTGTTAAAGTTACCTTGAGTAGTATGGATGCGCAGTGGCTTTCCTCGAATATTTTGGATGCGCAGTGACTTTTTTTCGAGTATTGTAGATCGCAGTAGGTTACCTCAAGTAGTATGGATGCGCAGTGGGTTACTTTAAGTAGTATGCCTAGTGGCTTTCCTCGAGTACAATGGATGCGCAGTAGGTTATGGTTGTGACGAGTAATATGGATGCGCAGTGGCTTTTCTCGAGTGCTATAGATGCGTAGTAGGTTACCTCAGGTGATATGGATGCGCAGTGGGTTTCCTCGAGTAAAATGGATGCGAGTGGGTTACTTCAAGAAGTATGAATGCGCAGTGGCTTTCCTCGAGTAAATTGGTTGCACAGTGGGTTACCTTGAGCAGTATGGATGCGTAGTAGGTTTCCTCGAAGAAAATGCTTGAAGTAGAGGCTTTACTTCTATCGTGTAGTTCACGGCACACAACGATTTTTTATATCTCTGTCTTGCCATTTTCTGCGTATTAGTTCGACATTCAGTTGAAGTATATTAACGCAAAAAAAAATGTTTGGAAATTTTCATTGTTTAAATAGGCTTAGAATATCGGAAAACGTCAATATTTTAAGTTTGAGCAAAATGAATTTGTCTGTTTCGTCGGTCTGTCTGTTAGTCTTGTATCGTTTTGGTGCTGACGATTACTCTGGAACCATTTAAGATATTCACTTAAAATATGGCACACGTATGTTTTTTAACGAGATCTGGAACTAGATTATATTTTGATCTTATTCCCAGAGATTACTTATTACTCCCAGAGATTAAGGGTAAATTGAGGTAAATGGGGGTAAATAGGTAAATCAAGCAAGTAAGAGTCCATGAAATTGGTATTTAGTAAATATAAGAGGAGCTAAGGCCTCAAAAAATGGCATTAGCGGTCCCTATTACCACCCCCACCCTATTATTAAAGGTGGTGAAAAAATAGTGTGATTTAGTGTGTGTATAAGAGCCAAAGTCATCAAGAATTTTTTTCACTTCATTCACCCCCACCTCTATTACAGATGTTGCATATAATTTTATGAGTTTTTGGGGTACATGATTTCAAATATTATATCATTAAAGTTCCATAAACAAATATTTTCACATAGTGGAGTGCAAATAGAATATTTTGTTGTAAGAGACTTGGATGTGGAAGTAGTGATTCCTTGGGCAGCGGTTTTTTGAAATACATTATTTTACTAACAGAGCTTTTATCATCAAAACGCCGTATCTTTCTACGTAGGCACGCTACTAATATTGGTAGGTTCTAGGTTCGTAATATACTATTAACGTATATTTGGGCTAATTTCTACAAATGGAAGGCTTTGGCGCAATTTTTCGTATATGTAGATATTTTAGTGTAAAATACGATTATAAAGTGTTATGCCTGCCAGTACGTGGACAGGCGCGAAGCATCTTTGCTCGAGAATTCACATATGAATATGTGTAATATGTATGAGCGAATGAATATACAAAAAAGTTTAAAAACTCGTGTGAAAATTATCGCCATCTTGCTTACAAATGAAAAAAAAAATAAATTAGGAAACATGCACCATTATATTGCTTGTATTCAATTTTTAAATACAACAGTATGTAAAAAGATTTTTAAATTGTTGCTACAAAATGCATTAATTTAGTTTTTCACTTTTTTTCCAATTTATGATTTTAAAAATCTTATGTGTTAAAATAGCGCTACTAAAAATAATTTATCTTAAGCTTCTCGCTGAAATATTTTTTTTCTATTACCACTTTTATCAATTTTATAGTATCAAAATACTATAAAACACAAATTTTAAAAACACAACGAAATTAAAAAAGGAAAAGACTTAAAAAGAGCTCTTCATTTTGTGTCACTAATCTGAAGATCTATTTACATACTCCGAATATGAAATATAAATTCTATATGGTTTTTACATTTTTTTTTGCATTTGTAGAAAAGATATTCAAATGTATATGTGGTGACTTTTGTGTGATATTTTCAATTACACAGCCCCACAAAAAAAAAAGTTCAGACCAGCGAACCAGGCCCATGTATTCCTATGTATTTTCGGCCGCTGAATCCGAATCCGAGGTAAAAAAAAAAATCGTACCCAGAATCATTAGCTAGAGCCAAAGAACACCCCTGAACTGGGGTAAAAAGAATATTAAGCTACGAAAATAGTTGTTACAACTTAATCGATCGAATTATACGAATTAAGGTTAAACAGTAGCGTACATACAATAGATATGAAACACACCCCTAGTGAGGGACGAAGACTAGCCCCCATTTATAAGAAAATCGATCCAAAACAGTAATGACTGCTAAAAAAGCTCGAAATGTCTAAGTTTTCATAAAGCGATAAGAAACTGCATCAGGTCCGACGTAATCTTCATAGGCTGCCCCTATGGGGTTGACAACAAACACCCCCAAGTTTAAAGGACACAAAACAAGAGAAAACGTAAAATCCAACAGGATTTCTATTTTGCGTATTACTCTTAAATAGAACTAGAAACTTACGTACCATCAACGTCTTATAGTGTCGACCCTCAGATGGTGTGAAAACTACCCCCTATGTAAGATTTATCCACAGAAAGTTACAGTGACTTCTATAAAAATTCGAAACATCCGCGTTGTGGAAGTGAGAAGAAACTAGACTATGTTCGATGCTGTGCTTGAAGACAACCCCCATGGGGTTGCGAGATGCGACCCCCATATCCGTAGGATGCTGGAAGTGTGCAACACGATTTTTGCCAATCATAGCATCCATAAAAATGTAAATCCAGTTAGTTTCTATCTGTTTTCCAGCATCCTACGGACATGGGGATGGCATTTCGCAACCCCGTGGGGGTAGTTTTTAAGCACAGTGTCGAACATAGTCTAGTTTCTTCTCACTTCCACAACGCAGGTGTTTCGAATTTTTATAGAAGTCACTGTAACTTTCTATGGATAAATATTACATAGAGTAGTTTTCACACCATCTGAGGGTCGACACTGTAGGACGTTGATGGTAAGTATGCTTCTAGTTCTATTTTAGAGTACTGCGCAAAATAGAAACCCTGTTGGATTTTACGTTTTCTCTTGTTTTGTGTCCTTTAAACTTGGGGGTTGTTGTTTTCAACCCTATAGGGGTAGCTTATAAATATTACGTCAGACCTGATGCAGTTTCTTATCACTTTATCAAAACTTAGACATTTCGAGCTTTTTTAGCAGTCATTACTGTTTTGGATCGATTTTTTTATAAATGGGGGTTAGTTTTCGCCCCTCATTGGGGTGTACGATTTTGGGGTGTACGATTTTTTTTGACCTCGAATTCGGATTCAGCGACCGAAAATACATAGGAATATATGGGCCTGGTTCGCTGGTCTGAACTTTTTTTTTTGCGGGGCTGGGTTATTATTTTCATTGTTACGAAATGAGAATGAAAGTCTTCCCCTTTAAAATGTTGTTAAATATACAAAGTATTTTTATCTATACCCTCAGATTTGAGGAGCATTATCATAAAAATAAGGATAAGTCAAATAACTGCTAGTAGTTTTATTTCCACTTCCAGGGGAAGTATAGTATTTTAAAAGCACATAATCATACAATTATTGCAAAATGCATTGAACAATGCGCGTTATTTCAAAATGCGCAATACAAAACAATTTTATTGAACAATCAAAAAATACAGTGAAAATATATTATAAACCAACAGATTAAAACGTACTTTAGAATAAGGATATTACTAGGAAAGGGAACACTTAATATTTGCAACATTTGAGTGAAATGTATCAAGCTGATCCTCAACAGACATAAGTATTGCACATAAAGTACAATGGCAAGAACTTCAAAACGTTTGTTCGTGGGATAGGAAGAAGATAAAAGCTTTTATGATTACGGGTTTCAAATGTTTCAAAGTTTAATATACACAAGATATTTGGGTAGGCAACTGAATTATGAATTTATTTGAGTAAAACAAAAGAGAACAAAACTTCACGCCATCGTGTAGGTTGAAATAAACGAACCTATTTCGACTATTTCGCAACTGTCCATGTTCAAAATCTATAGCAGGATATATATTATCAATTTAGTATGATGTGAATTTTACATAGCAACATTGAATAGTCTTGACACTATTACACTATTTATTACACAAGGGATTAGGAAGTTTCCATTTTTCTCATTTTCTCGTAATAAATAGTCCTAAAAATCTAAAAAATATCTGTAATTTTTTTGTTAAATTATAAATATATAATTATATTATATATATAAAAAAGTTATGGTCCTTCCAAATTTAAAATAATGCGATCATCTGGGCTGAGGCTTGATTACGTCACAATACATGATTCCGCCAACAGCGAGCGAGCACGGATAGCCAGCTTGCATTTGAGAGCCGAAAAAATTGCTAAAACATGCGATTTTGGCACGTTCATATTTTTCGAAAAACACCATTGGGACGGCCGTATGATGTCGCGACGTAAAGAGGAAGTCTTTCAGATAAACCTGATCGTAAATTGCACGGCGAAATTCGAAAATTCGGCTCGGCACGAACGAATCAAAAGTGACATTTTGTGACAGTTCAGAAAATCGAGAACATACACTAAATAAAGGGAACATACGGCGCGCCGCCGGCATGGCAAGTCAGTGCGTTGTGTATTGTGACGTCACGGTGGATTTCAGCCGAGGCGAAGTATTCAAATAAGAAATTTCGTGAAAGTTCGTGAATTTTTCAGATATCGAGATATTTTTTTTTTGTTTGACTAGTTATCTGAAAGACTACTAAATGAGGTTGAATGTACATGATATTTCTAAAATAGGAAACTTCCTAATTGAGGAGTATTCAAGTCTGGCAAATGCAGTATAAAGTAAATTCATCAAATCAATTTCATCAAAGTCATTTGAATTTCTAATTATGAAACAAACTTTTATAAGCGGACACATCAATGTTTGTTAAAATTAAACTCATCTGATCTATTCAAGAGTACCGTTCAACTTTATATTTGATGATATTTAAGGGCTTATCATTTAGGAGGCAACATAACATAACTCACTAAATATATATTATCCAAAGCCAAAGCTATCTATGAGGAAGTTATACATTTGAAAAAACGCAGGCGACATCCATTGTCAGTGTCGGAGCTGGGGATAGAACCCAGTTCACACTACCGCTGCGTTACCGTGCTGGTAACACAATAGGCTTGATAGGCGAGGAAATATAGCAGTCAACCTTCAATTTTTTTTGCAGTAAGTCGGATTGAGATGTGGTTTTTTGCATTTGCTTCGTTAACTCGTCTAGAAACTTTGTGCCATATTTTGGTCTTGTACTTTTTTGAAATTGCATTGCTGCATCGAAAAGTGCATTCTTATAAGTGCATATTTTCAAGTGATGAAGAAAAAATTCATATCTTCCAGAAAAAACTCCCGAATCATATGAATTTCAGTATCCGGGGGTTTTTAGAGTCGCTGGATCTGAATGCGATGTCCAAATGAGTCCCCTGTGTACCTGGATGTCAGAACGGCACCAGGAACGTCATCACCTGGAGTTCCCCTGTAAACTCATGGAAAATCGATCGAAACTCGTTACTCGGGGGTTTTTCGGGTCGCTCGTCCCGAATCTGACATCGGCAACCTCCTCCGGAGGACCTGGTGCGCGCGACCTGGCTAATAACGTCACATCCTGGAGTTTTACTGAAATTTTGTCGTCAAACTTTCTAACATTGCTTTAATGAATGCTAGTTAATATATTATTATGGTAGAACAAGTTTTCCACTGCAACCTTCTTCATCATTTCGACGTAAATATCTATGACGCAACAAATTATAAACAATTATTTTTATTACAAAAATTTATTATTTGATAGAAGTAAAATTAGTTAAAATTTTAAATTAGCGCCTTCTTTATACAAGATTCCAAAATTCCGTTGGTTTAACTTTATTGCGTCATAGATATTTTCGTTAAGTATACGGGTATATAATTTATCATTTTTTTTTTTACTTAATGACAGTTGCCAGCAAGAAAAAGATGAATATCGGAAAAATCATTCTTACGGTAGATGCCCTCACTCAACATCTTAAACTTGTTTATTTACAAGTACAAAATTGGTTGTTTGGAGACAAGCATCACTTAGATCCAACAGATTGGAGTTGGAAAAACGAGAACGATAAGCTGATCCCCATAAGGATGACACAACCACTTGGCCCACCGAATATAATGAAGTTGATATTCTGTGGATGTAAAACCGACTGCGGTTATTCCTGTGGGTGTAGGAAGGACGGCCTGATTTGCAATAACGCTTGCAAAAATTGTGCCGGCTCAAATTGCACCAAAATCGAGAAATATTCCACAGAACAATTAATTGCCGCCGAAAATGACACTCTCGATGAAGAAAGTACTAACGTATCAGTTGATGAGGCGGACGATATTTAGAATAAACTGTAAAATTAAGAAAAGTTTTTTGATAACTTAATGTATTTCTAAAAAGAAATATAAAGTTCAGATCTTTTTGAAATTGTGCCTGCATATATTTGTACCTTTCGAATAGTTTCAATTGAATCAACTATTCCAACTCTGGTGATAAAGTATTGAAAAAGAGAGGACATGCCCATTTTGTATAAGTTAAGAGGTTTCCGATGTCAGATTCGAGGCGAGCGACCCGAAAAACCACCGGGTAACCAGTTTCGATCGATTTGATAAGTAATTTCAGTAAAACTCCGGGAGATGACATTAGCCAGGTCGCGTGCACCAGGTCCTCCGGAGGAGGTTGCCGATGTCAGATTCGGGTCGAGCGACCCGAAAAACCCCCGGGTAACGAGTTTCGATCACTTTGATAAGTAATTTCAGTAAAACTCCAGGAGATGACGTTATTAGCCAGGTCGCGCGCACCAGGAGGAGGTTGCCGATGTCAGATTCGGGACGAGTGACCCGAAAAAACCCCCGGGTAATGAGTTTTGATCGATTTTCCATGAGTTTACAGGAAACTCCAGGTGATGACGTTCCTGGTGCCGTCCTGACCTCCAGGTGCACAGGGGGCTCATTTGGACATCACATTCAGGTCCAGCGACTCAAAAAAAACCCCGGATACTGTTCATCACTTGAAAATATGCACTTATAAGAGTGCACTTTTCGATGCAGCAATGCAATTTCAAAAAAGTACAAGACCAAAATATGCCACAAAGTTTCTAGACGAGTTAACGAAGCGAATGTAAAAAACCCCATCTCAATCCGACTTACTGCAAAATAAATTGAAGGTTGGGGCTATTTTTGTGTTATATTTCCTCGACTATTCTAAAATTCATTTGGAGTATCACATAATCCTCGTCGGTATCAGCCGTATAAAACCATTTCATGTCATCAACACAAGTAACTATATCGTTAATAAATAAGACAATTAATATATACCCTAGTATTGAGCCTTTGAGCATTCCAAGTGTAGCCAGAAATTAATCATACTTGAAACTACGGTATTCTTCATGTTGATTCCTGCCAGTTAAAAAAGAGGATGACAGGAAAGTTAACTATATAATCAGGAAGAGGAATATACCCAACAACTCTCGGTGCTACCAAAAGCTTTTGTTTCCACGAAAACTGATCAAACGCGCTGGCAGTCTTCTATATTACAGAACAAAAATCTTACAAAATTAAAATTGTTTGATTAATATCTATTTATTGTAACAAGTCAGTTGTCAGTTATAATAAACACACTATAACTTTTACAAATTGTACAAATGTTCAATACAGATTCAATTGTGACAGGTTGTTGTATGCTTTAACTGATCTATGAAGAGAGGAATTTGAATGGTAATTTGTATTACTTGTATTATACAGGGTGTTTCATTAATAATTGGTCATACGCTAACTGAAGAATCCTTAGCTCAAAATATGAAGATTTAACCAAAAGCACTTATAAAATGTGCCTCCTTACAAAGATACAGGGTATTGAAATTAAAAATTAAAAAAATATCACATATTATTTTAAAATTACTTAATATTTCTTTACCATAATTGGTAGATAGTAAGATGCATAATATCAGTGAAAGAACTGGTTCCTCACTACTGGGAGAGGTCCACGGTAGGAGAGGTTAAGGACCCCCCCCCCCCCCCCCCCCCCCTAATTGTACGTCACTGGCCAAATATTTGTTTTTTTGGTTTATTTTTATTTTTCAATAATGTTAATAGGTACTCTTAATACATGTCTCTAGAGTGCTTATTTCTTGAGATATTTGAATTCGAAAAAGCGGCTACATGGTATTTTAAAATTCAGTGTTACTCATTTCATAAATAAGTTTCTAATAACTTTTACGTCTAACTAACGCCTTATTGTTTTTGTATATAGTAAACTGAAACAATAATGTATTTACTTAGTAGGCTAATGATATTTACTTTTCCTAGAACTGCCAAACGCTAGTTTGAATTATTTAACAGTTCACAAAAAGTATTTATTGATAATGCCCCGTCATAATAATTTATCGAATACGGAAATGCGAGACATTGTATGTATTTATGCACAAGAAAATTACAATGCACATGCTGCTTTTCGAAGATATTTGGAGTTATATCCCAACAGAATTCAACCGAATCACAAAACTTTTAGAAATGTTTACTAATGGTTAGAGGAAACTCTTTCGTCCCAAACGTGATGTAGACTGCCCAAAAATAATCAGTGTCGATCAAGAGGATGACGTTTTAGTAAAAATTGCTGCAGATCCCCATCTGAGTACAAGACGTTTATCGGCAACTATTAGAATAAGCAATGCTTCAGTTTTTAGAATACTCAAGAAAAAAAAATTGCAACCATATCGTTTCACCCCTGTTCAGAATTTGTTACCTAGGGATCTCCATCAGCGAGTGGAATTTTCACAATTTATTCGAGGAAAATAAAATGAACACTTTCATTTTATTAAAAATATTTCCTTTACCGACGAAGTCACATTCACCCAAAGAGGAGTTTTTAATTGGAGAATGCTCATATCTGAGATATTGAGAATCCAGATTTACCAATTCGAGACAGTAATATTCAAAACTTAAACTTTTTAAGATTCAGAGTTTACTACGCGACATTCAGGTAGTATTTTTCCCGTGGGACAGGATGGTCTACTCTCTTTTACAGGAAAATGTTAGGGAAATGCGAAAAAATTAAGAAAATGTTTGAAAACTCGCAAAATCTAGTCTTCGTCATTCCCAATTTAAGCATATTAAGAACCAATATTATTATAGTGTTTTTATATCGTAGTAATTATCCAGGAAAATCTGATTAAATTAAGAAAATTAATAAAAGCTCAGAATATCTAGCTTCTTGCAATTAGACCAGGGAAATTAGATCAAATTTGCCCGGAATGACTTAATTTTGAATACAGCTGGGATCGAGATGCGGTTTTCGGCATCGTCTTCGGGAAAATATTAGGAAAAAAGTCTACATATAGTGAATAAGCCGTTCGAAGGAAATTGCGTAGGGGGTGCATAAAATGCATCTAATGTGCATAATTTTTTGAAAAATTCTAGAAATTGATAGAAAGTCGTGGAAATCTCGAGGGAATAGCTTCCCGGGGGCTTTCGAGGTCGCTGACTTCAAAACTTACCAGGAATGCTCGGGGCCTCTTCGGAGGTGGGAGGGGATGAAATCGAGTGAAAAATTCAAAGTGCCCAAAAATCACGGGGGAATCGCTTCCCGGGGGCTTTCGAGGTCGCTGAGTCCAAATCTGACATCGAAACTTACCAGGGATGCTCGGGGGTCGTCGCAAAGAAAATAGTCGTCTTCGATCATCATGCACCCGTGCACTAGTATAGATATACATTGAAAAATTCCTTTCGTCTTGGAAAAGGCGCGAAGATTATCGTCTACAAATCAGAAACCCTCGATACCGATCGGGCTCAATATATGAATAGTATTACTATATATTCAGGCTCCGGCAGCTGCGCGGTGTAAGTGGGAGCAGCTGTGTAACGTATTTCTATACTTAAAGAGAGCGTCCCCAACAGTGCGTTAGTCACGTTGTCGACCACGTTGGATGTGTATTGAGTCGTTCTTGGAATTTTTTCGAAAAAATATTGCTTTGGAACATTGGCACTTAATAATAGTTTTTATTTTTCCACATGTACTAATTTAAGTAATCCAAACCACGTGACTTTTAACATGGTGTCGGGGGAAAACATCCAAACGTTTGTTTTCATTCGTTAAACTTTGTTAAAAAGCTTGCTTTTCGGTTGCCTTAGCTACGTTTAATAAGTGCCGGCTGATTAACATGCTCCAAACCCAATTGGCACTGGCCGAAATAATGTCCAGTCAGAGTGCAGCTGATGCTGATGTAGACATAGTCCTAAAAGCAATTGACACTGCTAAGGACCAAAATAACAAAGTAGTCATTGTTTTAGAAGATACATCCAAATATATTTTTGTCACTTTAAATTTTTCACTCAAATTCACCTCCTCCCACCCCCGTAGAGCCACCCGAGGTAAGTTTTGATGTTAGATTTGGACTTCGCGACCTCGAAAGCCCCCGGGCAGCGATTCCCACGTGATTTTTGGGCACTTTGAATTTTTCACTCGATTCCACCCCGAAGGGGCACCCCCGAGCATCTCTGGCAAGTTTCGATGTCATATTTGGACTCAGCGACCTCGAAATCTCCCGGGAAGCGATTCCCCGTGATTTTTGGGCACTTTGAATTTTTCACTCAATTTCACCCTCTCCCACCCCCGAAAAGCCACCCCCGAGCATTCCTGGTAAGTTTAGATGTCAGATTTGTATTCAGCGACCTTGCAAGCCCCCGGGAAACGATTTCTCCGTGATTTTTGGGCACTTTGAATTTTTCACTCGATTTCACCCCCTCCCACCGCTGAGCATTCCTGGTAAATTTCGATTAAGATTTGGAATCAGCGACCTGAAAATTCCCGGAAAGCGATTCCCACGAGATTTTCACTGCTTTCTATCAATTTCTAGAATTTTTCAAAAAATTATGCACTTTAGATGCATTTTATGCACCCCCCATGTAATTTTCTTCGAACGGCTTATTCAGTATATATAGACTTTTTTTCTAATATTTTCCCGAAGACGATGTCGAAAATCGCATCTCGATCCGTGCTGTATTAATAATAATAATAATAATAATAATAATAATAATAATAATAATTTATTGATCCCTTTGATCACAATATATGACATAGGACAGGTCAAAGAAACAGTACATATAAAAATACAAAAATTGTCATGAATATATAGAAATAATATTACAGACACCCATGTAATTACATATGTATAATATATATGAGAAGAACAATGTATATATACACATATACATATATGCACATAATATTGCATGACAGACAGGCAGAAAAAAAATACAGAATAAATAATAAAATATAATTTAGACAGCATCATTATCATCAACAAAGTCTTTTATACTATAATAACCTTTAATGGCTAGGTATGCCTTAAGTTTGTTTTTAAATTTAAGACTATTTGTAATTTCACGAATTTCTTTGGGTAAAGCATTATTTAAAATGTTACAATTATAGGGGGGTGACTTTTTAAAGGTGCTTGTACGATGAGCGGGTATACTCAAAAGATCGCCATGCCTCGTCAAGTAATTACGATAGTTTAGTCTTTTTTCAAACAGGCTAAGGTTATTTTTTGTGAAGGTTATACATTTAAGAATGTATATAGACGGTGTCGTGAGGATACGTTGTTCTTTAAATACGTCTCTACAACTAACATTTACTTTTAAATCAAAGATTAGCCTGATAATTTTTTTTTGACAGATAAAGACCCTTTCACACTCGGAAGCCCTGCCCCATGCGAGAATATTGAAGGATATATGACTATAGGCCATAGCATAATAGATATTAATTAAACCTGTCTTATCTAGAGTTGTTATTAATTGTAACAATGTAAAATATGCCTTATATAATTGTTTGTATACATGGTCAATGTGCCTATACCAAGATAATTTGGTGTCAAGATGTGTGCCAAGTAATTTCGCCGATTCCGATAACATAATATTATCGTCAATCACGAAATTCTCTGGTAATGGTTTTAAGAGATAAAAGTTTAAACAAAGGGTTTTTTTTTTTCATTTAATATAGGTTTGTTTCTTTGGCACCATCCACATATTATTAATCATTCTGCGTAGTTCTTCAGGAGTATCAGCAGACACGGTAATAGTTGTATCGTCCGCAAACATTGTTACGTAGCCATGCTCAATGTAGCTGGGTAAATCATTTACATACAACATGAACAGTAAAGGGCCCAGCACTGAGCCCTGAGGAACTCCAAGTGTAACATTAAACATGTTGGAGATTCATCTTTTAAACTAGCTCTTAAGGTCCTGTTGTCCATATATGAGGTTAACCATGAAAGTATATTGCCCCTGATGCCTAGACTGTTTAATTTAGTATTTAGAATATCTTTGTTGACAGTGCCAAATGCTTTAGATAGGTCGAACATCAATGAGACAACATACTTTCCCTCATCCAAGCTTTGATATACATAATTCAAGAGTTGACAAGAGGCTGTTTCAACTAATTTGTTTGATCTGAACCCATGTTGCGCGATTGTTAATAATTTCAAAATTAAGTTATTACTTCCACGTCCAGTGGAAGTATAGTAACGACAAAAAAATTTTAAAAAATTTTTATTGTCCAAATAGGCTTAAAATGTCATGAAACGTCGAGATTTTAAGTTTGAGCGAAAAAAAATTTCTGTCTGTCGGTCTGTCTGTCTGTCTAACTTTTTTTTGTGCGCACGTTTACTCTGGAACCGTTTAAGATATTGAAATTTGGTACACATATGTACTTTAACGAGATCTAGAACTAGATTATATTTTCATCTTGTTCCGTCGAAGGGTTGGGGGGTAAATTGGGGTAAATTTGGGGTAAATGGGTAAATCAAGCAGGTAAGAGTCCATGAAATTGGTATTAAGTATATACAAGAGAAGCTGAGGTCTCAAAAAAATTTTTGGCATTAGCCACCCCCATTAGCACCCCCACCTCCTCATTAAAGGGGATGAAAAAAAAATGTGATTTAGTGCATGTATAGGAACCAGAAACCTCAAAATATTTTTTTACTTCATCCACCCCCCACTACCACCCCCCTATCACCACCCCCACCTCACTACCGATGTGGGGTATCGTTTTATGGGTTTTTGGGGTAGACGATTTCAAATATTATATTATTAAAGTTCCATAAACAATTATTTTCACATACAAAGTTTTTTCGTTGTGAGTGACTTGGATAGAGAATCTGGATGTGGAAGTAGTGATTCCTTGGGCAGCGGTTTTTTTTATCTAATTTCCCTGGTCTAAATATACATAAATAAAACCTATTGAGATCTAAAGTAATTAAACTTGAGTTCAGGGTGGTTTCTTGTAGTATTTTTCCTGTTACACGATACACGATACACGTTTTCCTGATACACGATGGTGTACTTTGTTTGTGGAAAAATCAAGAAAATATCTAATAATTTAATTTTTTTTACGCAATATTCACAAGTAAAACACACTAAGATTAAGCGTATTTGACTTGAAATCACGGTGTTTTCTCGTAGCATTTATTACATAAAACTGTATACTCTATGTATAATCAAAATCAAATCTAATGTTGTTTTAACGAAAATGCGAAAACATTGTAAAGCATAACAAAAATCATTATATCAGAGCATCATATTCTATGAGAAAAATACTAAATGAAACCATCATAATCAATCAAAAATCGTGTTCATTTTCCGTTGCTCAGCTTAGGCCAAAATTAGCCACTTTCTAACATCCTCCTTTGAACTATAATTTATATTTAGAATTCCTTTAAACTGATCTTTTTCATGAGCTGGAAACTTTTTCATTAAATTTGGAATGTCTAGTTCATACAAGATGGGGCCCCGCCTCGTTATTCTATTGCAGTTCGCAGTTACTTAAGGAGGATTTTGCAGAGTGAGAGAGAAATATGCGTTTATTTTCGGTTTATTATAAATATTTAAAAAAACCAAAGATAGCATAAATTTTAAAACTATTTTAATTAGTTGCTATTATTCTAACGAATACAACTATATATTTTTTTATTGTAAATTTCTGTTGTACTTGAATATCGTAGTTTGTCAATGAAAATAGCTCGTAATTTCATTATTAAAGTGTGGCATTTAACTACATACAAAATTTATGATAAAAACTGTATAAGGTTGTATTTCTTAGAGCAATGGGAAGTGTCTGAAACTATTTTAAAGATTATACCATTTATGATTTTTTACATATTGTGACGTGTTTCCACCCTTAGGAAACTACCCCTCGCAAATTCCGTGGGTTCCAAAAATTATAACAAGAGATGTCCACTAACACACTTTATTAAATATTTACTGGATACTTCACAATACTAATATTAATTTAAATACACTTTACTGACTAAAAATCACAATGTTTATCACTTTGTTTATCTTTGAAGTCTTAACCTCACTTTCTATACTTTCTGAACTTTCTGAACTACCCGCCGAGAATGCGGTCGGTCTTTTATACCCAAAAATGACAGATCTCGATTGTTCTGTGATGACGCCACCATTCTCTAAATCATTCCAGATGTCACCAGAACTAACTTCTGGTAGGTTTCTCGAGTAGGTGCAAATATACTACATTCATTCTAAGGGTTGTAACACATTACACTGCCCCCTCCTTAAGCCTGAACGTCCCGGTCAGGCAATTCAGCCTCTTTCACATACTTCGCCAGTCTATCCAAGTGTACGATCTTCATCTTGGACTTTTTGTTACGTTGAATACGATAGACGACATCATTAATTCGGGTAATAACAGTATACGGTCCATCCCAAGGAGGTTGAAGTTTCGGGGATCTCCATTCCTTCCGCTGTGGGTTGTACAGCCAAACCAGATCCCCCACCTTGAATCCCCCTGTACTGGCATTCTGATCATAACGAGCCTTCAAGCGGTTACTAGTTCTGTTCATCTGCTCTCGATCATTCTTCGGCTGTTCTCGGCTTCCATTTCTGTAGTTGCTCATCGAAAATGGTTCTCCACGGGCAGCACAATTTTTACACTTGCGACACCAGGCCTCCACATCCTGGCGACTATTAACCCAATAGAACTGTTCCCGTGCTCTACTCAATGTCTTGTTTATGCCGAAGTGTCTGCTGGATGTTTCATTATGTGCTTCCTGGAGTACTTCTGGTACACGACACCTGGGAATCACTAGACGCATGGCAACCTGCTTCCCATCTGGGCTTTCCCAAGCTCTCCTCAAAAGCCCATCTACGACTGTAAGTGAATCCCATTGTGACCATAAAGCCTTCAGCCCCACTTCTTTGTTGGAAACATCCTTCCACACTGGTCGTGTTCCCCCTTCCTTTGCTCTCAACATGGGTCCGATTTCTACATCGCGCAATTCCTCTTGCCTCAGAGTTTTCTTTGACCAACTGTCTGGAAGATCGACCTTGACAGTGTTGACTTTAACCATGTTCGGCAATTTTCTCACCTGAGGGTAGCGCTTGCAATCTTCCTTGTCTGGTTTTCTGGATAATGCAGGAGTTTTGACTGCCTGCGTTGTCAACAGCCTGGTTTTCTCGCATTGGTCGTTCAATTTTGACAGAATAAATTGTTCGTTCCCAATCCTTAACATTCGCTTCCCTACGTCAACAATAAATCCATACTGTTCCATAATGTCCAGTCCCAAAATGAAGTCATCCGTAATGTCAGCCACGATGACCCTGTGGTCGAACCTCAAATGCCCAATCTGCAAACCCAGGTCTACTTCTCCATGAACCGTAGCCCTGTCCCCCGTAGCTGTCCGGACAATCACTTCTTCATTTTGCCTCTTGGTAATCTTTATGCCCGATATAAATCCTGGCCGTACTATTGATGACGTAGTACCTGTGTCGATGGTAAACAAACATTTTCTTCCGTTCACATATCCATGCAACAACAGACTGCTTGCGATTCTTCGAAGCTGGGAAATCTTAATTTCTCTGGGGGCACTGCATTCCCTAGCCAGAACAACCCCCTTGGTACTGTTTTCCTGCTTCTCTTTAACATTCACAGCATTTACTCGACTCTCCGAATTCTGCTGTCGACAGTCTCGCTTCATGTGTCCTACCTTGCCGCAGTTGTAACATTTAATACCTCCGCTCGGCTTTCCTTTATTTTGTTGTTTTCTCTGCTCCCTGAGATCATCCACTTTGTTGAATAATTTGGTAAACATTTTCTGCATCTCCGTCAACAAGGGGTTCTGGTTCATTTCTGGTTGCGATTCTTCGAGAGTCACAGCTCGCACTCTTGACCTTGGCGTATCTCTGTAAGCTGCTTCTACTTCGAGTGCATGCACCAAAGCTTCGCTACTACTGTGGTGTCTCGTCAGCCTCAAAACTCGCCTGACCTCTTCGTCCCTTATACCATCTAAAAAGGCCCCCACGGCTAATTGTTCCTGGAATTCTTTATGTACACTTGGATACGCCAGGTGTGCCAGTCTCTCTATCGCAGCTTTAAATTCTTGTAAACTTTCCCCAGCTTTTTGCATCCGGGATTTCAGCTGAGCCTGGTGTAATTGGGCAAGGTGTTGATCGCCATACCTCAAGTCCAATGCAGCTTCCAAGACTTTGAAGTCCCTTTGTTTATCCACTGGGATAGTCTGAAGCAACTCTGAGGCCTGGCCCCTTAACGCCAGAACTAATGCCATGGCCTTTTCCTCGTTATCCCAGTTGTTCGCACATGCTGCTGCCTCAAACTGCCTCTTGTACGTCGTCCAGGAACTTTGGCCATCAAAAGAAGGAGGTTTTGGTCGCTGACCTGATGATACCACCTGCTGGCTTCCTCTATCTCTCAACTGTCGTTTAAGCCGGTCTATTTCTCCTTTGACTTCTTCTTCGAACTTGTTTACTTTTTCTTTAACTTCATTTACCTCCCCTTTGACTTCGCTTACTTCCTCCTTGATTTCACTCTTTAGTTCTTCATTGGCAGAAATGATTGCGTCCTGTTGTGTTTTTATTTGATCGCTCAGAATTTTCCTTAATTCTTCCTGGCGTTTTTCTTGTTCTTCTTTTTCTTCTTGGCGTCTTATTTCCAGATTTTCCATCATTTTCTTTAATTCGTCTCTCTCTTCTTGACGTCTTCTTTCTTGCTCTTCTTTTTCTTCTTGACGTCGCTTTTCTTGTTCTTCCTTCTCCTCTTGACGTCGTCTTTCTTCCTCTTGACGTCTTTTCTCTTGTTCTTCTTTATCTTCCTGACGTCTTCTTTCTTCATCCTCTTTTTCTTTCTGACGTCTTATTTCCTGATCTTCCATAATTTTCTTTAATTCGTCCCTTTCTTCTTGACGCCGTTTTTCCTCCTCTTGACGTCTTCTTTCTTGCTGTTCTTTTTCTTCCTGACGTTTTCTTTCTTCATCCTCTTTTTCTTTCCGACGTCGCTTTTCTTGCTCTTCCTTTTCTTCTTGACGTTTTCTCTCCTGTTCTTCTTTGTCTTCTTGACGCCGTTTTTCCTCCTCCTGGCGTTGCTGTGCCATCATTTTTTGGAATTGTTCGAATAAGTCCTGTATTTGTTTATCGGATGCCATACTTCTTGTTGTTACGGGCATATGATGAAATTAAAATAAAATAAATTTAACTGTCACGTCAATATCGGTAATGGAACTTCCCAGACAAATCTCAAAATAGCACGAAAAAGTCTTATCCAGAGTCTTTTGTCACTATCCAGTTCAGAGAATTTAATAATCTCCACTAATGTCCAAATAGAAAAGTTCTAGAAATTTTCACGCACTAAATGAGTCTTTTTCAGTGTCTCTATCACTTCTCAGTTCAAAGGATTTAATTATCACACTAATGTCCTAATAAAATGTTCTACAATGTCTCAAAAATGCACTTAAACACTATTTTCCTGTTCGAAAATAACCCTCGAACAATGTCCAGTAAATGAGTCCTCCGTGCTAGCTCGAACACTCCAGCACAACTTCAGAGCTCCTCTTGTCATAAAATTCCGCTTCTGACACCAATTGTGACGTGTTTCCACCCTTAGGAAACTACCCCTCGCAAATTCCGTGGGTTCCAAAAATTATAACAAGAGATGTTCACTAACACACTGAACTACCCGCCGAGAATGCGGTCGGTCTTTTATACCCAAAAATGATAGATCTCGATTGTTCTGTGATGACGCCACCATTCTCTAGATCATTCCAGATGTCACCAGAACTAACTTCTGGTAGGTTTCTCGAGTAGGTGCAAATACACTACATTCATTCTAAGGGTTGTAACACATTACAATATTTATAATAAACCGAAAATAAACGCATATTTTCCTCTCGCTCTGCAAAATCCTATCCTTTTCCCCATCGATGGATTTGCCGAGGAAGCGAATTTGTCTACCTCGTAGCCCAGATTTGAACCAGTTAGATTTCTATTTTACGCCCTTTGAAGCGACGTATTTATTTTTTATGTATCTTCAACAGAAGTCGAGATATTTGAAAACAAAACGGTTCTTAACCATTCTTTTCAAGATGGCGACAAACATTGGTTGCACAATGTGCCGACAATTCACCGATGCAACTTCCAATGATCACCCCCACCAAGCTCCTAAAGCTCGCTGACGACAGATTGTTTCTTATATTGAATTTATCAGTTTATAACTATTCACAGGTTATTTCTCAATCCTACTTGTGAATTTTATCCGTTAAACTAGGCTATTCTTTGTACAACTTTTTATTTGAAAATGTTCGGGACTTTATAATTTACGTTTTATTATTAACTAATAAGTCGAGAATATTTATATACTTCAAAGCGAAATTTTGCAATTAGATAGCTACCCGCAATTTACGTGAGAATCGCCATCATCTGTCATGATTAAATTACTCCAATGACAATGACACATTACGTTATTGACAGCCAATAAAATCCTGATTTCATGGATATTTCCCATCTCTAGGGATTTTACTTTACAGACTCTTAATTCATACTCTAGTCGTTCGCTTGGGGGAGATATAGAATAACAAAAACTTTGACATTATCGCTACGGAGAAGACTAGCAACTACCTAACTATCCTAACATTGGTAGTTTTTTACGGTTAAGAACTGTACATGAATGATTGATTATTATTTTTATCCATTTCTTATACGTTCTATTTAATGTTCCGACAGTGGTAGCCTTTGGCCGATTTAACTTGCGAAATATCTCATGAAATCCACCTTCCTCGATAGACGCCCGTCAAAAGGATTGGTTATAAATTGCAAAAAATTGTTCTTAGTCGCCTTTTATAACCCAGCGATCATCATAAATGTCAAACCAACTTTGCTCTATCAGAGACCATCGGATTAAATGATTATCAATGTCTGGTAAATATTTTCATGATTCCTCTTTATTTTAAATATTCAAGTTGATAATATATTCCATATACTGTTTGTAAATTAAGGACTGTTACTTATGGTACAAACATATAACATAGTGGATTGTCGCGAGTCTAGATGCAAGCAGCGTAAGAGACCTAATTCTATTTTTAAATAAAAATAACTTATGGGGCTATACCTGTTGAGTATTTATTAAATAAATAAATGAATGAATGAGTGAATGAATGAATGAATGAATGAATGAATGCATGCATGAATGAATGAATGAATGAATGAATGCATGAATGAATGAATGAATGAACGAATGAATGAATGAATGAATGAATGAATGAATGAATGAAGTAAGTAAGTAAATAAATAAATAAATAAACTTCCAGGGCATTTTATAAAGTAATACTGTATAACATTTTATAATAAACTACCAGCCCATGTAAAGAATATATCTAATTATATGATGTATAAAAAAAGAAGTTAGAACTTTACTTTCTAATGGATGCTATTATAGCGCTGGCGAATTCTTAAGTGATACTTTTTAAATATAAATGTATCTAATATGTATATTGACTGGATATTTTCAAGAAATGTGTATGTTACTTGTGTTGTCTGTTATTTTATTTTGTTGCTTGTCACTATTTTAATTATTTATTTTATTTTTTTATGAATGTATACCTTTTATGACTTGTCATATCTGTATTTTATACGGCTTACATGAATAAATAGTATTATTATTATTATTATTATTATATTTACCTTTACCTAAAATTGGAACTAGTTGTGACATGCGGTCAAAGTTTTAACTTAAATCTGACTACAAGTACAACACAAAACTCAGGTCATATCTATGTTAAAAATTGGTTAAATATCCCTGTTTTTATTCAGACAAAATGCAGCGACTCCAAAGTTAATAAATTATTTCAAAATTACATAATATTTTCTTACACAGACTTCAATATGCATTTTAACTTAGTTAAATTTTAAGAAACAAAAACGTAAATATTTCTTGTAAATTGCATTAAAGTCAATGCGAATTTATCAGGCATTTATTAAGAAAATATTTTCTAAATATTGCTTAATAAATTACAATTAACCCCTTAAGCCTTCAAAGTTTTAAGTAATGGTTGCAATTACGTTATATCAACTGTCTTAGGTTATTGTAGCTTTAAACTGGTAAAATAAACTAAACGTGCTGCTTGGGAATTAACCTTTGTTTCGTAGATTACCGTAAAGCGTTTATCAATAGAGAATAGGACAAGCTATGGGCTGTATATTGGAGATGAGGACGCCCAGACATCTGATTTTTGTTTTTATTTTTTTTATTATCTGATTTTTATATTTTATTCACCGAACATAGTGACAGGACTGTAAGTAATTTTCTCTACAACTATTAAGATACGAGCTGATGCCCGCGACTTTGTTCGCGTGGAAGACTTCGTCCGCGTGGAATTACGAATATTGACATGCTAACTTATGCCTATAAAGAAGTACTTCATACTCACTGAGTATTCCTATAGTACTCAGGAAGTACCCTCGAAGGAACCCACTGTGCATTCATGGTACCGGGGGAAACCCACTGCGTATAGATTGTACTCGAGAAAACCCACTGCGCAACCATAGTACTCGAGGAAGCCCATTGCGCATCCATTGTACTCGATGAAGCCCACTGCGCATCAGTAGTATCCGGGAAATCTATTGTGCTTGAGGAAACCCACTGCGCATCCATAGTAGTCGGGAAATCCACTGCGCATCCATTGCATTCAAGGAAATCCACTGCGTATCCATTGAACACGAGGAAACCCACTGCGCATCCATTGTACTCGGGGAAACCCACTGCGCATCGCAATTTGATAAAAATTCATTATTCTATTTTTGTTAGAGCGAGTTAAATGAAAAAATAATTATTTTAATCGACAATAGAGCACATGGGCGGGTATGTGTCAAATTTCATGCTTAAAAACATCCCACTCCCTGTTCACCCGTTCGGGGGAGTCTCTTTTTGAAAACCGTCGAATATGTGTCTTCTTATTTTCTCAGAAGAGTCCATCACTCGAATAATCACGTTTCTGACTTACGCGATTTCAAAAATACGAGCGCGCTTTAAACCATTTACCACCCCCGTTTTCACCCCTTCAAAAAGTGAAAATCGAAATTTTGTCTTACTTGAATCTAATAGATTCCAATAAAGAGTATTTCTGCCAAACATGCTTCTAGGTCTAACCGTTTCCGGAAAGCTCCCTAAAAACCTCCCCCTCCCCGTTCACCCGTTCGCGTTCGGGGTCTCTTTTTGAAAACCGTCGAATACACGTCTCCTTATTTACTCGGAAAAGTCCATCGCTCGAGTAATCACGTTTCTAACTTACGGATTTCAAAAACACGGGTGGGCTTTAAACCATCTACCATCTATCTAACTTTCGATTTACATTTTTGAAGGGGTGAAAAGGGGGTGGTTTTCACCACTTCAAAAACTGAAAATCGAAATTTCGTCTTATACGTATCCAATAGATTTCAACAAAAAATATTTCTGCCAAATTTCACGCATCTAGGTCTAATCGTTTCCGAAAAAACCTAAAATTTCAACCCCTTTGTTCACCCTCTTAGTGGTCGAATTTCGAAAAATCCCTTCTTAGTGGTTGCCTACGTCATTCGAGGAACCTCTATGCAAAATTTGAAGTTTCTAGACCCAGCGGTTTGAGCTGTGCGTTGATACATCAGTGAGTGAGTGAGTGAGTCACTCAGGGTATTCTTTTATATATAGCGTGATTTACCATGATATGCGGAAAATAAAATGGTGTACTGGTCTTCAATGTGGGAAAGCCCCAGCGAAATTTTAGAGTGATCCGAAGTAATTTAGCATATTAAGACCCGTTAAAAGTTGCGAAGATACGCTACCGTTATTGTCTACGTCAGTGTAGAACGCAATGAATTACGCACCACCTGGAACGGATCCGTCCTTCAAGTAAAAGTTAAGGCCAACACTCGGTCGTGACTGATATCTGTCTCTTTCTATCTTATTACGAACTTCAACGATCGAGTCCATTGCAGGTACGTAGCATAAGAGTTTACTGACATAGGTTAGTGTGTCTATTGTCTTCTCGAGTTCCAGTTGAAGCCTACCATTAAATTTTAAATTGTATTCGTAGATCGATACCGTTCAATATCCCATTCTGCGCTTACAACCCCCGCCAGCTTTGCTGTCAGTCCCACGTCTGATAAAGGGGGAGGGGAAGTAATACAACTGCACCGCGTTACGTCAGATTGGTTAAAGTCATAGGCGGCGCATTTCTACAAAAAAAAAAGATAATTTTTTTGGTAGTTTTTTTAATTTTTCATTTTCTTAACTCCTTTCGATGGGAACAACCTACTGTTAGTTTTTCGTATGTAGTAGATCACCCTGTATGTATGTCGTAGTCCTTTGATGAAATATGTCATTTCGTGAAAAGCCTAGCCAGTACATGAACTGCCGGCATATCACGCAAATTCTTGGGGTCGGACAATCTGCCTAGGTATTTGGTGAAATGCCGTGGTCGACTCGGCAAATTAGATGTTGACTGTTTATGAAGTGACTGATACTCGGCCGATTATGTTGTGTGTTTGAGGTTAGGTTAGTTACCGTTTCGGTCGATTTATTTATCCGGAAGCCATGTTGAGCTGTTTGTTTTGTTTATTATGGAAATTAAGAGTGAAAAAGACTTGTTCAGTGATCATTACAAAGAGAGCAAGAGAGAGAGAGAGAGAGAGAGAAAGAGAGATGGAGATTTGATTTGAGGTTAGGTTCAGATTCATTGGTACGTTACGAGTTTTAGATTGCTAACGAATTTACGAATTACGAATATAACATCTTAACCTAACCTAATCTAATCTCAAAATTAATTAAATATTTTTCCTATTTCGTTTAATTTTATGATGGTATACAGTCGTTTATTCAACTTTGCTTCATAGTACTCTTTGAAATGATCATTGAACACGTATTTTTCACTCTTACTTTTTAATAAATAATACAAATAGGTAGCAAGTAATAGAACACAATCTGCCGGTCTAATTTGCGGCAGATCGTGTAGAATGACTTTAAACGTCAAGTACCGAGACGACCACGGCGTTTCACGAAATGCCTAGACAGATTGTGCAACCTTAAGAATTTCAAGGACTGTTTTACGGGGGGGGGGGGATAATGGTAGTAATTAGCCCCCCCCCGAACCATTCGCATTTTTTCTCCGGTATTTGCGACGTTTTTCTGCATATAAAGATAAATTCAAAATGATATTTAACTATTTTTTTAAGTTTCAATAGTTTTTTTCAAAAAAAAGTTTTCGGATTTCTTCCCCCCGCTCATAAAAAATGTTCTTAAATTTGTACCCCAGATCGCTAAAAAAATTTTTGGGTGGTTTCTGCCCCGCTCATCAAAACATTTTTTTTTCTGATTTCTCCCCCCCGTTTATCAATTTTCAAAAGAAGGTCCTGCACAGTATGCTGCCCAGTATACTGGCCTAGAAACGCCCTTGAAGAATTTACAGTTATGTACTGACTAGGTTTTTCACGAAATGACGTATTTCATCAAACGACTACGACATGGTTAGGTAAATAGAAATACTTAATTTTTAGAAATAGACCGATTTTGTACCGAATTTGTAAAGCATTGACGTGCTAAGCAAAGAACTTGTGGATTTGTTGAAAATTTATTGAGCCAGGAAAAGATCTCGAGAAAAAGAGAAAATCAGCGATAATCTTGGCGGGATGTTTATGAAACTTCCTAGAATAGAAATAAGGAGACTCACAAGTAAACGTAAAAGATGCCTTGACGTAGATGGGACTAAAGAAGTATGCATGCATACAGAAAATGCTTACGATATATTGTAAATAGAAAATGTGAGCAATAAGAAAGTTGCTAGTGAAAAGATATGTGTATCTATTTATAGTGCTGATTATCTCTGTTGAATCGTATCCCGGAATGGAGAAGTATAAATCTGCCTATATTAACTGCGAATACTGCGACATACATACATATATAGAGCGGAACAAAATTGAATATAAAGGACATTTTAACCATACTGTATTGTGTTGCTTCGATTTTAATTAAAGTTTCTTCATTAATTCAGGGAAGTAATACCGGTGTCACATTTTACTTATAATTAATAAATTATTTTGAAATATAAATTATATTATTTGAAAATAGTAATTGTAAACGTTTTTCTATGGTTTTCGAAATACGGATATTATTGAGAGGCCACAAAAAAAAATCATAACAGTTATTTATGATACAATACAGACAACAGAAATTTTGATGTAAAATTGGTGCTTCACCTAATCTACGTAAAGCTTGTACAAACCTGAAGGACCCAATGTATATTGCAATTTCGATTTTCTTTATATCACTATATTTTTTGTGCTTAATAACAAATCTTAGTAAACTTTTGCTCCAAAGTTATAATAAAATATAATTATATAAAACACGACAATTTACACACTTCTGGTGATCATCCTGTCTGACGGATATGGTTAACTTCAAAGGGAGTATTATTCTATTATGCTATTTACCTGTGTTCTAAATTTAAAATAAAATGTTAAGTCTTACAGAAGTTATCGTGTTTACAAGAAATTGTCTGCAATATTAATTTTTAATAGAAAATATATGACTGAAAAAGAGTATATAAAGGGTATCCGCCTCTGGTAACGGAAACAATAAGAAGTAAAATAGTCATAAATAGCAGAACAATTAAACAAATTAAACACTTTGCACATCTAATATCTAGGATGTGACATCAATTATGAATATAGTAAAAACATCAAACAAAGAATCAATATATGTGGAACAATTACAAAAAACTTTTAAAACAAAACTAGGAAGGAAACACGGATGAAGTTTATAAGATAATAGCGGTGCCAACACTCATTTACTGAAGTGAAGAAAGATGAAAACAGAATACACGCGCAAGAAATTAAGTTTTTGAGAAGAGTGAAGATTTGCAAGAGAAATTACAGAATAAGAAATGGTGATATTAGAGAATTGCAGATATTTAACTTCAACGACAGAATATAAGAAAACCGTACGAAATGGCATGGACCAATAAAGCTCTGCACTACAAGGGCACAGAAAGACAAAGCGTAGGACATTCGAGGAATCGATGGAAGGTACCGTAACAGGCAACAGTGCCAAAGACGTGAAGCGCAAAAGAAGAAAAAAATTTAGACGTTTTATGAAACGGATTTTTTTAAAGATGATTATTAAAAATGTTTACTGTCAATCACTTGGAATGACGGTGTTAAAAAACGAAAACTGTTTCAAACCAGTTGAACTTTAATTCCTATAACTTCCAGTTGCAACTCTGTCACTTTTTACACACCACCGTAATGCTTGAAAGTAAGTCATCCATGTTATCTGCTCTAACTACAACTCCATCCTTTATACACGTAATATTTTTATTTGTACACTACAAACTTTGTACTCAACTTAAGAAACTGTGCAAAATCTTTTATTTTACGCCAAACTCTTAGTCGAAGGAAAGTTTTATTTATAATTGAAGCATTTCTAGCAAAGCTTGTCAGAAGTTCTCAGAAAGCGAAACACCTAAGTAAGCCAATTTCATAATCCATTTTCTTAGGTGTTATCAAAGCATGCGTATATGATAGATAAGTAGTTCAAATAAAAAAAACACGAAGATTGCCTTTGGAAGAATAAAATTATGTATTGTAAATTTTTATTCAATTAAATAAATCTAGTAACCTTTTAGTACGGGAGTCAGCCAGCGACACTTAGTTGCTATATCCGTTCAAAGTTGGTTTATCTTTTTTTTTTAATACGCTTCTATTAGTAGTTCAGTAATACAACAGTTAATATTGCAATAAATCGGACAAAATTCGTAAAGTTCTGAAAATTGGTAGAAATGTTAAGGATAGCATAAGAATTACTAAACTGAAAAGTTCCCACCCCTAAATATGTGCTTCATCCCCATAGGACGTCGTTTCCACCCCCATTTTGAGGTTTTCTAGATTATCTCGGAAACGAAGCACTTTTTGATAAAAATTATTATTTCAAAGAATTGTTTGCACAATTCATTCGAGTCTGGAGTTAAAAATGTGCTTTAGTTTTGAACTGGCTTCTTTCCCTTTTCGACGACAAAGGCCTAATGAGAAAAACTAGCAAGGCAACTTTATACCAGATTATTAATACTGTTCCAGAACTAGATCATATTTTCGAAAATAGTGAGTATGTGATTGATGGAGGATACTTGCTTCGCCGCGTAATATAGTCACAAAAAAGTGAATTTAATAACGTTTTCAACGCTTACGTTAGTAATAAGAAAACATTACGGTAATAGAGTTACTGTTGTTTTCGATGGTTATTTGGATAATGCAAACAGCACGAAGAGCCTAGAATGACAAAGGCGGTTACTGCAAAAAACCTGTCCTGAAATTATATTTGATGAAAACACTGTTGTTTCTGAAGAAATTGTAGACGTAGGAAAGTGATTTTGTTCTAGCTTTATACAACTCTACCTCCGCAGAAAAAAGTCTAGATGTATACAAATTCATGACTTTTAACAAATTTGTTGGTGAAGCGAACAATACTGTAATGTTATCAAAACTACCAGCAATTTCTGCTGCTGCTCGGCAACACTCATATCGCATTCTTTCTACCAAATTCAAACATGGAAAAATGTTACGCTAGATGCTACTGATTGGGAATGGAAAAAGGTCGGCGGTATATTAACCTCAACTATGATAACAAAATAATCAGCTCCAGAATCTGTTTTAACACTAATTTCTTGTTCATGCAAATTATGGAGAGAACAGGTGCAGTTGCAGAAGAGCAGGCTTACTAGTGTTAAATAGGGCTAAATTGAGCTAAATAGGGCTAAGTAGTGCCCTAAATAATTTTAAAAATAGTGCACCTGGTATTGATGATATAACGTACCTTATCTTATCTAACTTATCACAAACTGGTAAAAACATTTTGTTGCAAATCTATAATGACTGGTGGACAAATGGTGTTACATTAGAACAATTAAAAAATATTACAATATGTCTTATATTGAAGCTGCAAAAAGACAAAGAGTCACCTTCTTCCTACCGTCCAATATCTCTGATGTCATGCATAACTAAAATACGTGAACGAATTATTAAAGTCCGATTAGAGTGGTACCTCCAACACAATTTATTACTACCGAAAAATCAATATGGCTTTTGTCATATCTGATGCAGTAACACAACTGGTAACCGATATAGAAAAATGCTTTACAGAAAATTTATATCTCGCCTCACTATTCGTCGATATAAAAGGTGCATATGACTCGGTTGATCTTTGCTTGCTTCAAAATAAACTGACTCAATTCGGATTGTCTTCTAAAACATTCATAAATCTCACAGAACTGTACGACGCTAGAAATATTTATATAAGAGACAGTTGTAACAATCTTCATGGACCACGTGTAGTACGTCAAGGTCTGCCACAGGGCTCTGTTCTCAGCCCCTTATTGTTCAATGCATATACCGCAAGTTTACATGATATATGGGACGATAGTATTACCTGTATCCAATATGTCGATGATTGGGTCATATATTCAACACAGACAAACTATAAAGATTGTATTAAGGTACTAAAACAAATCTGTTATTGCTTGAAATATTGGCTCATTGATCACAATTTCGAATTGTCTCAAAATAAATCAGCTGTAATGATTTTCAGCCGACATCGAATTCCATCCGTAACCAACCTACAGTTAAACGATTACGAAATTCCCCTGGTTACAGAATATAAATATTTGGGGATAATTTTAGACAAAAAATTGCTTTGGATGAAACACATAAATTATGTAAAAGCAAAATTCGAAAAGGGAATAAATATTTTAAAGGCAGTAAGTAAAGTTAATGGGGCTGTGACCCTAAAGTATTACTAATGTTTTACAAAGCTTATATTCTTTCAATCCTGGACTATGGTTCTATTTTATTCGGGTCAACCTCTAACACGAATCTGAAGATTCTGGATAGAATACAATATAGCGCAATACGTATCTCCATTGGAGCAATGAAATCGTCACCATGTGAAGCTTCATGGCTGAAGCACAAGAACCACCACTTTACTTAAGACGTCAATTTCAGGCGAATAAGTACTTCCTCAAAATACAGGAATGTAATGATACTTTATACAGTAAAGTAACCAGCTTAGGAATCGAAATTTTAACTCATCCTTTTTGGTCAAATCGTAACAGTCCTCCACTAGCTGATGATTTTCTGGAATGTCAACCGTATGCCGAAGCTGTGACTACTCAAAGTAATAATTCAATCTTTACTTATGACTTGCCTAACACAACTTAAATGTAACGTTATATTGCCAGAATATACAGATAATTATGAATTAAATTCTAAAATTCTAAACAGTATTATTAAAAATACCTCAACTCTCGAAATATACACAGATGGCTCTAAAACACAAAGTGGCACCGGATGCGCTTTCTATATCACCACTCAAGACGTACAGGCAACTTTTAAATTATTTAATGAATGTACCATATATAACGCAGAAGCTTTTGCAATATACCAAGCACTGGTATGGATCTTTGATTGTTCTTTGAAATCAATTAGGTTGCATCATACGTTTACTATAGTATCTGACTCGAAATCTGTATTACTGACAATAAAAAAATTTAACATGAAACAATACAGAAACTCAATAGTATGCAAAATTTTGCATTATCACACAATGATTAGAGCCAAAGGGTTACAATTAAATTACATCTGGATTAAGGGACACTCAAACATTACTGGAAATAATATCGCTGACAAGCTAGCTAAACAGTCTGTAGAAAAATATGGAGTAATTCAACCATTTCTCCGAATATCGGATTTGTATAATGTGTATAAAAACAGAATATGGAAAAAATGGGAATCCTTGTGGACTCGCACGTAGCAACAACAACGAACCATTATGCAAAAATGCATCCAACACTGCCCAATACAATATCCCACACCAACACATATAAAGTATCCAGATTTTATTCCATGTCCATCACAAGGTCAAAATTGAATCATGGATCTTTCCCTGCATATTTACATCGAATAGGGCTGAGAAACAGTCCGTTGTGCACATGTGATCCTAATTATGTTGGAGATTTGAATCATATGTTCTTTAACTGTAAACATCACACTCGAGCAACGACAAAATTTCTCTTAAGATTATGTGCACTGAATTTACCTCTACCTACTTGTATTACATCTTTATTATGTGAAAATAACAGGCAAATATTTAATATTCTCGTGGAATTTTTGGAGGACACTAATATGAATCTGTAATTAAGGATCAGTTTTCATATTTGATAACATATACATATATGTGTATGTACATATATTGTTCTACTCGAGTATTTCTTTTTTAAATTTTGTTTTGATAGAGATAGCTTTCTTTTACCTTTATTATTTATCATATTGTTATTTTATCCTTCAAACCGTGGTCCAACCTACTTCTGTAAAAAAGCCCTGATAGACGTAGGTAACCTTTTGATAATTAGTGGTAGGTATAAAGGAGACACCACGTAAAAAAAGGGCCAATTACTTTACCTCTGCGGTGGCGTGGCAACAAGTACAATATACAATATTCTCGCTTCTTTAAAAATTGCGATATTTTTAGGGACGAGAGAGTGGAAGCGCTACATTTATTATAATATTAAGTGGAGTTTAGTAGCTACTGCTTTAGCGTTAAGCATTGAAATTTAAAGTAGATTATAGTAAAGATTAAAATTTATTGTGTTAATTGGAACCAACCCTTATGTGTGCGCCTTATTTCCCACGGTACTATTAATTTTAGGAAAAAAATTGCAGAGACATTTTTGATAGAGAATTTTGTAAGGAATAATTTTGTATATACGTATTTTCATCAAAAAGTGCACCCACCGCACAGTGGGCCAGAATCCGAAAAAGCTGGCCAAAAGTCGAAAAATCGAGTTTTGAATTTAGGAATCTTTTGTCCCAGAACGTTTAGTAAGTGACCCCAGGTATTGTTGCAGTCAACAGAAAGTGGTGTAAGAATTTAGAAAATAGTTGCAGTACATTAAAATTGATTCTTCTCCACAAGATATGTATAATTAAATGTCGAAGGTGAAATTTCGTAATTATCAATTTATAAAAAATTATTAACATTCAATAGAAGGTGGTTTTTTCATAGAATATAGAAAACATTTTTACCTTTATCAAGAAAAAAGTTTCTGTTTTCTTCACTTTCGTTCAATGGGTTTTTTTAAAGTTGTTCGTTGTATATTCTTGTAAAAAATATGTAAAAATTGGCTGCCTTTAGGTGCCACTCTTGTTTTTGTGATCGTTTTTCTGACATGGTGAAAAATACAGCGACGCATTAACTTTGGTTTATAGTAATATTTTAGCATATATCTATTTAAAAATTGCATTTAAACGTAACAATTTATAATACGTATGTGTTATAAACAATTTTTGAAAAAATTTTGTTATGTCGAAAATAATTAATGAAAAATTATTTATTTTTTGGTTGGAATTTATAAAATGCCTAAAAGTATGTAAAATTGAATCCACTTGTAAGCAGCGGCCTCCAGTACTAATTTTCAATTGAAATGGTTAATTTTCTTCAAATTTTTGTCGCCATATTGGAGCCGCCATTTTGTTTTTGGAGAAACTATTATCAAGTTCGTAATCAGCAACCTCGAAGATCCAAGAATACCAATTTTCAATTAAAACGACTAACTTTTCTCAAATGTTTGTCGCCATAGTGGAGCCGCCATATTGTTCTTGAAAGAAATATTACCAAATTCGTAATCAGCGACCTCGAAAACCCCCCAGGTGAAAAATTTCAAAACCATTACTCTATTTTTTTTAATTATGGCCAGCTTTTTCGGATTCTGGCCCACTGTGCACCGTTCCCGAGATGATCTAGAAAACCTCAAAATGGGGGTGGAAACGACGTCCTTGGGGATGAAGCACACTATTTGGGGGTGGGATCTTTTCGGTTTATTAATTCTTATGCTATCTTTAACACTTCTACCAATTTTCAAAACTTTATGAATTTTGTCCGATATAAATCGTACTATTATATAGACCAGGCAAATCTCAGTGTAAAATGGGTTTGGCGTGAACTATTTGGGGACAGTTATTTGTTTATTGCAATGGATAACTCTATTAATGTAGGATAAGTACATAAAGTCACAAAAAATCCCGACGTGAGCTAAAGCCGCCATTTAGAAAAAATGACCGCTAGAGACATTTTCTTTAAAATCATATATATTAGTAACCGTTGCTCCGATTTTAGATTTCTTTTTTTTTTGTTCCATTCCTCACTTCACATTTTACAGAAAGTATAATTACATATTTTACGATAAATTGAACGATAAACTTAGGAAATTTAAAAATAATTTAAATATTACGGAAATTTAAACTTTTGTAAACTCGAAACGTTTGTACTGAAATTTTTAGTCAATTTTTGAAAAAATAATTTTAATAAAAGTTCTAGAGCACACAATTAGCTTTCATTTGTTTTTTGGCCGATGATACTAACTCAAATATTAACGGAGTAATAGTAATTTATATATAAAATTGTAATCATTTTTAATAATGTACATTAAGGTATAAAGGGTGTCCAGTCAGTGTTCTCTCGGAAGATTGTGCAAAACGGCTAACTTTATAAAAAAACTTTCTTAACAAAACTTTCAATGTTTCGTCTCTACTACAACTTAAAATTATTTTCAATTATACAAGGTGTCACAAAAACGAGTCACACAAGAAAGTATAATTTTTTTAAATAGAACAGCCTGCATTTCCTTAACGCCAGTTAAGCCTCCAAGGGCCCTGTATTACACCCTAAAATATTTTGCCAAGTTATTTTTTTCTGTTTTTTGGGCAGTCTACAAACATTTATGACTGGCATATCTCCACGATTTATTAATCATTATTTCTAAAAATGTGGGATGTTGCTTGATAATGATGTATTTACTAAAAAACATCTTTGAAATAAATCTTCAGTATATCGGGTGTCCAAAATATTTGCGTACATTTCTTGATATTTAATTATTATTTTTCTCATTTTTTTTTAAATGGAATGCCTAAGTATACTTTTTTTACATGAATGAATAAAACATACAATTCCTCACATTTTAATATCTCTTTGTTTCTATTTCAAACGTTTTTTGAGATATGATTATCAAATAATTTTTGCGTAAATTAAGGTGCTCTTTATTTTAGCATTAAAATCTATATTTTGTTTTACATTTTTTTCGATTTTTTTAAATGGAATGCCTATAATTCTTTTAAATGGATGAGTAACGCTTACAATTTCTCACATTTTGATATCGTACACTTTCTTTTATGAACGTTTCTTGAGCAATAATTTTTTTTCACGATATTGAAACTAACCTAACAACTGCTCAAAATGTCCACCATTTTGATTCAAGTAACACTGAGGACTCTTGATAAATAAGCGCCTTACACATATCAACATTTATACGATTGAAACACTGACGAATCCTTTCCATCATATCTTCTCGAGTCGTTAGTTCTACTTTATAAACGTCTGACTTCACAAATCCCCAAAGAAAAAACCCAATGAAGTCAGGTCGGGTGACTTAGGCGGCCATGTAATGAGACCTAACATAATTTAATAAAATAAAAAAATAGATATTATTTAACAGTTTATTAAAATATTGGACCTCCTCTTCCTATCCACCTTTCAGGAAACTGATTACTAATGGACTGACGAACATTTCTACTAAAATGTGGTGGTGCACCTTCAAGTTGTAACCACATATTATTTGTAATGTAATCAGGAATATGCTCGATTATTTGTGGAAACGTATTTTGCGTAAAATCTAAGAAGACTGCTCCATTCACATTTCCCTCAAAAAAGCGAGGATGAATAACATAATCATGTACAATTCCTTCCCTTACATTTAAACTCTGGTTCTGATTTTTCTGTGCAACATGAGGGTTCTCTCTGGCATAATAATAGAAATTGTGCCTATTCACAAATCCGTTGCGATGAAACGTTTATTCATCCGTGAACAATACAAATTTGAAAAATTCTTCATTTTCTCCAATTTGGTTTTGAGCCCACTGGCAAAAATTTAATCTACGATTTAAATCCACATCCCAAAGCTCTTGATGCAGCTGAACTCGATAGGGGTGAAACATATTTTTACGAGGACATAGGGAAACACTAGATTCACAGACCTCTAAATCCCTACTTAACTCCCGAACACTTGCCATAGAATTTTCTATTACCGCTAAAGTTATAGCCAGCTCATTTTCTTCATTACAATACATTTCGTCGTCTCGCCTTCTTTTCATATGCAAAATTTCCAGTACGTTCAAAACGTTCTTTTAAATTTTCTAGAGACCTCACATCAGGACATCTGCTATAGGGATATTTTTGGCCATACATTCTTGATGCCAATAAACAATTTCCATCATATTCACCAATAACATAACATTTACCATAGATATTAAATCTTATTGACAATAATTATAATTCGTATTTTTAAATATTAACAATATTAATTCAACTTAATCACGATAATCTTAAACACATTAGAGAAATGTCATAGAATAGAGTGAAAAACAAGCGCAAAACAAAAGACCAAAGTCATACTAGATTTTAGCGCTAAAATGAAAAGCACCGCAATTTACGCAAAACTTATTTGAAATGAAATAATCATATCTCAAAAACGGTTTGAAATAAAAAAATTAAGTGTATAATATTAGAATGTAGAGAATTTTATGCTTTATTCATCCATGTAAAAAAATATAGGCATTCCATTTAAAAAATTTGAGAAAAATAATAATTAAATAACAAGAAATGTAAACAAATATTTTGGACACCCGGTATAATAATAATTTATTTCAAAAATGTTTTTCAGTAAATGCATCATTATCGAATAACACCCTACATTTTTAGAAAAAACAGTTAATAAATCACGGAGATATGGTAGTCAAAAAAATGTTTGTAATTTGCCAAAAAAACAGAAAAAAATTCTAACTTGGCAACGCTGAATCCGATTGGCAAAATATTTCAGGGTGTAATTCAGGACCCTTAGACGCTTAACTGGCGCTAAAAAATTAGAGAGTATTCCGTTAAAAAAATTATACATTCTTGTGTAACTCCTTTTTGTGACACCTTGTATAATTGAAAATAATTTCACGTTATAGTAGAAATGAAACATTGAAAGTTTTGTTAAAAAAGTTTTTTTATAAAGTTACCCGTTTTTGCACAATCTTCCGAGGAAGCACTAACTGGACACCTTGTATATTTCCAAGAACTCAAGTCTTATTTTCTTCAGTTATCTTCTATTTTATGCCCAAAGACGTAATAACACTTTCGATTGTACATAAAAAGGGGAAGAGAACAAAAAAAAAAGAAATCTAAAATCGGAGCGCAATGGTTACTGAGATATGTCCTTCTAAAAGAAACGGTTCTGGCGGCCATTTTTTCTAAATGGTGGCTTTAGCTCACATTGGGATATTTTGGGACTTTTATACCCTTATTCTACATGAATAGAGCTATCCATTTCGATAAAGAAATAGCTGTCCCCAGATAGTTCATACTCAAAACTGGATTTGCCTGCACTAATATTATTATATTACTATATTACTAAAACTATAGCTTAACCCGTAACATTATAAGCTAATCTTGCAACTCACTTCTAATTGTCGTATCGATTTGAAACTTTGCAGACTTGTATGTATGTAATTCTGATGACAATACAATAATATGGTTCCATCGAGCTCGTATAATGATGGAGGGAGATAGTCATAGGGACTCCTCAATGGCTGTATTACCGGCGACTCCGCCATAAACTCGAATTCGTCGTGGTTTTTAAATAAATGATTAAATTTAAATTCGTGGGGCGCAGTTTTCTGCATATATAATACAAACATAATGTAAGCGATATATTATGCCGATGTAAACACATAATTGCGCCCCACGCTTTTAAATTTAAATAGGTACCTATTTAAAGACCAAATCTTATTTTTAACTTTTTAGTGCACTACTCATAAAAGCGTGTTTTTTGGTTTTTTTAAACTATAATTTTTTTCATCATATTAAAGTAAATTATAAACAAAACAAACTCCTGCCACTTCGTTAGCGGAACAGCGCTCGGCGGCAGTATTTCAATTATGTTAAAAAAGTGTCAATTTTATACGTGTTTAAAGCTGAGATTATATAAACACCACAATAAAGGGTAGTAATTAATTAATAATCTTTAATTCCGATTCTTAGTAAATTTTGAGTGCTACAGTATCTGAGATATACATTTAAACTAAATAAAGTATAATTATTAGAGAATATTATTTAGGTATTATGCAAATCACAACTTACACACGTTTTTATTTATTATGAAAACACCTACTTTCTGTATATTGTTGCCCTAATCTGGGCACGCTAATATACTAGTTAGGTAAGTACTTTAAAACACTCATTATTGGAGAACCAATCAAAACAACTACTCTTCTAGCTAAAACTGACGAAGTATTGAATTACATGAAGTAATTCTTAGCATTTTATAGAAAAAAAATATATTGGAAATACTTAAATCATTCATTTACATTTAGTACAACTTTTCTAGAGTTGAAATAGAATGTAAGGTTCAATAATTCTTGTAAATGACCGAATTTCAATAAATAATTTAAGTATCTTCAATATATTTTTTTGCCTTAAAATGCCAGGAATCCTATCATGTACTTCAATACTTTGTCAGTATTAGCTAGAAGAGTAGTTGTTTTGATTGGTTTTCCAATAATGAGTGTTTTAAAGTGTTTTCCTAAGTAGTACATTAGCGTGACCCGATTAAGGTACCAATATACAGAAAGTAGATAATTTCATATTAAATAAAAAATGTCTGAATGACTAAATGTAAATGAATGATTTAAGTATTTTCAATATTTTTTTTCTTTATAATGCTAAGAATTATTTCATGTAATTCAATACTTCGTCAGTATTAGCTAGAAGAGTAGTTGTTTTGATTGGTTCTCCAATAATGAGTGTTTTAAAGTATTTACCTAACTAGTATATTAGCGTGCCCAGATTAGGGCAACAATATACAGAAAGTAGGTATTTTCATAATAAATAAAAACGTGTGTAAGTTGTGACTTGCATAATACCTAAATAATATTCTCTAATCATGATAAAAGCAAATAAATAAAAAAAATTAATTGTAAAAAAGTATAATTATTTTGTAAAGGCGAAGTCCGCAATAAAACATCAGACAAAGAAATATGCACATCTCACTTTTTTCCACACGTAAGTTACAATCAAAGGAGGACTCAGATCCGTCCATAAATCTGTTGACGGGCGTCGCAATACGTAAGAATTTCTCGTCTTGCTCATGAATTAAACAAGGATAATCTCTGCAAGGACCATTAATGCAAGTAAATCGGGAAATCACAGGCGGGATTAAGGTTTTTGGTTTGAAATTTTCGCCAAATATAATTGGCTGTCCTGGGCTAGTGACCAGACCCACATATTCCCATGTATTTGGCATCAGAATAGGACTTTCCTGGACGAATTTATTAGTTATGATGGAAATAAGCTCGAAATGTATTAACTTGTATTAATCTTACTTATTTCAAGATCGTTGGCAGTAGCGTTGGCGTAAGTTAAAGACAGCTCTAATACACACTTGGAGGTGATAATGATATAGCAGATAACAATAAGACCCATACATAACCCAACAATAATCTAATGACCCAATAAATCAGAAATTCACATTACCAAAGTTTGCAAATTTAAAAGAAAAATTCCCCATTCAGTGATGCTCTCTTGCTCTTTTATCTTCAAAAGATATACGTAATATCCCATAAGCCAACAATAACCGAATGGCCCAACAAATCAGCAATTCATATTACCAAAGTTCACAAACTTAAAACAAGAATTTCTTACATTCGGTGATGCTTTCGTGCTGTTTTATCTCCAAATGACCTACGTACTGGGTTTCTTTTCCTCTTTTTTTTCTTTGACAACGATTCCCTCCTCATTGTCCAGCAAAAGTCAGCCATCATATTAATGTCCCATCTATCTGGATACCGTATTTCCATTTCATTAATATCTTGATGAAATCGTTCGCCTTGTTCTTTACTAAAATCTCCTAAGTTTTCAGGGAAGTAGTTAATGTGTGAATTCATGAGACAGCCCATTTTGTGGTAATTTTGTTCCCAGATTGCATATCAATTTTTACTTTTTATTTTTCCAAAAATGTGTATATTGGTTTTAACCCTTTCACTGCTCAAGACGAGTATACTCGCCAACGGGTTAACTGCTCCAGACGAGATAACTCGCGGTTCAAAATTAAATAGGATCTGACTGCTCTAGCCGGATTTTCTCGCGGTGTTCAGGTTTTTGGGTGGGAATCGGCCGATTGCAATCGCGCTACAATTTTTTTTTTTTTTTTTTACCATAGTACCTACCATATCAAAATAATTCTTTTGGTTTGTATACGTTATGATTTATGATTTTTTTCAAAATGACATGCTTTATTTTGATAATTTTTTTTTTAACTGAAAAAAAGAAATAAAAAAAATACTCCTTCGAACCATACTGCTCCAGACGACTATACTCGCTAGCAGCAAAATAACTCCGCACAGCACCAGCCACGGCATTTGGGCCGTCCGCAGTGAAAGGGTTAAGTTTTAAGAGTCGTTTTTTATAATCCAATTTCTTTTCATTGTCATGATCTATTTTATTCTCAATATTTTCGGAAATAGTATTATGATAAACGCGATTTCGGTGGTTTTATGGACAATTCCATTATTTCATTTGAATCGGCTTATGGACAAAGAAGGACAATGTTATTAGTATTTAACACGTAAGTTCAGTCGTATATCAGAAGCTAAGTTAAAGGAAGCAATATTTGATATACCACAAATTCGTACTTTGTTGAAGGATGAAAATTTCACTACTCAAATTACTGACATCGAAAAAGTTGCACGGGTTAGTTTCAAAAAAGTTGTAGAACAATTTTTAGGTAACAAGAATAGTGAAAAGTACAAAAACATAGTAGCCAACATGATACAGAATTACCACACAATGGGCTGTCTATCAAGTTTGAAATTGCATTTCCTTCATTCACACATTGACTACTTCCCTGAAAGCTTAGGAGATTTCAGTGAAGTATATAAGACGAACGATTTCAACTAGATATTAATGAAATGGAAAGACGGTATCAAGGTAGAAGGAACATCAATATAATGGCTGACTTTTGCTGGACAATGCATAGGGAATCGTTGTCAAAGAAAGAAAAAGACGAAAAAGAAACCCATAATTTGAAGATAAAAGAGTATGATTATATATTTCGGATCCGGTACACGTTATTAATAGTAAAACTATAAATACCAATAAACTTGAAAGTACATTGAAAAAAAAATCAATTTCATTTTATATTTTCATATGTATACTAGAGATTTTACTCACTTTGTGTGGTGGTTTTACATCTTTTGAGGAGTAGTTTTACACTTGGTTTGGTGTCACAAATAAATAGCAACTATAATTCATTAGTACTACTGTTTGGCGTAGACTATAAAAAAATTGCGACGTGTAAGCCCAATTTCGATGCCAGATTATACGGCTCAAATAACATGAAGGCAGAATTTTTTCTTTTTTTTTAGTTTTACTTAAACTTGATAATATGAATTGCTGATTTATTGGGTCAATTTCGAACCTTTCCTCCATCATAACTCTATTCTGATACCAGATTCGTGTTCAGCAAGTGAAAATACATGCAGATATATGGGTCTAATCACTAGCCCAGGATACTTTTTTGTTTTTTTGGGCCTGTGTAATTTTTATTAAGGATATATAAAATATCAGGAGGACATTTCCTCTTCGAACATGTTGTGAATATTTGTATTTATTAAAGATTAAGCAAGATTTTATTTTTTAGAAAACGTCACAATGTTTTATATTTTTAGTAAATATGTTATAACTTAGCTTATTGAGTTTAATCTATACTCACAATATTTCTTAAGCCGTTTCTGGGACCTGAGAATAGTACAGTTATCGAAATACTGAACATGTACATTCTGTCTGATTAATGTAAGTTTAAAAAGTATATTGGACTGTACTTTAGTAATTTTAAAGGTGTGCCTAAATAATTTTCATTGATTGCATACTCGTGGAAGGTGAGATATGCATTTTCTTTATCTGATGCTATATTACAGACTTTACCTTTACAAAATAAATTTCCGTGTCTCCGAACCCTGGATTTAATTAATTTTACAGAAATAAAAAAAAAATGAAGTTCATCCATAGTTTATAAGGTTTATTTTTGGTCTCCACTATTTTTCGCTAAAACGAATAGTTTTTGTCGAAAATATTGTTATAGTTTAAAGTGAAATTTTTAATAAAGTGCTTTAAAGGCAAAGAAATTTGTATATAGATAAGCTACATATTACAAAAAAAAATGGTAATTTTGATGTTTTTTTTTTAATTACGGGTTACGGGTACAAAATTGCAACAATTTTGTTAAAAAAATATGAACACGTACATTATTTTGGTCTCAGTGGTTTACTAATAGTATTATAAGAGACAAAAAAATATTACAGCGTTGTAAAAGAACGAGTGATAGAAAATTATATGAAAAATTTAAACTTCTTAGGTCAAAACATATAAATATATCCCAGAAAAATAACTTACTGTAAATGGAAAATGATATTAAGAATGATCCTAGAAAATTTTGGACTTATATGTAGAGCAAGAGAAATGATATACTGTATCTGTCATGATGAAATATAATGAAAAAGAGCTAACAATAAGTGGGTAGCTGATGTGTTCGCATCGCATTTTTGCATATCGCATCCTATTGCGATTTTGAGCAACTTTTGTAAAGTATTTGAGATACTTCTGCACCATGATATATATGAGCACGTAAAAAACATAATTGATGTTAATCAACACGGATTCAACGTCAACCACAACAAACATAATTTGCATAACTCAATATATCTCGAAGACTCTAGATAAACAAGGTCAAGTTGATATTGCCTATACGGACTTTTCCTAGGACTTGTTAGGTATGTTAGCAAATATTTTAAGCCTTTTTAAGTTATGCCTTGAAAATAGGACAAAATACGTGCAACATCATGGTTAGAAATCTGGAAATATAGAGGTCCTATCAAGAGTCCCGCTCAATACTAGGACCTCCCTTTAGTTTGGCCTTATATTGCAAAGTCAGAAGTAATCATGCACTTGAAGCAAAAATCATGAAACTGGGTACATTTGTGGATAATAGTGTATACATCAATTTTAAGATTAGAGCCCACTCGAAAATCCAAAATGGCGGCCGTAGCGACGATTTTTCAAAATGGCCGCCGAAAATGCAAAAAAAACTATATCTCTGGCAGTTCTCGCCGTGTTAATGTAGGATTTTCACATAATCTAAGTAAATTGACATGAAGATTGCCGATTCTTGCAATAAAAATACACAAACAAGAAAAGTTTTTGCGTGACATCAAATCTCTCGTAGCCACCATGAGGGAAATGAGAAATCTATTCTGTGATCCTAGCAGCGATCTTCTTGTTTTGGATATGAGGGAGATTGTCAATCCCAGTGTTGTGGAGTCCATTCGTAATTTAGAGAACATTGGTAGAAGTCAGTGCAAGTCGTTTTGTGACGAAAGAATCATATCACGGTCTGTGAATATCGATGTTGCAATTAAAAAAAATAAACTCCCCTTTTTTAAAACGCCTCTGTCTAAACCAAAGAAGCGGGAGAAACTTGAAATCGACTCTCTTAAAGAAGACAGAAGCCTTTCCTTACGACTGTACATTGGATGTCAAGTTCGTGGAGGCGATCTTGAAGACTTCTTTAGGCATGAGAATCATTCATATCCAGTGTCACTTTCGGTTTACGGTCGAATCAGATTAGGCCGAAAATCAGATATACTGGATTGCTTTGCAAAATTACAACGCACCACAGAAGAGGAGGAAATACAAAATGATGATGATTCTCCATGGCTACGATTTTGTTTTGCTAGATGGAGCGGCTACTGTGAACATGATCAGCCTTAAGGGAGACGACACATTCCAAAATTACGTAAAAACAATTTTCAAAATACGTCCTCAAGCAGTTCCGCCCTACAGTCCGACAAGTTGATGTCGTTTTTGATGCATATTACACGGACAGCTTAAAGGGAGGTACGCGGAAGAAGAGGGGGGACGGAACTCGTTGGCGTGTGGAACTCACCAAACGTGTCCCGAAGGATTGGAAAGGTTTTCTTGAGGTGAATCAAAACAAAGAAGAACTGTTTCAACTCTTGGCTTACACATCTCCCAAAAATTAGATTTCCCGGAATAGTAATAGTCACAAATGGACAAGGCATCACAAGCAACTGCAATGAAATAGACATTTCAGGACTATCCCCCATGCAACCAAGAGGAAGCTAACACGCGCATCTTCCTGTACGCCCATCATGGAGTCAGTCTTGGAGCCCGCAATTTGCTGATCAGGTCCATAGACTCAGATGTTGTGGTACTGGCAGTCAGTCTCGCAAAAAACTGAATTGCGATCATCTTGACATCGCTTTCTCTGTAGGGAAATTATTCAGATGAATGCGGTCGTTCTTATTTCTTGTGAAGTAATAATATGTCACAACAACAGTTATTGCTGATAATTTAGGAGTTGAGAAATGTGAAGCCCTGATGGAATTTCATGCGCTATCAGGCTGTGGAACAACGTCCTCTTTTCTGGGCAAAGAAAAACAAACAGCCTGGACGACGTGGTCTAGCTTTCCCGCAATAACAACGGCTTTGAAGGCACTTTCCCAGACTCCAAAACTGACAACAGTTTCTGTTTCTCTACTATAGAACGCTTTGTGGTACTCATGTATAGCAGAACAAGTTCAGAAGATTCAGTGAACATCGCACGGCACACCATGTTCGTGCGCACAAACCGGCAGATTGAAAATATATCATCTACTCAGGACGCATTGCGCCAACATACTCTACGTGTGTCATATCAGGCTGGGCATATATGGGAGCAAGCTTTACTGCAAAGTTCAGTTTTACCCTCACCTGCGGACTTTGGATGGCAAAAGTCATCGGACGGAATCTGGGAAGTGAGTATACGTTATTCGTATAGGCGCATCCAATTTCAATCTAATGTACATTGCAATTTTAAAATTTATCTTATATGTTTCGTCTTTTATCAGATCAAATGGATGACACTGCCTCTAGCATCAGGCAAGGCTGCTCATCAAGAATCTGCAGATGTAGAAAAGCTAATTTGCCCTGCAGTGAACTTTGGTTTTGTGGTGGATGCGAGCCGAACAGTTCATACATTAATTAGACTAAGTATAAAACTGCAATGCAGTATTTGAAATATAGCTTGATTTTACACCTGAATTGCGATTTGATTTAAAAATGCAGTTATCCCCATAGTCAACATACTGACTAAGTGATATTTCCTTAAAGAAAATTTCACTTTTTATTGCAAAGTCGGCGTTCTTCATGTTAATTTAGTAGGCTTCTGTGAAAATCCAGTATGAATACAGCTAAAACTGACGAAGATATCAAACTTTTTGTAATTACGGCGGCCATTTTGAAAAACCGTCGCTACGGCCGCCATTTTGGATTTTTGAGTGAGCTCTAATCTTAAAATTGAAGTATACGCTATTATCTACAAGTATGCCAAGTTTCATTTTTTTTCGCTTGAAGTGCACGATTATTTACCACCCGGCTGGACTACTTGTTCAATATTTCTAGACGATATAACTTTAAATATTGGTTTTCTGACGTATGCGGACGACATGAAATTTTATACCAAAATTGAGTCATATGACGATTGTGGCAGACTACGGGCCATGTTCGAACGTGTTAACAATTGGTATATGTATTTCAAATAACTTACCTCTGAACATCAAGAGATTTAAAGAGATGCCATTCAGCAGACAATTATCTTTGATTAGCAGTTAAATAATGAATGCTTAGCTCGTCCTAGTTTAATAAAAGATAGTTGATAGTTCTCGATAATATATTGACCATTTACGAACATATTAGTGTAATATCGGGTGCCCCATTATATTTTGACCCTTTTTAAACCTATATAACTTTTGAACTAGTTGATATAATGAAATGCGGTTTTCGCCAGTCCTCTTCTAATTTTACTTATTTCTTGAGTGTCTTTTTTTTCTCACTTCCGGTTTAACCAGAAATGACCTAGCGTATTTTCGGGGACATTGCAACTTTGTTATTTCAAATGGAACACCCTGTATATTTTTCAACAGTTGGATAGCCCACTGTTTCCCTTTCCAAAAAGTCCATGTTTGTCATGGAAATTATACAGAGTGATGGTTTTATAAGTTTTTAAAATGAATACTGCGTTTTATCGAAATGATACGAAAAAAATAATTATTCACAAAGTAGACTATAGGAATAAAAGACATCACTTGTAAGTTTCTATACCATTTTCTAATTTAATTTTTTATTGGAGTTTCCTTGTTAAACATAGTTCTAAATCTTCTTTGTGTTGTCTTGCAAGATTTAGTTTTAGCAAGAAAGATTACACACTTAGCTTTTTCACTTAAAGTAAACATTTTTCTTAAAGTAACTCAAGTACCCGAGTTGTCAATAAACTAATTTGACGTTTACAAGTGATGTTGTGTTTTATTTCCATAGTCTACTTAATGAATCATTATTTTTTTCGTAGCATTTCGATAAAACGCAGTATTCACTTTAAAAACTTATAAAACCACCACTCTGTAAAATTTCCATTACAAATATGGACTTTTTGGAAAGAGGAAACAATGGGCTTTCCAACAGTGGAAAAATGTACGGGATGTTCCATTTGAAGTAAAAAAGTTGCCCTATATAGCGATTTACTCGCTCACTCACTTACTACCAAATCGGAAGTTTCGGTAGAGATCCCGAAAAACAATGGAAGAGAAACAACAAAAATAATATATTCTTAACAACACATGAAATTAAAAATCAAATATATTTTATCAATATAATATTATTATAAACAATATAAGATTGTAAATATATAGATATACGTATATTTCAACAACAATTTTAATTATTTATAACTTTACCGCTATACCCTACCCCCGAGAATACGCTATGTCATTTCCGGTTAAACCGGAAGTGAGCAAAAAAAGACGGATACTCAGGAAATAACTCATCAAAATTAGAAGAAGACTGTCGAAAACCACATTTCATTATCTCAACTAGTTCAAAAGTTATATAGGTTTGAAAAGGGTCAAAATGTAATGGGACACCCTGTACAAAAAACCGCATATGGAAATCCTGGATTTATAATAAGGAATAGTAAAGACTGCCTATACTAGCACCGCGATTCTCTTGTTTAATGCCTTTATTAGGTCACGTCTTGAATAATCCTCCATAGTATAGTGTCCATTATACATAGTATACATAAATAATTCAGAGAACAATCAATGTAAATTTTTAAAGTTTATGTATTTTAAGGAAAATGAGGTGTACCCGGACATTGCTTTTCTCCATGATTTACTTTTAAACATGTATGGTTTTGTATCGTTGAAGGAAAGAAGATCTCTATTATTTTTCTGCATACGATCATCAAACATTAAATTTCAATGCACCAAGGTTATCATCGCGAGCTCCAGAGATTTTTCATTTATACACTCCTCACACAAAATTACTGGAAATATCACCAATATTTCAAGCTTGCTCTAATTATTCGAAGGTCAAACGCAATATTGATATATTCAAGTAAAGGATAAAAGAAAGTAAGGACCAATTTTTGAAATGTTAGATGTAACTTAAAATAAGAATATGCATATACAGGGTGATTCAATAGAAAGTACATTAAATTCAAGTGAAGATTTTCTTAATAAATTTTTTTCTCACCGCGCCTCCTAACCGAGTTACAGCCCCTTAAAATGGGTGCCTGACAACCAGTTTTCTCCTAATAACTTTCAAGCGGATTGTCGTACGATGATCAAATTGTGGATCCGACTCTTCATTTTGATGGGCTACATGCCCATTAGAGCAACTTCGTACTGATATGTAAGATGTTTAATATACAGGGTGGTCCGGACAAAGTTCAACGTGAAATATATTTTGTCTTGTGTCAAATTAAGAATTTTGATTATTTATTGAGTATTTTATTAAATTTAGACACTTTTTTGCTCTTGATTATTCATCCAGTTAGGCCGGTTTCCAGCAAATTGCAAAAACCAGAGGCATACTGAAGCATTTCCATTGACAATTTTATTAAAAAAAAAGGCAGCGTTTGTCAGATTCTGAGTTGTCAGATTATGAATTGGTAAAATTAATTATTACTGCTGATCATGTAATATTCGCCACACAGAGGATTGGCGAAGTCCCAGTTGTAGACCCAACCTTCGAGTGCTGTCTCCAATACCGCCTCTTCAACCTGTGGGGTTCAGATATCCTCAGCCTTCCTAGTCTAGGTGTCATTATTAATACTTGTCTGGTTTCACGTAATCTTCTTTCAATCCCAAGAAAAGACCTTAAAGGGACACGACGGTTGGGATATCGTCTACGATACTCCCCTACTGCACCTGCTGCATTCCTTTGGCATGATGTCAAGATAAAAAGCATATTGGTATGATCTTCGGCAGTATAGCGCTCCATTTTCACATTAATAACTCCCAAAAAATTGCACTACTTTAAGTCAATTCAAAATCTGAGAACTCAGAATCTGACAAACGCTGCCTTTGTTTTTGAATAAAATTGTCAATAAAATTGCTTCAGCATGCCTCTGGTTTCTTGCAATTTGCTCGAAACCGGCCTAACTGGATGAAAAATCACAAGAGCAAAAAAAGGTTCTGAATTTAATGAAATATTCAATAAATAATAAAAATTCTTAATTTGACACAAGACAATAAATATTTGACGTTGAACTTTACCGGACCACCCTATATAGGACACATCTTGCTTATCAGTACGAACTTGCTCTAATCAGCATGTAGCCCATCAAAATAAAGAGCCAGATCCACAATTTGATCATCGTATGTCAATCCGCTTAAAGGTTATTAGGAGGAAAATGGCTGCCAAGGGGCTGTAACTTGGTTAGGAGGCGCGGTAGGAAAAATTTTTATTAGGAAAATCTTAATCTCTGGGACACCCCAATTTACAGTTGAATTTAATGTACTTTCTTTTCAATCATCCTGTATGTAAGTAATTTTTTTTCTGCATTGTAGGTATTTCATTTCCCTTATGAAATATGGTTACTTACTTTTAATAATCATTTTACTTAATTTTGGTCTTTGATCTATTAGGTCTTTTTTATGTCATCGATGTGTGTCCTGTGTTATATAAATCATAATATACCTTTTTTAGTTTATATTACTGTTTCATGTGTTTTTACTTAATATTGATTTCCATTTTACTATTTATGTTTTCGTATCCAGTAGTTGGAAATTTGTCCGTTGGATAGTGTATTTATTTATATAAATACATATAAATAACTTCTTTATTTTTACGCCAGAAAAACAAAATCGCTATCTTTAAACTTCCATATCTATAGAAACATAAAATTCAGTCAGTTTGTAAGCTTTGTTTTTGGTCTCTAGCATTTTTTCGTTAAATGTGATATTTTTCGAATAATTCGACGAAAACAGTTTTGAAAATATCTGTCTATTTCGAGATAAAACAATTTTCAAGCCGTTATAACTCAAAAACTATCAATTTATATGATACGAAATATTGTGTAGAATCTTTCTCTCCTTTGATTTTCTTTCAGATCCAATGGTTATTTTTTTTTGGTGTTTTCAATTGAAAAGGGACGACATCGACCCCGTATAAAAGGGCTAAAATGTCAAGTCCTTGCATAATTTAGAAATGTTTAAAAACGAAATTTAATCTAAATTAAATTCTTTATCTAGTTACTGTATTACATACGGTTAGAGTTTACGAATTGTAAGCTTCGGTTTTATGTGTCACACTCTATATGATATTTATTGATTAAAGATTACGGGCAACTCTTATTTATTTAGGATTTTTGGACCAATGACAGCTTAGCATTTGCAGTCTCGGAGAGCATTACGAACACAGGAGAATAAATATATTGCCTCTGTCACTCCTAGAACTTTAAAATTTTCAAATTGAAAATTACCTGTTTTCTCAACAATGAACCCTGGCTTGAACTTCAATTGCCAGCCCTAATCAGATTCTAATTACCTTTAATAAATGGTAATAAAACGGTATTGAAGATTATTGAATAATAAACAAAATGTCATTGACCGGAGTCCTTCTTAGGCATTCAATGATATTTTGCCGAAATACGTAATGTAAAAATTAGTGATTAAGAGAAAATCATGGCATTTTAATCTCCTCACAATAAAAAACCGCTGCCCAAGGAATCACTACTTCTATATCCGGATTTTCTATCCAAGTCACACAGCGAAAACATTTTGTATCTGGAAGTAATTGTTTATGGAACTTTAATAATATAATATTTGAAATCCTCTACCCCAAAAACCCATAAAACGATACCCCACATCGGTAGTGTGGTGGAAGTGGTGACAGGGGGTGGAAGTGTATCTGGAAATAATTGTTTATGGAACTTTAATAATATAATATTTGAAATCCTCTACCCCAAAAACCCATAAAACGATACCCCACATCGGTAGTGTGGTGGAAGTGGTGACAGGGGGTGGAAGTGGGGGGGGGGATAAAGTAAAAAAATATTTTGAGGTTTCTGGTTCTTGTACACACACTAAATCACATTTTTTTTTTCATCCCCTTTAATAATGGGGGTGGCTAATGCCAAATTTTTTTTTGAGACCTTAGCTTCTCTTGTCTATACTAAATATCAATTTTATGAACTCTTACCTGCTTGATTTACCTATTTACTCCAAATTTACCCCAATTTACCCCCCAACCCTTCGACGGAACAAGATGAAAATATAATCTTGTTCTAGATCTCGTTAAAGTATATAATATGTGTACCAAATTTCAAGTCAATATCTCAAACGGTTCCAGAGTAAACATGCGCACAAAAAAAGTTACAGACCGACAGACAGACAGAAATTTTTTTTTCGCTCAAACTTGAAATCTGGACGTTTCATGACATTCTAAGCCTATTTGAATAATACAAATTTTTAAACATTTTTTTTGTCGTTACTATACTTCCACTGGATGTGGAAGTAATTGTGGGATGTTACTGAAATTGGTCCAAAATCCAAAATTGAGATAACATCAAATCTTTACGTTTTGAGGTCCCAGGAACCCAAAAAAGCGGTTTTTGAAAAATGTCTGTATGTGTGTGTGTGCGTGTGTATTAATGTTAGCACGATAGCGGCGAAACTACTAAACGGATTTGGATTAAACTTTGCAAGAGGGTTTCTTTAGTGCTCTAGATGATCTGAAAAGGTTTCGGTTGGGATCGTATTATGTTTAGTGCCGTTTTGGCACAACAAGTTGTTTATTTTATGATTACTTACAATTTGTAAGCGAACCATTGAAAAGCAGTGACAATTCAGATTTCAACGATATATCACACTTGCACCCTTTTGATTTGGTTTCCGTGAAAAAAAAAAATAAAAAGAATTCGTTATATGTGCACACATGACAGCATCCAAAAAATATTATTGCTATTATTTTTAGGCGAAATATATTTTGCCATCTGTCAAAAATATTTGAGTTGGTAATCTTTGTGGATGTTGATTTATAGATCAACATTTATTAAGCGAACCAATGACCTCTCAGAGTTTTTTTTTTTCAATATGGCGTGGAGGGCAAACACGGGTTTATTTTTATTAAATTCCGGAAACGTAGCCAAGACAACAGAAAAACAAACGAATGAAAACGAATGTTTGCCCACCGCGCCACATTGAAAGTCACGTGGTTTGGATTGCCTAATAGAGAATGTGCATCATGTAACTAACGTATACTGGCTACTGGCCATACTGGCTCCAAGCGGATATTTAAAAATTCATGCTAATATATTTTTAATACTGTTGATGAGTAAAAATAGATTGCTAATTATAGGTTAGATTTCTAACCTGCAAAATGCGTTTTATTTTATTTAGGACAAACTATTTAAAACTTCATAAACATTATACTGAACTAGATTTTGATTGAAAATACGGGAACCAGGCAGAAATTTTAATAATAATACTTGTAAATTTTAAGAAATAGATATATTTTTGAGGTTAGCTGTGACGTCACGTGCAGATGCTCCATAGGTTATGTCTCTAAGTTTATTTCATAACCTAAAAATCAACATTCAAATCAACCCAAATATTCTTGACATATATCAAAACTTATTTTCGTTGGTTTTTTAAAGGTAATAATTGTTTATAGCTGTGTTCGGATATTACGTCTGATTGATGGGACGCGTCACAATCGTTCGTTTAATGCAAATCCAGCAAACCGAGCTAAATCTGAAACGTTCGAATATTACAAATACAAAATAAAGCTCTCGGACGAAGCTCGACTTGCTCGGACCTTTTTGATAGAGCAGGAAGATTTTAATTTGACGCTTGCGTAGTATGCTTGAATTGTCCATAATGTTATTGACTTGATGAGGTTAGAGTCATTTTGGCTAAATTCTGTGTTGTTATTTTTTTTCGCTACCTATCCAATGTTCTGCAAAACCTTTGAAACGTTATATGTTAATACCCTTATAATATCCGGCAATTAATTAACATGCAACATAAACAAAAATGAAGGTTATGTTTTAACAGATTGCTTGTAGTCCACTTCAGTTCGTTCGATATTTGTTCATGAAATAAATGGCTCCAAAGTCACGTGAAATTTATCTATTTGCTCAGTGCTCTGATTTCCGATATAACATCCAAGCATAGCTTATAAAGATCCACCTCGTGAGGAGGTTCCAGCTGCTTCCAGTAGCTGCCGATTTTTTTATTTTAAATTTTATTTCATAAAAAAATATGAATAAGATATTTTTAATATTTTTGAGTATTTGCAAATCACAGAAATATTGAAAAATGTTATTTTGGATATATAACACAATAAGTTTACTCAACTTTAGTCTCGTGGAGACACCATTTTCAATTTTCCAATTTTCAGAATTTTCTTGAGGTTAATTCTTATCTACTTGCAAAAGTTCCTAGCATGTATGATGTATGAGAAGTTGGTTTATATTATTTACCAGTTTGAAGTAATTGTCAAGGTCAGTCTTGGTTAAATGTAACACCCGATAAAAATGACGTCGATAATTGCGACTCCACTGAAGATGTAGATTCATCGCATTTCTTGACTGAATCTATGGACGTACACGAGACAGCAGAAGAAGAACAAGGAGAAGAAGATGATGAAGAGGAAAATATACAGATTGAAATAGAGTCTGAAGATGAATATTAATAACTCCTGTTTTGAATCAAAAATTAATTAATGAACAAATTAGTAATAATTTTTAAAGAAATAAACATTTCTCAAACAAAAACAAACGTGGATTAGGTCTACTGGGGACACCACGTGAAAAAAAAGCTCCTTGTATCTGCCTCGAAGATGGTGTGGAAAGGAGTGCACGTTTCATGAAAAACATAAAGGTTATAACTCTGTAAATTTAATTATCGATAAAACGCTTACTTTTACGAATAAAAGTCATATCTTTTTTGTAGGAAATTTCCTGATAATTAAAATTTTTCTGTAAAAGTGACCGTTAACGAGATAATCGCGAAAAACTGTTTTGGTGACCGCGTAAAACTTTGCGGCACTCGGATCGATAGGGACTTTTGACATTTTGTTTAGAACCACAATATCAAGGTGGAAACACCTTTATAACTTTTTTATTTTTGTCCGACTTGAACCAAATTTTACCAAAATATAGAAAAAATTAGGATCTACTTATGACCAAAAAAACAATCGCCTCTTACAAATGCAAACCACCTGCGGTACCAAAATAAATGGAAAAAATAAAGAAATCATATTAGGCATTTTTTTATCGGAAAACTTCATTAATGAAAGTTGTCAAAAATTTCAGCAATATTAAAAAATATTGAATTTTGTCTATGAAGTCCAAAATTTCGACAAAATTAAGAAAAAAATAGAAATCACTTGACAACTACCTGACAGCTTGCGTTTAATTTCAAACAAAATTGCCATAGCACAATTTTCTAAAGAAAAAAAAACAATTAAAATGATATTTTCGGACACGGACATTGATTTAACAAAATTTCAATATTTTTTAATATTGCTGAAATTTTGGATTCTAGGTTTTTAGACAATTCTGAACAACTTCCATTAATAAAGTTTTTCGATAAAAAAATGCCTAATATGATTTCTTTATTTTCTCCATTTATTTTGGTACCGCAGGTGGCTTTGCATTTGTAAAAGGCGTTTTTTGGCTATAAGCATATCCTAATTTTATCTATCTTTTGGTAAAATTTGGGTCAAGTCGGACAAAAAATAAAAAAGTTATAAAGGTGTTTCCATTTCAAATGGGTGGACAGGGTGGACCAAATTAAATGGGGTTTGAGGTTTTCTCTAAAACTATGGCAGATAGACAAAAATCAATACAGGTGCCCTGAGCTCGATTTTCGAAAAACAAACAGAGTGTTTTCGGAAAATTGGAATTTTTTGGATGACCTCAATATCTAAATTACCAAGTGCCGAATCGAAAATCGAGTAACACATAGGCAATTTTTTGAGTATTGCTGATAAGAAGAAAATTATGCATGTCTCAGTTTTCGAGATATAGACATAACTTTTGTTTTATTAAATGGAACACCCTGTAAATTATTATACTCTTCGCAAATGCGAAAACGAAGAGTATATTGCATTTGATCGGCACATTTCTAAAACCGTAAATATCGCTCACAGACAAAAAATTTTCATATCATTGTGTTAGTGAAAAACTTTTAAAATGTCCGTCTGTCCGTCCGTCCGTCTGCCCGTCCGTCTGTCCGTCCGTCACGTTTCTTGTAAGCACGATAACTCGCGAAAGAAAAATCCGATTGTACTGAAATTTGGACAGTAACTTAGTGTTAGCTAGGGGAAGAACCCTATTGTTTTTGAAGAAAATCGATCAGTAAATAAAAATGTTATTAATTATTTAAATTTGAGAATTTTTTTTTAATTTTTATGTTTTTTCAATTGAATAGAAATCTGATGAAATGACATTTCATTTTAATATCTAAGTATTTATACATTTTACAAATATACATTTCATAATGTAATATACAACCGTGGAAATATGATTTTAGCTCCTCTCTTATAATGTAAAAATTTAAATTTTTTTCCGTATTAGGTGGTGGTGGTGTAGTTCTTACGCTTTTGACTTGGAATTCAAGAATTTTCCCTGTGTTGCTAGAAACCTTATTCACAATCTCTCTTTTTACAAAATAAAAACAATTTAAATGATAAATCTAATAGATATAAATGCAACACCTACGATTAAACTTCCCAGAGATCGTCTAAGCTAATTTAAAACAAGGTTGAATGTCTCTCGCCACAACACCTGGCCATTGCGACACTGTGCGCTTTCAGTCGCGTAAATGTGTCGTAATTTATATTTATTTTATTGTAAAACAGATTAAATAAGACATAAAATCGACCTGTTAAGTACAGTTAAATAAAATAAAGAATATATTAATTTGGTAATTTGGTAATTAAATTGGAATCCAAAGGTCCCGGGTTCGAAACCCCCACATGGGATATGGTACGTTTTTTTTATTTTTACTTTATTTTACACAGGCTATCACCAACTAAGTTCATACTATAAAATTAAAACTAACATTGTTACCAAAAAACTGCGAAGAGTATCCTATAGAATGTGTAACGATTATATGAAAGGTTTAGTAAACCGGCGAAGAGTACGTTTTTAGCTTGTTTCATTATTCGATCACAACATAAATTAGCTATCCAAAGATATGCCATATGTCATATTTTGAAATGGTTAATTTTCGAAAAATTGAATATATTTGTGATGAGGCCATAGAAAATTATTAACAACAACAACACTTCTTATAATATAAAATAATTTTGCCAAAAATAGGAAAAACTAAACTACAATAATAAATGTTCGAATTGTCTTCTATTGACATCTATGCATATTTATTGCATTTCTAATATTTATTGAGAAGACCACGGTAATAAAAAGAAAATAGAAATAAACGTAAAAAATGTCAAAAACTAATTTGTGAGTTAGTATTGTTAAAAATGGTTAAATTTAGTAATGGTGAAAAAAATGACATATTTTTTTTTAATCTTTTTATTTAACATCGGCCTATTTCCGTTGCCAGGGCCTATCACCAACGCCAGGAGACCAGCTACCCCCCAACCTGGACATTTTGCCGAACCTCTTCTCGTAAGAAGAGTAGGGATCTTTTACTTGCCTCACATTTAATAGACAATCTATTAAATTTAGAGATCGCCTACTTTACATATCCTCCGAAGGATGGTACATCCACTAAGTAATCCTCGTCTTAAAATCATATAGCTTCTGCGTATACGCTGATAAACAAGCCGCTAGAAGGTGGATTTCACCCATCCAAATACTAACCGCGCTGAACGTTGCATCAGTGGAGTATCGAAATACAATCACACTCAAAACGCCTCTACGATCGCCCCCAAAGAATATGATATGATTAAGTATTCATCACATACCCCTTGAAATCAAGAACTAAAAAACTATTAGAGTTAAATAGGTTACACCTAAGAACTCTAGTTGGCCTATACACTGGGCACTGCAGACTTAACCACCACCTACACAGACTCGGAATAGCGGACAACACTGAATGCCGACTGTATTTGGAGGAGGATGAAACGGCAGCGCACATTTTATGTACCTGTCCTGCTGCAGAAATAACCACTTTTCGGCAAACGGCAACTGCTGTCAGAGGATCTGGACAACCTCTCACCCAGTAAGGTAGTCGACTTCAAAAAGATGAACCTATTGGGTGAAATATAATTAGGAGTGAGCCACAATAAACCAGATGGTCGCGGCGGAGGGTCTGTTACTAGCCCACTCACATATCAACCTAACCTAACCTAATCTAAGTGTTTTATAGAATGCGCAGAAGATTCAAATTTAGCTTCAGAGCTTTAGTTTGAAAGGTAAGTTATAGACAGCAAAACTTTGTGCCAAAGGTGCCGCCTAAACAATATTTTTAGATATCCAGAAAAGAGACAGCCAGACATAAAAATATTCAAAAGGCTACAACAAAATTTAAAAGAGTTTCGATCATTTGTAAAACCTCGAGCAAAAATATATAATAAAGCAGGTAGAGAAGCTGTAGAAAATATTGTTTTAGAATCTGTAAGAGAAAATTCTAATATATCGTCTCGCGAAATACCGGAAAATTTAGGAATCCCAAAAACAATTGCGTTGCGTTGCTTAAGAAAAAAATAAATTCAAGCCCCATAAAATTAGGATTAGTCACATCTATGCCCAAACGACTTTCAAAGGCGTCTCGATTTTTGCCAGTAGTTTTTGCTTCAGTGCAATGAAGTGCCAGGATTTGAAGGAACAATTATATGGACAGACGAGGCCCATATAAGCAGTGCCGAAATTTTTAATCGGTATAATAACCACCATTGGGCTCATGAAAATCCGCACGTAACCGCTACAGTTAATCGCCAAGGATGATTTGGATTTGGTGTATGGTGTGGTTTTATTGGATACCAAATAATAGGTCCTCATTTTTTTCAGGGTAATTTGAATACCGAAAATTTTATAAACATTTTACGACAAGAAATAGAAAATATGCCTGTAAAACAATTTCAAAAATTAATTTACCAACACGATGGCACCCAAGGTCATATGTCAAATGAAACACGAAATTATTTAAATGCTCAGTTAGGGGGTATTTATACAAGGTGTTTCGAAAAGATTGGGACAACGCTTAGCCGTAGATTCTTGACATTAAAACAAGTCGATTTAACTCAAAAAGTAGTGGTCTAACTCTTTTCGTTTTCAAGATGTGGGGTGGTAAAGTAAAAAAAATGTATTCGTAATTTGTCTTTATCTTGGAAACCATTATACGTATCTACTTCAAAGTTGGTAACGACATGTTTTTCAGGTCGCTAATTACAATGGTGATATTGCCGATGCCATATTTTGTAGATGGCGCTAGTTACAGGACTTTTACGTGACACTTTAAGCCATAACTTTTTTGAGGTTAGGTTTTGAACATCGTCTTCTATTATAATCGAAACGCAATTTAGTTTCCTTGTATAAACGCGATAAAATGCATTCTTTCAAAGAAATACGCGATTTACAACTTTATCACACACCAGTTCGAAGAAATTCAATTGTACCTAAATGCCGTTTCTTATCTAGTAGGTGTACGTCAAGTATGATGACTTGAAATCGTCAATAGTGCTTGTTGTAGATACGTATAATATTCTCAAAGATAGAGACAAAATACGAATACAATTTTTTTTTACTTTACCACTTTGTATCTTGAAAACGAAAAGAGTTAGACCGCTACTTTTTGGGTTAAATCAACTTGTTTTGATGTCAAGAGTCTACGCTAAGCGTTGTCCTAATCTTTTCAACACACCCGGGATGTTGAATTTCTTCGAACAGGTGTGTGACAAAGTTGTAAATTGCGTATTTCTCTGAAAGGGTGCATTTTATCGCGTTTAAACAAGTACACATTTTCTTTAAGAAACTAAATTGCGTTTCGATTATAAAGGCGATGTCCAAAACCTCAAAAAAGTTATGGCTTAAAGTGTCATATAAAAGTACTGTAACAAGCGCCATCTATAAAATGTGACATCGGCAATCACCATTACACATCACCATTATAATTAGCGACCTGAAAAACATATCGTTACCAACTTTGAAGTTGATAAGTATTCTAGTTTCCAAGATAGAGACAAATTACGAAAACAATTTTTTTATTTTACCACCCTCTATCTTGAAAACGAAAAGAATTGGACCACTGCTTTTTGAGTTAAATCGACTTGTTTTGATGTCAAGTATCTACTGCTAAGCGTTGTCCCAATCTTTTCGAAACACCCTGTAAATCACTCAGGACTAGTTTATCCATATCTAGTTAGCTAAGTTGATTAAATTGATAGCTAACAATTAATTTAGCTAACTGGACATTAATAAACAACAAAGTAGTTTGGATATTGTTTAATTTTTAGGAAATATTGGTACTATTTTGTGGCCAGCTAGATCTCTCGATATAACGCCTGCTGCATGTTGGCTTTGGGGTTATTTAAAAAATATTATATATAGAGAACGTTCTAATAACATAGAGGAATTGGAAAACAAAACATTAGCTGCGTTTCGGACAATATAACTCCTGTCATGATTGGAAATGCAACAAATGCTGTAAGGAGAAGGTGTCAAAAATGCATAGATGTCAATCGAAGACAATTCGAACATTTACTGTAGTTTAGTTTTTCCTATTTTTGGCAAAATTATTTTAGATTATGAGGAGTGTTGTTGTTGTTAATAGTTTTGAAATGCCTCCTCACAATATATTAAATTTTTTGAAAATTAACCACTTTTTCTAGAGATAAATATGACATATGATATAGCGTTTAGGGATTGCAATTTACCGGAAGTTTTAATAACCGGTAAATCGGTAAGTAAAAATGTAAATAACCGGTTAACCGGTATTTACCGGTAATTTTTAGAATGGATGATTAAGGTGGCGAAAATGGCAATTGTCTTTTTCCATGTACAAAATTATCTAAATTTAACAAAAAACATTTTTTTATACGTATATTTAATATAATGAACAAACAAATGGTTTTTCATCAACAGTAAGATCACAAGAGCTTTTTTTTATCGGATAAATTTCACCTTGTAACGAAATAATTTTGCCAAATCAGTGATTTTATAAGAAAAACTGACATGAAAAAATCGCGAGCGATTTCGTCAAATATCAGTTTTTCGAGCAAAATTACTGACTGGCAAAATTTTGAATTAAAAACGGATCCCGCACACCATATAGGGGGATTTCTGCCTCCAGTCAAATTTAATCTAACCCACGTAAAAATGTTCTTTTGAACTCCCTGAACAAATGTTCAAATGCAGCCAGGTCCGAAAAGGTCTTCGTTTCGAGATATGGAGCCGTAAAGATCGTTCCAAATCCAAAATCGCCCAAAGTTACCTTGTCTTAATGACTAAATTCTATAGAAATCAATAGTAAAACAACGAAATATTAAGTTTTACTTCACACTTTTTTATTTCTTTTTCACTTGTTAATAATGACATTGTTTTGATTCATTGAATTTCCTACTACCCAAGAACGAGTATGTTATTTTTTTAAAAATATCGGCATTTTTTGAGTACGTGGACACGAATTACTGATAGAAATTGTTTAGGTAAGTTTACCACAGAAAATTCCATAATCATAGTTCAAATAAAAATCAATGGACCTGATTAAATTGCCCATTTAATGGGCATTTAAAATAAAAAACATGATATACTCTGAAAGTTCAGATAAAAAAAGAACAATTCTAATCCTAGGAAGCTCGGAGAACAATAATGCATCATAAGATTTTGAGTCACAGAACTTAACAGAAGTTTTTTATTTGAAAAAAAAGTATCACAACTTTATTCTTGAATTGAAAAAACTGCAGCGAAGCCTTTGAAGACCCACGGTGTCATTAACATGAGTAAGAAATATGGTGTTATTTAAGAATTAATTATGCAGTTCTAAATTTCCATAAAATCAAAGCCAACTTTAATTTAATTTTTTCAATTTTAAAACGTATATCTGTTAGTCGTCTGATATTTGTGCATAGAATACCCCAGCTGAAGATGCCCTTCTTCAATCGATATTGGTGGGTCAATAAGTTAATAAGAATTGGTAATAACATAATTCTAAATGTATTCCAAGGATATTTGCGGCAGTGAAATATTCAATTTTCTGTCGTAAGATATTGTCAATGTCTCTCTTGTATTTCTTAGGGCTTGGTGTTTGAAGTTTACTTTTTATAATATTATTTATTTATTGTTAAAAGTGCTCGGTGTTGGGACAATCACTCTGTATTTAGTGAATACTAGTCAGTGACATAAACAGAAACGTTTAATACGTGACATATCGTAAGTTCAGAATTTACCGAAATAACCGGTAAAAAATTAAAATAATCGGTAATTATCGTCATGTGTTTTTTGTCCTAATAACCGGTTAACCGGTTAACCGGTAATGCAATCCCTAATAGCGTTGGATAGCTAATTTAAGTTGTGATCCAATAATGAATTAATTTAAATGGCGTTCTATTTAAAAAAACACAAGTTATATCTCGAAAACTGAGGCATGCATAATTTTCTTCTTGTCAGCAACGGATTCTAGTGAAAAAAGTGCCTTAAGAATGTGCTACTCGTTTTTGGATTCGACACTTGGTAATTGAGATATAGAGGTCATCCAAAAATGCCAATTTTCCAAAAACGCTCTATAGCTCGGTAGTCGAGAAATATAGACGATCGCGGTTTGCGCCATTGATTGTTTCTCGAAAATCGAGCTCAGGACACCTATATTGTCTATCTGCCATAGTTTTAGAGAAAACCCCAAACCCCATCAAATTTGGTCAATCCTGTACATATAAAAAAATACAATAATAGTAATAACAATAAATTCAAAAGATATTGTGGTTAAATTGTAATAGTATAACAAAATATTTAAGAAAATGGAGAAGAAACAAATAAACAAAATTGTAAATTTACCTCCGAGTTAGAAAACGGGAGATTAAAGGACACAAAGTAAACAACATGTAACAAAAACCAAACAGTCGACAACACTGAGCTAATGGAATGAGCACCATTAATTAAAAAAAAACTCACAAAAATTGGGATAACTTTTACTAAAACTTTTTTCTTGTACAATGGACATTAAGGATAGGATTTTGCAGAGTGAGAGGGAAATATGCGTTTATTTTCGATTTATTATAAATATTTAAAAAACCGAACATTGCATAATCTTTAAAATTGTTTTAGATATCTGCTATTGTTCTAACGAATACAACTATATATATTTTTTATTGTAAATTTCGGTTGTACTTTAATATCGTAATTTGTCAATGAAAATAGTTCCTAATTTCAATATCAGAGTACGGCATTTAACTAAAAACTGTATATTGCTGTATTCACTAGAGCGATGGGAAGTACCAAAAACTATTTTAAAGATTATACCATTTATGATTTTTTAAATATTTAATTTTAATAAACCGAGAATAAACGCATGTTTCCATCTCACTCTGCAAAATCCTATCCTTAAGAGAGATATTTGGCGTGGCCCTGGTAAAATAGACATAGTGTTTATCACATCAGACCTCACTTCCTTAATATGGCAATCGGATTTATTTTACAGATAATTTTAAATTGTTGCAGTTTAAGTTTATTAGAGTTGTGCAACATCGAAGCACAAATGTGCTTTTTCAGCACCTGAAAATAATGAGGTCTACCTCAAAATCAATTCTTAATTGGAGTGGTCCATGTAACCGTATGGAACTCACGAAGAGTACAAACTGCTGTCTTAGTTTTGAGTTTTTATGGTATAAATTAACGTAGATGCATTCATTAATTAAATATAAACATGTATGCTTCCTTGGTAAGATTATTTGATAATGTATACCCTTGGAACTTCCCAAATGAGGTTTGATAGTTTTAATTTTACATTTTTTTATGAAATTAAATTGATCACAGAAGGAGGATGTTAATTTTTTTGGGAAAAACTCTATAAAAATTACGTCGATTCATTATAAGTTCTACGTGAATTTCATGTGCCATACCGTCCGTATACTTAATGTAAATAGGTATATTTTAGGTCAACTGGTTACACTATATTTCTAAACGAGCAATACATACCTGACATATTCTTGGGAATTTAAGGATTCCCACGACATTTCTCTTCTCATTTAAATTTTAAAAAATACACTACTAATTAACTTGAATTGACTTCATAATGTCCTTTCAAAAAACGGGGTTATGTTAATGTTTTTTAAAAAGAGTTGGTTTATTAAATAATGCCACATTTTGTAACACGTAAGCTTCATAATTATTTAAAGAACTACAAACACCAAACTGGGTGGTTGAAATTAAATTGAATTTTTTTCCATAAAAATAGGTTACTAACGAATAGATTTTAAGATTTTTTATTGTTATTAAAAATCATTATCCTGATATTAACGCCACTTTACATAAAACAACACGGTATTCATTCACAGTTCTATTAAGCGTAACCCGATCCAAAAAAGAGTGTAATATATACACATAAAATATAAACATTTTACTAAAATATATAACACACCCCTTTTGTGGCACCCAGCCTCCCCTAATCTGTATCTGGACCGAATTCAGAGCAAACGCTCGACTGGTATCGTCGCATGTCGAGGAGACTCGTTGCTAGGATGAAAAGGATTCGGTCGAGCAAAATCGAAAACTTGCGGTATTACTGGAACAAAAACCACGTGGATAATTTAAAGTAATACACCGTGGCAGGAATGCCCCGTATGGTACACAGGGTGAATTTTTGCTATTGACTGAGAATACGTAGTGAATTTATAAAAGATCTTTATTTATATTGTGCTAGCTAAGTTTATCCGGCGTTACCCGGATGATGAATTTCGAATTTTTGGGATTTTGTTTTCAATTAACTACTAATGAGCCATTTATTAAAATTTGAAATATTTAATCAAGTGGCAAATAAATGAATGTCATTCTCACCAACACGTTATGTTAGAATTATGTAATGCAGACTTCATTTTGGTTTCGTTCGTAAAATATAGGTATATGAGGAATGAGGAGACGCACAGTGGGGCAGGAATTCGAAAACGTGGCAATAATTCTAATTTCCGGAACAATCCCTAAAAAAATCATTTATGCGGGTTTTTGAGGGTGTACATTTTAAATCTGACGTTGAAATGTAAAAATATAGACCTGTCCGATATTTAAAGGTCAATCTGCCATCTTGGAAAAATAAAAAACACAAAAAATTGCGAAAAAATCAAAATAGAATATCTTTTCGATAAGAAGGAGTCATTTCACCAAAGCTGACAAAAATGAAACTCATCTATTGTCAAATATAATGCACTAAACCCGGACGCTCTAAGTCAAATAGAACGGTCAAAGATGGCGGACGAAATAAAATTCTTTAATTCTTCGTCAAGTATCAGGGAGGCGTTGTGCGTCACTTTTTGTTTTTTTTTTATTGTAGGTTCTTTTAGGTATACAAAGGGAACAAAGTTCATTTTTTTTATTTTCAAAAAAAGTGCATTTTTTACAATTTTCAAAAATGTATTTTCCCTGACCTTCCTTTTTTTCACCCAATTTTCATCGAAACAAAATGAAATATACTATAGAAAGTCTTGTATAACTTCAAAAATATAATACAAAATGAAACTCCTTTAATTTGATAACGAAATTTATTAAGCATACGCATGGTAAATAATAATAATATATGAAAAAAAGGAAGGTCAAAGAAAATGCATTTTTATTGAAAATTAAAAAAAAATGAACTTTATTCCCTTAAAGTACCTAAAGGAACCTACAATCGAAAAAAAGTGACGCACAAAGCCTCCTTGGTAATTGACGAAGAATCACAGTAGAGAGGAACTATACAGAAGCGAAAGCAAGCCTTTCTGGCGGGACCAAATTTGTTCATAGTCGCCATGACGATAAGGTATATATTTGTCAAAAGCCATATGATAATTCTTGACGTTGTGCGATTGACAGTCTTTGAAACTCTTACACGGTGGTTGGTTATTTTCGTGACTTTTTCTTCAAATTTTCGACAATTTGTTATTCTAAGTTTATCTGTTTATTTGATTTTTGTTTATAATGGGTTCTGAAGGGTATAGGGGTTGTGCTTATCGTCCATGCCCTTCGAAGGTGAAACAATAAGCTTCTTTCTATTTCCCAAAGATCCTGAAAAGTATGTATAAATTTATATTATTGAAACAAGTAGAAAGTAATGTTAGATATACTAAACAATTAGCAGTTGAAAAGAAGTAATATGAAAGGAAATATTTTCTTATCATGCAGAAATGCAATAAGTTACAGAATATGCTCATTAGTTTCTAATGAACAGAATTGTATTGTGACCATGAATAATGTAATTAAGTAATGACTCTTAACTCGTACCACTAAAGAACTTTTCATTGTATCAATTAAAAATCAATAACTAACATAATCTCATCATATGCATCATATTATAACTAACATAACCTCAAATTATAAGTTTTTCAGGTTTATTCTCATTTTTAATGCTTGTATACTCATTTCAGCATGGAGCAATACTGGCTGCAAGCAAATATTTAAAAATCCAGGCTAATAATTGTTCAATAATGTTGGTTAATGAAAATAGACTGCTAATTACAGGTTAGATTTCCAACCTACAAAAAGAGTCCTATTTTATTAGGAGAAAGTATTTAGAACTTCATAAACATTACACTGAATTAGATTTTAGTTGAAAGTTTGGAAACCAAGCTGAAATTTTAAAAACAGCTACGAAATACACATAAATCGTAAGAAATATATATTTTTGAGGTTAGCTGTGACGTCAAGTGCACATGCCCTATTCACGTATATTGTTATTTTACGTAAACATTTTTTTCACTGTACTATTTGATTTGTAATATTTTATTCAACAATATTGAAAATATATTCTTCATCAAATCTTGTGTTTAATTTTAAGCTACATAATATATGTCTCTTTCATTGTAAATCTATACATTGTACTACTTTCCATGATAGTATTTTCTTATTCTGGTCGCAATATGAAAAAAAAATGTATTGGCTTAAAAGCGCATTATTATGATTAATGAAGCCTGAAATACGGGATATAAATATAAATGTGTACTTCTTTTTTTGAACGTTCTGCAATACACCATGACTTGGGCCCCCAACTTCATTAATACCGTATATACGTTTCTATTCAGGTACCTATATACTAAATATAAAACAAGACAGTTTTCCCAGTGTACAGTGTATTGGACCGAAATAATGATATATTTTTTGTGTAGTAAGGCATATTACTGTCACTTCGAGGTCACAGAAATCAGACACCCGATATCAAAGGTAGCGCGGCAAGCTTCCGTTTCTGTATAGTTCCTGTCTTCTGTGGAAGAATTAAAAAAAAAAATGCATTCCGTCCGCCATCTTTGAGCGTTCTATTTGACTTAGACCGACCTGGTTTGGTGTATTATATTTGACCATAGATGAATTTTGTTTTTGCCAACTTTAGTGAAATTACTGCTCTTTATCGAAAAAATATTCAATTTTGATTTTTTCGGACATTTTTGGTGCTTTATATTTTTTTCAAGATGGCGGCCATATATACATATCGGATAGGTCTATAATTTTTAAGAATTTTATTTCAAATAAGTCAGTATTTTTAAAATTCCTATTCGATTACTAGTACAAGATATATTAAACAGATAAGTAGAAAATCCGCGAAAGCGCGTCAAAAAGTGCATCACTTTTGACGCAATAGGACTTTTTGGGCGTAAATATTTTTTCGTAATCAGAAGATCATAATACATAAGAATCAACAATAAAATTTCTAGTGGAATGTTGTCGCTGGCAGAAATTGAATTAAATCAATTCGAGTGTATTATTGTAGTTTATTGATATATTTGTATAGGCTTATTTTTGAAATTATAATTACTATATGACTTAAACAATTGTAGTAAAATAACGTTATATATTGAGTACATACCTGACTGTATTGGATCTATAGTTAACTAAGTAAAAAATTACAGATATAAATGAGTTTATCCACTTAAAAGTTCTATCAAACTTAGCGCATCGAGCATACGCAAATACTACTTAACAACAACAGTTTTATGGAGGTGGTGATAGACGAGGTGTCCTTGAATGAAGTTAGATAGTAGCGCAAATGATACACAGATATGCTCTCTTGCCAAATGTCAACAACATATAGTCCCTTAGCTCGTTTCATTTTACGATTAAATGCCACGTTTTCGAATTCCTACCCCACGTTAGTAATGCGTCTGAGGCTGCTGAGTTATAATAACATATTAGTTATAGAACAAGTAACTTACACGTAAACATTGCTTTTAATTGTGGTCCTAATATCAACCAAACTAGTTATCCTCTTTCTTATCTTCTTTTCTAAGAAATAAGTAATAAGCTCTATCGAAGGTTTCTCCTACAGCATCGATTTATTTATAAGTTAAAAGATAAGACGTCAGTACTAAAAACTTAACCACAATATAGTAGGAGTGCGTCATATAATGTCAAAGTTTCTTTGAAATAATGCGTCCTACTTCCCCTCCACGTGGTTTTTTATTGCCAATGAATTTTTATCTCTGAATATTTTAAAACGCCTCAAGTATTTTACGTTTTTAAAGAAGAAAATCATTTTTTAACTTGAATGTGTCTTAAACATATTTGTAAAGACCTATAAAATTCTCTTTTGCGACTTTCCTGGAGCATAAAATACAATAATGTTGTACAATCCTATAATTAATGTTTTTTCAGTCACCCATCAAAATTTCATTATAAAACGACCTCTTAGAGCAGGTTGAAAAATATGGCAAATGTAGTAACGCGTGACTTCCAAAAATTCTTTCCCTATATTTTAGACCTCGTTAAAAATTCTTCTCCTTCACTCGAAGTTATTAAAATTTACATTATTAACTTTAAAGTTAAATAGGACATATTTACGTGAAAATAATTTCGTAGTCTCCAAAATTGTAAATTTTATTTTGGCTTTAAAGTTAATTTAGTTTGCGGTAGTGAGGGTGGCTGATGCATAAAAATTGGGCCCTGTGGTTCTTGTTCACAGACTAAAATATAATTTTATTTTTTTATCCCTTTTAGTAATGGGGTGAGGGTGGTAATGAGAGTGATACGTGGGGTTGCTAAATCCCAATTTTATGGACTCTTGCTTACTTTTCCTATTTATGAAAGTCGGAAAGATTCAGGGGAATTCGAGGTATAAAAACTATTTCTTCCTGATCACAACCAATGGAGATAGTAGCTTATATTACATTTTTATAGAAAGCTTTTATTTGCATCCCGATTCCGTTGTATATTTTGGGAGGATTCAAGTTTCTTAGAACCACTATTGGTGCACTTATCTTCAAAAGAGGATGGTGGCTGAATTATTGGAGATGTTCAGGAATCTACTGGGTAGTAGTATCCTCGACTTCCACTACGGAATCCATGGAATGGTACCTTATGTCTATTATTTTTAGCCTTTCCAAAAGACGATTGTTAATTTTCGCAGCTTTATCGTCTTTAGGTGTAAGTATGATACATGATACAGATTTTTGGAGTAAGTCTTCGATCTAAGATTGTTGTCGATTAAACGCTTATGTCATTCAGTAAATAACATAATTAAACTGTTGGCTATCTTTATTTTCGATTTCTTCCCTTCTAATACAGTAACTTGAAGTTTTAACTTCGGAATAATGTCATATGAAACAGATTTCGTTCATTTTTCGTAACTTAATATTAAATGCATCATGAAAAAGTTTCTATATTATGCGGCGGCTTACTAATTTATAGGGCGAGGATACTACCTCTTTTCGGGGTAGCAACTAAAAAAAAAAAAACATTGGTGCTGAAAGAGACTCAAATTTTAAGAAGAAATGTTCTCTATTTCATATAAATTGATAGTAGAAAATTGGGAGTCTGTCTCGAAAGGTATTACATTGAGCGAAAACATGCTAGAGACAAATAAGAAAGCTACTAATTTCTGTAGATTTAATGGTTTTGGAGATCTCGAAGTATAAAGGTGGCGTCCGAACATTTATAAGACGAAGTAGTTAGTTCAAATGTTAAATATCTCAGAATCTATGGCACTTACAACCAAATGAAAGGCTATTAATTAAGCTTTCAAATGATTCTTTGTCTATTTCTGTAGCATAAGAAACAAAGAAAATGACAGAATCAATGTACTTTTTCACATTTTTTAAATAAAAGCGTCGCCATTTTGTTAATGTATGTAGTCAGTAATTCAAGAAATATATTCCCATATACTGTTTTTCGTTAATATATAGTATGATGTAGAGGCTCACATTTTTTATCCGCTTACAACTCTTGCTTTAGAAAAAAATTGCATTTTAAACTGTAAAGGGATTTTAGAAAAAGGGTAAATTTTTGTTTCTCTGCAAATATCTCCATAAATATTAGTTTTAGAGAAAATATGGCAGACATCAAAAATGAAACTTATAAACTGAGAATGAATGTGTTTATTTTAGATATTTGTGTATGATTGCTAGTTTCAGAGATATTTAATTTTATAGATGACATCCGACCGTTTTTAGGATGAAGGTACTTAGTTTAAATTTAAAATGTTGAATATCTTAGAAATAGACTAGGCTTATTTTCAAAAAAGTACGATCCAAGGAGCTTTTTATACTTTTCCCCCGATTTCAACCTCGCTGAAACCGAAAATCAGGGTTGCCCAGCTGAAAAATCGACCGGAAATGAGATATTCGAGATCGCGTCCAATATGGCGCCAAAAACCATAAAACATTATATCTCCCATCCCCTGCGACCTAGAAACGTGGTTTAAATGTCTAATTACATATATTTGAGGTTGAGGAACACGTATAAATACATTACCACCTGACCGGAAGTAAGATATTCAAGATGGCGGCCAATATGGTATCAAAAACCATAAAACAACATATCTTCCTTCCTCGGTGACCTAGCAACATGGTTTATATACTGAATTACATGTTTTTGAGGGCGAGGAATACATTTAATCACACTTAAACCCGACCGGAAGTAAGCTATTCAAAATAGCAGCCAATATGAAGTCAAAAACTATACAACCTCGCATCTTATTCTTTCTCCTGCGACACTTCCATCAACAATTCTAAGGAAAAAAATTAAATACACTTAACTCATCTTTAAAATGATTTTTTATATATTTCTACATGACAAAAAAAAAAGAAGTTGTGGTCGATAAAATGTGCGTTTTCACATTCTTTCTAACAAAATGTCGTCATTTTGTTATTGTAATGGCTTAGTAATATAGTTTTTCGTTAATATCTTCTTTATCATCTCTTAGATTGTTCAATTTTGCTGTCCGTTTAAAACACTTGTTTTAGAAAAAAAATTCTATCCGCCATATTAGAGTCGCCATATTCAATTTTTTAATTTTGACTTCAGATTCGTAATCAGTGATCCCAAAAATGTAACTATCCTGCGTTTCAAAAATTGAATATTTAAATTTAGGGGTGGTTTTTACCCCTTGAGGGCAAGGGCAAGTATCCGGACCATATAGAGACTGAAGACGATAACTTTTACTATAATAATGACCCATAAAGAAAAATTATCATTGCATATAAAATTATTCTGAAATTTTACATATTTTTTACCTCTAGATACTGTACTATTATTTTTCTACGATTGTGAAGTCAAATTTTCTAACTTCAAAATGGCTGCGGAAAATATCACTTTGCCGCACGCCGCGCGGCAAACAATTTGCCATACGCCTCGATTACATCTTCACAAATTTAAAATTTTGGAAAGACTTTAAGGGAAATAACCGTAGAAAAAATAGTATGTAACACATGTGGCAAGCTTCAGTATAAAACTCGTATGATAGGAACACTCGCTGCGCTCGTGTTCCTACTTTCATACATCGTTTTGCAATGAAGCCCTTGCCACACTTGTATTACAATATACTATTGTCCGTCCCCTAAATTAAGCAATAGTTCTAAAAGATTCCTTGCTTTTAAATCGTCTATCAAATACATGTTTTTCTGGGGTCTAGAACTTTCATTTCAGGCTACAGACCGGATGATTTCTAACAAGCCTTAGCCTCATTAGCACGGGTTTCTCTTGTTAGGACTGGCAACGTCTGTCTGAAATACGATTAAATTCTTCGCACAGAAAGGTATTTATAAAAATAAAATCAACTCAATTCAATTGGAGCGTGGGCACATTGCGCTGCCTTTATCCTCCAATGGCCTTTAAGTATATCATATATTACATAAATAATAAGTCATTTTTTTGAACAATCCAAAAGTTGCAAAATATTTTGGGGTTACGTTTAACATACATATTGAAGACGGTATAAAAAAAAATTTAAAATATGTAAAAAAATAAAATAAAATTGTCGAGTGTCAGCATTTTTTCAAAAAACTAAATCGCTTTGTGATAAAAAATATTTTAATATCTACTTTCAAACAATCCTTTCTTATCTCGTGCCTAGATTTGATGATCAATTCGTCCGTTACGTTTCTTGTACGTACGGTAAGTTAAAGTTTGGACAGTAAGTTTGTATTAGCTAGAGGAAGAACACTATTGAAAAAATCGTTAGGAAAAAAAATTAAAGAGTGTCGTAACCTCTGCTAAGATTCCACAACTACTGCGTATATACTAATGAGAATGTCGCTATTCAAATGGGCATCACTGCAAGATGACTAAAATTACAAATATGGCAATTATACGTACAATGATTTAACAAAAAAGACTGGAAAAATATAGAATGTTCAACAAATATATACAAAATCCTGAGAAGAGAGTAATGTTTGCGTCGAAACATTACACTCTAGTTCAATAGGCCCGTTGCATGTGCCGTATATTTTAATTTTTTTTTTTTTTAACTATTTAACGTCGGCCTATTTCCGCTACCAGGGCCTATCACCGACGCCAGGAGACGAGCTACCCTCAACCTGGAAATTTTGCCGAACCTCTTCCCTTAAGAAGAGTAGGGATCTTTTACTTGCCTAAAATTTAATAGACAAGGGACCGCCGGCTTTACATCCCCTCCGAAGGATGGTATATCCACTACGTAATCCTCTTCTGAAATTACGTAACTTCCGCGTATACACTGATATACAAGCCGCTAGAAGGTGGGACGAGAACACTGTATTTCCCAAGATGGGACCCCATCCAAGTACTAACCGCGCTCGACGTTGCTTCAACGGAATATTGACTGATATTCACATTGAAGTGGCCTCTTTGCTCGCCCCTATTTTAAATTAATTTATATACAGGGTGTTTGGTACATCGATAGAATGTTTTTATTGGGTCATAGTTGGAGTCGTTTGGAACCTATATGGCCATGTTTACCCTTATGCAAAGTCTCACCGTTTTTGAGATATCGCATTTTTAGATATCTTTGCGAAATAGTTGAGTTATTGCTAATACATGTTATTTTTTATGATACTAAATACTTTCAGCGTTCTCAAATATTTTTTTTAGATTTTCTTAATATGCACTTTGTCGAAACAGCACAAAAGGAAATGCCGAAGTATTGGTACAAAAATTATGTAGGTCAATTTATGAGTTGAAATACATTGGTTCGATTTTTTTTTTCTATTTTAAGCAAAATTTTCTCAAAAGCGCCACTACTTCTAGAGATTCAAATAGTTTTAAAAACTTCTCTATCGCATACTCTTTCCAATGATATACCACGTTATGACAATTATAGTTCATTAACCTGAAAAGGAAAGAATATTAAACGAAATCATAGTAAATTCTTTCAGCCGCAAATCGGTGATTTTATTTACTAATATTTAAATTCAGTTTTCTGTGTCTGATATACTGAAATAAAATCAAACGTATTTACACGTACATAAACAAGAAATGAAATACACAAAGGGTAGATATCAGGCGACCAAACACAAAAAATTGTTCTTCTTGGTTACCAGTGACACATTTGAACGTTTGTATTAAATGCCGTTTTATTTAATTGCTCATAGCATTGTCACCTTTCCTGGAATGGCATCTTTTTCTAAAGCCGAATATGCCGATATTTTCTTTATGTAAGGAATAGCCGACGGAAATACAGCAGCAGCTAAAGATTTTTATCGGGAATGATTTCCAACAATAAGAATTCCCAATGTTCAGGTGTTTTGTAACATATATCGACGAATACGTAAAACAAGTAACCTTCATCATAGGGAACGGGTGCATATTGTGCAATATGCTGAAGTAGATGAGTAGATTTTGGAGACTTTCGAAGCAGATTCTACCAGCAGTATTCGAAAAGTAGTTCTTCAACTGAATTTGTCATTTGGAAAGAGTTGTCCACAACCCTTAGGATTGAAGGAAAACATCCATTCTACTACACGCATGTTCAGGGACTCGAAGAAGGTGGAGCAACACGGAAAGCGGCTTTTTGCCGTTTTGGGTTGAACGCTGATCTGGAAGATGAACGTTTTCTTAAAAGTATTTTGTGGACAGGCGAGTTCTCTCGAGAAAGAATAACAAATTTTCACAATCTTCATCTCTGGGCTGATACTGACGAAAAACCGCACATGAAAAAACAAACGTCTTTTCAATACAAGTTCATTGTGAATATATGGGCAGCGGTAATTGGCAGAGCTTTCATTGGACCGTACTGTCTTCCAGACAATTTAAATGGAGACAGTTATTTAGAGTTTTTGCAGGATAATTTACCATACCTCTAAATGTAAGAGACATTCCCTAATCCTTGGATTGGGAGAAATGGGCCAATATTGTGGCCAGTGAGGTTTCCAGATTTAACGCCCCTTGATTTTCACGTCTGGGTCGAATGAAATAACTAGTTTATGAGATTGAAATAATCGACTATGACCGCCTTGTACGGAGAATTAATGAAGCAGGTGCCAGAGTAAGGGAAGAAATGAGGTTAGGCGTCACCACTACCCAAATACGAAAGAGGGCATGTAAATGCATTAGAAGTGGAGGTTCTTATTTTGAAAACGAAATGAATTATTTATTAGTTTTAGTTACATTTGCTTTAGTTAGAACTGGAAATAAAAATAATAAAATGGTCAATACTTATTTAATTTTTTTCCTTATTAAAAATGTAATGTCTACAAATGTTTCTTTTTTAGTTTAATGAACTATAATTCTGTCATAACGTGGTATACCATTGAGTATGCAAGAGTATGCAATAGATAAGTTTTTAAGACTGTTTGAATCTCTTGAAGTGGTGCCGCTTTTGAGAAAATTTTGCTTAAAATAGAAAAAAAAATTAAACCAATATATTTCAACACATACATTGTACTACATAATTTTTATACCAATACTTCGGCATTTCTTTTTGTGTTGTTTCGACAAAGTGGATATTAAGAATATCTAAAAAATATATTTAAGAAAGCTGAAAGTATTTAGTATCATAAAAAATAACATGTATTTGTAACAACTCAACTATTTCGCAAAAATATCTAAAAATGCCGATATCCCGAAAACGGTGAGACTTTGTATAAGGATAAATTTGGTCATATAGGTTCCAAACGACTCCAGCTATGACCCAGTGAAAACTTTCTATCGATGTACCAAACACCCTGTATATTAATATAGTATTATAGACTTTGGGCCCAGGCTTAAAATAAAAAATGATTACCTCACTGCTGAAACTTCGTGAACGTATTATTCTCAGCAAGTCGGACAACTTTTTCCTCTACGAAAAATTTCGGTAGCGGGGCATTTTTTCGTGGAAGTGGTTCCTTAATTTTAAGGTGTCGGACAACGAAATTGTCCAAAAATTTTTGTCGGACAATATTGCCACTTGATTTAAAATATTTTTAATAAGCTATCCTGAAAAAATCAGCTGTGAGGAAATACATTTTTTTTATTTGAAACTTCCCCCAACACGGGCCATTTCGTTGCCCGACACTTTAAGTTAAGGAAGCACTTCCACGAAAAAACGCCCCGCTACCGTAATTTCTCGTAGAGAATAATAGAGAATAATACGTTCACCAAGTTTCAGCAGTGAGGTAATCATTTTTTATTTTAGACCTGGGCCCGAGGTCTATTATTAAACATTAGCAATTATCAAATCTGCTTTCGTAATTTCTAACTGGAAAGTATTTAAATCACCGACTAATATTCGGGAGAAGGGGCGTATCTGAGAACACACTCTTATTGGACGTTACGTCATGTAACAGTATATCTCTGCGAATGCAATGCAGTGGCGGCTGGTGAAATTTCAATATTTTTTTTCTCGTCTGTGGCGCATGGGACCCATACGAAATATGGGAAATAACATCTAGAGAAACACTTCTCTAATGACCCCTAAAAAATTTTGAAAAAGCAGTTTGCGAAAAATTTTTTGAAAATTCGGTAGCCTCCCCTGGGTCTAGGAACTCCTGTTTATTTTTATTTTTTTTTTGTCATATGCATTTGACTTTTCATAAAAATACAATGATAGATTTTGGAGTTTATGAAAATATTTTCATTACTAACTGAGATACAACGAATTGAAATATTGTAATTTGTTAAATTGTAAAGCACAAAATTTCAGTTCATTGTATTTTAGTTAGTAATGAAAATATTTTCATAAACTCCAAAATCTATTGTTGTATTTTTATTAAAAGTCAAATGCATATGACAAAAAAAAAATAAAAATAAACAGGAGTCCCTAGACCCAGGGGAGGCTACCGAATTTTCAAAAATTTTTTCGCGAACTGTTTTTTCAGATTTTTTTTAGGAGTCATTAGAGAAGTGCTTCTCTAGATGTTATTTCCCATATTTCGTATGGGTCCCATGCGCCACAGGCGAGAAAAATTCACCAGCCGCCACTGATGCAATGATTCGGACATATAATTGATGCAGTTTGCGATTGTTTCCTGAAATTATTTAATTGTATTCGGTCTGTGATATTAAATTATGGTGTGTATTTAAGTGTACCATATTTAAAAAGGTTTAAATTGTTTTAAACATGACTGAAACAGGTTATTTCAAAGGTCATTTGGATGATTTACGCCGTATGCTTTCCGGGTGTATGCCATATGCTACTGCGTCACAAAAATATTCATAAATAAAAAACTATTCTGGATGAAAACATTTTTTTTTTTCAAAAACTTCTCCTGTATTTTGGCTTCAGTCGCTTAGTCAAAATATGAGTATATCCTTAGCGAAGTAACAAGTTCATTGTTATTTAAAGAAAATAATAAACAATAATCGATAGAAACAAAAAGACCATTGGAAGCGTTTCTTTGTGTATTTACTTGAATTAAAAAAAAAATAGATCGATAGCTCGATTAGATTTGAAGATATGGCAAATGTTAAAAAACACGGTTTTTATATTCAATCAATTTCTCAAGTTTTTCGAAATAAAAAATATCTGTTCCACAAAAAAATATCATAAATAACCATTTCTTATGTAGAATTTTTAACTTTATAAAAACTATAAGGTCTGGTCTGGTTCTACGCTGATTTTTTTTCTCGAGAACGGAGAGACTTTTATGGTCTATTTCGCTCCACTGTCAAGCTATTACAAGGGCACCGTCCACAAATGGAGTTAATTGAAGATGTACGCTAGCGCTGTGGTGTCTCCTGTTACATGGCGTCACGCATTGTTTGCGCACCTAACGGTATTTATTAAAACTTTAGTGTTAAATACCGTTTGTAAAAGAAAAAATAAGAAAAAATCCTTTACACATGGGGCCTATTGTATAACTTTAAGACAGTTTGAATACTCTTGTTCTGTATTAATTATATCAGCCTTGTACTCAATATTTGACAATGCCACTTTGTGGCGAAACAATTATGTAAACATAAACATTTTGTGAAAATTCAATATACAAATTTGTTTTTATGTTGAGTCAAAAGGAGCGACTAACTGATAAGGATTAACCTAATAAGGGCTCGATATAAATAGTAAGCCGCAGTGCTGGTCCACGTTTCCCTGTGCTTTTATCAAATTTATCACGAAGAGAACATCAATATAAGACGAGTTAGCTGCTTCATTGGCTAAACTCAATTCAGAATTCAATTGCAGTAGGTAAAGTTCAGTCTGAGAAAATATATTTTCAATTTTCTGAGAATACAGTCGTTCATATCTCAAATAACTCTAGCGTGTAACTTAAAACACGACTTATGGAAGGTGAAACCAGAGTAGGTATCATGAGCATTGATCATTTAGAATTTTGCAGAGTGAGAGGAAAATATGCGTTTATTATCGATTTATTATAAATAATTAAAAAACCAAACATAGTATAATCTTCAAAACTGTTATAAATAATTGCTATTGTTTTAAGGAATACAACTATATATATTTTTTATTGTAAATTTCTGTTGTACTTGAATATCGTAGTTTGTCAATGAAAATAGTTCCTAATTTCATTATTAGAGTATGACATTTAACTATATACAAAATTTGTGATAAAAACTGTATATGGTTGTATTCCTTGGAGCAATGGGAAGTATCTGAAACTATTTTAAAGATTATACCATTCATGATTTTTTAAATATTTATAATAAACCTAAAATAAACGCATATTTCCCTTTCACTCTGCAAAAGCCTACTCTTCAAAAGAAAGCCTGTAATAAGTTATTGAGCTAACACATAGAGTTCGAGATATTATCACATATCAAAGGAAAATTCATTATAAGACGATTAGAAGGTGAATTTACTTGTAACTAAATGATGACACGAAATTATTTTCTACATATTTTAGAGTTCCAGTGAATTATAGATTAAAGTTTCAAGAATTATTTTACACATGTTAATGTAGAATTTTTGCATTTGCAACATACCTCAGAACATAATACAATGTATAGTTTATTAATTGAGTAACAAATGTTAAAGTTGCTATACTAGCATCTAAAATAAAAAAAATTAATTACAATTTATTGTCGGCTATAATTATTTCGCAATTAGTCTAAGTCAGCTCTCCAACTATATTTTGCATATACAATGTGTCCCACTTAAGGACTAGCCACCACCGTAAAATTTTTATTTATGAACCGATTATTATTTATTTTTTTAAATTATGTAGATCTCGCAAAAAGGCATTAGAAACATGTTATACTGATTTTTTAGAATATTGGAAAGGATTCGTATTCAGGACCACCTAAGTACCTAGTGTACCAATTTTTGTCGTGATAGTAATACAAGGTGGCCCAAAACATTAAAAATAACTTTTTAAAATAACGAAATTTAAAGTAAAAGAACATATTGCTCTTTGCATTATTTTTATTGGTTACAAACTAAATTTTATGCATCTCAATTAGACCACCACTTTCCATTATGCACTTTTCAATTTGTCGTCGATTATTATCAATTCGTTTCTTCAGAGTTTGTCTGGTGATATTACGGCAAGCCACTCTGATTCCTTGTTTGTGGTCTTGATTTATGAACCTTATTTTTAATTGTCCCCACAGAAATGAATCTAGCCGCGTGAGGTCTGGGAATCTCGGCGGCCAATGTATTAAATGGTTATTTCGCCCTGTCCAACAATTAGGAAAATTTCAATTTAATCAATTCCCCACGATAACGGCATTATGAATTGTTGCTCTATTAAACTGTGGATATAAATTATACCTATAATCCAGCAATATCATTGCTAAACTCATTTTGTAAAAATCTAAGAAACGCTGCCTCGTCAAACTTTCATTAAAAAAGTCCAATGATTCTTTTCATTGACGATTCCGCATCAGACATTCACCTTAGCGGAATATTGTCTCTTGAATTCCACCACCCAATGTGGATTTCCTCATGCCACATCCTAATATTTTGTGAAGATACAACATCGTTTGTGGCGATAGTTGCTTCGTCAGTATATAATATTTTTTTCAGAAAATTATGATTTCCTAATTACATGCCTTGCAACCACAAACAGAATTTCATTATTCTTTCCGTGTCACCAACTTCGAGAGTATGCAGAAACTTGGGTTTCTTCAAACACCTCCAAATGCGGTTTTTTGGGATATTTAAATTTAAATTGGTCTCCCTAATATGGGAGCGTGGATCCTGATTAAAATATTCAGGAATTATTTGATTTTCTGAAATCACGCGATTTTCGATGTGGATTAGGGAGGTCATTTACAGTCCCATTTTGATCAAAAAACTGTTAATACCGGCAACTGTATTATGCTGACTTTTACGATCGGGATGTATCATACTGAACTCTGCAGAAGCTCCATAAAAACTTTGTGTTCCTTCGCCAACTAATCACACAATTTTCACTTTTTATTGTAAAGAATAATGAGCCATTATTATTCTTTATAATAATACGTAATAATTAAATTGATTTGGTTGTTTATCAAAAAACTAACCTAGTTAAACAATGACAGTGGCAGCCATTTTTCAACTAACATTTTTTGTTTTCCACGCCTACTAAATTTTAATAACACAATCCGCTCAGGTTTTTACAAATCTAAAAATCTAATTTTTTTTTTACAGATTTATGGTAATAAATAAAGTCTATAAAGTTTCGGAATAAATAAAAAAATAAATAATAATTATAATTTTATCAGTAAATAATTTAAATAATACAAAAGTAATGTGTTATTTTACTTTAAATTTCGTTATTTTAAAAACTTATTTTTGATGTTCTAGGCCGCCCTGTATTACTATTATGACAAAAATTGGTACAATAGGTATATAGGTGGTACTAAATAAGAATCCGCTCCAATATTCAAAAAAAATCCCTAATAGTACTTCTCATTGTTTCGCATTTAAACAATGGTCGTAGTTGGCAGTGACCTTGAGTTCCGGAATTAATAGAACATGTTTCTAATTCCTTTTTGCGAGATCTACATAATTAAAAAAAAAATAAAAATTTTACGGGGGTGGTGTTTACTCTAGTAAAAGATATGTGCGACTCGCCCACACTGGAGGTCTAGCAGCGTAACCAAGTAAAAGAAGAAGAAACAAAAATATTATAATAACAACAGAATATATTTTGAAGTACCAATATTTTATTTTTACAATGTTAAAAATGTTTATTTTAATAACCAAGACTGAATATATATTCATTTATCATGGATTTTTAATATTATTATAGATGTACGGAAAGAATTAGCACATCCCATCTATAAATTGGTGACCCCGAAAATTTTCACGTATACCTCCTGGGACTATAAATTGGTGACCTGGACAGAAGCTTATAACGCTATATTATAAATTGGATACCCCAGCAGAAGACACTATTCTTAATAATATATATACGTCTTGGACGTGAGTTGCAATTCTTCCAAAATATATGTTTTCGACGTGAAGTTATGGATTGCTATTCCCTACACAGAATTTTTAATTGATGATCTCGATGCAGTATTTACAAATTAGTAATCCCAACGCAGAGCTTGTAAATTGATTATCCGAACAAAACCTATTCCGAAACCTTTTTTTTAATTTATGGATCATCTTGATTTGGATTGATTGGATTTTATGGAATTTATCACATCATCGATTTATTATTAAGTAAGTGAGTTGTGTTTTCATATTTCTTTCTTTCAGAGAACAATTGATCAATCAAATTAATCATTTTTATCATTCATTACTATCAATCATTTTTTTTAAATGGCATCTCCTACGGAGAATATTTTGTTAGACGATCAACCAATTATGTCAAATACAGTGATACCGAACAGTAATTATGTTGCGAATACCTGTACTATTAAACTTCCTCCTTTTTGAGTTAATAAACTGGAAATATGGTTCACAAATAGAGTCTCAATTTTCTATTCACAGGATCGTTAATGATCGGAAAAAGTACGATTATGTCATTGCCAGTTTACCCCCGGAAATTATTACAACGGTTTATGACGTTGTCACTAATCAACCTGAGAGAGATTTGTATGAGAATTTAAAAACTATTCTAATTTCTCGTTTGATCTCAAGCGAAGAAAAGCGATTAGAGGACTTGCTCTCTGGTTCCCAAATGGGGGACCTCAAACCGTCCGATTTTTACCGGCCGATGCTGTCAATTGTCGGAGGATCCCATGTGGTGAGCCAGGAGCTCTTAGTCAAATTATGGAAGCGGCGATTGCCTAAAACTATCTTCTTTGCAATCACCGCATTCGGAAAAACTGAGATTAAGGAATTAATCGACATTGCTGATCGAATATGGGAGTCGTGTCAAAATTCTATGAATTCCCTTACCTCAATTCAATTTGTAATGTTAATCCCACAGTCTCTACGTCAAATTTGATTGCAACCTTTCAAGACACGTTGAATCAGGTATTACACAAACAAGAAATTTTTACATCTCAATTGCATGCTATAGAGTCTAAAGTTTCTTCAATAACTTCCGGTACTCCTACAGTTTCTAGCACTTATTGCGATAGTTGTAGAAGTCGCCTCGACTCCGGAAATCGCAGTGGCTCAAGGCCCCATTCTAATAGTCGAAGTGGTACCCGCGTTAGATATAATCCTTCTAATGCCAAAGTTTGCTATTTTCATCAACTTTATGGTCGTAAAGCATTTAAATATCTCGGAGATTGGTGCACTTTCGCCAAAGATGTCAAAGCCGACAATCAAAGATGACTAAAAGTCAATGATATTTTGACAACTGACGTTAATATTTCAGACAGTAAACGTCGTCTTTTTATATTTGATAATGCTAATAACTTAGAATTTCTCATTGACATAGGCGCTGATTTATCGATAGTACCTCGGAATCTGTTAACAGATACTAAGAAGAACCCTGATATTGTACTAACAGCTGCTAATGGTTCTATTATTAACACGTTCGGGAAAAAATTTTTGAAAATCTTAAATCGATTTTCAAAAATTTTAGGTAGGTTATTTCCTTTTGTTTTTAATATAGCAGATATTAATGTCCCCATTATCGGAGCTGACTTTCTAACTCATTTTGGTTTAATTGTTGATTTGAAACATAAATGTTTAATCGACAATGTAACTAGTTTATCAACATATTTATTTTCTAACGATGATCCTTCGCATTCTCCTAAGTTATTTAGCATATCAAATAAATTCACTGCATTACTTTTAGAATTTCCTAGTTTAATTAGTTCGCCAAATTACTATTTGCCCGTTAAACATTCCGTAGAGCATCATATTATAACAGAAGGTCATTTACCTTTCTCACGACCACGTAGGTTGGATAACATTAAATTTAAGATAGCTCAGAATGAATTCAATACTATGGTAGAATTAGGTATTTGTGTACCTTCTTTTTCTTCCGTATCCTCACCATTGCATATGGTGGCAAAAAAAGAAAGTAACGATTGGAGGCTTTGTGGAGACTATCGTCGTCTAAATTCAGTTACTGTTCCTGACAGATACCCGTTACCGCACCTCCACGACTTTAACTCGCAGTTGTATAATTGTGTTATTTTCTCAAAAATAGATTTGGTACGTACTTATCACCAAATACCTGTCGCAAAAAGTGACGTTTTTAAAACAGCGATTACTACGCCGTTCGGTTTGTTTGAATTTGAGCGTGTGCCTTTCGTCTTACGTAACGCCGGTCAAACTTTCCAACGTTTCATGAACGAAGTTTTAGTAGGTTTGCCTTTCATTTTCGTCTATTTAGACGACATTCTGATTGCAAGTAAATCTAGTTCGGAACATTTAGAGCACTTGAAACTTGTTTTTCAGAGGTTAGAATTGTACGGCAGACTTGTCCTTAAGTTGGACACACTGTATTTATAATAATAATAACTTTTTTATAAAGAATACTCGAATTCTTTATATAAAACCTATTATTATTATAAATGTATACAAAATATAGCTGGAGAGTTGACAGACTAATTGCGACATAGTAATGAAAATGTTGATCTCAGGTCGCTATGATAAGAGCCGGTTCTGGCCAGATCAATCTAGCGTTGGCATTCTTTCTAGCCAGAAAATCGACTGCCTAATTGCCTTCCAACTAGAGGTCCAGACCAGATTCACGTTGTTGCTCTTATACAAACGGATTGAGGCATTTTGGAAGTCCTACCATTTTTGAATTGCTGCACTAAGATCCAATACTTCCCTATCCTACACATTAAAACCTTAGTAATAATTGTATCAGCAGGCCGTGGTGCTTTATTTTTTGCAATAATTTATAGGGTCAAATATCGTTTAGTGTACCTTTGCTTCGTAGACTACTGTAAGACTTTTGATGTGGAATGGGACAAGCTGTAGAGTGTATTATTGTGTTCTGTCGCCAGTCTTCTTTGATATCTGTAGTAAAGATATGATGCGATGGATGGTGGTGGTGGAGTGGCAGGTAGAATAGCTATAAGAATAATTAAAATTTCCAACATGGGATTTTCAGATAATACCGCTTTAGTTGGTGGGGTCCTTGTTGGCGACTGCAAATTTGAAATTAGATGGGGAATTCAGTAAAATCGGTAACTTGCCAGTTGAATCAAATCTGGCGTAACACATATCATATAACTCTCAAAGATCAAGCTTGCTAACGTGCTAGTTTTCTACATCTTTCCTTACTTCTCTAAGACACGAAACATTAAAGAAGCAGACAGAAGTTGTATTGGTGCTATTGGGATGTGGTCTGAAAACGTTTATTATGAATTCCTTTTCCCTTCCCATACAATGAAAATTTTATATTTACCCATCCAATGCAAGTAAAACATTTCTACACAAGTCTCGTTTAGGTTACCACATTTTAGTGCACATCAACTTTTCTTCGATGTTATTATCATAATATAAATTAGAAAACAGTGTGTGTCAAGTGGCAGTCTTGCTCTTAATTTGCAATTCATTATTTTTCAACTGGAACATATCGATACCGCTTAAGATGGGTCATATGGGCATTTTTACTGAACACATTTACGCATTTTTAGTATTCAAGTTTGGGCAACAACTAATTTATTTAATACATACTTATTCCTATATCTTTCGTTTATAACTTACTTGATGTATTATTGACATAGTAACAAAGTCTCAGCTGCTGCTTCTTGCAACTTTCTGTGACAATATATCAACTTTACGGCTTCGTACAGGAAGAACGTCAACATTTGCAGATCCCTGTATTTCCAGAAGTAAATACAAAACCGCCTGAAGATGCTACAGACCCGAAAAAACTGTATTTTCCAGTTCCTTATGACGCCAAAATACGAAAAAATTGTTGAACATTATAATCCTGTTAGGTGCTATTGCGGGGGCCATTTTGACATAAGTATTTAGTTGCCTTAAACTACCTTCAGTATGTAATTTTTACACATATTATACTAGCTTCCGTTCGCGACTTCGAGTTATAATCAACTTTAGATTTCTTTACGTAAATCAGAGAACGGAACACTTAAACTTTTTTGCCTACATTGCGGCCAGACATTCAGAACTTTTAGTACTGATTTATAGAAAAATAAGCATCACAATAAAAACTACAACTTAAGAAATCACTACTTCCACATGTAGATTTCCTATCCCAGGTCACTTACACTGAGAAAAAAAAATGATGCAATATTTTCACTCCACTAGGTGGACATAATTGTTGACAGAACATATAATGTAATGTAATATAATATAATATAATATAATATAATATAATATAATATAATATAATATAATATAATATAATATAATATATAATATAATATAATATAATATAATATAATATAATATAATATAATATAATATAATATAATATAATATAATATAATATAATATAATATAATATAATATAATATAATATAATATAATATAATATAATATAATATAATAAAATATAATAAAATATAATATAATATAATATAATATAATATTTGAAATCGTCTACCTAAAAACGGAGACGGAAATGCAGTAAATCTTTACAAGAAAGTTTCTACTTACAGTTCTGGAGGGTTTTAGCTGCTCGAACACTCGAAGTACGCACTATAGAGCAGTATTATTATGAGAAGATGACAGGGGCGGAGCCAACATGCGCGAATATTTTTACGTGGCAAAGCGTCATCTGGGGTATAGAGATGTGTAATGAAGTAGATTAAAACTTGCCAACTGTTGCGAAAACCTGTTCAGGAGAACTGTAAGAATAGCAATTTTTACTAAACTTTGCCTAATAAAATTGTTATTTATTTTATTTTTTTTTTTTGTTAAAAACCAGTCACCCTTCTCTGTGGCTCCGATCCTCACAGAGGGGAGCTGGTAGTACCGGCAGCGACTCCCCACACCCGTGGGGTAAGTGACTACTGGGTCCGAGAATCGTGTGTCCCTGAGCAGACGTAATGAATCGAGGATGACGGCCTTCTGCATTCTGCCGGCTAAGACCTCTGCCGAATTTCGATATGCCGGTATGATCTTAAGTTCCGAAAGCAGTGTGTGTCTCGTTCCACCGAGGGCTCCTATAATCAGTACCACTATCTTAAAAGTATGGTCTGGATACAGTCTGCGGAGTTCGATATTTTGTCCGTTTTCCCTCCTCCTTCAAGACAATGTTGTTCTCCGCGGGAGCCGAGAACTCCACGACAAACATTGCCTTGAGTTAATAATAATAATGATAATAATAATAATAATAATAATAATAATAATAATAACAATTGATGGTCGAGGAGGACTATGTCTAGCTTGTTGGCTTGTATTTTCCCGACGGTGGGAAAAGAGTAGTTCCAGTAAATTAGACACTTCTCATTTCCTACAACGGACTCAATATCCCCCCGGAGCGTAAATTGTTATTATTATTATTATTATTATTATTAATACCGCCGCCGCCGCCGCTCTACTGCAGGCCACCGCCGCCACTGGCGTCGACATTGATTATTACGTAATTCGTTCTCATTGGCTTTTAGAATGATGAAGTGTACAAACTTGTTGCGCATATTTTTTGCTGTCATTTTCTCTTAGTAATACTACCAGTGGCGGCGCTCGGGGGCTGCTGGGGTGGGCGGGAGCCCACCCTGAAAATCTAAACGCCGGTCGCTGCCCACCCTGCGCCGCCGCCGCTGACTTGAGGCATCACGCCACATCTCTACGCTGGCAATGCAGGATAATAATAATATAAATGATAAATGTACACTTTGTTTTTTTGCTAACTTCGTCTATCGCTGTACCGCCCGGCATCCGCCTACCCATTTGATAAGGCTAGCGGCGCCACTGAATACTACTCTACATATTTTTAAAATAGTTTTAATAAGACCATTGTGTAGAACATTTATTTAAAGGAACGATAAATATTAGCGGGGATACAGACGTATTTCTCCCGGAAAATTCCCATGGCTGGAGGCCGATTTGGAGATGTCTTTAACCTCTAACTTGTACATTTACCAAACCAAATTATGGCATTACTGCACTAGCTTCACCAAATAGACAACTTCACAAAAAATAGGGACCACGTCAGTATAACTCCCCATGTGGGTATACCAAATTTCAAATCAATATCATAAACCGCCCCAGAGTAACCGTGCGCGTAAAAAAAGTTACAGACAGACCAAAGGATAAACATGCAATTTTTGTTACTCAAACTTAAAATCTCGACGTTTCATGACATTCTAGGCTTATTTGCTAGTTTTACTATACTTCCATGTGGAAGTAATAGAAGAATGGTTATCCAAAATTAGATGATAATCTAGTCAGCAAAACTTTAGAACTATAAAAAAATATATATTGATAACCAGTCAGCATAAATTGTAAATTTTAATAATTTTTTAATAGAAGAATGGTTATCCAAAATTAGATGATAATCTAGTCAGCAAGACTTTAGAACTATAAAAAGATATATATTGATAACCAGTCAACTTAAAATGTAAATAAATTTAATAATTATAAAATTAAAATAGGGAAAAACTATAACGAAAAAAAATAATCAAAACACATTTACATTCTTTGACAATATTTATACCAATGTGAAAGGGTAATACTTAAACTCCTTTGAGTACTTTTTGAGGTACTTCTATATTCTAGTAAAATTATACCATTATTTAATTCACACTTTTAAAAGTGTAAACTTGTTGATAAAATAAAAATGCATACCTCGCAAGTTGTTTTATTCTCGTATAATATTAGTTCATTCATGAATTTTTTTTCACCATGCGGAAAACAAGAAAAGAAAGTTTCAAGTAAAATGTTGCCCCCATCCTTTTTTTTTGTAGTTTGTTCTGGATATACTTGATATCTATTTCGAAAGATAGAAAAGTTCCTACTTGCTTTATTTAACCCTGCAAATTCTCACATGTTATTGACAGCCTCAGAAAAATATTCATATTTTCAACACCTAATACAATTTGACCTTTATATTAACACATTTTGTTAACAAATATATAGTAATAACATGGTAAAAATTTTAAAAAACTCCTTATTCTGTTTTTAAGTTAGAGCAAGTTTTATTTTAATTATTGCGACGACTGTGTCCCAAGAGGTTTAAACTATTCGAATTTTCTAATGCATACACTTAAAAACTCTACTTGCAATTAAATAAAATAAAAAATAGGGTACTCTTCGGGATCAAGATTTTTTTCTCATAAAATTTCAAATGATTATATTGACCTAGTGCTGAGGACCATTTTGCCATGAAACCTTTTTATTTGTACGCCACTGTAACGCCGCACAGTGGGGAAATTCCGGATTTTACTATTCAAAAATCTTTAGAGACCTTAATATCCATCGGGTCGGGATATATTTTTTTTAAATTAAAGGTAATTAAATTCCCTGCACATCTGTCGAGGGAAATTTTTAAATATTTTATTTATTTTTTTTTATATTTTTTGTGTTAATTTTGTCTTTTTGACAGCTGTTAGCTCTCAAATGATGTATTTCGCAGTTTGATTTTACTACTATATAGTTTATGTACTATGTGTAGACTAAAAAATTTAATTGGTTCATTATTTAAATTTTTAATATATTTTTTTACAGTTAATTGGCAGTTTATTATGCCATTAATAAAAGTTGACCGAGTCATTTAAAAATATCCTCGCCTCGACAGATGTGTAAGGAATTTAATTACCTTTAATTTAAAAAAAAATTATCCTGATCCGATAGATATTAAGGTCTCCAGAGATTTTTGAACAGTTCCCACTGTGCTCCGGTTAGGATGCAACCTTGTGCATGAACTTGCCAGAAGCATCCCTATCACTCGCCATCATTTGTCTATTTTGCAGTATCAGTATAAACTATATCTACACTGTATGAAGTTATAGTTAATATCTTTCACGGTGTACAAAATATAGAGTGCCATGTGGACGTAAATTAAATTGCCCGTAAAGCACGGACGAACTTAAAATCCATACTGCTTTCAGTAACATCATATGCGAAAATGTCTATCATTTCCACTCAGGTCAATTAAGGAATACTTGAAATTTCAGTACCATCATACAATCAACTAAACTTAAATCTTTGACGAGAGGATGACCTTTATTGGAAGTGCGCTATAGGTCCATTTTCGCTTCAAATCATTTCCACCCTAATAGTGACCCGGTTTTGCAATTGTCTACACGTTAATTGTGTCGTCGAGGTAAATGTCCTTGAAAGAGGAAAACTCGTCGGGGTTTGTCGGAAAATTTATAGTAGGATTCAGTAAGTGATTTTCTTGCGAGTGTACAAGGGGATTTCTAAACCTAAACATAGACACAAGACAGAAAATTAAGGAAAATATGGAAGATTTTTTTTAAAGTTAAAATATTAAACAGTGTGATTTATCTATTTTCAAATTTGCAACTAACTAATTCACAGTGGTGTGAATAAGAAATTTTTGGACTCATTGATAAATTGAGGTGGTTTGGAAATTCAAATAACTAACTAACATTCTGAAATTTCGAATTCGTATAGCATTCGACCACTGAAGCTCAGTTGTATAAAGACATTTTAAATGTAAGACCTAGTTTAATTTAACTATTCCGTTGTACCAAATCAGATTAATAAATAAACCAAATTATTTAAACTGAAGCCACGGATTTAAATCGAGATATCCAGGTAATTTATGTACTTGGGTGATTTGACGTTGACGTTGCTTTTCTTCAAGTAGTAGAGTATATGAATAATCCGAGAATTTCGCCATGAATTTTTCGAGACAATTAATAATTTTTTAATGTAGGATGACAACGATTTTTTTTTAAAGATTCCGTTTGTCAAAGAACATTGTGCAATTTATTTTTAATAAGATGCACAATGAAATATCTCCTCTTACTAGCAGATATTATATGTTTGAATAAATATATTTCACAGTCTGAATTACATTCGATGTGTCTTTAGGGACCAGGCTGGATGTGCGAAGAATATGGTTTTAATAACTTTGATTTCTGACAACAGGAAGTAGAAACAGATTTCATAGGAATTCGAAAATCTACTGCAAGTAAAATGATTTTAAAGTTTGTACTGTTTGTAGAGTAATTCCTCAACTTCGCCCGCAATACACATTTTTTCGTGAAATGGAAACGAAGTTACAAAAAACAATATTGGTAGATTCCCTCATTGTATTGGGACACTGGACTACACTTATTTTAAATTCAATTATCAGGCGAAGAAAATGCTGTACAGGAACAGAAAAAGGTATATTTCTTTCAATAGTCAAGCAGTATGTGATGCTGAATTAATAAGCTTTCAAAATATGGCTGTGTGATGGTCAGGGTCAGCTCATGATTCAAATATATTTAGAAATTCAGTAATACGTACCCACAGTAATGCTTGCCATGATGGCAGAAACTTTACCTAAAATTCCGAAGCCCGTGTCCTCCAAACAACGAAAAAAAGCCTATTTATCCAAACTCAGTTTAAATTTCTAACATTCAATGTATAAAATATTAATATTAATTTAACTTTTCGTGGCTGGATGGGCGCAGCTCAAAGCCAACTAATTGAAAAAAAAAACTTCTTATACTCGTTTAGTCGGCCCTTAAGTTTAAACTGCTTTAATACAACTGGCCTTGAATTAATCAAAAAATAGTTTAAAAATCCTTTAAAAAAATCCTTATCACTCGACCTTGCCAGTCCTCTAGCACACGTTCCAGTGTGCAGTCTTGTCCCCCGAGGAATAAACTGGTGGTTTTCGTTTAACAAATCTGATAAATATTCTACAGTTGTAACGTGCTTCAATATAAACGTACTATTAATATTTTTAAAAACATTCCTGTATATTTCCGCGAATTGAGATTATATATTAAGCACCTTTGCCAAACAAAGACCTGTTTTGTATGTCTACTACGCCAGTTGCAACTCCTCAATATACTATGCAATATTATTTGCAATATGACAGCATGCTAATGCGTTATAGAGACTTGTAAGAAGTCTTCTTCTTCTTTATTCGCAATATTTTGGTAGACGTTTTGTGACTCATAAATCATTTTACCTGGCCTATCTTTACTGTAGATCACGTCTGACAGCATCACGCTATCTCTCGCGATTACCTGTTAGGTGCACAGCGCCGTCAAAGCTTTTTCCCATCAGATCCTGGGTGATAATCAGCCCAATGTTTAAGACGACGTTCTCTACGTTTTTTGACATCTACTTTTCCCTGAAAGGAGCAAAATTAAATAATCATGATCTGAAATTTTAAATAGCATAACTAGTGAAGTCAAATTAGAGCTAAAAAATTTGCAATGTGAATTGTTTGGTCATAACCCAGTCATTTATTCCACCTCGGAATAAAATATAATAAGCTGTAAACTTGTATGAATCTTTATTTTGGCATTTTATAAGTTGGCTCAAAAGCTTCATAGAATCTCATGTACGCGAGTCAAGATATTCATGGTCAAAGATGGCAAGAATTGGTTTTTTGTAAATATTTCGTTTTCTATGCTTTAACTTTACTTTAATTCTCCGCAAATTTTGTATCAAGCAATATTTTATACATTCAACCGTCCTTGAGATATAGCGCGAAGAGTGGGGGAGCGCTTATCCGTATATGTCATAACGCAACGTCAACTGTGGAATCCAATACTGTAAAACTGCAAGTATTGCAAGAAATGACGGACACATAAAATATTTAAAAACCTTAACTTCTGTGAATGTGCATATCGAGTGTCGAAAAGTGTACGTAAGTAAAAATTCTATTGCAGCATCGAAGCGACGCCTAGAGGAGGGTGAACCTTCAACATCATCAAGTCCACCTCGTAAAAAAAGAAATGAGGCTTTTGATTTCAAGACATTATGCTTATTTTGATCATGAAGAAGAAGAAAATTAAGTTGCATATTTGCTATTAATAACAAAATTAACAAAAAAAGTATCTATAAACATAATATCTTCTTCAGCCCGTTTGCGCATAGGTTTCCCTTAACATCTTCCATCTGTTCCTATCCTGTGCGACTCTTATCCATGGTAGTCCTGGCACTCTCTTGATGTCATTGTACCATCGAGTTGTTGGCCGACCAATAGTTCTTCTTCTTCTTCTCCTCCAAATGTTAAATAGTAAATAATCAAGGTTTTTCATACTTATAATATTTTTAATAAATAATTAACTTTATAAATCGTATTTATTGGATTTCACAGTTGACCTTGAGTTAATGGTTGAATGTCTAAAATATTGCTTGATAAAAAAATTTGTAGAGAATTTTATGCTCTACAACTTTTATAATAAATCTAAATATTATTTAGAGCATAGAAAATATTTACAAAAAAACAATTCTTGCCATCTTTGACCATGAATATCTATCTTGACTCGCGTACACGAGATTCTATAAGACTTTTGAGCCAATTTATAAAATGCCAAAACAAAGATTTATACAAATTTACAGCTTATTATCTTTCATTCCGAGGTTTATCCTTTTTTATACGTTATATGACTGGATTATCAGGGCAATGGAAAAAACAAAAATAAGGAAAATGTCGTTATGAGCTGTACAATAAAAGTACATAAACTATAATTCATTCAATTGTTATTATTATTTAAAAAAAAAATTAATATTGCAAAATTATGCGTTTCTAAACAAATCACTGTTCTTTCAAGAAAAATGGATAATATTCAATAAAATTTTGGAGAAATATAGCTCTTATAAAGTACAATCGTCACTTAAAATTTCAAATCAAAATGATTTTTAAACTGCTCAAATATACAATTGCTGCTAAAACTTTGCACCCTTGTGAAATCCTGCATCAGAACCAAGAAATGTGTACTGTGGCTCAAATTGTAACTTTTTATAAGTAATTTATAAAATGCCAAAACAAAGATTTATACAAATTTACAGCTTATTATCTTTCATTCCGAGGTTTATCCTTTTTTATACGTTATATGACTGGATTATCAGGGCAATGGAAAAAAACAAAAATAAGGAAAATATTCGTTATGAGCTGTACAATAAAAGTAAATAAACTATAATTCATTCAGTTGTTATTATTATTTAAAAAAAAATTAATATTTGCAAAATTATGCGTTTCTAAACAAATCACTGTTCTTTCAAGAAAAATGGATAATATTCAATAAAATTTTGGAGAAATATAGCTCTTATAAAGTACAATCGTCACTTAAAATTTCAAATCAAAATGATTATTAAACTGCTCAAATATACAATTGCTGCTAAAACTTTGCAATCTTGTGAAATCCTGCCATCAAAACCAAGAAATGTGTACTGTGGCTCAAATTGTAACTTTTTATAAGTACTTTAAGAGCACACAGAGCACATTTTTTCAAAATTTAAACCCTTTTTATTGCAGTTGTTTATAATTTTCGAAATTGTAGTTATAAACAAATTCAAATAACTCTCTGGTTTTTTATGAAATAAAACACGGTAAAGGAGTAATGAAAGTAGGTTAAGAAAGCCAACTTTCAAGAAGAAATGTCGATTTGTTTATTTACAAAGTAACCTATACGTAAAAACTAACGTATCTCAGCTCTAAATGCAAGTAGAGTATTAATTTTTTTTTTCAAAAGTTGGCTTGTCTAATCTACTTTTATTACTCTTTTTTCGTTTTTGATTTCATAAAAAAAACACAGACTTACTTGAATTTGTTTATAACTAAAATTTCGAAAACTATAAACAGCTGCAATAAAATGGGTTTAAACTTTGAAAAAAAAATGTTGTTCTCCATGATCTTAAAGTACTACAATTTGAGCCATCATACACATTTCTTGGTCTTGATGGCAGGATTTCACCAGGGGGCAAAATTTAGCAATAATTGTATATTTGAGCCGTTTTAGTAATCATTTTGATTTTAAATTTTAAATAGTGATTGTACTTTATAAGAGCCTTATATTTTTCCAAAATTTCATTGAATATTATCCATTATTTTTGAAAGAACAGTTAGACTAAGAGCTGGCGGCCGCGGAGGCACTACGATATTACCTCCGGCTGGAATTTTGAGAAGTGGTTGGGGGGACCATCAGGAAGTGCCATCTGCAAGGATTTTGCTCAAAACCCCTGCAACGGACACGTCAGACGACTCAAAAATGAAAACATTTTTGCTCAAAAAAATGATCATACCTATGTCAAAACGTCAGACGGAGGTAACGAAAATTAATTTTTGAAAAAAAATGCGGGCTGGAACTTTGTGAACGTTGTAGGGGGACTTCGCAGCGGCATTTTCGTCTGACGATTTTAATTTGCGCTTAGAATGGTCTCTGTTGCAATATGTTAAAACGTCAGACGGGGGTAAGAAAAAAAATTTTTGAAAAAAAAATGACAACTTTGAGGGCGTCTGACACTTCCCATACCCTGGAGGACCGTCAAAGTTGTTTTCATACCTAAAGCAGGACGTACATCGTACGATACTGCCAAATCCTACAGAGCAATCAGCCTTACATCCTTCCTACTCAAAACATTAGAGAGGTTGGTTGAAAGGTTTGTTAAAGACGGGGCACTGACCTTAGCGCCTCTGCATCCGTCGCAACACGCTTACCAGGCCGGGAAGTCAGTGGAGACAGCCCTTCACCCGATCGTTTCCAGGATCGAGAAGGCGCTGCACCACAAGGAACTTGCGGCCGGTGCTTTTTTGGACATCGAGGAAGCATTTGATAATACCTCCTTCGACTCAATCTGCGCCGCGGCCGCCTATCATGGCATCGATGACACCATCATTAGATGGTTGAGGGCCATGTTGGCGGGAAGGCAAATTATAGCTGCCAATGAGGAAACGGCAGTAAAAGTTTCGGTAAGGAGAGGCTGCCCACAAGGAGGCGTCCTTTCCCCTCTGCTATGGAACCTTGTTCTCGATGGTCTTTTCCAGGAACTCGAGAACGAGGGTCTTTTTGCTCAAGGTTACGCAGATGACCTAGCAATTATCATCTCTGGAAAATTCCCAAATACGGTTAGCGGGCTCTTGCAAAGGGCCTTGCAGATCGTACAGAGATGGTGTAACGACCAGGGCCTTAGAGTCAACCCCTCTAAGGCAGTACTGGTAATTTTCACTAGGAGGCGCAGGCTAGACGGTTTCGTCGAGCCAGTACTCTATGACACGACTCTAATGATCTCCAGGACGGTGAAGTATCTGGGTGTTATCCTGGACTTTAAGCTGACCTGGAAAGATCACATAGAGAGACAAATACAAAGGGCCACTACAACCCTGTGGGTATGTAGAAGAATCTTTGGAAAAACATGGGGGTTAAACCCCAGGGTAACAATGTGGTACTATACTGTGATAGTAAGACCAATGATCACTTATGCTTCTGTTGTGTGGTGGCCTGCTGTAACCAGGCTTTACATTCAACAGAAGCTAACACAACTCCAAAGACTCGCCTGTTTGGGAGTCACAGGAGCAATACGCACAACCCCCACAGCAGCTCTGAAGGTCCTTCTGGACCTCGTGCCCCTTCACTTGGTGATTGAGGCCGAGGCTCGGAAAGCGGCCTACAGGCTGAGGTGCGGTGGTCAGTGGAAGGCCGGAGGAGAACAATTAGGACACACTAGAGCCCTTTCCAACGCGATAGGGACTCACTCACGTCTGGAGGCCAGGAGTGATGATATGGTGTCTTCCTTCTCCTTCTCAGAACCCTTTGAGGTTGTCATCCCCAAAAGGGAAGACTGGAACCCACTCGAGGACATACTCAAGCCCGCCGATATCGTCTGGTTTGCAGACGGATCGAGGTTTGAGGAAAGTACTGGAGCGGGGATATACGGTGAAAGGCCCAGGGCTGAAGCTTCTTATGCCTTGGGCAAATTCGCCACAGTATTCCAGACCGAAATTTTTGCTATTTTGGTCTGCGCACAGGAGAATATCCGAAGAAAATATTCCAACAGGCACATATATATTGTCATGATATCCTTATTGCGATACATAATTATCGATAACATTAAAAGTAGCATGGGATAATTTGGCATTGCGTGTGGTTTACATAGCTCACATCAATATGTGGTTGGAGAAATAATAGATAATGTATAAAAATTCACTAAATAAACTTAAAAAACGTAAAATGTTTATTTCATATAACCTAATGATTCAGGAAAGAGTTTCTTCAAATATTAAGAAAGACAATGTAATATTGATATTAATATTTAAACCATAATAAGTTAATAGTGTATGCAAATATAGGCCGTGCTGAAATATAATATCCCATATGAACATTTAGTCATTTATCAATCGTCAAGAAGGTTGGTCGATGACAGAAGGAAAATGAAGAAAAAAATATTTGAGAGAAAAAAAAGTCAGATGAAAAAAATGTCAAGAAAAGATGGAATGGTGAAGGAAACTTGAATTAATAAGATTTTCAACAGTTGCGCATGGTAGCTAATGTTTTCTAATGATATTAATGAAAATCAGAGGTTGAGAAAGTAACAAATATAAAATCTTCATTTGCCAGTTGAGGGTAAATTAATCCAATGTCGAGGGATTAAACATGGATACCGAACGTCAATTTTACAAGTAATAAATTAATAAATAGGAAGAACGAGCCATATGAAAGTTAATAAAAGAAAATTATAACAGCAGGATTTTAAGGTTTATTTACGAGCGGCAGACATTTTGGTGAATAAGTGAATAAATTTTAGAAAAAGACAGGTGAATCCGATATCGCCTCCTATCATTATAGGAAAACAAAGTAAGATCTTACAATAACTATAAAATCGCAAATTTTAAAAGTCTCGAGCATTCTTAATATTAATAAGGATTTTCAATCATTAATTTTAAGATATTTAATTTTATAAAATTTCATTATTTATTTCAATATATTGTTATCTATCTAAATTTTTACATTTCTTTATTTGTTTAAACCCATATTTAATTGAAACTGCTCCTTAGATCAGAGTAACTGTTACGCAGGCTATGCTCAGTTATTTCATGCTCTATAATTAGGTATACCGAAAGGTATTGGCGCGCCGGGCAATTTGAAATATTAGTAAAGGTAGGTTATAATTTGAATATCAAATAAATATCTTTATTAAAACAATATTTTAAAATTATTCTTATTATTTAAAGAATATTATCATAAAAGCAAATATCATAACATTATATATATATATATATATATGTAGCGACAGTCAAGCGGCCCTCAAGGCCCTTGCATCAGTCCGGACCAAGTCAATCCTGGTTCAAAACTGTAGACAGGCCTTCTGTGAACTTGGCTCATCCAACTTGGTCAAGCTTCTCTGGGTGCCAGGACACAGCAACATCGAGGGTAACGAGCGGGCAGAGGCTCTGGCCAAAGGGGGCTCTCAGAGGCCCCTACTGGGTCCGGAGCCGGCTCTCGGTTACCCTAGATCAAATGCCAAGAAGTCAGTAGAAGACTGGAGACGGTCCCAGTTCTTTGACTTCTGGGCCTCCTACCCAGGACTCCGGCAAGCGAGGCTCCTGATCTCGGGGCCCTTGCCGAAGCGAGCGGAACAAATCCTGCGACTAAACAGGAAACAGGTCAGAACCGTAAGTCTTTTGACTGGACACGGCTCTTTCAGAAAACACCTGCACACTATGGGGGTGGTTGACAACCCCGACTGCAGGTTCTGCGGAGACGAGGAGGAGACTTCCATCCACGTCCTTACTTCCTGTCCTAGTCTTATGTACTTGAGGCACAAACACTTCGGCATTGGCTTTCCGGTGCCGGAGGAAATAAGGAATGCCCCTATAGGAAGGGTTTTGGCCTTTGGGTTAGAATCCAGCCTGGATGGGGGAATTCAATAAATTCGTAGCGGTAGCACAATGGGCCACAAGGCCAGAGTGCGGTGACTCTCAGTCGCCCCGCTAAAAGAAGAAGAAGAAGAAGAAGAAGAAGGGCGTCTAACACCCCTTTGGCAGCGACCTAGGCGTCTGACGATTTACATATGTTATCTGTGACCTTCAAACAGGTAATGTGCAAATTTTCAGCCGGAGGTATGATCATTTTTTGAGCAACATTTTTTTCATTTTTGAGTCGTCTGACGTGTCCTTTGCAGGGGTTTTGAGCAAAATCCTTGCAGATGGCACTTCCCGATGGTCCCCCCAACCACTTCTTAAAATTCCAGCCGGAGATAATATCGTAGTACCTCTGCGGCCGCCAGCTGATTTGTGTGATTTGTTTTAAAATGCATAATTTTGCAATGTTCATTTCTTTTTAAATAATAATAGCAATTGGAATGAATTATAGCCTATGTACTTTTATTGTACAGTTCAAAACGAACATTTTCCTCCCTTTTATTGTTTTGCATAGGACTTATAGTTTTCGAGACATTCAAAGAAAACCGATGGAAAACACGGTCTAAAAAATTAAACTGTTTAAATACACAATACGCCGACCTCGCAGAAACTGCAAAACTGAGCTGTGAACTTAAGTTGACCCCCTGAACACGTTAAAACAGAAAAACTGCCCCGACCAGACAATTCACATTGAAATCCTAATTTGACTACACTAAAAATGAGACAAAATCATGTAATTGGCATTCGCCTTATAAACCAAAGTTTATTTCCATGTTAACGAACATGAAGTAAAAGTAGGAATCTTTTGAACGATCTACATTCATCCATATGCGGATATCAAATAATAATTTATAGAAGGAAAATAAATGGTAAAACATTTTACGTTAAATCCAGTAGTTTTAAAATCTTGTAGACAGTAATGATAATATTTTCAATCAATAATCCCGATTTGCAATTCACTCGGAGCGAGAAACTTGCTGAAATACAGGAACAGTCGTATCTGGGATAAATTAATGTCGCTAAAGTGAGAGGAATAATAAGTCATGCACTAATCAATTTTATGAATTATTCATGCCCGTTCAAGGGAATACGTCAGATGTAAAAGAAAATGCTAAAATATGTATTCTAAAGAAAACTCTATATAATTTAGGAATTAAAAATACACCTATAAAATGGATGAGTAATATATAGAAAAAATATCATTAACAGTTCATTAAAGTACTATGTACTTACCCAACGTGTCTCACTGGTGTCTTCCAAGGGTCTCTTTTGGGACCATTGACATTCATATTTTATGCTGTAGCAGCCCTAACGGTGGGAATACCTACTGTTCACATCTCACTGCCTAAACATTTACTTTCAACAGGCCGTGATAAATTATAAAATGTCCAATATTCCTGTTTATAACTTTATATTATAAGACATTGAATATCCTGGTGGAAATTTTCTTTTAGTTTAGTTTATTATCTTAACCACAACTATAGGAGAAAACATTGGCGTGTTTTTCCTCGTTTAGTCCATAACTCCATTCTAGGTAAACTTAGTAGTAACATTATGTAATATTTGTTATAAGAAATAAGGTCGTCCATTATAATTATTTTTAAATAGGATGAATACAAAACAACATATTCCATTTATAGTTATCATTCCAACGTGATTTTTTCCTTATGGTTATGTACACATGCTATGCTAGTTCTATTTATTTTGTCAATTTGAATTTGTTTTATGACATGTTTTACTAATTTTTTTTGTAAAAATAAGAGAAACAAAAGACATTTATTATTGTTTAGTTTTCAATTTAGTTAAAAAATTGTAATAGTTATTTATGTACCAAGGGTCGCAAGTGCCCTTTTTTTAGTCGAGAATACAGTTTGCAATCCGAAGCCCATAGGGTCGAGGTTTGCAAGTATTCGAGAAAAAAAAATTGCACTGTACGACCTGCGGTGCATATTATAGTTTTCGTCATATCCATGAATCATTAAACTAGAAAAAAACTTGAGAAAAACCGCTGCCCAAGGAATCACTACTTCCACATCCAGATTCTCTATCCAAGTCACTCACAACGAACTTTGTATGTGAAAATAATTGTTTATGGAACTTTAATAATATATTTGAAATCCTCTACCCCAAAAACCCATAAAACTATACCCCACATCGGTAGTGGGGTGGGGGGTGGTGATAGGGGGGTGGTAGTGGGGGGTGGATGAAGTAAAAAATATTTTGAGGTTTTTGGTTCCTGTACATAAACTAAATCACATTTTTTTTTCATCCCCTTTAATAAGGAGGTGGGGGTGGTAATGGGGGTGGCTAATGCCAAAAATTTTGAGACCTTAGCTTCTCTTGTATATACTAAATACCAATTTCATGGACTCTTACCTGCTTGATTTACCCATTTACCCCATATTTACCCCAATTTACCCCCCAACCCTTCGACGGAACAAGATGAAAATATAATCTAGTTCTAGATCTCGTTAAAGTACATATGTGCACCAAATTTCAAGTCAATATCTTAAACGGTTCCAGAGTAAACGTGCGCACAAAAAAAAGTTACAGACAGACCGACAGACAGACAGACCGACAGACAGACAGAAATTTTTTTTTCGCTCAAACTTAAAATCTCGACGTTTCATGACATTTTAAGCCTATTTGGACAATAAAAATTTTTTAAAATTTGTTTGTCATTACTATACTTCCACTGGACGTGGAAGTAAAACTAGTGGAAAACTATAACTATTTGAATAAGATATCATATTTGCTAATAGTAAAGATAGCGATGCTTGGAATATCCATGGCAACCGTCAATAAAATAAATTTAGGACTCAGCTTCTATTCAGATGTCAGCTACTGTTAAGATATATTAAATCATATTATTACAATAGCTCTGAAGATTTTTGAAAATAATGTCGGATATAGAAGATATAGCAAGTAAGGCTTACCTGGATTGACTTGACGTTATGAAAAACAACGACCCGTTGCCAATGGCAATAAGTATTTGGTACATAAAGCGCCACTTACTGTCGACAGAACAATGGAATTAGAGCATACTTTCGAGGGAGATATGACGAAAAAGATTTTTAAGCAGTTGAAAATATCATAAAATGAGCGAAGGACAGCTAAAGACTGGCATTTTGTGCTGGAAAAATAATGGGTGAGTATTTCGCGTGCTGTTATACATGTGATTAATAATAATTTAATTAATATACTAATATACTTCTCTGGCATTTTTTCCTGCTGTGTGAAGCGAGAGTACTTTGGCAAGATTTTTCTTTTTATAAAAATAGTTTTTTTCTGAAATCTATCGGAAATGTCTACATTTTCGGCGCGATTTTAGAGCGAAAAATACACAATTCCAGTATTTTAGTCCGTTGCTAGGAAACTATCAGAAAACAGACTGGAAAAGATCCGTTGCCAAGCAAAGATCAACAAAGCCGTACGGGAATGTTACTTCCCGGCCTAGGCCGGGAAGTAACATTCCCGTACTGTTTTTTATATATATTTTAATATGTTAATATTTTTAATTTTTATACGTTTAAAATAGTATTGATTGTGATTTCAGAATTTTTCTTTTAAATGTTTATATTTTTTTGGATTTTTATACGTTTAAAATAGTATTTATTGTGATTTCAGAAAAAATAGTATGTGTACTTCGGTGTGAAAGCACATTCCCAGACTTCGATGCTTGTTGGCCTCGTCTAGCGCCTCGGCCAACAATTGCATCGTCGTCCGGGAATGTATCGCTTTCACACCTAAATACACAATATACTATTTTCTGAAATCGATCGGCAATGTCTACATTTTCGGCGTGATTTCAGATCGAAAAATGCACAATTCCAGTATTTTAGTCCGTTGCTAAGAAACTATCAGAAAACAGGCCGGAAAAGATCCGTTGCCAAGCAACGATCAATAAGACTGTACGGGAATGTTACTTTCCCGGCCTAGGCCGGGAAAGTAACATTCCCGTACGGTTTTTTATGTATATTTTAGACAGTAAATAAATACACGCAGACAAACCAACTCACATTAAAATTGTATTTATTAGTAAGCAGTTAGATTGTAATGAAGAAATGTTATGCATTAATACAAATTCCTTAATTGATAATAATATTGATTGTGATTTCAGAAAAAATAGTATGTGTATTTCGGTGTGAAAGCACATTCCCGGACTTCGATGCTTGTTGGCCTCGGCTAGCGCCTCGGCCAACAATTTGCATCGTCGTCCGGGAATGTATTGCTTTCACACCTAAATACACAATATACTATTATAGAAAATATGAAAATGAGTTGTAAGACTCTTTTTTATTTTTAAAGAGATAAAGGTGTTGTAGTAAAACAAGTAAAATTTAAAGGTCTATGAAGATTTTGGTTTCGATATTTCTTTTTGTTGCTGTTCAGTAGATCATGAGATTTTTGGATTGAAAGCCTTGACTATAACACACGCCTAACGTTTTTGACGTATGATGGTGTTACACTCTGTGTATATAGTAATATAAACCTTCGAGTAATCTCAGGTAAAACTACTATTTATAATAAACATGAAATCACTAGGAAGCCAACCTACCTGGAGTAAATAAAATAAGCCTATAATAAAGATTATTTTAAAATTTTAATTTGGTTTCCCCGAATAAATTATAAAGAAATTGTTATCAACAAGGTAAAATACAGAAATTTTCAATAGGGGGAAGACAAAATTTCTGTCGATTCTAAAATAAATTAAGTAGTTTCACACTTGATTTTGTCACTGAACCACTGTAACAAAGTGGAAGTTAATATTTTTTTATACCATTCTGTATCGTTTATATTTCTGTGCCTGTCATCCTATCAATGTAAGCATATTTTATAGACTAGCGGTACATGACCAGTCAGGTGCAACGTTTTTAAAATGCATGCCAATCATATATATGAATGAAATTACCATGAATATGCCAGAAACGCAAATTTTAGGCAGTCGTCGCGTGCAGAAGGGTGTACAAATCGATTTTTTTTGTTTTTTTTTGTGCGTTTTTTTAAATTTTAAAATATATGCCAATAGTGCCAAACCAAAAGCCGTGAAAAATAATCCAGCGAAAATTCATTGGCATGCAGTTTCCGGGCGCAAAACAACTTTTGATGAGCACATTAAGTCGTAAAATTTTTCGGTGTTCTTGAGGCTTTTCGTTTGGCACTATTGGCATCCATTTTAAAATTATAAAAAAAGAAAAAACCAAAAAGAAACAAAAAAAATCGATTTGCACACCATTCTGCACGCGACAACTGCCTAAAATTTGCGTTTCTGGCATATTCATGGTAATTTCATTCATATATATGATTGGCATGCATTTTAAAAATGTTGCAACTGACTGGTCATGTACCGCCAGTCTATTATATCTTAGGTTAATTTTCGTATTTTAAAAAACTCCGAAACTGAAGCTGGTAAAAATTATGTTTTCTACGATTGCTAACAATCTGTAGTTTTTTTCATTATTATTTGTCAGTATCACTGAAAGAAAGTAAAAAGTATGAAAAAAGTAACAATATTTCATATTTGTGCATAGCGAGTACATTGAAAACAATTGAGATTGTCTCACGAACTTCGCTTTGCAAACGCAAACTATGGATTTATATTTTGAACTTTAAGTTTTGAAATTTATTTATCTATTTATGGACCGTCGTGGAAAAAATAATCTACGAGACTCATGTGTAAAGTGCCTTTTTTTCACTCATGGGATTACCGCACTCACCTAGGGCTTGTGCGTGAAAAATATTCCGCTTTATGCACTTGTTGCATAAATTACCATTTTTTCAATTATTCGTAAATAATAATAATTAGTTAGCTTTTGAAAACTACACTGTATTTCCTTCTTAGTAGTAGTTAAATGTGTGTATTATTTAAGGAAGGAAAAACATATTATTGAAAAAAAAATTTAACCACTTACCACTTTCAAGGAATGTTGCTAAAACTTGTGTTCCATCATGGGCCCTATTTTCTAATATGGATACTGAAGTCGGTTAAAAATAAGTTTGAATTCGTTCTTTGTTCATTTTTTACACCGACCTTTCCTGTTAGTTCTACCCTAAAATAAGGTATAAGGTATAAGGTAAATAAGATAACAGCTGACACGATATTTTTGTGGAAAACATCAATTAATGATTGGGACACAAGCCCCTCTATAGTAAAAAAAAGAAAATCTCTTGTGGGAATTATTCGTGGGTCAAATGATAGATTTACTGTACTATTCAAAATACATAGGAATATGGTATTCTAATGTCTGAAAAAATATTTTTTATTTTGTGTGCCAGTGTTAATTTTGTCCAATTAATAAAATTGACTTAAAGTAGTGTCATTTATTTAAAAGAATGCATTTTATTCGAATTTCTCGAGTTTTCAATAATAAATTATTCTATATTGCCAATACTTTACGATTTACACTAGTCCAAAAATGTGAAAATGTATGCTTCCCTGCAGATTTTTGCAATTATCTCTATTCCCATTGTCCCCACGCCCACGTAGTAAGTAGCTATTACCAATATTGAAGATTATAAAGAATCCTAAAACTTTTGTTTGAACAATTTTCTTCCACTATCAATCGTTTACAAATTACATGTAGCAGCTCAAAAATTTCATTATTTTTCATACTTCAAGATGCTGTAATTTTAAAACAGTTCACCGTGGAAGAAAATTATTTAAACAAAAGTTTTGGAAAATTTTATAGTTTACAATATTGACAATAACTAAGTAGGTCAAAGGGGACAGAGATAATTGGAAAAATCTGCAGCGAAGCACAAATTTCTACCATTCTGGCGGCTGTAAATCGTAAAATATTAACATAAGAGAAAAATTTAACAAACCTTAAGATAGAACTAACAGGAAAGGAAATAATTAGGGAAAACCTATTTTGACCGACATTTTTTCAACATTGCGGCCGTAGCTATAACGATATCTTTGTAGAAAATATTAATTAATGATTGTGGCACCCCCACCCCCCACATTATACAAACAAAAATTCCTTGTAGAAATTCTACACGATCACTCCTCATTTTTTGCTCTACAGACTGTATTATTATAGAGTCTATCTATTCTCAATTGAAAAAGCGACGTTGATCTTTACCGCGGCGGTACTCTGACAGCGGCACAGATCAAACGCCGATGCTTTGGAACTTAGACTGCCGCACAAGCAGGAAAAAAGTACAATTTTTTGGACAAAAATCTGTTGACAGTCGGCATTTTATCCTATTTGAATAAATCAAACGGGAAAATACTCGTAAAATATTGTACTTTAAAATGGTACTGCGGCGAAGAAGGTTGAAATTAGCATAACCTATAAAAACATCCTTAGAATACACATATTCGGAATTATAAAAAATGAACAAAACAACCAAATAAAATAAGCAATAAAATAACAAAAAAAAAAAAAATAAATAAAAGTAAATACTTAGAGAAAATAGAAACAAAAAAAAAATAAAAAAATTTTATTTTATTTTCTGTATCAAATTTGAATAAGAATAAATTATAAGGCACTATTCCTCATAAGACTTTTGTATCCATGCATTAGATGTATGTACAGGGTTATTCATTATATTTAGGCCACTCTTTATTATCGTTATTATTGGAGATAGAAAAGAAAGTTTCGGACGAAAGTTGTAGGGCTGTAACTGAACTCCTTTAATAAGTCAATGGAAACACAGTGACTTGCAGAAATTGAGGGGTACAAGAAGTAATAATATATTTTTTATATGAAACGCTGACAGATTTAATAACAGAATACTTGTCATTTCCGTTCGTATAATAAATAGCTTAAATACGATTTTCAATGTTCAATAACTCGAAAATGGTTAAAGATAAGACTATCATATATCACATTTTTGAAATCAGAAAAAAAAAGAGCAATTCAAAAATTCAACAATACACAGGGCGCTTCATTAAAAAAAATTATTACTTTTCCTCAATTTCTGCACAACCACTGTGTTTCCATTAACTTATTAAAGGGGTTCAGTTACAGCCCAACAACTTTCGCCCGAAACTTTTTTTTTCTATCTCCAATAATAACGATAATAAAGGGTGGCATAAATATAATGAATAACCCTGTACAGTATTGTCAAAAAAATAATTTAATTTGTAATGTTAATATTTTTTGTAACATTACTATTTTATATGCACTATAGTCTGTTTTTAAATCAGGAGGACTGAATATAGAAGTCCCATTCATACCATAGAAGTATCCAGAAAATACACTAGAACCTTTTTGGCGTTTTGAGCAACCAATAATACACCACTACAGTATATTTGTGTGTATTTTATTACATTATATAATGCATTGACATCTATTTGATACACCATCCATACCATTTACACAGTATAAAGTCATCAAGTAATTAGCCACTTTCACCTTCAGATTTATACAAAAGGGATTAAAAACCGATATATAATGTGCAAATGATAAAACAGAAATTAAACACAATAATTTATGACTCTAGATGATATTAATTGTAAAATTTATATTTATGCGTTATAAAATTTTAGTTTCGATATGCTTTGTATCCAGGTCTTGGAATTATTATTATTATTTTATGAATTAGATTAAGTTAGTTTTATTACTACTAGTGTATAATTTTAAGAATTATATAATAGTATAATAATATGCGATTATTGAAAAATTCGTCATAACAACCTTGCATTACAGGTTTTCCTAAAATATTGTAAGGTTGATAAAAATGTGATTTCGCTTAATTTATACATCCAAAAATGTTCTGTATATCATTGAACGTTTAGATTATTTAATAATATATATAATATATATAGATAAATACATATTCGTCAACGTCACATTGCTCTCAAATACACACGTTTTAGAAATACGTTGAATTAAACTTACGACTAAACCTAATAGGTTATATCAACGTTTAATTGACGTCGATTTTAAACGATAAAATTTCCATAGTACATCAATGTTGTATCAACGTAGTTTTGTTGCCCTTTTTCATCGTCATAATACTACTTTTATCGGATATAAAATAAACCACCTGTAATCAATATATGGTTGATTTTATTTATTTTATCAATGTTTCTTCAACGTCAAATATTGTCCCTTTTTTACCTTATAATATTATGTTTAATAAATGTTTATTAAATAATATCTAATAACGGATAGTTGTAAAAATGGTCTAGGACATGTGAGAATCAACGTCGCTTTTATAAGCGAGTTTAACGTATCATAACTAAGTTAATAATTACTATATGTTAATATGTGGTTATAAAACAGGCACAAAGTACATATTGTTTAACGTCATATTGATCAGAAATATAAACGTTTTAAAAACACGTTGAATTAAACTTACGACTAAACCTAATAGTCAATAGATTTTCTTATATCAACGTTTAATTGACGTCGAATTTAAACGATAAAATTTCCTTGGTACATCAATGTTGTATCAACGTAGTTTTGTTGCTCTTTTTCATCGTCATAAAACTACGTTTATCGGATATAAAATAAACCACCTGTAATCAATATATGGTTGATTTTCTCTATTATATCAATGTTTCTTCATCGTCAAATAGTATGCATTTTTTACGTCATAATATTACGTTTATTAAATGTTTATTAAATAATATATAACAACGGAGAGTTGGAAAACGGGTCGAGGATATGTGAGAATCAACGTCGCTTTTATAAGTGAGTTTAACGTGTCATAACTACGTTGAAAAAATGTCGTAATTAAACCAGTGGTTACAATATTCATTATATTAACGTTATATTAACGTCGAAAAACAAACGTCTATTTATGACCAATAATCAACGTTGACTTTTTCAACGACTAACGTTATATCAACGCTTACAACGTTATATCGACGTTAAATAAACGTGGGTGTGTTTACTGGGATCTTAAAGTACAATACTTTACGAGTATTTTCCCATTTGGTTTATTCAAATCGGATAAAATATCGACTGTCAACAGATTTTTGTCCAAAAAATGGTACTTTTCTCCCACTGTGCACCGTCTCCAACTGAGTTTAGCAAGAGTATATACTTTTTATGAAACATTGCATTGTTTTAAAGTTATAACACAAACAATTAAAGACATTTTTCCATTTTTTGTTTGCTTTCCATCTTAAATTGGTTTCTGCAAATTTAGGCACACTCTATTTACATCCAAATACACCTGAAAACCCCCAATGAAAGGCTTTCTATTTAAATTCTTCCAGGATTTGCCTAAATCTTGCCTATAGCTTACCGTTAATAATCTTTGAAGAAACAGTTAATTTTACGTTATATTATGCATTATCCAAATATTATTACACACAACAATATTTTGGGTACAATGGTACTAGTAATATAAAACTACTATTCACTCACCTACCGTATTTGCATATTTTACGAGGAATTCCTCAAGAAACTTCTAGTAAAACAGGTAGGTATTCATTTATAAATAACAAATCATGAGGATACCAACTTACCTGATGGTTATTCCATTTTGGGATAATTATTGGAATTTTAAATATGAACGTTATTTTCTTGAACAATTTACCAGGTAATTATCATTGGACAGGTGATATAAATGTAAAACTATAAACTCTTAACACTAGGTTGATAAAATGTATTTCAATAGTTCAGTCAGTTCAGTTGTCATTTTGTAACTACTAAAGTGGAAGTTACTATTCGATATTTTGTGTATTATTTATATTCCTGTGTACTTCATCCACAAATGTAAGTATGTTTTATTTAGATCTTAAAGTAATTATTCTTTTAATAGACACGAAGGTTCTTAAAGAGGCTGTAAAACTACACCACTCGTTAACTAAGGCACTAGTTCAGTGACAAGAGAACACTCAGCTTTTTTATTACATCTCTGTACAAACTAATTGTTTTTAATTGTGAGTTTTAAAACACGGATAGTAAAGTTAAGATAGCAAATAGTGTTAGTTATAATTGAAGGGGTTAGAATAAAAAGGGTAGGTATAAGAACACTTTTTTGAAATTTTGGGATAAATGCGTTTGGTTGAAGTTTATACGAATATTTATTAATATAAAAAGTTTTAAGTGAATATTGGGATATTTAGTGACGTCTAGCGTCCAGTAGATATTCAAATAGAACTGCAAAATTAATTCGAGTAGAAACGATACAAAAGCACTCATTACCTTTTTTTATTCTTTTAGTTTTAAAGTCTAAATATGCTAATAAGGTTAGTGGTTTTCATAGCTTTACAATGTTTATTTTTATCAAATATCAATATTACAAATTTTCAAAGGCGAGTCACACATATATAGCTTCTAAACGTTTTCAAGTTCATATGATATGACCAAAGAATCATTTTATACATTTTCGCTTTTAAATACATTAATCATTAGTGAAATAGTGATAGGTACAAGAAAAGACGAAGAAAAAAAAATGCCTTCAGACCAATTCCCATTTCAAATATGCAAAGCGTTCAGAAATATATTCATTTAAATTTAAATCAACACTTGATGAAAAATTTCCTCTTTCTACGTGCAGCCTTTTTTTGATAATGGTAGACCATTTAATAATTCGCAAAAATGTTTTACTGTAATTTAAATGAAAACCTATAAATATTACTTTACAATAATGGAAAAATCTGCAATTCTTTCTGAAACACGTACCACCCAGGTGCCAAAATTTTTATTTTTTATAATAAACTAAAACACAACAGCAAAAAAAATAAAGCCTCAACAACCAAAGGAAACAAGAAAAAATCCGATTTCTAATGTGACTACTCTTTCCACGTCTAAAGATAATGTTACTCACAAAATTGTATTCAAGGAAAAGAAAACTCCAGCAAATATTATCAAAGGAAACAAGAAAAAAAACAAGCTCCAATGTGACTACTGCTTCCAAGCCTGCGACAATTCGGATTCGAATTTTGACATGATTGATAGTGAGATAATGGTTTCTGAATATGAAATATTGAGTAATTTTATAACTGTTTTCTATTACTTTTTGTTTTTTGCATATAAGTTGGAATATTTTAAGTATTGTTTTATAATCAATGAACTTTAAACTCAATTATCCCAAAATGCTTGAAATATTACTTGTGTCCTCTTTTAAACCCTTTAATTGTGATTTTACTTATGGTTAGAAATCGCTTGCAATATGGAAAGGAAATAATAATGAAGTGCATTTAAATTTTACTTAGAACCAATGAGTACTGTAGTTTAGGGCGCCATAAACATGAAAAAAAACGATCAAAATCGGCTGCCCATTAAACTTTTGTGTGAGAGGCAAGGGGTTAATAACGGTTATTTGAAAATATCTTGAAAAATATGAAGTTGGCAAAAAAAAATTAATATACAATTTGAAGCTTATAAAATTGTCTTGAATTTAAGACTAGTCCCGTCAAATTTGGTCAAAAATTGAACGAGATATGGTTTTATTTTTTAGATTCAGTGCTGTTTCACCCTTTTCTAAAAGTTGTTTATTAACTCAAAAATTAAAGATATACAGAAAAAAAGTTTAATACAAAGTCAAAAGGCAATTCAGTTCTCTACAATTTAGTTCTTAGTACAACCTTCTAAAATAAAATTGGCCAAGTTATGGTTATTTGTTTTTAAAAAAGTAGGTTTTTGCCAAAATTGTAAATTTATTATTTTAAATTGCGTTCTGACCAAAAAAATAATAATTCACACTTTTTATATCCTTTGAAATAATAAATGAAATGACGTATATGATTTTGATTATAAGTAATTTATTGTCTAAAAAAAGTATTTTTTTTTTAAACGTGTTTTTATCCGATTTTGTTATTATTGTTATTATTATAATTTTTAAACAAATAAAATGCTACAAATTGTTATTGTGAAATAAAGTGTATTTAATTAGCTTTAAAATAGGACTAACTGTTTTCATTTATCTTAATTGCATCGTCTTCTATAGCCATTTATTGCAAAAAAAGAAATTTTAAGGCGTACAAAAAAAGTTAATGTATTTTCTTTAACTATACTATTAAAGCCAAACGATCACAAAGGGATTTTCAGTTTTATCGCTTAGTTTTATTGCTATATGTTAGTCCTGTCAATGAGGAGTTCTAGGGGAAATGACGAGATCCCAATTTTTGAATTCAGGGCTGTGTTTGGACTAGTTAGAAGGTAAACATGCCAAATGTCCTCGAACATTTGTTTTGTATCTGTTATAATTTTCGAGGTACACGCTCGTCAAATTGGCAAATTTTTGCAAATTTTTGAAATTTTTTTTTCTGCCTCACGTTTTTTGATAATCTTTGGCACCGTAGTCCCTGGATAGAAGGAAGTCATATAATAAACACAACCATTCATTGAAATTGAATTGAATTTAAAAAAAAAATTAAAATCAAATGATATTAAGGCACGTTAAGTACATACATTCAAGGCACGTAATGACGAAAAAATCATAACATAAAGATCACATCATTTTTGCTTTCTTGTTGCGAGAGACTCCTGGGGTCAGTTGAGCTGGTGGCTCCTCCTCGTCTCCTTCGAGATTAAAATATAATTTATATAAAACTGGGATAATAGAAACGAGTAGAAGTTGCAGTTGTCGACTATGACTACGACAACCTATTTGATTCATATTTTACACGGACACGGCACCATTCACCTTTAAAGGTGCCATTAAATAAAAATAGATAAAATTAAATAAATAGATATTCGAAGTCGGTCACGCCTGAGTGTAACTTTCATTTGTTTCGTAATAGTCTACCACGCTATTCTGCATATAAAATTTGTATGCCAGAAGTGATAGTTTAATGCGTATTGGGCAGCGTCCGACTACAAATTACATTTTTATTGGTAATAGTCTTATTAAAAATACTTTAATATCATTTTAAGGTAAAATTGTTATATCGTCTAACCTACGGAAAGTTTGCTCGAACCTGAAAAACGCATTGTATATTGTGTAACTTGTGTATTTAAAAGATACTGGCAATCGGCAACACGCGGCGGTAACTATTAATTATTTCATAATAGTCTTTTTAAAAATACTTTAAAGTTAAAATTATTATATCAACCTATATGAAGTCGGTTCGAACCTGAGAGACATCCTGTATATTGCGCTTTAGATATCTTGTGCGTCCACATATTTTTGTGTGCTTAATAAAAAATATTGGTAACATTTTACTCTAAAATTATTATAGACATGGTGTATATAAAAGATGAGAGTTTACACGCCTCTAACGATCGCTCTGTATGACTGATATAATTCAGTTTCAATAGAAAGTATTCTAATAGGCTGTTTTATATACATTCCAAATTCTAAACAAAAATATTTAGTCAAACAAAGTTTATCGTATTTAATAGATATTCGCAATCGGCAACGCCCGACTATACCTTTATTCATTTCATAATATTCTTATTAAAAATACCATGTTCCATATTTTAGGGTAACATTGATATATCATCTAATCTACATAAAGCTGGTTTGAACCTGAGAGACACCCGGCATATTGCGGTTTATAAATCTTGTACAACTTCACATTTTTGTATGCTTAATCCAAACCGTAGTAACGTTTTGCTCTATAATTAAAATGAAACCTATTTTACGTACAAGTGAGAGTTTGCAGGCCTCTGGTGGTCACCATGTATTACAGATATGGCACAATTTCTTCTACTATGCTGTTTTACGTATGTTTCAAATTGTTATTATATATTTTAAGTCTAACAGAAGTTATCGTGTTTACAAGAGACGGTATACACACACACACACACACACATACATACAAACAGACATTTTTTTATTCGATATTTGAGTTCAGTCTGTTATGAAAGGGATTTCTGTAAAAAGAAAATTTCTACGATGATTATTAAAAATTTATGTCCAGTTATAATAAAGAGAAAAAATATAAAAGCCATTACTAAACGATAAGAGATACAAAAAAAATAATAGAGACATTATTGTGGGAAATTTTTTCAGCTTCAATTCTATACATGACCAGTTTTCGGCTAGGACTAACCGTTTTCGAGATATGAGCGAAAAACCAAAAACAGGGACCTTCCTGCATCACTGCACCTCTCGCACCTCCTATGTTCGGGGACTTTTGGCATGTTTACCTCCTAACTAATCCCCAAACACAGCCCTGAAGTCAAAAATTGGGATCTCGGCATTTCCCGCTGGACCCCCTTCTTGAACGTTCATTGTATTTTAAAACTTTTTTTTTAATTTAGGTGGTTTTGCAAATGCTCAATTTTTTGAAAATAAAGTCGGGATAAATCGCGACTCGAGTCAAATACACATGGACGCTCAGCATACTAAATTTACAAAAAAAAATTGAGAGTTCTGTGTTCTTTACAGAGGAGAGAGTCTCTGAAGAAGAGGAGAGAGTCTCTGAAGAAGAGGAGATGAAGACTGATATGAAAATAAATGTAGAATTTAATTTATGCTGTATAAATTGTATTTTTTATATTCAAAATACACTTTCAAATTTATTAACAAACTCTCATATATGTTAGCCTTATTGAATATTTACAATTTTTTTCTTAATTTGTCGAATATCCCATTATTTGTGGAATAAATTGACAATAGAATAAAATCTTGATGAAGTAGAGCCTTTTTATCGTCATACTTGAGTTCAGCGCACCAAAATACATATAAAATAATATGTCTGGTCATCAGTTCAGAATATTTTGTGTGTGTGTGTGCCGGTGTTATTTGAACACCAGAATCGTTATTAGCCACCTCGAAAACGAATGGGTGAATATTTCTAGGCCAAAATATCCGATATTTTTGAAGTTATAATATTTTCAACATAATTTTTCTAAACAAAACGGTTTTGTTGGTGTTCTAAAAAATTATATTCGACAAACCCAATTGATTTTCTAATGACTTAGTTTTTCTATCTAAGTGGACTCCACTATGGTTACTTATATTAAAAATATTGAAATATTTTAAATACTTATTATTATTTTATTTTTTTTAGATCCTAACATGTCGACTTTAGAACTAAGCATTGCTGAAATCTTGAAGTGTCCCGTTTGCTATGAGATTTTGTCCCCTCCTATTTTTCAGTGCACCGGGGGTCACTCAATTTGCAATAGTTGCTTCGATCGGTTGCAGATATGCCCACAGTGCAGAAGACCAAAAGGATCAGCACGTTGCTATATTTTGGAAGAAGTATGCAATATTTTTTCATTTCCTTGCAAGTACACCACAGAAGGTTGCAGTTTTTCTGCAAAGACTGCAGACATTCAGCTACACGAAAAATGCTGCGATTTTACTCTGAGATTATGCCCAGCACTTGTTATGGGTGATATTTGCAGCTGGATAGGAACCCAACATCTTATGGTAGGGCACTTCAATGAACACCATCCCGAAAATATTTTATTTGAACGTGAAAACAGATTAACGTTTGTTAATTTCAAATTTAAGAAGTTACGTCGAAAAACCTATACGATTGTGCAAATTTCCGATACAATCTTCAGGTTCTTTGGAGAAGTGGAAGATGATGTTTTAAAATTTTCCCTGTACTATTTTGGAAATTCCACGAACAAAAATAGATTTTTCTACGAAATTTGGCTGGTGGATGCAAAATCGGGTATGTCATCGATGGGAACAGTGAGGAGCATTCCGTGTTTGCGTTTAACAGAGGATACAAGAAAGTACGAGGGAGAGATTGCTGCATTCTCTTATCATTTGGTAGTATCACACTGTTGTGATGAAGGGAACTTGACATATATTCTTCGAATTTTAGAAAAAGAGCAATGAATTCAAAAAATGCACATGAGCCGAGCAGATAATAGAAGCTGGGACCTAAATCGAAAAGAATTTAGGTTCAGTTATAGTTACCTAAAGCACAGACCTTTGGTTCTTGTATATGCACTGTCACAGTTTCATTTATACCCCTTTAACAATGAGGTGGGGGTGGTAATGAGGGTGATAGTGAAGGTGGCTGATGCCAAAAATATTTTTGGGGCGTTAGCTTCTCGTGTATATACTAAATTCCAATTTTGTGGACTCTTATGTGCTTGTTTCCCCCCATTTACCCTCCAACCTTTCGGCGGAATAAGATCAAAATTAAATCTAGTTCCAGATCTCATTATAATACGTAAGTGTACAAAATTACTTCCACGTCCAGTGGAAGTATAGTAACGACAAAAAAATTTTAAAAAACTTATTGCCCAAATGGGCTTAAAATGTCATGAAACGTCGAGATTTTAAGTGTGAGCGAAAAAAAATTTCTGTCTGTCGGTCTGTCTGTCGGTCTGTCTGTCGGTCTGTCTGTCGGTCTGTCTGTCTGTCTGTAACTTTTTTTTGTGCGCACGTTTACTCTGGAACCGTTTGAGATATTGACTTGAAATTTGGTACACATATGTACTTTAACGAGATCTAGAACTAGATTATATTTTCATCTTGTTCCGTCGAAGGGTTGGGGGGTAAATTGGGGTAAATTTGGGGTAAATGGGTAAATCAAGCAGGTAAGAGTCAATAAAATTGGTATTTAGTATATACAAGAGAAGCTGAGGTCTCAAAACAATTTTTGGCATTAGCCACCCCCATTACCACCCCCACCTCATTATTAAAGGGGATGAAAAAAAAATGGGATTTAGTGCATGTACAGGAACCAGAAACCTCAAAATATTTTTTTACTTCATCCACCCCCCTCTACCACCCCCATATCACCACCCCCACCCCACTACCGATGTGGGGTATCGTTTTATGGGTTTTTGGGGTAGAGGATTTCAAATATTATATTATTAAAGTTCCATAAACAATTATTTTCACATACAAAGTTTTTTCGTTGTGAGTGACTTGGATAGAGAATCTGGATGTGGAAGTAGTGATTCCTTGGGCAGCGGTTTTTTAAATTAATATCATAAACGGTTCGAGAGTAATCGTGGGCACAAAAAAGAAGTTACAGGCAGACAAATTTTTTTTTGCTAAAATTTAAAACCTTAATATTTCATGACATTTTCAGTACATTTAAACTTTCTTTACCATTACCATACCTATTTACATGATGTGGAAGTCAGACATCGCTGCCTAAGGAATCACTACTTCCACATCCAGATTTCCTATCCAAGTCTTTTACAATGAAAAAGATTTGGAAACTATATTTGCACTGCACTATGTGGAAATAATTTTTCGTAGAACTTTAAAAACATAATATTTGAAATCGTCTACCCCAAAAACCCATAAAACAGTATGCTACAGGTGGTGAGGGTGGCTGATGACAAAAAAAAATGTTGAGGCCTTTGGCTGTTCTACACACACTAGTTCACAATTTAATTTTTGTCTTTTTTTTTACATTTTTATTTAACGTCAGCCTATTTCCGCTACCAGGACCTATTACCGACGTCAGGAGACGAGCTACCCCCAACCTGGAAATTTTGCCGAATCTCTCCTCATAAGAAGAGTAGGGACCTTTTACTTGCCTAACATTTAATAGACAAGGGACCGCCTGCTTTACATCCCCTCCGAAGGATGGTGTATTCACTATGTAATCTTCGTCTCGAAATTACATAGTTTCCGCGTGTACCCTGATATATAAGACGCTAGAAGGTGGGACGGGATCGCTGTGTTTCCCAAGATGGATTTCACCCATCCAAGTACTAACCGCGCTGCACGTTGCTTCGCTGGAGTACCAAAATACAATCACAGTCAAGACGCATCTACGCTCACAATGCAATTTAATTTTTGTTCCCTTTAATAATGGTGAGAGTGGCAAAGGGGTGATAGAGCTGATGCAAAAATTTTTTGAAAGCCAAGGCTTCTCGTACATAGACTGTATTTCAATTTTACGGACGCTTACTTGCGTGCTATACCCCAATTTACCCTCCAACCCTTGATAGGAATAGTTCCAGATCTCGTTATACTATAACATAAGTTTTCAAGTCAATATTATAAACGGAGTCCAGAGTAATCGTGCATACAAAAAAGTAACAGACAGACAGACAGATTTTCTTTTCTCAATCTTATAAGATTGATATTGTAAGAGCAAATTATTACGTGATAATTTAATTTCATTATGAATAATGTGAATATATAACTTCGATATTGTTATTTTTCACACAAAAAACTAAATTCATGTATTTGCGCTTTATATTCTGTATCTCATGGATATTTTAAGTAGTATAATATAATATAATGTATAATTTTCTGCAAATTTCGTATCATAGATCTGAAATAGTTTTTAAAATGTCTCGATACTGTTTACACTGCATTATTCTGGTACGCTTCATTAAAACAATTTCTGTAGTATTTGTTAACAATTTCGAGAACAATTGGCACCCGAATCTAGAAAGAATAAGCCTTCCATTAGTTTGAATATCATTAAGATATATTAAAAGATAGGCCTGTAAATGCGGTGGGAACATAACATTGATTAATGTTCACTAACACAAAAATTATTGGACACATTTTTTTACGCTCTTTAGCAGTCACGGCCAGGTTGGCGCCCTTCACTATGTACGAATTTTTTCAAAACATCTTCGAATACACACTTGACATTTTGGAGTGTCTCTTGAGAATGTAGATTCCTGGCTATTACGTCCCAAAATATTTAGCTTCACCCTATTCGCTTCCGAGTTACTCAAGGTGGTGAGGACTAAGTTTTTGATTGAATTAATTTAGCACCTATTAAAGCTGGAAAAAAATTAAAGAAATGGGGGGGTTATTTTTCAAATTTGCCAACTTCAGAAGAAGCCTACTCTGTAAATAAATAAATAATAAATCCTCCAAAAAAATGATGAGCGTGGGGGAGAAAATCTAAAAAGAAATTTTTCTCCGAAATAAAAATTAATATTAATGGGGAGGAGAAATAAAAATTGATGGGAGGGGGGGGAGAAAATTTTTCCCATAAAAATTATATAACTTATGTCTCAAACTTCCTACTTTTGCTCAACCAAGTACCACCGAAATAAAAAATTATGGTTGGGGGGAGAAAATCTAAAAAAATTTTTTTCCATAAAAATTTCCAACTTATGTCTCAAATTTCTAACTTTTGCCAAGTTCCAGCGAAATAAAAATTGATGTGCGGGGGTAGAAAATTTGAAAGAAAATTTTTCAATGAAAATTGCCAACTTACGTCTCAAATTTCCAACTCTTGCCAGGTCCGACAAGGGGATACATTACCCCCTCCCCACACCCCCCTTTGCTACGGCCCTGACTGGAATGAATCTGAAACATATATCTTGTTAGGATATCGCCAATCAACTTTAAGAAAAATATCTTGCTCTCCACCTTTTCCATACATTTGCGGGTTGTGATACCACTTTTCTGACAAAGGAAAAAGAATGTGTTGGGAAGTTTGGGATTCCTTTCCGGATGTCACCGCCACTTTCATAGATTTGGTTAAAGATCCAAAGCAGCCAAATAATGAATAATTAAGGATGCTTTCAAAGTTTATCACAACGATATACAATTAGTATTCCGACACAGATAACGTTGACCTGTGACGTATGTAGCTATTTGTACAAAAAAGCGGATGGTTGAAAAATTACCCCCAAAAATGCCAATTCACAATTCAATAGATGTATTTATCAAGCAGGATTTGTTTGGGGTATGCTCTGTCAATCAGTCATAGATCTTCCATGTCCATCCAGATGGAGACAGATTGTGGATAACGTTAAATGGTGCCGCTGAGGACTACCTTCCTTCAAATATGAGAAGTGCAAGATTTGCGGGACAAAATGTAAACATTTTTAAAGATTTTGAAATGTATTGAAATTTATTTTTATTAATTAGTACAATTTAGTTATTTTATTTTCTATTAAATGGTTTTTGTTAATTTTATCATTATTTATATATTTTTTGTTAATGCGTTATACAATAAAAAATAGTGAAAATATTGGGATTTTAATATACTATTATTAAAAATAGGTTCTAATGCAACTATATGTGTTATACACGCCACTGGCATGGCGGCTTCATTCAAATAAATGACATTAACCTAAACTGTTTCGACAAAAAAAATTTAGCGCATCACGACTAACACTTTGACCAGGCATTGTCTATGGAATGGTTTCATGGAGTCTATTCAAATGCTTCAGATCCATATTCCTTCTAAGGCTTCACATAATACATAGCAAAAAGCCTTCCTACCTAGTTGATAAGAAGAAGTAAAAACAATAATAATAAATTATAAGCTAAATGATGTTTTGATTAAGAAAGATGCCTACACAGTGTGATTTTGAAATTGAAAAGAATAGTAACCTATGGATTTTTATTGTCCGTTTTATTGCCAGCAGAGGTTTTGTTTCTAGTAGAATTTTGGTACCGGTAGTACAATTTATATTTTCGTCAATTTATAACTTTTGATATTAAATCTAACCTTGGTAATTCCGAGGGCATTTCAGTTGTTTTCCTTTTTTTTTTTGTAGTAAATTCTAAATAAATTTTATAGTTTTTGTTATTAACTAGTCCCTTATAATTGCCTATTTTTTACGTAAATACCTGAACCACTCACCCTCCGGAGCACAAGAAAGCACAAGAAAGGAACCCGTTATTGTCAACGCCAATCAAAGGACAATGTTAAAAATAGCTGACTTTTGGCCCCCATCGCGGAACGCATATAACCTAGAGAAAATGGTTGTAAAAGGCTCAAAATTAATAAACATACATCTTCGCGGTATCAAAAGGCTGGGGAAAATTTTATTTCATCCCTAAAAACATAAAAACAACTCCTAAAATTGCTTTGAATAATAGCTACACTGAATGTGAAAATTATATTTATTTTATGGTAACTATTAGGTATCGAATCAATAGAGATAACAAAAGGGTAAGAAGTACCCCCATTCACACCCTATTTAGGGTGGAACGTCATACACAGCACCTAATATTAAAAAATAGGTACCAAGGTGATTAAAAATGTACAAAATGATTTCTTTATACTAGTTGAGCCAGACCCTCAACTGATCCTGACCTCAGCATTCCTATTTTCAAAAGCAACCCCTATAAAATCTTTTTTCTTTCCTTCTAATATTACATTGTCTAAAGTGCCTGTCATTCCTAAACTGGAGTAGATTTTGATTCATTTCGATCACCTTGTTTCCTATTTTTTAGTATTTGAAGCGGTGAATACGATTCTACCACCTGAATAGGGTAGTTTGGTTGTTTTCGAGGTTGATAAATAACTCGCTATTTGTTCTTTATTAAAAAAACGTATTTACCAAAACTATACAAATCTATTGTAATATTACGTGCTGTAAATATTTTTCATATTCATAGAGGTAGTTTTTCATAATAAGGTTACTCACGTCAAGCCAAAGTGGATATCTGTTCCTTTTACTAGCAGAATATAATTTGGTGCAATAGTAAGTGCCGTGGCATTTTCTTTAGTATTCGAGGCTGTGCATAAAACTGCACCCCCGAATAGAGTAGTTTGGTGGTTTCCGGGGTCGTTAACTAAAGCGCTTTTTTGTAATAATACTTGCTGCGAATATTATTTCTTACCCTTATAGGGGTTGTTTTTGAAAACAGAGATGCTGAGGTTAGGATCCGTTGAAAGTCTGGCTCCACTATTATTAAAAAATCATTTTGTGCCCTTTTAATCACCTGGGTACCTAGTTTTTTAATATTAGGTGCTGTGTATGGCGTTCCACCCCCTGAATAGGGCTAGTTTTTACCCTTTTTTTTATCTCTATTGAATCGATACCTCATAGTTATTATAAAATAAATATAATTTTGACATTCAGTATAAGCTATTATTCAAAGCAATTGCTTTTGTGTTTTTGGGGGTGGAATAGAATTTTCCCCAGCCTTTTGATACCACGAAGACGTATTTTTATTAATTTTGAGCCCTTTCCAACCATTTTCTCTGGGTCTTATGCATTCCGCGATAGAGCAAAAATCAGCTATTTTTAACATTGTCCTTTACATAAGTCAACCTATCTCTGTAGCTAACACCTCCAGTATTTTGGTCAGACGAAATTGATGTAATCCAGTTGATATTTCCACTTAATATTAACTTTTAAACATTTTAAATAATTTTTTATAATTTGTTTTTCTCCATTTAACATAACTTCATTTAAACATTGTAAAGAGATTGTATTTTTACCCTAATTTATTAACTATATTGTTTTTTAAATACCTGAGTTTGATTGTGACCACCTGTAAAAATTTACAGTATATCACAACTTATTTGTTTTGTTCTTGCTTAGAAATATTGTTGAAGTATTGTTGAATACGCTAGTGTCCAAAACTAGTTTTTTAAACGACTCGAACCTCGACCCAACCACTGAGCTTAGCTGGTTGCTACGTTTCTTTTACCTTTGGTTTTCAGCCGCCAACTGGGGGAAAAGGTGACGTTGCAAAGTTTTATTACATTTATGTGTGCATGCTTCTTCTAGATTATACCCATATTCCATTCAGATTTTATCATTTTAGATAGATAGATTAGATACCATAGTTCGGAAGAAATAAAAAATTTCACAAGTACGACCTTGTATTTTTCTTGCTGGGTAGGAAGGTTTTTTGGCGTGTATTATGTGAAGGGATATGGATCTGAAGCATTTGAATCGACTCTATGAAACCATTCCATAGATAATGCCTGGTCAAAGTATTAGTCGTGATGCGCTAAATTGTTTGGTGATTTTTTTTACGAAACGGTTTAGGTGTGCCGTCAAAATAGAATCGCTATTCTGATTTTCTGGTTTTCTGTACTTTCCGAATCCGCTAAAATCCGCTAATACAAAAAAGTAAACCTTAATTTCTTCACGAAAAAAAGGAGTTAGAGAGCTGAAATTTTTTTGAGGTAGGTGAAATAGATAAGAATTGATGGAGCCGGAGGATGGGGGTGGTGGGCCAATTAGGGAAGGGGGAGGAGGTAGGGAAAGAAAAATTATTCAACCCCCCGAACTTTTTCCCGGTCGTGCGATTTTGAAAAACCAAAATAGAATTTGTTCGCTGTTATCTTTAGTATTTGACTGAAAATTTTTTTTAAATAAACAAATTTGTGGGAGGGGAAAAACTTTTTGCATTTTTTTTCAAATGCATTTTTTTTGCATTGGAAAGGGTTCAGAGGAGAAACTTTTTTTACAGTTAAGTGAGGATCTTTTTTTATCTTTATTTAAAAAAAAGAATTATCAATCCAAGTAATAGGAAGGGAGGGAGGGGGCATAATGCGTTTGCGGGAATAAATTGTTAAGGAAAAGGGATAGAGACTTCGGACCTTGATATACGGCAATATAAATCTTTTTTCCATCTTAATATTTTGTCAATGTACCCTTTATCAGAAGTTAAACTGCCGAAATGGCAGTTTATAAATAAGTTGCGCTATTACTACAGTATACACATTGCACAAATCTTGGATTCGGACGAGTACTTTAACAACTAAGTTGGCGTTATAACATTAAAAATGCTTAAAACAAACACTTTTTTGTATATTAGTGTTAAGGAAAAAAAACGTGTATTTTAAAAAAAAGGTTTCACGAAAAGTTACCGTCCGATTTGAAAAAAATTACCAGATTATGTGCTTCCGCGAGGTCTTTAATTTTTTATTTAATTTTTTTTTCGTCAAGTCAATAATAACAAAGTTATCGTGAAAAAACGTGTTTTTGCGAATTTTAAATGCGAATTCCTGCCCCACCTCGTGTGATTAAGCTGAACTAACTTGATAACATGATAAAAGAGAACGCGTGTAACTGAATTTTATAAAAAAAAAAAAAATTAGAAAAAGTTGGTTTCATTTCAAAACCAGATCCGCTCCGCTATAATAGTTTTTCAGAAATGCGATAGGAAATAGTATATTGTGTATTTAGGTGTGAAAGCAGTACATTCCCGGACGACGATGCAAATTGTTGGCCGAGGCGCTAGCCGAGGCCAACAAGCATCGAAGTCCGGGAATGTGCTTTCACACCGAAGTACACATACAATTTTTTCTGAAATCGCAATCAATATTATTATAAATTAAGGAATTTGTATTAATGCATAACATTTCTTCATCACAATCTAACTGCTTACTAATAAAAGCAATTTTAATGTGAATTGGTTTGTCTGCGTGTATTTATTTATTGTCTAAAATATACATAAAAAACCGTACGGGAATATTACTTTCCCGGCCTAGGCCGGGAAAGTAACATTCCCGTACGGTTTTGTTGATCGTTGCTTGGCAACGGATCTTTTCCGGTCTGCTTTCTGATAGTTTCTTAGCAACGGACTAAAATACTGGAATTGTACATTTTTCGATCTGAAATCTCGCCGAAAATGTAGACATTGCCGATCGATTTCAGAAAAATGTACTTTTCTGTCAAAAATGAGGACAGATTTTTTCCGAGTCCGGTCCTGGATTTTCAAAATCAAGTAGGCCATTCTGGCAAGTCCCAGCTAAGGAATATTACTGGTTTCATTCGATTACACCCAACCGTTGCAGATATGATTGCACTCTTTGAATTTTCAGATCTAATGCATAAAAAAACCCTGCATCTTCTTAACCAGTGGCCAAAACAATTTTTTCGTTGGTGATCTAGACTCGCCTCGAAGTGCTCTGTCTGGCATTAGGCTATGGCACATTCTTCGCGAATCGCTCTGTCTAATTAGAAAAAAAAATTAAAAAAAACTTCAAGTTTTTATCTATTGGGCCGTTTCTAGAGTTATAGCCAAACATACGTTATTGTTTGCAAGCTCCATCCATTTTCTTTGCTGTGGAGCCATACATACGAGAAAATAGGAAAAGACAAAATAAGAATCTTATCCAAAATGTTATTCTATCGAAACGGGTCAAAATCATTTACCTATCTCCTACGGTTTCTGATCAAAAAAAATATATACAGGGTGCGCCACTTAAAACTCCCCAGACTTTGTAACTTTTTATTTTTGAAGCGATGACCATGTCGGGCACATTAAATTGTAGACATTTTTAAAGCCTTTAAACATGCATACAGAGTGACTAAAAACAATTTTTTTTGAAAAAATTGTTAAGAAAGGAAACTTTTTTTTACCTCACCCTGAACATGAACTGTGTTAGTGTTTTCTTATAAAGGTTTTAATTAGGTAGCTTCAATTTATGTTATTAAAATAAAACATTTTAAAAAATACAAATTTTGCAATTTCCTATTCAGTACATTTTAATGTACTTAAGTTTGTTTTTAAAAATATTTATTTCTTTTCTTATTTCTTGTTACTGTTTTGTTACGCTGAATATTGTTTGTGATATGTCTTTTATAAAAAAAAAGAATAAAATTATGATTTACATTCTTTTCAAAGTTATTTAAAAAAAAAATCAGTTTGGAATCGGAAAGAGTGTTTTTAATTTTTTTCTCTAAAACCAAAAAGAATTTCGAATATGACGTAATAACATAAATTGAAGCTAATTAAAACCTTTAATAGAAAATATTAACGCAGTTCATGTACAGGGTGAGGTAAAAAAATATTCAAGGAAATTAAGTTTTCTTTCTTAACAATTTTTTCAACAATTTTTTTTTAAATCACTCTGTACAGATGTTTAAATGCCTTAAAAATATCTACAATTTGATATGCTCAACATGGTCGTCGCTTAAAAAATAAGAATGTTACAAGCCTGGAGAGTTTTAAGTGGAGCACCCTGTATACAAAGCGTCTCCCGATGGGGTACCTCACTCTTGTAAACTTTCTAATTTTTAATTTGCTGAGAAAAAGTCATTCTTTATAAAAAGTTTCGTTTGTCTTAGGAAGTCAGAAGCAGTTGTCAAACTTAAGATAAATTATACAGTGTATTCTAAAAATTAGAAAATATGAAATCGACTTTAAGCACACTGATAAAAGTACTAATAAAATTACCGATGAATGGAGTACTTTACTGATTATATTTCCCATGACATGACTGTAAAAATACATTTTTTTCTAAATCATATCGGTGTAAGTAATGTTCAGGTGTAACTTTAACATGTCGTACATTTACAGTAAAATTGTAATTTTACTTTGAAATTTTAATGCTTTATATACACTATAAAAAGAAAATCCTCTCTGGATAAGGAGCAATTTTGTTACACCTCGTGGTGTGACAAAATTGTCCCTTATCTAGGCAGGATTTTCTTTTTATAGTGCTCACTGTAAAAATGAGGCTGAATTTACCGTCGCTGCGTGTAAAATTACACTCAATTTTCATGTAACTTTACCCGCAAAATGAGTGTAAAATTTTTATTCACCCTATATTTTGGGTAATCCTCTCTGGTAAATAAAATTTTACACTCTTTTTGCGGGTAAAGTTACATTAAAATTGGATTTAATTTTACACGCAACGACGGTTTACCCTATGTTTTGGGTAATCCTCTCTGGTAAATAAAATTTTACACTCTTTTGCGGGTCAAGTTACATTAACATTGGATTTAATTTTACGCGCAACGACGGTAAATTTACCTTCATTTTTTACAGTGCAAGTTACCTTTTTTTTATATTTTTCTTCGAAAAATATAAGCAAACGATTTCGAAAATTTTTTAAATAACTGTACACAAAACAAAATAAAAAATTGTGGATGCTGTTGCAACCATAAATGAAGATGTAATCTTACCTATCTATGAAGAATTTAGAAAAAGATTAGAAGAATGTGTACTAGTAGGAGGTCTATATTAGGGTGGACCTTATATGGAGTTATGACGAAGTAATCAACATAAATTAATAAAAATCCCCACAAAACCGCAAATTTAAAAAAAATTAACACGTGCCACCACCGTGTTGAAAATTGCTATTTAAAATACATGGAGTTTTGACACATACAAAGTATGTAGTTCACATAGAATTACAAATACCTGTCTACCTATTAGTGGAAGGTAGCAAGGAACTGTACCATATTACCAAATACCAATTTGAAATCGGTGCAAAAAAATTACTAATTTCAGAAATACATTTTGCATCGACTTCAGATTGATATTTGGTAATAAGGTACAGTTCCTTGCTACTTTCCGCTAATAGGTAAACAGGTATTTGTAAAACGTGTGAAATTTTATTTCAACCTTTTTAGTAGCTTCATATTTCAAGATCCATGTCTGAAGAATAAACAGAATAAACAAATAATACATCATAACCTCACTTTAGTTCCTTATAATAATATACTTTTAGTCCACAGTACATAATATCAAATAGTCGTTTACTTTTCGGTTGTTACGTGTTCAAATGAAATTAGGCCTTCAAAAAAACTAAAAGTACTAAAATGCTCATTTAACTCAAGGTTGGCTAGCTCCAGCAACAAACTTCAGTGGTGAGATTCGTTTATTTTTAACGATTTTATATTTTGCCAAAAAAAAGGTTTGAGCGCCAGGTAATTTCCAATAAAATTTCACCAACCTTAAGCACCCGTTCGACACATCGATTTAAAGTTACCAAACTCCGTGTTTATTCTAATACTTGAAGTCTCCTTTGACAACATAATCAAATAAACAGTAGAGTCAATTTTAAGATAAAATTTTGTTACAGAAAATAGGACAAATATATCCAAGTAGGAAAAAACATTTATAACAAAATGGTGAAAGGTTCAGTCATAAGGTGACTCTCTCTGATTTACTCTAAAAAAAATTCGTACAAGAAAAATTCTTACCCGATGTTAAATAATTTCTAATTTAAATAAATTCAGTATACTGTACGGATGTTACTATCATCGAACATCTTTCTAGTATCCTAAGACATGTGCATGTACAAGACAATTAAAGATACGTATATAACTGCGCAGTTACTCACATTAATTTAAAAAAATAAGTATGCTACATGAGTAACATATCAAATATTTAGGCACTCAAAATGGCCATCGTTATAAAAAAATTGAAACGCAACAGGGGGTCCTTTATTCTGGACATCACTGTAAGGCGAATAAAAAAATAAGTCACCGACTTCAAAAGTCCTTAAAGGTGATGAATGATACCAGAAACTCCAGGCTCTCCAGGTAAATTCCCGTCATGTAATTTGATGCGTGACTGCAGCCTACGTAATTAAAGTCTGTCCTAGTAGCGTCCTCACAACCACAAACTCGTAAATTCGTAACCATAACAGCAAATTCCAATCCAAAATTCGGCACGTGGGCCTCCAACAAAACTTCCATAATAAGAAAAATCTAGCTCCCAAACTTGAAAGTAAAGACTTAATTATCCAATAGATTAAATAACCATATACAATGTCTTACCTATATAAAAGGAAAAACGTTTAGAATTTGGTATTCTAAGAAAATCGCAAAAGTACTCTTACCCAACAAACCCGGAATGGGCTCACACAAAAAACAAGGATCCGATAGCTTCGTTTCCTACCTATTTAGAAGTTCCACAATAACCATAATCGGCTTCAAACAGCTTAACCAACAATCAGGCGCTTCTAAACTTTAAGACTTTCCAGTATAATCCCCAAAAGTGAATATCGTGATGTTTTTTTTTTATAAAAAAAACAGTCAGAAAAATCTCGTCTGAACGGAGGAACGACGGCTACCCAAATGAAAAATGAACAAGAAAACGGCGTTTTCTTTTCCGGTCAACCACATGTTCTCGAGCACCAATCACAGCTTGCCATTTCATTAGGAACCTACCCATAATTCCTCTTCAAGTACTAATTTATAAATACACAGAAAATAGTCCTAACCATAGAATGATTAAAGCAATTCTTAAAATAGAGACTAATAAGCATAAAACCCATGATCGAACCATATTTACAATAAAAATAAATAAAACTAGGATTAATAATTTAAATGCCATAAATTTTCCTCCATAACCAATGTTGGTAACACTTTTCCTCAAACTGAAATATGACAGCTGACAAAAAGGAATAATAAAAAGGTCTACCAGGCTTATTTATTTAAATAAATAAATAAGAACTTGTTAACTAGGTAAGAGAGTGTGGTTTTGTTGTAACTAATAGAAGTGTAACTAAATCATTTTTCCAGCCTATACGCCCTGAAAGGTGTATATTTGCCTACACTTACAGACATTCCCAAAGATGTTTACACACTTTGTTGGAACCGAATTCCAGAGAAAATAGTAAGGAAAAATAATAGGATTAGCTCAATCCAACAGTAAGTCATACAATATAAACTCTCCCTGGTAGCTATTACTAACTTGTGTTTTATTTATCGTTTTAGGTTAGGCAGCCAAAATACCTCCTGCCAGCAACCAAAGGAAAAATACATAAGATAAAAACTATTATAACCCTGCAGACATGACAAATCCATGAACCTAAATTATAATGATTCTATGAAATAAAACCCATAGGTAACAAGAAGGTTTCCAGAGTATTTTTATTTAACCAACGATACACAAACAAGTTACCTTCTCTATCCACTTTGCTATCAACAAAAGTAAAGAAGCAAATATAAATACTCTTTTCCTCAGGTATCAACTAAAACATTTAAGAAAACAAACGTAGCCTCATTCATTTTTAAATTTACATCCGCATATACAACTATAAGTTCGGAATCTAATTTAACGTTACACGGTTTCCGCCATTATACCAGGTTTCATGGGGGTGGTGATAGGGGGGTGATAGTGGGGGGTGGATGAAGTAAAAAAATATTTTGAAGTTTCTGGTTCCTGTACATACACTAAATCACAATTTTTTTTCATCCCCTTTAATAAGGGGGTGGGGGTGGTAATGGGGGTGGCTAATGCCAACATTTTTTTTTGAGACCTTAGCTTCTCTTGTATATATTAAATACCAATTTCGTGGACTCTTACCTGCTTGATTTACCCATTTACCCCAAATTTACCCCAATTTACACCCCAACCCTTCGACGGAACAAGATGAAAATATAATTTAGTTCTAGATCTCGTTAAAGTACATATGTGTACCAAATTTCAAGTCAATATCTTAAACGGTTCCAGAGTAAACGTGCGCACAAAAAAAAGTTACAGACAGACCGACAGACAGTCCGACAGACAGACAGACAGAAATTTTTTTTTCGCTCAAACTTAAAATCTCGACGTTTCATGACATTTTAAGCCTATTTGGACAGTAAAAATTTTTTTAAATTTTTTTGTTACTATACTTCCACTGGACGTGGAAGTAAAAAACATACGGGTGGAATTGCATGAGAACCTCCTCATTTTTTAAATTTTATGAAGTCGATTAAAAATATAGTAACACATATTACTAATCGTAGCAGGATTCAGATACGAGAAAAGGAACTTAAGTAATTGTAAGTTTCGAAAGAGAGTAATTTTTTTCTAATGAAGCATTGTCAATTCAGAACAATTCATATATGATATTCTCAAGAAAACATCATCAAGCAATGATTTTCATATCATATTATATTTCTGATTGATATTAAGAACTCGGATAAAGATTAATATTTCGACACTCACTTAAACTTGATTGTGTTAAAATTTGAAATCGATATCTACAAAATTAGCGATATGGCGGGATAAATTGTAAATTCCGTTTGAACAGCAGCGCACCGAAAATAATGCATTTTTATGGTTTTTATACGTGTTGACGTTGTTAAAATTCCGGCCAAAATCAACTGCGGATAAATTTTTGCATCAATTGTCGATAGCAATTGGTTTGAACCGCTTACCTCAACCTCATCGCTTGGGGGGTGGCGATGCACGCCTAATAAACAATTGTCAAACTTAAGATAAATTATACGGGGTATTCTAAAAATCAGAAACTGTGAAGTCGACTTACCTCCAATAAATAGAATCCCTGTCTAGGGGCTGTGTTACTGTTACTTCACTAAATGGACGCGTTTACGCTGCGATGTTTGCACAGTTGTTAGGATATTCCTGAGCTAAACAATTTTTACAACACGATGTTAAAACCTACTCTATATGATGGTGTTAACTTTGTCCCACAAAAAAATGTGTACGTCATATTTTTTAACCCTTATTTAAAAATAACTAATTTTTTACTATACAAAATTGGTGAATGAATAAATATTCTTTTGAAACGCTTATAAGGAAAATTAAAAACATGAAATGTAGAAAGTTCTTACCTTACTAATTGGGATTTTTTTTAACTGCTAAGTTGACGTTCTCTGTTTTTTTTTTATCTTAGAAACATCCAATAAAGTCTGTATTCAATGATCTTTCAGTTATTATAGACAATTAAATATAAGCCAAATTTTTTTTTTCCAAAGAAATGTTTTTAGTCTCATTTAAAATATATATGAAAATTGCACATTACCTCACGTATACGTCATTGACATAAATGTTAACTTTAACAACTAATAATTTGGTCTAACTGCCCTCAACTTAAAGTTAGATATGTTGCTTTAAAATTTAATCAGAATATTTAAACATTTATTTGTTTAAAGAAACATTTTTTTAAAAATTGTTGCAAAATTAGCAATTTTTCAAAAAAATGTGACAAAATAATTTTGTAGTAGTTTAAATAATTCACTAATAAAGATAATTACACAAACAATTAAACTCAGTTATGGCTTTTCAGATTTTACAATCTATAAAATGTATTTTTCTACTCCCTTATGTAAATTTGCTATTTTCTGTACAGTCTGTAGAATGGATAAGTAGGTAATTCCAGTTAACTGAACGGATATATTTCATATCAGTTCTAGGATGGATATGAAATAAAACCGACCAATCACAGTTCGTGTATTAATTACATAGACAACTATTCGTTTTAAAATCAAATTAGTGCGTAAGCTGTCAAAGTAACTGTCAGTGTGTACTGCCAGTGTGTATTTGTGTAATATATTAATGTTTAATAAATTTTGTAGTTTTTTTAAGCTGATAGTAGAAAAAGTATACTGTACAACTCGAGTGGATTATCCATATCGCACTCAAAAGATTTGAAGCACTCCACCTACGGCGTCGTGCTCAAACTTCTTTATCGTGCGATATGGATATCATATCCACTCTTGTTGCACAAACTACTATTTTTTACTATTTCGTTTAAAACTTACTGTTAATGCTACATAATTAGATGTTTCTTGTCCTAAAACAGGCAAATTGAAGATGTTTTAATAACCTGCAAAAAGAAAAGAATTTTTTTTTTTGATAAAGAAAGCATATTTCGAGTGATTTTTAAATAACTACAACTTTTTTTCTAAAATATTAAAGTTAAAAACATCAGGTGCATATTCAACTGTACCTCCGTCAATTTCGAAAAAAACAAATTAAAAATAATTATACCACCTACAAAAGATACCTACTTAGGACTTATATTTTTTGTAAAAAATAATATTTAAAGAGATATTTATTAAAAAGCGGGCAAAAGCACACTGTCACCTCTCTACGTTCTGCAGATAGGTGAGTCGCTTAAACATTTTTTTTTGTCAAGTATACGTAATTACAAATGCGACTGCAAAGTTTGAATCAGCCAGGTATTTTTACGTAATTGAAAATTATTTTTCCTATTTTATACATAGTTTATGTAATTGAATTCGATTAACAATAAGTTGAAAGTATGAACCTGAACCTGCTGTTTGAAAATTTAGAAGTTATGCAAATTTTCTGGGAGTTTTTGTAATTTAATTTTCCTTATCTTTATCTTTTGGAGATATCGTGTATAATGGCCTTTATACTGCCAGTTTTGCATCATTTCATTCGCAACTTACAGCAAACTGCTAAAAAATATCTTTATTATCTTTATTTGAACAGATACGCAAAACTATTTTTTCGACGTGCGCATGGATAAAAAAATGTGCTGTGTAAAGGAGTTTACACAAGATCCAACTTGCTGAAGTCAACCTTGTTGGTATGCTTTGAAAACTGCTGGAATTCCATCAGAATAGCTCACTTTTATGAGTTGGAATGGCAATATTCAAAGCATACCGACAAGGTTGACTCCAGCAAGTTGGATCGTGTTTAGGCCCCATAACCAGTGTTGCCAGCATTGCATTATTTTTCGGCCAGAATTTTAGTATAAAGTAGGGCTAGATTGAAGAAAAACGGGATAAAATTAAGAAATCAGACTTAAGTAGAAGTACAAAACAGGATCCGATGAAAAGCAAAAAGGGGCTAGAAGATGCACGAACGGGCTGACGCTGGCAACACTGCCAATAACCCTACTATACCTTTGTCACCTGTGTTAAAATGTGTGTCCTACTCAACTAAAATACTGCCTCTATTATGTTAATTAAGAACGGAAGGCTTGTACCTGCGTCAGAGATTATATGTCCTGTATATTTTAATATACTTATTTTAGTTTATAAACTAAAATCATAATATTACCTAGATAATGATTATATTAAGGACAAGGGCTCTTATACCTGTGTAGATTGTATTATACTAATTGTAATTATACTTATCAGAGATTAGAATAAAAATTATTTATTCAACGATTCACCGGAAAATTTCCATCAGGTAAACTAATTTTAGCAAAAATATTTGTTCTGAAGTGCGGGGGTAAACAATTTTACCTTACAAAACTAACATAAGCCAGTCATATTACATCTCGAGGTTGCAAGTTCAACAACTGTAAAATTGTGATTAAAGATACGAGTTCATTCTCCATATTTTGTGCTTCTTTCTCCATTTTTATTAACAAATGTAAGTACATTACTAATACCTTTTACTAATTTTTTACAGAAATATTGTTTATATACTTACGAAACCTCTTAAACTACAAAAATTGTTAAAAAAAAAACTGAACCGCCTTCAAAAAAGATGCCTAAATTTTATGAAATAAAATTTCTCCGTCGCGCTTCGCGTCGCCCAATTAACGCCAACTATATACAGGATATGTTTCAGGTTCGAACGAACTTTACGTAGATTAGGAGATATATCAGTTTAACTTCAAAATGTTATTGAATTATGTTTAATAAAACGCCTATGAAACGAATGAGAGAGTAGTTGGGCGTTGCCGAATGAAATATGATAACTTCTCTTAGACCTACATTTTTTATTTCAAAGGATATAGCCGGAAGATGAGTGAATTTGCCCCCTTACGGATTGTGTTCATTTTTTGTGCTTGGATTGTTATCAATAGCACTTACAATTTTGCCAAATTTCAGTCCTTAATATTAAACCGTTTTCGAGTGAAAAAAAAATTGAAAATAATTTTTATCTATTGAATGGCATAACCGATTCAAATAAAATTTTAACCAATTTTAGATACTACCAAAACATAAACATGGAATAAATTGGAACAGAATCTGACAACGTGAACATTGAAGAAAAATTGTATTAATTTTTCTGTACATTTTTTTAAGTTTCGGCATAACTACCGATTTTTTTCTGTAGAATCTTGGGCTGGTTTTTACCACACATAATTTTTTTTAAGCGATCAAATGGGTACTTGGTACTTGAAAAAAATGAAATGTTAATTTTTATTTTTTTAAATTATGATACACTGATGTTATAATTGATACCGTGCGTGTAATTTCTCATTAGGCATGTACATTCACGTAGCGTGAGAGATTTGACAACACAGCCGTAAATTCGTCCGCCGGGCGGAGCATCCCAGCTTTCAGTTATTTCATTTCAGCCAGCTGGCACACGCGATGTTGTAATTTTTACTCCCTATGCCTAGCGCGCGGCTACACGCACGGTATATTCATTTCGTAGCATCTTGGGAGAGTATTCTGTAATCCCTAATTTTGAAATCGGTAATATCATTTAATATCATTCAGTAGAAGGTCCTTAAAGAAAAATGATACGCTGGTGCTAAAATTATCATATATTTTTTGTAGCGTCTTGGAATAGTATTCTATATTTCCTAATTTTTTTAAGTCGGTATTATCAGTAGAAGGTCCTTAAAAAAATAAAATGTAATTTTTTATTTTTTTAAATTGTGATACGCTGATGCTAAAATTATCATATTTTTTTGTCACATATTGGAATAGTATTCTAATTTTTTGAAATCGGCATCTCATCAGAAGAAATTATTATTCACTAAAAATTCAGTCATTTAAAAAAATTCTGAAATGACAAAAATCGAGTTCTTTAATATTTAGAAGCCCATAATTTTTTTTAATTAAAAATCTTAATATCAGCAAAATATCTAGTTAGTGAAATCAAATTTATAACTTCAAATACTCCGATACATATATGTCCCAAGTTAATACTACTTTAGAATTTCACAAATATATATGTGTATGTATATGCGCGAAAATGAACTTTTCTACTATAGTTGCTATAACATTGCTATAGTATCGTCTGATGTAGTTTAAGTCCATCAGCAAAACTAGAATTTTAGTGCTATAGAAAAATCGTTTTCTTCTAGTAGAGTTACGTATTTTTTGAAATTCAGTATTGCCGTTTGACTAAAACTGTTTTCGCACTGCATTATTTTTCAATATTTTAAGTTAAGAGTGCACAGTTTGCACGTCCAAAGACTTTTAAAATGCTGGAATTGTCGAACTTTACCATTGCTAGTCGAGTCAGTTCGAGTTTGTCGAGATTTTATGCTCTTAAAACGCATGATATTATTTTTTTCGGCCTACCAGAAAATACACCCTTTCTGGAGAAATTATCCACCAGAAACTAACGTTTTTCCGGGCTAGACCGGAAAGTGGGCATCAGAGATCGACAATAGTATATTGCGCATTTAGGTGTGAAAGCAATATATTCCCGGACGACGATGCATCGAAGTCCGAAGTCCGGGAATGTGCTTTCACACCGAAGTACACATACTATTTTTTCTGAAATCACAATCAGTATTATTATAAATTAAGGAATTTGTATTAATGCATAACATTTCTTCATTACAACCTAACTGCTTACTAATAAATGCAATTTTATTGTGAGTTGGTTTGACTGCGTGTATTTATTTACTGTCTAAAATATACATAAAAAACCGTACGGGAATGTTACTTTCCCGGCCTAGGCCGGGAAAGTAACATTTCCGTACGGTTTTGTTGATCGTTGCTTGGCAACGGATCTTTTCCGGTCTGTTTTCTGATAGTTTCTTAGCAACGGACTGAAATACTGGAACTGTGCATTTTTCGATCTGAAATCGCGCCGAAAGTGTAAACGTTGCCGATCGATTTCAGAAAAAAGCTTTTCCGATCTCTGAAGGTAAAAAATGCTGCCAACTTATGGTATAGGGGGCTTTGCTTTCTCGTTGCTATGGAAACGAACTTGTGTTAATTGTTGAGATAAGTGTCAAATAGATAAATACACTTAACGAGTTTTCAAAGGTCAATTCACAAGTTATGGAAAATATGAATTCAGATTTTGAAGCGTTACAAGTAGAAATTGAAGTTGTACATATATACCGCAGGAATTTTAGTCAAAATATCGCTTCTACCCGGAATTAATTATTGTAAAGCTGAAAATTTCCAGGATTGTAGTTTTGGTCCAGGACAACACGTAGCAAAAAGTCCCCTACTCTCCCCCGTCGGCTTCCCTGTTTTTTCGGAGCAACAGGGGCCTAAGTTGAAAAAATTGCAGAGCTGGCTATAAAGTACAATAGAAAGGTTATTACTGGTCCGATTTGGGTCGAAATGATCATAAAAGATTAGAAGCATATCCGTTCATATTTCAGATGTTCCATGCATATTTTTGTTCATAATTTTCCGTTCTAGTTCTGTCAACATTTCAAAAATTTAAAAAAAATTTAAATAATTCCGAAATGGAGACATTGCGGATAAATGGAGACTCAGAGGGTAAAATGTACCCCAATAAACATTTCTCTTCACACTTTGGACTTTCCATTGGTATGTCTACCTTCTCTGTAACGTCACCCATTACGGAGTTACGCCACTCGCAAAAGCGACACTCGGACATTTAAGTTCGTTCATTGTTGCGTCTATCACGTCTACTCTAAACAATCAAGAAGGCGCAAGACGAGCTGTACCCTTAGTTCATTAACTTTGACATTTCTTTATCTTATTCCTAGGGTGAAAATCAAGTAATATAGGGGTTGAAAAAGTTGAAAAATGAAAATTTGACATAATACGTAATTTTCATTCCAAAAGTATATTTTTAGGGGTTTTTGAGGTTGCTGATTTCAAATTTCAGCAGGCCAAAAGCCTAGAATTTATTCTTAGGTTAAAAATAGAGTAAATTAGTGGTTGAAATGGGTGTAGAAATAAAAAGTTGAAAAAATACGTAGGTAATTTAGATTCTTAAATTATATATTTAGGAGTTTTGAACTTGTTGAGTTTAAGTAAAACGAGGCAAAACTAACCCACATTTCAGGGTTTATAAATTGATGTGAATGAATGGTAAAGAATATCAAAACAATGTTTTATATTTAGCAGTCATCTCCCAAAATAATGGCGGAACAACCACTCTTAGATTAGGCTAAAAAATATCACTGTTCTTGCAAAGAATATACACCATCATACCATCATAGAGTATATAAATGCTAAAAAATGAAGATTTGAAAGTTTGAAATTATGTAGAACTAGAGCGACTTAAAGTTCACTCCTTTTATCAAAGTACATATGAGTGTAAAAACTACCTTTATATAAAAATAAAATACATGATTACCATTAAAGTATGGAAAATGTGGAAGTTTTTGTTTTATAAATTTTTGAAACTAAAGTGACTTTAACGCCTCTCATGAGCTTTATTTTTATATTAGGGTGGTTTTCCTCTATCTAAGGTTTGCTTAACCACCTCAGAGTAGAAAATCCTTTGCGATATACCAAAAATCTATATTTAAATAAAATACGTTTGCGCTTGTTAACTACTTATTGCATGTATTTATTGTCACTACAGATCAGGGATGATTTACCCTGTTTTGGGGTTGTTTATTCGCTAAAGGCTTAAAATTTTGAGGGCACATGGGCTTTTCTGGGATCGGATTCGAACTTGAACTCAACAAGTTCAAAACCCCAAAAAATATGATTTCAGAATCTAAATTACGTATTTTTTTAAACTTTTTATTTGTACACCCCTTTTAACCACCAATTTATTCTATTTTCAACCTAAGAATAAATTTTAGGCTTTTGGCATGCTGAAATTTGAAATCAGAAACATCAAAAACCCTAGTATTGTACATTAGGAGTACTTTTTGCATGTACTTATTGTCACCATATTATATGAGGGGCGATTTTACCCTTCTCCAAGGGTGTTTTTTCGCTCTAGCTCAAAATTTTGAGGGTGTCTGGGCTTTTCTGAGGTCGGATTCGAATTCAGCGTCGAAAAATACCAAATTTTAAAGCCTCCACCTTTAAAAAAAAAATCTGCGTCAAAACTGAATTTAACATATCCAAATACTTAACTCTACCAAGTTTCGTAAATTTGTATCGAAAATTGGCTAGGTTACCGATTTTTGACGCCTGTTTAGAGAAAAATCACCACTGTGGGCCGTCGCAATGCGACACTCAGAGTGTCGTAACTCCGTAACGGATGACGCTACAGACAAGGTGGATATACCAATGGAAAGCCCAAGGTATGAAGAGAAATGTTTATTAGGGTACGTTTTCCCCTCCGAGTCTTCAATTATCCGCAATGGCGCCATTTCGGAATTTAAAATTTTTTTAAAAAATTTTAAATTTTTGAAATGTTGACAACTAGAACGAAAAATTATGAACAAAAATATGCATGGAACCTCTGAAATACGAACGGGTATGCTTCTCCGAAGCTTTTATGATCATTTCGACCCAAAATCGGACCAGTAACAACCTTTTTATTGCACTTTACAGCCAGCTCTCCAATTTTTGCGACTTAGGCCCTTGTTGCTCCGAAAAAACAGGGAAGCCGACGGGGGAGAGTAGGGGATTTTTTGCTACGTGTTTTCCTGGACCAAAACTGCAATTCTGGAAATTTTCAGCTTTACAATAATTAATTCCGGGTCAAAACCTAAAATTCCTGGGCTAATAATGGTGGCGATCGTAAAAATATTTTATTTAGGTAATTAGTTATTATTGTTTGTCGTTGTATTTGTTATAAAATTTATTAAAAAAATAATACAAAATTGATTTTGTATGACAGTGTCAGCCGAAAAAAAAAATATTGTACGTTACATGACCGAAAAACAGTGTTTTGCAGGTCCCCCCAAGCTTCCAGGATTCGTCTGCAACTCGCCCTGGAATCTGCTTGGGTTGACCTGCAAAACACTTCTTTCCGGTCTTGTAACGTAAATTATTATTTCATGATAAACGGATAAACACCAATCAGACACCACACAACCAACCGGCACTGTTGCCAAACTGCCACCATTTTCTCTACATTTTCCGATCGCTCGACGTCACTGCGTTTGACCTCTTCAAAATTCCCCGCTTTAAACGATTTTTGTCTCTAATCTTTGACAACGTCGAGAATGTTTGCGACAGGACGCCAACTATAAGCTAGGAATGCGCATAGATAGCACGGGCAAAGAAATTTATTTTGGGACTCCGCATAAATGACATCGATTTCAAAAAATTAGATATTATAAAATACTATCCCAAGATGCTACAAAAAAATATTTTAATTTTAGCATCAGCATATCATAATTTAAAAAAAATAAAAAAAGGCCCTTTTACTTTTTTAAGGACCTTCTACTAATAATACCGATTTAAAAAAATTAGAAATTAGAGAATGCTATCCCAAGATGCCACAAAAAAAAATATGATAATTTTAACATCAGCGTATCATATTTTAAAAAAATAAAGAAGACACTTTATTTTCTTCATGTACCAAGTACCCATTTGATCGCTTTAGAAAAATTACGTGTAGTAAAAACCATCCCAAGATTTTACAGAAAGAATTTGGTAGTTGGGCCGGAACTTTATAGGGGTTATAAAAAATCCAGAAAAATTAATGAATTTTTCTTTCAATGTTCCGGTTGTTGAAGTCTATTCTAATTTGTTCCACATGTATGTTCTGTTAGTGTCTATAATTGGTTAAAATTTTATTTGAATCGGTTATGCCGTTAAATATTAAAATTATTTTATAATATTTTCCATATTTTTTTTACTCGAAATAGTATATTATTCCACGAGCGGTAATGTAGGTAATAACTCACGCAGATGAAAGCACGAGCCGTAGGCGAGTGCTGTATTTCATCAAGTGAGTTATTACCATTACCGCAAGTTGAATACTATACTTTATCTACGATTATAACAATAAATATTAAATTGAGAAAAATTTGTTTAAATTATTCAGTTTGTTTATTAATAAAATTAACTGTAAAATTTAATTTTTGTTCACCCTTTTATATTTGTTGTCTTCAAAGATTTAGCCACCTTTAAGCGGAAGTAGAATGTGATTTTTAATCGAAATAGTGCATAAACTGCTTGTAGACAAAAAATCAGCTTTGTAGGTTAATATTACGCGGCGGAAAATGCAAAACTTCCCCACGAACTGCAGCAGCCCGGAGCGCATATTCAGTCAAAAGTCTTGTTTCTTATGTTAGAGAAAAAATTAAAAAAGCGTCGGAAAGGTCAATCAATTCTCTTTAAATCAGCTATCTACAAATTTTTCGAAAAAAACGATAATTATCGAGATATTCGAATAAATGTAAGAAATTACACGTTTTCGTATAGAGTGTATGTAAATCTTAAAAAAATATTTTTTCTCAGAAACCTTTGTTTCGAAGGACCAAGATTAACAGAGCGTCAAAGTAGTAGAGTGAAATTACTTAGAGAAGATAACATCCGCACAAACCGATATCGCTAGCGAGTGCCGATTGTCTAGGTCGTGTTCGGTATTTATTATATATTTATAGTGAATATTCAACCGTTTCTATGAATAAAACAGATGAAATGAAATTTATTTTAATTGCGTCTGTCCAATATTATTAATAAACGAAAATAGTAAATTTAGTAGTTTTAGTATGTTATCTTCTCTAAGTAATTTCACTCTACATGATATATATTAATTACGGTGACAAAATGGAGACATTTTATCCCGCCCCCCTCTAATTCCTTCATTTTTGTCGGAATTCAAAAAATAAAAAAGATAGTGTTAGCAAATTTAATTCTATTTAAGTTCATTAGAGTAGTCTTTTGGCGTAGGAGCTAAGATTAAAAAGTTGCCAACTGTAGAAGCTCAAAATTTGCGATTTTTTGCCGTACATGGCCAACATTTCAGTAGTTATCTCCGAAACGAAAAAAAAAAAAAAATCAAAATTCTGATAGTAGCAAAATATTCATAATGGAAAATACTCGTTTGACCTTGTTTTTTATTTCCCACTGTGTCGGAGATATCTGCGAAAAATAACAAAAAACAGCTTACATTTCGGAGTCGAAAAAATTGCAAAAACATGCAATCTTAACACGTTCTTATTTTTCGAAAAACACCATTACGATGTCGCGACGTAAAAATGAAGTCTTCCAGATAAACCTGATCATAAATTGCACGGCGAAATTCGAAAATTCGGCTCGGCATGAACGAATGAAAAGTAGTATTTTGTGACATTTCAGAAAATATTTATTGATATTAATACGACTACCTCCCTGACTCTACCTTCATGTGTTGCGCGTTACGTCGATTGGACAAGCTAGGCATGAAGATAAAGGTGATTGGCTCTGTACCTAGTGAGTTATAATAACTCACGCTGTTTGTTTATGGATACTATTAATTGATCAAAAGCAGTTCATTAATTAGTATATAACCTAATAAGAGTGACGGACTTCGCCCATCGAGGTCCAGTCACAGCAAGAGCAAGAGCAAGAAATATTTATTTAAAATTTGAATCTTACAGAATGCGCCTGGCCCGAAACCTGGCCCGAAGGCAACCAAACAAACACGGCGCATAGCGCCGTGGTGAATGTAGGGTTGGACGGGGCGGGTCCGGTATGGCTAAACGATAATAAATAAAACAATGTTAAAACTCCTATCCACCTGTGGCGGATTTAAAAATTAACAATAAAATTAAAAAATGCTGTCCACATAAAACTAATTCATATTAAACTTAGAAACTAATCACTGGTTGTAGCACTGAATAAATTTGCGCTGTTGACTCGGGTGAAAAGCTAAACGAAAAAACCCGTACGAAAACTGCCGACCTGGTGGTCTCCCTGACGACAGGAATGTGTGGTGGAAAAAGGATAGGGTTTATAATGTTTGAATTTTTTAAAAAGGTTATCGGTTAAAAGGGAATTCTTGATAGAATAAAAAAGAGAACAAAAATCGAACATAAAGAAAGAGAATAGAAATGATTGGAAAGATAAAGTTGAGGTCCAGTCACTGAAACCGGTACCGTACCTCACCTCACAATATTGTTAGTTTAATTTTGAAATTTTGCTAAATTGTAAGAGATATTGATAACAATCTACTATAATTGACTACAGCCTTGGCATGGTAGAATACTGTTATGAAATATGGTCACATTCGTCATACAGGATGATCGCCAGAGACGTGTATACAGTCATGTTTTCTACAAACTGTATTTCATTATAATTTTTTGATAAATGTTAGTAACATTTTTGATCAAGTGCACAAGAACACGATGATGAAATTGCAATATAGACTATCTCTCAGATTCGAACGAACTTTACGTATGTTATATATCAATTTTAGTTTTTAAACTATGATTGAGCTATTTTTAATAAGACTGTGACAAAACGATTGAAAGTTTCAGTCGGGCGTTGCGAACTGGAAATACTTATTACAAGTGATCATTTCCAATTTCGAACATACAGCGCGTCCCACTTTTAATGGCCACCCTTCCATATTGTTACTCATCCCATTTCAACGAATGAGTATATCAATCAATCTAAATTTGGATTGATACCAAATACTTTTATTATGTTCTTTTTGAGGAAAATAAAATTTATTTCAATAATTGGCGTGTATTTTTATTAAGAAAAAGAGGTCGATTTTTCGAGAAGACATATTAGGCATTCTTTTACCGGAATACTAATATTATTGAACAGCGTTCTTTAAAACTTCTATCTTCAAAATTTAACAATACTTCGATTTATGGTTTTCCAATTACGGCCTCCTTAAAATTATATATCTTAAACACTAAATATTCAATACCTACCTTGGAAATGAACTGTTTTTCGGAAAAAAATTATTCCTCATTATCTCTATACATTCACTACATGTCATCGATACTCCCAAATTCGGTAATTCTCCAGGTAATTCTTAGTGCCCGAATAATTTACAGGGCCGTAGGTTCAAAATTTTTGGTAATTTTTCAATGAAAATTCTTGGTCTACGAGATTTGAGAGTACCAATAGCATTGGCTGATAGAAAAAATGAATTTGAATAGAAAATGAGGAACTATTCTTTTTTGTAAAGTCGAACACGATGTACATAAAATATCAAGGTAGAATACTCCCTAGTAAAATTGGGCCATATCCTATACACGAGGTGATCGTCAGAGAGATGCAAACATTCAGGTTTTACGTGTAGCGTGTCCAACAATACATTCGTAGCTCAGTTATTTTCTAAAAATGCAGATAACCATATCAAATATAAAAGAATATTTAATATTTCATAGAGCACCCTGACCACGTTTTTAAAAAATTTGGATTTTTTTATTATCCTCCCTCATTTTCAAATAGAGTAAAGCGCATTCGCCTTTGCGACTAAAAACACTACAACAAATGTTTTCAAAATGATTCACTTATACTGGGTGACACAGGAGATATGTAACACCCCGTAGTATGTTTATTTAAAAAGATATTATTTTGAAATTTGGTACGCTTATATAATGTGTAATTGTCCTTTTTTTAGCATAAACAAGAAATTTTTTCCACTTCCGGTTTCCCCGGAAGTGACATCTACTTTGTTATTTTAAATGGCACCCTGTATATATTTTTTCCTATCTGATTCTCCTTAAATTCCTCTTTTCAACTATATATAGCAAGATCGCATTCGTTTTTAAAATGGCTACTGAAAACCATTTTATTGCATTAAATCAAGTTGGCTATGGTATGAAATGTAGCGGTAATTAATGCTTAGTGTGCAGCAATATCAAAAGAACTCTGGTACACAATTTTGTGTTTCATATTTGTTTTGTTCTAATCAGTAGCCAAAGAGACTTTGTACAATTTTTATATTAAAGAAAAATCTCTAGACTAAATCCCCGAAATCATAAAAACTAAGATATAAACACTAATTTTAAATTTTATCCATTTGTAAAATATTTATTCATATTTCACTTTTACCAATTAGATGGCCTCTGAGGTCTCCGGATCTTACGCCAATTGATTTTTTCATATGGGGCCATCTCAAGGAAATAGTTTATAAAACTCCACTGCAAAATAGGGAAGATTTGGAAATGAGAGGTTAGCAATAAATGAGATTACTGAATTGCAGTTAGAAAATGTGCTTAGAGGTACTGTTACAAGAATTCGATGCTGCAGGGAAAATAATGGCCAACATTTTGAGATTCTTCGAAAATAATTTTATAGCCAACTTGACTTAGTGCAATAAAATGGTTTTCAGCAGTCATTTTAAAAACGAATACCATTTTGCTATACAGAATTGAAAAGAGAAATTTAAGTAGAATCAGATAGGAACAAAATATATACAGGGTGCCATTTAAAATAACGAAGTAGATGTCACTTCCGGTGAAACCGGAAGCGGAAAAAATTTCTTGTTTGTACCAGAAAAGGGACAATCACGCATTATATAAGTCTACCAAATTTCAGAATAATATCTTCTTAAATAAACATTCTACGGGGTGTTACATATCTCCTGTGTCACCCGGTATAAAAAGTATATTTAACCTACTTATTTCTGTTACAGATATCGACATGTCGGATATACAGAAAATCACTGACTTACTTCTGTGTCAGGTTTGCTATCACCATATGATTTTACCAATACGTCAGTGTCATATGGGTCATTGTATATGTAGCAGCTGCTTCCCTAAGGTGGCCAGTTGCCCAATTTGTAGGCAACCAAAATTGTCAGTAAACCCCATCAATTTGGAAATGCTTTCAAGAATTTTAACTTTTCCTTGTAAGTTTACTACTGAAGGCTGTAATTTTTCTGCGATGGGTGCAGAGATGCAAACACATCAAAGATACTGTGACTTTGCCACGATATCGTGTCCCTCAAATTATCAAAGTATGTGCCCTTGGCAAGGCCCGAGAGAATCTATACTATGTCACTTTAGGGAACGTCACGCGAATCACACATTTTCAGGAGATAGACACTCGCTAACTTATTTTGACTTCAAATGGGAGCAAGTAGGATTTCGACAGGGCTTGGTGATTATTGATGCTTTCGATACGATTTTCAGGTTTGCCTACGAATTGAATCAGCAATTGAATATAATGAAGTTTGCGGTGTACCATTATGGGCAGCAAAGAAACGTAGGCAGATTTTCGTACAAAATCGATATATACCAACGGCCGATGGACATGATGGGTGATTGTTTTTATATGGAAAATGATGAGGAGACTTTCATGGGGAAACATTACATGTGCGAGAAAGTCGACTTATTAAAACTATATTGCTGTCAGTACGGTGCTTTACATTACATCATTGAAATTTTCGATAATAGGCCCGAACAATAATCAACGTTTTCAATGAGGAACTTCCAGAAGCTATATGGCAACTCAACAGTACCGTGTGTAATACAAGCAACTCGTGCTCTAATAGTGCTTGGTAAGTGTATTTGATAGGGTCGAGAGGAAGAAGCGAAGCATTAAAAAACTGAGATAGATATAATATCGGTGAGTCAATACGAGTGTGTCAGATTTTATAATAGTAGAAGGTAATTGACTAAAATATATGACCTAACCTGAGTTATTACCTGTGCCCTCCGGATTACGAATCCACTTGTCGTAAAAAAATCGTCGAGTGCATATAGGCACAAATTTTTATAACACACCACACCACGTGATAACATATTTTCCCGATAAATCCATATGTTCTCTGAAGAATTTTTATTTTTGATCAATAAAATAAATTTACTCTTTTTTTAAATTGTCAGATCAATAAATAAATGGTTATATATGGTAAGTTTAAAATAGACGTTACATGACATACTGGTCTTAGCCTAACATTAATTTTTAATATTATTGATGATAATAGTACCACAATGATATATAGTATGTGTAAACTGGATTTCAATATGAATAGCTTTTTTCCGGAAATGTTTGTAGAGATACTCTTTATCTTTGAATAAACCGATAAGTCCCCATCTGCAGGTTGGGCGGAATATATTTAAAAAAAGACCATTAGGGGCGGAATTGTGGTTTTTCATCTTTTACTTGAAAAACTCGCACTAAACAAAAAAAATCAAGGGGCCTTTTCTGAAGAATTTTTTTGTTTGTTGTAGTATAAAAAGATAGATTAATTATTTGTATTAATGGCAGAAATATGGTTTCTGGCATTTTACTCGAAAAATACAAATTGAATAAAATAAATTCAAAAATACCAAGAAACCCTTTTTAAAGTAAGTAAAATTTCCTCCAATTTGGGTTTTATTTAGTTCTTGTGTGATAAAAAAACCGCTGACGAAGGAATCACTACTTCCACATCCAGATTAACTACCCAGGTCTCTCACAACGAAAAATTTTGTATGTGGAAATAATTGCTTATCGAAATTTAATAATATAATATATGAAATCGTCTACCCCAAAAACCCATAAAACGATATCCCACATCGGTAGTGGGGTGGGGTAAGGATAGGGGGCTGGTAGTGGAGATGGATAAATTAAAAAAACTATTTTGAGTTCTGTGGTTCTTGCATACACACTAAATCACAATTTTTTTTTCACCCCCTTTTATAATGGGGTGGGTTTTTTTGAGACATTAGCTTCTCTTGTATATACTAATTACCATTTTTATAGATTCTTACCTGCTTGATATATTATTTACCCACATCTACCCCAATTTACCCCCAAACCCTTCAACAGAATAAGACGAAAATATAATCTAGTTCCAGATCTCGTTAAAATACATACGTGTACCAAATTTCAAGTCCATAGCGTAAACGGTTCCAGAGTAATCGTGCGCACAAAAAAAGTTACAGACAGAAATTTTTTTTTGCTCAAACTTAAAATCTCGACGTTCCATGATATTCTAAGCCTATTTGAGCAATGACAATTTAAAAAAAGTTTTCTGTCGTTACGTTACTTCCACTGGATGTGGAAGTAATTAACAGAAATATAGCCCTTTTAATTAATTACTTTGTTTTGATAGTATAAGATATATGTTTGTTGTTATTCTTTTTTTTATAATGAAATTAAAAATGTTCAGTACTTTTATATTACATTATTATAAGAAGATTATAAATTACTTCCACATCCAATGGAAGTATAGTAACGATTTTTATTGTTTAAACAGTCTTAGAATGTCACGAAATGTCGAAATTTTAAGTCTGAGAAAAAGAAAAAAATCTCTCTGTCTGTAGGTCTGTCTGTCTGTAACTTTTTTGTACGCACGATTACTCTGGAACCGTTTAAGGTATTGACTTGAAATTTGGTACATGTAAAAATTGTAAAAATAAAAATTGTAATTTAGTGTGTGTACAAGAACCAAAGGCTTCAAAATATTTTTTTTTACTTCATCCATCCCCGCTACCACCCTCCCATCACTACCCCCACCCCACTACCGATGTGGGATATCATTTTATGGGTTTTTGGTGTAGACGATTTCAAATATTGTATTATTAAAGTTTCATAAACAACTATTTCCACATACAAAATTTTTTTCATTGCGAGAGACTTGGGTAGCAAATCTGTATGTGGAAGTAGTGATTCCTTGGGCAGCAGTCTTTTTGTATACTTTTTCAAAGAACAAATAATAAATAGAATTGAAAAGAAAACAATTAATTATTAATTAGTAAGTAACGTTTATATTGTAATTTCTTATTAATTTGAATAACATTCCATTCTTAACTCAATACATTAGAAAACTACATTTATATTATTACAGCAAAGGCCATGGCAGGTTAAGATACGTGTCCGTGCCTTTGCAAGCCTTTTGCGTGTGATTCCTTCCAGTGATGTATCTTTGCGTAATATTCTACCACAAAAAGTTTTGACCTCAAAAACTTCATAATATCTGGGATTTTTTTTTCGAAAATCCGAAAAAAATGGTGGTGGTCGCTAACGTGTAACTACGTATTTAAATTTTTCAAAAAATTCAAAAGCATTAATTGTTTTCTTCATGAAAAGATTTCCTGAAAATATCATTCATAAATTGCTTGGAGTAGATTTACAATATATGTGAAATACAAACACTTGGTTAAGAAAAAAAAATTTTTCCCAGATATTATAAAGTTTTTGAGGTCAAAACTTTTTGTGGTAGTATCTTACATCACTGGAAGGAACCACACGCAAAAAGGTTACAAAGACACGGACACTTATCTTAACCTGCCATGACCTTTTCTTCATCATGAGTTTCATTTTTATTCTGTATAAAAGTTTATCAGTTTTATCTGTATCAGCTTCTTCAGTGTCATTAACGCCTTCTATAATAACAAATCGAAATATTGAACCCCATGGCAGTTCTTGTAAAGTACTATAGAATTTAAACAAGTTTTCAGACAACCGCATTTGCCAGTGCAATCGCCTGTGCAACTTCATGATAGTAAATTTAATACATTTGGAATCGGTTCTATAATGATCGTGATGGGCAAAAGAATTTTATTAACTTCTTTCCATCCCCAATCGTGATTTTTTTTTGCCAGACCACGTTTTGAATTTGATAATTAACTCTCAATGAATGAAGCGTACTTCAATCAAATATTGGTGATAACGATACCAATTCTGACGTCTTTGAGAGGTTTTCTCGTGTCCTTGTATCCATATAAAAATTAAAAAATAAAAAAGTTTTTTCAACCTTTTTCATCTCTGCATCTGTGGGTTTTTCGCCATAAAACTAATGGATGACAGCTGGCAACTTTGGTTTTTGTTCTAGAAGTCTTAGTCCAGTGCATAAAATAAGGTATAAAGTGGGTGGCACTAGTGCCGCCCAGTGACGAGTTTGTGCCGCGCAGTGACGCTCGATTGTGCCGGCGGCACAAAAGCTGAAAATTAAAAATTTTCATTTTCGAAAAAGAAAATTATTTTGTATTTTACCTCCACCCGCAGGGGTGGGTCAAGGTAAATTTGCCATCCGGGCGGGAGCACTTTTTGGCGCCCCTCCCTAAGATAATTACGGAAATTTCACAGACGTACTACGTACTAAAGTCCAAGGATATCCCTTCGAACCTCCCGATCACTACTTTTTAAGTTAACACAAAATTGTCTCTCGATATTTATGTGGCTAATAGTGCATCCAAAAATAAAGGTACCCTCAATGAATAATAAGGAAATCATACCCCTTTAAAGGGGAACAATAAATGTCAGTTCTTCTGCAATATCTTCCGACCACCTTAAAATATTAAATTCATATTTTAAATTAGATATTGCCCGTTTGGACATCAGCTTACATAATATCAGTCAAACCGCCTCTTCTGCTCATGGGGTAGTTTTAGGGGGTGACTGTCGGCTAACTTGTTTCTAAAAGTTCTTATAAAAAATAATTTTCAGATCATTAGAAATAAAAAGAGATATTCTTATTGCATTTCGATAAACTATTCTTAAGTAATTTATGTTTATACATTAATGTGCATTTACAATGTTTTATTAATAATAACAAAAAAAAGTGTTGGCCTAGGGTTCTCATCTAACTTTTCAGAACTTTTCTTTGACGCGCTTAAACCAATTTTGGACAAAAATTTTTTTCGTGTCATTTTCCCTACACCACCCCCTTTCATACAGCGCGAGTTCTGCCTCCCCCCCAAAGGCCAGAAAATGATCTTGGTTGTCCTAACTTTTCTGAAGTATTTTGATGCACTGAAGCCAATTTTGAAGAAAAAAATAATTTCATGTCAGTTTTTCTCTACCACCCCTTATATTCCCTAAAAAGGGGGGCGAAAAAGGTCTTGTCGTAAAGTTCTGATCGAACTTATCTGAAGTGTTTTGAGACGCTGAAGGCAACTTTGGACACACATTTTTTTTCTATCACAAAAGGGTTGGTAAAGGGACCATAAAGGGACCACCTTTTATCCCCCAAAAAATTGCAAAAAAAGGTTCCGACCTAACTTTTCTGAAGTATTCTGACGTGTGAAACCAATTTTGCACAAAAACCAATTAAGGGTTGGTGGTATAAGGAAACTGACCCAACGGAAAAAAAAATGTGTCCAAAATTGGCTTCAGCGTGTCAAAATACTTAGAAAAGTTGGATGAAAACCTTAGGACGAGTCATTTTTTGACCTTTTTAAGGGAATGAAAGGGATGGTACAGAAAAACTGACACGATAGAAAAAAATTTTTTGTCCAAAATTGGCTTCAGCGCGCCAAAATACTTCAGAAGAGTTAGATGAGAACCTTAGGACAAGACCTTTTGTTTGTAATTAATTTTTAATATAAAATTTTTTGTCTACACCATCTGAATGCTATTATAATGAGAGGACCACCGACACAAGTTTACATAGAGGAAGGTTCCTCTTTATTGTTTTAATATTTCATACAAAACATTTATTTTATTTATTTATAAACAGCAAATTATGTAAGATATGAAATATAAACAGCTAAGGTTAGTATAATAATTTTCTGAATATTCTGAATGTTTTCTGAATGAAAGTGCATGTTGCCGGCCTTTATTTATGCAAAATCTTTACTGATCGACTCCGTGTCGTAATAGAGCGGGCAGCTTGAAGTATGAATAATGACTTATCTCATAGCAAAACAAAAATGTTTGTATTACATTTTTGAATTATTTAGGCGGTTTTAATGTTAGTAGACTATTTTGCATTATTACCATTTTAACTGACATAGATACTGATATTATTTGATATTATCTTCCAAAGAAAACTAATATAAAGGGTAAAAAAAAAACAATTTTTGCCCTCAGTTTGGTGCCGGCGCCCCTCTGAGCTGGCGCCCCGGGCAGCCGCCTGGGTTGCCCGCCCGGCCCTCCTGAAGCCGCCCCTGTCCACCCGCTCATATATTTTTTTGAGATTCGATTCCCCCGCTCTTATTTTTTTTTTAATTTGGAGAAGAAAAAATCACCCCCCCCCTCCGCTCTTCAGGTTTCAAATACTTTTTTCAGAATTTTTAGGTTAAATTTAAAGTCGCATTTTTCTAGAGGGAAAAGAAGTTATTTATTTATGAAGCAGCGAGTTTTGCCCGATTTTTTATTTTGAAGCATATCTACAGGTTGTGATAAAGCGTGTTCTTTTACCAAATTTTATAACTATCGAGATTCCACAAAAAAAATGTTACATTTTTTATGTGCATTTTTTAGTCAGTGGTCTATGAGAAAAAGCCAATTTCTCAAATTTCTATCTCTATTATAAGATTTCTCCATTTTTTACCATTAGGCCTTTTTGTGTTTTGTAAGAACCGATCGTTGTAGGATATTAGAATACCTTTACCTGTGGGATTCTATGCTACTTTTTCATTGTCGATTATTATATTATTTTAATCTCGTGGTCTTTTTAGAGTAAATATTTTTGTGTCACATTTTTACGGGCGAGTTTAATTTGCCATTTTTAAAAGTATTCCTGGAACAATAAAATTACATAGTGCAGTGTTTTTGCACATGTGTCATCTTGTCGAGTAATTACCGCAGTATCTTCTACCTACATAGCTACTATTGCTGAAAGTAGATGTGTTATGTCATGTAAAAACATTTTAAACAGAACTGGTCCCTATATTGAAACCTGCGGTATTCCGGATCTTATGTGTTTTGAGTCTGAGGGTTAGAGTTGATTTACTTTTTTAAAAGAGCTTATTTAGAACAATTTTTGTAGTATTGATTAATTATAATCACAGTTTTTGATTACAAAACAGAGTATTTTTAAATCTGTTTCCCTTTAGTTTAAAACACTGATAACACAACTTTTCGATTTTGCGTAAATCTCACGGTTCGATAGCACACTATTAAATTTTTCGGCAACGCAGCTTACCTATATTGTATAGGAACAGGGAATGAACTTTAACTCTGTAGATAAAAATGACCAAACATTTTCTATTCTAAGCTATTCAAACGCAACATACGTAAATCAAGACAAATTAATTAAAAAATCAATAAAAGTAACTGTGAAAAATTACATCACTCTACAAATTAATGGTTATTTCGCTTACTAGTTTTTCGAAAATCTTAATAAAAAAACCATCATATTTTAGTCAAGTTGGGCCCACATTTTATAAAAATTGGGGAGATAAAGTCGTGGGAAGTGAAAGGAGTCGGAAAAATACTCAATTTTCAGTACCTATGAAACTTGTTTTTTTATTATTTGTACTCATGTAAAAGTCTTTTATTTAAAGGAAATAGAAATTCTACAGAGAATATGATGGCCTTTGAGGAAAATATTCTTCATCCTTGATAATTGTCCATCTATCTTCTCCTTCATTCTGTGGTGTGGTGTAATTAGTTCTAAAATTTAGATTTGTGTCCATGTGCAACAGACGATCTTTTAATGACAGGTAGAACTGTATTCTACTTGGCCTAAACAGCAACTTCAGTTGTATATTTTAGTTTAATATTTCAAACGAGATTAAAAGCTAAAGGCTCTCACACCGAAAAGTATGGCGCCTAGTAATCGGACTGAGAAACCAACGCTATACTTTAAATCGGACAGTCTTACTTGTATGGATCCAAATTAGCACGCTTTGCCTTATAAACATCGTAATAAATCTTCTTAAGAGTAGGAGTTTAAAGCTACTGTAAGCGCGAAATGCACCATGTGCTAGTTGGGATATAACAAAACAAATGGTTCCAAACAAATTCCACTTGCCTGTTCCACGAGCCACAGCGAGTTGTTGAACACACGCCGGCTGTTGAGACTGTCATAGCCTTCTGAAAAGGAATCTACGATACCGCAAGTTTATTTGCTGGTTACAGTCCAGCTCACATTTCGAGACTTTTCGTCAAGTGAATCAATCAGTAAAGAAAAAGTCCAACAAGTTCTTGTTGATACCAACAACTTTAGATCCTCGTATAAATAGGAGAAAAACTTTCCAACCATCAAACCAATGTGATGTACTTCAACGAGTTCTCGAAACGTAATGAGACAAACATTATGTTGAAGGAGAAGGAAAAACGGATAAAATGGAAGCCCCTGGGAATGAGCCTCGGGTTCTACCTACACTGCTTTCAGAAGTGAAAACCTCTCAGAAATTGAGTGAATGACTAGCAGACTGGATGCAAAAGGAATTACCCTGAGGCTCTTCGGGTACCTAAGAAACACAATTCTGTAATCTACACTTACTAAGAATACAGGATCTGAGGAGTAACTGAGTTACCGACTTCGGAAAACCGAGAGAAGAAAGTAGCACGTTCAACTTTATAACTAAATAATAATATTTGGAAAATAATATCGAAGAAAGTTTAGTTAATTCTGTTGTTGAAATCTTAAATAATGATATATTAAATCTTAAAATGACCATAATATAATTGTTCATCACCACAATATAGGAAAAAACCTATTGTTTATAATACTAAAATTTGTTTCCGAACGACAAAATCAAAAGTTATGAAAAGTATTTATTAGTTAAACATGTAAATAAAATTCGGAAGAATATATTTTAGAATTTTTTCCAGTAAAAAGTAAAGTAGAAAATACCCTTGCTCGCTTGCTCGGTATTTAAAAGCTGGTAAATCATAATGCAAAATACCTTGTAAAAGGAAACCAGTTATGTAAACAATAATAAAGTGGAGGAAAGCCAGAAGAAGAAGAACGAATAAGGAACGAATAAGAATAGAAGATACGGCCTTAGACGAACTGACAAAATTGAATCTGAAAATGATTAAAACCATTAAATTACTGCAAAAAGTATGTCTGTCTTCATCAAGAATTCAAAAATAGGAAGCAAAGAACCAAAAAGGAAAAATTATTCAAATCAAATTATCAAGACCACAAATAATGAATAAAAATGCACTGTAAAGTATTAATCTTTTAATATGTAACTATGGTAAAATAAATATTAAATTACTTTTGTATATTTTTTTAATTAAAATTATTCAGTGGTGGACCCGGTGGGGGGGCAAAGGGACACGTGCACCCCCCCCCCCCCCCCCGTCGTTTATTTGGGAAAAAGGAAATGGTTTAGAAAAGTTTATTTGTAGATAACGCTGTCATATGACTTATAGTGTTTCAGCATTTAACTTCAGAAAATAATGTTTTCTATTAAATTAAGAGTACTTCAATATTTTTGTGTTTCAACGTTATTCTCTTATTTTGCAATTGTTTTATATGAAAGTGAAATACTCAGTATACAATTTAAAGGGTACAATAACCATAGGTTTAAGAAATACTTAGATGCTCGAATAACAATTAAATTGTAAAAAATTGTTACCAGGTGTTAATAAATCGAACAATAAATGAGTAAACTATATTTGTTGGTTGTTGAACCTACGACATGCAACTAGTATACATTTTAACATTTCACGGTTAATAACGAAATGAAATGGAATGGAATTGCATAAAAAAACGAATAAACTGTTTTTGTAAGTCAAATTTTTAACTTTTCATTTTAGAGTGTTTAACCAGAGAATTTACACCACACAGAAGCGACAGCAAAGCTTCCCGCACAAGCATCTAGGGAGACCAAGATACTTTGGCTTCGAGACTTCCGCACGCGCATTACACTGTTGTTGAGCATTTTGTACCGTGACGTCACTTCTGTTTCTAATGTCAAACATCTTTGACTGCAATTTGTTGTTTTGTTAGTTTGTAGTTTATTCGTTTAACTCCCTCTTGTATTTCAACAACAAAAATGGGTGTGTTATGTTTTGAATGTGAGAAAGTATTTTCCAGCCAGTCAATTAAAACTAACATGAAAGTAACCTACATTTACTTGTAATTGTATTTCAACTTTTTTATTACCGACTTGTTTTCATTCGAAGAAATGACTAAATTATATCAGGTAAAACAGTTGTTAATCTTTTAGATAGTTTAGTACAATATAACACTTTTTTTTTAGATTTCAGTGCTTAGCTTGCAGAATGAAAAGCAAAGTGAAGTTCAGTAGTGTAACTGAACGACTTTATTTTAACTGTATATGTACTAAGCAAAACTAACCAAACTAACCAAAAGATTAATTATTTTATCTGAAATGTTTTTTAATTCCAAATTGAACGATTCCGTGATGTGACATCATGTTTTTCTTTCAAATGCAAAGGCAAGTCGTTATTAGAGTGAAAATACAATTTGCACTCTAAGCAAAAGTATCTTTTGGCCACTACATATTCAATATAATTACGTCGGATTTGTCTAAGCATAACAAATCTGCTGTACCGATTTAACGTTGACTGGCTGGAGAATACTTTCTCACATTCAAAACAAAACACACCCCTTTTGTTGTTAAAATACAAGAGAAAGTTAAACGAATAAACCATAAACTAACAACACAACAAATTGCATCTAAATAAGTTTCTCCCTAGACGCTTGTGCTTCCCGAGGTAACCGTTTCCGTACGCGCATGTACGAGATAGGTTGTGTAGTTTTCATTTTATTATATTATTATTATTAATTATATTTAATATGTGGCATAGTAACATATTATACTGAATTACTTTTAGTGTACATCAAACGTGTAAGAGGTTGTATTTCACTCATGTTCAATGCCATTAGAACCGGGCCATAAAATATCAAAGGAACCGCCGATATTGTTGCTTCTCTGGTTAAATCTCGCTTATGGCGCATTTTTGATGGTTGTGCCTCCCGGCTGTTAATTTATTCTGGATCCGCCACTGAAATTACTATTTCTAGTCACACTCAATACACATTATAGAACGAGAGCCCAAAACGCAAAAAAGTGTATAATCGTACTCATCTGAAAAACCACATGGGCTTGCTATTTAAATATCGAAGGTCAAGGAAATTCGACTGCCATATCAATACAGTGAGGACCTCAAGACAGACTACTGAAAGTTGGGAGTTAGTTTAAGGGCTCAAGAAAAATGTGAAAATTACCATAAACTAGGTGCCACTCTATTACAGTGAATGGCAGTGGCTGCCACAGAGAACCACACAGGTAATTTTCAGACGCCTAAATACATCACAGCATTTTGGTTATTTTGTGTAATATTTATTTTTACCGAAAAACATACAAATATATAACTGCCGTACCATTCAATTGAATGGAGGAGTTTGACATGCCATCGCAAAGGTGTCGGAGGTCGAGGTGTCAATGTATAACATCAAACAGTGTTACATTGTCCTCATTTTGTTATTTGGATAAATGCATCAAGAATATATAATATAGAATATATACAATTGCCGTACTAACTTACTGGATTCAACTATACTATTCGATTCAATTATATACTATGCTCGAAAAATAATATAATGCTTTTGTAAGTATGACCTCATTGAATGAAATGTAAGTGCTTGGGTAATATTATATCATTAGTTTGTTGCAAATTTTAATCTGTAAATTATACCGTATTTAATTATAATATACAGGATGTCATATCGAAAAGATAGATGAAATACCACAGCTTTCAATGTATTAGCCTATTAGTATATTACCTAACAAGAGTTGTAAGAAGCATATTACATAAAAATGGAAAAAGTTATAGCTCACCATATATTTACATTGCAAATAAAAAAAGGCTGCAAAAACTGCCCATAAAAATATCAAAGTCGGCGCTACTACATGCTGGCAAGAGTACTACAGAGCCGAACTTAGATACTAATACTACGTATTAGAATGAACAAAATAATACTAGGGATTTCAAAATAGTGTTTTCGGAAAATATAAACCTAAATGCCGTTTCTGGTAAATTATAAAATCCGACTCTGTTTTGCTTACGTTAAGATAGGAGTATCTTATACATTGGTGGACGCATTATAATAATCATAATAATAATAATTTTATTAATGTTATCATACAAAATTATTTACACAAGTCACAAAAACAACATGATACATATAAGTTAAAAACAGAAATATAAAATGTATTTAAGTATAAAAAAACCGGACAAATTACATAACACAATAGTGTTAGTATAGAATGCGTTATAAAATTAAAAGCAGGAAACAGATACCATATACAACAGTACAATATATAGATACATATTATTAAAATTTGAAGAAAAATACTCCTCAAATTGTAAAAAGCACTAGTTGTTAAAAAAGCTTTGACAGTATTCTTAAATAAATTGTACTCAAGTTCTTTGATTTCTGAAGACAAATGAATAAAAAACCGTATGGCATAATAGTTTGTTCTGTTACGAGATTTAAAAAGTCTTAAAAAGTTAAAATATATGTTGTTGTTGCTTCTCGTGGAATATATGTGTACTTCGTTATGAGAAGTGTGCCGTCTATGGTATTAATAATTTCAATTTTATAAGGGTTTATATAAAAAATATTCAAAATTATATCTCATTTAAATATATATTTTCAATATCAAAATAATATTTCTTTTGCTATCTTCAATATCCTTGATTACTCTAAATAATCTTTAGTTGAGGTAAGTGAGCTACTACACCATCCTTCGACAGATAAATTCAAAGTACGGCTCTGTTTGTCTGTTATTCTAGGTTTAACACCGACAATAGAGGCCGCGCCATTATATTTAGGGGTGATTCGCGTAACTATATTACAAGAGTTATAAATCTTAATTAAAATAGGAGTGTGTCCGTTTGTTTCTTATTTTAATCATACCAGAACATACTATATATAAGAGTAACGATATTTTGTCTATTAAGCAATACATTATATTTATTATTTAATATTTAATATGCTGCAGGAAAATAAAGCATATCCCGCTCTCCCATCAATTCGTAAGCGGCAAAGCTTTGAGGTTTTTTATTTGCACTAAACAAATGGAGTCAATTTTACACAAGAGCCCCGTTGCGGAGAGTGTGTATAGTTGAAGCAATCGCATTTGTGAGCAACGTTGAGAGGCAAGAGGTGCAGAACGCAGAGCCGGGTTTAACTCTATTGTAAATAGACATAAAATAAGAATAATTTATAATATTACACTTACAATATCCCTCAAAGCACTGCTATGAATTGGTAACAAAACTTACTATAGTAATTTACGTTATAAGTCCGGTAGGTGACTTAATACAGTACGAGTTGTTTTACGGACGAGGCGACGCAGGAGCCGAGTCCGGAATATAAACGAGTACTGTAATGACACCTACCGGACGTGTATCGTATAATATTTTATTTCGTAGTGTCCGGTAAATCCTTTTTAAAATGAATAAAAAGTTATAATTATTGAAATTTAAAAAATATTTTAGTTCGTAATCTAACAATCGCATCACCTTAACGATGTTATAGCCATTGTTTTCCCTAGCTAATTATGATTGTCTTTAGCTTGTCACTGTCAAATAAATAAAACCATAACTTTTGGATTGTTTTGTATTATGGATATATCGGAAATCTGTGGAAGCAACGGGAAAATTAACCCCGAGAAAATCACCAGACAGATATCAAAAAGAATATGGATTGTTTGATTGTTTTGTCAATGGAAACAAATAATATAATAGTGTTGCTAGGTAATACATTACAGTATCAGATACTGTAATGTTCGCTGGTAACACATTACGGTATCAGATACTGTAATGTTCGATTTACCGGCCGCAAATGAGTCCGGCAAATAGTCATTTACCGGACAGTATGAAATAAAAATTATTATATAATATTATATAACGAGTCGGCCACCGTGACTGCAGTTAGGGGCTGTCCACAAGGTGGAGTCTTATCGCCCTTGCTGTGGTCAATGGTGGTCGACGATCTCCTTCATAAGCTGAGTAATTATGGCTTCAACGTTCGGGGCTATGCTGATGACCTGGTCGTTACTGCCAGAGGCAGGCATGAGGTTATGATCTCAAACCACATGCAAATTGCCTTAAACATAATATCTAAATGGTGCTCGTCAGAGGGTCTTAGTGTCAATGCGAGAAAAGCAGTTATTGTTCCATTCACCAAAAGGAGAAAACTCAATTTGAGAGTTCCTATGTTAAAAGGAAGAGTACTGAATTTTTCCAGTAAAGTCAAGTATCTAGATGTAATCCTGGACCAAAAACTCACTTGGAACTCACACTTAGAAAGGACACTTACCAAAGCAACGACGGCTATTTGGACGTGCCGTAGGCTGTTTGGTAAGATTTGGGGTCTGAAGCCGAAAATGATACATTGGTCCTACCTATCGGTTGTGAGACCTATGGTTACCTATGCATCATGCATATGGTGGCCAAAAACAGAAGAAAAAATAGCACAAGGAATGTTGCAGAAATTGCAACGCCTTGCCTGTCTATGGAGGCAATGCTGGACTTACTTACTTCCTCTGCATTTGCATGTGAAGAAGTACTTTAAGGCTGCATCAGGCACAATTCAGACCAGGCGACCTGGTTGATCACTTAAGGATTCTGGAGTTAATACAATTCGAATCCATGACCAAACCCATTGACTCAATGCCAAGCATGACTTTGACTGCCCGTTTGATGTTCTGATTGAAAGCCATCAGGCGGGCAGGGTCGGAGCACTGCGATTGGAGAAAGAGTCACACATCTGGTACACAGATGGATCCAAGATGGATGAAGGGGTTGGTGTGGGCGTAGCAGGGTCTAAATGCAGGCTATCTAAAGCCCTTGGTAATATCCCAACTATCTTCCAAGCAGAAATTTATGCTATAGATCTATGTGCCCAGGAACGCCTAAATAGAGGCGCTCGAAGGGCAAAGATCTATATACTTTCAGATAGTCAGGCAGCATTAAAGTCTCTCAGATCATATACCTTCGAGTCAAAAATTGCTTAGGAACGCAGACAATCCCTGAAGCAACTGGAAAAAAACAACGGGGTTACCTTGATGTGGGTGCCAGGGCATGAGGGGATAGAAGGCAACGAATTGATTGATAGCCTCGCGAGAAAAGGGGCTGAAGCACCGTTTTTGGAACCCGAACCGTTCTGTGGCTTATCCAAGGGACACATAACGGAGGAGGTCCTAAAATGGGAAAAGGAACAAAAAGAGTCCTACTGGAGGAACACTCCAGGCCAAAGACAAGCAAAGAAGTTTATAACCTATTCAACAAAGAATGCCACAAGGCTTCTCGAACTTGAAAAGTCCGACCTAAGGCTGATCACAGGCCTTCTAACTGGCCATTGCCCCTTAAGATATCATCTCAAGAACATGGGCATGGCAGAAGATGACAAATGCAGATACTGTGAAGCTGCAACTGAAACTGCGGAACATATACTTTGTGAATGCAAGGTGCTAATCCGCATTAAACTAAAGTACCTAGAATAGGCGGAATTAATGCCTGAAGACATAGGGAAATTAGCTCCCAGGAAAATCACAAGCTTTGCAAAAAGTCTTGGAATCCTGAGCAACAACTAGATGCAAGGTAACTCACAAAAGACCTTTTAGGTCGAGGTGAAGAAAGGCTAACCCAGAGCCAAGCGACCCCTTAAACAATCTACAATTTACAATCTATTAAAATCATTTTCAAAAACACATTACCAAATAAAGAAATATAAAGTAATTATCGAATTATATCTTCACCTCGACAGTATAAGCTCGACTGCGATATCTGTAACTGCGGCAGAGACGAACCCACGGGGGGTTATGGGGGGTACGCCCCCGCCCCCCCCAATGTTGATTGAGTTGGGAAAATCACCAAAAATGTAAAAAATCTTTATTGGGTATAATTGCAAAAAAACGAATAATGAGTTGATAAAAATTAAATGACACTGTCACTATGACCATTTTTTTATAAATAATTTTAATTGATATTATTTATGACTAGATGTGACTGATGTGAGAGCCACAGAATAGTCGACGGACAACGCACAACGCCGACGAGCCTACGCGACGGGCCAACAAAATAAACTCGTCAACTCGCGGAAATTCGACGTTCGACCCAGTAGACGGCACGGCCAGAGCATACAATTCTCAAAGACTGTCTTACATTAGAAATATTAGAATATTACTCCTTTTTGCCTTTATCAATACAATGCTTTGTCCTAGCTATAAAGTCGTTTGTTGTTGGTTTATACTGAGTATCACTAATATCAGTTACCAACCTCTCAACGAGAGATAATAATAATAACAAATTGTTGTCGGTCAGAAATTGTTAAAATATTAAATTCTTGGAGGACACTGAATCAGAATCTGGGACTATTAAAGGGGGTCTACAGACGATCCAGCTGCTGGGACCCGACATTGTTGGTACGCTTTGCAGATAATTGGAATTCCAGCGGACCAGTTAACTTTTACGAATGAGTTCAAAGCATGCCGACAAGGCTGGCTCCCTGCCGCTGGATCGTGTGTAGACCTCTTAATGCTACCTATTGCGTATCACAATGTGAAGTGGGAAGTGGCCGGTAGCCATACTAGCGCGGACGTTCACGAGCTTGCGCCCCGACTTGCGCCCCGACTTGCGCGTAATCGTATTGTATAGTGTATTCCACAAATATTTCATCGATACAAAAAATCTCGGAGAAAAGCATAAAGGATGCCGACCGTTTCTAGTTAGTGTACCGCCCGCCGGTCCAATTTGACAACGCTAGTCCATGTTGACCACCAACCTATCATAATTCCGGTAGAGAAAATTTAAACCAATTATATTCAGTGGGAGTGGCCTACATTTTTGTTCGGAAATATGTGACCATTTTTTTTGTGATGATAATAAAGAAGCCGAACACTTTTATGGCCTTTTATGTAAATAGACTGAAATTGATACAGGTCGGTACCCTTTACGTTTTTTTGCGAACTTTTTTATATCGCTGGATTAAGGGGTCTAAACACGATCCAGCGGCAGGGACCCAGCCATGTCGGCATGCTTTGAACTCATTCGTAAAAGTGAATTGGTCCGCTAGAATTCCAATTATCTTCAAAGCGTACCGACAATGTCGGGTCCCTGCCGCTGGATCGTGTGTAGATCCTATTATCGTTGGTACAAACTATATCTTGTTTTTCTCCACGGTCATTAAACTATAACGGTTACCTCATCCAGTAGCTTTTAGACGAAGGGGAGCGCGGGGTCAACTTAGGTCTATCGCCTACATCATGTAGTTTAGTTAAACTTCTTTTGCATAATATTTGTATCGCTAGGCTACTTATAGATTAAGTCTGAAATAAAAAAAAACATTAGGAAATATAAGTTGTAAAAAAAATGGGCAGTTGGCAAATTAGTTGTAGCTCCCCCCCCCCAAAAAAAAAATAGCTGGGTTCGTCTCTGAAGTGCGGTCCAGGGTTAAACAACACATTCATAAGTTTACGACCACAGGCCACGTCAGATAACCGACATCGAATGGCCGATATCTTCTCTCTCACTTAATGTAAAAATGGACTAAAGACGGAAGATGAGTTGCCGCCTTTTTTATTCCCCTTGCCTCTCACATATTTCTCACTAATACGATTACTTCAACAAATTGCATTACAACTCGAGTTGTGTGATACACTCTTTCTACGACCACACTTATTCCCATTAAATAAAATAGAAATACTGTTAAGGATTTGATAAAATGTAATAATATGGCAAAAACGGCAAAACACGTAATTTTTAAGCTATAACATCGTCATTAATACAGGGTGATCCTTAATGACGTGCTAATATTTCAGGATGTGAACATATGTCATATGTGGCTTAAATTTTTTGCTACAGGGTGTTGAATTTTATTTTAAATCATTATTTTTTTATATCTCAGAAAGTAATTTAAATATTATTTTCAATTTTGGTATGTGTTAATAGGATATAAAACCACATATTTTAGTTAGAAAACGTATTGTATCCCTCCACCAGTGGCGTTCCTGCAAACATATCCTCTGATATTCTTTACCAATAAAGTGGTACGCCACTGACATTTTTCCATGTGGATACTTTCTTCTGTTTAGCCTAATCAATTCTACATGAAAACAGTCTCTTGCGTTTTTCTCGTCAAACAATTAAATTTAAATTGCTTCATTTAACAGTATTGACTAATAATAATTTTTGAACACATAAGTCTAGTTATACTGGAATAAATGGCGTTTTTACAAACATTAATATTTTCAAACCAATATTTGTTGACATAAAGTAAGTTGTTGGTGTTCAAAACCATCTCATCGAATTATTTCTTCGATTTTTAGTGTTCCATTGAATTTATTTTATTTTTTCGCTGTTGTTATTCGAATATCTCAGTAAATATGGTAAATTATACGAATTCGAAAACGGCGACAATGCTTACGTATATTGTCTCGCAGATGGTAATGCAAAAAAAACGGAAACTTGTATCATGAATGAATGATATTCTAATCGTGCCTTGCTAGATAGCCGATTCTTTTCGACTATTCATCGCCGTCTTTGTGAAACTGGTAGTTTCCAAACAGCTACTTCAGAAGGTAGACCTCGACCTGTCAGAACACCCGAAATTGAGGAAGCGGTGCTGCAGGAAATCGACGAACATCCTGAGACAAGTACGAGGAAGATTGCTAGAGCTCTGAATATTTGTCATCAAATTGTTTGGCGAATATTGGTTGATTTTTTGTTGTATCCGTATCATATTCTAAGAGTTCTCAGGAATTTTCCACAGCGTGTGAAATTCAGTCAGTGGTACCTTCAGAATGTTACACTAAATCCTCAGTTAGAGTAACAAATTATGTTCACAGACGAAGCAAATTTTTCTAGTAATGGTATTCAAAATTTCCATAATAATCATGTGTGGACGGACGAAAACCTCCATGCCATAACCGAAACCCATTTTCAAGAGCAATTTTCGGTTAATGTATGGGTAGGAATTATTGGTAATAATCTTATAGGCCCTTTTTTCTGCCAAGACGCATTAATGGACAATCTTACCTGCATTTTCTCCAAGAAGAACTACCTGAGTTGCTTGATGATGTACCAATTGTGTTAAGAAATCAAATGCGCTACATGCACAATGGAGCTCTTGTTGATTTCAATGTAATTGTTCGCGACTATTTACATGTGGTTTATCCTAATCATTGGATAAGTCGCGCAGGACCTCAGCAATGGCACCTGATATCAATAGTTTGGATTTCTTTTTGTGGAGTCATCTTAAGACGCTGGTGTATAAAACTCCCATTAACACTTTAGAAGATTTAAGAGAGCGAATAGTTGCCTCGTGTGAAACAATACGGAATATGCCGCGCGCCGGGAATATTTGAACGAGTGCGCAATTCGACGTGAAGACGGGCGGAAGCATGCCTATTAAGTGAAGGTGGCAATTTCCAACAACTTTTATTAAACAAAATGTTAATAATAATTAGTTTCTGAATTTAATTGTTTTAATGAAGAACTGTGCATCCGACGAGAAAACGCAAGAGACCGTTTTCATATATAATTAGGCCAATCAGAAAAAATATCCACATGGAAAAATGTCAGTAGCGTACCACTTTTTTAGTAAAAAATATCAGAGGACATGTTTGCAGGGACGTCACTGGTGGAGCAATAACATAACAATTCTAACTGAAATATGTGGTTTTATATCCTATTATACCATACATATATTACCATACATACCAAAATTGAAAATAATATCTAAAGTAGTTTTTGAGATATTAAAAAATAACGATTTAAAAAAGAAATTCAACACCCTGTAGCAAAAAATTTAAGCCGTTGCGGACATATGTTCATATGAACTTTTCTTCATAAAATGACCTAAGGAATCACACCCTGAAATATTAACACGTCATTAAGGGACACTCTGTATTTGAGCGGTAAGGCCGTATAATATGTCGATATAGAAAGAGCAAGAAGGGCATTTTAAGCCATGAATCGCGTACGCGAAGTCGAAAATTAGGGCTGGCCGGAGCATACGAAAAATGTCATTTTTGACTTTTGGTGAAATAGCCTTAGACAAAAATTGTTATTTAATATTTCTGAAATAGAATAGCAACTAGTGTCTGGTGATTTCGCATTTTTCTCTAGACGTTAAACCAATTCTAGGTTTATAAAAAAAAATCTGTGTGTGTTTGTGTGTACGACCGTTGCCTAACTTAACGTGGAAACCAACTGACCGATTTCGTTTAAATTCGATATATATAGTCTACATACAAATACAAATATAAATTAAATATAAAGGCCATGGCAGGTTAAGATAAGTGTCCGTGCCTTTGCAACCTTTTTGCGTGTGGTTCCTTCCAGGGATGTATCTTTGCGAAAGATAATACCACAAAAAGTTTTGACCTCAAAAACTTCATAATGTCGGGAAAAATGTTTTTTTCGAAAATCCGAAAAAAAAATTTTTTTCTTAATCAAGTGAACCAATTTGTTTGTATTTCACATATATTGTAAATATACTTAAGGCAATTTATTATTAATATTTTCATGAAATCTTTTTATGAAGGAAACAAAAATTGATGCATTTGAATTTTTTGAAAAATGTATATACGTACTTACACGTTAGCGACCACCTCTATTTTACTAACTATACACCATACAATAAGCTATAACATATCGAAGGGGTAATGTAGTCAAATTGGCAAAGATAATGTTACGTGCTTACACCCCTCTTAGTAAACACCCTGTATCGTGGTTTCGGAAATTATAACACCAGGGTAACACTAAACAATAATGTATTTACTTAAGTACTAATTACAACAAATAAAGAAAAAGAGTTAAATTGGTTAGAAACTCGATATATTAATAAATATATAAATGAACAACAACTGCTTAGATTATACGTATTGAAAAATTTTTTGAGCAGCCTACGTATTTTTTTGAAATAACGAGATGTATTTTTCACAATACACACATTTTCTACAAAGCTCCATCGAAATGGTAATACATAAAAAAATTATGTGTTTAATAATAAGAATCCATAATAAAAAAACATGTTATGCTAATGATATATGATAATATTAGTCATCACTGTCTTCATTTATTGTAACACTGATATCTTCTGCGAATAATTCAGACAGTTTCATTGATGATTTCGGAATATCGTCGACCTTGCATATGATAAATCCATCTCTAAGTAACAGAAAACTAATTTATTTTTTTTTAATTTAAACATGAATTTATCATATGCAAGGCTTCTCGGCGATATTCCAAAACCATCAGTAAAACTGTTCGCAGAAGATATCAGTGATACAATAAATGAGGACAGTGATGAAGACAACTAATATTGTCATATATCATTAGTATACCATGTTTTTTTTATTTTGTATCCTTATTATTAAACACATAATTTTTTTATGTATTACCGTTTCTATGAAGCTTTGTAGAAAATATATGTATTGTGAAAAATACATCTCGTTATTTCAAAAAAATACGTAGGCTGCTCCAAAAAATTTTCAATACGTGTAATCCAAGCAGTTGTTGTTCATTTATATATTTATTAATATAATAAATATATAAATGAACAACAACTGCTTGGATTACACGTATTGAAAATTTTTTGGAGCAGCCTACGTATTTTTTTGAAATAACCTGCGTAAAGGTGACAGCACGTAACATTATCTTTGCCAATTTGACTACGTTACCCCTTCGATAGAGTTTTGTAAAAAATATATGTTATAGCTTATTGTATGGTGTATAATTAGTAAAAAAAACAGAGGTGGTCGCTAACGGGTAAGTACGTACATAAATTTTTCGAAAAATTCAAAAGCATCAATTTTTGTTTTCATCATGAAAAGATTTCATGAAAATATCAGTAATAAATTGTCTTGAGTATATTTATAATATAAATATAATAAATTGGTTCACTTGATTAAGAAAAAAAAATTTTTTGGATTATCAAAAAAAAAATTTCCCAGATATTATGAAGTTTTTGAAGTCAAAACTTTTTGTGTTAGTATCTTACGCAAAGATACATCACTGGAAGGAACCACACGCAAAAAGGTTACAAAGGCACGGACACTTATCTTAACCTGCCATGGACTTTTCCGCCTAACTCAAAAATTAAAGATTTACTGACGCAAAAATTCGAAACTCTCGATTTTCTCGAAGAAGTTTTTAACGATTTTGTACGTTAATAGCACATTACGAACCTAACAATATACGTCTATTGGTTTTTCATATCTAATTGAATTAAAGATAATTTTTCGATGAAAAACACTTTTAAGTCTCACGAAAAAGTAAATTCGGCGTTGCCGTACCATTTATTAAATTCTAACATCAGGCTCGTTATTAGATAATCTTGAAATCACTGTATCAAATTTAATATAAAGCGCTAAAATTTTGTAGTTAGCTATATTGAATTCGCCATTTTAAATTTTCAACATTTAACATTAGATTAGAAAACACCTAACTATCAATTTTAATGCAATTTCGACAAAATTTGAATTTTGTCTAGTTTTTGAGAGTCTGCACTTGTCGTGCAGAACTACAATGAGTTCACCGTTGAACAATAATACTCTCTAGCTTGTAAAAAAATAACTTACCTTAGACTAGACATAGTTTGATGAAACTTCAATGAAATCCCGAGTAGGTCATAACCTATAGTTTACACAAGATTTCTAGAAATCGCTCAAGCCAATCCAGAGTAATCATTGAACATACACAAAAAAACCTACCGAGCTGAAATCCTCCTCCCGAATGACTGTTTTAAGTGTGTTTGAGTATTTCTTTGAAATATTCAGCGAACTGTAAGATATGGTTCGACAGTGATCCCATTTTGATCAAGCTACGGCTAGTGTAACTTGAGCAAAAATTTGGAACAAGAAGTTTTTTTGTTGAAGACGTGCTATACAGCAAGCGGAGACCAACTAGAATAATTCTCCCAAAACGTCTAAACAGACGTGAATAAGAATTTTTAGTCGAAGATTTGGCGAAGGCGGTAGGGATGAAAAAAAAAATTAAAGAAGAATTCAAAATGGCAAATCCAATATGGCTGCCATAATTGCAATATATCTGCAGATTTACATCAAATTCGATACATGGAGATTTCAGGATTTTCTGATAACGAACCTGACGTTAGAGCTTAAAAATTCAAAACGACGAATATTCCTTTTACTGTGTAAGTGTTCAAGCTGGTGTAAAAATGAACAAACAATGAAGTCGAACGTATTTTTAACCCGTTTCAATATCGATATTAGGTAATAAGGTTCAATTTACACGGCGACAATGAAATTTTATTTAATAATTTTTATCTACCTTTGTTGAAGGCGGTTCTTTTTCAAACATTCTTTAGAGCATTAGTTTAATAAGCTAAGTGCACTTATTTTTTGATAAAGTAGAAGGCTCTGACATCCTAGTTGTTGATCACCCTGTATAAATATTTTTATTAATATTTGGCACACCTTAACGTTAACTAAAAAAAATGTTTGGCCGTTTACACTTAATGTTTCCATAATCTGTGACCCGTATGTTAATAAATATCGGTTATACAGTTTACTAAATTAAAAAAAGCAAATATTGATTTCTGATTAGTGATTAGAAACTAAATCGAGTGCTTCCCTGTACAGGCGTGGTATTTGCATTTTCATCAAAAACACCCTATTGGTTCAGGCATTCTAAATAGGCGTGGTTAAAAGTAAGTGCACTTATATATAATATTAATTCAACCGGATTTCAGCAAAAATGATTCTTATTGCTTTTGGCGTTTGACTGGGAAAATTAATTAATGATGCATGTAACATATAAATTTCCTCTGAAATAAACATTTTTAAAATAAAATGACAACTAATTTGTAATATTAGGACACGGGAGGCGTTGCTAAATATTTCTAAGTCACATATGTTGGACAAGGATGCAAAGCGGGATACATTCTGGAGATGTGTCCCGTTTAATATTTAGTATTCTTTAAGATTTTAAATAGTCCACATGTCAACTAGTGCTAAGGCGGCATTTGTGTAAGTGCACATATAATAAATAGTGCCGTTACGACTGTTAAATATTTGTGAAAATTGTGAAAATTCAGTTTTAAATAAATTTACAAAAGGTACCTACTTTTTAAAATAAGCCTAAATAGTCAGCCAATTTGCATAAATAAATAATATACATATTTAAGCCAGTTAATATAGGCAAAGATAGTAGTTTAACAAAAATAAATATTAATATTTTATTTAATAAAATGATTCATCTATACAGTATGAGAAATCTAACTAGAATAAATTTTGTAACTTGGATATATAGTATTTCCGAAAAAAAAAAAAAATCCAAACACTGACCGTATTTCAGTGCTAATGTTCTTAGTTTGTCTGCACCCGGAGAAGTGCAAACACTCCCAATTTTTTTTACAAGTGACACATCGTTTTAAAGCTTATTTCGAAATACAATGTATTTTTGTTTTTTAAGTATTCCAACGGGTTAAGTCATAAAATAATAAAAACCTACGTTTTAAGTCAAACGCTATCTAATAAGATGCTCATCAAAATTTTTAACGCACTTTAATATAAAGAGGAATGTCGATAGCGTGTATATCTTATCTCGTTGAGAATTTTTTGCCGTAACTTCTTTTAGAGAAGCCTTGTTTATCTTCTGCATAAATAAATTGCTAAATTTGTTTTCATGTGTTATGTATGAGTCTACAAGCTCTGTAAATTTAGATTAAAAAATGGATTACACAAGCAATCAATTCAAAATTGATGTCAAGAATAGTCAAGAGATTAATGATGATCAGGTATGATCCAGCCTCAAACTGAGGCTGTTCAATTATTTAGACAAAAGCATCCAGATTTACCACGTATTATCTATTATCCACAGTACAATTAGTGAAATTGAGGCAGTATACCGGAAGTTGCGTCATATGACAGATGTACCTAGACAACGTGACAACGTCAACCCATCGCTGGAGACGATACTAAGTTGAACATGTTAATTATTCAAGAGAATCCAGTGACCTTAACTCGGAAATTGGCCCATGACAACAATGCCAATGATACTACTACCCTGAAAATATTAAAAGATGCAACGAAGCTCCTTCGCAAGATCCAGACTTCCAGACTCCCGACTTTATTAGCCGTAACATAATATCTCTGGAGTGAATACTTTTTCTTGGATGAAAGTACTTTTGCTTTACATGGTGAAGTTAATCGATGGAATTGTCTTTATTGTGCTGACGATAACCTGCTCATGCGGAAAATTCATACTCAGCGCTCACAGAAAACAAATATGTGGGCTGGGACAATTCGTGATCTAGTAATAGTTCTTCAACAATAATTTGAATGGACCAACATATCTTACTTTTCTTTAAGGATATCTCGTTTCACGTTTGGCGGCTTTATTTCCAAGCCAGTTGAATCCAAATTTCGACGATATGACGGAGCTCCATCGCACTATGTTATGTCCGTTTTACACGAAATTTTGTCATATACTTGAAATGGAAGAAGTAGTTCAAATAAGTGGCGTATAGGATCTTCTCACCTTACTCTACTCAATTTCTTAACATATAAGCATGAAATCGGGCAAACCTTACCGTAAATGTTATACAAAATGTAAGGAATGGGTCTTATCATCGATTGCCTTCTTCCTAGGAAAACTATGGTGCACATTTTGTATATCTTATACATCAACTACCGTATAATTTAAAATGTAAGTTTTTATTTCTTTGTTCCTTAATCCCTTGGAATATTTAGGAATATAATTTAATAAAAAAGCACTACATTCCTCTCGTAATGAGCTATCAAACGATGTGTCACTTGATATGCCTTCGAAAAAAAAAATTAGGTTGCACACGTCCGGGTGAAGATACATTGAGAACTTTACCTCTGAAATGTAGCTAATGAGAAAGTAAACTTGAGGTCTATTAAGATTTTTTTACTGCATGTTCAAGTTACAGAATTTATTCCAGTTAAATTTTCCACACTTCATATACAGGGTGTTTGAAGATACCCGCTTGCCATTTTAGGTACTAGTTACATAATATGTAAAAATAGTAAAAAAACGTCTTAAAGTCGTAGAAATGGATTTTTAAACTGACGTCATCATCCTATTTTGCCTGAACTAATTTGTTGAAAGATGGCAATGATTTCGTACTAAGGGCGGTGTTACGAGTGGGGAGGGTGGGTGGTTAATGGTGGTAATTACCCCACCCCAGAAACCATCCGCCGGCAGCGTGGCACAGTGCTGCTTTTTTTAGAAAACAGCCGTCAAAAATCGGTAACCTAGCTAATTTTCGATAAAAATGTACGAAACTTAGTAGAGTTAAGTATTTGGATATGGTAAATTCAGTTTTGCTGCAGAAATTTTTTTTCAATATGGCGGCTTCAAAATTTAGGTCAGAAGAAGCAAGCAAAAAAGATGAAAAATTCAATAAAATAACCCAGCAACAAAAAAGTCCTGATCCTGGAACTCCACCCGAGTACTTGATGCTGAATTCGAATCCAACCTCAGAAAAGCCCAAACACCCTCAAAATTTTGAGCTAAAGCGAAAAAACTTAGAAGAGAGTAAACCCCTCAAATATGGTGACAATAAGTACACGCAAAATGTACAATTCTAGGGTTTTTGAGGTTGCTGATTTCAAATTTCAACACGCCAAAAGCCAAAAATTGATTCTTGGGGTGAAAATCGAGTAAAATGGGTTGAACGGGGTATAAAAATGAAAATTTGACAAAATGCATGATTTTCATTCTAAAAGTTTATTCCTAGGGATTTTTGAGGTTGCTGATTTTAAATCTCAACATGCCAAAAACCAAAAATTAATTCTTAGGGTGAAAATCGAGTAAAATAAGTGTTGAAAGGGGGTGTAAAAATGAAAATTTGACAAAATACGTAATTTTCATTCTAAACTTATATTTCTAGGGGTTTTTGAGGTTGATGATTTCAAATTTCAACGTCAGAAGCCAAAAATTTATTCTTAAGGTGAAAATCGAGTAAAATAGGAGTTGAAAGTGGTAAAAAATGAAAATTTCACAAAATACGTAATTTTCATTCCAAAAATATATTTCTAGGGGTTTTTGAGGTTGCTGATTTCAAATTTCAGCATGCCAAAAGTTTAGAATTTATTTATAGAGTAAATTAGGGGTTGAAAGAGTGTAGAAATAAAAACTTGAAAAAATACGTAATTTAGATTCTGAAATTATATTTTTAGGGGTTTTGAACTCAGAAAAGCCCATATGCCCTCAAAATTTTGAGCCTTTACCGAATAAACAACCCTAAAATAAGGTAAATCATCCCTGATTTGTGGTAACAATAAATACATGAAAAAAGTAGTTAACAAGCGCAAAAGTATTGTATGTAAACATAGATTTTTGGTATATCGCAAAGGATTTTCCACTCTTAGGTGGTTAAGTAACCCCCAAAATAGAAGGATGCTACCCTAAAATGAGGCAAAACTAACCTACATTTCAGGATTTATAAATTGATGTAAATGAATGGTAAAGAATATCAAAACAAGGGAGAGGGTTATGTTTTATATTCAGCAGGCATCTCTTTAAATTATGGCGGAACAACTACTCTTAGATTAGGCTAAAAAATACCCCTGTTCTTGCAAAGAACATACACCATCATATCATCATAGAGTATATAAATGCTAAAAAAATTCACAAAAAAATGAAGATTTGAAAGTTTGGAATTATGTAGAACTAGAGTGACTTAAAGTTCACACCTTTTATTAAAGTACATATGAGTGTAAAAACTACCCTTATATAAAAATAAAATACATGATTATCATTAAAATATGGAAAATGTGGAAGTTTTTGATTTACAAATTTTTGAATAGAAACTAAAGTGACTTTAACCCCTCTCATGAACTTCATTTTTATATTAGGGTGGTTTTCCTCTATCTAGGGGTTGCTTAACCACCTCAGAGTAGAAAATCCTTTGCCATATACCAAAAATCTATATTTAAATACAAAATTTGCGCTTGTTAACTACTTTTTGCGTGTATTTATTGTTACCACGAATCAGGCATGATTTATCATATTTTAGGGTTGCTCATTCGCTAAAGGCTGAAAATTTAATTTCAGAATCTAAGTTATGTATTTACTCTATTTTCAACCTAAGAATAAATTCTAGGCTTTTGACATGCTGAAATTTGAAATCAGCAACCTCAAAAATCCCTAGAAATATACTTTTGGAATGAAAATTACGCATTTTCTCAAATTTTCGTTTTGCATCCTTTTCAACCATTTTACTTAATTTTTCACCCTAAAGAATAAATCTTCGGTTTCTGGCATGTTGAAATTTGAAATAATCAACCTCAAAAATCTCTAGAAATATAAGTTTCGAATGAAAATCTCGCATTTTGTTAAATTTTCATTTTTACGCCCCTGCTTTACTCAATTTTCACCCTGAGAATCAATTTTTGGTTTTTGGCATTTTTTTTGGAAATTTGAAATCAGCAACCTGAAAAACCCTGGGATTGTACACTAGGAGTAATTTTTGCATGCACTTACTGTCACCATATATCAAAAGCGATTTTACCTTATTCTTTACCTTCGCTCTAGCTCAAAATTTTGAGGGTGTTTGGTCTTTTCTGAGCACGGATTCGAATTCAGCGTCGAGTACACGGGTCGAGTTCCAGGACTGTTTTTTGTGGCTGGATTTAATTGAATTTTTCATCTTTTTTGCTTCTTCTGACCCAAATTTTGAAGCGGCCATATTGAAAAAAAAATTTCTGCAGCAAAACTGAATTTAGCATATCCAAATATTTAACTCTACCAAGTTTCGTAAATTTTTATCGAAAGTTGGCTAGGTTACTGATTTTTGACGCCTGTTTTCTAAAAATGTATTTCTGTGCGTCGGCGTCGGTGCAATTATTTTTGCTCCCGTATTTGCGGGCGCTTCTCTGCATATAAAGATCAATTCAAACTCATCTTTAACTATTTTTTTAAGTTTCAATAAATAGTTCTTTAATAATTCTTCGTTCATTTTGCGTTCTTTTATTAGAATACAATTGTATGTTCTTATCTATTAAATTAAATGTATTTTGGAATGTAGGTACTAGTTACTACCCCTATTTTGTCGAGAAGGTTTTTAGCAATGTTTCATCTCGATAGACTTTTAAGGAGCTGCATATTTTAACAATAAAGAGTTAATTATTCTCACCGATATCGATGTGGTTTTCTTTATATAATAGTACATTATGGGATAATTATAGGGCATGGTCGGGGGTTTTCAATTTTACTTGCATCGTTGGCGATTAAAACTATAAAAAAAATATTTTTATAACACCAAAACGAACACGCGTCATATATGTTCGATTAATTAATTCCGATATATGAATGAAACAAAATGTATGTATATACATCATTTCAAATTATAATGCAAAAAAACTATTTTCTTTTAGTAAAACACTCACTTCTTGCCTTTGTCTCAATATGTCATTACTTCGCGCTTAAAAAAAACAAATTCGTTCTACAAAAAAAAATAATAAAAGAATTTTTTTGGCAAATTTTGTCACAAACAAGAGCTATATCGAGAAAATTGCATCAGATGATTATCTAAGATCTAAGAAAAACTCAAAAAACTTTGAATACACAAAAAAAATCTTGTTTTCTTCATGTAGCGACAACACTAACAAAAAATGGTCTAAAAATCTATATATTCCTGCAGATAACTATTTGTGCTCTAAATATGAAGAAATAACAAAATTCTTTACTAGAAATCAAGTATTTAAATTAAATTCTTTACTTTACTAAAATATAACGAGTGCCCTCTACAAACGCAACAAAATACTACTTATTTTTATAACGAGGTGGATCTATTATAGGTACCTATTTTAGGGGCCCATAAAATACTCCTGTGTTTTATGCTCGTGAAAGAACGATACAACAATGATTTATTTTAAATGGTATCAAGACGTCTAAAAATAATCAAATACTTACTAATCTACATTCCTTTCTTATTTATTTCATATGCCTCATATAAAACATCATAAAGAATTTGTTTATAATTCAAATATGATTTATTCTTTTATTTTGAAAAATACGCTGTTGAAAATAAAGATGTTATCAAAGAAATAGTGAAAATATACGATTATTTTATAAATAAGTCAAAACAACTAACAATGAATTGTCAATTATTTCAAGAATTTTACAAAATTTTGTTATTAAAAACAAGCTTTTCTTGAGGTTTCCAATCAAAATCTGGTATTATTAGTTAGCTGATATTGCTTTGATGTAATTATTGGAGATTTAAACAGTTATTTAAATATCAAATGTTCACACTAATAATAGATGTTTTCTTCAACAAAATGGTTAGAATAAATGTTATAGTTCCTACATATTGATTTTCTCGATTAAATGTCTGTAGAGCCGGAGAATTTTACTTAAATTCGACGTCAATCCGACATTGACTAGCTTTAAGTAGAATTTACGGACATATGTGAAATTGGAAAATGGCACCAAGAGGGAAAAAAAATAGATTTTTATTATTCTCTACATAGTTGTCAGTCACCTACAAAATTGAAGAGATACCTAACTCACAATAACAATACAAAATGAACGTCGGTAACTAAAATAAATCCAATTTATAATTAAAGTACGTCCAGTTCTCGCTTGTTGAAATCAATGCATCGAAAATTTTTTGTGCAGCTGTACTTCGTGAAATAACAATGCGGCTCCAAAATGTTAATCTAATAATATAATAAGGAAATTCCTATTGCCAAATAAAAAAAAATATAGTAATAATTTGAGCCCAAAGTTTGTTATACTTGTTAAATATGAGTTTACAGGTATAATTATTGTGACGTACTTACACCCTTTTTGTAAACACCCTGTATCGTGGATTCGGAAATTATAACAACCAGGGTAACACTAAACACTAATTTATTAACTTACTTAATTACAACAATAACTACTTGGCTAATAACACACTGTGTACTACTTGATCACTTTACTCTCTTCTGTTCTGATCTTACTACTCTTGCTATCTAAACTGAACCTCTACTCTGCTTTACTCCATGCTTTATATACCTAAAGATGACAGATCTCGAAGCTTCTCTGATGACGTCACCATACTCTAGACAGTTCCAGAACAGATATGTCATCACTCTAGACTTTCTAGTAAGTTCTTTCCACATTCAGACATCCGAACTACTGAATTCTGTGCCTACTTTTCAGTGCAACCAACATAACCTTAAATCTTGAGGGGTTGCAACATATTACATTATGTATTTTTTTTACCTTTTTTTTTCAGTTCGTTTCCATACATACCAATTTTTAAAATTTCAATTTGGAATCGTACTCCAACTGTGCTAAGAAAATATGGCGTCTTGAGCTAATTTAACCTTAGAGTTAATTGCCTTTGAAAACGCAACTACAAAAGATAATTGCCTTAATGGTTGAAATCAGGTAGACAAGCTAGATAGAATTTATCGACTTTGTCGACCTAATATAACTTTAAAAGAGTGACCAAATAAGTTGCTATTTAGGTACCTATGGGTTAGTGGAGTATTTTTTTCAGTAAAGTAAATCCATTGGCCATTTTCTAAATTTACTGCCAGATGTATTACCGTTGGGTATCTTTCTTACATTGAAAAAGCAAAAAACTGCTTCTGAGGTCATAATACGTCTACCACTTTGATATTGCTGAATTTAGTCATTATTTGTTGACAATTCAAATGTTGCATGACGCATGATCTCTACCTTTGTTTACATATTTGCAAATATAATTCCACAAGGATTGGAGAACTATTCTGTAATTTTCAGATTTCTTTATTTTTTTGTCTCAAAACTTATTACTATATCAAATTTTAAGTTTCTACACGACTACCTACTGCAATTTTTCAATCCTAGGGAGAGGTGTTAAAGGTGGTATTTTTTCAATTGTCGATTCATCTCTTTTTTAGGACCATAAATGTCCATGTCCTAAATTTCAAGTAGCTACTTGATATGAAAGTGGCCAGGATTTTTTGAAATAAGACATATATTTTATATAAAGTATAGATGAGTTATCCACTTTAGATTAAAATAATAAAATTTATTAGTCATTTTTATTTATTTATCAAATTGGCGTAAAACTTAACAAATATAATTTACCTGGCCTTAACGGTACCTAACAGGGACCTAACAACACAATGAATTACTACCAAAACATGTATCAAAACTATAACGACAGAACAATATCCCAGGGATTCCTCGACCAAAAACAAAAAATTAATTACCCACATAAAAACTACAATCAAGACATAAAAAATCGTGATTTCGGAATGGATAGAAACCAAAGAAATGCGCCCAAAGCTCAAAAGGAACAGATATTACTTGGAAACCAAAATTACTTCTCTAGGAGGAATGAGAATGCAGGGACGATTAAAAAAAATACGTGTAATCCTGCAAGAACAGATGATACCATGGATTATTTTCGGAAAGGCGAGGATGAGAATAAAATCAACGGTCCTGCAGTGTCTAAGAAATCACCAAATAACCGTTTAATGGAGGGAGAAGATTCGAAAAATACAGGGTGAGTATTGATTATTATTGCTTATACTAAAGTATTACATTTTTTCCCTTACTGTGAAATTACTTTTTTCAATTTGAACAGATAACTATTCTACAGTTTTATTTGTTACAATATGATATATGACATAATGTATTAAAAAAATAGACTACAATTTCAAGTAACAAATCAATGGTCTCGGATTTTCTATTATTGAGTCAAAAACTAGAAAAGTCGCTGCTACATCATATTTTCTTGTAGGTTTTTTAGTTTTTTTCTTACATTTTTTACATCAACAATAATATTAAATTTTCGTATTAATTTTTCTAAACTCTGTCTACTAATGTTAATAGTAGGATACTTTTCTTTAAACAATTCAGTCGCTTGCCGATAGCTATGTCCCTTATACTATAACATTTAACTAAATAAATTCGTTTCTGGAAAGTAAGCTTTATTCGAATTTAAATTAACGCACAGTAATATATGACAATGGCATTGGCAATTCAAAAAACATCATACGTACTAAAGAAACTGAGACACTGAAAAAACAAAAACAATTTAAACAAGAAAACCATATATTTAACGTGGATTTTAAACATATCATACCGTTACTAAAAACAGTTTTTTTAACTATTTGACAGCATTCAATCCCTATACACAGGGTTTTCTAACACTTTTATGTTAGTTCCATTAGTCATTCCTTATCAGTGGCAATTTGAGTATTAGCCGCATTAAAAAAAGCCAAAATGTACAGCAAAACAGAATTCAAGTATTATTTTTAAAGGATTGTCGTGCCCTACTTGTTAATATTTTCAAGCGGTCTAACCATAAACAAACCCCTTTGGTTTCTGACCTCAGAAAAGACTGCTATTTTACTAACTCGATCGTTAACTTCCATACCCCATTCATCGATGAAGACCTTAACATTTCCGAAAGTTTGCAAAATATCCAAAGGAATTCCTGTTTTTAAAACATGAAAAGCAGGTAATTGAAAATTATCGCTTAATCATCATTATTTATTTATTTACACGCACATAAAGCTCCATATAATTTTGGAGCAGGATGGTTCAATGCCAGGTCGATACACTGCAGAAGTAACTTGGTCTGTTTTCTCAATTGATGTGATTGGTCAGATTGGTATCACTTATATGAACTTCTCGAAATCATTTGACAGACTGGATCACGCTATACTACTTCATAAATTATGTGCTTTGAATTTAAATGATAATTTCTCTTATGTCCTATTTGACTAACCAAGTCAGTATGCACAATAGCGTGGTTTCCAATCTGCTAATATTAGTGCTACATGAAGGATGTCCCAAAGTTCCGTATCGGAGCCCCTACTTTTTCTTACTTTCATAAACGACATCGCCGTTAACCTGCACTATAAGATATTATTTTACGTTGATGATTTAAAGTTATACATTGCAACTAATACTATTCATGGCTACCACAGGCTTCAAGACGATCTCAACTTAGCACACGGCTTGACAACAAAATAAACTATATAAATTTAACTAACTACATAAATTTATATGTCTGGGATTTACAATAAAATAAGAAATGGTAAACAATTTAATAATGATATTTTTTAAGTCTTATGAACGTGTCAGATTAGAACATACATCAGTGGTGTGAAATCCAGGGTACGAAATACATTTATTAGCAATTGAATCAGTTCAGAAGTGATTTGGAAAATCTGAATGGTACAAGGAAAATGCCATTTATCTCAATATGAAGTTTAGGCAACGTTTAATATTACTGATTTAAAAACCAGGATAATATACCACCCAGGAACTATATTATTTAAAACATTACATAATAGAATTGATTGCTAGGACCGCTTTACGATTATCTAGGTTTATAAAAATATATCTAGTGCCCGCCAGCTATGAATAAATCTAAAAGGAATTTAAATTGTTACTTGGCATCTTAGTATTTTTGATTAATTGTTTTATATTTAACAAATATAATACGCATATTGCATATTCTATAGAAGTACAAGAGATGATTGAAAAAAATCACCGTAACTCGAAAAAAAATTGTGCAGGCTTCAAACTTTGGTTATAAGTTTAAAATAGGCCAAAGTTCACCTAAATGGGGTCTCATTCGTTCCAAGCAAATCACTATTCGATGTTTTAGGAATAAAGCTTAATCAGCGCGCCATTATCCATTGGCTTTGATGGCGGTCTCGGACGTCTAGGATCGAGCAGGATTACTGCTCTTTACCCTAGTACATCGTTGTAGACTTGGACCGGCCTTGTACGGGGCGGGCGAGCTTACTTTACATCAACCCCACTCACAAATGTGAGCGGTGTGAATAATTTCGATCTACCTCCCCGGGTCCTTGCTTGTTGGATAATGCTGGCTAAGGGTTTTATCTTCTGGCGCTCTTCTCTCTTGATGTTCTTTCTTCGCCAGCTTGTTACCCCCGGGGCTAGTCATCCGTCTGTTCGAGGACTTTGGGGTATTTTTGGCTGGGATTGACTGCCGGTACGCAGAATGTCAATTGACATTCCGGCATCCGGATCATCAGTTAGGTAGGGATCAGCTACGTAGCTCGAGGAAGTGCAGACCTAAGTGCTTTGATAGCACTTTCGGTCTGCACGGAGCTACGGGTACTGGACGGTGGTTTGTCCAGTACCCGCAGGGTAGAGTGATCGTCATGTCTTATCTGTGGGTTGTCTTCATCAGCGGTGATATGGTCAGAGAACTTACACCACAGAGAAGCGACAATATCGGCTGTTCCTTTGATATTTTCTGGCCCGGTTCTAATGACATTGAACATGAATGAAACACAACCTCTTACACTGAAAAAACTTTAAAGTTTGATGTACACTGAAAGCAATTATACTGAATTGCTTAGTAACTTACTATACTATATGTTAAATATAATTAATAATAATAATAATAATAATAATAATAATAATAATAATAATAATATAATATAATGACAACTACACAACCTATCTCGCACATGCGCATACGAAAACGGTTAACGCGGAAAGCCTTGCTATCGCTTCTCTGTGGTATAAGTTCTTTGGTATGGTTCTCATACTCACCCGTTGCTTAATCAGAATTAATGTATTAAAATATAAGATAAAGTGCTTATTGTCAATGGTTTATAAGTGGCGATATCTATAAATAATTCCTTCAACAAACTACGTGGCAATACATAAGCAAATAAACTTAACCCACAAAGAACGAACAAGCAATTTTGAAAACGCTATAGTTATTTATGTACCAAGGATCGTAAGTGCCCCTTTTTTGGTCGAGAATACAGTTTGCAATCCGAGGCCCGTAGAGTCGAGGTTTGCAACTATTCGAGACCAAAAAATCGCACTGTACGACTTGCGGTGCGTATTATATTTTTCGTCATACCCATGAATCATCCAACTAGAAAAACACTTGAGAAAAACTAGTGGAAAACTATAATTATTTGAGTAAGGTTTCATATTAGCTAATAGCAAATGTAGCGATGCTTGAATATCCATGGCAACCATCAATAAAATAAAAGGACTCTGCTTCTATTAAAATGACAACTACTGTTATTATAATAGCTTTGAACATTTTTGAAAATAATGTCGGATATAGAAGATATAGCAAGTAAGACTTGTCTGAATTTACTTCTAAAAAAGTTAAAACATTTAATTTAATACTTGTTATATAAAAGAGAAAATTCACCCAAATTTACCTTATTTCCCTAGGGACGTTATGAAAAATAACGACCCGTTGCCAATGGAAACAAGTATTTGGTACATAAAGCACCACTTACGATCGACCAAACAATGGAATTATAGTATACTTACGAGGGATGAATAAGAAATAATATATATATTAGATCTGAAATATTCAAATGCATGTTTAATATATTATTTAATATATATGCATACCCTGTATTCAAAATTATGAAACAAATGAGAATGATGAAAATGATGATATTCCGACGGAGTTAGATTATTTAGATGATATTGATTGCGATAAATGAAGTAAATATCAAACGCATATAAATATATAAGCGATTGTATTGTTCAATGTGTTTAAATATGTGAAATTATTGTAAGAAATATATTTTTTTGATAATTACTTTTCAATAGTTTTCATTATTGCTGAGAATATTATTATCATTATTTTTATTAATATTATTATTTATGCGGATTCATTGTCATGTCTGACAAGAAATTACAGTACCCAAGGGTCTCTCTGGGGGCAACTTGAATTCCTCTCTATTGCGTTTGATTGAGAAACGCACGGGTCAGGCTGCATGTATCAATCAGGACTGCTTTCTGCATCGTAATATAGGCATTTTCTTTTATTCCTAGCGCTACTAGAGCGTACTTGAGTGTGACCGGTATCTCTCCAGTGGCGCCAATCACTATTGGTATCACGGTAACTTGTTCCTGTCGCCACATGTCCTTTACCTCTTCGGCCAAGGGTAGGTACTTTGAGATTTTTTCCCTATATTTTTTCTCTATGTTTTCAGGTAGCGGGATTGTGATGTCTATAAGGTAGGTTTGCTGGGTTTGCCTGTTTGTGAATACTATGTCCGGCCTGTTATTTGTTATATGTCTGTCTGTGTGTATTGTTCTGTTCCAGTATAGGATATGATTGTCGGTCTCATTTACAGATGCTGGTTGGTAAGTGTAATAGGGTACGGGGCAATAGTTCCGGTTTACTTGACTTAACAGAGCCTGGTGCACAATTTTGGCAACGTCATCATGCCGTCCCGTGTACGCAGTTGGGGGCTAGTGTCGGGCATCCACTGATAATATGCTCTATAGATTCGGCTGTGGTCGAGTAGGCTCGACATCTGTCAGAAGTGACTGTAGGATCCCGAACTACGTACTTCACGTAGTTTCAGTTCGCCACTACTCGGTCTTGTATTGCCACTACGAAACCCTCGGTTTCCTCAAAGATGTTGCCATATTTGAGCCAGCTGAGAGATGCGCTCCGGTCGGTGTGATCTGCAGCAAGGATGTTAGGGTACTTTCCATGTAGCGGCTTTGCTAACCACTGCTCAATTTCTTGCCGATATATCTGATGTCGAATTTCTTCATCTGCAAGGGGCTGATTAAGCCTTGGGGGTTGATGTTGTTGTCTACTGATATTATAGCGTTATGGAGGCGACTAGTCTCGGCCCTCTTCTGGAAATACTGATGTAAGTTGCGGGTTTGCCTCTCATGCATGGTAACCAATTTCAGCACGCCTGTGCCTCCTTGCAACTGCTGTAGGTGGAAACGTTCCACAGAACTTTTGGGATGATGTGCCCTATACTTCGTATACAAAGTCTGAGTCTGTCTATCAAGAGCATCGAGCTCGGTTTTAGTCCATTTAACAGTTCCAAATGTGTATACGGCTACTGGCATGGCGTAGGTGTTGATGGCTTTTGTTTTATTTATAGCTGACAGACTACTCTTTAGGATTTGTCTCATCCTTTCCTGCATCCTCTCCTTTATCCTGTTTTTCACAACCATCTCCTCTAAGACACATGTTTGCTCGTACCCTAGGTATTTGTACAGCTCATTTTCGTCCATGCCTAATATCTCTCCATCTTCCTCGCCAACTTGGTACGCTGCTTCCTCAACCCATTATTATTATTATTATTATTCTATTACATTTCTTCGTGTTTACATAATAGTTGCCGGGGTTGTTCATTACCCAAAGCAAACATTACTTGTACATAAAGTGAAAACAATCGTGTAGTGAAGTGAACATTCATGATTATATGTTATATGTCTTGATGTTGTCTGCTTATGATGGTAGGGTTATTTGTAACCTTTTTCAGTGGTGTTGGTTAATTCAGGCTTAAGAATTTGCGGACAATGTTTGTAGTACCTAGTAAAGCGGCTTTCTGGATGGTGCGTAGATGCTTTTCGTTTAATTGCAATCTTTTCTTATCAATCTCTAATATTATTATTATTATTATTATTAAATATATAATGAAGGTAAGTATTATTATTTCTATCAAAAAGTATTACTTGAAAATTACAATTATGACCATAAAAAATTATTATAAAACTACTGGTATTATCGATATTATAAAAATTCAAATTAATGCAAAGCTGTTGAAGAATAGTTGATCTATTGGGAGTCTCGAAGTTTAGAGAGCTGGGCCTGTGCATTATAGACTATTATTCTCGTGCGCACGGTCCTTTATTAAAATTTAAGTCGGCCATATTTGTTAATCTTTTTTTTGAAGGCCCACCAATTTTAATCAATAGAGTAAAATATTAAACAGTAGTTCAATAAGATAAATGTAATTAGACGGTTGCGCTTATGCATCATTCTTGTGCGGGCCGTCGTCAATTAAAAATTAAGTCGGCCATAATCCTTAACGTTTTTTCAAGGCCGACCAATTTCATTGAATAGAGGGGGTATTAAGCTTTCAGTTACCAAAAAATCAAACAGTAGTTCGATAGGGTAAGTATTATTATAACAATCAATTTCGAGGACGACCAAATGTTTCTTAAATTATATATTATTTTTTATAGTATATTTAAATTTCATCACGTGGTATTACAAAGTATGTGACACATTATCAATATGAAATTATATAAAAATTGATTAAAAATACCAATTAACGTAAATCGTTTGGTCGGCCACCGGATTCGTAATTTTTGGTATATTTGTAACTAATTGAACCTAATTTCACGAATCTACTTCGTGATATGGTATGTCGGAAATAATGTCATGGGAGCTCGGTCTATCAGCATTATCTTTTATGAGTATGAAGTTCCACCATTAATGGCATTAATACATGTAACAGTCCATTTCAATATAGTAGAATTGGCCTTAAAAGGACTGACTCTCACTTGATATTGAACTCCCGAGATTTTGTTTTCGATGTGCAAGACCTGTAAATTACGAATAAGGACACATTGGTCAGACTAGCTAGGGTTAATGTATATACCGCCATAGTTAGGCTAGGTGTTTCCTAAGGGACCGAAAATCGTTTTCGTTTTCTCAGAACAGGTCAGGGTCCACATTAATGTAAATTAAACTTTGTGGGCCGTTATCATGGTTTAAATAAAATATTGCTTCCGTCATCATTATTTTAGATACTATTAATTTCCAAAATCATTCAAACCTTTTATTAACACATACCTACTTTATTCCATAACTTGTTTATTTGTATGACTCACATTCAGATGAGAAATGCAACATATAGCTAGAGAACGTTAATAAAGAAGGAAATAAAATGCAATTACTGTAGTATATCACGTTTACATTGATAATTATTAAAACTATCGAGAGGTTTACTAAATGAATCTAGTTAGTACACTACGACGATTATTATCCTGTTCACTAACCACTGGTCAACAAAATAATCAAAATCCTTGTCGACCCTTATGTTGGTGAGTCTGTTCTTGTTTTCACAACCACCCGTTGTCCTCTTCAGCATCCGGGATGTACTAAAGATCAAAAAACAGCCTTACATGCGACGGTAGTTTTCATTTTTCTTGTACTCTTTGGCCCATACCAAACTTTGTATCAGTATTTACAGACATTGTTGAAAATGAACATTGTAACCGTTGGCCCACTCCCGGTAATACTGCCACTGCTGCCACAGATACTATTGCGTGCTGAAGGCAGGTTTTCCTACACCTTCGCCAGTTGCTGATGACTGCGACCGAGTAGCCGCGACCGGTAGTAGCCACGACCTAGTTCCTCATACCCATTTTCCTATTCTGCGCCAATTACTGCTGGAAATTAGAATTTTATTGACTAAAATCAAGTTTTCTATGTACACTACAGTAAACGATTTTTTTTCTTTAGTTATTGTTAGTATGGCTTTCAAGTACTGTGTAGACTTAAATTATATCATGCCACGAACTGTGAATAAAGCCACAATTACAAAATAACAACAAATATTTACTTTCAACTGCTCGCCAGTGTACCCACCAATGAAATATGCAATGTATAATATAATATAGTAATATACATGTACTATCCTTTTACTTTATATAGCTATGACAAGTAAAAACTACAAACATACCTGCTAAACATATTATTTTTAACTTATATTCGTCGACGAATTAGTCGCAGCATTGCTCTCAGAGATGAGCGGCGACTTGCGAACGGACGAACGGCGACCATTCGCTGGTAGTAACTACTCAGTAGCAGGTAGGAAAACATTCAGGTTAAAATGCATTGGAGATGTCTTGACGAATCGGTCGCGGCTACTCGGTCGCTGTCGTCAGCGACTGGCGAAGGTGTAGGAAAACCTGCCTTTACGAATTTCATCCTGAATTCAATTTGATGGTGAAAAATGCCTTGTTAGTGCGTAGAGTCCTGTTGGACAGCAGAAATAGGCAGTATATGCACCTTCGTTTACATCGAAGCGATGCGCGATGGTATACAGCTGATAAAACTGTTTACTCTGTACCGTCCATGATTTTGAAATAAAAAACGATATTTTGCAAATATTTAAAAAAATATACATTTTTAGTCAAGAATTGTTAAATGTGCAAATAAAAAAAAATAAAATTAAGGTTTCAAATTATCTTTGATTAAAAACTACTCCCGTTCAATTTGGTTAAAAACTGGCCCAGATATAGTTTTTTTTAAAGCAGTATTTTTTCACGCATTTCTAAAAGTCAAATTTCAATGCGCATTCTTCGTGATTTACTTAAAATTAATTGGTCCACGAAGAAAATACTCATTATAATGTTGAAAGATAATTCAATTTCCTATAATTTTTATCTTAGTGAAACTCTCTGCAATATAAATTGGCCGTCGTGGCTATTTGTTGTTAAAAAACTACACGGTTAAAATAATTTAAAAAAATGGAGAATAAAAGAATCTAATTAGTCTATAAGGACTCTACATTTTTAGAATTCGAACTGTTGAATTTTGAGCATGCCCATGAGAACTTTTGTTCAGTATAACCAGGAGAACTTTTCTCCAAAATTTCAAAAATTTTTACCTAACGGCCTTTTCCTATACTTTTGTGCAGTGTCCTTTGTTTCTTGTGACATCTTGTGACATCTCGAAAATTCTTCTTGTTTTTTTTATTTGACCAGAGTAATTTGAAAAATATTGACCGCATATTCAAGTGCTGAATACCAGGATTCTAATCAAACTTATAGGGGCGCTCGGCAGACTTGATCAATCAGCAGAGACGGCCTTTGGGGAGGGAGGGGGGGAGCGAGAGCTTAATATACTTTTTTTTTTTTCGAATAAAATTTATGAAAATGAAAAAATGTTGTTTTGGAGTTTACCCCCCGTACCTAAAATTTTGTACCCCAGATTTCCTCTTTGACGAAGATTACACAGATTTCCTCGGATTTTCTTAAAGATTTCCTGAGATTTCCTCTTTAATAAAAAAGAATTTTTGAAGAGCGGGGAAATCCGAAAAAGAAAGATTTCCTGAGATTTCTTCCAGATTTCCTCGGATTTACTGGAATTTCCTTCTGAGTGTACACCAGATTTCCTTCGCGGTTTGCTCCTCACCCCCGCTCATCAATTTTGATATTAGGATGAAAAAAATTTGTTTTCTGACTTGACCAGAAATAGGAGCGGCGCGAGGGCGCTTGAGGAACTAAGGCCGGCCCTGTTAATCAGATGGAGGGTTCTATGTAAATAGCCATTTGCAAAATTTGAGGCATATTTAATTTTGTTTATCAAATTTAACACAGTTTTTCTCTGTTCTTAAATATAGCCATTTTGATTCGTTATCTTGTATTTCCATTTTTTAATGTCGCTTAAGTCGTTAAAAGTACTAAAAACAACTATGTTATAATATTTGTTAATACTCATAGGATATTCAGATATCAAATATAACTGAATATTTTCAGTCCAAAATAACCGAAATTTTTCGAGTTGGGGCAATTTCAAAATTATTTTGACCTAAAACGGGAAAACTTAAAGAAAAGTGGTGGAAAACTTCATTTATGATTATCCAAATAGGTTTTTAGGCAAATCCATTCAAGTTCATTCGACTTCCTAATAACTTACTTTTTTCGTCTAAGTGTGCACTCAACTAAATATCATTACTTATTTGTTAAGAGAGGAATTAAATTTATATTGGTTTATTATTGGCCTGCCTGCAAATATCTTGATACAAATGTTTTTATCTGTAGTAAATTTATTTTTAAAGCATTGTTTTTCAAAACCTATTTATAATCAAAGAAAACAAAAAAACCCACATGAATTCAAGATTACAAAACAATCAAATATTCACTGTTATATGTGTACAAGAAATATTATTTCAACTACATTTCTTGAAGAATATTCATTCAAAACGATACAAAAATTGATACAATGGTTTCAGATATTTCAAATAATTTACAGTTTGAAGTTTATAGTCATGTTAGTAAATATGGCATATTGAATTTCCATATAGAGAAAACCAATAGAAGTAACAGAGCTGGCTAAAGTACTCTGGTAAAGTACTTCAAGACTTAGAGTGCTTTAAGTAACAAGTATAAAGTACTTTTATTTACAAAAGTGCTTAATTATTAAGTACAATATTGAGAGAGCACCAAGTCCTCAGATATATAAATGTCGAATGCAAGATACTATTTGTACATTACTTGAATCTTCAAGCACTTCTAAAGGATTTGAATTATTTTCTAAAGTAATTGAAGTACTAAAAAAGATCCTCAATTACTTTAAATATAATTAATGTTTAAAGCAGTCTGAAAGGTATTTAAAGCCCCAAGTACTTATGCAAAGTAATTCAAATGTCAAATATCAAATACCATCTTTAAACTTAATTGAAGCACATTTTTTGGAGCACTACTTCCAACCACTTTACCGGAGTGTATACCCAGCTCTAATAACTAACGATGTAAAAAATGTTTGTTAAATACTTTATCTGCAATGCCCATCACTTTTAAAATGTAGTGTTTCAAGTTCTGTTCAAATTGGAGAAGTTATTTTAGGAAATATAGTACAAAATGTGCCTAATAATTTGTAAAGTTTAAGGATCGACACTGGTTACGTGAGTGCCGAGAGTTCGATAGACAGCGAGGACGAGAAAGAGGCCACACACATCTTGGAACCACCACACACGGGTTGCTCTATAAATGGCCCAAGAAAATGTCTGGCGTGGGCTTGCAAGGCGTGTAAGAAAAAAACAGTCGCAATTGATAGAAGAAAAGCTGCTACTTTGAGAGAAAGGCGAAGACTGAGAAAAGTAAGTAATATAACTAGTTAAATACTTTTGAGGTAGAGAAGCAAAAGGCATTCCTAAATGAAATTGTAACTAATAATTCAGTTAGACCATAAATTGTCCAAGTAACAATTCTACGTCTTACCAACGTTGCTATTGGCAACCCAACGCGACGTCGGTATTTGACGTAGTCACAACGATGTTCCAATCTATATGTGCAGTAACTTAGTCAATAAAATTATAGTTGGTTTGACGTTGGAATACATCTTATTTTAGTTTAAATTGAAACACTAATATTATACTAATAATTATGTTGCATATAGTTGGTCGGTCTCCTTAAGCCGGACTCCAGAAGTTTATTTGGGATACTAGATATTACTTACTCATGATACTTGTGCAAGTCTATTGAGGTAAAGATTATTTATAGCGAGTTTATACATGCACGTACTTAGTGGCGCTAGTAGCTGCTGGCGCGCCAGTAAAAAATATTTTCAGATATAAACAGTTACTGACAAGAACTGGTAGACAAGTCTTGACACTGCATGCATTAATGCGAGAAAGTTCGAAACTTCTAACTTTTTAGTGAACGAGTACTGATTTATACGCCACTGTAAATTAAAATTTTACATGCAAACCCTTACTTTCGTCGTGTGTGATTAATAGTAAACAATAAAATAGGCAATAATAAATTAACAACGAGTTCGGTTGAAATTATAAGATTTCTGGATGCATATGAACAACATGCCATATAAAAACAAAGATTCTCGAATGGATGTACATCAAAAGATAGCAACATCACTGGCGATTTACGACTTTGAGACTGCGAATGTTCTTTTATCCATATACGACCTCCTGACTTATCATTTTTTTTCTTTTCCACATTAATAATCCCCTCAGGGGCTTGTGGCAACATAAGTCAAGTTATAGAAATTATAATTGACCTAAATTACTCAAATATGTTATTCCTAATATGTCTGACAATGTCACTGTTGCATAAACAAATAGTTTTCAGGTTATTTTGTAATAGTAATCATGTTTTGCACAGTTTACGCGCCATCCTGCAGATTTCAGATGGAAATGAAAAATGAAAGAACTTATATAACTTTTCGGTGGTTTGAAATTTCTTCAAAGAAGGGAATATTTGATTTATTAAGAAATGTGGTGATCGTGATTTTTTTTTACTTTTTAATACTTAACTTTGAAATCTAACAAATGCTTCAGTTACATATTTTATCACACAGTGAAGTATACTCTAGGTAGCGCTAGAGACACTATATGTTTTTGACATCGACAGTGGCTTCTGTAGGGAAAAATCTCTTGAGAATCTTTTCCAAACAATGATGTATTATTATATTTTCAGAGTGATGTCGTTGGTTTGCTTTTTTGGTATACTAGCGTAACCAGAATTAGATCAACAGAATATATGTGAAGAACAGGTGTTTTCTTGTTTTTTCATGATCATATTGAGTTTATGAAAGTTACCCGCTAAATACCCAAAATAACACTTTTCAATAATTATGAAAACAGAAATAAAAGACATTAATCTTACATACAAAATGTAAATAGTGGGTATGTTGCAAAATTTTTAGTCTGTAAAAATTTAATTAAAACAACATTCCTCTTTATTATCATTTATTAGCATCAGAAGTGAAATATGTGTTATTATTACACAACAGGGGAACGAAATAAAACATCAATCCTGGTCGGTGGCCTATTTATATTTTGAGAGTCATATATTTATACTGCAACTAAAGAAACAAACATCTTTAATGAATTAATTAATTTTCCTTAATAAAGACTTTGAAAGAAAATAGAAAATAATGTTACATTTGGAATAATATGTTTTTCGTAAAACCGATAATATATTTTTAACAACATAGATTTTGTTAAACGTTATATAATTGTTTATTGAATTTTCAGGTAAATGAAGCTTTTGAAATGTTAAAAAAGAGGACTTGTAACAACCCCGGCCAAAGATTACCAAAAGTAGAAATATTGAGAAGTGCAATAGAATATATCGAATATTTAGAAGAAATTTTACAAGGGTCTAAAACAACTGTTGACACTGGTAACACCGTATCGACGAAAAGTGAATATGTGGTAAGTGTAAATCACTATTTTATGCGTATTTTTTCTGAGTGATTTACCCTCGACAAAAATGAAGAGGGCTGTATGGATGTAACCTGTAGTTTGCTTGTGTTGTGACTGGTCGTGCGGTTTCTTATACGGAAGATTCTTCAGGGGTAATTTTAGGATATATTTTATTTGGAAATTATCCATCTTGGATTCGCCATAGTTTGTTTCCTTAGAAGTTATCCAATCGAAATGGCATTGAAAGTGTAATAGTACTGTTGACAGTAGTATACAGTTCTGGAATGGTATTCATTATTTCCGCCACATCGGATCAGCCATAATGGATTTTCTTAAAATATGTCTGATGCGTGTAAAATTAAAAAAGTAGTCATAATTTTGACAACAGAACTCAAGGTGCTGTGAAAAACTCTAAGAACAAGGTTTTAGGGAATTAAATCGGCCTGCTTGTTCTACGGTTTTTCTGAATGCTAAATATGAACTGAATCAGTAAGGTATTCGCTTCATAGCCTAGGTACACCAGTTTACTTTATATATTTTGGTTGTGAATTATTATACCTATTTGATTCGTTCATTTTCATTCATAATTTTTAAATATTTCTTTTAATATTGTTTCGAATTATTCTTCATATGTATGATTTTTCGTGAAAATTAGAAATTTTAGCAGATGTACCTCAAGGTTCCATCTTAGGTCCACTTCTTTTGTCATATACACTGAAGATATATTAATGTCTATAAAAACTTATTCTTTATTCAAGCTTATTTTCTTTATTTATTTTTTTATTTTATATAACAATACACTGCCCAATAGAGCATTCCAATTACAGTGCAGCACTGACTACTATTTCAGCGTGTTACTGTCCTTACAATAATGAGAACACCGTATTATAAATCCCAATCTTCTAAAACTTTCATTGGTTATGGTGTTTATATGGCAATTAAAGATTAGTTTACTGTCAAATGTTACACCGAGATCGCGGAATGATGGATGTGTAACCACAGAATCTTCTATCTTCTTATGCAGATGATACTCAAATTTGTTACGATTTTAATGATTAAGTATTTGACTCAATTAGTAGCTAGTTAGTTACTATGACTTCCCATTGATTTTTTCAGAAATACCATTCATTTTTGCACTTTAAAGGAAATAATTTCAGTTTCATTAAACTTTTTGACGCACGGTATAACCAGGTATGTGAACAATAATAGTGGGTGCCATGTAACCATAATCTTGCAACGTTCTCTGCGTGGTTTCGTCGGCGAGGACGTTCCGTATTTTCGCCTGTGTTTTTCTCGAAAACTGGAAAAAGTTCGCGTCCATCGTTATTTCTTCTCAATACATTTGAATTCCATTTTAAAAGATAAAGAAGTTTCCGACTTGCTATACCCAACTAGCACAATTAGTTGCTGGAACGTAGCAACGACTATTGTAGGTACTTTAAAGTGTTCTGTCACTAGTCACAAGAGCATAACAGGAACGTTCCCATTACGTTAGTATGACCAAAATGGGGAATATTTTTTCGGTTACTGCAACGTTCCGGCCCCGTTCCCGAAACTAGTCTGGTTACGTTCAAATGGCGTAGTGGTTATATAGCGATGACGTCGCGGAATGTAAACCGCGACTTTCGGGGAACTTTACCACGCCCCACTCTATCAAATGAATGTTGCCTGCTTTGTCTTGTAACTGATTTTATTATACTTGTGTTTCATTCCTACATGATTATTGCTATCCATTTCCCTAACTCAGAAACTTAATAGAGTACTAGAATAGTATAATATTAGAAGGCAAAACTTGTACGATTTCTCAATGGCTAAGCATCAAAATTAAAACGAATGCAAGTTTATTGTCAAACACGCGCCTTTATAATTTGCATTTTTTAATTAAAATATTGTCTTTAAAATATTTAACGTCATGCGACAATGTGTCAACCTGGATGCTGAAAGCTACATTTTATTGTTTTTTTGAAACTTGAAAATAATTTTTATCCATTAATTTATTATATTTGGTGCAGAAATAATGATAAATTACATTTTTAAGTTATTAATGAAGCTATGGTTCATGTCTTGTAATAATGGCGTTATAAGTCTTGGCCATCAAGATGGCGTATTTCAGAAAGAATCACTTTGAAGTCGTTTTTACTAAGAAATGCGACTTGAAAGTAATTGTTACTTGAGGATAGTGACAGGAACTGACTTTAAAGTTACATTTATTACAAAGTACCAAATGGGACTGTAGCGCCACTTTAAAGTTGCAGCAAGGTTCCCGCGGCCACTTCATAATTACATTTTTTCCAACATTGATTCTGAACGCCGCGCCCTGGTGCGCTGCCATACGTCCGATGCGCGCCTTTTAAACTGAACGCGCCCCTAATTTTGACTTTTGTCTATAGGGGAAAATCACATCAGCAGATGGTATCAGTGAATTTCAAAATTTTCAATCAATATATCGGAAATGGTGACGAAAACATGTAGTTGTCATAACGTTACGTCTGATATTTTATTAATTTTCTTACATTTGTGAACTGTTTTCAAATATGCCGAAGGTAGAATTAGAATTGTGTGATATCTTTACTCAAATTGCATGCAGAAGTAGACCCATCAAGGAAGGTGAAGTGATATTTAGAGCTGGACATGTAATTCTCTGCTAAGTCGAAGACGCCGAGAAAAAACAAATATTTGCCCTTTGTTTGCTCCCATGAAGTTGGAATAAATTATAAGGTGATGTTGATAAATGAAAATGCATATGTAGTTGTACAGCAGGCCAATCCGGATATTATAAGCAAACTAGGAATTATTTTAACCATATTGCACATGTATATTGTGACAAAGAAGAGAAATTTGAATAAATGATTTTTTTTTTAATTATGTTTTATTTCAGTGCTATTGTATTTGTTTACCAGCTTATGTTTCTCAAAAAACAATACAAGTTCAACATAGGTAAGAAAGAGTGCAAAATTACTTCACAACATCAATTAAATTTCTGAAATGACTAGTAAGTGTAAAAGACAATGTTCAGTAATAGGGCATATAGTTTAAAAGTCGTGACAATGCACAGTTTTCCAAATAGTTAGAAAAATTCGCAGTAAGTAGCCAATAGCTTTAAAAATTGGAAAACCATCTAGCAAATTATGTTAAGTGAAATAAATTCCAACCCAAGAGATTATTATAGGTAATTTGAAACATATCTATAAATGCAGATACGAATATGAATAACTTACTTTAGTGAAAAAGAAAAAATCATCCTTTAGAAAATGTTGACTATATACACACTACATTTGCTAGGTGGTTTTCCAATTTCTTAAAGCTATTATCCACTTACTGCGAAGTTTTTTTGTGTTTAAGCACTGAATAATAACTTTTACTCTTACCAGTTATTTTAGAACAATTAATATTATGGAGCAACTACGTACTCTTACATATTACCTATATAGAACATTAATTATCTTTTGAAAAACATTAACAGGTAAACAATACGAAAAATACCTAGTTGTTTTCCTCATTTAACGAGTTGTGTTGAACGGAAAAGATAAATATATGAAATTCAACACAAAATAGCATGTTATTACTTTAAAATGGTAAACAACCAAAATTTGGAAAAGGTAAAGGCCACAAGACAAGCATAAACTATATAGGTTAAGTATTTCATTCCTCTCGTTATCGCCCCTCCTTTCCTATATATGGTTAACAATGGGAACTAGATGGTGAAATTTACTTCATCGTGAATTTAAGAGGTAATACGCACTTCGTAGTAGCCGTGCACGGTGAATTTCAGTTCTGCAGGTAGCGGTAACGTCATTAACACTAATAAATGTTACTAATGTTACTAACAAGGCCCATACCTTTAAACGGATAGTAAAGGTTCCCAGAACGTCGCGGCCACTATCAAACCCACTTGAAAGTGGTTGCAACTTTGAAGGTCGTTCCACTGGTAAATAGGGCGTCCCTATGCACCGGAAAGGCTACGTAGAAGTCACATAACTCTAAAGTAACCGCTAGTGGTAAAAACTACGAGGCAGTGACTACGGATATGTCAAATGAAGTTATTTACACATCAAAGTCGTAAATTTAGTCACGGATTTGTAGTGGTTACTCATTCGAAGTTCCCATCTCAGTTACTGTTACTTTGATGCTAGTTGGGTACTTACCCCTGTAAATTCTCACATTTTATCGAAATAGCCTTAGAGAAAACGCCATATTCCCTACATTAAATTAACCTTCATATTAACACATTATATTATCAAATATGTAGTGATAATGTAGAAGAACCTACCACACAGCGTCTGAGTGACGAGACACCAATTTATTTAATAAGGGCACCAGTCACGTTCTCCCTTGTTCGTGTGTGATCTTCCACTCCTAGGCGGGTTCAATAAGGTGTGGAGATCTTTGATAGCTAAGAAATAGGCCAAGGCTGCACTACCTTAGATTACTAACGACGCTCTCTCTAATAATTGGGTTTTTCTCTCGATGCACTTTTCCTTATTTACTTAATGGCGATGGATTTTATGCTTAACACGTTGACTGCCATGAGCATTCAATTGAATACACATTAGGTGGGTCCAAGGCGCCACGTGTATGTATTAGAATACACAATCTAGTTTATACATATAGGACAAAAAATACTCGTGGCCTGAAGGACCCAACTACTGAATTTGGTGCGGCAGTCAACGTGTTAAAGATCTCTAAATTGTCTTCACAAAAAAAATCCCTCTCTAGCTTCCGTAATGTGACGAGGTATTGAGATTCAAACTTGTGGGGTCCTGACACACCCGATTTAGTCAATTCCGGCATATCAAACGAAAACACTCGAGGGATAAGACTTACAACAAGTCATTCAATCAATAAAATGCAAACGTTCAAATAATACCATTTTTTGATTAGGTTTAAAATAAGTACAACTAAAATTATGCAATATCCCCCATCTAATAAATTATATATATAATTTTAACCGAGTCACCTCCCCCAAGTAGGCCTCTTCTAGAGAGCTTTTAGTACTACCATACAATGGAGAGCGTGTGCTAGCAATCGATTTGGTAGAAAAGATTCACACAACTTCCCTGGAAATTGATGAATGCATTTTTGGGTTTTTTGTGGCTGACTTGAAATAATATTAAAATATTTTACTTTTAGAATTTTGGGACGATTGCGATTAGATTTAAAGTTCTTTATAGTGATTATATAATTCACAAGAACGGAGTTCCATATGAGTTCAACTATATATGAGTTATAACTTTCTGTCAGTCTCACGACATACCGGACCTCATATCAGGACTGTATAATTCAAATTTGAAGCACTTTTGAAAAAGTTTAATGTATTTTTGTCATTGACCAAAATTATACTTTTATTTTCAGTATACTTTTCCACGAACATAATATACTCTCACTCACATGGCCTGTACATCACATATTTCTCTAGTCGAAAAATTTCTGTGGGCCACGTGTTGTGCCTTTCTTTGTTTTCGTTTAGTTATGCTCCAACAGTTTTTTTAACAAATTTTTCCTAAAACAAAACTTATTTAGTCTTCGACTTCGTTTAGGTTGATTCTGAGATGTTCTATAACAACACATTTGAGACCGTTTTTGAGTTAGAGCAAGTTAAATGAGAAAATAATTGTTTTAATTATTTTACATTTTTTTTTACAATTTTGTCTCGACCAACAGTTGAACAGTTCTGTTAAGGCGACATTATTTTATATCTCGTAAATGTTTTTTTACGTGACTGCTCCACTAGTTGTGCTAGCAAGTGACGTCACGACGGTAAGTTCTACGCGAGTGGGTAGCTCCTTTTAATAGCATCATGATCTGAAATAAATTATAGAAAATTATTTATTGGGTGGGTAACCTCAATTGTACATATTTCCTGATCTATCCCCATCCATTATAAATAAGATATTTGCCTGAAAATAAACAAATAAATTATAATTTGGCATGTATTTTATATTTACAATATATGTGACATTTACCATATGAAGCATCGCTTCTGCGAATACACATTACCTCCCTTGAAAATGCTAAAAAACAAAGCTATAAACATAATTTATGACCATGATGTTATATCAAATCATCTTCTTCTCTTCACTATATTCCATTTATTAAATGCTCTGTTGTATACTAGAAACTACAAACTAGAAATTTATTAGGTACATATTTATATAACTTTCTTAAGATTTTTTTTTCGTATTACGAGAGAAAGAGAGATGGGATGAGGAAATGTTTATTATTTTTGGTCATACCTTTTTTCCTTGACACATGTATGGTCAAAAAACCATATCATTTTAAATTATAATAAAACTAAAAGTGAAGAAACTTTTTAAAAACAAACTTTTATTATTATTTAGGTGTACTATAATGAAAAAATAAGTTATGTTGAATTAATTGTCTTATGAGTTTGTCGCGTGAATAGGAAAAAAAATACTTACTCAAGTTAGAGAATATTATTTAGGTATTATGCAAATCACAACTTACACACTTTTTTATTTATTATAAAAATACCTACTTTCTGTATATACAGAAAGTTGTGATTTGCATAATACCTAAATAATATTCTCTAATCATAATGAAAGCAAATAAAGAAAAAATAATTAATTATAAACTTGCTTAGGTACTTACAATATCTGTCAAACAAAATTAATGTTGCGTGCGACAACTTTTTAAGTCAACATAACTTATTTTTTTCGTTTTAGTACACCTAAATAATAATAAAAGCTTGTTTTCAAAAAGTTTTTTTACATTATTTAATTTAATTTTTGAATTTTTAGTTACGTCTTAATTATTATATATTGCATTGTCCTCACTTAAAATAACACCGGATCTTTCGCCATCTCTTAGAATACAACGTCTGAGTGAAAACACCACGAGATCAAATTATAATTAAAAAAAAAACTAAAATACGAAAAAACACACTTTTTGGTACAATCGGCGCGGCGTCAGCTTAAAATCACCACCGTTTGAGATGCTCCTTTTCTAACACGCCCCACTAAAAATAATTAAATTCAGTATTTTAGGTCAGAGTAGGGACTGACGTCATACTTTTTTTATTAGAATAGGATGAGTTGTTAGTCTGGAGTTCTGTATTTCAGATCTTTTTAATAATATTAATTTAATTTATAACTTTCTTCTCTCCACTATTCATTTACCTGATCCCCGATTCTGGATAATAGATTTTTATAAATTATTAACCTAACATTGTTTGCCATAAAAATTGGCACTGTGAATACATTAAGTAAACATGACAATTCGAAAAATTGCAACTGGTTAACTCAAAAAGAATCGAAGCCAGAAATAGAGGTATTAAGTTGAATATACCTAATAATTCATCAAAAACAAAGAAGACAAAAATATTAGCATTACTTAATTATAATCAAATTACTTGTCATATTTCATTATAACATGCTAGTTGCTACTTTTGGTATCTTGTGATTTTTCATTAAAATTAAGTGGTAATAGTTCCGTGATTTTGTCATACCTATTGGCGAAGTGCAAGAAAGTGTAATATTTTCGACATCATTTTTAAAATGCGTAATATAGAGTTTTTTTATTATATTTGGAAAATATTGAGCAATTATCCAAAGAAATAGCAAAAACGTTCAAAGTCACAAAGTGTGCATTTTTTAATATTTATTTTTATAATTTATATTGCTATTACAGATAAATTAAATTGGTGTCTTTAAAATTAGATACAGAGTCGAATTTTGTAAAACCTTTACTCACAATCAGCTGAGAGTTTAAACTTTTTAATTTTTGAGGCAAATTTACAATTACGGCTATTCCTATTCTTATTATTATTCGATTTTCCGATAGAAACTATGCGCCGAGACTGTATATTTTATATATACAGTGTGTCCCACTTTTCACGGTAACACCTTTGTAGCTCAGTTATTAGTCACCAAATTTTAACCAAGTTTAGACGGGTATCAAAGACCTTTATTATACATTTTTTAAGTAAAACAAAACTTATTTCAGTCATTGACGTGCATTTTTATTAAGAAAAAAAGGGTCGATTTTTCTAGAAATCATATTAGGCATTTTTTTATTGAAAAACTAATGCAATATTATTGATCAGCATGCTGTAAAACCTTTATATTCAGAATTTAACAACATTTTGATTTTTGGTTTTCGAATTACGGCCCACTTAAAATTGCCTATTTTAAACATTAAATAATCAATAAATTGGTAACGAATCTTTTTTCGCAAGAAAGTCATTCTTTATTTTCTCTTTAAATTCATTTTTTCTACCACCTCATATCATCGATACTTTCAAATTCGGTAATTCTTAATGTCCGAATAATTTACAGGTCTGACGACCCAAAATTTTTCAATGAAAATTCTTGGCCTTCGAAATTTGAAAGTTTGGATGATATGGGATAATAGAAAAAGTGAATTTAAAGAGAAAATGAAGAATGACTTTTTTTCGAAAAAAATTTCGTTACCAATTTATTGATTATTTAATGTTTAAAATAGGTAATTTTAAGGGGACCGTAATTCAAAAACCAAAAATCAAAATGTTGTTAAATTCTGGATATAGTGGTTCTACAGCATGCTGATCAATAATATTCCATTAGTTTTTCAACAAAAAAATGCCTAATATGATTTCTCGAAAAATCGACCCTTTTTTTCTTAATAAAAATGCACGTCAACGACTGAAATAAATTTTGTTTTACTCAAAAAAGATATAATAAAAGGTCTTTGATACCGGTTTAAACTTGATTGATGAAATTGGATGACTAATAACTGAACTACGAAGGTGTTACCGTGAAATATGGGACACACTGTATATGTATGTGTACTGTACTTTCAACCTTCAATTATTGTTCCTATCTGTCCTGTTCAGATGCTTTTTGTTGCTATGTTACGCTGATGAGGAACAATAATTCCGAAACACGTGTCTGTAGCTGCTTCGTGTTTCCTCTTTGGGGTGTATGGCGCTATTTTCCTCACTATTTGTTTTTGACCCTACTAACTCCTTCCTATTTTTTTAAAACAAGATTTGAACTAAACATATCAACTAACATACATACAAAGCAAGTTAAATGAAAGCTTGTACAAAGCGAGATAAAAGGGTATAATTATAGATTTTCATTCAATAAGGTGAACTCAACAGTATGCTAAATTCTTCTCATTATTTTCTGGAGATTATGTTAACGTTACATACAGCTAAACACATCCTTTTTACTTAGTCGCAGTCGCTTTACTAATAACAATAGTAACATATTACTAAAATTTAAGTTGTTTCCTATAAAATACGTGAGTGCTTTATAAAACATGAAACATGGGTATAAAAGGATTACGAGTCGTTTCAGAGCTTTTAAAAGTTTCGTTTGTTACTCAATAGGGTAGATGGGCATTAAAGAAGCGGCATTGTGCGAACTTTTCCATTCTGTATAAAAACTTTTTATGTCAGTTTATTGTCATATTTATGTTTTTGCTTCTTGTTTCGCCTGTGAGCGTTATAAAATCAACATTTAATGCTAGTAGTCATTTATTACATAACAAAACAGAGTTTGTTAAGGTAGCACGTTGATAAACCTTTGTAGGGGGACTTTCACAATAACACAGGAATGACAGACTTATAGATGCCTCTGAAGTAGTTTCCAAAAACACTTGAACGTTACACTCGAATACGCGCGTTTCGCCAACCATGTTGCCGTCATCTGGAGAAAATTAAAAATGTTTTAGTCATTATATTCAAAACCCACTTCTATCTACTTTGAGTAAATAGCCTCCATCTTGCAAGATGACGGCCAAAAAATAGTTTCCTGATTTTTCGTCAATAAAAAAAGTCGAAGCGATGGGCAAATCTGTTTTCAATCATACACAAAGAAATTATTTTTTTCTTCAAATGAAACACCCTGTACGTTAACGTTTAAGACATATGTTTATATTATGAACTTTTTTTTAAAAGAATTCGTCTTCTAACGTTTTCATGTATACTTCATATACTATACAGGGTGGACCATTAATAACAGACCATAGTTCAAGGGTAGATTCTTTGGATCGAAATATGAGGATATAACCAAACATGCTTTAGTAAATTGTTGCTGTGGGTGTCAAAATTGTATTTTTTTTTCTTTTTTTTGCAACATCTCAACTACCTCTTGACCGATCTTGGCAAGGAAACATTTTTTTAAGCTAAGAAATAATAATTTAGGTATTACATCACGCCTTATGAGCTATACCTGATGATGAATATTTCTCTTTTTTTTTACGAAACGTTGTGGCACTTTTGACTAAAAAAATCTCATGCAAGAGTCATTTCTACTTAAGAAAGGTATACTTGATAGAACTAGATAATTCCAACCATTCTCGAGAAAACTGCCGCAAAGATTTCAAGAATTCTTTGAAAGCAAACTCAGTTTGAAAAGGACAAATTCTATTTATTGAAAAGTGTGCTTTGGTGACGTCTTCTGTCAAAATGTCAATCCAATGAAATTGTACGTAAATGACAGAACTAAGACGTCACCAAAGCACTCTTTTCATAAAATACAATTTGTTCTTTTCAAATTGAGTTTGTCTTCAAAGAATTCTTGAAATCTTTGCTGCAGTTTTCTCGAAAACGGTTTAAATTAGCAGGCTCTATTGAGCAGAGCGGACAGAGTACCGCACTAAAGTACTCACGAGTACTTCACAACTAGTACCTTTAAAAAGTACTCGTGAAAACTTGAGTATGAGTACTTGTTTTTGAAGTACTCTAAAAAAGAGTACTTTTGCAAAATTTGGAGAGTACTCTTCTAAAAATGAGTAACGAGTAGGAGTACTTCGAAAGATAACAAATTGAAATAGGTAACAGACAAAAAATTAGAATACCACTTACACCATTATCAGTAAATAAAAGTAGATCGGCATTTTAATTGCATTTTTAATAATAATAATAATAAAAGATCTTTATTGGTAATACAAGTAGACAATACAAATATAACGAAAAAGCCATCGACCGAGGTCCTTCAACCAGTCCATTACATCATTTAATATTTATTGCAAAAATTAAATATAGTGAAAAGTAAGACCAATTTCAGTGTAAAAAAAGGAACATTTCATAATATAATAGAAAAAAAAAAGAATATTTCATATTACAATAATTTAAAGAAGTATATGATGATTGAAAGCAAAAATACAAATAGGAAAATATCAAAAAGAAAGTGTTTAATTAGCTACTTGTAAGGAAATCAAAATTTCTTGAATAGTTCTCTCGGGAAAACGACACCTTGTCCTCTGAACTGTTCGTGATCTCGGGAGAGGATTTATAACCTCTAAATTTTGAGGACTTCGTGCAAATTTCTGGGAAAGCATATTTAGTCTCTCCTGAATAGGATTGACTTTCAACTTGGTATAAAGATAATTATTAAAAGGCTTGCGGAGTGGATTCCTCGGATGGCACATCTTCATAATTAGTTTCAAAGCGGAGGTTTCAGCAACTTGGATATTTTTTGTGATTGATTTATGGCAGTTCAGGTATAAAGTATGTCCATAATCTAAAAGAGGCCGGCAAATGGATTTGTATATTTTGGTTGCATTTTTAATTAATTGTTAATTAAAAAATCGGCAGCTACTGGAAGCGGCTGGAACCTCCCCACACGGTGGATCCTTATCAGCTGTATTTGGATATTACATCGGAAATCAGAGCACTGAGCAAACAGATAAATTACACGTGACTTTGGAGCCATTTATTTCATCAACAAATATCGAACGAACTGAAGCGGACTACAAGCAATCTGTTAAAACATAACCTCTCATGTTTGTTTATGTTGCATGTTAATCAATTGCCGGATATTATAAGGGTATTAACAGATAACGTTTCGAAGATTTTGTAAAATATTGGATAATGAGAAAAAAATAATAACACAGAATTTAGCCTAACGCTCTAACCAACAAGTCAATAACATTATGGACTGTTCAAGCAGACTACGCATGCGTCACATTAAAATCTTCCTGCTCGATCAAAAAGGTCGAGCAAGTCGAGCTTCGTCCGAGGCCTTTATTTTGTAATATTCGAACGTTTAAGATTTAGCTCAGTTAACTCGATTTGCAATGAACGATTGTGACGTGTCCCATCAATCAGACGTAATATCCGAACACGGCTATAAACAATTATTACCTTAAAAAAAACAACTAAAATAAGTTTTGACATTGTCAAAAATATTTGGGTTGGTAACCTTTACGAATGTTGATTTTTAGGTTATGAAATATATTTAGGGACATAACATGTTTAAGTTTTTCAAGTTTATTCACATTTTTAATGTTTGACTACGCATTTTTAGCTTGGAGCCACAGTGACTCCAAGCAGATAGTTAAAAAACTCATGCAAATAATTTTTCTATATAGACCATCTTAGGATAACGTCACGATAAGTCGACCATATTGCCTGAGGGATAACCAAACTTTTTATTCCAATGTAAACAATGAAGTAATCTCAGTTTTAAATGTGAAATAAAAATAAAACACCATCTTTTTTTGCGACAAGGTGCGATTGTGAGATAAGGTTTATTTTGAATGTAAAAAAGATTAGAAGAAAGGTAAAGAAATCACTTTCTGGCAGAGTCTATTGAATACTACATACGGATAATATAACAAGCTTATCACTGAAATCTAGCACTTAGTTATTTAAATGTAAACTTGCCTTGCCCATAACAATGAATACATTTGAGTTTATCTTTCTTGCACAAACTTCTTGCACAAATCCGGCCTCATAATATTTATATGCTTGTAAAGATTTGTATGCCTTTAACTGCTGATCTGCGAAGAAGCTGTGAGTCGATACTAAGTAATTTACCATATTAATTACGGACACACAAGGTAAAATAGACAAATCTGCAGAAAGGTCTCCAGTCTCCACTCCAAGGGTGTATGGGTCAATATTGTCTATTATTTTGATTTTCTCATCGTAGCGACACTTTACATCATCCATAAGGGTTGGATAATATTCACTATATGACATTATTACGAAAACACACACAGTTTCTCAAGAAAATCAGAAAAAAATATATAAAACCACGCAAACTGCGTTTTGTTGTCCCTCAAGCAAAATGTCAAAATTGTCAAAACCATGTGACCTAAAAATGGTTGATTAATAAAAAAATATATTGCTAATTACAGGTTAGATTTCTAACCCACAAAAAGAGTCCTATTTTATTAGGACAAAGTATTTAGGACTTCATAAACATTACACTGTACTAGATTTTAGTTGAAAGTACGGGAACCAGGCAGAAATTTTAATAATAGCTACGTAATATTCTTAAATCTTAAGAAATATATATTTTTGAGGTTAGCTGTGACGTCACCTACCATAAGCTATAAATTAACATTCACAAAGGTTACCAACCCAAATATTTTTGACAGATGGCAAAATACGTTTTCCCCTAACAATAATACCAATTTTTTGGATGCTGTCATATGTGCACATATAACGAATTATTTTTAATTTTTTTAACGGAAACCAAATCGAAAGGGTGGAAGTGTGATATATCGTTGAAATTGGAATTTATACTGCTTTTTAATGGTTCAATTACAAATTCTAAGTAATCATAAAATAAACAACTTGTGCCAAAATGGCACTAAACGTAATCCGATCTCAACCAAAACCTTTTCAGATCTTCTGGAGCACTAAAGAAACCCTCATGTAAAAGTTTCATCCAAATCAGGTTAGTAGCTTCGTAGCTATCGTGCTAACACACAGGCATTAGTCACAAACCACTTTTTTGGGTTTCCGGGACCTCGAAATCGTAAAGATTTGATGTTATCTCAATTTTCGATTTTGGATTAATTGTAGTAACCTCCCACAATTATTGTGGGGAGGTTAATAAACACAACACTATAAAAACTAAGTTCGTAGGCAAGAGCACTTAATAATTTTGATTATTGATACGGGAAACAACTAAACGAAAACATCCGTTCGTTGGTAATGAGTGGTAGGGATGGCCATCTTTTGGAAAAACCATATAACTCTTGGTGGACAGCTTCCCTGCCAGATGTGGCCGGAGTAGTGTTCATGGTGGATCGTTTAAGTTTGAGTTGAAATATTTTGTTTTATCTTCTGGCCTCGGCCGATTTTTCACTAAATCGGTCGGGGAAGTAAGCTGTCAAATTTTTCTGGGGGAATTTGGTTTTTGACAGTTTTCGAAAAAATATTTTAGGTTGGTACCAATGTCTTAAATTATTTTTAAGTTATGTAGCACTATTTTTAGGTTATGTTGCCGGAAGAATTTCCGGCGGGATGGCGGAAGTAGCGGAAATAGTTTTTAAAATATAACGTCACTTTTAAAGTTTTATTGGAAAAAACTCACCGAAAACGTTCCGGTGAGATTGCTTATACTTGTAGGGCTTGTGAGCGGTTCACGAAGGCTTCTCACACCTTCCGTGGGCTTTATGAACGTCGAAAAAACTTGTAATATCTCGATGCACTTGACACTCAAATTTACTCAGCATACAGTCTGCACGCTTTAACACACTAGTCTATTGAACGTTAGGTTAGACCACAGAGTACAGTAACTATACAGAGGCGAAGGCTAGCCTTCCCGCCAAAACCAAATTTGTATACTCATCGCCATTTCTTAATTGTTTAACAATCAACCTCACTTTTATCTTGACACTGTTGATGTTTATCGTGTTAAGTTTGGATTTGTGAATTTTTTTTTTCCACTCATTTTGGGATATTGAAAACATTAACCGAGAATTAAAATTCTCATAAATAAAACCTAGTGTACAACTCAATTGAAAATAGGAGCGAAATATAAGCAATTCAAATCGTAATATTTTTCAATCCAACTCGAAATACACTGTCTTTTCAGTGTATCCTTAAATGGGGATCTGCACATGACGTCATAGCTAGCCTCAAAAATATATATTTCTTAAAATTTAAAAGTACTACGTAGCTATTATTAAAATTTCTGCCTGGTTCCCATACTTTCGACCAATATCTAGTTTGTCACAATAAAATAAAACGCATTTTGCAGGTTAGAAATCTAACCTATTAAAAGAAATAAACAACATATCTCTCAGTGTAGACCAGGGTGTATTAAATAGGTGATGCGACGACAACCCTCACAGTGGCTTAATAAGTGCTTACTTCGTACATATTGTAAAAGATGGCTCAACTAAGTTCTCTCATTACTTACGCATAGATAGATAATTTTATAGGTTCTGTGCATACGTACATACAGTGTTGCATACATTCCCGGCTTCTTGTTTTTGACAAGAGTCCAGTGACATCTGACATTAAGTAGCTAAATTAAAACATTGAAAGAATATATGTAACACTACATGCAGTATTGCACGTGTCGTCACAGCTAACCACAAAAATATATGTTTCTTAAGATTTACAGGTATTACGTAACTATTATTAAAATTTCTGCCTGGTTCCTGTACTTTCAACCAAAGTCAAGTTCAACGTAATATGTATGAAGTTTTAAATAGTTTGTTACAATAAAATAAGACACTTTTGCAGGTTAGGAATCTAACCTATAATTAGCAGTCTATTTTTATTAATCAACAATATTGAAAAATTATTTTCGTGAATTTTTAAATATTTGCTTGGAGCCAGTATGGCTCCAAGCTAAAAATGCCTATACAAACATTAAATATGAGAATAAACGAAAACACCTTAAAATTTGAGGTTATGTTAGTTATACGATGCACATGCCCAGGTAATTGTAGGACCGTATTGCTCGCGCCATCTATTAAAGTAAATAGAAACCATGCACTTACGAAGCCATTATTATAATAGGAAAGTGCCGGACCACCTATTTAATACACCGTGGTGTAGACGCAACTGGTACGCAAGGTCACAGAAAACGAGCCATCAAAACTGAAAGGAACCGCCAAAGACTTCGCCTCTGTGCAGTTACTGTATTCTGTGGTTCCACTATAAAATATATTTTACACAAGAAGCGTGTTATTTGGTTTTTAATTTTTTTCACGGAAACCAAAGCTAAAGAGTGCAAGTGTTATATATCGTTGAAATCGGAATTTTTACTGCTTTTCAATGGTTCGATTACAAATTGTAAGTAATCATAAAATAAACAACTTGTTGTGCCAAAACAGCAACAAACGTAATCCGATCTCAACCAAAACCTTTTCAGATCTTCTGGAGCACTAAAGAAACCCTCATGCAAAGTTTCATCCAAATCCGTTTAGTGGCTTCGCCGCTATCGTGCTAACAGACATACACACACACACACACACACACACACACACACACACACACACATACACACAGACATTTTTCAAAAACAACTTTTTTGGGTTCCTGGGACCTCAAAACGTAAAGATTTGATGTTATCTCAATTTTCGATTTTGGACTAATTGTAGTAACCTCCCACAATTTTATTGTGGGGAGGTTAAAAATCAGCCACGCCATAATGACTGAAATGGTTTTTCCTGCTTTTTAACTTCAGCCACACAATAAGATCATATAAAAATTTCTGCCACCAGATCCCTAGCTATAACGTGATACATGAATCACCACAACTTTTTGATTTTTTTTGTCAGTTTATTTTAAAAATCCTCATTTATTATCACAAATCTGAAGAACTACGAAAGTTAACAATGCCTAAAGCACCAACTTACCACTCCGTGATGTTTCACACGTCAAACGCTCACTTCTCGCCTGACTGACACTGACTGCTCTGCACACTTGTATGGAAAAAGACAAGCTGATACTTACCTGTGTTACACGTTGGTAGGAGTACTCGTTACTCGTCAGTTGTGGCTGCCAAAAGTACTCGAGCACCTAATAATGTAAAGTACTTGAAAATTTCGAGTACAGAGTGCCATCCAAATAAAAGTACTCGCGAGTACTTGTTACTGAGTACTTTGGGTACTCAGTATAGTTACGAGTACAATTTACTCGAGTACTGTTCAGCTCAGCTATCAAGTGTGCCTTTTTTACGTAGAAATGACTCACTCCTGCATCAGATTTTCTAGTCAAAAGTGCTACAACGTTTCGTAAAAAATAGAGAAAAAATACTCATCATCAAGGCGTCCTCCATAGGCTAGCGTGATGTGATACATGAATTATTGTCTCTTAGCTTAAAAAATGTTTCCTTACCAAATTTGGAGAAGATCGGTCAAGAGGAAGTTGAGATGTTGCAAAAAAAAAATACAATTTTGATACCCTGTATCTATTTCCACAGCAACAATTTACCAAGCCTCGTTTGATTATATCCTCATATTTTAATCCAAAGAATCTGCCTTTGAACTGTGGCCTATTATTAATGGTCCATCCGTATATTAAAATACAAAAATAAAAACATTGTGTTGTCTATTTAAAATGTATTTTGAAAACATCCACATATTTTATAAAATAATTTTATATTCGATAACTTAAACAAAGATTAGAAAATGACATTTTGAGACCAACTCAGAGCAGCTAGTAGCACTGTTTTTAAATCGCGCATTTTTAAATGTCATTTATATGTAAATATACATGTTATTACACTTCTGTTTGTGCCTATGCAAACTAAAACATAAAGATCTTAGAAATGACTAAAGCTCGCCGACTTCAACTTCTATTTGTTTTCATAATAAAAAGATCATAAGTAAATATTAAAATTTAAAAAAAGTTAAATCGCCTTCAAGGAAGATGGCTAAAAATTGCGAAATAAAATTTTTAGCAATCATTTTTGAAGGCGATTCAATTTTTTTTATTTATTTTTTTTTTCTTTTTTCACCATTTTTAGTGACCTCTTTATTTAGCTTCTACACAGTAAAATAAATAGGTACACATAATTTCGAGTTTTTAGGCTTTAACATCAGGCTCGTTATCAGAGGTTCCTAAAATCTCCATATAACAAATTTCTCGTAAATCTGCAATAATTCCATTAAAGAATATTTTATAGGACATCCAAACAGCAGAAAGAATAATGTATGAGAAATGAAAAGAAAATCTATCTAAATACAGGTTACGCTAGAAATTAAGAAGTTTTAAAATTAATTTGTTTACAAAATTACTATACAGGGTGTTTCACGAGGAAACGGATATGCTTTAATGACAGATAGAGGACACCGGGGGTAATCATAATCAACCTTAGAAAAAGCTAGTTGGGCCCTCGTTGCTGAAATACAGGGTGTTTTATGTATTTTGGTCAAAATTTCTTTTGGTTGTTACTTTGTAAAGGAATGGAATACTGAGTTCATATTTGGCACATACAATACACTAGTGATCCTGAATAAGTACTTGTATCATGCAACTAAAAAATCCAGGTCCGGACTTGAGAAAAAAATGTTTTTGTTGTTCTTCAAGAAAAGAATACCCTGTATATATGTTTTTTTTAAATTTCAATATTAAATTCTAAAAATACATAGAAAACTGAAGAAAATGGCTTCATTAACTTTTTTTTCAGCAATAATTATTATGTTTTAATTACATTTTTTATGGAGGAGGTGAAAATAAATTTAAAAAATAAATATTAGAAGACACCGAATCAAGAATGTATTACATTCCTCTCATTTATTAAAGAGTGCTAATAGAGCAACACAACATACCTATTACCAAGAACAATAACTCTAGTAACAAAGTTGTATATCAATAATGCACATAGGTAACAACAAGATAACAACAAAATATCAACAGAATAACTGTACCAAAAACAAAAAATGCAGATATTGTCATAAAACATATTTACAAATTAGAATTATAATTAAATTTTATGTTCAAAATAGCCTCCTCAGTTTCAGTACATTTTCTAGTGCGGTTCACGAGATGACCGATTGTTCTTCTTATCACATCTGGACTATTTCTAATTTCGTTGCGGCATTCAACAATACTTTGAATTAATTGATCTACGCAGTCAATGTCCACTCTTTAAGTGACCCCCATAATCTAAAACTAATTGATTTTACGTTTAAGGCCATTGTTTAAAGTAAAATTTCTGGTCTAATCTGATCATTCTTTTTGCCAATTAGTTTAGATAAAAATCTCAAATTAAGGTTTTTACAACATACATTACCGAATCTTTTAGGAAATGTAAATATCCGAGGTATGTTCATTCAACATGATGGAGCCTGACCACATTTATCCAACCAAATTAGCAACCATTTAAATGATACATATCCAAACAGATGGAATGGCCACGAAGGTCCTCATGTATGACCAACAAGATCTTCGGATTTCAATCAAGTAGATTATTTTTTATGAGGTCATTTAAAGGGCGACGTCTACAAAATGGACACTGATTGCATGGAGCAATTAAATTCAAAGGATTGATGAATACCACAAAAAAATTAGAGACAGACAGTCCAGATGTGATAAGAAGATCAATCGGCCATCTCGTGAAGCACACTAGAAAATGTACTGAAGCTGAAGAGGACATTTTGAACAGAGAATTTAATTATAATTCTAATTTGTAAATATGTTTTATAACAATATCTGCATTTTTGTTTTTGGCACAGTTACTCTGTTGTTATCCTGTTACTATGTGCATTATTAATATGCAACTTTGTTATTACAGTTATTGTTGTTGTTAATAGGCATGTTATGTTGCTGTATTACTAGTCATTTGATAAATGAAAGGAATGAAATAGGTTCTCGATTCGGTGTCCTCCAACATTTATTTTTTTTATTAATTTTACCCCATCCATAAAAAATGGTAATTAAAACATAATAATTATTGCTGACAAAAAAGTAAATGTCTAATTTAGTAGAGGAAGCATTTTTTGCGCGTATCATTCATCGATATTTTCTAAAGTCTCATATTGCATTATTTAGTGGAATTTATTACGAAGACGTCAAGGGAGTGGCAAAAAAATTAATGAAGCCATTCTGTTCAGTTTTTTTATGTACTTTTCGAATTTAATATTGAAATTAAAAAAAAACATATACAGAGTATTGTTTTCTTAAAGAACAACAAAAACATTTTTAAGTCCGGACCTGGATTTTTTTTGTGTGTGGTATAAGTACTTATTCAGGATCACTAGTATATTATATGTGCCAAATATGAACTTATTATTCCATTCCTTTACAAAGTAACAACCAAAAGAAATTTCGGCAAAAATACTAAAACACCCTGTATTTTAGCAAAGAAGGCCCAACTAGCTTTTTCTATGGATGATTATGATTACCCTCGGTGTCTTCTATCTGGGATATGTCCGTTTCCTCGTGAAACATCCTGTATATTCAATTAATAATGAAAATCTAATTAAAACAAGTTTTTTTTAATCTTTGTAATTCAAGCTACTTACATAAACGTGTTTATTGGTTACTAGATTATGGTCCATGGCCATGGTTCGTCGAACATACATTATTATACTCTTCGCAAATACGAAAACGAAGAGTATATTGCATTTTATCGGCACATTTCTAAAACCGTAAATATCGTTCGCAGAAAAAAAAATTTCATATCATTGTATTAGTGAACTTTCAAAATGTCCGTCTGTCCGTCCGTCCGTCCGCCCGTCACGTTTCTTGTAAGCACGATAACTCAAGAAAGAAAAATCCGATTGTACTGAAATTTGGTCAGTAAGTTAGTGTTAGGAAGAACCCTATTATTTTTTAACAAAATCGATCGGTAAATAGAAATGTTATTAATTATTTAAATTTGAAAAAAAAAATTTGATTTTTATGTTTTTGTAATTGAATAGAAATCTGGTGAAATGATATTTCATTTTAATATCTAAATATTTATATATTTTACAAATATACATTTCATAATGTAATATACAACCGGGAAAATATGATTTTAGCTCGTGTCTTATAAAGTAAAAAATTACATTTTTTTTACGTGTAAGATGGTGGTGTAGTTCTTACGCTTTTGACTCGGAATCCAAGGGTCCCGGGTTTGAAACCCAAATGGGGTTTGGTATGTTTTTTTTATTTTCACTTTATTTTACACTGAGTCTTTTACCAACTAAGTTAGTACTATAAACTTAAAAATGTCTAAAACTAACATTATTTACAAAAAAACTGCGAAGGGTATCCTATAGAATGTGTAACAATTATACAAAATGTTCAGTGAACAGGCCAAGAGTACGTTTTTAGCTTGTTTTAGTATAAATCTAGAAGCATTTTTAGTTGTAATTAAAGGGCACAGCAGGATAAACATGTGTTAGCTGCCCCCGCTCCAATCGGGTCGGGATTTTGATAGTAGTGTTAGATGAAATTTCCTAAAATATTATTTTTGTAAAACCATTTTTACGGGGGTTATGGGGGTAAAAAGAAAAATGGAAAAAAAATTTTCTCAAGAACGGATAAACCGATTCATGAAAAAAATATATGTTATGGCTTTTGATGGCACGAACGTAGGAAAAAATTATTGAGTTTATTTGTCGGAAAGAAGTGCTGAAAAAAAATTTTCAAAATAAAAAACAAAAAGGGCATAGCAGGATAAGCATGTGATAGGTGCCCCAGCACCAATCGGGTTGAAATTTTTAGCACAAGTTGATACTAGTGTTAGATGAAATTTCCCAAAATATTATTTTTGGAAAACGATTTTTATGGGAGTTATGGGGGTAAAAAGAAAAATGGAAAAAATTTTTTTTCTCGAGAACGGATAAACCGATTTTCATGAAAAAAATATATGTTATGGCTTCGGATGGTGCAAATGTGAGAAAAAATTATTGAGTCCATTTGTCGAAAAAAAGTGGTGAAAAAATTTTTTCAAAATAATTTTTTTTTTTTTTTTTTTTAGGGGATGTTCTAGAGGCACACCCACCATTTTCTTCCAAATAAATGCTTATATGCCCCTTTAAAACATATCCAAGTTTCAAAGCGATCGGAAGGGTACAACATACTCAAAATTGATAATCATTGGCAGACTGCGGACGGCGCGTAGTCTATGTAATGAAGCATTCATTATAAGACGACTTTTTTGTAAATATTTCGTGCAAAGACGAGATTACCTTCTCCCCCTCATTTTCGAGGGTGCTGAACACGATGCAAATGGTGGGAGAAATTTTTGCCGCAACTCCCTGCAACATTTTTGAAAAATTTTTTTAAAATAATTTTTTTTTTTTATGGGATGTTCTCGAAGAATGAAGACTAAGAGAAGTCTCATCAATATAGAGTAACCTGATTCGTGAGAGGCAAGAGGACTCACGCAAGAAAGTCAACCCGAATTGTGAGAGGCAAGGGGACTCATAATAACCAAGCACCTCGACTAAGTAATGAGAGGCAAGGGAACTTACAATAAACAAGCGCCCCAACTAGTTAGAGGCAAGAAAACTCACAATAAACAGGCACCTTCACTAGTGAAAGGCACTGTAACCTCCTCGTAGTGGACTTTGAAAACTAGTTCTTTCGTAGGCTGACTACAGATATCATCATTGCAAAATCTTCAGATTTTCAAACTAGATTTTATTTGACCCCACAGTTGACGTCAGCGAATTTTTGCACCACACTTCTTGAACATTGATACTGATTTAAATGGTGGGGTTGTAATGGCCGCCAGTAACCGTGGTAGTAAGATGTAGTAAAGAACCGCTAGTCTATGTAATACAGGCAGAAATAGTGTGAATATTTCTTGCGAAGAGGAGATTACCTCCCTCCGTCCGTTTTCGAGGGTGTTGAACACAATGCAAGTGGTAGGAGAAGTTTTTGACCGCCGCAACCTCCTTAAACGGCCACCCCTCTTATGGATCCTTTTATGTTTTCTATACGGGTCTGGGGAGTGATTTATCAATGGGTCATACCTGAAATAACATGGAAGATGGTTATAGAGTAAGTTGAGTCCAGACAGCAGGCCTAGGGTGTTAATTAAACCCTTTCAAGGAGTGGAAAATCATTTTTTATCAAATAATTCGGATTCAAATGCGTTTCCCCCGTTTTTGGAGTAGCTGATCATGGGAAAAATATTCATTTTTAGCTCCAACCCCTCTTCATCTCTCAAACCGTGAGTCAGGGGGTGATTTCTGCTTGTTTGAGGGGGTTGGAGCTAAAAATGAATATTTTTCCCGTGATCAGCGACCCCGAAAATGGGGCATACGCATTTGAACCAAATCATTTGAAAAAAAAAATACACCCCTCGGGAGGGTTTAATCAACCCCCTAGGCCTGCTGTCTGGACTTCACTCACTCTATAACCCCCTTCCATATTATTTCAAGTATAACCCGTCGATAGATCACTCCCCAAATCCGTTTATATATGAAAACATAAAGGGATCCATAAGAGGGATGGCCGTTTCAGGAGGTTGTGGCGGTCAAAAACTTCTCCCACCACTTGCATCGTGTTCAGCACACTCGAAAACGAGGGGGGGAAGGCAATCTCGTCTTTGCACGAAATATTTACAAAAAAGTCGTCTTATAATGCTTCATTACATAGACTACGCGCCCCCCGCAGTCTGCCAATGATTACCAATTTTGAGTATGTTGTACCCTTCCGATCGCTTTGAAAATTGGATATGTTTTAAAGGGGCATATAAGCATTTATGTGCAAAAAAATGGTGGGTGTGTCTCTAGAACATCCCCTAAAAATATATTTTTTTTATTTTGAAAAATGTTTTCACCACTTTTTTTCGACAAATGGACTCAATAATTTTTCCCACATTTGCACCATCAAAAGCCATAATATATATTTTTTTCATGAAAATCGGTTTATCCGTTTTCGAGAAAAAATTTTTTTTCTATTTTTCTTTTTACCCCCATAACTCCCGTAAAAATGGTTTTCCAAAAATAATATTTTGGGAAATTTCATCTAAAACTACTATCAACTTGTGCTAAAAATTTCGACCCGATTGGTGCGGGGGCACCTAACACATGCTTATCCTGCTATGCCCTTTAGGGCATGTTCTCGAGACATCATTTCCTTTCAAATAAATGTTTATATGCCCCTTTAAAATATATTCAATTTTCAAAGCGATCTGAAGGGTAGAACGTATTCAAAATTGATAATCACAGGCGTACTGCGGGCGGTGCGGTTCATTACTACCTTACATCTTACTACGGTCCCTACCGTTCAAATCAGTATCAAGCTTCAAGAAGTGTGGTGCAGATATTTACAAATTCTCTGACGTCAACTGTTGGGTCAAACAAAATCTATTTTGAAAATCTGAACATTTTGCAATGATGACGTCTGCAGCCAGTCTACGAAAGAACTGTAATTTCCAAAGTTTATTAAGAGGAGGTTACAGTGTCTCCCACTAGTCAGGGTGCCTGTTTATTGTGAGTTCCCTTGCCTCTCACTAGTCGAGGCGCTTGTTTATTGTGAATTACCTTGCCTCTCACAATTCAGGTTGACTTTTTAGCGTGAGTCCTCTTGCCTCTCATTAGTCGAGGCGCTTGTTTATTGTGAGTTCCCTTGCCTCTTACGAATCAGGTTATTGTATATGTGTATTGATTAGACTTCTCTTAATCTTCATTGCTATCGTCCTTAATTACAGGAATAATATTATTCTGAGTAAAAATGTCGCTGAGAATTTCAGCTGGCTTCAGAACTTTCGACAAATACCTTGCGTGGGACAGATAGTATACTTTTTTTCTAATTAGTTGGCTTTGAGCTGCGCCCATCCAGCCACAAAAACAGACAGTATACAATTGTAGCAACACGCGAGGAGCAGCCAACAGCTCTGTGTCTATTGGCACAATTGTATACTGTCTGTCCCATGCAAAGTATTTGTCGAAAGTTCTGAAACCAGCTGTAATTCAAAGCGAATTTTTACTCGAAATAATAACACAGGCACACAAAAAAAAATGTCGAGTGCTAGAAGGCAGACCTATGTATTCCCATGCATTTCGACCCGCTGAACACGAATCCGATGTCCGTTTTGCCGGATTGGCTCTTTCATTTTTTCTAACCCCAAAAAACTGACTGTCCGAAAAATCTCAAACAAGTAAATAAAAAGCTTAATTGAGCTGACCACCATTTCCATACGTATTTTGGGGCGCTGAAACCGAATCTGAGGTCAGAATTGGCCGATCAGTTAGGAATTTTGACGTAACTTCAAAAAACACCTAAGAAATGCCCGAAAAATTCCAAACAAGTAACTACAAAGCTTAAATGAGCTGATCACTATATCTATACGTAATTTGGGACGCCGAAACTAAATATGAGGTCAGAATTAGCCGATCAGTTAGGAATTTTGACCTAACCTCAAAAAACACCTAAAAAAGGCCTGAAAATTCCCAAACAAGTAGATAAAAATCTTACATGAACTGATCACTATATCTATACGTAATTTGGGGCACTGAAACCGAATTCAAGGTCAGAATTTATGCGCGACGATCGAATATTTTATAAAATCCATATTTAGGATGAAAACGTACCCAAAAATGACTGAATCATAGCCCGAAGTTGAGTTTGCTCTATATAATATCTGAACATATAATTTCCGACGTATTTTCACGAGCTGAACACAATACCGTAGTGAGAATTAAAGCGCAATCTGCAAACCTCATAGAGAACTATTATTTCAGCATAATCTCAGCAACCCTAGTAAGCGGAGATGGGTAACTTTTAAATTTTTAAGTATCTAAAGGAAAATATTACTGGATAGTGACATTTTTAGGAAAAACTTTTCGGACAAAGTTTGCTCTGTTGAGAGAAGAATATGGTTTGGATTTAACATTTACCTCCGATTAAAGAACTTATATCTAGATACATAACAGGCTATCTTTTCACTATATACCTTGTTTGCTCCTAACAGTCACATTATATATCCATTAAAAAGAATAGATGAACATCATATACCATAGGCAACAGTGGCGTTGTGTGTGTAGAAAAGTGTAGAATGGTAAATATTTTCATTAAAATGAATTATTGCAATTCCTGCATTACCGGCTCTTTATACAACGTGATGTAGACATACTATATTACAGTAAGATAAAACAGTAAGACAAATATGTATTGAAAGGATATTAAAATATAATTGCTATTTACTTTATAACTGTAAACTGAACTTCATCATGTTACGACTATGGAACGATCGATTTTCTTCTTTTCTAAACTGCTTTCTGCAAACGGCACAACACTTCACTATTTATTTGCACTAAATATATTGTCACTAAACTGTGTAAATATGAATAGAGAATATTATTTAGGTATTAAGCAAATCACAACTTAAAATAAAAAGACTTTTTCACCACATTTTGATCGAAAAACACGAAAAGCGCTTATTACCATTAATGGCGGATATACTGTCAAAAGTGTCAAACTGAGATTATGATAATCAAACTGAACCGATGGTGCCCGAATCGGCCGCGAATAGATCGACTAGCCAATCAAGAACTTATGGGAAGAAGTGCCTTAGATTGTGAATCTTTCAGGATCACACAAACTATGCCATTATGTATCTAGATATAAGTTCTTTAATCGGAGACATTTACCTACACCCTCACTTGATGATTTCTTACTTTTTTTCTTAGAGCTGTTTAGAATTGTATAGTTTTCTTTATTCTGTTTGATTGTCATCATATGCCATTTGTTTCTTTTTCTATTTTTGCGTCACCACGTGGTGACGGCGGGCAACGATTTATTTCGGCTAAGTTCCTAGTTAAAAAAAAAATGGGAATTCGCATTATTTACACAGTTGTGCAAATTTCTTTAGCCCTATACTCATAGGAAGCCAAGTTTCCCATTTCACTAGAGCTGCGGTTGCATGATGACGATGCCCGCGGTTCCGCTTTCTCAACCTGACCGGCTGTCGGTACTGGGGTTTCCTTCCCCTACATCGTAAACTCTTGCTCTACTTTTGCCATGACTGCATTTTTTTTACTTAGGAACTTAGCCGAAATAAATCGTTGCCCGCCGTCACCACGTGGAGGTGTCCTAGTCTCAAAAATAGAAAAAGGCACAAATGGCATATGATGACAATCAAACAGAATAAAGAAAACTACACAATTCTAAACAGCTCTAAGAAAAAAAAGTAAAAAATCATCAAGGGAGGGTGTAGCCAAACGATATTCCTCTCTCAACAGAGCAAACTGTGTTCGAAAAAATTTTCCTAAAAATGTCTATTCAGTAATATTTTCCTTTAGATACTTAAAAATTTAAAAGTTACCAATCTCCGCTTACTAGGGTTGATGAGATTATATGCCGAAATAATATTATGAGGTTTGCAGATTGCGCTTTAATTCTGACTACGGTATTGTGTTCAGCTCGTGAAAATACGTCGGAAATTATATGTTCAGATATTATATAGAGCAAAGTCAACTTCGGGCTATGATTCAGTCATTTTTAGGTACGCTTTCATCCTAAAAATGGATTTTACAAGATATTCGATCGTCGCGCATAAATTCTGACCTTGGATTCGGTTTCAGTGCCAATTACGTATAGATATCAATTACGATATAGATATAGTGATCAGTTCATGTAAGATTTTTATTTACTTGTTTGGGATTTTTCGGGCATTTTTTAGGTGTTTTTTGAGGTTGTCAAAATTCCTAACTGATCGGCTAATTCTGACCTCATATTTAGTTTCGGCGTCCCAAATTACGTATAGATATAGTGATCAGCTCATTTAAGGTTTTTACTTACTTGCTTTGTATTTTTCGGGCATTTTTTAAGTGTTTTTTGAGGTTACGTCAAAATTCCTAACTGATCGGCCAATTCTGGCCTCATATTCGGTTTCAACGCCCCAAAATACGTATGGAAATGGTGGTCAGCTCATTTAAGCTTTTTATTTACTTGTTTGAGATTTTTCGGGCAGTCTTAGGATGTTTTTTGGGGTTAGAAAAAATGCAAGAGCCAATCCGGCAAAACGAACATCGGATTCGTGTTCAGCGGGTCGAAATGCATGGGAATACATAGGTCTGCTTTCTAGCACTCGACATTTTTTTTTGTGTGTGTGCCTGTGTAATATTCCTGTAATTGAGGACGATAGCAATGAAGACTAAGAGAATTCTCTTCAATACAGAGTAACCTGATTCGTGAGAGGCAAGAGGACTGTCGCAAAAAGTCAACCCGAATTGTGAGAGGCAAGGGGACTCACAATAAACAAGCGTCCACGCTAGTGAGAGGCAAGGGAACTCACGATAAACAAACACCCCGACTCGTGAGAGGCAAGGGGACTCACAATAAACAGGCACCCTGACTAGAGGACTTTGAAAACTACAGTTCTTTCGTAGGCTGACTACAGACGTCATCATTGCAAAATGTTCAGATTTTCGAACTAGATTTTGTTTGACCCAACAGTTGACGTCAGAGAATTTGAAAATATCTGCACCACACTTGAAGTTTGATACTGATTTGAACGGTAAGGGTGTAATGGCCGCCAGTGACCGTGGTAAGATGTAGTATTGACCCGCGCCGCACGTAGTACGCCCGTGATTATCAATTTTGAATACGATAGCTTTGAAAATTGGATATGTTTTAAAGGGGTATGTAAACATTTATTTGAAAGGAAATGATGGGTGTGGCTCGAAAACGCCCCCTAAAAATTTTTGTTTATTTTGAAAAAATTATTTCACCACTTCTTTCCGACAAATGGACTCAATAATTTTTTCTTACGTTTGTGCCATCAAAACCCATAACATATATTTCTTCCATGAAAATCGGTTTATCCGTTCTTAAGAAAAGAAATGTTTTCGAATAATATTTTGGGACATTTCATCTAACACTACTATCAACTTGTGATCAAAATCTCAACCCGATTGGTGCGGGGGCAGCTAACACATGCTTATCCTGCTATGCCCATTTTAATCATATCCAGATGATGCCAATATGGTTGGCGAAACGCGAGATAGTATTCGAGTGTATAGTGTTCAAGTGTCTTAGAGGGTGAAAACTGCAGCGTGATATCGGAGTTTCCAGCCTCCTCCAAGTTATTTTTTTGTGGAAATCAGGAACATTGCCCGTGGGGTAAAGCAACTTACGGAGTGTGCACTTTTGGTTTCGCCAACACGTATTTATGTACAAATAATTAATTTACATAATATTTAGAGCGATACCTATATGATAAAATGATCACTGGTATGAATAATCATGATATATAAATTCTTGTAATTAACAGAGAACAAATATGTTTCTTTTGAAGTTTCATAATTAAACAGTATTAAATGTATCAGCTCTTCAAACAGATAAAAATACACGAAAATAAACAAGAAAGGAAAAAAATGGTTAAAAATGTGGTTTTTATATAGCCGTTATTAAAGCTAGTATAAAGATTTATAACGTACTGTGAACACATGGAGTCAGCATGTGGAGAGAAATTGTATCCCATTAATAAGTTTTTAACGCATTCACATTTAATTTTTTATTACAGATAATATTATATAATCCCCCGCTGATATTGATACATGGCATTTTAAAATGTTGGTTTACGCAGTATAATGCTTAAATATAAGGAAATAAATTTATCTAAATACTTACCAATGAAACATTTATATTTTTAATAGTACAGTAAGCGAAGCAATAAAAATTGTAAAATTCGCGGCTCGAAAACGATGAAAGGAATTTCCTTAATTTTTTTTGCAATATGCTTTATAAAATACGTTCATCAAAATCTATATTGTCGCATTACCTGCTTTTTATTTTTAAGGGTGGAAACCATCCCTAAAATCTGAAAAATTAATAACTCTTCTAATTTTACGAATAAATTAACTAAAATCCATTTACTTATGTTTTTGAGGTCGCTGAATATGACTGTGAGACGGAAATATTAAAGGTTGAAACCACCCTTAAATACTGAAAAAATAATAATTCTTCTAATGTTACAAATTAATTCACGAAAATTCATATACTTATGTTTTTTAGGTCGCTGAATAAGATTATGAGGTCTTTTATAAAAAAAAATGGTGGATTAAAAATGGGCACAAAAGAGTATAATATTATATCTAATTTTATTAAAAATACAGATTGTTATAAATCAATCAAATTAATACAATTAAGTAAACTAATTAAATAACATTTTAATCTGCACTCTAAACATGCTAAAATGCAATGCAACCCGCTTTTTCTGGTATGTCTCGAAAAATAGACGGCTATTACTCGTTTCTCTACCTACTATAGACATTTAAAATGCGCGTACAAACGGAAAAGTTTCTTATCATATCTCTAGAGCCGTTTGTCGTAATAAAAAAATAAAAACCCAAACTGTTCGTTTTTTTATAAGCTTCATTTCATTCTTATATCATGTTTTTATTAATCTTGCAGTTTTTGAGATATTTCAATTTTAAATACATAATTTTCTTGGGTATGCATCCAAGCGCCATCCTTAAACTTTTATATCTCCGGAACAGTTTGTCGTAGGAAAATAAAAAAAACAAACTATTCGTTTTTATATAAGCTTCATTTTTGTACTCTTACCATTTAAAAAAAAAAGAAAATATTTTCTGAGCAATTTCCAAAAATTCGATTTTTTTCAAAAAAATTTGAAAATTTTCATTATTGAAAATGGGTACAGAATAAAAAATAATTGTTTTAAAAATTCTAAAAAATTTGAGCATGTTAAAAATAATATGCATTAACAATATCTAGAAGGATTTAAAAAAAAATAATTAATAAGAAATTAGAGCAATAAGACTAAAAAAGAATTGCGCCTAAATTTTTAAATGCGCTATTTTTTTGTTTGTAACTTTTTTAGGTTTCATTATAAAAGGTCATAAATACGTCTCTATCGAAAGAAAATTTTAATACCTTTAATTTTTACAAGAATAAAAATGTTTCTCATAGATTTTAACGTCGTATATTTTTTCTGAACCTTTCTGAACGTTTCGGCGCCATTTTTAAAATTCCATATTTCCAAAACTAAACATGGGAGAAAAAAAAAACCATTCGATTTGTTTTCGTAAAAGCTTTAATTTTGTATCTTTGCATTTTTTTAATTAAAGTCCACATTTTTCGAGTATTTAAAAAAAACGTTTAGGAATATTTTCAGCTCGCAATATCTCGAAAAATATGCATTTTAGCAAAAAAATATATAAGATCTTTCTTTCTTATAATTAGATTCCCTATCAGATTATGTGTGTTTTTTGCTATTTTTTTGCGACAACCCCTAAGAAGGGGTGGGAACCACCCCTAACCAAAAAGCAGGAAAAATTACAATATAGATTCTTATGTAAATGCTTTATGAAGCATGTTGAAGAAAAAAAAATGGAAATTCATTACATCGTTTTCGGGCTGGGATTTAAAAGCTTCACTTACTGTACTATTACGCAAATTATGATTATTACAAGTGGCTACAAAATTTTTATTTCAAACGAAAATGATGGAATTCTCTTATGTACTTAATATCACTAGTGCTTTGAAATTTATTGGTAAATTTTTTTCTGTAAATTGACAGTTTGTCATTTTATTATCTGCTTTATCTCGCTTTGGCGGGAGGGATTTAATCTTTAATGATAACACAGGTCAACATTTGATCTAAGAACAATCACCAGACTTAACCAGAGTATACATAGGTTTTTTGGGTCGCTGATTCCGAATCTGAGGTTGGTTAAGCTTCATCACGTCAGGTTCTTGATCATTTGAAGGTCAAACTGAGAAAAATTGTAAAAAATTTGAAAAAAATTATGTTTCTGTTTCTGAGGTCGCTGAATTCAAATCCGCTGTTATTTTTAGCCTTCAAGAACATCGGAACATCTAGAGGTCATTTCAAGGCATTTTGAGATCATTTTGAAGTCAAATTGAGAAAAAGCAGCTAAGAAAATCTGGAAAAATGCTTACATGGGTTTTTTGCTGACCTCTAATCTGTGGTTGGCTAGACTTTATCACATCGGATTCAAGGTCATTTGAAGGTCAATCTGCGGAAAAGTTTTGGTATATTTTGGAGTCGCTCAGTTCGAATCAGTTGACAGATGGCTTAATATAGATTTATACTCAGTGACAAAATAAACTTATAACTAAAATTTTTCAGTTTCTTGGTTTTCAACATTCTTGTTTTAATTTGATCATGAATGGCCTTAAAGAAACTTTGAGATGAAATAACGACAAAATTGAACTCGGTGATCCCAGAAACATAAACATACATTTTTTTCAAATTTTTTACACCACCTTTTCTCAGTTTGACCTTCAAATTACCTTGAATCCGATGTGATAGAGTCCAGCCAATCACGGATTCGAGGTCAGCGACCTAAAAAAACCCATGTAAGCATTTTTCCAGATTTTTTGGTCGCCTTTTCTCAATTTGACCTCAAAATGATCTCAAAATGCCTTGAAATGAACGTCTAGGTGTTATGATATTCTTGAAGGGTAAAAATAATAGCGGATTTGAATTCAGCGACCCCATAAACATAAACATACATTTTTTCAAATTTTTTACAACACTTTTTTTCATTTTGACCTTCAAATGACCACGAACCTGACGTGATGAAGCTTAACCAACCTCGGATTCGAAATCAGCGACCCGAAAAACCTATACTCTGGTAAAGTGTGGTGATTGTTGTTAGATCAAGTGACCTGTGTAACCTACCAATTTATACGAATTATATTACTTTTGGTAACTTAGCTTGAGAAAAATTTATAGATAAAATTAAAAAGCACCGTGGTATTTAGTTTGATTTTACCAGTGTGCAATGGGCGTTGCTGTCACTCCCGGAAAACATACCATAGGGCTGGCTACGTCTGTGTTAGGTTGGATTAGGGCCTTGCACAGGCACATGGTACGAAAGTGAATATGGAAAGTGTAGGTGTTATGAGAGTGTTTATTCCTCTCTTTTTGTGTTCTTGCTTCTAGAGTTCTTCTTCTCCTGAGTCTTCTGTTTTCCCGTTTCTGATTCCGGCAGACCATATATCCCGGTACTTCATTGCCTACATTTCTGTCTATTTTGTAATCGTTTTTTCTCTTATTAATGTTGACGTCTTATGTAGTTGCTTTAATTTTATTGATTTTGCTAATAGTTGGATCACATCCCTTTCAGGCCGCTTTTGTTAGACTTTTTCTTTTAACTTCTGTTGCTTAATTTTTAACTCCATATGTCATCGTTGGCAGTATGGTGGCTAAGTATGTCCTCTTGATCAGGCTCCAAGATATGTGGATTTTTCATGATGAAAGGTAGAATTGTCCTTGTAAGTCTTTATGCTATTTTAATTCCTTCCATTATAGTTTCTCTCCTTTTAAATTGATTCGTCAGATATGTCCAGGTGTTTCAGATTGTTTGTCATTTTTAGAAAGTAGTCGCATACTTTGTATTTGTCTGTGCTAACCGATCTTTCTTTTGTTGACCGGTCTCCCATCATTATTAGACTCTTCTTGCAGTTTATTTTCAGTTCAAATGCGATTTCATATTTTTTAGAAAGTTGAAAACATTCTGATGCTCTTCTTCCGTGACGATTAAGAGATCATCCGCGTATGTTAGAATGATAGAGGTTCTCAATACTTCAGTGCTTTCGTTAGAATTCGGTGTTTCCTTTATTGTACATTGTACCACTTAGGACCGTGGTAATAGTATATTTTTCCGATTAGTTTACTTCGTCTGTCCGATTCATTGAATTGAAATTCTTTCGCGAAGACAGGCTTTCAAATTCCTGGTTATTAAGTAGAGTGGTACTCCTTTACTACGTAGGCCTTGTGTGACTATGACCTTGTGACTGATAGTATTAAATGCCTTCTGGAGATCTATCGCGAGTATATGTAGTTTTGTCCCCGTTCTCCATTTTTTTCCAGGATACTTCAGGACGTCTATGCTGTAATTTCAGTGAAAGTGAGAGGAGAGAGATCACATCACGTTCCCTTCCCAGAGTAATAAAAAACACTATTCTCTAGACATAGTGATCATGCGCTGATGTGATGTGATCTCTCTAGAGTTGCCAGCATTTGCTCCTTAGTTTCAACCAATAGGACAGCCGTCACGATCGATGGTAACGTGCGGCATAGTAGGAAATGAAAAATTAATTCTGTTAAAATGACGCATATTTGCTATTATATGATATGCATGCAATACTGTAAAATTAGTGTGTGGATTGAAAAAATGAAATGATTCGTATTAGGTTAGGCTTGCATAAATGGGGTGACAGCTTGTATAATATCCCGAGCAAGTTCATTGTTCACTCGAAATTTATTTATAAAGGCCTTGTTAAATTGAAGGGATTGGCATGTGTTAATGTTGTTCTTGACCATTTTCTTTAGCAATCTGAAGGTGTCTTGGTACTGCATTAACTCGTTTACTTTGTCTACTTCAAATGAAATATTTCTTTTAGTTCTAGCCATTATTTCTAGCAGTTGATGGGAAGATATTTCACGAATAAATGAATCAAATATATAGCATATTTTTAATATTAAGTTTTGTCGTTATATAATGGACTCAATTAGTGATATTTAATTTACAATTTATTTTTGCATTTTCCGTAAGTATTTAACCCTTTAGTGAAAGAATTAGGCCGTTAGTGTTAATATTAACTGTAATATTTGATTTCCAATTCGGAGCATATTTGAAACGTGCAACGCCGACGGCGCGAATGACGTCACGGCACCCGGTCGACTGATTTTGTGAATTATGCGCATGCGGTTATAGTACGTCTATTGTGCTTCCCGTATGAAACTATATGGGAGCCGGCGAGTGCTTGATCGCTGGAGTGTTTTGACGTCACACTGCGTTTTCGCGCGCTCTATTTTCATTATTTATTTTGAGGGAGACAGAGTTGAAAAAGAAAAATTAATATTTTGCACATTTACTAACTACTTTCGAAATATGAATTTAAAAAATGCTAAATGAGCCCATTGACTCCAGATTCTTTCTTGGAATTGTTTGTTGTTTACTACCCTCTTTTTAATTTTTATCATTTGTGTAACATAAAGAGCGTGTTTAATTTCAGTTGCCACAGTGATAATCATTTTGTAACTACGTTTTGTAATAACTAAATGCTATGTTTAACTCGTTCCCGTATGAGATATATTACAACGTTTATATGAAACTTTTGCCTGAAAGATCTTCTGCCTGTCACCAGATACCTCACTATACAGAAAAGATACAGGCGTGTACACATCAGAGAAGGAAGTTGAAAATCGCATATTTTTCTTCTTTTCGTCAACAGCATTAGCTCTGCTTTGCCAAGGTTACAGAGAGCCCATGTCTCTTACACCATACCTGAACTATGTTGAGAGCTCTGCAATTTCAAATTATCCCCTTATAATGATATCCAGAGCATTTATATATGATTGGGAAGTAAGACTAACTTTTTCGGCCTTATTATTAATTTTTTAAACTCTACCCCGACAGCACCTCTCCCTGCATTTTCCATGCCATCTCATAGCTCAGGAATTTTAGTTTTTTTGAATTAATTATTATAAAGCTGAAAATTTACAGATTGTAGTTTTGGTCCAGACAACACGTCCAAAACGTCCCCTACTCTCTCCCGCCGGTTTCCCTTAGCAACAAGGGCCTAAGTCACAGAAATTGCAGAGCTGACTATAAAGTGCAGCAGAAAAGTTGTTACTGGTCCGATTTGGTTCGAAATGATCATAAAAGCTTCGCCATGCTCTAGTTTTATCGGACTACTCGTAGCTGGTCCAAGGTCTCCTGCTCACTGCCTCCATAAAAGACTACGATAAACCTTTCCCCAGCGGTAGCCACAGATGCCAGATGCAGGATGTGAGAAGACCACGGAGCATTCCTGTAGCTCAGGTCACTTCTTCAGGAGCTTCCATGCCTTCTCAATTTTCCCACACCAATGAACGGATGCACATACTCCGAGGACTGTCACAGCTACTGAACTAAGAAGGCATAGCTCGCCGTACACCTGCTTGATTGTTTAGACTACACGTGATCGACGCAACAATGAACGCACTTAACTGTCCAAGTGTCGCTGCGCGGCGACACTCGGAGTGACGTAGCTCCGTAACGGGTGACACTACAGAGAAGGTAGACATACTAATGGAAAGCCCAAAGTATGAAGAGAAATGTTTATTCGGGTACGTCTTCCCCTCCGAGTCTTCATTTATCCGCAATGGCGCCATTTCGGAATTTTTTCAATTTTTGAAATTTTGACAGCACTAGAACGAAAAGTTATGAACAAAATATGCTTGGAATATCTGAAATATGAACGGACATGCTTCTCCGAAGCGTTTATAATCATTTCGACCCAAATCGGACTGGTAACAACCTTTCTGCTGTACTTTATAGCCAGCTCTGCAATTCCTGCGACTTAAGCCCTTGTTGCTACGCAAAAGCAGTGAAGACGGGGAAGAGAGTAGGGGAATTTTTGACGTATTGTCCTGGACCAAAACTACATCCTGCAAATTTTCAGCTTTACAATAATTAATTCCGGGTATAAGCGATATTGACTAAAACTCCTGGGCTATCATACCCGTAAGAAAGTACCCATGTGTTAAATTTCATCAACGCCTTAAAGACGCTTTAGATAAAATATATTTTTCAGTTTTAAATGCGAATGTTTATCTTCGATGAATTCACAGGATAAAATCATCATATGTTTCATTCAATATACAATAACTGCCTCTATGGTCATTTTTTACTAACAATGTATTATTTTACCAAAGTTGTTGAATATGCTTGACTATACTGATTTTTGTACTAATATTCTGTGATATGTTATTTTCCTCTCTATTAATGATGAAACTTTACAAATCATAACATTCTACAAAAATTTAAAGAAAAAACGGGGCTTAAAATGTCCTCGTAGACTAGAACCTGAGCAAAGATTTCTGTAATCTTTGACCTGAGAATATCCGTAACAACCCAGACGTACATAAATTTAACTTCTATTAATATTGTTATAAATCCTGCGGAATAAGAACCGCGAGCTCTATAGATATTGCGGAATTTAATTTGAGCCTTGTCGCTTGTCTGAAGCCGATTAATCCAACGCTGTCTAGGTTTTGTAAAGTTTGGAAGTCGTCCAAATCAGAAATATTTCTCTCTTCACGAATGCAAGTTTTATTTAAGATTATTTCGAAAAAATATTGTGCCTACATGTTTGATACACTTCATAAATTCTCTGTCCGGAAAATTCGAACGCATAAGTTATTTTCTTATGCGTAGCTGAATGAGATGTTGTCATATACAGTAATCTTTGCAGTGGCGCTGGTCAAGGTAGGTAAGGCAGTACCATGATTAAAAAGGAAAGGGAGAGAGAGAGAGAAAGAGAGAGAGATATATTGATGGAGCTGACTTGACTTACACTCAATTTTTAATGTTAATATAATATAATAATAATAATAACAATAACTAGTCTTTATTTTCCAATCACAGGGTAAAGCTACCTAAAAAAAGTTATGAAAAATATTGTATTAAGGAAATTAAAATGGACGAGCGAATTATCACTGATCCTAAACAAATAGCAAATTCTTTTGTTAAATACTATTCTGAATTAGGCCCAACTGTAGCAATCAAAATCAAAAAACCAAAAAATTTTAATAAACATAAAAATCGCTTGAATAACTCCTGTTATCTCTCCGAGATTAATGAAAGTGAAATTAAGACAATTATTTTGAACCTCAAACTAAATAAGGCACCAGGTGACGACAAAATATCTTCCAAAATACTCAAAATGATTGTAGACTATATCTCAAAACCTCTCTGTCTACTATTTAATAACATTATTAGAATAGGTACATGGCCATCAGTATTTAAATCAGCCTTGATTAAACCTTTGTATAAGGGTGGGAAAAAAACTGAATGTTCAAACTATCGGTCTATTTCCTTAATTTCCAACTTTACTAAAATATTGGAAACATTAATAAAAAAATCGATTAATTAATTACTTTAATAAGTACAAGGTTTTATCAGATGCTCAATTTGGTTTTCAAGAAGGCAAATCTACGCAAGATGGAATGCAAGATGCAATTATGCAGCTTACGTCTAATGCATACAAAGCCCTCGATGGAGGTAAACCTTCACTTCGTAACTTCGTAGATCTTGTCAAAGCAATTGATACAGTGTATCATGGTATACTGCTGGATACTTTCGAAGACCAGGGAATTCGTGGAAACAACTTGCATATTTTCAAAAATTACTTGTCCTCAAGATAACTCAGAGGGTCTCTATAAATGATACAATAAGTAATGAAAAGTACTATGTGGAGTTTCTCAAGGCACGGTGCTTGGCCCGATATTATTCAATATATACGTTAATTATCTATTTTTGTAGAATTTCAGAGGGCAAGTTTCGCAGACAATACAGCTATTTTTTATTATGATAATACCTGGGAAACTCTCCTAGACACGGTGGCAGATGACTTTAAAAATATAAAAAAGTGGCTCGACTCCCGACTGCTTACTATAAATTTTAATAAAACAAAGTATTTACCATTTGCCATAAATAAAACTAAAATCCCTGATCTTCCAGCACTTAAAATCGACTGCGAGGATATTTCTGTCGAGATTCCACAAACTTTAGATATCAAATATCTGGTATCGTAATTGACTGCAACTTAGTACAAAAATTAGAAGTCTACTATCCAAATTTAAACACTTTAGAGAAATATTAGATTTGAAGCAAATGAAAATAATATACTATGCACTTGTCGAATCCCAACTAAGATATGGGAAAGTCGCCTGGGGAGGAGCTTACAATGTACACATCAAGAACTTACAGACTATTCAAAAATGGATTCTAAAAATAATATTTTGTAAAAATTTATTTTATCCTAGTGATTCATTCTACTCTTTGATACAAATATTAGATATCAAACAACTTTACTGCTCTTTCTCAATCTTAGAACAGAAAAAATCTAAATAAAAAAATTAGTATTACTCACTCCTATACAAGGTATAGACAAGGCAAGTAACATTTGAGAGACAAAATAAAGTCACCAAGAATATCTAACGACTGACTGACTGACTTTTACAGAATGTGAATATCTCTTTTCTTTATCACGTAAACTACATAGGGTGTTCCATGTGATGACCCTGTATATATTCTTCCTCGAATCTGATAATCACAGTTGCTTGTATTGTTCATGCAGAAGAACCCTAAAAACGGCATCTGAAGGACACGACATTAATTCATTTATTAAAGGGCGCCAGTCGCATTCCCTCTTGTTCGTATGTGGTTTTCCACTCCCAGACGGGTTCTATATATATTTATGAGATGTTTGATAGAGAGAAAGGCAAAGCTACACTTACCGTAGATTGCTAATCATGCTCTCCTAAAATTGGTCTCTCTCTTGACCCAGTTTATCTCATTTACATAACAATTTAATGGCGCTTGTGACTTAGAGATCTCTGATTTCCCTTCATAAAAAATCCCTCTCGAGCCTCCGTGAAGTAATCTGTGATTGAGTTACAGACTTGACGGGGTCTGGAGACACCCGATGCTCAATTCCGACCTAACACACAAAAGCCCTTGAGGGATAAGGTTGAAAGTCAACCATTCAATCAATAAACACACGATAGTTCAAATAATGCCATTTATTGTTTAGATTTAAAATAAGTACAATTGATATGAAATATCCTATCTAAGATAATATATATTCAATGAAACGCCTTCCCAAGTAGGGCAAGGACGAATGAGGACATTGGTTTCGCAACTTCCATTTAATTTACCTATTTCACGTTAGAAAGTTTGGTAAAAAGTGTCATGGCGAAATCTAGATTGGTATCGCTAAAAGTCACTGCACATGTTGACCAACTCGTCTAATTCCTAAACTTTGCAAAAATGAAATACCCACAATATAATAATCATATCATTGTTTTCTTTATCTTTAATGTTGACTCTACTTTGATTCATTAGAGATCATCTTCATTAGTTTGTTTTGTAGTCTACAATATTTAAGAAAATTCAAATTATACAATAAATCACTTAGTGAGAGCTGTCAGTTTAGAAGTATTAAGTATTTCACTTTTACAAAGTTTGGAAATTAGGCAAGTTGGTCAACATGTGCAGTGACTTTTTACTAATTTTAGTAATGCCAATCTAGTTTTCGCCATAACACTTTTTACCAAACTGTCTAACGTGAAATAGATCAATTGAGAGCGTACACTAGCAACCGATTAGGTAAAAAGATTCACACAACTTCCTCGGAAGATTATGTATGCACTTTGGTTTTAGGATTTACTGAAAATAATATAAAAATATTTTACTTTTTCAAAATTTTGGGATACTAGTGGTTAGTTTTAAGGTTCCTATTAGTGATTATATCATTCACAAGAACGTAGTTCGATTTGAGTTCAACTATATATCAGTTATTACAGCTTTCCGCCTCTCGACGTACTGGCCCTCATATAGTTCAATATAAGGTATATGACACGACTCCGCATTCGAACGACTTTTTGCAAATGGCCTTTTTGTCTTATTTATTCACAAGACGGTTTTCTCTATAACTTGCCATTTGGAAAGACCTGTATTTTGTTTTCCTACTATCGCTTTCTGCCGATCCTCTAACGTACTCGTCCAACCGACGAGCCGCTGGATGAATCCAAATTTGTTTTATTCGAGAAACCAGCCTCGTCCACTTTTACTAATTTTTGCCTAATAATTGGCTGTAGACACTACGCGCCTTTGCCACATTTTTCGGTCTGGCCCTTTCAGTACGTCCCATCGTTAAAATTTCATATTCATTCTTTTGAATGATGTCCACTATCACTGTATCTCCAATTTCGTCATGTTTTGTGAAGCGATAAAAAAGTTAAAAATATTCAAAAATATTTTCAAGGTAGACTTTTGGCGTATTTATTAAAAAGTATATTGTCAGCTTTTCCTTGTCCATAAAAATATCCAACCTTGGCGCACTTTTGAAAAAGTATAATGTATTTTTGCCTTTGACCAAAACTATACTTTTATTTTCAGTATACTTTCCTATGATCATAATATATTTTTACTCTTACGGCCTGGACATAAACATATTTTAATACGTGAAAATTTGGTGTTTCTTCGAATTTTCACCTGATTGTGCCTTACGTCTTAACGAACGTGCATAAGTCCTTTTGTGCCAGTTTTCGGCGCTGATGCCGTTCAATCTAGTATGCTCTAAAATGTCTTTAAATGAATTATTTTCTTAAGTCGAAATTTTTATTCATATTTCGACTTAGATCGATTCTGGGATGTTCTACAACATTCACAGGGGCTCCAAGGTATACCATCTTGTTTACCACAGTCACCTATTCTTAACGTGTCTGGGTGGATAGCATGTGCTCGGTCTACAATCACAATTTTCGTTTTGTTTTCATTTATACCTAAACCATAATCGGAGCATATTGTCCGAGGCCTACCCGGCAACAGTATGAGCTCATTCCTGTTTGCTGCAACTGTGATATGTATCATCTGCAAATCACAAGTTAGAATCTCGGTTCCTACTCCACCCTGCCACTCCTCCATCATCATCGCATCACGTAGTCACGATAGTTGCTACAGAGGATCTATGACAGAACACAGTCCTGTTTGACGCCTTTGCCAACTTTACATTTGTTGGAGTTAGTGTTGTCTCTCTTCACCAAAGCAGAGCGTTCTTTATACATTTGGCGAATAATAAAGGCCCGATGTTTAGGTATCTCCATCTCCAATAATACAGTCCACAGTTTATCCCATTCCACATTTTTAAGAGCCATATGGTAATCTATGAAAAAAAAGTTGCTTAGGCACGTAATGTTCCTTTGCTTTACCGCGTCCTTTAACAAACCTTGCTGCTCAGGATTCCCATTCCGATTTAAGGATGTTTAGACAGAGAATCTAAAACTTCAAATGAAGAGTATATTCAATATTGTGACAAGCTTTATACCCCTATAGACATCTATGGGAGTTTCCTTTAAGTTCCATGTATACGTAATAGAAAACTAAGTTAGCTAGTTGGTTCGGCAATCGACTCAGAGATGGCGCGCGGTGCTAACATCTACTGGAACATTGTTAAAAATGTAGAATAATTTAGAACTACTTACCCAAGAGTATAAAAGCAGAATGAATGGCCGCACGAGAGTACAGTACAGTTCAGTTAGTAGAGTAGTTCAGTTCAGTAGTGGTTTGCGATCAGATCAAGGAGAAGTTACTGAAATATTATGGTACTGAGTGTACTGAGTGTAATATTACTCATTAGTGAATTAGAATTATTTGTTGTAATTAGTACGTAAGTTAATAAATTAGTGTTTAGTGTTACCCTGGTATTATAATTTGCGAACCCGCAGTACAGGGTGTTTACTAAGGGGTGAAAACACGTAACAATATTGAACGGAAATAGTTGTAATATTTATCAAAAATATTTTATTACTTACTAAAACAAAACTATTTTATATGCAGTAGAAGTTGCAGTTGAACGTGGCTGACTGCGAATTTGGTTACCTTTTTGCTCGAATACGGCTCAATTCGCTTTGTAAGTATATAGCCAATATCATTTATTTTTATTGTTCAAATAGGTATTCTCAGTCGGCAATCGGCAACTCTTTATTGCAACACTCGTTTGTTTCGTAATAGCCATATAGCAAAAATATCTTCTAACATTTTAAGGTTAAACTGAAATATGACCTAATCTACATAAAGTTGATTCGAATCTGAAACACACAGTGTATATTTTGCAGTTTCGGTGTCTTGTACATGTACATGCTTGTATTTTCTTTTGAGTGACCACACTTGTATTTTTCTAACAGTATGCATGGTTTCTTAAGTATTAATTTAAACAATAGAGACAGTATTAACGTTAGAAATAATTTTATGTACAGAAAACTAAATGATGGTATATTTGACAAAATCAATCTGGAACTTATTTCTTGTAATTGGCTTTATGGTAACAATGATGTTAATGCGATATATAAAAATATGTTAGACCAATGTAAAATAGTATTAGATAATGTAGCTCCAATAATTGAAATATCTTGTAAAACCAACCAGGTGCCATGGTATGATGTAGAAACGAAAAATAAAGCTCATGACAGAGATGTAGCATATAAAAATTTTGTAAAGAGTAGTGCTGAAAACAAATGTAGATGTTAGGATATATAAAAACAAAAGGAATCAGTTTGTTAACTTACTTAAAATGAAAAAAAGTAGCTACTATGAAAATAAAATTAATACCACTCAAAATGACCCAAAATCAATGTGAAAAACACTGAAATCTCTTATTAAAGGAAAAAAATCAACAAATCAATTATCAAAATATTAAATTCCATATAAATGGTACAAATCATGTTGCTAAAACAGAGCAAGAAGCAACTAATAAATTCAACAATTACTTTGTGAACAGCATAATTGAAATTTCCAATAGTATTGTCTCAGCAAGCAACTGGTCTGATCAAAATTTTAATATAGATTCTGTTTTCAATGAATTTAAGTCAATCGGTTTATGTGACTTAAAAAGAACGATAACCAATCTTAAAATAAAAAATAATATTAATGTTAGTTCTAACTTCTAATTTCATTAAAAACACATGTGTTACAATGGGATATGCCTATCTTAATTTTATCAATACTTCCCTTGAATATGGAAATTTCCCGGAGGAGCTAAAAACAAGTGTATTTACACCCATTGAAAAAATTGAAAGAGCTGTGGAAGAGAGTGACTTCCGACCCATTAATACCTTACCTGATATTGAGAAACTGTTGGAACTATCAGTGTACGAACAGTTGCTTGATTATTTCAATTATAATGAGTTATTTGTGGGATACCAGTCTGGTTTTAGGCAGAACCACTCATGTGAGACAGCAGTTCAGCTGACAATCAATAAATGGCAGCTCAGTATTGATGAAAATAAATTTGTTGTTGCTGTTTTTCTCGACTTTAAGAGGGCATTTGAGACAAATATTGTTAGATAAACTCAATTATTATGGTATCAAAGGTAATGTCTACAAATGGTTTCAACATCAGTATCTCAGTAACAGATTGCAAATTACGAAGATTGGAAAATCAACAACTATAACAAATAACGCAGGGAAGTATCCTCGGACCACTGCTATTCATAATTTACTTAAATGATATAAATAATATAGAATGTGATTTCATGAATTTATTTGCAGACGATACATTAATATCACGTAGTGGAACAGATCTTACTGAAACAGTAACTAGAATGAATAAGGTATTAGATAAAGTAAATACATATTTAAATATAAATAAATTAAAACTAAATGTAAAAAAAACCAAGGCTATGGTCTTAAATACACCATATAAACTGTATAAGTAACACAGACGCACTCCAACTAAAAATTAATAATGAGGAAATTCAGTGGGTAAGAGAAATTAAATATTTAGGAGTCATAATCGATAATACTTTAAAATTCAAAAATCACACTATCAAAAAGAAAATCTCAAAAAAACTGTTCTTTTTTTCGAGAGTTTCCTCATCTCTTTCAATGTACACAAGAATTACAGTTTATAGAACAATTCATGTTTGCAAAAGCTACAAAATAGAGGCATGAGGATAATTTTGAGATGCAACAGATACACATCTATTACTTGGATACTCCAAACTTTACACTGGTTCTCTGTTGAGCAAATGATATTTTATATGTGCATGACTTTTATTTTTAAACTTTCTAAAAATATGTTACCAAATTACTTTGGTGATTTCACAATAAGGAATAATTTTATACATCAACATCATACAAGAACAAGAAATTTCCACATAAATAGAACTAGGTATAAGAAGTCGATGAAATTATTTTTTAGGGGCTTGAATTTTTTTTAATTTTATCTATTTATTTAACGTCAGCCTATTTCCGCTACCAGGGCCTATCACCGACGCCAGGAGACGAGCTACCTCCAACCTGGAAATTTTGCCGAACCTCTTCCCTTAAGAGGAGTAGGGATCTTTTACTTGCCTAACATTTAATAGACAAGGGACTGCCCTCCGATGGATGGTATATCCACTACGTAATTTAGGGGCTTGAATGAATTTAATAAATTACCTGAGAATATTAAAAATTGTAACAGCTTGAACAGTTTTAAGCAAAAAATTGTTTCGTACATAAATACAGAAATGTAAATTAATGTTCAAATATTATTAAACAAATTTTAATTTTCAGTGTTCACTTAACTGTAATAATACTGTTATTTATATTTATATTTAAACTTATAATTATAATTTGTGTGTAATTGTAAAACCTTTTTTTGTAAGTATGTGTATATTTATTATGTAATGTTTGTATATTAGGGTTTCTTCCTACTTAAATAAATTTTCAAATTTTCTTTCCTTGGCAATATTTCAGCTACATTCTGAATATTATTTTCCTCTATTGTCTTCTTAATTAACTACTTTTTTGGGCAACCACCTGTATATTTTCACTATAGCAGGTTTCTTCCTTGGCAGTTGTGTTACATACCAAATATTATTATCTCCGTCGCATATTTTTCATTATTTCTATAGTGTAGATCCTTTAAATTGTTTCACTAAAAGTATATCCCATTCCTTCATTGGCAACTATCCTGCAAATATAATTGTTCTTCATCAAATTGTTTTGCAAATATAGCACCAACTAACAGACAGACACCAGACAGATCGACAGACAGATAGACAGACATACTGATGATAATTTTCCCAATCTACAAAGTTTGAAACGTGAAATCCAAAGAAATCTCGCTGAATGCTTTTTTCAAAATTACTTTCCCAAGTTAAATTTTGCTCTAAAATTATTATTAAAGAATATCTCATCTTCAGCTCCAGTAGAATAATAAACAAAATTATATATTAATTCAGGTGAATATTTATTTAGTTCATTTTTCTAGTGGTAACTTACCATAAAGTTTATATAACTAATACATGTTTTGTTTTCAGAACGATGCCAATAATCAATTTGTTTGTGAGAGGCTGCAGCAATTTAGTGAACCATTACATCGATTTTCTTCCTCACATAATGGTAAGATTAATTTTAATTCTCCTTAAGAGGGAGCAAGGCGATCAAATCAGAGGGGGGCAGGCGGCAATGAGCCAATGTGAAGAGAGATCTTCGTAATAAACTTTTAGCTAAAATCTTTCTTCAATAGAAGTGTAGTATTCATTTACTTACAAGAATATTTATTTTTCAGTTTAATAACACCAGCCGTTTGGCTAAAAACTGCTTTTTCCCAGTCAAGATTTTTAGTACAGTTACTTTTAATAGATAGTGCTACCTACAGCACTACAATGGGGCATCTGCATCATGTAACCAACATAACTTTAAATTTTTAAAGTTTATTTTCATTTTTAATGTTTGTATACGCATTTTTAGCTTGGGGCCGTAGTGGCTCCAAGCAAATATTTAAAAATTCACGTAAATACATTTTCAAAATTATTGATTAATAAAAATATAATGCTAATTACTGGTTAGATTTCCAAGCTACAAAAAGAGTCCTATTTTATGAGGACAAAGTATTTAGAACTTCATAAACATTACACTGAACTAGATTTTAGTTGAAAATACAGGAACCAGGCAGAAATTTTAATAATACCTGAGTAATACTTTTAAATCTTAAGAAACATATATTTTTGGGGTTGGCGGTAACGTCACGTGTAGATGCCCTATAATAGCCACACTGCCTACCCTTCGCCCCACTTCAGCTTTAGCTTTACCAATGAAACTTTGTGATTGGCGTTGTCTCCTCTTAAGACCCCTCAGAAATAATAAATATACTTTTTACCAGTAACAATATTAGTTTAGACCTTCAGATCGTAGTAAACTGTGAAAAAGTGGAGCTTGTTCAAGAAGTAAAATATGAATATACCTCAAATATTATCGAAATAAACTGTTAAATAGATTGAATATTTCAGCAGTACCTTCAATGAATTTTGCTGGTATATGAAACCGAATCTGTCTCCTTTCTCAAAGCTATATTAGGAAATCTTATTAGAAAACTAGCTGACCCAGCAAACGTTGTTTTGCCATATAAATTATAAATTTTTGTCCAAAAAATAAAAATAAAATTTCTGGATAGGGCCACCCTTATCACCTAGAGGTATAAAATATAGCCTACGACCTATTCTTAGACCTACCAAATATACACCAAAAATTTCATAAAAATCGGTCAAGCCGTTTTGGAGGTGTTCTATAACAAACACTGTGATACGAGATTTTTATATTTTAGATATGCCGTGTATATAAAGACATGTTAAAGTTCAGTTCTTCTTTTAACATTGGTAACCAGGTTGTATGTACAAACATCTACGGAACTATTCGACGTGGATTTATCCTCATTCAACAATATCATTACTGATTCTTTAATTTTTCTTTTTTTGATATACTGCTCTTTTAGTGGAGTCAAATTAGGACTAAAAAATTCGGAATGTGAATTGTTTGGCCAGGGGAGTTTTTTCGTTTTAACGTGTTCAGGGGATCAACTAAAGTTCACAGTTCAGTTTTGCAGTTTCTGCGAGGTCGGCGTATTGTTTATTTATTTAAACAATTTAATTTTTTTGACCGTGTTTTAAATCGACTTCCTTTGAATATCTCGAAATCTATAAGTCCTATGGAAAACAACAAAAAGAAGGAAAATGTTTGTCATGAGCTGCACAATAAAAGTACATAAACTATAATTCATTCCAATTGTTATTATTATTAAAAAAAAATTGAACATTGCAAAATAATGCGTTTCTAAATAAATCACTGTTCTTTAAAAAATAATGGATGATATTCAATGAAATTTCGAAAAAATATAGCTGTTATAAAGTGCAATCAGCACTTAAAATTTCAAATCAAAATTATTATTAAAATGGCTGAAATATACAATTGTCGCTAAAACTTCGCACCCTTGTGAAAGCCTGCCATTAAAACCAAGAAATGTTTACGTTGGCTCAAATTGTAGCTTTTTATAAGTACTTTAAGATCACGGAGAGAGATTTTTTTTTTCAAAATTTAAACGTTTGTTAAACGTTTGACCTTTTTATTGCATCTGTTTATAATTTTCGAAATTGTAGTTATAAACAAATTCATATAACTCTCTTATTTTTTTCATGAAATCAAGAACGGTAAAGAAAAAAAATAATGCTCTACTTGTATTTGGAGCTGAGACACGTTAGTTTTTACGCCTAGGTCACTTTTAAATAAACAAATCGATATTTCTTGAAATTTGGACAGATAATTCTCCAATGTCTATTATTTTGTCTCTGCTACCGTTGATTGAAGTTTTCACTCAACGCTGCTACTTGAAAATAATCCAAAGCTACAATTGTTAAAGATACTGTAGGTCCGAAAGTGGGGTCTTTAGCGATTTTGTTAGAGATTCGAAAATCACCAAATATGTCTAAATGTTATATTATGTTTTTACAAACCGGACTTTAGTTGCTAGATAGCCCAGGCAACTAGCACTTTTTATTTAGGATGCGGACGTCTCGGGATAAAGTAAAAAAATATTTTGAGGTTTCTGGTTCTTGTACACACACTAAATCACATTTTTTTTTCATCCCCTTTAATAATAGGGTGGAGGTGGTAATGGTGGTGGCAAATGCCAAAATTTTTTTTTGAGACCTTAGCTTCTCTTGTCTATACTAAATATCAATTTTATGAACTATTACCTGCTTGATTTACCTATTTACTCCAAATTTACCCCAATTTACCCCCTAACCCTTCGACGGAACAAGATGAAAATATAATCTAGTTCTAGATCTCATTAAAGTACATATGTGTACCAAATTTCAAGTGAATATCTCAAACGGTTCCAGAGTAAACGTGCGCACAAAAAAGTTACAGACAGACAGACCGAAAGACATACCGATAGACAGACAGAATTATTTTTTTTCACTCAAACTTGAAATCTCGACGTTTCAAGACATTCTAAGCCTATCTGAAAAATAAAAATTCTTAAAAAATTTTTTGTCGTTACTATACTTCCACTGGATGTGGAAATAAAAATTTAAAATGTGCATTATGTTATCAAAGCCGTTTTATGCGATGTTATTTTAACAATTGAAGCTTAGGATTATCTTCAAATAGCAAAATCAAAATAATAAGCATTGGAGAATAACCAGCCCTTTCAAGAAGAAATATCAATTTGTTTATTTATAAGTGATCTAAACGTAAAAACTAACGTATCTCAGCTCCAAATGCAAGTAGAGCATTAATTTTTTTTTCAAAAGTTGGCTTTTTTAATCTACTTTCATTGCTCGTTTACCGTTTTTGATTTCATAAAAAACCAGAGTTACTTGAATTCGTTTATAACTAAAATTTCGAAAACTATAAACAACTGCAGTAAAACGGGTTTAAATTTTGAAAAAAAATATATTTTTCTCCGTGACATTAAGAATAGAATAGAATGCTACAATTTGAGCCATCGTGCACATTTCTTGGTCTTGATGGCAGAATTTCACAAGGGTGCAAAATTTTAGCAACAACTGCATATTTGCGCCGTTTTAGTAGTCATTTTGATTTGAAATTTTAAGTAGTGATTGCACTTTATCAGGGCTATATTTTTCCAATGAATTTCATTGAATATTATCCATTATTTTTGAAAGAACAGTGATTTGTTTAAAAACGCATAATTTTGCAATGTTCAATTTTTTATAAATAATAATAACAATTGGAATGAATTATAGTTTATGTATTTTTATTGTACAGCTCAAAACGAACTTTTTCCTTCTTTATATTGTTTTCCATAAGACTTGCAGATTTCGAGATATTCAAAGAAAACAGATGGAAATCACGGTCTAAAAAACTAAATTGTTTAAATAAACTGCAAAATTGAGCTGTGAATTTAAGTTGATCCCCTGAATACGTTAAAACAGAAAAACTGCCCTGACCAGACAATTCACATTAAAATCCTAATTTGATTCTATTAGTTTATTCTATGTCCGTTCTCCCAAGCGTGTTCCAAATCTTGGTTTTCTGAATTTCATTTTCCGTAATGTAATTCTTGTGTTCACCCAATCTTACACTGAAAAGTTTGATTAACTCACCCTTATAATGTTTTTTTTCTACACCTATTTAATTATACCACAATTATTAGCATTTTTTTGGTGAAAAATCGTGCCTATAATTCACTGTAGTGAATTATCGATTCATAATTCACTGCATCCGGCCAATCACAAATGCAAATTCAAAAATCATTGTTTCACTGATTCAATGATATTTTAAATCGGCCGCGATCAACTCTTGCTGCTCCGGCTGACAATCAACTCGCGTGACAGTGACAAGTGTACCGCTATACCGCCATATTGTTTGTTTACGTTTTCGACTTATTACGAATAGATACCGATTAATGCTATCAAATTTCAGTCTAATTTATTTGTTTAATAGGTGTAGAAAAAGCATAGTATTATATTCGCGATTATGGCCATTATTCACTCAGATGATTTGCGCCACTCGCCTACGGCTCGTAGGCTCAAACGTCATCTTCGTGAATAATGGCTATCATAATCGCTCATATAATAATATACTATTATTCTCACACAGAATACCGTTAAAGCAGTTTTTTGAATTTTGCCCGTGGTTTAGCGGCTTTGTTTTATCAAAATAGATCTCAGTGTTCAAATGCCGTCTTAACAACTTGATCGTCTGTACGGCTTTTTAAATAATCTGTATACATAAGGATAGTAACACGTCTATCCTTCTTTCTTTGATTTTATACGGCATTTTTCGAAATGAGGCTGACAGTGATATAAATTTAGATACAGCATTGGGAATCGAAATGTTTGTATAATTTTAAGGTGGCAGAAATTGTAGGAACGATTTAACGAAAAAAGCACGGAATGAAGTCGTTTACTCATTCTGTGAAATAATTGAAAGTATCATCTTTTTTTAATCCTTTAGAGGCTATCTTCTATTTCTCTTAATTATGGATTCACCTCCTTCTTTTTCATCGATTGTGTATATAGTAGTAAATAAGTAAATCCTCTTCACTTGAAATGGATCTTCTTCACTAGTCATCGTGACAACGACTGACCATTAATACTCATGTCGCGCCGTGTGGACCTGTTTGGATGGATACAGGTTTTATCTCGTGTTTCCTGCATGTCGTATTGATATCCTGTAGCACCATGAGAAAAGGGCCTAATAGTCTTTTTTCATCGCGGATTTGAAAAATTCTAGTGAAAATTGACTGTAGAAAACAATACAAACAAAATGAGCCCGGTATGAGTATTTTTTTAATTAAATTAATTATCATTAAAAAACAATAATGTTTTACCGTTTTCGAGGAAACTGATTTCAATTAGAGCATTTTTTAGGAAATTTCATGCTTTTTCAGAAAAACCTGGTATGACAACCTCTACTTTGCCGAAAATGTCTGTCATACCTATTTGAAGGAGGTGATAGGTAACAAAGTTTTACCGTTAAGGAGTGGAAACATTTTATTAAATTTTGTTCGTTTTTGTGCGCCCTTCCAGAATATCATGGTATGACAGCCCAAAAACGGACGGAAATATCTATCATACCGATTGTACTGAGTGGACTGTCTGAGAGTAGATGTAAAAAAATATACCCCAATGATCCTCATATCAATATTTTCCAAATTATTCAATGAATAGATGAACTTTTTTTAAGTAAATTTTACGAAACAAACGACTAATTTTTTTCTTTTATTTGAAGCTGTATAAGTTTAAACAAGTGCAAATAAAAATAGGCTAATTTTTAAAGCAGTTAATCTACTTATAATTTTTTGGATTTTGAAATAATCCATTCAAATCTTACTAAAAGAATTATCAGGGGATGAGGTACGATCACCGGTTTAAGTTCCATCGCTCGATCATCGGATTTTAACGCCACTTTTGATCGGGAGTAAACAAATTCCTATCAAACGGTACGTGAAATATTTGGAGGTTAACTTAGACAAACGACTGACGTTTAACACCCATATTAACGAGACTGTACGTAAGGTCTACTCCATGTCCAGGAGTCTGTACCCGCTCCTGGCCAGGGGTAGCGGACTAAACAGACAAAATATAAAAATGTTGTACACAATGGTGATCAGGCCGGCAATCACATACGCGGCACCGGTATGGTGCAGCATTCCGGCCACGACAATGAGGAAACTTCGAGTTCTTGAGCATAAATGTATGCGCCTCATCTCTGGTTTGGACAGGTACACCTCCCTCAGAGATCTATATGCAAATTTTCATGACATAACCCCACTAGCGGACTACGTCCAAGAAATTTCACAAAAATTCTATCAATTCAAACTGTGCGGATAGTCCACTAATCCGCAACATAACACGAATCAGGCAGCATAACGCCATACTTTTCGATATCAGACACCCCCTACCATATCAGGCGTTGCCTATTTTCCGGCAAATCCCTTAGCCAAACTTTCACCTACCATAACTTATCTCTATCCCACATGGCACGGTTTGTTCTTGGTGTGTGCTTGTGCATGCTGAGTACAAACTGTTTGTGCTTAGTGTGTGCGGGTGCGTGCTGAGTGCGGGCTGTGTTATGTGGGACCCTACTCTTTGTCTTTCCTCAACTTTGCAACTTTACAATCCCCTCTTCCTCATTTACATTTGTTCAGTTTTGTTTTTTACCCTTTTTGTTCTTTTGTCCTTTTTGTTTCTAAATTCCGTTTAGACTAAAAATCCAAATATTTTAAACCACACCTTTTATCCACCGCACCTTCCTGGCAGGAAGACCACCAGGATAGAATTGCTTCGAACGGGTTTTTTCGTTGAGTTCTGTTTTCCCGTGTCAGTAACCAAAATTCCAAAGTGTTCGTCTGTGCGCGAAACCGCTAGTTTTTAAAGTGTTTATTTTAATTATTTTTTAAGTATTTTTGTGTACTATTATTGATAAAAATTGTTAATTTTAAGCTTTATTCTTAGGCAGGAGTTTTAACCTTTTCTATTCTGCTTTAGCCAAACTGGACCTGCCCCGCCCAGCCCGACACTCACCACAAAGCTGCACGTCGTGGTTATCTGGCTGGCTTCGTGGCAGATTCCGGGGAGGCATATACATGTACCTCTAATGTTAATAAACTTGTTATTGCTTGCTTGCTCGATCAGCGAGGCGCAGCAACGCTGTGCGAGTCCGGCACTTGGATGGTTGACCCATGATCTCATCTAATAGTCGGTAGGCTGCCAACAGAGATAATCCTAGGGCTAGTGAACCACCTTGAAAGGCGGTGGCTGGTCCAGGAGACCCGGGAACCCCGGGATATTGCGCCGCCTTGAAAGGTGGTGGGTGGACCAGGGTGGGTCAAAGTTGGTGGCCGAGGACCGTGGTTTGGAGTCCACGCTAAACTGTAGATCCCTAAAATAGCAGTAGTAATACAAAAGAATTACATAATATTTTTTCTGAAGTTAAGAATTATATAAAGTAAAATATCAAAAACCCGTCATTCTAGAATTATTATATCAATAATAAAAATAAAATTCAAGAATAAGAAAAAATCAATGCTTTTGCTAACAAGAGGAGAAATGAAGGTTATATAATTAATAATTGCTCATTTTTGAGAAATAGTATTTATTAATAATCATCAAAGTTAATAAATATCATCACAATTATATCGTCCTCTGTTCTTCACTTTTGTCTTCATTTTCATTATTACTAATAATTTCTTCGACATTTAGTGGAGCTGTTTGGCCAACATACTATAATGGTTCAAGTCTATTTTCTTCATTAAGTTGCCATCCACATTCTGTCGAGTCATATAAAATATAGGTTGGTTCAGTCGCATTTTGCCACATTGCATTTACAAATATGGTCAGTAGAATTTTTTGCGATAAAGTTTTCCAGCATGGAGAAATATTACAAAAAAACGAACAAAATTTAAAAAAACGTTTCCACGCCATAACGGTAAAACTTTCACATCCTTCAAATTGGTATGACAGATATTTTAGGCAGCGTAGAGGTTGTCATACCGAGTTATTCTGAAAGAGCATGGAATTTACTAAAAAATGCTCTAACTGAAATCAATTTCCGCGGAAACGGTAAAACATTATTGTTTTTTAATGATAATTAATTTAATTAAAAATACTTTCAGCAAGAAGAATCTCGTCATACCGGGCTCATTGATTCGTATGGTTTTCTACAGTCAAGTTTTACTAGAATTTTTCGAATCCCCGATGACGGTACTTTCGATGTCACGGGCTGCCCGCCTATAGTAAAAGTTTTTAAATTATTGGTATTTATACTTTCTCTTTGGACACATGCATTAATTCATTAAATTATGAAATGATTATTATTATTTTTTACATGTACAAAATAGAAAAATACCTGTCACGTCGAACTTACCTTCTCACGTGACAAACATTTTACTACCTTTATATAAATTTTTCTGAAAAAATCAAAACGGCATAAGGCTAGAACTATTAACGTACAAAGTTAATAAAATCGTTGATGCAGTTCTTGAGAAAATTGAGATTTCCGATTTTTTCACGTTCGTAAACTACTCTAATAAACGCACCCCTTCCGTTGTAAATTTGTAATATTCTTGTGTCACTCTTATCTTTAAACCACGTGAAAAAGTGAGAAAACCTTATCAAAAAACATTTATTCGGTAGATATAATGTCTATACTACTAGAGCAAGTATCCGATGTTTTTAAAAGATCCTGTACAATTATTTATAATTTCAATAAAATAAACATTCTTTGGATTAGTCAGTAGCATTTGCCTATATATCGCAGTCACAATAATTTTAAGCGCTAAGAAACAGATGTTTCCTCTGTTAATGCCTAAATCGTGTATTCGTGACTGTTTGGCACGCTCAAAGTCAAAATATCACAGAAATAGACAAATTGGGACGTCTCGGCTTATAACTTGCGATGGGAATCGTCCGCCCAGGTCATAAGTCAATAGATCTGAGGTAACTTCAAGCTGAAGGCTGGGAAAATTAGTTGACACACGTGTTTTATTAAAATATCAGTAGCATTTCATTTTTCATTCATTAAAGGTATGCGATTAAATTTATTTTTATAAATCATCTATAAAAGGAATAAACGTTAGATACACAAATTAATTTTATAGACTAGTTCAAAGCCGTGTTAATTCTTGATAAAGCTCGTAAAAATATGAGTGATGGATCATTGAATTTAGAATGACGTCTAGAGAAACGTGCAAAAGTTTCAAACCCGTACATACACAATTGCAAGAGTTATAAACAAATGAAGATTGAAAAAGTAACGAGTTCGTTTTTTGCAAATAACTCGAAAACTATTAATATTTTAAAAATTTTAAAGAAGTATTCTTAAGAGGAAGAAATTTCTATAAAAACGTCCTGACTCCCGAAACTCTATCTCTATTATTAATAATTTTAATTTAATGTTACTACTACTAAGCCGTTACGATGCTCTGAAACCGGCCGTAATAAGTAAAAATATTTCTTTATGTTACTAAATATTGATTTAAAATTTTTTTAAAATTATGGTATAATTGGAAATAATTTTTGATTTTTTATAAAGTGAACGTATTGTTAATTAACAAATTTTTTTAGAGTTTGCGTCTATATTTCAAGTCGGATAATTGTTAAACAAAAGCCACTAAAATTATTTCGCTTCGTGAGGACCTTATGCCAACTATACTTTATGGGATTATGACCAAAGATTAGAGAATTCTCTAACTTTGTTACGACATTGCGATGTTTTTAATTGTTATAGTCTATTAGTTATTAATTATTATTTAACCTAACAAAAAACTAAAAAATGAAAAAGAAAGGGTGAAAAATTGTTTTTGCCATTTTATTTGTTCTAAAATGTTATATTATGTATGATTAAAGAAAAATTTTCTTAAAAAATTTTTTTTAATTGTTTATAATCATTTTTTTTTATTTTTTCATTATTGAAACAAATTATTAAGAAAAAGTTTTGTTCTTACAATTTATTATTTGCAATTTTCTACATTGTGGAAAATTTTTTTTGTTGCTAATTTATTTGTTTGTTTAATAAATTAAATAAATTTAAACAATTTAATATTAATTGTCGTATCTCTAATAGTTTAAAAGATATAGCTGTTTATAACTTAACAATGAAATGACCGCCTTTACTTAATATTTAAAATTCTATAAAAAATATTAAAACATTTTTTTTTACATGTTTATGTATATGGTTGTTTTTATTATTTGTTTTCTATCTAAAAAAATATAAACACATTCGCCGATTGTTAATAACAAATTATTTATTAAATAAACAAATAAATTAACGTTTTTTTTATTTTTTCCACCTTGTAGAGAATTACAAATAATAAATTTTAAGAATAAAATTTTTTCTTAATGATTTGTTTAAATAAAAGTAAAGAAATTATTATAAACAATAAAAAAAATTTTAAGAATTTTTTTTTAATAGTATTTTATAACATATCTATTTCTTTACAAAATGTGTTTAAACAAATAGAAATACAAATTTACAGTTTATGTAATCTTATAGGACTTTTGAATATAAAAACAGTAATAATAATTAAAATTAATTAAAAAAAAATTTCAACCTCTCTTTTTTATTTTTTAGTTTCTTGTTAGGTTGAACAATTAATAACTAATAGTCTATTAGTTATTAATTATTTAACCTAACAAAAAAGTAAAACAATTAAAAACATCGCAATGTGTCATAATCCCATACAGTATAGTTGACATAAGGTCCCCACGAAGCGAAATAATTTTAGTGGCTTTTATTTAACAATTATCCGACTTGAAATATGAACTATATACATCGGTGTATGTCTAAAAAAATTTGTTAATTAACAATAGGATTATTTTATGAAAAATCGGTGAAAAATTTCAACGAGATATTGTTCCTTTGAGTGTCTAAATAATACCATAATTTTTAAACATTTTTAAATTAATATTTAATAACATAAAAAAATAGTTTTACTTATTACGACCGGTTTCAGAGCATCGTAACGGCTTAGGTTCGCCGCGCGGAGCTCTATTTTCAACATTGAATTAAAAACCCGCTGCCCAAGGAATCACTACTTCCACATCCAGATTCTCTATCCAACTCACCCAAAACGAAAAAACTTTGTATGTGAAAATAATTGTTTATTGAACTTTAATAATATGATATTTGAAATCCTCTACCCCAAAAACCCATAAAACGATACCCCACATCGGTAGTGAGGTGGGGGGGGGGGTGGTGGGGGGGTGGATGAAGTAAAAAAATATTTTGAGGTTTCTGGTTCCTGTACATACACTAAATCACAATTTTTTTTCATCCTCTTTTTAATAAGGTGGTAGGAGTGGTGATGGGGGTGGCTAATGCCAAAAATTTTTTTGAGACCTTAGCTTCTCTTGTATATACCAAATACCAATTTCATGGACTCTTACCTGCTTGATTTACCCATTTACCCCAAATTTACCCCAATTTACCCCCCAACCCTTCGATGGAACAAGATGAAAATATAATCTGGTTCTAGATCTCGTTGAAGTACATATGTGTACCAAATTTCAAGTCAATATCTTAAACGGTTCCAGAGTAAACGTGCGCACAAAAAAAGTTACAGACAGACAGACCGACAGACAGACAGAAATTTTTTTCGCTCAAACTTAAAATCTCGACGTTTCATGACCTTTTAAGCCTATCTGGACAATAAAAATTTTTAAAAATTTTTTTGTCGTTACTATACTTCCACTGGACGTGGAAGTAATTATTAATAATAGAGATAGAGTTTCGGGAGTCGGGACTTTTTTATTGGAAATTTCTTCCTCTTTAAGAATCTTTCTTTAAAATTTCTTAAATATTAATAGTTTTCGAATTATTTGCAAAAAACGCAAATCGTTATTTTTTTCAATCTTCATTTGTTTATAAGTTTTGCAATTGTTTATGTGCGGTTTTGAAACTTATACACATTTTTTTAGATGTCATTCCGAATCCAATGAGCCCTCACTCATATTTTTACGGCATTATATACTAATGTAACAATAAAATAATATACATGTTTTTATTTTACCAGTTATCCGTAACAGAAATGACCCCAATGCAGCGAGGCTAAGAAACGTTCCCAGGCAGAGGCTAGAGGAATATGACGTCACTTATAGGCAGGCCGGCCTGTGTGTGTAATGTGGGCCCGTTGTTTTTTATTGAAAGACTAATATAATATTATTGATCAGCATGTTTTAGATCCAAATTTTGAAGACATTTTGATTTATAATTTTCGAATTACGGCCCCCTAAAATTATATTTTTCAAATATTAAATCATTAATAAATTTATGCGAATTGTTTTTCGAAAAAAAATCATTCTACATTTTCTTTTCAAATTCACTTTTTCTACAACATGGCGTCATCCATACTTTCAAATTTCATAAGCTAATAATTTTCATTGAAAAATTGTCAACATTTTGAACCAGCAGCCCTGTAAACTATACGAGCATTAAGAATTGCCGAATTTGAAAGCATGGACGACAGTGGGTGATAGAAAAAGCGATTTTAAACAGAAAAAGAGGAATGACTTTTTTTCGAAAAGAAATTCGTTTCCAAGTTATAAATTGTTTGATATTATTTTTGGCAATTTTTCAATGAATATTCTTAGTTTATGAAAATTTGAAAGTACAGATGACGCTAGGTTGTAGAAAAAGTGAATTTAAATAGAAAATGAAAAATGACTTTTTTTCGAAATACAATTCGTTTAAAAGTTATTAATTATTTAATATTTGAAGAATATGATTTTATGGGGCCGTAATTCGAAAATTATAAATCAAAATATGTTCAAAATTTGGATATAGGAGTTTTAGAGCATGCTGATCAATAATATTACATTCGTCTTTCAATAAAAAACAACGGGCCCTCATTACACGTACAGGCCTGCGTACCTGTAAGGTAAGTGACGTCATATAACTAGCCTCTACCTGGGAACGTTTCTTAGCCTCGCTGCATTTGGGTGATTTCTATTACGAATAATTGATAAAATTAAAATATTTATTAATAAAAAAAATCTGATTTTGGTACTTGGGACTCTAATGTATGGTTTTAACTAATATTGATGAATATTATTTTTTTTGTGAACATTCCTATTAACACGGTTTTGAATTTGTGAACTAGTCTATTAAGTAAAGTTAAATATTTTTGTTTCATTTTGACAATACAAGAGCTTAATGATTTTACAATGTTTATCAAAATTTTGTACTAATCCTTTATTTCAATTATCAGTTAAATTACCTTTTTTAACCGACTTCAAATAATTTTAAAAAGAAAGAAGTTCTCAATTCGATCCGTATGTATGGTTTTTTATACAAGTGCAATCATTACTTGGATTGGCTTAAGCGATTTCTATGAAGTATTTCTCAAACTGTAAAATATGGTTCGACAGTAACCCAAGTTGTGGACCCTGTCAGCATAAATATTTTTTCTTCCGAAAAAACATAACTTCCACAATAATTTCATCAAGCTACGTCTAGTGTAAGCCCAGATAGCATTCGACGTCTTATGGACATACATTTTAGATCTATGAAGTACAATACATCCAGTACCTGAAATGGATGTCCATACAGTATACATTGGTGTATATCTAATCAGGGCCGGATTAAAGATTGGCGCGCCCCTAGGCTAATCGCAAATAGCGCCCTCTTGTTAATGGAAAAAGAATTCATAAGCGGAGGGGGTGGGAGCAATTTAAAAAAACATTCTTTTATCCAGATTCAAAATTGACGACCGGAAGGGGAGAAATATAAAAATAAGTTTTGTCCAAATTCAAAATTGACGAGCAGGGAAGGAGAAATATGAAAAAAAGTTTTAAACAAAAATGGATAAGCAAGAAGAAGGAAATGGAAAAAACTTTTTTTTTCTCGTAAACGAAAAGTGATTGGTGGGAAGGAGGACAACATAATTTTGTTTTAATAAGCAGAGAGCGCAACAAGCTCGCGATGCCCCTCATGCCTAGCGCGCCCCTTCACGCATTGTCGGATATGGATATATATACATTGTATGTATTACATACAATGTATATCCATATCCATCTATAAATATAGAACGTACGTAGAAAATAATATATCAAATGTATGTACTTACATCGAATTACTGGTGAATTAACATTTTGTTGCCAATGAGAATAGGTCTATTCCATTGCACTAAAATTGTAGCACTGAGCTTCACTCAGAGCTGGGCACTACTTCAAGTAAAAGTAGTATAAATTGTACTTCAATTACTTTTATTACTTGAAGTATTTTACTTCAAATATCCGAAGAAATGAGTACTTGGTACTTGATACTTGCAGATATTTTAGAATAGTACTTAGTGCTTAGTATTTGTTAAACGAAATTACAGTACTTAAAGTATGTACAATTTACTTCAAGTAGTTAAAATACTGTTAATGTGTTCAGGTATTCTTTGGTACCGAAACTACAAGTTTGAGAAGGTGCCAACATTTTGAAAAGCACCAGTTTTAGCTCGTTTTTGGCCAAAAGTCCAATTTTTGAAAATGGGCAAGCAGAAAATGTTGGCACATGGTTTTCCAGCAATGAGCATTGACAACGAAATTTTTTCGCTTGGTCAGAAAGTGTTATACTATTACTACGTTCCAATTTTGGCCATAATTGTTGTCGCCGGTGCTGCCAATGTTAGAAAAAATGTTGGCATATATCGAATGTTGATACCCTCTTCAACTACCACCAAGCCCCAAAGTATTATACTCTGTTTCACAATTGAATATTTTCCGGGGCGGCTTGCGCCAAAACGGGCAGGGGGAGGAGGTCTGACTCACATAAGATAAAATACTCAGAAAAATATTTGCTAAAACATAACAGCAATGCCATCACCTGGACTATAATATTCAAGAAATTTTGTCAAACCTGAAAAATTATTTAAAAATTTTTACTTTTAGTTATTTTAGAATACATTAATGAAATGGAATGTTTTGTTTTTTAGGAGCAAAATTTTCCCATTTAGTAAATAAATAAAACAACTTCAAAAAACTGTATCATTATTTATATATACCCTAAATATAGAAAATATGTCAATGTATAGAAATATTTACACGTAAAGATTGGTTTAGATAAAAATAAAAAATTTAAAGTTCTTGAAGTAGTTGAATGTACTTGTATGTGTTTTACTTTAAAACAGTATTTGATACTTGATACAACAAGAAAATACTTGAAATATTTAAATGTACTTGTTAGAATTAAATGACTAATTGAAGTAGTACAAATAGTACTTACACCCAAAATTATTAGTATACTTGATACTTGAAGTATTCTGCTTTTTGAAAAGTAATTGATACTTGATGCAACAAGTACCCTAACTAACTATTTGGTACTTGATACTTGAAGTAGTTTAAATGAGTACTTTGCCCAGCTCTGGTATGTATGTCCACTGTACCTCCCTTGGGTTTACACTTTCACATACAATATACGTACAGACACATGAAAAATATATAAATTTACACATCCCATGGACATTCATAATCCGATGATGTAGTACATACAATGTACGTAAATTTGCTAAAACCCCTACAATTAGAAAATGGTCCCTATTTACTTATTCATTTATTTAAAAAAAAATTTTAAACTGCACTTTTTTTTTAAATTTTTTTCTTATTCTGAAATTAATCAATAAAGACAGAAAAACTATAACAGTCACTTTTTTTAGCTGATAAAAAGATCTTTAATTTGAGCCTAGGCTGGTAGCTGTATCTTAAAAATTGACTGAGTTATAATTGTTTAAAAATGCGGCGTTTTGGATGCTCGCAAGTCCGCTCATTTTTCACTTATATCTTAAAAATTATAACATTTAGAGAAAAAATACAAACACTTTTTAATGTACATTGATTATCTTGTTTGACCGTTTCCATTATCTTTAAAAATGACGAAGTTATGATGAATTGTTTATTAAAAAGTCGGGTGCGTTAAAGTCGGTAAACATTAAATATTTGGAGTACCTAGTCTGTCAATAAAATAATATGTGACTTTTTTATATTGCATTAAAAGATATTCTTAAAGGTAAAGAAAGAAATTTAAAAATCCATTTCAAATTGGCAATTTTGAACTATTTCGCAATTTTTTGATAATTTTTGGCCGTGCTTTGGCCATAATGTTTAAATAATGAAATATCAATATTTGTCAATTGGGAATGAAAACGTACTATTAGCTTCAAAATGTCGTTCTAAAGGATTATTTATCTTTAATATACCATTTTTTACAACCACTTAAACAAATTAAATTTTTTTTTGAAAATATATGGAAAATATAATTTTTGTTAATTTCTGAGCTGTACATTATTATTTTTTTAAAATTACTATGTTTTTTTTAAATACCAAACGTTCAAAACATTTCAACTTTTTATCGCGGCTATAGAGGTTATTTTTTCGAGTCTTACTGTTTATGAATTAAATAGTCTTCATTGTTGTGAAAAGGTAAGTAGGTTATTGATGGCTTTATATAATATATATGTTATGTTCAGTTTATTAATAAATTATAATGAATTAATTCAAAATAATTGTATCATGATTTGCTTGTATTGATTTGTATTTAATCTTATTTTGACATTAAACTTAAACTATTAGGTGACCCATTTTATATTATGTTCTGTTGGGTTGCATAACCTATGCAAAAGTTGTTATTGATTTATGAAAGTACAGTTTTACAGGTAGATGGCACCACCTACATTAGTTTTAAGTTGCTGATCTACTTTCAATCACTTTTATCAAATGCCTCAGATCTAGCCATTAATATGTATAATTACAAACCACGCTACCCAATTATAATAATATAACAATTCCTTTATTTGTTTTTTTTTTATTTTAAAAACAATCGTCAAAGGTGGCGTAATAATTCAAATAAATACAGAGAGCGGAGAGAAGCGCTGAATAGAAGTTTCAGTAGATCTTAGTGATGGGTAGGCTGGGCGATGTTTGCGAAATATCGATGTAGGAAGAATATCGGTACAGAAGAAGGAACTACCAGAAGCGGCACTCTCAGCACCGCCTTTGATGTTTTTTTGTGACCTTCGCCATTTTGTTGTTGGTAATTTTGGCGGGAAATTTAAACAGCATGTTTATAAACAAACTTTACACAAGCTGAATACAATCACCTTATTCGAAGAATTCTACTTATAATGGACATTAAAGCTATTAAAGAAAACTGGATAAATTTGTCTCTACGAACAATTGTATTCTTAATATAAATAAAGTCACAAAATGTATTAAAATCAATACAATATCTCGAGAAAATCTGTAATTTCTTACTGGGAGGTTGTTCTGAGGAAATATTAATTTTTTTTCTGTTTAAACTACCAAATTGAGGAAAAATAGTAGGTAAGTGCTATTGGTAGCAATCTATTCTGATACATATTTGTCGTGCGCACAACTTAAAATTGTTATAAAGTTCGGTTAAACTTTTACTTGCCAAATCCCCACGCTCGCATGCTTCCAACCACAATACGGACCTTAAAAAAAGAAAGGTTCACAACTACTTGGAAATATCTTATAATTTACATCAATAATAAAATACCTTCGGGAATCCTTAGGAAACCCAAATAAACTAATGTCTTTTCCTGTCGTACTACTTGTACATTCCTTAACAGCGCAAACAGTTCCACCTCGTTTACTCATATCGCTAATAAAAATTACTATTAACACAGCACAATAATACTAAAACCTTTTAAGAATTTATTTCGGTATTATGTCACAGACTGTCATTTACCGCACTTTATTGTTTTAACCTAAAACAATAAATGAACTGACGGATGTACTAACAACAAAATGGCGGCAATGGAATTTTGGCGGGTAGCTCAAGTGTCGTTTCTGGTAGTTCTCTTTTCTGTGATATCGGTAAAAAACCATCGATGTTACTCAAAATTGATGGACGGGGGGAAGAAAATTAGACCGCCATCGATGTAGGAAAAATATCGATGTATAATAAACATCGATGTTACTCAAAATTGACGAGCGGGGGGAGAAAATCCAAAAAAAAAAAAATTTCCCGCCGGAAATAAAATTAATGAGCTGGGGCGAAAAAATCAAAAAAAAATTTATTCAAAACATAAACTCAACAGCGCGAACAACCCACATACCTAGAAAGGCACGTGAAACAACCGAGTACGGCTGCTGCAGTCTGGCGGAAATAATGAAACTATCTGTTCCCCATTAGTCCCCATTAGCCATAGGGAAGTACTTACAAAAAATGTTCGCTTTTATTTCCACATCACATCGTCGAAAAATATACAAGGTGTTCCATTTGAAAACATTGAGAAAATTCAAATTTAAAAAGTTCTTAATTGAAAAATAATTTTTGGCTACCCTGTATATGTTTAGGAAAGTGAAAATGATTCAAAAAATTATTTGAAAGTCTCATAACTAGTATTCACATAAGTTTTTCTTGAAACCCATAATTGTGATTTTGGTGGATTGTTTCAATATATGCATCCACAGATATCATTATTTCAACAAAAAAATTCATTACATCCAAGTGGTTGGGAGATAATCAATAATAAAATATAGGAATGAACAGAGTCTAGAAAGAGGTTTCAAAAAATATACTGATACATAACATTCTGTTTAAAAAAATGCACTTGATCCTGTAATTTCGTCTTGGCCCTGTATATTCGAAAATAATTTCCGGTTATAGACTTTTTTATCTAGTTTACTTTGTATATTTTTTTTAATTTTCAGCCATCGTAGAACTCGAGATATCGAAGTTCGATGCACTATTTTACTTATTACGGCCGGGTTCAGAGCATCGTAACGGATTAGTGTTCGCCGAGCGGAGCTCTATTTTCAACATTAAATTAAAATGATTAATAATAGAGATAGAGTTTCGGGAGTTTTTTTATTGGAAATTCTTTCCTCTTTAATAGTTATTTACGTAACCAGTTATGAAAGGAATAATTTTACATGACGAATGTAATATTTGCCAAAACGAGCGAGTTTTACGTTCCCATCATATCATAGCTACCGCTTGCAGTTGTACAAATAAATTCTGTGTTTATCGCTTTACCTGAGCGTTAGTACGGATTGACGTCAATCTGCTGAATTTTTTGAAGCAAATTAAGTTGAAATTGATTGATTCAGATATAATAATAATAATAATAATAATAAACAATCTTTATTTGACATATACATATATAAATACATATACAAATCAAATGGGAGGAAGTATCGAAAGTGTCGTTATTGCAACTTCCCCCGAGTGAAAATACAGGTAATAGAATCCTTATATTTAACCTTATAGTTACTATAAACAAATGATATAAAAGTAAATTATGCTAACATGTTTTTCTGCTGGTCTAGTAGTTCTTTCCTGAGTTTATTTTTAAATTGAAATATGGAACTTGTGGACATAAATATACTAAGATGCTTGTTTAACAATTTAGGTGCAAGATAAGAAAAGCAACCCTCAAATTTACTTGTATTATGTTTTGGAATGGTATAATTATCGATATATCTTAAGTTCACATTATGAGTATTAGATCTGCGTTCAAGAAAGGCAGATAAGTATTGGGGTGTATTATTGGTAACAATATTATAAAGGAGCGTACCGTACAGGAAAGTAAATCTGTTTTCTATTTTTAAAATATTTTTATCGACATAATGTGGTGTTATATGGTCCTTTTTATCTATGTTATAAGAGAATCTAAAGCAGCAGTTTTGCACAACTTGAATTTTATTCTGAAAGTTTTTGCTAAGAAAGTGAAAGTATACACTACTGGCATAATCAAAATGACTTAATATTAAGCTATTCACTAATCTCCATTTTATATCACAGGGCAGAATGTACTTATATTTATAAATATATTTAATTTTAGAATATGCTATGCTACATTTGTTTATCACTTGCTTTTCAAAATTCATGTTTTGATCAATGATAAGTCCTAAATTTTTGGCAGCATCACTTAAATTAATGCAGTTGTTATCCAAAAAAATGTCATGAGTCACATTTTGTTTAGTTTTGGCACACAGCACTTTATTTCCGATGCACAGAGCTACTGTTTTGGTTGGATTAATCACCATACCATGGTTCATGGAATATTCAGATACCCGCTTTAAGTTTTCATTTAACACTGCAATTGATTGATCAGGATTTCGTGGATCATATTGTGGATATATGTATATTCCATCTGATATACTTAAAACAATCGGCTTTAGCAGTAAATTCAATAACACCTGGTAAAGCAAAAAGCAGGTATGAAGAAATTAGAAAATTGATGTCAACAAATAGGTTCAATAAATCAGTTACGTAAAAATTTTTTTACATAACTGGTTATGTAATGAAAATGTGACGTTTCGTAACGTCAAAAATGCATTTAAAATTTGACTTTTCATAACGGGGTTAGATAAAAATCTTTTCTTAAAATTTCTTAAATATTAATAGTTTTCGAGTTATTTGCAAAAAACCAACCAATTCGTTATTTTTTGAATCTTCATTTGTTTATAACTTTTGCAATTGTTTATGTGCGGGTTTGAAACTTTTGCACATTTTTCTAGACGTCGCGTCATTCCGAATCCAATGAGCCCTCACTCATATTACTTCCACATCCAGCGGAAGTATAGTAACGACAAAAATTTTTATTGTTCAAATAGGCTTAGAATGTCATGAAACGTCGAGATTTTAAGTTTGAGCGAAAAAAAAATTTCTGTCTGTCGGTCTGTCTGTCGGTCTATCTATCTGTAACTTTTTTTGTGCGCACGTTTACTCTGGAACCGTTTGAGATATTGATTTGAAATTTGGTACACATATGTACTTTAACGAGATCTAGAACTAGATTATATTTGGGGTAAATAGGTAAATCAAGCAGGTAAGAGTCCATAAAATTGGTATTTAGTATACCTATACAAGAGAACCTAAGTTCTCAAAAAAAAATTTGGCATTAGCCACCCCCATTACCACCCTCACCCCATTATTAAAGGGGATGAAAAAAAATTGTGATTTAGTTTGTGTAAAAGAACTAGAAACCTAAAAATATTTTTTTACTTCATCCACCCTCACTACCACTCCCACCCCACTACCGATGTGGGGTATCGTTTTATGGGTTTTTGGGGTAGAGGATTTCAAATATTATATTATTAAAGTTCCATAAACAATTATTTCCACATACAAAATTTTTTCGTTGTGAGTGACTTGAATAGAAAATCTGGATGTGGAAGTAGGTAGTGATTCCTTGGGCAGCGGTTTTTTTACGAGCTTTATCAAGAATTAACACGGCTTTGAACTTGTGAATAGTCTATATCGGAATAGTCTGACTGCTAGGCCATAGCCAGTCAAAGGGGTATGTAACATACTTTGGCTGGCTACGGCCTAACAGTCAGACTTGGCAATAGTTGGAAATTTGAGATATTCTTCCCCCCGCTCATCAATTTTTAAAAAATATATCCATGTATTGAAATATCGATATATACATTTCGATATATCGATTTGTATCGATACATGCTTGCGATATATAAATAGATATATCGATGTATAATTTTTTTTGAACGAGAACCAACAGAATGAACTAATAGCTAGAGAGGTAGCTACAGTTTTCGTGAAATCGTTAGTTTAAAGCTAGATTTTTTCCCATGATAGCTTAGACAGTATCAAAGATGGTGCAATTCTACCAATCTATGCAATATACCAATCTATAAGTACTGCAAAAATTAGTAAAAAATAAAATAACATGTTGCAAAAAGAGATTTTCTGAAATGTCGCAAAATGCCACTTTTGATTCGTTCATGTCGAGCCGAATTTTCGAATTTCGCCGAGCAATTACATCAGGTTTATCTGGAAGACCTCCTCTATACGTCGCGACATCGTACGTCCGTGACAATGGTGTTTTTCGAAAAAATATGAAAGTATCAATATTGCATATTTTTGCAATTTTTTCGGCTCCGATAGGTGAGGTGGTGCAGGAGTGATTTTCCCCGGGCCCGGGTTTGTTCTGAGGGGCCCGGGCTTGTTCTGAGGACACAGTTTTCGGGCCAAAGAAATTAATTTTTTTCGGATTTCTTCCCTTATCAAAAATTTGCTTTTCGGATTCCCCCCGCTCCAAAAAATTTTTCGGAATAAAAAAAAATTTTCTCGAGTTTCTCCCCCCCCGGCCCATATTTTCTCTCCACGGCCCTTCATGCACAGCGCACAGTCCATTTATAGTAGAAGAAGGAACTACCAGAAGCGGCACTCTCAGCACCGCCTTTGATGTTTTTTTGTGACCTTCGCCATTTTGTTGTTGGTAATTTTGGCGGGAAATTTAAACAGCATGTTTATAAACAAACTTTACACAAGCTGAATACAATCACCTTATTCGAAGAATTCTACTTATAATGGACATTAAAGCTATTAAAGTAAACTGGATAAATTTGTCTCTACGAACAATTGTATTCTTAATATAAATAAAGTTACAAAATGTATTAAAATCAATACAATATCTCGAGAAAATCTGTAATTTCTTACTGGGAGGTTGTTCTGAGGAAATATTAATTTTTTTTCTGTTTAAACTACCAAATTGAGGAAAAATAGTAGGTAAGTGCTATTGGTAGCAATCTATTCTGATACATATTTGTCGTGCGCACAACTTAAAATTGTTATAAAGTTCGGTTAAACTTTTACTTGCCAAATCCCCACGCTCGCATGCTTCCAACCACAATACGGACCTTAAAAAAAGAAAGGTTCACAACTACTTGGAAATATCTTATAATTTACATCAATAATAAAATACCTTCGGGAATCCTTAGGAAACCCAAATAAACTAATGTCTTTTCCTGTCGTACTACTTGTACATTCCTTAACAGCGCAAACAGTTCCACCTCGTTTACTCATATCGCTAATAAAAATTACTATTAACACAGCACAATAATACTAAAACCTTTTAAGAATTTATTTCGGTATTATGTCACAGACTGTCATTTACCGCACTTTATTGTTTTAACCTAAAACAATAAATGAACTGACGGATGTACTAACAACAAAATGGCGGCAATGGAATTTTGGCGGGTAGCTCAAGTGTCGTTTCTGGTAGTTCTCTTTTCTGTGATATCGGTAAAAAACCATCGATGTTACTCAAAATTGATGGACGGGGGGAAGAAAATTAGACCGCCATCGATGTAGGAAAAATATCGATGTATAATAAACATCGATGTTACTCAAAATTGACGAGCGGGGGGAGAAAATCCAAAAAAAAAAAAAATTTCCCGCCGGAAATAAAATTAATGAGCTGGGGCGAAAAAATCAAAAAAAAATTTATTCAAAACATAAACTCAACAGCGCGAACAACCCACATACCTAGAAAGGCACGTGAAACAACCGAGTACGGCTGCTGCAGTCTGGCGGAAATAATGAAACTATCTGTTCCCCATTAGTCCCCATTAGCCATAGGGAAGTACTTACAAAAAATGTTCGCTTTTATTTCCACATCACATCGTCGAAAAATATACAAGGTGTTCCATTTGAAAACATTGAGAAAATTCAAATTTAAAAAGTTCTTAATTGAAAAATAATTTTTGGCTACCCTGTATATGTTTAGGAAAGTGAAAATGATTCAAAAAATTATTTAAAAGTCTCATAACTAGTATTCACATAAGTTTTTCTTGAAACCCATAATTGTGATTTTGGTGGATTGTTTCAATATATGCATCCACAGATATCATTATTTCAACAAAAAAATTCATTACATCCAAGTGGTTGGGAGATAATCAATAATAAAATATAGGAATGAACAGAGTCTAGAAAGAGGTTTCAAAAAATATACTGATACACAACATTCTGTTTAAAAAAATGCACTTGATCCTGTAATTTCGTCTTGGCCCTGTATATTCGAAAATAATTTCCGGTTATAGACTTTTTTATCTAGTTTACTTTGTATATTTTTTTTAATTTTCAGCCATCGTAGAACTCGAGATATCGAAGTTCGATGCACTATTTTACTTATTACGGCCGGGTTCAGAGCATCGTAACGGATTAGTGTTCGCCGAGCGGAGCTCTATTTTCAACATTAAATTAAAATGATTAATAATAGAGATAGAGTTTCGGGAGTTTTTTTATTGGAAATTCTTTCCTCTTTAATAGTTATTTACGTAACCAGTTATGAAAGGAATAATTTTACATGACGAATGTAATATTTGCCAAAACGAGCGAGTTTTACGTTCCCATCATAGCTACCGCTTGCAGTTGTACAAATAAATTCTGTGTTTATCGCTTTACCTGAGCGTTAGTACGGATTGACGTCAATCTGCTGAATTTTTTGAAGCAAATTAAGTTGAAATCGATTGATTCAGATATGTATATTCCATCTGATATACTTAAAACAATCGGCTTTAGCAGTAAATTCAATAACACCTGGTAAAGCAAAAAGCAGGTATGAAGAAATTAGAAAATTGATGTCAACAAATAGGTTCAATAAATCAGTTACGTAAAAATTTTTTTACATAACTAGTTATGTAATGAAAATGTGACGTTTCGTAACGTCAAAAATGCATTTAAAATTTGACTTTTCATAACGGGGTTAGATAAAAATCTTTTCTTAAAATTTCTTAAATATTAATAGTTTTCGAGTTATTTGCAAAAAACCAACCAATTCGTTATTTTTTGAATCTTCATTTGTTTATAACTTTTGCAATTGTTTATGTGCGGGTTTGAAACTTTTGCACATTTTTCTAGACGTCGCGTCATTCCGAATCCAATGAGCCCTCACTCATATTACTTCCACATCCAGCGGAAGTATAGTAACGACAAAAATTTTGATTGTTCAAATAGGCTTAGAATGTCATGAAACGTCGAGATTTTAAGTTTGAGCGAAAAAAAAATTTCTGTCTGTCGGTCTGTCTGTCGGTCTATCTATCTGTAACTTTTTTTGTGCGCACGTTTACTCTGGAACCGTTTGAGATATTGATTTGAAATTTGGTACACATATGTACTTTAACGAGATCTAGAACTAGATTATATTTGGGGTAAATAGGTAAATCAAGCAGGTAAGAGTCCATAAAATTGGTATTTAGTATACCTATACAAGAGAACCTAAGTTCTCAAAAAAAATTTTGGCATTAGCCACCCCCATTACCACCCTCACCCCATTATTAAAGGGGATGAAAAAAAATTGTGATTTAGTTTGTGTAAAAGAACTAGAAACCTAAAAATATTTTTTTACTTCATCCACCCTCACTACCACTCCCACCCCACTACCGATGTGGGGTATCGTTTTATGGGTTTTTGGGGTAGAGGATTTCAAATATTATATTATTAAAGTTCCATAAACAATTATTTCCACATACAAAATTTTTTCGTTGTGAGTGACTTGAATAGAAAATCTGGATGTGGAAGTAGGTAGTGATTCCTTGGGCAGCGGTTTTTTTACGAGCTTTATCAAGAATTAACACGGCTTTGAACTTGTGAATAGTCTATATCGGAATAGTCTGACTGCTAGGCCATAGCCAGTCAAAGGGGTATGTAACATACTTTGGCTGGCTACGGCCTAACAGTCAGACTTGGCAATAGTTGGAAATTTGAGATATTCTTCCCCCCGCTCATCAATTTTTAAAAAATATATCCATGTATTGAAATATCGATATATACATTTCGATATATCGATTTGTATCGATACATGCTTGCGATATATAAATAGATATATCGATGTATAATTTTTTTTGAACGAGAACCAACAGAATGAACTAATAGCTAGAGAGGTAGCTACAGTTTTCGTGAAATCGTTAGTTTAAAGCTAGATTTTTTCCCATGATAGCTTAGACAGTATCAAAGATGGTGCAATTCTACCAATCTATGCAATATACCAATCTATAAGTACTGCAAAAATTAGTAAAAAATCAAATAACATGTTGCAAAAAGAGATTTTCTGAAATGTCGCAAAATGCCACTTTTGATTCGTTCATGCCGAGCCGAATTTTCGAATTTCGCCGAGCAATTACATCAGGTTTATCTGGAAGACCTCCTCTATACGTCGCGACATCGTACGTCCGTGACAATGGTGTTTTTCGAAAAAATATGAAAGTATCAATATTGCATATTTTTGCAATTTTTTCGGCTCCGATAGGTGAGGTGGTGCAGGAGTGATTTTCCCCGGGCCCGGGTTTGTTCTGAGGGGCCCGGGCTTGTTCTGAGGACACAGTTTTCGGGCCAAAGAAATTAATTTTTTTTCGGATTTCTTCCCTTATCAAAAATTTGCTTTTCGGATTCCCCCCGCTCCAAAAAATTTTTCGGAATAAAAAAAAATTTTCTCGAGTTTCTCCCCTCCCCGGCCCATATTTTCTCTCCACGGCCCTTCATGCACAGCGCACAGTCCATTTATAGTATGTCGATCTAATAGTGCACTATATTACTTCTATAAAGTACTCCTCTCCGCTCTTTGTATTTTTATGAATTTTCACGCCACCTTTGACGATTGATTGTCTTGCAAATAAAAAACAAAGGAATTATTATTATTATATTACTATAATTATTAGGCAGCGTAGTTTGTAGTTATACATGTTTAGGGCTAGATCTGAGGTATTTGATAAAAGTGATTGAAAGTAGATCAGCAACTTAAAACTAATGTAGGTGGTGCCATCTACCGGTATAAGACTGTACTTTTATAAATCAATAACAACTTTTGCATACGTTAAGCAACCAACAAACATCATAATATAGAAAATGCCTCATCTAACAGTACAGTCGAATTGATCGGCGACAACATTCCACCTGAAATTTTATTATTAATTCTTATGTATTACCTCCTGATTACGATAAAAATATTTACGCCCAAAAATTTCGTGTGCGTCATAAGTTATATGCACTTTTTGACGCACTTTCACGGATTCTCAACTTATCTGCTTAATATATTGTGATGTATTACAACCCCTAGAATGATGTATTTGCACCTACTCGAGAAAGAACCTACCAGAAATTCCAAAGTGACAATCTGGAATTATCTAGAGAATGATAGCGTCATCACAGAAAAATCGAGATCTGTCATTTTTAGGTATAAAAGACCGACCGCATTCTCGGCGAGTAGTTCAGAAACTATAGAAAGTGAGGTTAAGATTTCAAAGAGAAACAAAGTGATAAACATTGTGATTTTTAGTCAGTAAAGTGTATTTAAATTAATAATAGTATTGTGAAGTATCCAGTAAATATTTAATAAAGTGTGTTAGTGGACAATCTCTTGTTATAATTTTTGGAACCCACGGAATTTGCAAGGGGTAGTTTCCTAAGGGTGGAAACACGTGACAAATTGGTGTCAGAAAGCGGAATTTTATGACAAGAGGAGCTCTGAAGTTGTGCTGGAGTGTTCGAGAAGTATTCTCGAGGGTTAGTGCTAACACGGAGGACTCATTTACTGGACATTGTTCGAGGGTTATTTTCGAACAGGAAAATAGTGTTAAGTGCATTTTTGAGACATTGTAGAACATTTTATTAGGACATTAGTGTGATAATTAAATCCTTTGAACTTAGAAGTGATAGAGACACTGAAAAAGACTCATTTAGTGCGTGAAAATTTCTAGAACTTTTCTATTTGGACATTAGTGGAGATTATTAAATTCTCTGAACTGGATAGTGACAAAAGACTCTGGATAAGACTTTTTCGTGCTATTTCGAGATTTGTCTGGAAAGTTCCATTACCGATATTGACGTGACAGTTAAATTTATTTTATTTCAATTTCATCGTATGCCCGTAACAACAAGAAGTATGGCATCCGATAAACAAATACAGGACTTATTCGAACAATTCCAAAAAATGATGGCGCAGCAACGGCAGGAAGACAAAGAAGAACAGGAGAAAATACGTCAAGAGGAGAAAGAAGAACAGGAAAAGCGACGTCAGGAAGAAAAAGAACAGCAAGAAAAAAGACGTCAAGAGGAGGAAAAACGACGTCAGGAAGAAAAAGAACAGCAAGAAAGACGACGTGAAGAAGAAAAAACCGAACTAAGAAAAATTATAGAAGACCAAGAAAAGCGACGTCAGAAAGAAAAAGAGGACGAAGAAAGAAGACGTCAAGAAGAAAAAAAAGAACAAGAAACAAGACGGCAAGAAGAAAAAGAGGAACAAGAAAGACGCCAGGAAGAATTAAGGAAAATTCTGAGCGATCAAATAAAAATAAAACAGGACGCTATTATTTCTGCCAATGAAGTACTAAAATGTGAAGTCAAAGAAGAGATAAACAAGGTCGAAGGTAAAGTAGGAGTAGTCGAGACAGAAGTCAGTCAAGTAAAAGGAGAAGTAACTGAAGTTAAAGAGAAAGTAAACAAGTTCGAAGAAGAAGTCAAAGGAGAAATAAACCGGCTTAAACGACAGTTGAGAGATAGAGGAAGCCAGCAGGTGGTATCATCAGGTCAGCGACTAGAAACCTCCTTCTTTTGACGGCCAAAATTCCTGGACGACGTACAAGAGGCAGTTTGAGGCAGCTGCGTGTGCGAACAACTGGGATAATGAGGAAAAGGCCATGGCATTAGTTCTGGCGTTAAGGGGCCAGGCCTCAGAGTTGCTTCAGACTATCCCAGTGAATAAACAAAGGGACTTCAAAGTCTTGGAAGCTGCATTGGACTTGAGATATGGCGACCAACATCTCGCCCAAGTATACCAAGCCCAGCTAAAATCACGAACACAAAAGGCTGGAGAGAGTTTACAGGAATTCGAAGCTGCTATAGAGAGACTGGCACATCTGGCGTATCCGAATGCACCTAGAGAATTCCAGGAACAATTAGCCGTAGGGGCCTTTTTAGATGGCATAAGGGACGAAGAGGTCAGGCGAGTTCTGAGGCTGACAAGACACCAAAGTAGTAGCGAAGCTTTGGTGCGTGCACTTGAAGTAGAAGCCGCCTACAGAGATACTCCAAGGTCGAGAGTGCGAGCTGTGACTCTCGAAGAATCGCAACCAGAAATGAACCAGAACCCCATGTTGACTGAGATACAGAAAATGTTCACCAAGTTATGTGATAAATTGGATGGCCTCGGAAAGCAAGAAAAACAACAAAATAGAGGAAAGCCGAGCGGAGGTATTAAATGTTTCAACTGCGGCAAGGTGGGACATATGAAACGAGACTGTCGACAGCAGAACTCGGAGAGCCGAGTAAATGCTGTGAATGTTGAAGAGAAGCAGGAAAACTAGAGATAGCCAGCACCAAGGGGGCTGTGCTGGCTAGGGAATGCGGTGCCCCCAGAGAAATAAAGATTTCCCAGCTCCAAAGAATACCAAGTAGTCTGTTGTTGCAAGGATATGTGAATGGAAGAAAATGCGTGTTTACGATTGACACAGGTGCTACGTCATCAATAGTGCGGCCAGGGTTTATATCAGGCTTGCAGATTGACAAGAAGCAAAATGGAGTAATCATTCGGACAGCCACGGGAGACAGGGCTGCGGTCCATGGAGAGGTCAACTTGGAACTGCAGGTTGGACGGTTAAGGTTAAATTACAAGGTCATTGTGGCTGACATTATGGATCATTTCATTTTGGGTCTAGACATCATGGGAGAGCAGGGATTTATTGTTGACGTAGGTGAGCGAGTCTTAAAAATTGGAAATGAGGAATTTATTCTGGCAACCGCAGATGACCAATTCCATAAAGCGAGATTGTTAACAACACAGACGATCAAGATTCCTGCTCATTCAGAACAAATGATCGATGCTGCCTTAGAAGGAAATCCTGGAGGGTACCGTGTTGGCCTAGTTGAAGAAGACGAATCGATTAAGTCCCTAGCCAATATTATTGTGGCGAGAACTTTAACCCGGACTAAAGACAAAATCCCAATTAGAGTCGTTAATTTAAATTCCCACTCGGTGACAATTAAGGAAGGCAAACCGATTGGCTCCTATGAACCGGTCACATGGGTAGCGAGGTGCGAGGAACAAACAGAGGGAAGTTCATCTATGAAAATAGACCAGGAAGTTTTGACCTTGTTGAGTACCCAGTTGGAACATTTATCTGAGGATGAACGAAGGGAGGCAATCAAGTTCTTGGAAAAGGAAAGTTCAGTATTTGCCAAGAATACAGAGGCTCTTACAAAAACAGACATAGTTCAGCATCGGATAAATACTGGCGACTCACCCGCTATTCGACAACCACCTAGGAGGCTTCCATTAGCGAAACAAGAAGATGCCTCGGCAATGATAGACAAGATGTTACAAGATGGAGTCATTGAAGAGTCAACGAGTCCCTGGTCATCGCCAGTAGTTTTGGTTGCCAAGAAGGATGGAACATTAAGATTTTGTGTCGATTATCGAAAATTAAACGATGTCACGAAGAAAAACAGTTACCCATTACCACGAATTGACGACACATTAAGCACGTTGGCAGGCTCACGATGGTTTTCTACGTTAGACCTTAGGAGTGGATACTGGCAAGTGGGGCTTCATCCTGATGATAAGGAGAAGACAGCGTTTTCAGCAGGCAGTGGTCTTTATCAATTTACCGTGATGCCTTTTGGACTTTGCAATGCGCCAGCTACCTTTGAAAGATTGATGGAATTCGTACTGCGAGGGCTAATCTGGAGGACGTGCCTGGTTTACCTTGACGACGTGCTTGTTATGGGACAGGACTTTACAGAACATTTGAAAAATCTTCAAGAAGTGTTTGGGCGAGTCAGGAATGCCCATCTGAAGTTGAACCCGAAGAAGTGCCTGCTATTCCAGAAAGAAGTCAAATTTCTTGGTTACGTGGTGTCTTCGGATGGAATACAAACAGACCCCGACAAAATTTCTGCTGTACAAGATTGGCCAAGACCATCTAACGTTCATGAAGTACGGAGCTTCCTTGGCCTCTGCACTTATTATAGGCGCTTTGTGGAAGGGTTTGCAGAAATCGCGAAGCCATTACACCGGCTGACAGAAGAGAAAGTGCAGTACCAGTGGACACCGGAATGTGAAACAGCATGGAGAAAATTGAAGGCAGCTCTATGCACTGGTCCTGTGCTAGCGTACCCACAACGGGAAGGACTTTTTATTTTAGACACGGATGCCAGCAATTCTTCGGTCGGTTGTGTACTGTCTCAAATCCAGAATGGACAGGAAAGAGTGATCGAGTACTTCAGCAAGGTGCTGTCCAAACCGGAAAGAAACTATTGTGTAACCCGGAAAGAGTTACTGGCCATCGTTAAATCAGTGGACCATTTTCATAAATATCTTTATGGACGACATTTCAAGATTCGGACCGATCATGCTGCATTAAAATAGCTGTTGCAGTTGAAAACCCCTGAAAGTCAACTGGCTCGTTGGATAGAACGGCTGCAACAGTATGATTTCAAAATCGAACATCGACCTGGAAGATCTCATAAGAACGCAGACGCTTTATCTAGAAGACCGTGCAAGGAAGATTGTAAGCACTGCCGCCATGTTGAGAAATTGCAGGGTACGGTGGCCGTCAACACAATTAAAATAGAGGTACCGGATGATTGGACAACCGAAGCCCTAAGACAGGAACAATTTAATGACACAGAGATTGGGGCTATATTGAGAGCAAAGGAGAAAGGAATTCGACCAGCGTGGAAGGATGTTTCGGACAAGGCAGTTGGACTGAAGGCTTTGTGGGCCCAATGGGATTCACTTAAAGTCATGAATGGGCTGCTAAAGAGAGCTTGGGAAAGCCCGGATGGCAGGGAAGTTGTTATGCGTCTAGTGATTCCCAGGTGTCGAGTACCGAAAGTACTTCAGGAAGTGCATAATGGAGCATCCGGTGGGCACTTCGGCGTTAATAAGACCCTGAATAAAGTACGAGAACGATTTTATTGGGTAAATAGTCGTCAAGATGTGAAAGCTTGGTGTCGCAATTGCAAAATTTGTGCAGCCAGTAAGGGGACACAGACTAGAAGTGGGGGTGCAATGAAGCAATATAACGTCGGAGCTCCTTTCGAGAGGATCGCAATCGATATAGCCGGCCCATTCCCAGTAACCAAGGATGTTAACAAGTATATACTGGTTGCCATGGACTATTTTAGTAAGTGGCCAGAGGCCTATGCGATTCCAAACCAAGAAGCAGTCACTGTCGCCAAAGTCTTGGTAGATAATTTGGTATGTCGGTTTGGTGTACCCTGGAGCTGCACTCAGATCAAGGGAGGAACTTTGAGTCGGGGGTGTTTCAGCAAATCTGCAAGTTATTGGGGATACACAAAACACGGACAACAGCCCTTCACCCGCAATCAGATGGAATGGTGGAACGACACAACAAGACCATGAAAGAACATCTCTCTAAAGTGGTTCATAAGAATCAACGTGATTGGGATCTCCATATACCGTTCTTCCTCATGGCATACAGAGCTGCTATCCACGAGTCTACGAAACAAACACCAGCCCGTGTAGTATTTGGACATGAGATCAGACTGCCATGTGATTTGATTTGCGGAACACCAGGCGGAGAACAGCTTCCTGTGAACAGCTATGTGGATGAAATGAGTGAACGGCTAAGAAATGTTCATGAGCTGGTTAGAGACCAAATCACCATAGCCAGTGACCGAATGAAGGCTCGATACGACCGTAAGGGTAGTTTAGAAGGGTTCAAGGCAGGAGATCTGGTTTGGCTGTACAACCCACAGCGAAAGAAAGGGAAGTCACCGAAACTTCAACCTCCTTGGGAAGGACCTTATACTGTTATTACCCGAATTAATGATGTCGTCTATCGGATTCAACGAAACAAAAAGTCCAAGATGAAGATCGTACACTTGGATAGACTGGCGAAGTATGTGAAAGAGGCTGAATTGCCTGACCGGGACGTTCAGGCTTAAGGAGGGGGCAGTGTGTTGTGTTACAACCCCTAGAATGATGTATTTGCACCTACTCGAGAAAGAACCTACCAGAAATTCCAAAGTGACAATCTGGAATTATCTAGAGAATGGTAGCGTCATCACAGAAAAATCGAGATCTGTCATTTTTAGGTATAAAAGACCGACCGCATTCTCGGCGAGTAGTTCAGAAAGTATAGAAAGTGAGGTTAAGATTTCAAAGAGAAACAAAGTGATAAACATTGTGATTTTTAGTCAGTAAAGTGTATTTAAATTAATAATAGTATTGTGAAGTATCCAGTAAATATTTAATAAAGTGTGTTAGTGGACAATCTCTTGTTATAATTTTTGGAACCCACGGAATTTGCAAGGGGTAGTTTCCTAAGGGTGGAAACACGTGACAATATGTTGTACTAGTAATCGGATGGGAATTTTAAAAATACTGGCTTATTTGAAATAAAATTCTTAAATAATACATAGGACAGACCAACAGACGTATAACGTATAAGTGTAAGAAGGGAAGAACATAGGAATGCAGTGCAAAATGAGGAGAAAACATCGTCCCTAGCACAGCACGTAAAAATCACAGGACACAAAATAGACTTCGATAACACCAGAACAGTAGCCAATATCGAGTATTGTACATCAAGAATTACCAGAGAGACCAAGACTACCAGAGGATAGTACTTCGAGTATATGGCTAAAACTTGTAAAATCAATAAATTCAATAATGAGAAAAAATTAAGAACTAAGTAGTATTCAAGTTTAAAGCCAAAAACATATACAATCATCTTCTTGTTTTGAAAAACCTTGTATATCTCAAGTTGCTCAAAGATGCCAGCTTGTCGTCAGTCGGATATGGTAAATAGACCTATAAATCTACGAGAATCCGTTAAAAAAAAACTTAATACGAAAATTTTTACTTCAGGGAAACAACACGGTTCCGCTGCCGGACTATTTCCGCAATTTTTTCGGCGCCGAAATGCAAGCTGTTTTTTGCTATTTTTCGCAGATATCTCCAAAACGGTCTGAGTTAACTCGAAATAAAAAATAAGGTCACACGAGTATTTTCCACTACGAATCTTTTTGCTACCACCAGAATTTTGATTTTTTTTCGTTTCGGAGAAAACTAATGAAATATCGGCCATGTACGGCAAAAAATCGTAAATTTTGAACTTCTACAGTTGGCAACTTTTTAATCTTGGCTCCTACGCCAAAAGACTACTCTGACTAATTTAAATAGAGTTAAATTTGCTAAAAGCATTTTTTGAATTTTTTGAATTCCGACAAAAATGAAGGAATTAGAGGGGACTTTTTTATTTTCGGTAAAATTTATCCATTTTGTCACCGTAATTAATCGGCAATTAACTGAACTCGATCTCATATACGATGTTCACTTAATATCATATACTACTTTGACGCTCCGTTAATCTTCGCCCTTCGAAACAAAGGTTCCTGAGAAAAATTATTTTTTTAAGATTTACATACTCTATAGGAAAACGTGTAATTTAAAAATTTGTAGACAACTTATGTAAAGAGAATTGATTGAGCTTTCCCACACTTTTTTTACTTTTTCTCTAACATAAAAAACAAAAGATTTATGACCGAATATGCGCTCCGGGCTATTGCAGTTCGCGGATAAGTTTTGCATTTTCTGCCGCGGAATATTAATCTACAAAGCTGATTTTTTGTCTACAAGCAGTTTATGCACTATTTCGATTAAAAAACGAGTCGAATTTGTATTACCAGTACCAATCCAACTTCGGCATTTTTCTAGTTTAGGCTTAGTCACTACCTTGGTAAGTGCATCTGTAGGCATGTTTTCAGTAGCCATGAAATTTACTGAAATTCTTTCGTTTTCCAACGCCTCTCGGATGAAGTGATGCCTGACATCTATATGTTTGGTTCGAGCATGGTAAACACGATTCTCTGAAAGTTTTAGATCTCCCTGATTGTCGTTAAATATTTTAACGTTTCCAAGTTCCTCGAATCCTATTCTGTTAGAAATCTTTGGAGTAAAATAGCTTCCTTCGCAGCTTCTGTTAATCCCATGTACTCCGCTTCGGTCGATGATGGTGCGACCGTTCATTGTTTTCTCGATTCCCAGCTGATGGCTCCTCCACTCAATATGAATACGGATCCTGTATAGGAACGTCTGTCTATTATACAGTTAGCCCAATCAGCATCTACGGATCCTTTCAGGTTCTCATTGTTCTCTTTCTGTAGATTATTCCGAAATTGGAAGTTCCTTTAAAATATCGCATAACACGTTTTGCTGACTTCCAATGCTCGTTCCCGTAGCATGAATTAAACTGGCTCAAATAACTTACTGCATGTGCTATATCTGGTCGAGTCGCTACTGCCAAATACATTAGTGCTCCAACCAATTCTCTATACGGTATATTCATTGCGTTATTTTCCGATACGCTGTCCTGTTTTCTTAGTTTAATTCCAGGATCCATCGGCGTTGATACAGGTTTGCAGTCTTTCATTCCAAATTTCTTTAAAATATCTTCAATATATCCTTTTTGAGATATGGCATATCCTCCCTCAGTTTGCTGGAATTCTATTCCTAGTCAATAATTTATTTCTCCCAAATCTCTTATCTCAAACTCTTGGCTAAGACTTTTCTTAAATTTATTAATGCAAGATATATATTTTTACATGCAATGATAACGTCATCGACGTAAATAGAGGCTATTAATATCTTCCCCTTCTTTTGTATATACACAAGGATCTGCAGTAGTCGGTTTTAGTCCCAATAATTTTAACCTAGCATCAAACTGCTTATGCCATTGGCGTCCAGCTTGTTTCAATCAACATACTTTATCCCCTCCCTCAAAGGTGACGTAGCAGTGCAGTTGCTTTGCTTTTAATGGCTTCTTCTTCACTCTCGTTGGCTAATATTGCTTCCAATGATTCTTTTAACATCTTTGGGGTTTCCGTGTATATCTCATCTTCTATAATGCCGTTTAGTTAGGCCGTCGTTATGTCTAGTTGATGAATTTTCATTTTAAGAAGCGTGGCTAATGCAGTGATCAATCGAATCTATACCAAACGAGCAACTGGTGCGTATGTATCATGAAAATCAATTCCTGGTTTCTGCGTGAAACCTTTAGCAACTATTCTCGCTTTTCGTCTTTCGATTGTACCATCAGCCTTATGTTTGTTCCTCAACACAATTCGATAGCCAATTACGTTGCGATTTCATGAATGATTCACAATTTGCCAAGTATCATTTTTGATAAGTGACTTAACTTCATCGGTGATGGCTGTTTTCCATTCTTGAGCTTCGGGACTGGAATTGTTTTAATGGAATTTCTGCTAAATTCGCATATTTAATAAGTTCCTCCTCTTCGTCGGATGCTTCTGTACCTGTGACATTTACCATTTTGTAAATTTTTGCAGATCGTCCTCGTCTACCAGTTCTCACAATTTGTCGTCTCCCAGGAGCTCTCTTCATCACTGGAAGTGGTGCACTTCTTTCTTGTTTTTCTGGTTGATTTACGCTATTGTCTTCTTTATGATTTCCTGGGTTGTCGTCTTCGCTTTCGATTCCATCGAAATAAATGAGTCTATTGTAATCAGAAGATATTGATTCAGAATCGCTTTCCGATGAGACTTCGTCATTTATCAAATCTTCTCGATTTCGATTATCCCCGGTTCCATCATTTATTGACATGATATCTATTTCAATTTGACGTTTACTTGTCATCTCATTCGAATTTTGTGGTTCTCGGTTGATTTCTTCCCCAAGACTTTTCTTGGTAACGGATTCTTCATGTTCTGCTTTGTGGTTGAACTCGTTCAAGAATTTTACATCTCGAGTGATATCAATTCTACGGTCCTCTGGTATCCAGACTCGATAAGCTTTGGATTCCTCTGAATGACCAACCATGATTCCTTCCTTTAATCGAGTTTCAAACTTCCCCTTAGTTGGACTTCGATTCAGAGTGAAAACCTTGCATCCGAATGTTTTGCATTCGAATGTTTTATGTTTCTTATGTATGTTGCGGCTGCTACCGCTTCCGCCCAGAATGATGGAGATAGACCTGATTGAATCGACATGCATCTTGCCATTTCAGTTAGAGTGCGATTCTTACGTTCTGCTACTCCATTTTGTTCTGGCGTGTAAGTAACGGTAAGTCTCCTCTTGATTCCATTTTTTTTCAGGTAGGTAATCGTCGAATTCTTTATTACAGAATCCTTTGCCATTATCTGACTGTAAGCTTTTAATCTTATGTCCCGTTTGCTTCTCCACCAAGGTTTTATAATTCTTGAAAGCTCGGAACATTCTTGTTTCTTATAAAACGAGTTTCGCACCATCTGCAGTGATCGTCGATAAACGTCACGAAATATCTAGATTTTCCATTAGACTCGGTCCTCATGGGTCCGCACAAATCTGTATGGATTATCTCTAATAATTCAGTGCATCCTGTAGATTGTTGTGGAAATGACATTCTTGTCAATTTTCCGTGTAAGCAAGTCTTGCAGTGTGGCATTTTTCCATGTTCGAATTTTACACCTCGTACAACACCATTGTTTTTCATTGCAAGGAGATCTTTTACTTTCAAATTTCAGAAACGTTGGTGCCAATCTTCTATATTGGACAATGAATCGATAGATGTGGTAGCCTTCCCACATACGTATGACATATCCTCTTGTATTTGGTACAATCCACCAATTCGTTTCGCAATCACTTGAATATTGCCTTTTGCATCGATTACCATAGCTGAATTTTTCTTCAAGATTACATCACAACCTTTGTCAGTAATTTTGCTTACAGACATAAAATTTACACGCAAATCGGGCACATGCAAACTGTCTGTCAGATTCACAATCTTTTGATTCGTTCCGACTTTTCCTTTTGCAGTAATATTTGTTGACGTATTGCTTGCTAGATTTAGAACTCCGTGTTCTGTTTCTAGATCTTCGAATCGGTCCTTGTCTCTGCAAATATGTACAGTACTCCCACTGTCCAAGCACCAGACATTGCTTGCAGTGTTTTCTGCTGAAAATGTTAATTCACTATCCATCATTCCCATGGAAACGTAATATGTAACTTTCTCTGCTTTTTGAGCCGTTTTCTCATTTTCAAATTTGGATTTGTCCATTTTCGCATAGCAATTTGAAGCTTTATGTCCCTATTTTCCACAACGATGACATTTAAACTTGAACTCTTCTTTAGTACCGTCCCGCTTATCATTTTTCATCTGATTTTGTTGATATTGCCTCGGTCCTTTGAAATTCTTCTTCGCGATCATAGCATTCTGTAACTCTTCATATGAATTTTCTTTTCGAGCATCACTTTCCTCCATAATTTTGATTCCATAGTGACTCGATAGCACACCTAAAGTTTTCAAAATTCTTCGGTAGACTATAAAGAAGTAAAATTGCAAGCATATCTTTATTAATCTCGACTCCCATGTCGTTTAATTTGTCTACGACATCGAAAAATTTTCTCAAATGTACACAACGTACTTGCATTCGTTGCAGAATAAGCTGCTTCAGCAAAGTAGCTTTTCTCGCCGGTTCTTTTGACTGATATATCTCTTCAAGCTTCAGCCAATCATCACGTGACGTATTGCAAAACTTGATCTGTTTCAGTTCAGAAGGTTCAATGGATAAAATAAGATCTGACCGCTTCTTCCCAGACTTTGATTGCTGCTGTCGAACCTTCCCTATCGTCTGCCTGTATCGCCGGCTTTGAAGTATCTCCACTGATGTACTTCCAGGCCCTGTTCTTCGTTAATAATGCCTCAATTTGAATTCTCCATGTGTCTTAATTATCTTTATTTAGTGCTTCAATTCGGACCGTGCTACCATTTCCACTCATATTTTGGTTTATTTCCGTATCCGACGTGAATGACACTGACAGTAATATTTTTTATACTTTTTAATATTCTTTCTTTAAATTTTCTAATTAGTCCACGTACCCAGTGCCCATAATCTGTTGAAGTTCGTGATCGTGGCAAGAAAGAATATTGTAGGACACTTGGTTCAATATATAAAAAGTTTTATTTCAACTAATAACAATTGACGATAATAACAGATTGACGTACTCTAAATATTGATTATAATAGTAACAGAAACAAATGACTAATTCCGGAACAATGGCATTAGAAAATATCCTTCTATTGTTGAATGCTTTCCAACTGCAATTTAAAAGTTTTTTAAAAAATAAATTAATAAATAAATAGGATTTTTTTAGTTGTAGAGGTTTTAGCAAATTTCGAGGTGTAAATCAGAATGTTGACGTAAAATTCCCGATTGTAACTCGAAATTTTAAAATTCCTGCTTATAAGTCAAAATTCCTAGTTATAACTCGGAATTTTAAAATTCTTAATTATAACTCGAAATTTTGAAACAAAATTTCGACTTATAAGTAGAAATTTTAAAATTTCAAAATGCAAATCGGAATTTTCGGAATTTTGACGTCATTTTCTCAGTTATAATATGGAATTTCAGAACTAGAAATAGTTTCATTTTAGGTGCCCCTTCTAGAACTCCGTACTATTGAGATATACGAAATATGATAAATACTAGAACACATTTATTGATAATTACGAGATTCAGAAATTAACAGACAGCTATGTCAAAATTATTACAACAATTAACATTGACCAGTTTTGTATAAACTGAAACATCAAAAGCATGGACATATTGAAAATTAAACAATTAAACATTTTACTTTAACACTTCCTCTAAAATATTAAATTGTTTTTACAAATACTAAATAATCAAATCATGCCCAACATACCGCGCAGTTGTTCGAATTGCACACGCGGAATTGGTTTAGTAAGAATATCCGCTACTTGATTTTTACTTGATACATGTTCTATCACAAGTTGACCATTCTGGACTCGCTCACGTACAAAATGAAAACGCACATCTATGTGCTTCGAGCGTTTGTGAAATTCCGGGTTCTTAGCTAACTTGATAGCACTTGCATTATCAACCAAAAGCACAGGTATAGATTTTAACGGTGCAATTTCGTTGAATAGTCGACTCAGCCATACAGCGTCCTTTGCTGCCTCACTAGCTGCCACATATTCAGCCTCTGTCGTTGACAACGACACGCTTTGCTGCCTCCTGCTAGACCAAGTAATAGCTCCGCCGCTGAACTTGAAAACTATTCCGCTTACTGAGCGCCGTGTACTGGAGTCGCTAGCATAATCGGCATCACTATAGGCTTCCAGTTCGCCTATCTTTTTAGCAAATTCGTACTGGATACCTAATGCCGATGTACCTTTTATGTACTTCATAATGCGTTTAACCATTATCCAATGCTTTTCTTCCGGCTTCTCAAGGAACTGTGACACGTAATTTACAGCGAAAGCAATATCTGGTCGCGTCGCAACAGCCAAATACATTAGACAACCTACCGCCTCTCTATACGGGACAACCAAATCAGCATCAGTTGCTTCCTCTGTTGGTAGACATTTTTCCATTGGTGTTGATACAGGATTTGTATCCTGCATATTAAATTTCTTGAGAACACTCTCAGCATATGACTTTTGACTAATGAAAATTGAACTGTCATTGCCTCGTTCGATCAGTATGTTCAGGTAACATCCGACTGGCCCAATAGTAATTTTAAACTCGGTTTTTAACTTAAGCAAGAAATCGTTAATATCAGATTTCCTCGTCGTAACGACCAAACCATCGTTAACGTATAGCACCACCACCAACTTTCTACCATTTTCAATTCGATAGAATAAACATGGATCTGCAGTACTTTCATACAATCCGAAGTTAAACAACACATCCTTGAAACGTTTATTCCAGCATTTTGGTGATTGTTTCAATCCATACAGGCTTCTCTGTAGTTTACAAACACGATTAGTTCCATCAATAAATCCCTCAGGCTGCTCCATATATATTTCTTCTTCAATTATGCCGTTGAGGAAAGCTGTTTTTATATCAAATTGCGCCAACTCGAGATGTTCGTTTGCTGCAATACTTAATACTGTTCGGATCGTCTCAAATCGAGCAACAGGACTGAAAGTTTCACTGTAATCGATACCTCCCCGCTGACTAAATCCCCGGGCAACCAGCCTCGCTTTATATCGATCTATCTTACCATCAGCCTTTCGTTTGATACGGTATACCCAGCGATTTGAAATGGGTTTGCGTCCTGCTGGTAATTCTACTAAAGTCCAAGTCGAATTTTCCTTCAGCGATTCCATTTCCTCTTCCATAGCCGCCTTCCAATGGTATTTTTCCGATGACTTAGTTGCTTCAGCGTAACTTCTCGGCTCGTCAATTTCAGCTATCATACTTTCAATCAAACGATCAGGAGCTTTAATCATTGTGCGGTCTCGTAATTGTCTTGTCGTTGAATCAGTTGATAAACTAGTAGTAGGCTCATTTTCTGATTCTAATTTATTTTCTTCCAAGTTGTCACTCATTTCGGCAGGAAACAGCGCCAATGTCTTTCCAGCGACTTCTGGTTCAAATACAACACTCTTGCTGCGAACAACACGACTTTCAGGCTTCATCCAAACTCTAAAACCGTCCACATCATCTGAATATCCGACAAATACACCACGTTTTCCCTTCGCGTCCCACTTCTTCCGCTGCTGTGCTGGCACATGCACATAACAGTCGGTACCAAAGACATGAAGTTTATCCAGGTGTGCAGTCTTCCCTGTAAACAATTCATATGGTGTCTTTCCATCGACGCGGCTCGGATCAGTTCGATTAAGAACATAAACGGCGGTGTTAACTGCTTCAGCCCATAAAAATTTTGGCAAATTCTTCGCCAGAAGCATTGTTCGAGCAAGTTCAACAACAGTTCTGTTAGTGCGTTCAGCACAACCATTCTGCTCAAGCGTATATGGATTTGTAATAATTAGTTTGACATCATTTGATTTCAAAAGTTTGTGAACGTCTTTATTGTCAAACTCCCGACCGCCGTCACATTGAAATGTTTTCACGACGCGCCGGCACTGATTTTTAACCATATTCAGCATTTCCGAGATTTTCTCCACAGTTTCCGATTTTTCTTTGAGAAAATAAACTAAGCGTAAGCGTGAATAGTCACATGTAAAGCACACGAAGTACTTTGCTCCACCTAACGATACGCATTCCATTGGACCACACAGATCAGCATGAATGACTGCTCCGGATTCTGCCGTACGCTGTTGACGTGATCGGAAGCTACTTCTATGCTGCTTCCCCTCAACACATGCTCCGCAAAACTCTTCATCAACTGTGATGTCAATTCCACGTTCTTTCAGGATTTTCTGTACATGACGTTTGTTCTGATGACCAAGCTGCTCATGCCAAATCTGCATCGTATTCTTTGAGATAAGATTCGCTTCATTGTCACATGACGTTTCTGGTGGCTTCACACGAATATCCATCTTGAACATTTTATTGATGCGTACAGCTCGTGCCTTGATAAGTCCATCTTTTATGAATTCACATCCGGTCCTGGACGAGTTACATGTCATCCCCTTATCAAGCGCGGATATCTCAGAAAACAAGTTTCTACGCACATTTGGCACATTCAGAGCATTCTCCATGTAGCACGGTAGCCAATTTTCATTCACGGCGGCTTCGAATCTAATTGTTCCTCTTCCAAGAGCATTCATTGTGGACTTATCACCGATTTTTATTTGAACCGGTGTTGTGAAGTTTTCAAATGACGAAAACCATTCACGATGATGCGTCATATGGTCAGTTGCGCCAGAGTCAACAATCCACATGTCATTTTCAATTTCCGCTTTCATGGTTTCACTTATGAACGCTTGATCACCTCTACCACAATTTGATGAATTTGCGCTACCTGGTCCCTTCTTTTGTCTTGGATTTGGACAATTTCGTCGATAATGACCTTTTGCTCCGCAACCATAGCATTTGAAGTTCGACTTCTTCTCTTTGCTTTTATCAGTTGTGAATCCGACGGGTTTCCTCGACTGCTGATTTTTACTGCTACTAGGTTCACTCTTCCATTGAGTTTTACTCTTAGCTGCCATAAGTGCTACCAACTCGTCGTGTTTTTGAGCTGTCTTTTGGCGACGTTTTTCGTCTGACGTTAGCACTTGTATTAAATTAGCAAACGTCTGTTGGTTTTCAGCCCTCGCCCACCACGCCTGCCTAAAACTTTCATAATCATCTGATAAAGTATCCAATAACTTCACCATTAACGATGACTCATCTGGTTTTACATTTAGTTGTTGCATACGTAAAGTCAATCCTTCAAATTTGCTGATGTGAGTTACCATATCATCAGCTGGATTCATGCTAAAACTAAAAAATTCAGCCTGGACAGTGTGAGCTGCTTGTTTTGTCTGTTGTTCAAAAACAGCATGCAACTTAATCCACATTTCCCTTGCAGACTCACAAGTTACAAGCAATGCCATAACTTTAGCCTCCAACGTCTTGACAATGATTTGACTGGCTGCACGATCGGCCTTGTCCCAAATTTTCAGACTCATCTCGTATCTAGCATTATCTTCCGGAGTTGCATTATCCACTAAAACTGTTGGTTTTCTGAGGTCACCGATACACACTTCGTAGGCTCCCTCAATACCACGTAGTATATTTCTAACAGCGAATTTCCAGATACTCCAATTTTCGGCGCCTTGCAGTTTTTCTATTCCGTGATATTCCATTGCTAAGACTGTTAAATACGTATTTCCAAATATACGGCCAAGATTCACACTACTTCGACTTGATTGCCAATATTCACGTATCTGACTTAAATCAAACAACAAGTCACAAAGAAAAGACTCACCGAAAAGTTCCAGTATTTATTGAGTCCGTACGGGAACCACGCTCTGCTACCATATTGAGATATACGAAATATGATAAATACTAGAACACATTTATTGATAATTACGAGATTCAGAAATTAACAGACAGCTATGTCAAAATTATTACAACAATTAACATTGACCAGTTTTGTATAAACTGAAACATCAAAAGCATGGACATATTGAAAATTAAACAATTAAACATTTTACTTTAACACGTACAATAATGATACGCAATAAAAAACAAAAGATATAAATACAGAAAAATTTTGTTTTTGAACGAACATAAATAAATATTGATCCGCATCTACTCTGTCTCACCATGCACTCGAGAAGCTCGCGTTCACTCGCGGAAGACGGAAAGTTCCGAGCTGGTATATACAGTAGAAACCCTACCGCTGCGAATGCGAATGAAGACGATATTATAATTAATATTTCGGGGAAACCACATCCCCGCGGATGCAAACACGATATTGTTATTAATATTTCGTAGAAATCATACCGCTGCGAATGCGAACAAAACGCGATATTAATAAAGCTAAAAGTCTGGGGTTTCGGGCAACTACCCGAATTGCCCGTACATAGCTATGGCACTAGCATGGTAAGGGCTATTCGAAAGGCGTCTCAATGTTCTCTACTTCTAGCTAGCTTTCGTACAATCACACGCGAAACACCCTGTATATATATATCACCTATTTATAGCAAAGCTTTTGATATATTAATATCGTAAAGACTTTTTTCTACGATGTTATTGTTGTCTGTCGATGTTATTGTTGTCGAGTATTTTTTAATTTCCTTTCGAGAAAAGCTACAACGAAAATCTGGTATAACATAATTTTACTATTTTTTTTATTTTCTATTTAATTAGTATGCTTTTCATATTCAGTGCCGACGAGATAGTACACTAACATTAACTTGTAATCTTAATTTTCCAAGAAAATGAAGACTTACATTCGTTATATTCCAATTCGATATTTCTAGAATATCATCACATTTGCTTTAAGTATACATTGGAATATGGCCGCGTTGATCGTTTAAATTTCCATAACACAATTTTATTTGTCCACAAACGTGTCGTTAAGGCTTTAATTACGGTTTGTAATGTCGGCAATAATAGTATGTAAGATCATACATCTGGTGGTGAGGCAGGTTTATTTATTTAACGTCTAGAACGGTGGCCAAGTACACGGTGTTAAAGAAGACCGACACTATATCATAATAAAAGTACTTTGTAAAATATATTGGCCATGTCTAATGGGTATCTCTCCTCTCAGCCTAAAATATATAATGAAAAATGTAATGATTTATTATCCGATATTCTTAGAGATCCATTTGAAATTTATTTAGATACAGTATTATTCTCGTGGATTTTTAGAATTTGTTTGCAGATATCGAGATGGTTGAGTACGGATAATGTTGAAATTAATATCTTTTTGATTCGCATCTGAGCGAAATTAGTCCCTGGTTTATTTATTTTATTTAGTTAAGCAGATTCGACCCCGCCCCGTCCAGCTTTGGCACTTTGTGTCGTGGATGTCTGGCCGGCTCTGGGCCGGACGTAGAGAAAGCATGCTGTAATGCAATTATTAATTATTTCCACATCCAGTGGAAGTAAAGTAACGACAATTTTTTTTTTTAATTTTTATTGTTCAAATAGGCTTAGAATGTCGAGAAACGTCGAGATTTTAAGTTTGAGCAAAAAAAAATTTCTGTCTGTCTGTCGGTCTGTAACTTTTTTTGTGCGCACGATTACTCTGGAACCGCTTAAGATATTGTCTTGAAATTTGGTACACGTATGTATTTTAACAAGATCTGGAACTAGATCATATTTTCATCTAATTATGTTGAAAGGTTGGGAGGTAAATGAGGTAAATAGGTAAGTAAGAGTCCATAAAATTGGTATTTAGTATATACAGTGCGTGTAATTGCCCATTAGGTATGTACATTATACATTCACGTAGCGCGAGAGATATGACAACACTGCAGAGCAAACTCGCCCATCCGCGAAGATCTCAGCTCTCAGTTATTTCATTTCAGCCAGCTGGCACACGCGATGTTGTAATTCTTACTCCCTATACCTAGCCCGCCACTACACAGTGTATAAAAGAAGTCACAGGTCTCAAAAAAATGTTTTGCTTAGTCACCCCCATTACTACCTCCACCCATTAATAAAGGGGGTGAAAAAAATAAAGTTGTAATTTAGCGTGTATACAAGAATCTAAGGCCTCAAAAATTTGTTTTACTTCATCCACCCATACTACCAACCCTCTACCACCATCCCCACTCCCACTACCGATGTAGCATATCGTTTTATAGGTTTTTGGGACGATTTCAAATATTATGTTATTAAAGTTTCATAAACAATAATTTCCACATAGTGACGTGCAAATATAGTATCAAAATTTTTTTCGTTGTGAGAGACTTGGATAGAAAATCAGCGTGCCTGCCTTTCAAGATTATTTTAGCAGGTTGCTAAATTGACACCAATTTTTCAAGGGTAGATGAGGAGATAGCGTCAGAGACACGTCATCGCGTGTGCGTCTAGCTTCTTCGATTTCAAATTAGAATACCACGCAACTTGTATGGTGTTTATAGATCTTCTATTATTTTCTTGATCCTATAATAAGTAAAAAGTAAAAAAGTAAAATGTGTATGACAAAAAAAATTTATTTTAAACAGGAGTCCCTAGACGAATTTTGAAAAAAATGTTCACAAACTGCTTTTTCAAAATTTTTTAGGGGTCGTTAGGAGTGCTTCTCTAGATGTTATTTCCCATATTTCGTATGGGTCCCATGCGCCACAGACGAGAAAAAAATTGTTGAAATTTCACCAGCCGCCCCTGGTAGTATGGATGCGCAGTGGCTTTCGTCGAGTACCATTGATGCGTACAGGGGCGGACTGGATGGGGGACAGGGAGGCAAAGTCCCATCTGGCCTCAGGGGTGTGCTGCTCTGGCCCTCCACAAGTACAATTTTTCTAATATTGCCGGTTCTGGCTTGCCAATTCATGCTCATCAATTTTCATTTTCCAGAAAAAAAATCGGCCTTCATATGGTAAATTTTCTCGTGTCCTTTAAAGCCTTTCAGCACACGCCTGCCGAGCCTCCGACCTTTGAAGTCACACTGGGCCTTTCCCTTGCCAGTCCGCCCCTGGATGCGCAGTAGATTACCTCTAGTAGCATGGATGCGCAGAGGCTTTCCTCGGGTACTATCGATGCGCAGTAGATTCCCCCGAGTATTTTGGATGCGCAGTGGCTTTTCTCGAGTACTATATATGCGTGGTAGGTTACCTCAAATAGTATGGGTGCGCAGTGGGTTTCCCCGTGTCATATGAATGCGCAGTGGCTTTCCTCGAATACCATTAGGTTACCACGAGTAGCATGGATGCGCAGTGAATTCTCTCAAGTACCATAGATGCGCAGTAGGTTACCTCAAGCAGTATGGATGCGCAGTGGGTTTCCTCGAGTAATATGGATGCGCAGGGGGTTACTTCAAGTAGTATGAATTCGCAGTGGGTTTTCTCGAGAATTCTGGATGCGCAGTGGCTTTTTTCGAGAAAATTGGATGCACAGTGGGTTACCTCGAGTAGAATGGATTCGTAGTAGGTTTCCTCGAAGAAAATGCTTTAAGTAGAAGCTTTACTTCTGTCGTGTAGTCCATAACATACAATGATTTTTTATATCTCTGTCATGCCATTTTCTGCGTATTACTTCCATATCCAGTGAAAGTATACTAATGCAAAAAAAAAATTCACTTTATTCACCCCCACATTACTACCGATGTGGCATATCATCTTATGGGATTTCAAATATTATATTATTAATAATCCACGAATAAATATTTCCACATAGCGGAGTGCAAATATGGTATTTCGTTGTAAGAGACTTGGATGGGACGTCTGGATGTAAAAGTAGTGATTCCTTAGGCAGCGGTTTTTGTATTTAGTAGAGTCGAGGACCTAAAAACTGCAAAATTTCGGAATCCGGCCTACAAGAATGAAATGATCGGAAACCCTTTGCAACGTGTTTTTTATACTAACAAGTGCAAAGTTTACGATAATTGTTTATTATTACTCCCAGTCAATAATAAACATTTATGTTCGAAAACATTTGCAACTAAAACAACTGTTGCGGTTTAGTGAATTAGTTAAGGAAAAGTTCTAAATTTTGAATTCTCAATGTTTGACATCAGATTCGTTATCAGGTAGTTCTGAAATACCTAACTACTAATTTTAATGCAATTCTGATGGAATTTGAATTTTTATCACAAAATTAAATTTTGGGAAATTAAATTATCACTGGTGACTTCGCCATATTCTCGAATATTGTTGACTATAAAAATTTTGTTTCTAATTTTTGCTCACCTTATACTAGATGGCGGCGGCGGTGGTCTGATATTAATTTCATCAGGCTACGTCCTTGATGAAATTAATATGGGACCACCTTAGAGTTTGAGAAAATTTCTGGATTCATTTTTTAACTAGTTTAATTTAGCAAATTTTTTACATGTTTATATATTTTCCATCGTAAAATATTTTAAGTCCGTACTAGAACTTTCGGTAGGAATTTTAACCTTATAGAGCCTCCACGCGGGGAAAGAAAGAATACCTCAGTTAGGGACGAGTCGCCAACTCGGCTGCTTGAGGCGGTCCACAGCTCATCAATCTGTATTGGTGTAGTGTGAGATTACTAAATAAGAGTAAAAATTTTCGTCCATGTTTTGAGTTTTGATAGTAGAATTTGATTAGAAATAAACAATCTGAGAACTACTGACAGAACTTGATTACGTAATTATAACTTAGTCAGTGTACTTGGATTTCCAGCTCAAGCTTTGAACGATAAAACACGCTATTATGGCTATTGTGTTTAGTTTGCCTAAAAAGTGATATAAATTTGAATGTTGAATCGCTACAAACCTGATACCTATTTATGAAGTTTGTTTCTGTAACTATCATATAGTGCATACATCGTTTTTCTTGCATTTACTTTACTTTTACTTTAAGTAAATAGACATTTACTTTATCCATTGCGGTCAACGGCGAATTGTAGTTTATAAAGGCTATGTTCCCTTGGTTTCCTTCATACATCATGGCGTCGTTTATCTTATGTGCAGTGCAGTTTTGTCTAATTTCACTTAGAGTGGTTATAACTTTCCTACGTGTCCTTCATTTAGACAGGTAAACAGAATTGCTTTCTCGAGTGCGTCGTACTTTTCTTTATAAAACTTTTGTAGATATTTTCTTGGATAACACATCTAAAGTGTTAATCTGTGCATAAGCACATTATTCCTCTCCATTTTAGTTAAGTTTACTTCTATGCCTTTGATTTCCGATCATTAGTAACTTCTGTTTACTTAGTCATAAAAATTTGTTTATAGTTTTAATTATATGAAAACTGATGAGATATTTGTTTGTTAATAATTTAATTAAATTCGGAGTATAATAATCTAGGTTGGCCAACATTCCTTGTACTACATTTTTATGAATTACCGTTTATAATTGACTTATATGCATGTCTGTCTCTCGTTTTGTACTATACATTTTGATAAATTGTTTCGTAGAAATAAAAAAGCACTGTTTTACTTGCCCGCACTGAGATGTTTCTTTGCTCTACCAGTGTTTTATCTTTATTTGTTATTTTTAAATAGGGACTTTTATTTCAAAAGTCCCTTGATTCATTTACGTATTTTACCGTTTGATATCCCGGAGCGTGATTCATTCTCTTAGTTTTATGGACTGCTTGATTTACCTATTTACCCCAATTTACTCCCCAACCCTTCGACGGAAAAATATAATCTAGTTCGAGATCTCGTTAAAGTACATACGTATACCAAATTTCAAGTCAGTACCTTAAACGGTTCCAGAGTAATCGTGCGCACAAAAAAAGTTACAGACAGACAGACAGATTTTTTTTCGCTCAAACTTAAAATCTCGAAATTTCATGACATTCTAAGCCTATTTGAATAATAGAAATTTTCAAATTTTGTTTTGTCGTTACTGTACTTCCACTGGATGTGGAAGTAATATTTTAATTTTGGACACTAGTGGTTGGTTTTAAGGTTACTTTTAGTGATTATACCATTCACAAGAACCAAGTTCAACTATATATTGGTTTATTTTGCTTTCCTGCCTTGTTTACGGCAACGTACTGATCCCATATATGTTCAAGATAGAGTATGTGACATGGCCCCACTTTCGAGCGACTTTTTTGCAAATTACCTTTTTATCTTAATTAAGCACAAGACGGTTTTTTCTATAATTTTTCCATCTTTAAAAACCTGCATTTGGTTTTCTCATTACAGCTTTCTGTCGATTCTCCAAAGCAGTCGACCATTTTTATTAATTTTTGCTTAATAATTGCCTATAGACGCTACACGGCTTTGCCATTCTTCGGTCCCTCCGTTTCAGTACGTCGCCTCAACAAAATTTCACTGAGAGAAGATTTTTGCAGTGACAGCCAAAAACCAGGCTACAGCAGCAAGAAAATCTATTTGAATAGGCGCCAGCCAAGAATTTTCGTAGGGCAGTAAAATTCGTTTTACTGGAATTACTTTAGTGCAATAGTAAAGTTACTTTATAAAATATTATTAAAATGTTTCACCTAGCCACTGTAAATAAACTTTACTGTTATAGTAAAGAAATAGTATTGTTGTAGCAAAGATATTTATTTACTAATGCAAAGTATCTGGCTACGATAGAGTCAATTCTTTTTACTTACAGCAACATTTTTTATTATCACTCCATGGTTTTTCTAGTGCTGTAATTAACTCCTTTCTTGTTGTAGCAAAGTCACTGATTAGACAGAGCAGGAACTTGATTGGAGTAGTATCACTTATTTTTAATCGCAACAAAAAAGTTTCCTATCATTGAAAGGTTTTTCTAGTACCCCAGTTAGTTTCTTTTTTATTGCAGCATATATGCTTTCCTAATTTAGTAATAAATTAGCCTGCCTCAGAAAAGATATTCCGTCATATCAAAAAGTTTTAAATCAATAACAGTAAAATTTCTTAATTAGAATAGAATGGCCATTTTGCTATTATTATAAAGTATATCTGCTGTGGGAATAAATATTTTTTTCTGGAAAATAAACGCAGGGAGCTAAAAAATGTTTGATAAAATTTTCTCGTATAGAAACATGTTTTAGGAAGGAAAATAATTTTGTTATAAAGTCGATTTACTTTTCTATCAACTAGTCATACCTTGTCATTGACAGTTTTCATAACTACCGCACATAAACAAGCATTTGTTTTATCAAAAATATTTTTTTTTACAAAAAATATCAAAACAAGTATAAGCAATTTTTTTTTGCGTGATGGTATAAACTGCTCTGTCTCTAAAAAAATAAAAAAAATTATATTTTCCTAAATTTTGTAATTTTTTCAAGGAAATTACTTATTGAATATATATATAATTGTGGAAACTGGCAGTTATCAAGTACATAATACTAGTTGATGATAATGCAAATAAACTTTATAACAGAATAACCATTTAAACATATGTGAATTCGAGTCTGATTCCAAGAAAATTTTATACAAACAGTTATTTCTGAGCTAGATGCACATCCTCATATAGTTTCAGCAGAAAAAAATTATTCCTAAAATATAACTTTACAGAATGCACATCAATCTTGTCTAATTAAAAAATCTATATTATTAGTGGCCTTAAACTGACATAAATTTCTGTGGCAGACCAATGTTTTATTCCAGGTAATACGAGTTTTTTGCTTGTAATTTAAATTAGCTTTTAAAAAATTTTATATGCATTCGAAAAAATCAAAATAACCTAGTGAATGGTTACCTTCAAAGATTGACGCTTGTTCATATTTTCTGTTGAAATTGAAAAATGAAATTTGTAGCTCCCTCACTAGATTTATTTGCTTAATATGAAAAATAAATATTATATAATGACTAAATACTTATTCACCTTAATGAAGAATATTTTTTTTAAGGAAATAATTTTCTCCCAAACAAGATAATGAATAATGCATATTAAATTTCCTAAACATAAAACTGCAAGCGAAAAATTGGTATACCTTGAAAGGAAATTGATAACTACGGTCAAGGATTTTGTATAAATGATTAAAACCAATTAAAAAATAAACATTTATTTTCATAGGTATACACACTACACAGTACACAGCCTACACTGAAAGAAATTTCTATTATCCATAAAGAAGAATTGACTAACCCCTAAAAAATATCTGCATTAAATAGGCTCCAGCAAGACAGCTTTGTAACCACAACAAAAACGATCTTGTTAAAACGCACTTATTTACCGTTAAAAAAAGTATTTTTAATTATTTATTTGTTGCTCCAGGTTGATAGCTTTGCTATCAGGAATCAGAGCCCCATTTTAATCTTAATAAGTTCTTTGTTAGAGTTAGTAAGCTCTCATTTTTTACACCATTACTACCTTGTAAACAGAAAAAAAGCTTTTCCCGCTGCTAATAGGTGACTTTTTAACCACTAATAGGCGATTTTTTAACCACTATGCAGCTTACACAGTAATGACATCAAATACTCTTTTTTCTCCCAGTAATGCCACTTTATAAGCATTACATAAATATATACTGGACGTCGCAAAATGCTATTCTTGCCATTAAAAAAAAAAATTGCTACTATAGAAAGAATTTTTGCAAGGAGTGTGCACGAGGGTGGTCCAAATCCGAAAAAAGTAAGAACGTATTTTTTTGTTTTTTAAAAATTTGATTTTAAATGGTGCCTATGGAGACATGAAGTTTCCCATTTAAATTGCTTGGGGAAAAATCACTTCTTGGGATTTTTTGAATAATTGTTCAGGGTTAGGGAAAATTTTGCATTAAACTTATAGGAATTGGAGAGGACTATCCAACGAAGAATTTGATGTATATACATACCGCCCCTAACACACCTCCTGAAATCTACCTCTAAATAAAAAAATGTAGATTCACCAGGTAGTTTTCGGAGCACCGTGGAGGTATGTTAGGGGCGACAAACCCATATGTATATACATCAAATTCTTCGTTGGATAGTCCTCTTTAAGCTATAATAGTTTAACGCAAGATTTTCCCTAACCTTGAACAATTATTCAAAAAATCCCAAAAAGTGATTTTTCCCCATGCAATTTAAATAGGAAACTTCATGTCTCCATTGTCCATAGGGACCATTTAAAATCAAAATTTTGAAAAACAAAAAAATACGTACTCTAACTTTTGACTTGTAAGAAGACATAATAACATAAAACCAAAGAAGTTTGTTATGAAAATTCTCTGCATAAAACCTTTCATACAACTGTTTCACCAAATGTCGAATTGCTCACTGGCGTGCAGATGCAACGGCGCGCATGGGCATCATGACAAATACTCAATTGCGCTTGCGCCACATGTAAAAGTAAATAAGTAAAATGCTAGGATCAGTAAACCCATCTTTATAGTCAACAGATGGCTTACCAACCGTAGGAATGTGCACTTTAACCATTGAGAAGTCAACTTTAACTAAAGCCACTTATTTACCGTAAGAAACTATTTAGTTACCACTAATGAAAAAAAACTTAAAAAAATATTTTAGCTAGTTTAAGTAAGTGCTGTTATTGGGACAAACAGTCAAAGATTTACCGTTATAAAAGCTCATTAGCAAAACGGTTTTTCTTATGGTTAGATGATGATAATGTAGAGCCAACAAAAAAAATAGTTATAATAATGCAGATCATCTTAGCAAAACATTCTATTTGGTCGATTTCTTTCAGTGTAGTAATATCAACCTTTAAAAGTAAAAAATATATAAAACGTAATCATCATCTACTTTCATAATTCGTTTGCCACTTTTAGTTTTATAAAAAATCCACAGAGTTATTTGAATTTGTTATAATTTGTTATAACTATAATTTTGAGAATGATAAACAAATTTAAAAAATACAATCTAAATAAACATAATTTTTTTTTCTCGAGTTGATGCACTCAAACAATAAGCGATTAAAATTTCGAAACCTTTTCTTATTTTTAACCTTTAAATAAATATTTTACTTTAAAATTTGTCACGAATGATTAGTTCAATAACGGGCATAGTTCCATCAACTTTCGTTCTTTGTGCATTATTACGTTATATTTCTTAAATTATCAAAAAAGGCAATTTTTAGTGGTTTTTATTTTTTTACAAATTAACAAATTATCAGAAAGTTTCTTCATATGCCTAGTCGTGAACAGTTTGATATTTTTATTTTTACGATAGGATTACTAAGATCGGAGATAATAAGGAAAATAACAGAGAATTTCAGTGCTGGAAAATAAATTGTTAAAATTTTACAAGAAGCAATGGACGGATTTAATACAAAACTGCTCGTAGCACTTGTTATACCTACAACAAATTAAAACAATAAAATTGCTGAAGGTAGAGAATTCCTTATTCATCTATTTTGATCCTTAATTTGATTCTACTACCACTAAAAAATTGCAACGAGAACCAGACCGTTTTCTAAACATAAAAGTTAACCTCTCCAAGTCACACGCACGACCTGATACGAAGGTACCTAAAAACATTAATATGGCGTCTTATAGGGCAGTTATGATGAGATCGTCTTATTAAAATTGATAATAGATACCGCGGTTTAAAAAACCAAGAGCAAAAGCAAACGACTTACCAAAGTCTTTATAAAAATAATACACTGCACAATATCTACACAAATACTTCTAGAAATGACTAAATGCATGACGCAGAGTCAACGTAAACACCATCAGCGCAGAATGGAAACAAATTGCACGAGAGAAACAATTCGTGATGTTCCGCCTGAATAAAAGTTGGCCGATTGTGCCCGAATGGTGTTCTGATTATCTATCTCAGCAAAGAACTTTGCAATTGTAGCAAAATTTTTATTTATCACAGTTAAACTATTCTTTGCATATTCTTCTTTATAATGGTAGCTAAATGATCTACTGCTATAGTAAAGCAACTAATAAAGACTGAAAAGTACTTTTTAAGGGCTAATATACACACTCAGTAAAGTGATCTTTTCTGAGGTAGTGAACAGATATTTCTAAATTAAATAAAATTATGGCTATTCTAGCTAAAAAAATCGTAGCAAAGAATTTATTTCTGGAGATTTTCTCAGTGTTCATTGTAATTCTTTCGAATGATTCCCAATTTTCCTACGTTTAAAAAATACTTTGAAAAGATAAAACTCGACGCACTTTCGAATTTTACGCCTTTTGGGCAAGTGAAATTTTGGCGTACTTTTGAATTGTGCGTCTTGTCGTGTCTTAGGTTTTAGCGAACGTGCATGAATGAGTCCTTCTGTGTCAATCTTTGGCGCTGATGCCTTAAATATGTTTAGTCAAGCTCTAAATTGTCTTTTAGTAAATTTTTCCCAAATCGAAGTTTTTACTTATTCTTTGACTTAGGTCGATTCTGGGAGGTTATACGGAAAATTTATCAGTAGGTTATCCCCACCGAAAGGAGTTAAAAAATGAAAAAATAAAAAAAATTTGATCAAAAAAATTACTTCATTTTTTGTAGAAATGCGCCGCCAATGACTTTAACCAGTCTGACGTAACGCAGTAGAACCATATCATCTCCCCTCCCCCTTTATCAGACTTGGGATTGACACTATTGACAGCAAAGCTGGAGAGGAGAGAAGTGACTTTTTTATTTTAATCAAATCATACTACAAAAATAGCGAAATAAGTCGAAAAGACATTGGTCCTATGCTAGTGAATTCTACAACAACAAGTAGATATATGAGATATTTGCTTAAACCTGTCAATAATACAAACCAAACTTCGGCGGTGCTTTGTACCTGCCGGTGTCCTGATTGTTCGACCGAAAGCAAAAAACGCGGCACTTTGACCGCACCTGCCAGCTTAACTTTTTATGCCAATTAAAGAAATGTAAATATCTTCGATATGTTCTTTCATAAGTAAGTTCATCGCCCTATTACTGACCAGAGACAAGTAACAGAAGCGTATCTTTGCAAGTTTTAATGCAACAAAAATTACTAAATTACCTCGGATTACTCTAAAATTTTGCAGGGACTTTCACACATAGAAGACTAGTACACCATTTTATTTTTCGCATGTCATGGTAAATCATCCTGTATAACAATAGCACCTTGTAGGTGAGGTTGTAAACAAGATGGCATATTTTTGAGCTGCTGTGAACAATACATCTGCGATACTAGGAATTGATGTTTTTTCATAATTGGCCTCTGAAGATACAATGAAATTCTAAATTTTTAATAAAATATTTTAATGATTACTAAACGTTTTATTTTCTGTGGTATAGCAGTGTAAAAGTCATGTCATGTCGTCATGAAATATTATTTGTTTTAGCAAAAAATAGGACCTACAATAAATTAATGGTTCTATTTGCTATTGTTCCAACTTCTAGAATTTAGTTAATAACAAACTAAATAAAACCTTGTCTTGATTTAATTACTTAGGGGTGACTAAATATAAAAGCGGAAACCGTTTAATCCCTACAATTTACAGAAGATCACGAACCGATTCTTCAATTCTGTAATTTATAAGAGACGGTAAATAGAAACTAATATTAGTCGGAGAGCAGCCAATCTGTAGGAAGCATTTTAAAAGTAGTCTATACAACTCGCGAACACCCACCTAAAAAACAGATGATATTATGTAAAATGACCTTCTGGATTTGATTTTTGAGTTCGCCCGTTAATTTGAGATTGCCAAATAGGTCAATTCGCAAATTTTTTGAAAAATTTTAAAATTATGTGTTAATTTTTGTTTTTCACATAACACATCATATCTTTTTTATTTTAATTCCGATTTAGACCAATATTTTACACATTATCCCTCCAATATTCTTGGACAGGCTGACGGCAAAGAATATAGTGTAACTAATAATATAGTGCCTAAAAAATATATAATTACCCTCTATTGTCGCGTTTTTTTAAAATTTACATTGAAAAATACCCGATCGAGGTAACTTTTTTATTTTTAAAGAGAGAGTTATAGTATAAACGAGAAAAATGTTCCATATACTTTAAACAAACTTTTTTATAAAGAGATTTTTTTGAAATTCGGCTCATGTAACGAGATGACGCTGTTGAATGCGGCCGCGCAACTCGTCCGCATTAATTTAAAGCATAATTTCTGTTAACGTCGCCCATCTGTGGTGTCGTTTAAGCGATCAAGTGAGTCTACGGATTATTTAGTTTCTATTTGCAATTAAATGTTATAAAATTATGTAGATAATCTCGAAACATACACATTAAAAAATATATTTTCATTAATTATAACAGCAAGTGGGTACGAAAGATTACATTTTCCTTCGCATACACAACTTATGTTACATTGCACGTTTGCTTTGCTACACTTGCATCTTGTAGTACAGTTATATAATTTACATTTACAAAATGGAGTTAACTCAATAAAATTGGGTTTTGGGCTTTTTGAAATCATCTTTGGAAATAAGATTTCCTCCTTTAGGTACCATCCAAAATCTAAAACATTTGGAATTCTGGGCTTAATTTGGTAGGCTGTCTTGTAAATAGCACATTGCAGAAATGTCCTTTTTACTTTTATTCTCTGTACTAGGATTTACAATTTCTGATTTTCTTTTATAAGCAGTTCGGGTATACAGTCTTCTACATTGTGCATGGTAAACTGGATTTAGTGATAAAAATAAATGTTTTCTGTTCTAAATATTGTTTTAGAGCCACAGAAATGTCATCGCATTTTGCATTTGATCGGTACATTTCTAAAACCGTAATTATCGCTCGCAGACAAAAAATTTTCATACCATTGTGTTAGTGAACGAATTCTGAACAACTTTCGAAATGTCCGTCTGTCCGTCCGTCACGTTTCTTGTAAGCACGATAACTGAAGAAAGAAAATTCCGATTGTACTGAAATTTGGACAGTAAATTAGTGTTAATAAAAATGTTATTACTTAATGATTTAAATTTGAAAAAAAAAATTTTTATTTTTATGTTTTTGTAATTGAATTTAGAAATCTGGTGAAATGATATTTCATTTCAATATCTAAATATTTATATATTTTACAAATATACATTTCATAATGTAGGTAATATACAACCGTGAAAATATGATTTTGGCTTGTGTCTTATAATATAAAAACCGCTGCCCAAGGAATCACTACTTTCACATTCAGATTCTCTATCCAAGTCACTCACAACGAAAAAACTTTGTATGTGAAAATAATTGTTTATGGAACTTTAATAATATAATATTTGAAATCCTCTACCCCAAAAACCCATAAAACGATACCCCACATCGGTAGTGGGGAGGGAGGTGGTGATAGGGGGGGTGATAGTGGGGGTGGATGAAATAAAAAAAATATTTTGGGGTTTCTGGTTCCTGTACATACACTAAATCACAATTTTTTTTCATCCCCTTTAATAAGGGGGTGGGGGTGGTAATGGGGGTGGCTAATGCCAAAAATTTTTTGAGACCTTAGCTTCTCTTGTATATACTAAATACCAATTTTATGGACTCTTACCTGCTTGATTGACCTATTTACCCCAAATTTACCCCAATTTACCCCCCAACCCTTCGACGGAACAAGATGAAAATATAATCTAGTTCTAGATCTCGTTAAAGTACATATGTGTACCAAATTTCAAGTCAATATCTTAAACGGTTCCAGAGTAAACGTGCGCACAAAAAAAAGTTACAGACAGACCGACCGACAGACAGACAGACAGACAGAAATTTTTTTCGCTCAAACTTAAAATCTCGACGTTTCATGACATTTTAAGCCTATTTGGACAATAAAAATGTTTAAAATTTTTTTTGTCGTTACTATACTTCCACTGGACGTGGAAGTAAAATTTACATTATTTTACGTGTAAGGTGGTGGTGTAGTTCTTTTGATTCGGAATCGAAACCCAAATGGGATTTGGTATAGTTTTCTTACCAAGTCTTTTACCAACTAAGATCGTACTATAAAATTAAAAATGTCTAAAAGTAACATTATTTACAAAAAACTGCGAAAAGTATCCTATTGAATGTATAATAATTATATAAAAATTCAGTGAACAGGCGAAGAGTACGTTTTTAGCTTGTTTCCTTTGATTTCCTATCCGAGTAATTATAATTTATTATGCCAAACTATGTGTTTATAACGCACTAAATATAAGGACTGAGACAAAAAGCACTTTCAACTTAACATAAATGGACACTGGAAAATAATAATCACCCGGCACGTGTCTGCGTTTAGCTCTAGATGCGATTGCGGCCGATTCATAGTAGCGCGCATTCGTTCGGACGCTGAAACAATCAATATTTCGATAAGGGAGCAAAATTGCAAAAAAAACTTCTTATAAAAGATTTTATTTAGTTCATTCGGAACATTTTCTTCGGTTATAGTAGGCACCTAACTTTAAAAATAAAAAAGATACCTCGATCGGACATTTTACTCTGCAAATTTTAAAGATTTTGCGTCAAAGAAAAGTTGTTATTTTTTTTTTGCCAACTAATTATTTTTTAGGTAAAGTTTTTTACTTTCAACATATCAAAGAATAGTTAGAGAATATTATGTAAAAAAATTAAAAAATTCTGAAGTAAAATAAAAAATATATGACGTGTTATATGAAAAACAAAAAATAACACATCATTTTTATTTTTTTTAGAAAATTGCCAATTTGGTCATTTTGGCAATCTCAAATCAATGGGCGAATTCAAAAATCAAGTTTAGCAGGTTATTTTACATCAGATTACCTATTTTTTAGATGGGTGTTCGCGAGTTGTATAGAGGGTGTCGAATTCGGAGGGTCTGGTCTTCCACTATATCTATATTTAGAAAGAATCGTTAAAATTTTTCGAATATCAGTAATTCACCGCATAAAAATAATGTGTTTTTAATGTTTCGACTTGTACAATTGAGTTACTAACCTATGTATATATTAATAGAAGGTTGTACTTAAATTTATCAGAAAGCTTTTGTCTGGAGTAACGAAAGTAAACAAAAATAAAAATAATCACTTACATGCTATTTCATTTTGTAATTTATAGATGTCGACAATTAATAATACTTATTGTTTGCATTAAATTGCCATTTCATTTATTGTAATAAGAAATTTAATGTAATAACGATTTTAAAATAAAAACAAAAAAAAAGATCATTAAAAGTTTTAAATAAAATTTCACCGTCACCTAATTCAATTCAATTCAAAAAGTATTTATTTATAATTATGTTTACAAATATGCTCCAGAATCGGATCCCGGTTTAGAGCCGACCGCCAACCACCGTCACCCGGTTAATTGACCTTATAGGCCAGTCGGAATAGATGGAAAAGGGACCATTTTACGAAATATCGTTTACCCGCAATTTTATTTTATTAAAGTATAGTTTGGGATGTCCACAAACATATGCCAACTATCTGCATGCGTGACAGGTGGGGCAACACACTTTACAATTCAAAAAACCTCAATTTCTAGCCATTTTTCGCTTTATTTGCAATTTAACTCGTAAATGAAGCATTGTTCGAAAATGTGTCAAAAGATAGAAAAGTTGAGAAAATTGATTTTCAACATTTTATTATTCTTGATATTTTCCCAGAAATTCTTCGTTTAAGAGCTACAGACGAAAGAACAATGCTGCTTTGTTATCCTTTGATTTTTTTTTAAGTGAATGTAATAAATATTAGTACGAAATATATCATCGGTATAATGTAAATTATATTTAAATGCCCAATTTACAGTTGAAATAAAATATATTTACACTCATTTATAATTTACATGTTAAACAGAAAAAAATAATAATAAAACTTTTCAGGTATTGAGGTATTAAAATGATGGGAAAATAAATAAACAAATACATATTTTCGCAAACATACTATTTATATTATGCATAATACAGTGTACATGCGTTTCATATATAACTTAATAGAAGAGAATAGAATAGAATAAATTTATTTAACAAATTGTTCTACTAAAAACTGAAACATTATGATAAATGAACTAAGCCCCCACATTAAGTGCATATTTATTTTTTTGTGTGCCCAATGCACGCTCAAGTGCTCTATTGTTTTTGAACAAAATCGATCGGTAAATAAAAATGTTATTAATGATTTAAATTTGAAAAAATTTTTTTTGATTTTTATGTTTTTGTAATTGAATAGAAATTTGGTGGATTGATATTTCATTTTAATATCAAAATATTTATATATTTTACAAATATACATTTCATAATGTAAGATACAACCGTGAAAATATGATTTTAGCTCGTGTCTTATAATGTAGAAATTTACAATTTACAATTTTTACGTGTAAGGTGGTGATGTAGTTCTTAATTGGAATTAATTCGGAATCCAAGGGTCCCAGGTTCGAAACCCAAATGGGGTTTGGTATGTTTTTTTTATTTTTACTTTATTTTACACTGACTCTTTTACCAACTAAGTTCGTACTATAAAATTAAAAATGTCTAAAACTAACATTATTTACAAAAAACTGCGAAGAGTATCCTATAGAATGTGTAACAATTATATAAAAAGTTCACTGAACAGGCGAAGAGAACGTTTTTAGCTTGTTTATTTTCCCATCGTAAAATGATAGGAAAACAAATAAACAAATGCCGAAATACCTGAGAAGTTTTATTATTATTTTTTTCTCTTTAACACTTTAACATGTAAATTATATATATAGATCTCTAAATATATTTTACTTCAACTGTAAAATGGACATTTAAACATAATTAACATTATACCGATGATATATTTCGTGTTAATATTTATTATATTCACTTTTAAAAAAATCAAAAGATAAAAAGCAGCATTGTTCTTTCGCCTGTAGCTCTTAAACAAGGAATTTTTTGGGAAAATGTCAAGAGTAATAAAATGTTCAAAATCAATTTTCTCAACTTTTATATCTCTTGATATATTTTCGAACAATGTTACGAGTTATTTCGCAAATAAAGCGAAAAATGACAAAAAATTTACGATTTTTGAATTTTAAAGTTTGTTGCCCCACCTGTCACGCATGCGGATAGTTGGCATATGTTTATAGAGATCCCAAACTATACTTTAAAAAAATAGAATTGCGGGTAAACGACATTTCGCACAAAAAAACTGTTCCGACTGGTCTATTATTACCTAATATCGATATTGAAATCTGTTATAATACGTTTGATTTCGTATAAGTTGTTTTTACATGAACCACAGTTTCGATATTAAGGTCTCTTTTTTTGGTATTAGTCACCCGAATTACCAACCCCGTTATTAAAAGGGTGAAAAAAATAAAATTTTGATTTAGTGTGTGTACAAGAACCAAAGGCCTCAAAAACGTTTTTTTACTTTTATTTTTGCGAGCGATTCCTAGATTAGGGAATAAAAAGGAAAATAGCAGAAAATTTCAATGTTGAAACAAGAATTGTTTAAATTTTACAAGAAGCAATGGACTAATTTAATCCAAAACCTCTCATAGTACTTAATTATTATGCCTACAACAAATTAAAATATTAATAAAAATCTCTTATTTATCTATTTTGATGCTTAATTTGACTCCACTAGGTGTACAAATTTTTATGAACTATAGTTAGTAAAATTTACACTTTTAACCGTCATTTGATAATTAATTAGGAAGACAACACAACAAATAACATATTACTATGTTTTTATACAACTTTATAGCACCTTGCACGTTACTGCATTTCAATACTCAGCGTACCATTTTAAAATGATTCGAAAGGAAAAAGAATATACAAAATAAATTGAAAGATATACTAATTTTGCGGTTATTAGACTATCTTGAATAGAACGGGCTATTAAAAACATGTTAAATGCAAATAGGATTAGAGATATTAATGGGGGTATTCTTGGTAATATTCTTTGCATGCTAAATTCGGATGAACCATGATTTATGACGGGGATGACGGAATTATATAAATGAATCAAATAGTATAGCTTATGTATCATTTATTTATAATGTTTTGTGATATTCAGAAAAAACTCTTGAATAAAAAATTCCTGTAGATTCTAGTACGTTTAATTTAAACGATTTTTCTTGATCATGATAACAGAATTAGAAGTACTTGAGGAGGCAAGAGAATAGCTTTCCTAGTCGAATAAAAAATTTAACCGGCTTCAAAAATGTCGCTAGAAATTATGAAATAAAATATCTACATTAGGTAATAAAGTACAATTAACTGGGCGACGGTAGTATTTTATTGCATAATTTTTAGCGGCATTTTTGATGGCGATTCAATTTTCTTTTTCAACAATTTTTTTTCAAAAATTATTTTGTTTTCAGCTTTATTAGTGGCCTCATTGTTTAGCTTCTGCACACTAAAATATCCGTCGTTGTGACATTTTAAGCATTAACATTAGCAGTCCAATCAACGAAGGAAAAATAGGGGAATTAATTCGAGTAGTTGCCAATTTTTGTATAGTTGTCGGCGGGACTGCCCTGAACAACATACAAAAAGTCCTGACCGGTGGGAGGTGTTGGGGGGGTGTGGGGTAGTTTAAAGACCGCCTTTTCACGTTTTTCTTGCATAACTCGAAAACTACGACGTCTAGCGAAAAGTATACAAAATTAAACTAGAAAAAATTTTCTACAAATGTTCCTATTCATTTTTTACGTATGATCAATACTTTACGAGATACAGAGAGTGGAGAAATCGCGTTTTAATGACATAAATGAAATTTTAACACTAAATGAATTTAAAACTAACAGAAAACTATATTATTAACAATAACGAACATTATCTTAAATCTAAACATTTTAAAAGTCATCATCATCGTCGTCGTCGTCTAATGGTACACGTACCATGGCAAGAGCCGCACACCAATGAGCATGGAGTGCCGGCTTTTTGGCAACCACAGCGTCCCCCACACCCAGTAGAACATCGGCAAAAGATTGAGTTCAAGATCGCTTCAGGAGCTACTAGTTCTTTGGTGGTAACCGGGATTAGCGATCCATTTTCCCCTCGGTTCCATCCCCACTAGTTCGGGGATAGGGGGTTGTTGAGCTATTGCTGTATCTGTAAGTAAGTAAGTAAGCGAACCGCTGTAAGTAACAAGAAATTTTGTAAAAAAAACAGTTAATATACCTGCAAATAAACTCTGAGAGAGTGTTGTTGCGCAACCCCTTTGGTTGGTGGCAGTGTGGCTAGATCAGGTTTTGGCTTGGTGGATGATTTTAGGAACGCAACATATCGATGTTTATTTAAGTCTCGCTCATCTGCAGTCGCTTGGTAAATCGCTAAAAACATCTTATCATTCCATTTTACGCAGTGAAGCAGGAAAGAAAGAAAGACGTGAAAATGTGACCTTTAAACTAGCCCCCGCACCCCCCCCCCACTGGTCAGGACTTTTAGTATGTTGTTCAGGACACTCCTCCCAACAACTGTACAAAAATTGGCCACTACACGAATTATTTCCCCTAATCGGCCTTCATTTAATATCAAACTTTCATTTTATACCATTACGTATTGAATTATGCAGAGTGAGAGGGAAATATGCGTTTATGTTCGGTTTATTCTAAATATTTAAAAAATCATAAATGGTACAATTTTTAAAATTGTTTCAGATACTTCTCATTGCTCTAAGGAATACAACCTTATACTGTTTTTATCATAAACTTTGTATATAGTTAAATGCCATACTCTAATAATGAAATTAGGAACTGTTTTCATTGACAAACTACGATATTCAAGTCCAACAGAAATTTACAATAAAAAATATATCTAAGTACTTGTATTCGTTAGAATAATGGCAATTATTTAAAACAGTTTTAAAGAATATGCTATGTTCGGTTTTTTAATTATTTATAATAAACCTAAAATAAACGCATATCTCCCTCTCACTGCAAAATCCTGATGATGAATCATAATTTTTAAAAATTCACGATTTTTCCACCCTCTCCATAACCTCGTAAAGTATTGATTCTACATAAAAAATGAATAGGAACTTATTTGTAGAAAATTTTATCTAGTTTAATTTTGTATAAGAATACTTTTTCGCTAGAGGTTGTAGTTTTCGAGCTATTCAAGAAAGACCTTTAAACTTTATGAAGTCGGTTAAAAACTGTACTTGTGTTTATTCAACGATTATTGGGGGGGGGGCAATTCTTTTGTGAAAATGAAATCTGTTCGTTTTTTGTTTACCACACATGATAAATGTATATGGCTGGATATACTTTTTAGATGGAAAATTGCAATAAAAGAAAAATGCATTTTACAAAAATGAACGAAATGTAACTTTAAAATAATATAAAAAAATGATCTTTGTCACCATTTACGATTAAAAAGCTACAATTTTAAAACCTGCTGTTGTTAATGGTTATAGATCATTTGCACCACCAGAAATTAGAAAAATATACGTTGCAGCGAGGATTCAAATAAATACTCGTCACAGCATGCTTCAAATTACGATTCCGTAGTAATCGTAGGAAGATTTTCCCTCCTCCACACACAAAGAAAACTGACATGCCCACTTTACAGCGCATTGAAGTGTAAACTATTATTCGGAAATAAAAATTAATAAGACAAAGCTATAAGTTCTTTCCTGCTCTAAAATTTTCATGTAGAACAATTTTCTCGCAGGAATTACCCATATCGAAAACCGCGAGCCGCGCCCTCATTCCAAACTTTCTTTCGCAATAAACAAAAAGCTATCAGTTCTATGAAAAAAAAGTATAGCACATAAAACGAAAAATCTTACCCCCTTTAAGACTCCGTACATGTTTTTTATGTAGCCTCAACAGAAGCCGAGATATTTGGAAAAAACCGTTCCTAATCATTTTTCCAAGATGGCGAAACGTGCCGACAATTCACCAATACACTCACCAATGACGTAAAAACGTAAATTTAAGGTAACCCTCCGGAATTCCTCAGCCTTTCAAGCCGAACGGAATTCAAAATTCCCCGTACCCGTGGTCTAAGCAGGTATGACAGTTCAGGCTATGCGCACTCCTACTATTTTTCTGTCTTAAGTTTCCATTACGTCGCTGTGTCGCTACTTGTACTTGAATCATACGATGGCTGCGCAAATCTGTATCTTACCCGACTATCACTACCTTCGAGCATATAGGGGAGAATAGATCAATTTTACAACAATGCGTATATTTGTTCTCAACACATATGGGCAAGGGACGCGAGAGGCGTAGTAAACACCCACAAAACACAATAGAACACGAAAGTAAACAATACGCAAATTATACTAAACGCCATATTAGAGAGCATCCCCTACCGAACACATTCTTAGTACCAGTCAAGAGAATCGGGTATTAATAATTTCTTGTTTACAGTTGTGGGCCGAATAAACAAACAGCCATTTAGCGATCTCTATTTTCCTCTATATCTTCTATATCCTCGAAGGGCACTACTTTCAGCTTTCAGTTGTCATGCCATTATTGTTTACATATGTGTGCTAATCCGTTTGCTTATTTGTAAATAACATGAGTTTCCAATAAAATTGACAAAAAACGACGCTGTTCTGTTGAATATTAAAAACTATGATATTGTGTTGTTCTAACACGAGGACGTGAAAATGTATATTGATTTGTAAAGAACGTGGCTCCCAAGAAATTGACTAAAAACGACTGTGGTATTATTGAATTTTAAAGACTGATGAGTTCTACGTGTTGTGTTTCTACTTCTAAACGACGTAAAAATGTATATATTAAATGCATATCATTTAATTGTATTACAGGTATTTTGATACATTAGTTACTTTAACACTTTAGTTATTTCAACGCAGCTTCAACATCTTCATACTTTTGTAATAATTTTACTTACGTTACTTTTTAAATGTATTTTTAAATGTTATTGCATTTATTGTAATGATTTTCCGTTAAGTTAATAAATGATCAATTTCTAGTTTCGAAATGACTTATTTAATTTTAAGCCCACCATTAAACTATAAAAGTTCTTTGACAAAGATCTTTTATAAAAGATATTTTATGAGTAATTTGATAGATATTTTATCTCATGAAATATCTTTTATAAAAGATTTTTGTCAAAGAATCTTTATAGTCTAACTAGCTGACCCAGCAAACGTTGTTTTGTCATATAAATTATAAATTTTTGTCCAAAAAATAAAAATAAAATTTCTGAATAGGGCCACCCATATCACCTAGGGGTATAAAAAATAGCCTACGACCTATTCTCAGACCTACCAAATATACACCAAAAATTTCATAAAAATCGGTCAAGCCGTTTCGGAGGAGTTCGATAACAAACACTGTGACACGAGATTTTTATATATTAGATGATGTCCTAAGCAATTTGTTTGAAAATCGTTTAAAATTCCCTGCCTGTATCAAAAAGGCGGAAATACAGCGCTGTCTGCGACGTAATGTTTGCAGTTTGAAAAATACTGAGAGTTTCCTATCTATATGTAATATATAAGTCTTTAATCTATGTGACAGTTGTTCAATCATCGGGAAATAAAAAGCTAAAAGTTCAGCTTAGAAAATTATCGTTACGTCAGTCGAGGACCAGTCACTAATACACATCATAAACTGCGATACATGAAAATCTATGTGGGATAAGTTATTGCCAGTATGTGAACAGCGATTTGAGGCAAGAATACATACAACAACAATGCAAAAAAGAATGATCGTGATGATATGGCTACTCATATTTCGAAAATTCAAGATCTTGCTTATCGCTTAAGAACTTTTAGAAAAAATTTCTCAGATTCAGTGATAATGACCAAGATTTTGATGACGTTACCAAAGCAGTATAATCTTTTCGTTAGTGCATGGGATTCTACTCATCATGATGAACATACAGGACCCCATTCTCATCTCATCAATAGTGAATCTAGATATGAGATTACATAATGTACACGGCGCATTGACAGCCAAAAAACCAAAAAAAACGTTTCAACAGAGGACATTCAAAATTTGGTAATAAAAGTTTGCAAAACCAGGTAAATGTTTTAAATATTATAAAGAAGGTCATTGGACGAGAAAATGTAGGGGCGGTAAAAGTCGTGACAATACCGAGCTACATCGTGAGGAAAAAAGCGAAATATTGGCAGTAGTTTCGGATAAAAAAAGGAGATGCCGATTCTTGGTATCTTGACTCTGGTGCCACTGACCACATGTCAAATTAACGCAACTGGTTTATAAATTATGAAGTGTTTTCAAGTCAATTTTCTGTGTACATTGGTGATGGAAATAATATACCAGCATATGGAAAAAGGAATATAAATATTCTAGCCTTTGATGGAGACACTTGGAATGGAAAACACTTGTCGTTGGAAAATTACGATTACCATTTCCAAGAAGTGAATCAGCTACATTCAAGATAGGAGATTTGGTACATGCTGACGCCTGCGGGCCCATTCAAGAAAGCTCAATTAGGAACTCAATATATTTTCTTCTATTGAAGACTATTCACATTGGAAGACTGTATATTTCTTGTAGCAGAAGTCAGAAACTCCCACTTGTATTGAAAACTTCCTGAAGAAAATCCAAAAACAGGTTGCAAATGGAGTAAAAATTCTAAGGACAGATAATGGGCTGCAATTTGTAAATAATGAAGTGCAACACATAACATTCAGAAATGGTATCACATATCAAAGAACAGTGGCTTATTCTCCAGAACAAAATGGGTCAGCTGAGCGTGAAAACAGAACTGTGGTTGAGGCTGCAAGGACAATGCTACATGCTAGCGGAATACCACTTAAACTTTGGGCCGAGGCCCTTAATACAGCAGTAACTGTATTAAATCAAACAGGTACAAGTAGTGTTAAAGATAAAAAACTTTGGTTTGGTAAGGAAACAAACATCTTGAATCTAAGGATTTTTGGTGAGCAAGTAAAAACTTATAGGGACGTCATATTTACTGGAAAACTTTCCAACGATGTTATTCATGTAAAAGAAAAACAATATGTAAAAGACTTATACTTTTGTAAGAATTAATGAAATTCAACGGGAAGAAATGGATGTTGCACAGCATCAAGCGAACCTTATAGAACATGTTGAAGAAAGTATTACACAAGATGAACAAGAAGTCGAGGAAGAACTTCATGATGTAGGAGACACATGTTCTTTACAAAACAATCAGGATGAACCTGATCCAGTCCCTACACATCAAACAGAACGTAATTTGAGAGATAGAATGAAATTATAATAATCAGAACGTCTCAAATATTTTGATGTTAATGCTGCCATCGTCAATGAATATTACGAGCCAACATTATATGATGATGCACTCCTGTGCGAAGATTACAAGAAGTGGATTGATGTTATAAAAGAGGAAACTAGTTCTCTGGAAGGCAACGATTCGACGAACTTTTAGGCAACGGCTAAAATGACAAGACAGGGCAAAGGATAAATGACATCAAATGAAATATGTACGAAATTAGTTGTAAGGATTGTAATTAGAAGTATGTTGGACAAACAAAACGTCAAATTTTAACAAGATTTAAGGAACATATGGGCTCACTTCAAAAGTGGAAAAATTAAAAATCTAGTGTTGCCCAATATCTCTTTAATAACAATCATAGAATAGATATCACTATTCACTAACTTAAGATTAATTAGAAATATAACAAATAACAAACAGCTAGATGCTTTTGAAAGCTTAGAAATTGCAAAATATAAAAATAGTATGAATATAGTGACAAGGTCACAAAATTGGTTGAGTGCGTTCAATTTTAGTATAAATATAATATCATTTTCAGTTATACTTTAGTTTTAATCGTCTTTAGATGATGCCAACATGGTTGGCGAAACGTGCGTCCCGTAAAAGTATTCAAGTGTTTAGGTGTTTGTGGAAACTACTTCGGAGATATTATGGTAAATACTAAATATTAAGCACAGTTTACCTCAAACTTGCCATCTTGAAAGAAAGAAAATGAAGTCCGTCATCATGACCCAAAAGCTTTGTCTATCATTTACGTCATGAATCACTAAACTCGGTTAAAAAGTAAAAAAGTTATAATCAATTAAAAAATTCCTGTCGTTAATGGCCCACCCAGCACTCTGGAAGCAAAGCTTCTGACAGAAAAGTTTCCCTGAATAAAAAGCCTCATGTCCTTTGTTAATCCGATGTTTTAATGCATCATCAAAAACGACTTGCTTCGCATATAAATTCAACATTTTGCGGCTTCTGGATTAGAAGCGGTAAATTTATCCTGAGTCGTAAAATCGAGCACTTATTTGATGACATATTTATGCGCGTACATAAACATATAAAATAAATAACGCTTAAACTTCTAATAAATATATGCAACTAATTTCATTTTTGCTCCATTTTCGACATAGATAGTTAAATGAATTTTTCTAGTGCTGATGTTTCTTGGACATTTGATAATTTATGATTCTGCCGTTAAATTTTTGACAAAACTACTAATACGTATAAATGAATATTTCAAAGGAATAGGGGTCATTGTACTTTATAGGAGTTAATTGCCCTTTAATACTTTCTGTTAGCTTATTAACATAAAACATAGAACTCACATAATTTTAGTGTAGTGCACTTAGATTTTGACTAGGATATCTATACGACCTGAAATTTTATTGTAATTAAAAAACTCGAACCGCCTTCAAAAAAATACCTCTAAAACCGCAGCCCAAGGAATCACTACTTCCACATCTAGATTTTCTATCCACCAAGTCTCTCCCAACGACAAAATTTTGTATGTGGAAATAATTGTTTATGGAACTCTAATAATGTAATATTTGAAATCGTCTACCCCAAAAAACCATAAAACGATATCCCACATCGGTAGTGGGGTGGGGGTGGTGATAGGAGGGTGAATGAAGTAAAAAAATATTTTGAGTTTTTTTTGTTCTTGTACACACACTAAATAACATTTTTTTTCATTCCCTTTAATAATGGTAATAGTGGGTAAAGGGGGAGGCTAATGCCAAAAAATTTTTGAGACCATAGCTTCTCTTATATATACTAAATGCCAATTTTATGGACACTTACCTGCTTGATTTACCTATTTACCCCCCATTTACCCCATTCGACGGAATAAGATGAAAATATAATCTAGTTCCAGATCCCGTTAAAGTACATACGTGTACCAAAGTGTCTCGCCGGTTAACTATATGGAATTGGGCCCAGCGGGTTATTGAGCTATTCATTCACATGCTTATGACTAGGAATGTTCAATGAAATATATAATAAACCTCTATCCCCTATATTACCAGAGTTATGGGTTAACAACCCTCAACCTGAAAATTATTTTTTTTTCAAAACTGTTGAAGATAATTAAATGAAATCAATAGGAGACGTTGATATAAAACAGCTTTATATTTTACATTTTTTTTACATTCCTATTACATTTAGTATATTAAAAAAATATTTTAATTTTTGAGAGTGTTGTTATTATATCAACCCCTTGACCAAAAAGATATCTATTATTTGACACTGACATAATTATCGTGTGTAAAAATTACTGCAAGGTCAGATTGGTGGAAGGTGCTTAAAAAAAATGTAAACCTAGGTAATGAGCAATACACACACAAAAAATTCAAGTGCGTTCAAGACGTAGACCGCTGAATTCCTACTCATTTGACTAATGATCAAAAAAATATGCTACTACTCTTAGCTTGGCTCTCAATTTTTTTTTTGCTTAACAAGTATTGATTTTATTAGACAATATGGTTAGTCCATTTTAATCAATCCACAGTAATATATCCCTAGGAAGGGACACTAGCGAAAAATGTTTCAGCCAAAAGTTGTTCCGTTCAGAGGGAGACATCGACAGAACAGTTTTCTACACACCACCCCTGATGAGCGGGGGGTGGGGCTAACTTTTTAATTTTTAATGGCACCCTATATTTTTTATCGAGTATTTTGTTTCTACGGAAGAAATTAGATAACCTTTGTACCAAACATTTTTTTCTCCTTCCTACCCTGATGAGCGGGGATGGGATAGATTTATTTGGTAGGTGTCACTCAAGGGGCTGATATGAAAACAGCACTCTCAAAAATTATATTAATTTTTTTTATATACTAAATGACGTAATAGGAATGTAAAAAAATATAAAATATAGAGCTATTTTATATCAACAGCTCCTATTAATTTCAATTAATTATCTCCAATAGTTTTGAAGAAATTAATTTTAAAGTTGAGGGTTGTTACCCCCATAACTCTGGAATATAGGGGATAGAGGTTTATTATATATTTTATTGAGCATTTCTAGTCATAAGCAACATTCATGTGAATGAATAGCCCAGTAAGTCGCTGGGTCCAATTCCATATACTTAACCGGCGAGACCCAGGGCTGGCTCCAGGTATTTTACCGCCCCGAGCACAGTTTTATTTTGCCGCCCCTCTCTTATATAAATAACATTAAGGTCAGGCGGGGTAAAAATTAGACAAAATGGCATCTTTCAATTTTTAGGTTGCTTAGAATCGAGTCATATTTAATGAAAGATTGGTATCATTTGTAAAAATGACAGGAAAAACTATATTTCTATGTATTTTTTTTACTAAAAAGTACCGTTAATTGATAAACAAAAATAAACAGTGTCTCATTTTTACCCTCTAAGTGGGGTAAAAAAAAAGACAGTGGAGGGTAAAGGAAAGACACGTAATTTATTCCCATTCTTATTGAGGTCGTACAAATGGAAGTGCAAAAATAAGACAGGAGGTTTTCTTCTCTTATATGTAATTTATTCAGATTTTTTACTAAACAAGAAGGGGCTTGCAGAAGGGCTAGCTTCTCCTAAATTAGGTAGCTGAAATGTGCCTGCTTCAGTCTGCCCATTTGGTCTCTTTAGTCTCTTTTTTACCCCGCTTTTAATTTTTTTGTTAAAATCAAATTTTTGATCATTTAAAACTAGAAGATTAATAAACTTGATCACAAAATGTGAAGTATGACGTATGAACTTCTAGTTGACGTCTGCCAAATACGGACAATGCAAATAGAGAAACGATAAAATCTCCAAAACTACTAAGGTGCGTTCAAAAATTTTTAAAGAGTGAATTAAAGAGTTTACTGAATAATATTTTTTCCCGCATTAACAGTAGACCTGATTGGATAACAAAACAGTTCTGAATGTACAAGACAAACTTGAATAAAAAATTAAGTTTAATTTATTTCAATCGGGGTTAGATATCACCTTGTCTTTTTTTTACACCGCTACCTGTCTGTCTCATTTTTACCCCACCTGACCATCTTTTCAGTCCATTATTTTTTATAACATTTTAAGAGTCACCTACTGAATATTCTTGATGGTTTGTTTTTTCTAGTTATAAGGTTTACAGCAATTTTTGGATTTTCAGCAATATAATTGTATTGTATAGACTAGTCTTGAATCGACCTGCATGGAATCGAGTGCCTTTAGCACTGCTTGGCTATCGGAAAAAATGGCAATTGACTGGTTTACAGTTCCTTACCTCATTATTTCCTTTGCACACCACTGTATAGCGGCCACTTCAGCCTGAAATATTGTGGCGTGTATTCCTAAACTTATCGGGATTTTCGTTTTCGACCTTATCCCGTAAATCCCAGCTCCGACTCCTTGTTCTGTCTTGGAGCCGTCCGTACACCAGATCGTTTGTGCCGATATTGGAGGACCGTTTTTCCAGTCCTCTCTATCCGGTATTTTGATTTGAAAATTTTTGTAGAAGTTATACTTTGGGACCATAGTGTTCTTGGGCATTCCCAAAATGGGATCTGCCTTCAGCTCTGAGTATAACTTTTGATGCTCTGTTCCGTGTTGTTGCCTTAAGGGCGTTGTGCCTTACATTATCCTATGGACCACTGAACGAGCTTCTCCTTGGATAAATATGTGTAGTGCTGTCAGGTCTAAAAGGACTTCCAATGCAGCCGTGGGAGCAGTTTTTATGGCCCCAGTGGCGCACAGGCAAGCAAGCCTTTGTACGCCACTTAATAGCCTTACTTCTCCAAGCTGCAGTGTCTTGGTCCACCATACCACCGATCCATAGGTTATCATGGGTCTTACAACCCTAGTGTATAACCATAGGGTCATCTTGGGGTTTAACCCCCAGTTTTTTCCACACATCTGCCTGCACCTTCCCAAGGCAATTGTTGCTTTCTGTGTGACTTTTTGGATGTGAGAATTCCATATCAGCTTTTGGTCAAAAATTACTCCTAGGTATTTAACCTCGCTGGCAAATGGAATTTCCACTCCATTAAGCCTCAGGGATTTTAGGCCTCCCAAGGCTCTATTCCGTGTAAAGGTGACGACTGTAGTTTTGTGAGGATTTATGGAAAGTCCTTCCTCACTACACCACCTGTCGACACTATTTAGGGCTCTTTTTGAACGCTCTGATATCGTGTTCGCAAATCGCCCCTTGACTACTATCGCTAGATCGTCAGCATATCCTAGGCAGTAAAAGCCTTCTGCGGAAATTTTTCGGAGGGGTTCGTCAACAAGGGTTGCCCACAGCAGTGGAGATCCTTGAGGGCTGCCTGTACCAACTTTTGCCTCAATGGTAGCCCCTAAAATTAATAAAACAAGTTGAATTTTTTTTTCAATGCAAGAAAAAACAAATGTTTAAAATTTATATAACATGAAAGCTACACCCTTCCCCTTTAAAAAGACTTGTTTTTATTATGATTCGATCATTTCAAAAGTTATCAATGTTTTTGTACCGAAATGCATGGAAATGGGTTAATTTTGGCGTTCGCGCCTTGGCTGCGCGTTGGCTCACGACTCTAAATAAGTTTGATTGTTTGTGCTCTTTAATTTTCACCGTCTTCTCTATTTGTCATTTTCATTTTTTTTTTTTTTTTTTCGAATAGATTAGAATAGACAACGCCTTTTGTAATGCACTTTGTCGTGGCTATACGGGCTACGTTCCTATATAACGCCATTTTTTGTGATTTTTTTTTTATTCATAAATAACAGTGTTTGGGAGTTTGACGCCATTTTCTTTTATGTTGCAACGACGGTTACTTTTCTGCTAGCTAAGATATGTGAGTCCATGAAAAGTGAAACCAACTGTATACACATTTTTTATAAAACCATGTTTTAGAAAAATTCCCCAACCCCCAACATTCTCGACGTATTATTTCGAACCTGTACAATTTATTTTATCCTGGGTGGTTTAAAAATAAAAAACCATTAAACTGTTATATACTCTGACTGTCAAATAAGCCACTGGCGCTTTTATAAACACCATAAATTTCTCCATTCAAACGACACCATATTTTGAAACATTTAAATACCTAAATATACTCAAACGTTAAAGGTATGCCACACCGGATGTTGTAAAAATCAGATCAGTGTTTTTATTTCACTATAATATATATGAGCCCCTCTCAAGAAGTGCATTTAGAAGTGAGGATCGAATCTTTTAGCTCTCGCCGACTTTCAACTTTACTAAGTGTCCTGTCAGCAGCTATTTTAAATGTGAAGTATTAGAAAAGGGAAATTATATCATTTTAAATTGCCCAGGAAATGCAAAAGTCTGCTGCCGAGACGGGATGTTTGGGAAGTATGACATGAATTGTCACCGTCATATCTGTAATAGTGCGGGAGCCAGCGAAATATTCTGGTCAGACATTTCGGCAATTTTTATTTATTAGCCGAAGAGCGAAACCCTTGAAATATGCAAAATAAAAGTGGTTTAAGCAACTCGCAAACACAAAAATAAAGTCATATGCTTATGTAAAATGACCTGCCGAATTCAATGATGGAAGTCACGTTTCGATTCAGAATTGCGAAATCAGAAAAAAATCGCACTTTTCCACCTTTTTATGAAATATCTCGGAAATGCAATATTTTATATTTCCCATCCCATAACTTTGTTTCTAACTATTGACTCGGCTTGAAAATTTGGATACATATATTCTGAAACATAATGAATCGATTGCAATTGATAAAATTGTACCAAAGATAAATGTCTGGTACGAGTAAATATTTTCATTCAAGATCGCATGGATTTTTCAGTATCGGCACTGAAAAAGTCTGTATCGAGGAAACTTTTTTATTATTGAAGATCGAGTACTAGTATAAGCAAGTGAAATGTAGTTTAAGGTCTGAATTAAATTTTGAAAAACAAAAATCGCAGTTTATAACAGTTTGGTCGTCATAGAAGTTTAATAAGTTTAGGCGTGGTACACGGAGGTGCCAAAAATTTTAAAAAAATTATGTGTTCATTATAAACCACTCGCTGAAATTTGAATAACTTACGTTGAACAGTTTTAAAGATCTGTTAAATATCTCACTTGCCAAAGAGATTTTAACCAACGGAACAAGCATGAAGTAACGTTTTTGGCAATAGCTCCGAAAATTTAAAGTAAAAAATTATGAGAAAATTCCACCCTACGAAATAAGTTGTGTTATATCGGTGACTAAAATATTACTCATATTTTCCGAGAATAACGGATTAAAAGCCGACATGGTTAAAATATCCTTAAAAGTGGCACATTTTTCAATAACAGCAGATCTTCATAACTGTATAAGTTATTCAAATTTCAGTGGTTGGTTTGCAATAGGCACATAATGAACACATAGTTTTTTAAATTTTATAAGGTTGAGTTTTTTTTAATATATTAACGAGGGCTATTTTTTAAATATGCTCTCAGAACATGACAACGAATTGCGCTATTCATAATGCATATTAATTTAAAAGGCGATATTTTAAATAACTATACGTATACATATTGACAATTATATACAACTGATATTTCTTTTATTAAAAAAGATATTTATTTTTAAATGATATTTCGTTATTGTATATTTTAGCTTATAAATTTCAAGTTTTAGCTGTATCACTAAACTTAACGTTCATTTTTGCATGTTTGCATAAGCAGCTGACGTGTAATCCCCCGCATTTCAGCCAGTTGATTATACTTTTTCACAACAGCGAAACTGGTGCGGCGCACACGGTCTCAGAACTTAGAGGGCCTGACAGGGCCTCTAGGAGCTATACATTGAAAACAAATGTTTTTTTATTTTATATTAAATAAACTGAGTTATTTTATTTTAACGAAACTTATTTGTTTCATAAAGCTCAGGCAACCAGATAATCTTGCACACGTGCCTCATCGAGGCAAAAAAATCAATCAGTAAATAAAAAAGTTATTAATCATTTAAATTTAAGAAAAAATCTTAATTTTTGTCACTTGTATTTAAATAGAAATCTTGCGAAATGTTATTCTCTCTAACTTTTTTTTTATACATTTTACTAATACATAATATATATTTCATAATAATATATCTAATCCGTTAAAATATAATTCTGGAATGATATATTACAGACAATCGATTTTTATAGTGATGTGTGATGGCCCAATGGCTAAAGCTTTGCCTTACAATCCAAAGGTTTTGTGTTCGAATCCTGACAGGGTGGTTGTTTTTTTATTTCTTTTCATATATTTTTTTCCACCACAAAGTTGGTATCACAAAATTTAGAATGTTCAAAAACTAACATTATTTACAAGAAAAATGCGAAGAGTATCTTATAGCATGTGTAACAATTATATAAAAAGCTCAGTAAATTCGCGAAGAATATAATGCTTCCACTAGTTAATACATACATTTTCAGTTTTAACGGTTTCTCCTTTTTTTTTAATTATTATTTTACATGCATGGAAGGCTGCAGTAGTTCAACCCACCCATGGTGCCGCAGCTGACGTTCACGAGGCTTCATTATAACATCACATTAACCATATAAATAAAAATCAGCTTTCACGGTTTTGATCATCAAAATCTGTCGCGGGCTCCCGGACTATAAGTACGGCCCTACTCCATTAGTAGGTATTTATTCATTAATAATAAACATCAAAATAGATACATATGGCGTAGAGTGTGCTTATGTAGTTTTTCAGTTAGTTTATGAGAGCGTATTATGGTATGTTTCTTATTATGAGGGATGAGAGAGAAAGAGAGAGAGCAATAAATGACCATTAATAATGCAAAATTAGTTCGTATTATCTAATATATATAAATCTCGTGTCACAGTGATTGTTATCGAACTCCTCCGAAACGGCTTGACCAATTTTTATGAAATTTTTGGTGTATATTTGGTAGGTCGTAGGCTATTTTTTATACCCCTAGGTGATAAGGGTGGCCCTATCCAGAAATTTTCTTTTTATTTTTTGGACAAAAATTTATAATTTATATGGCAAAACAACGTTTGCTCGGTCAGCTTGTAGACAATAAATATATATCTGTCCATAATTTTGAAAGATTTTAAGTGAATAAATCGTAATTTTAAGTACCTGTTAAATACGAGAACCATTGATCTGGTAAAAGGTTTACTTAGCGAGCATTTGGGAACTTACAATGAAATAATAAATAAACATATAAAATCTAATATATAAAAATCTCGTGTCACAGTGTTTGTTATCGAACTCCTCCGAAACGGCTTGACCGATTTTTATGAAATTTTTGGTGTATATTTGGTAGGTCTGAGAATAGGTCGTAGGCTATTATTTATACCCCTAGGTGATAAGGGTGGCCCTATCCAGAAATTTTCTTATTATTTTTTGGACAAAAATTTATAATTTATATGGCAAAACAACGTTTGCTGGGTCAGCTTGTAGACAATAAATATATATCTGTCCATAATTTTGAAAGATTTTAAGTGAATAAATCGTAATTTTAAGTACCTGTTAAGTACGAGAACCATTGATCTGGTAAAAGGTTTACTTAGCGAGTATTTGGGAACTTACAATGAAATAATAAATAAACATATAAAATTTATAGGCACATTTAAAATATCATCTTCAGTGTGTCTCCGGGTACCGCACTCTGTAAACTGTCTTATTTTTGATTTGCCGAGAAAAAGTCAATCTTTATAAAAAGTTTTGCATGTCTTAGAAAGTCATAAACAGTCAAACTTAAGATAAATTATACAGGGTATTCTAAAAATTAGAAAATATGAAATCGACTTTAATAAACTACCTTTTTTACATTTTTATTGTATTTTATTATATTTTTTAATGTACAGCAAAAAAGAAAACGTTTCAAATGTACTTTTATAAACTTTAAGAATGCCTGAAAAGCTCTTTGTTTTGAAATATTTCCAATAAACCTATTTTGGTCCATAATATTACCCCACCTTTAACACACAAAGTAACACGTGACATCGGTTAGTTGAGGAGTAAGTATGTCTGAAAAATAAAAATCAGTTACGAATTTTGTTCAAATAGATATTATCTAATTTTACTAATTTTAGTATTAGCAAAATAGTTAATAAAACTAGTTTGTTCTGTGGGTGAACGGTAATCCAGTTACACCCAGTAAAATATGAGATGCTTTTTTCTAAAAATATGATAAATAGCCAACAATTCCTCAAATCAATTTTTAGCAGTCAGACATAAAAACAAATGGTTTCTTGTAAATCTAAAAAACATCACAGTATTATTCTGCTATCCAAGTCTATGCAATATTTCTTAAAAATAGTTTCTTTAAACCTACTAATATATTTGCTGAAAAACATAATTTTAGAATAAATTTGCCGCTTCCCGTGTACAACGTAAGGCATTTAATTCTAAAATTGTCCCAGCCAGATAGCAATAATATCATCTTTTGACAGCGACAGATCTTGTAATGATACGAATTTACAAAGTCGGGGATATTTATATCTATTAAAACAGTGTTTTACTGTTTTAATAATGTATTTTTGGAACGCCGCTCTGACATTTATTTGCTTTTTCAAAATAGCCAACGAAAGACGCCTAACTCTTCGTTTTGCTTTATTATACCACGGAGATTTGACATGCAAAGAGCATAATTTGTAAAATTTTATTACCGAAAGACACTTTTAATAATGAACAGATGAGGGAAATTAAAGTGTTGTTCGTAAATTAAAAATAAATAAATAGAAAAAGGTTTTTAAATAACTCGGATAGAAATGTAAGCATCTGTAACTGTTCTTAAAATATATTAAGAATAGCCCTTCTTCTAGCTCCAAAATCATGTCCCGGCCCGAATGTACCCAAAATTTCACCTATGGCCATTGTTAAGTATTAGTTTAAGATGACCAGGTTGGGAGGTAGACATTCCGGATTAGGGGGTAGAATTCACCATACATCAGAGCCATGTATATAGGGTATAGCTGTTGAAATCTGGTTTAAATTGTACATCAGCTGCAAAAACTGCCATGGAGTTACAGATAAAAATGATCTAAATTCCATACAAAATCAAAATGAAACTGATGATGAAGGAAAAATATAAATATATTCTGCTAATGTACTAAGTTAGAAATAAAATGATATTTAATAACACAAGCCCACAAAAAAAGTCTTGAATTTGAAAGGTGAGGTACCATACCGTATGTTTTTTGGTGTACTGAAAACGAATCCGGAGTCAGAATTGCCCCATTACCCACCATTTTTTTTATAAGTCGCGAAAATAACCTGAAAAAAACTCATAATTTAGATTATTTTCTAGGAAAAGGCGGAGGATCCGGTGATATTCAATATTACACAGGCATACATTTATAAACAAAATGGTCTGTTTCTAGCACTCCATTGGGCAACCCTAATGTATTTGACGTGTTGAACACGAATCAGGTGCCCGTTTAGCTCCATCACCCACCAATTTTTAGTAAATCCCGAAAATAACCTAAATTATGAGCTTTTTCGCGACTTACAAGAAAATGGTTGGTGATAGGTCAATTCTGACTCCGGATTCGTTTTCAGCACACTAAAAAACATACGGTATGGTACCTCGCCTTTCAACTACAAGACTTTTTTTATGGGCCTGTGTAATTCGTACAGCGTTCTTCTGGCAGTACAGGGCGTACTACTCGTCCTACCTACTTTACATCGATTTTCGAGTATCTTCCCAGTAAATCAATTTGTTTTATAACACAGCCCCACAAAAAAAAGTGTTCTGTTCACCAGACTAGACCAACATTTTTTTTTTTTTTTAACTATTTAACGTCGGCCTATTTCCGCTACCAGGGCCTATCACCGACGCCAGGAGACGAGCTACCCTCAAACTGGAAATTTTGCCGAACCTCTTCCCTTAAGAAGAGTAGGGATCTTTTACTTGCCTAACATTTAATAGAGAAGGGACCGCCTGCTTTACATCCCCTCCGAAGGATGGTATATCCACTACGTAATTCTCGTCTGAAATTACGTAACTTCCGAGTATACACTGATATACAAACCTCTAGAAGGTGGGGCGAGAACGCTGTATTTCCCAAGATAAGTGGCCCATCCAAGTACTAACCGCGCTCGACGTTGCTTCAACGGAATATCGACTGATATTCACATTGAAGTCGCCTCTACGCTCGCCCTACTAGATTAACATATCTATACGTTTTTGGGGTCGCTGAATCTGAATCCGGGGTCTGTTTGACCCCATCAGGTCAGGATCAAGGTCAATCCAAGGTTAAATTGGGAAAAAACGATTAAGCTAAGGAAACCACGATTTCTGTACGTTTTTGGGGTCACTGAATCCGAATTCGGGATCTTCTTGACCCCATCAGGTCAAGGTGATGGTCAGTCCAAGGTCAAATTGGGAAAAACCTTTTAAGCGCCGAAAACCACCATTTTTACACGTTTTTGGGTTAACTAAATCCCAACTCCTGGTCCTGGTCATCAAGTCAGGGTCAAGGTCATTCCAAGGTGAAATTGGGAAAAACATTTAAGCTAGAAAACGACGATTCTTGTACGTTTTTGGGGTTGCTGAATCCGAATCCGAGGTCTGTTTAACCCCATCAGGTCAAGGTCATTCCAAGGTCAACTTTTGTTTATCAAATGAAAACTCGTTTTTGATCACGGATTCTGAAAGAGCGGGATGTTTTACAATCGTATATGGTTTGACCTATGATCAATGTGACGTTTGGTCATCAGAAGGTCGAATCACTCTCTCAAATTAATTTATCTAAAATCAAAGATGATTCGTATTGAGAAATCTCAGTTACAAATCTTTATCGAGCAAGGTTTAGCCTTGTGATATTTCTCAGAGGGGGATTGGAGAACCAAGACAGCAGACACCTATATCCACACGGAACCAACGAATGGCGTCTGCCAATCCTCTGGCAAAAACGAAACGTCTATCATATACTAACTGCCCAAACATCTCGGTGATTGAGACTGATGAAGCTGCTGGAGCATCACTGATGAGGCCAACATCAATATCCGAGCGATACGTTTAATTTCTGTGGGAATCCTCTGATCCTGTTATTAAAATTAGAAATCCTGCTTCTCAGAGGATGCTGGAAATGGTGACAACTGCCTTAATCGAGGATGTGTAGTATGATCCATTTTCCGATCCTTCAAGGTAATGAAGCCAGTAATGGCGTACTGCCCTGCAGGGGCGTTATGGTGTGAGGATGAAGCCATAGTGTGTCCGACGACGAGTTGACTTTGTCCAGGTCTAAGTATGAGGGCTTTCCGACTTTGACGAGGATAAAGTCAACTCATCGTTGGACACACTATGGCTTGATCCTCACACCTTAACGCCCCACTGCAGGGCAGTACGCCTTTACTGGCTTCATTACCTCGAAGGATCGGAAAATGGATCATTCTACACATCCTCGATTAAGGCAGTTGTCACCATTTCCAGTATCCTCTGAGAAGCAGGATTTTTAATTTTAATAACAGGATCAGAGGATTCCCACAGAAATTACACGTATCGCTCGGATACTGATGTTGGCCTCATCAGTGATGCTCCAATATCTTCATCAATCTCTATCACTTAGATGTTTGGAAAATCAGTATATAACATAGACGTTTCGTTTTTGCCAGAGGATTGGAAGACGCCACTCGTTGGTTGCGTGTGGATATAGGTGTCTGCTGTCTTGGTTCTCCAATTCCCCTCGGAGAAATATCACGAGGCTAAACCATGCTCGATAAAGATTTGTAACTGAGATTTCTCAATACGAATCATTTTTTGATTTTAGATAAATTAATTTGAGAAAGTAGTTCGACCTTCTGATGACCAAACGTCACTTTGATCATAGGTCAAACCATATGCCAACGTAAAACATCCCGCTCTTTCAGAATCCGTGGTCAAAAACGCGTTTCCATTTGATAAACAAAAGTCGACCTTGGAATGACCTTGACCTTGACCTGATGGGGTTGAACAGACCTTGGATTCGGATTCAGCAACCCCAAAAACGTACAAGAATCGTGGTTTTCTAGCTTAAATGTTTTTCCCAATTTGACCTTGGAATCACCTTGACCCTCAACTGATGGGTCAAACAGATCAGGGGCTGGGATTTTGTTAACCCAAAAACGTATAAAAATGGTTGTTTTCTGAGCTTAAAAGGTTTTTTCCCAATTTCACCTTGGATTGACCATCACCTTGACCTGATGGGGTCAAGCGGATCCCGAATTTGGATTCAGTGATCCCAAAAACGTATAGAAATCGTGGTTTCCTTCGCTTAATCGTCTTTTTCCCAATTTAACCTTGGATTGACCTTGATCCTGACCTGATGGGGTCAAACAGACCCCGGATTCGAATTCAACGACCCCCAAAAACGTATAGATATGTTGGTCTAGTCTGGTGGGGCTGTGTAATTGTCATTTCTACAACAATTTTGTTTTATTGCTATTTTATTTACATTTATAAAATTTCAATAAAACAAAATAGTTGTATAACGTTTAAATTTTGCTTGCTGGGTTATGTCCTGCCAGTAAGACTGAGATCCACACCATTCGATGGAGAATTTTTTAACGATTTAGCCCAAACAAAAATGACGTTGGTAGCTCTCTTAGTATTAAAATTGCGTGCAAAGTAGTGACTGGTTATGAAGTGTACGTTTTGGCTACGTATTTTGATGCGTTGCGCAGTGAGAATGCGTGGAGTAAGTCGAAGTTTACAGTGGCGTACCCAGCCCTTTGGGGCGGAGGGGGCAGTCCATTTAAAGCGGTATAAGAAAGTTGCAAATAAAAATTAAATACGGATTTTTATTTTAAATTCTCCGATTGATGAGCGGAGGGTGCAAAATAGGACACAAAATTTTTTTGACGGTGAGCGGCGGGAATGGAAGGGGCGCAAAATTGGACAAAGATTTTTTTGAATGAGTGGGATAAAAAATTTTCACATTTCCTGACTTTTTATAAAAATTAGTAAAAATCCCTGATTTTTCAATATGAACCCTACAGCAAGGGTGCCACATCATGAAGATGGTGGGGGAGGCACAGTGTCTTTCGAAGTTGTTTCTTCATAAAATTGTAGGTACTGCTCAGAAGAAAATCCAAATTTTAGAATAAATTGCAGAAGGTAGTATTCAAAAAAAATTAACGTTTGGTGTGCCGTTTCATACGATGGGATAATTGAACCTTATTTTTTTAATGGAAATTTAAATCAATATGGGTATTTGGAGATGTTGCAAAATTACTTACAAAATTACCTTGATGAAATGTATTTGGCTAAGAGACAAAAAATCGTCGCTCTCCGGACGTACTGTCGTAACTGACAAAAATTGAAAAATTAGTTACGCCGGCAAAATAGGTTTTTTGGGGAGGCCGATATCCTCACGAAGTTTCGTAACTATATTCACTACAACATTGGAGATATAGCACATCATTTTTGCGACGTAACTAGCAAAATGCCAAAAACATTTCCCACGAAGAGTCGTAAGTGAAGATACGACAGTTTGTGTGAAACACATTTTGACTTCACGATTATTTAAAACCATTGACGTATCTGCACACATTATTATTATCTGCACGTAACCTGTAGCCGTTTAGTAAAAATACAGCTTCTTCTGAACCAAGACCCAGTGAAAACACCTAAAAGAAAATATGCAGATCTAATGTCGTTGTGCGAAGGAGAAACTCCTGTGGTACGACTGCCGGAGTTTCAGCAGTTCTTCTGGGCTCTACCTAATGAAGATTAACATTAAGAAACTATTGTTAATACCATAGTTAAGTTAAAAGCAGTTTAAGTATTTAAGTTTTTTCTATCTGACAAAATTACTTTAATTTTATTAATTATTATTCTAAAAACTTTTCTTAACATATTTTATTTTATTTTGAAATTAACAACTTTTAATTAAGTATTTTTATTCACAATCATATTTTATTCAGAATCATACAAAAATAATTATTGTATAATCAAATTGTCTTACATGTCAAAAGTTGGAAAGTATGACATTTCTACTTCATTCGACAATTGAACTGAAATGTGACATTTCAGGTTGCAAAGTGATATTTCAGGTTGGAAAGTAGCCACTTTCTTACCAGTTTTCGGGTTGGAAAGTGAGCATTTGCCAACCTGTGTTCTTTACTTTTTTACTTTTTTCTGGCAATAAATTTTCTGTTGCTTGCTTGGGAACTTCCCTGAGTTTAGGAGGAGTACATCCCATTTCACTATCGGTATTATTATCCTGCATTTTCTATAAATAGAGGCAAGGGACAAACACAAACGACTTTGTCCTTTGTCGTCTGACAAGAATTTTTTGTTCATTGCCTGCTTAATAAAAACATAAAATGCTATTTAAAAATTTAGTAAACGATCTTTTTGGCTTTTTGTTCTTTAAGGAAGATGATTGTGAATAAAATAGTATACATACCTTGGTGGAAAATTTCATTGCTGTCTCGAGAATTAGTTGACCTCGCCGCTGCGCGCCTCGGTCAATTATCTTATCTCTCGACAAGAATGAAGCACTTTCCACGTCAATATGTAATATACAATCATACAGACATTTCAGATTGGCAAGAGACATTTTGACATATCAGGTTGGAAAGTAGCCACTTTCTTACCAGTTTTCGGGTTGGAAAGTGAGCATTTGCCAACCTGTGTTTTTCACAGAAAATGCTCTTTAAAAATTTAGTAAACGATTTTTTTGGCTTTTTGTTCATTAGGGGAGATGATTGTGAATAAAATAGTATACAAACTTTGGTGAAAAGTTTCATTGTTGTCGAGAGATAAGATAGTTGACCGAGGCGTGCAGCGGCGAGGTCAACTAGTTCTCGACTTTCCACCTCGATATGTAATATACTATTAATACCATAGTTATGTTAAGCAATTTACGTAGTTAGTGTTTTTGATTTTTTTTATGTAACAAATTGACTGTTATTTTTAATTACATCCTTAAAACTTTCCTAAACAGTATTTTGTCTTTATTTACAACAATTTTCAACAATTGATCATAGCAAAGTATCTGCAGTTTAGAAAGAATAAATTCTCACGAAATGACGTATCTGCATTTTGTTTTTTTTTTTTTTTGAATATTACATCAGACTTATTTTTTTACAATCAATTATTTTTATTTATTTGCTTTTATCATGATTAGAGAATATTATTTAGGTATTATGCAAATCACAATTTACACACTTTTTTATTAATTATAAAAATACCTACTTTCTGTATATTGTTGCCCTAATCTGGGCACGCTAATATACTACTAATACTACTTCGTCAGTATTAGCTAGAAGAGTAGTTGTTTTGATTGGTTCTCCAATAATGAGTGTTTTAAAGTATTTACCTAACTAGTATATTAGCGTGCCCAGATTAGGGCAACAATATACAGAAAGTAGGTATTTTTATAATTAATAAAAAAGTGTGTAAGTTGTGATTTGCATAATACCTAAATAATATTCTCTAATTACATCAGACTGCATGATATAGTCAGTTGAATGGTGCGTATTTTCGTTTTTTCGCTCTCCTGTAAAATTTACTAAATGTCAGTTACGACAGTACGTCCGGAGAGCGACGAAATGTATTATCAGCAAGACGTTTGCAGCCCACACTCAATTCTTTTGATAAAGAAATATTTGAACAATACAGTTGGTTGGGGGAAAAATGGATTGGTAGATTTGGGCCACAGCCATATCAACCAAGAAGTCCGGATTTAACCATTTTTTTATTTTTGGGGCAAACTAAAACAACGAATTATACCAACAACTTTGTCAATAATTTGGAAAGATTAAAATACAAATTTACTGATGTGATCAGAGTCATACCCGACTAGCGATTTGGTATTTTATAAAAGCTGCAGAAATCTTTCCGACACAAATTTTATAAAACAACATTACTCCCAGAAACACTTTAAAAACTTTATTACAACAGCTATCAATGTAAAATTGGCACCATCTTATAAAAGAGTTTAGTCATTGTTGATATTTTGTAAAAGCTATTGCAACCATTACAAAATAATTGCATAAACAATTCCGCAGGCTCTATAAAACTATAAAACAGTTCTATTGAAACTTCATTTAATTGCGTTATGAAGCACATACTTCACTTCACAATAAAATAAAACAATTTCTTAAATATATTCAAAAAGTCGCATACATAGATACCCTACTTACAAATATATAATATGCTGATCTCTATAATACCAAGCTTTCAGTGATTTTACTGGATAATGGAGAAGAACTTACTTCATAATTATTTTAGAGACGTGTTAACCCATACAGCTTGCAATTTTTGATGCTTAGGAAATTTTACTGTGAATTATACCATGTGTTTTTGTTGAATTTTAAGTGCACCTCATGTTTACTGAAGGTGTCTAATAATTTCTGGAATTTTATAAAAATCGATTTCACATTTTAAAATTTTTTTGTAATGAAATTTAATGCCAGTTTGTTTTAATCATCATAATTTTATAATTAGCACGTATTAATTGCCATAAATATTAATAAAAATGTATAGTCCAGTTGAATTAGACATCATAAAAAATTTTGCGTACTGTGGACTTTCTTTATGGAAGTTGTTTAAGAGGGCATAATAAGCAAGCACAGAAAACTACACCCTGCTACACCATATGCGTCTCATTTTTTTTGGGGTTGAAGCTTTGAAATTTTACTTATGTGCCCATATCTTTTTCTCTATTACCCGTAGGGCTCTTTACCAAGTTACACTTTGTGAAGATTCATCCCTCCTCTACATAATATATACATTACACATTTGCCGTAGGACAAACGGTTTTGGCTGTACGAGGCCGGAAAGGCGCGCTGTCCGAATTTGGGGGTCTTCTGTACAGGACAAACGGCTATTGTTTCCAATCTACAATACTACACATAGTAATGCCCTTAAGGAGGGAGATGATTTGTGAAAAAACTTTCATCGAGTACCGCGCGGTTTTCATGATACGGGATGTTGAAATTTTGAAAACCCCTTTTTTTTTTTTAAAGTGAACTTACTTTTTTTCGCTCATTTTTCTTTCACTATGAACCACAAGGCCGCAAAAAAAAATGTGAGAAAGGAGACTGGAGAACACATGACATAAATCGTTATTACACAATAAGTGTTGACCCTATTTAAATACAAAAACACATTTCCTATGCGCAATGAATTGGACTTTTAGGATAAACAAAAACACTTACCAGAATTATACTGGTTTTGTTTTTTTTAATGCAACAATACCAAAATAGCCATTTTTGGCATATTTTGCTGTCTAGCTCCTAAACCAACGAATGTATTAAAATGAAACCAACATAATTTTTCTTATATTAGGGTCGTACATACATGAAAAAATGAGCGAAAAAAAGACTGGAGAACACATGACATAAATCGTTGTTACACAATAAGTGTTGACCCTATTTAAATACAAAAACACATTTCCTATGCGCAATGAATTGGACTTTTAGGATAAACAAAAACACTTACCAGAATTATACTGGTTTTGTTTTTTTTAATGCAACAATACCAAAATAGCCATTTTTGGCATATTTTGCTGTCTAGCTCCTAAACCAACGAATGTATTAAAATGAAACCAACATAAATTTTCTTATATTAGGGTCGTACATACATGAAAAAAAATGAGCGAAAAAAAGTAGGTTCACTTTTTTTAAAAAATAGGGGTTTTCAAAATTTCAACATCCTGTATCATGAAAACCGAGCGGTATTTGATGAAAGTTTTTTCACAAATCATCATCCCTCCTTAAGGGCATTAGTATGTGTAGTATTGTAGATTGGAAATAATAGCCGTTTGTCCTGTACAGAAGACCCCCAAATTCGGACAGCGCGACCTTTCCGGCCTCGTACAGCCAAAACCGGTTGTCCTACGGCAAATATGTAATATACATATTATGTAGAGGAGGGATGAATCTTCAGAAAGTGTAACTTGGTAAAAAGCCCTTTGGATAATAGGAAAAAAGATATGGGCACATAAGTAAAATTTCAAAGTCTCAACCCCTAAAAATATGGGACGCACATGGTGTAGCAGAGTGTAGTCTTCTGTGCTTGCTTATTATACCCTCTTAAACAACTTCCACACAAAAAAGTCCGCAGTACGCAAAATTTTTTATTATGTCTAATTCGACTGGAGTAGTAGCTTTTAAACTTTTATGTCTTGTCATATTTACGACCTCGGACGCTGGCTTGCTTCTATAAAATACTTTTGTGTTAAATACAAGCATTTTAAGATAATTAAACTACAGGCGATTCTTACAAAACATCTATAAAATAATGTGTCTTGGAGGTGATCGGTCTTGTGAAATATAAAAATTTTTTTTCACAAATGTCTTATTTTGCATTTTTGTTATAACTTATAAGCAAAGCAAAATAACTGTAAAAATAACCGGAACAAACATTTTGATAAAAACTGTAATTTATGGCAGGTATTACTGTTAAACTGCGTATTAAGTTTTCATTTTAACACCCTTGCTCATTTTATGAAAATTTTCACTAGTAATCCCTACTGCTTAAAAAAATTAAATTAAAGGAAAAAATAAATAATATAAAAATGACAGCTACATTAGGTTGGGTTATGTTAGTTACTAGGCTGTGTACTACAAAGAAAGGTTGAGTTGATCCTTTGAATATAAGGAAGGAGGACAGTTCAAATAAGAAGCCGCGGAAATGCATGTAGAATTTTGATTAATGGTTGATCAATATGGCGGATAACCTTGGGATGGTAACGTTTTTTATAGTATTGGAATTACTTTTTCTTCATGCAAAACTTTTTATAAAGGATAGAATTTTTTGATAACTCACTAACGAAAAAAGTTTCTCATGTGGTGCACACTTTCTGCCAGGCAGGCAAATATATTTACTGTTAGACATTACAGAGGTAAAATTGAAATTTAAAATTTGAAAAATTATACGCGTAAATTAAAATCTTCCAATACGGTTCTGCTTATTTAGTTAGAGCCCACTTTATCTTGTTTTTCATGCATATGCGCGTTGCTTCAAATATATTTTATTGCATAGTTAGCAGCAGCATTTTTATGTTCACGTAAACAATTTTATTTTATAACTACTTTATTTCCGTTGCAATATTGCAATAGATTGCAACGCTATATAATAATTATGTAGCAGACTCTGGAACAACAATTTACTTTCAATAGCAAAACTGTTTCAAGTAGTGCTTTAATCAGCGGCGGCTGGTGAAATTTCAATATTTTTTTTCTCGTCTGTGGCGCATGGGACCCATACGAAATTTGGGAAATAACATCTAGAGAAGCACTTCTCTAATGACCCCTAAAAAATTTTGAAAAAGCAGTTTGCGAAAAAATTTTTGAAAATTTGCTAGCCTCCCCTGGGTCTAGGGACCCCTGTTTACTTTTATTTTTTTTTGTCATATGCATTTGACTTTTCATAAAAATGCATCGACAGATTTTAGAGTTTGTGAAAATATTTTCATTACTAACTGAAATACAATGAACTGAAATTTTGTAATTTACAATTTAACAAATTACAATATTTCAATTCGTTGTATCTCAGTTAGTAATGAAAATATTTTCACAAACTCCAAAATCTGTCGATGCATTTTTATGAAAAGTCAAATGCATATGACAAAAAAAAATAAAAGTAAACAGGGGTCCCTAGACCCAGGGGAGGCTAGCGAATTTTCAAAAATTTTTTCGCAAACTGCTTTTTCAAAATTTTTTAGGGGTCATTAGAGAAGTGCTTCTCTAGATGTTATTTCCCAAGTTTCGTATGGGTCCCATGCGCCACAGACGAGAAAAAAAATATTGAAATTTCACCAGCCGCCACTGGCTTTAATATAATTGTTTTATAAGATAATAGGAAATAACTATAAAATAATTTTAATATATATTTATAATGGTGCTGAAAATACTGCCGAAAGTTACTAAAAGAGCACTATAAAATTATTTAGTTTTATAAGCTGAAATGTTTTATAGCTTAGTCAAGGAAACGTTTCTAAAATAATTTCTTAACTGCTTTATAAGATATTTTATAATTTTGCTATAAAAACGTTTTAATGATAAATTTATAAAACAGTTGACTTGCAGACAACCAAATAGTGTTTCCTGCAACTCTAATATAATTAATTAGCATTTTAGAAGCATTAATAAAATAACAATAAAACAAAATAATCGTATAACATTTAAATTTAAAACTTTGCTGGTTGGGTACCTCTTGAAGAAATTAGAAGTTACAAAAAATTTAAAAGAAGGGTGAAATTATGTTTTTAGTTAAATTCGTTGAAATTGTTAATTGTGTTAAAAAATAAAAAGCTATTTACTTTAATATGTAATAATTTTATTTGTTCAAATGCAATGAAAGTTGGCATATGGCTCTACCTTTCAATGTAAAATATATTTTCAAAATAGAATTTTTTTGTAAAATTAACAGAAAGACTAGTTTACCTACAATGATTTATTTTCTTGTTAGACTAACTCCGCAAGTTAGATCCCATTTGAACTGTAATTTGGTAAAAATTCATTTTAGGTCAAGCAGACCGAGACTGCAGAAAATGAAAGTCGTAAGTTAGATCCCATTTGAACTGTAATTTGATAAAAATTCATTTTAGGTCAAGCAGACCGAGACCGCAGAAAATGAAAGTAGTACTAATTTTTTTTTTAGTATATTACACCTATCGCGTACCTGTCTATTATTTTCATTTATATTTATGCACGAATATAGTGCGTCCTGCCAGATGCACTTCCAGGAGGACTTTTGCTTGTACGAATTTTCATTAAATTAATAAGAAATTATAATAATTTATAACTACCTTACTTACTAATTAATAATAAATTGGACTCAAAGAAAATGATTAATAGTCGATATTTATTTCTCTCTACTGAAATTGGGCCACATTCAATATACAGGATGATCGTCAAACTATCACGTCTTATATAAACTATGTTTTTTTATAATTTTAGAGCAAAGTGTTAAATACTAAGGTTTTAGATTAAACACCCAAAAATAAGAAGATATACAACGTACAGTGTGTCTCTCAAATTCGATAGGACCTTGCGCAGATTATATAATATCAATTTCGTTTTAAACTGTTATTAAGGTATTTTTAATAAGGTTATTATGAAACGATTGAAAGCTGTAGTCGGTCGTTGCTGACTGCGAATACCTATTTGAAAAACAGAAATAAAAGAGATATTGACTCTGTACTTACTCTCGGTGGCACCATTTAAAGTGAATTTCGTCGTATTCGAGTAAAATGTTAATCAAATAGGTATTCGTAGTCGGCCACGTCCGACTTCCTTCAGTTTGCAGGACTTCTGCAATTTCTCCTGCAAAATCATCAAACAGTTCATTAATTAGCATTTTGCAACATGTTCCGTGCCTTGGAAGCTACTGAAAAATGAGGTCTATTAATTTTTATTAATTAACAACAGTAAAATATGTGTAAAGACTTTTGAGGTTATTTTTAATTGATAGCCTTTATTAATTGACCGTATATGAAATTCAGTGTCTATATGAACATTAAAACTGTTCCGCTCCATCTGCACTTGCTCTGTACTATTGATTAATGACTACTATTAAAATAATGAGATACAAAAATAAAATATCTTAATAAACATCATTTGGATGTTTTCAATATTTTTACAAAACGATGCAATTTATTTTAAAAGCGTCAAGCGTTGGAATACGTCTTACAAGGAGTAAAAAATATTTCCAGGTTATAATTATTTACACTGTGTGCTATGTTTCTATTGTTGAATAAACTCATCATCAATATTAAAAACGCCAAATATTATTATTTTAAGAATATTTTAAATAATATATGTATATACAGGGTGTTCCAGTAGTTCATATTAATCGTCTGTGGCGCAGTGCCTACGGTGCTAGACTCGCGACCACGAGGCCCTGGGTTCGGATCTTGGCTAGGGTATGGACGTTTAGCGGTGTTTTTCACGTGTTGTCGAGACGGTAGTGGGCTAGAATGCGGTTGTGTGAGTCAACACGGCTAGTCGCTCTCCTCTTCTAAATTCGGGTCACAGCTGCGGCAAACAGCAATGTTATAGGGAATAGTTGTTGTGTTGTTGTCTATGTATGCGCATCCTGGTTGATTGGTGGAATAGCTATAGCTAAACTCATAGTTCATATTAATCGTCTGTGGAGCAGTGCCTTCGGTGCTAGACTCGCGACCACAAGGCCCTGGGTTCGAATCTTGGCTAGGGTATGGACGTTTAGCGGTGTTTTTCACGTGTTGTCGAGACGGTAGCAGTGGGCTAGAATGCGGTTGTGTGAGTCAACACGGCTAGTCGCTCTCCTCTTCTAAATTCGGGTCACAGCGTGTTGTTGTCTATGTATGCGCATCCTGGTTGACTGGTGGAATAGCTATAGCTAAACTTCGCCAGAACTTTAATATAAATAAGGCGTCAAAAACCTCATGTTTCGCTTTCTTTGTAGATTGCTAAAACGGGCGCCTTAACACGGTTTTGTCGAATAAATCGAAAAGTATCACTCCTAGAAAAAAAAAGTTAAATATCTTAGAAACTATGGCACTCGCGCCAAAAATACTACGAAACCAAATTAAAGATTATTGATTAAGCTAAAAGTCTTTTTAAATTTATTCTCTTGCTTAAAAAATAAATAATTTATGACCGATAAAATGCGCATCTTCGCATTTTCCCCTAAAAATCTCGCCCCATTTATCACAATTATTCTTTTCGGAAAATTTACCTTAAAATGCAATTTCCTGTTGAGTAGTCGTAGAAAAAGTATAGTATTCTATTCGCATATAATAGCTATTACACGCTCGTTCAATTCCATACCATACCTAAAAAACCGCCGCCCAAGGAATCACTACTTCCACATCCAGATGTTCGATCCAAGTCTCTCACAATGAAAAAATTTTGTATATGGAAATGATTGTTTATGGAAATTTAATAATATAATATTTGAAATCGTCTACTCCAAAAACCCATAAAACAATATCTCACATGGTGATAGGGGGGTGGTAGCGGGGATGGATGAAGTAAAAAAATATTTTGAGGTCTTTGGTTCTTGTACACATCCCCTTTAATAATGGGGTGGGGGTGGTAATGGCGGGTGGCTAATGCCAAAAATTTTTTTTAGACCTTAGTTTCTCTTGTATACACTAAATGCCAATTTTATGGACTCTTACCTGCTTGATTTACCCCTTCGACGGAATAAGATGAAAATATAATCTAGTTCCAGATTCCGTTAAAGTACATACGTGTATCAAATTTTAAGTCAATATCTTAAACGGTTCCAGAGTAATTGTGCGCACAAGAAAGTTACAGATGACCGGCAGACAAACCGACAGACACAGATTTTTTTCCTTTCAAACTTAAAATCTGGTGGTTTCATAATATTCAAGCCTATTTGAACAATAAAAATTTTCAATGGAATACGTACAACACAGTGGTATTATACCTACATCTTCGCATCTCTATCGATACTACGTAATAAAGTGCAATTAACTGGGCGATAGCAAAATATTTCATAATTTTTAGCGACCTTTTTTGATTGCTCTTCATTTTTTTTCAAACGTTTTTTTTTGTTATATTTGGCTGATACAATTATGCTTATGACTAGAATATAAATGTTTTGTGTATGGAGTAGACACTAATTTTATTGGAGTAATACTCCAATTATGTTGTCACATAAACTTTCTGTAGGAATGGTAAACGTTTCTTCTAACAAAATATTTTTCTGTTTCAGGTTATGAAATAGCATCGAGCACCTCAAGTTTGGATTGCCTTAACCTAATTGTACAAAGTATCTCAAATAAGAAACAAGAAAATAGCGAACATGTAACGTAGATATAGTAACTTTATATTTATTATAGAGGCTAATTTATTAGTAATTTATTCTCTGTACCTTTTACTTACCAAAAATTACAATGATATTAAGTTTTAGACACTCTGAGTTCTGATTATAACGAAAAATAAAGAAATTGTTAAGAGTTGTTTTTTTTTTTGTAAATCTGATACCAATATTACGAAAAAAATCTGTAAAGGTATTTACACAAAACTTCCCTCTCTGTTTAGCACCCTTAAATTATTAATTGATTTTCTGTTGGATGACGACCCAGTATATTTTTTTACCAGAAGTTTATCAAATTTTCTTCCTGACAATAGTGATAATTACATTATACTATTTTCCTCCATCATTTTAGAGTGACCACCCTGTATATTTTTCATTAAGATGATGTATATCACATTTCTTCCTCGACATTAAATACTCGTGCTCCGTCATTTCTCTTTTCGTTATTTATTTTCTATGGGCCTCCACCCCGTATACTTTTCACTAAAATTATAGCGGGTATTTTCATTAATAAGTGTATTAACTACATACCCGAATAGCATAATATTGTCCTGTGGACATCTGAAGGACGTCCTCGACGGACATACAGTACATCCGATGGACGTTCGTTTTTGGTCCAAAGTACGTCCGACGGGCAGCCGAAGGACATGCAAATGTCACAACTTGGGACAATATTTGTACATTCTAATTATTTAGAAAAAAAAAATCGGAATGAGGAGGGATCGAACCGTCGATCTCGTGATTTGTATCTTAAGCAAGCAAGCAATAACAAGTTTATTAAAATTAGAGGTACATGTATGAGACAGCCAGACAACCACGACGCGCAGCGTCGTGGTGGGTGTAGGGCTGGACGGGGCAGGTCCGGATTGGCTAAAGCTGAATGTAAAAGGTTAAAACTCCTGCGTAAGAATAAAGCTTAAAATTAACAATTTGGATCAATAATAGTGCACAAAAATACTTAAAAAATAATTAAAATTAGCACTTTAAAAAACTAGCGGTTTCACGCACAGACGAACACTTTGGAATTTTGATTGCTGACGCGGGAAAACAGAATTCAACGAAAAAAACCCGTTTGAAGCAATTCCACCCTGGTCTTCCTGCCAGGAAAGTGTGGTGGATAAAGGACAAATGAACAAAAGGACAAAAAAGACAAAAAGGAGGAGAACAAATTGAACAAAATTGAACAGAGATAAAGAAGAGGGGGTTGTAAAGTTATAAAGTTGTGGAAAGGTAAAGAGTAGGGTAGAGATAAATTATGGTAGAGGTGATTTGTAACTCGATGTTCTCTCACTCGGCCACCAACTTGGCTTATTAGTGTTTACTTAAAGACTGTACAGTTGACTAATATAACTATTTATTTCAAAATGTAGAAAGTATTTGAATGTTTAATAAATATTTAGTATCAAATAATATCATTAATAATTTACAAAAAAGATTAAAATTAAATTATTAATGAAAAATTACAAATTATTATAAAAAATAAACTTCAAATTTTACAGAAATAACGGTCAAATGTAAACAAAAACATCGTAAAATTGAAAAATCAGTTTTGTTAACGTTTTTTTTTTGTTTTTATATTAAATAGACGTCCCTATAGGGACCTAAAATGTGCGTACATGCCGAAGAACGTCCGTGCGGCACATATGTTGGACGTTAAGTGTGCTATTCGCTGGTATGTATACATATTTCGGAAACGTGTTGGAGAGAAAGCGGTATGGAGATATTATCATTTATTGCAAAAATATATTATTTAAATCAACGGACACGAAAAGGACGTCCATCTCCTGTCCCTATATGGACATAAAATGTACATACTTCCCGTACATAAAATAGACATACAGAGGACGTCCATTCATTACAATTTCAAAGTAAATCCGATGATAAACGTCCGGTAGGCGTCCAGTTTATATCCATGGACGTCAGTACATTAAATGGACATAAAACGGACGTCCGGCGGACATCGTGTGCTATTAGGGTACTATACATGTGAAAAATTATTGCCCTCCACAATTACTTCCACATCCAGTGGAAGTATAGTAACGACAAAAAATTTTTTTTAAAATTATTATTGTTCATCAGATTTTAAGTTTGAGCAAAAAAATTTCTGTCTGTCGTTCTGTCTGTCTGTAACTTTTTTGTGCGCACGATTACTCTGGAACCGTTTAAGATATTGATTTGAAATTTGATACACGTATGTATTTTAACGAAGCCTGGAACTAGATTATATTTTCATATTATTCCGTTGAAGGGTTGGGGGTAAATGTGGATAAATAAGTAAATCAAGCAGGTAAGAGTCCATAAAATTGGTATTTAGTATATACAAGAGAAGCTACCCCTCCAACTTTGCCAGACTTGGCAAAAGTTGGCAATTTTTATTTCGGTGGAAAAAAAATTTTAATTTTTTTTTTCTTTGGGTTTCATATTTTTCTATAATAATATATATAAAACCCCACATAGCACACTACATCCATTGGACGTCCGTTTAATATTCAAAATACATCCTTACGTCCATGAACCTATTTTGGATATACAGTGGACATCATAAATCCTGTCTATAAAAGATGTACATCAATGTACGTCCACTGTACATCCATTTTTCATCTTTCTACGGCTTAGTACATTTTGGTACGTCCACTGTACGTCCACAAAAGTACGACATTTGACCATTACAAATGAACTTTCACTGTACGTATATTTTCCGCCATATAAGGGATGTACATCAACGTACGTCCATTTTTTATCCCTCCATAGTTTAGCACATTTTGGTACGTCCAGTGAACGTCCACAAAAGTACTACATTTTAATATTATAAATGGACTCCCATTGTACGTACATTTTCCTCCATATAAGGGATGCACATCAATATGTACGTCTACTTTACATCCAGTTTTCATCCTTCTACAGCTTAGTAAATTTTGGTACGTCCTCTGTACGTTCATAAAAGTTCGACATCTGACCATTACAAATGGATTTTCATTGTACGTACATTTTCTGCGATTTAAGGGATGTACATCAATATACTTCTAGTGTACGTCCATTTTTTATCCTTCTATAGTTTAGCACATTTTGGTACGTCCAGTGGACGTCCACAAATGTTCTACATTTTACCATTAGAAATGGACTCCCAATGTACGTACATTTTCCTCCATATAAGGGATGCACATCGATGTACGTCTACTGTACATCCATTTTTCATTCTTCTACGGCTTAGTAAATTTTGGTACGTCCTCTGTACGTTCATAAAAGTTCGACATTTGACCATTACAAATAGACTTTTATTGTACATACATTTTCTGCCATCTAAGAGATGTACATCAATGAACTTCCATTGTACATCCATTCTTCTCCGGATTAGTACATTTTTGGTGTCCGATAATGCCAATTATGTAATAATGTCGCTACACAGAGACGGCAATTAACTGTTATAAGTCACGTTTATCTAGAATTAATCTTGTAGGTATTTATTGGTATTTGACTCATTTCGAAGCCTTTCCAAGTTTGCAATAGATTTTGGTAGATAAATTTGGTTATAAGTCGCCGACTTGATTTTACTACCGCTCTATAAGTATTCAACCTAAGAATTTGTATTGGCAATCTAACATATAAATTCTCCGGCGGTGTGATAACTTGAGACAGAATTTTACATGCAATATGCGCTGCACTGATGATTCTGATGATAACCAACAGTTAGAAATGGATATAGTTGTAAGCCATTATCGTGTCTCTTCCCAAAGAGCACAGGTACATCCAATGGACGTAAAAAGTAAATACTTTTGGACTATATTTGGACATAATGTACGTACAGTCGATGTCCGATTTTGTTCCGATTTTAATGCAATAGGCGTCTAATGGACGTAACGGTGTCACAACCTTGGGCGAATATTGGACGTACGTACGTACTTGTACATCCACTGGATGTCCAAAGTATGTACAGTCGCACTTAAAACGGTAGTTCACTGGACGAAGTATGTATATGGGACCTAATGACGTCTAGTAGGAATTGAAATATAGGTCCTGGCTACGTCTAATGTACGTACTTTATTTACACTTACTGGAAGTAGCACAAGTACATCCAATGGATGTAAAAAGCACATATTTTTGGAGCATATTTGGACATAATGTATGTACGTACATTCGATGTCCGACTTTGTTCCGAACTTGGTACAATAGACGTCCAGTGGACGTCCCGGTGTCACAACTTTGGAAGAATATTAGACGTATGTACATACTTGAACATCCACTTAATGTCCAAAGTATGTACAGTCTCACTTAAAACGATAGTTCACTGGACGGTAGTTCACTGGATGAAGTATGCATGCATACTTCGTCTAGTGAACTACCGTTTTAAGTGAGACTGTACATACTTTGGACATCCAGTGGATGTACAAGTACGTACATACGTCCAATATTCGTCCAAAGTTGTGACACCGGGACGTCCATTGGACATTACATTATGTCCAAATATAGTCCAAAAGTATGTACTTTTTACGTCCATTGGATGTACTTGTGCTGTTTGGGACACGCTCATTTTTCAAATTTTCATGTGCAAAAATGTAGTACATTATTTATCGTCAAAAACTACCTGTAACTCGGAAAATTAGCAAGTTACAAAAAAAATCCAAGAGACAAAAAATGTTTAGAAGGCCTCAGGCCATACGTCTCAAGTCTTTAAATTACATATTTTTAAAGCGCTACAATTTCAAAGAAAGTTTTTCATGTTTTTCTGAAAAAACTCGGTGAAAACGCACTTTACAGAAACGCTGCAAATGAAAAAAAGTCTTGTATTTCGATGATACATTCACCTGAATATTTCATTTTTTTTTCAACTTTTACATTTCTCCTCCCCCACTTTTAGGAATTTTCGAGTGGCCACATCTCAAAAATTATGCATTTTTCGAAAAAATTCACATGAATAAAATCATCTTATTTTGGGCCAGAATATTTCATATTTCATTTTTTTTCAACTTTTACATTTCTCCTCCCCCATTTTTAGGAATTTTCGAGTGGCCACATCTCAAAAATTATGCATTTTTCGAAAAAATTCACATGAATAAAATCATCTTATTTTGGGCCAGAAAAGTTAATTTTTTTTTTCATTTTTGACCTAATTCTACAAATTACGGAACCCGTGAAAAAAGGGGGTGTTTCTACCCATTCCTTCCGATCATTTCCTACTCTATTTTTTTTTCAACTTTTTTATTAACGTCATTACAAACACATTGCACAAGGTTTCATCAAAATCGATTCATTTATTAGCACTCAAATTAGAGGACTGGACTATTTTGTTGAATGAAATATGTTATATAAGAGCTAAGGCAGGGAAAATATCTCATAAAAACCCCGTTCCAGGGGTCACACGTTAAAAAAATGTTTGCACTAAGTACTAAAGTGCAATTTTTTTATTTGTAGCGTGAGTGGTTTGGAGGGCAGTAATTCAAAGTCAAAAGTGTAAGAACTACACCACCACCCGCCACGTATAGAAAAATGTAAGTTTTTACATTACAAAGAGTCGAGTTAAAATCATGTTTCACGGTTGCATATTTTAAATTATCAAATGAAGGGTACATTAGTAAAATATATTATACCGTGCGTGTAATTTCCCATTAGGCATGTACATCCACGTAGCGCGATAGATATGACAACACAGCTGCCGTAAATTCCTCCGTCGAGCGGAGCACTGAGCTCTGTTATTTCATTTCGGCCAGCTGGCACGCGCGATGTTGTAATTTTACTCCCTATGCCTAGCGTTCCGCTACACGCACGGTATAAACATTTAGATATTAAAATGAAATATCATTTCACCAAATGTTTATTCAATTACAAAAACATAAAAATCGAAAAAATATATTTTTCAAATTTAAATAATAAATAACTTTTTTATTTACTGATAGATTTTATTCAAAAACAAAAGGGCTCTCCTGTGGCTAACACACTAATAACTTACTGTGCAATTTTCAATACAATCGGACTTTTCTTTCTTAAGTTATCATGCTTTCAAGAAACGTGACGGACGAACAGACGGACAGACAGGCAGAAGAACATTTTTAAAGTTGTTTAGAATCGTTACTATAACACGCTATGACATGAAAATTTTTTGTCTACCAGCGATATTTCCGGTTTTAGAAATGTGCCGATTTTCATCTTCGTATTTGCGAAGAATAGGTAGGTATATAAAAAGACAGTGACAATTCACTAAATTAATTTCAAAACCTCCACCAATTGGAAAACTGTCGGATCATATCATCGGATATCGAATTCATGAGAGTTTTTATCATTGTGATTGTAAGGAATATGTATCTTTAAAGATTATTAATAAAAGAGTTTCTTATTAAGGCGCCGTTACACGGCGCGTGGTTCGCCGAACCTGGCCCGACGAACCACGAACCACGCGCCGTCTGACATGGGTGGTTCGCTATTAGCTCGCGGTGCGTCCCAACAAACACATTTACATTGGGCCGCTGTCGAGGGAATAACCCCTTGACGGAAAACGAAACGTTGGTACAATGCTGGCTTCCAATGCATCTCCAGAATCAATCGCTATTTTTACGACTTAAGCGGCCCGACGTTAAATTCCGACTTAAACCCATCAAACTTAATGGTCCTCTTCAGGCAAGATGCCGTTGTTCTGTATTTTTCGAAGAAGTAACGATTGAGTACCAATGCTGGACTTACGTACTATCACATAATGTTTAAATGAGGTTCGCCTACAGTCAAATGTCGTTGGTCACACAAATGATGTACATTGGCATTACATCGGTCTATGCTTAAATAACTGAATCGTCCAGATTACTTTTGAAAGTCAGACCTGCATTGCACCATGGACCACCTAGGAAGCTCCTATAGCAGTTTATACCTGAACCATGGGACATGGTTGCTTAAACAATGTTTCGACAGAATTACATATGCCATCTTTAGGTTCTCACTGATATATCAGTGAGAACCTAAAGATGGCATATGTAAAAACGTTGTTTAAGCAACCATGTCCCCTGCTCCAGGGGTAAACAGCTATATAGGAGCTTCCTAGGTAGTGCATGGTGCAATGCAGGTTTGACTTTCAAAAGTAATCTGGACTATTCAGTTATTTAAGTATAGACCGATGTAATGCCAATGTACATCAATTGCGTGACCAAAGACATTTAGCTGTTTACTCTACTGAGGTTTCTCTTTATTTGAACTGACTTAGTTCAGAAATTCTCAGTTCATGTAACAATGGTCCGTAGTAAGCAGCTACCAGCGAGAACCTAAAGATGACCGATGATTCTGTCGAAATGTTGTTCAAGCAACCATGGCTCCTCTAGAAGCCTATTAGAGTCGAGATACTAGATCCTCCATAGACAGAGACACACACACACACGTATGTATATTTATACATAACACAAATCAGCTAAAGTTAGAAATTAACTCATATTTAAAATGAAATGCCTTGTATATTTTCAAATATTTCGGAAGATTAAAATCGGAACAAAAATAAGGTGTTCATTTTGACACACTGAAAATTATATTTCTAAATTTAAAAAACTGTCATAATGTTTCCATTGTTCGGATTATTATACTCTTTTTGTTCAGTATTTAAAACAATTTTTTTTGGAAATATCTGAAAACATAGATGACCCATGCAAAAGAAATATGCTACATTTAAATTTTTTGTTTTCAACATTATAATCTGCAAACCAATCTACAATACTTGTGAATCAACCAATGCAACTAAAAATAACAAGTTAATAATAGTGCACATACAGAGGACGACATTAAAACCTTATAGTCCAAGATCCCAGAGCCGCCAGACCTACGTCATTTTAGCAAAGCTAATATTTTGACAACGAATAGTGTAATATCTAGTTAAGAACGTATGCGTATTTGCTAGCTTGAAAGCGGGGCGCTTTTGTAGGAAACAGGTACAAAAGGTACATAAAAAATTTTGGCTCCTACGTTAAAGTATGATAGCTGATTTACTTTCCAAGTGAGAGGCTAACGACATGGTGCGTGGCCTACGTAAATGATTTTATCATCATTTACGTAGGCTACGCATGGTGTAAGCATCAACCTCCGAAGCTTAAGGTCCGAGGTTCTATCCCTGAGCGTCCTTAGCTTTTTTTTTCAACAAATATTAACTTACGGTGGCGATTACCAAGAAAGAGACAACCGATAAGGAAATATTTATTATTTTTGGCCATAAGAATCGAACCTGGGACCTTAAGATTTAGAAATTAGAGATTGACGCTTACGCGATGTCGTTAACGTGCCACTTGAAAAATAAATCACCTATCACACTTTAACGTAGGTGTTTAAATTTGTATGTACCTTTTGTACCTGTTTTCTGCAAAAGCGCCCCGCTTTCAAGCTAGCAAATACGCATACGTTCTTAATTAGATATTACACTATCCGTTGTCAAAATATTAGCTTTGCTAAAATGACGTAGGTCTGGCAGCTCTGGGATCTCACACTATTACTCATTTTTAATATTTTTATTTTTCATCATAGCAATGTTTTCGAGACATGGAAGTTATAGGACTATAAAATTTTTGACCAGTAAATACAAAAAAAGCATCTGTCATCCGTGATCAAATGGTTCGTTTTTTGTCATTTATTTCCACATGACTAAGTTTTTTTAAATTTATTTACTGTTCATAAATTGAATAGGCCTGTAACTTCGAAACGAATAAAAATCGCACTACCACTTTTGTTTTTTAATCTTACAATTAAGTCTATGCTCCCAAAATTTGAACATAACGATATGAGACACCTGCAACTTAATTAGGCCATAAGTAACGACCCATTACCTTCAAGATAGAATTTTTCTGTTTAAAATTTTTTTGCTAGTTTAAAAATTAAGTTACCACCATATGCATATTTATATTCAAAACTTCTTTTACATATTACCCATGTACGTTAATAACCACATGCATCACATAACACATACTGCTTGATTAGAATTGTCAACTGACATATTTGGGAACGTCTAAATGAAATTTTGATTAAATAAATATAACGTGGTTTTTAAATTTGCAACTTCTAAAAAAATGAAAACCGGTACATTCCTGTGAAGTTTTGACACATTATTTCTTAAGAACTGAGTCCATTAGTCCAAGTTACTAAGAAAAAAATTAAAATTTATTCGTTAACATTCAAAATCATCAAAATGCGGTTTTCTGAACATAATAAAATACATTTCATATTCCTTCTCCTCGTCTTATTTCTGTTCTCCTTTGCTTTTAATTATCTTCTTCCTCTTCTCGATTAGCAAAAGATCGTACCAAACCTGTTATGGTAGTTCCTATTTCCCATTGGATTTCCTCGTATTACAGCTGAAACAAGTTTTCTTATATAATATTTCCGGATTTATTTATTTTTTGACCTGATAGAAAACAAACTACATTTTTATTCTCCAGGACTTAAATCCTTAAAATTTAAAAAACGTGAACATGTTCATTTAAACCTAATAGGTAGTCTATATTACAGGTTCAAAGCAGTACGATTCAGAATATTTGTTTTAATGTTATGCAACAAAATTTCAGACAATTAGGAATTGTTTAATATGCATATTGTGATTTTAATATATTTTGTACCTTATACATACATTCGTACTGTCCGTGTTGTACCTTTTTATAATATTTACAATTTATATGACCTATACTTATAATATGTTACCCACATTTACTACTTTTGTATTAGTTTTGACTTACCAAATATGCATGTAATGTATCACATAATGGGTAATAAAAAATTTAATTTAATATACAATACACAAGTGTAGATCCGGCCATTGTAAAATCCGAAATTAAAAAAAAAACACCTCGAAAACAACACTTGGAGGGTCTAAATTAAAGTACCTACTTGTATATTCGTGCATATTATACCCTCATTTTGGAATTTTGGTAACCAACATCTCAAAAAAATATAGGGTAATGGTCATTAATTTTCATTGGCATGATAAAAGAGTAATGTTTGAAAATTTTTCATGTGTGTTTTGTAAACATAATAAAAATTATTAATCAAATGTGGGAAAGCTACAGCAAGTAATTCTAATGTTATGTAATATATATACTCACTTGTCCATAATAAAAATAGATGTATATTATTGACTTCAGTTTTCTTTTTAATTTGAAAAACTATCTCATCTGTCTGCTGAAAATTCCAACAAATCAATCACCACTATCAACGTATAGATATAACCTGCCAAAACTAGAAAAACAGTATAATCAACACCATCTGTAGGATATATATTCCCGATGGATATTATTTGGCTTCGACATATAGGTACTGAACACAATTTGAAAACTGACTAGGTACCGCACATGATAGAAAGAAAATTAACTAAAAAGAAGTTAAGTATTAATTAGTATAGCAAACCTTCTATCAAATGGGGGTGACATAATGGAGCCGTGAGTCTTTTCCCTTCCTGTGTACACACGCTTGTCTCAATTTCAATTTTATCCTGCCGAAAGTGTAATTGACAGATCTTAAAATAAAAATAAATAGAAAATCATATCTAAATTTCGTTTTGAAAATAAGATATAAAATTAAAATACTTATTATTAAATTAATCGAAAAATTGTAAACATAACCCTGCCAAAAATTCCACATAGAAACTTATAAAAAAAAAGTGATGCGGTTTTATCGTTCCTATAAGTTATATTAGTATTATACAGACAGGATTTTATCTGTTTTATTAAGTTTTAAATCGGTTATGAAACAGTAATTCCGAATGAGCTATTTGGAATTATCATGTTGCCCTTTCATGAGTACTTATATGAAATATACATCAACAAATCTACAGCTTAGTGTCTGCAAATGCACTCTTGCCCGTATATCTGTAAACATATGGAATTACAGATACAACTTTAAAGAGATTATAAACTTTTCTATAAGTAATATCATAAGAGTTCCAGTCCGTCCATTCTCCAGTATCTATCGTATGTAACACAACATTTATCAACATGTTTTTATTGTAAATTTCAACATTGTCTTTTTATTAGTATTAATGTGGATATACATGTCAACAAATGTACAGTTTCAATTGTATATTTTACAGATGTATTTTTATTGTAAACTTCCCAACAAACACCGAAGATCGGCCCATCAGCGGGCCATCACTGGGCCTGAAGTTTCATTTCTGGCCCAGTGATGGCCCGACGAAGGGCTAACCTTCGGTGTTTGTAGGGTTCCATTTTACTTTTTTATTAGTATTAATTTGGATATGCATGCCGACAAATGAACAGTTCACAAACAACCCACACCTATAGACGTTCTACTACCGTACATTCAAATGGGATCAAAACTGAAGCGCCTCTGGTGGTTGGAAGCGCAAGCGGAGCTATATTGGCGGCCGGCGGGAAGTTTTAAATAATCTTAAATCTCATTTAAATGCTTTTAAAAGCAGTACTATGCCACATTTGATAATTAAATATCAAAATATGACTAGCACAGTTTCAAAGACACTGAAATTATGCTGCAGAAACAAAATATTTTGGGTAATAAAATTAATGATTCAAGAGGTTTGAATAACATATATTAGTTAAAACTGAATAGTGGAAGCCCTTCTTTGAAATAATTAATTAATCATGATGATCTAATAAATCACTTTTTAATTATTTTTTATCACTAATTTATTGCAACTAAACGTTACTGCAGTTTCAACACTAAGTGTGTCATTTTCAAATATTTCACATTTCACAAGAGATCCTCGTTTCAAAATGGAACCCCCCAATGTTGAAACTGCAGTAAAGTTTACTTACAATACATTAGCGATAAAAAACAAAGTAAAAAGTGTTTTATTAGATCACCATTGTAAAGCACCTTCCGCATAAATAATACCGGCTTTCAAAATGTCGATGACAAACAGTGGATTGTTGATTACTCTTAACCACTTTTTAAAATCTATTGAGGTCTTTAGATGGATGAGGGAACCGATGCTTATGAATCATACTGTCCTCACAATGAGCAAGATGCATGAATTTTAAAAATGCATTAATTTATTATTTTTTCATTATACATATTATATAAGCCGAGTATATAATAAAAGGAAACTATAAAAAAAGTTATTTTGTAAAAAAAAATCATTTTAAAATTCAAATTTTATCGGAACAAAACCACGTGACTATAAACGGTACTGATGTCATCTGGCATAACGTTTTAGTTTCATCCATAAACCGCAGATCTCTAAATTCACCGGTGGAGCGCATCAGTAAGAAATAATATTATATGATTGGCTAATTTGAAAAACACAGCCAATCAGCTTCGTATTTTATCCACCCAGCGGTAAATTTAGAAAAGTACGGAGACAAGTGACAAGTTTGATTGCTTTGACAGTTTACATCTGCTAGTGCTGAAATATTAAATTGTGTGTTAATTAAATGTTAAATTTTAGTCTGCTGACCTTTAAATATCGATTTGTTTATTTTTGTAAAAATTATTAGTGTATTAATTTATCTAAGTGGTAAAAATGACGAACAGCGACTTTGTGCAAGCTCAAAGTGACAATTTGCCGAAAATCGACGTGTTTATGATGAGCAATTTTTTGGTAATAATACCGATTATATCAGTGCAGAAATTGGAGGTGGAAAAGCGACAAGGATGCATCATTCATTGTTCGTTACAATAAATTTGTTTACGCTCACTCTTATCCTTTTACTGCAGTTAGATTTAGATACCTAACCTCAGAATATGTAAACATAATGCATTATTTTAATATTTTTATCAACATTAACTATTGTTTTTCGTCTCAGACTATATAACTTTTTTATATTAAATAGTTTGCCACCACTAAGTACATAGATTAAATATCTGTTGAAAATAATACTAATAAACATTGCCAATGCTAAATGCCGGATGACGTCACACGCAAATGGCGGGAAACTTGCTTCGTTTGAACGTGTCTAAATTCTCAGCGAAACTAAATTATTTTTTTATCCTTTAATTCCGATAAAAAAAAATAAAAAATACATAGAAAATAACGCTTTTTAGTGATCTATTATTCGGTGATGTCAAAAAAATGTATGCATTTTGCTCATTAATAACACAACATTTTATATCCCATTTCTAAACAATAAACAACTTTGACCATAACTTTGACGTTTGTGACACCACGTCGCTGCCAACTATTTTTTTTGCTACCAACACTATTGATAAAATTACTCTAGAGCGCGACATCTCTGGGTTGGAAGCGCAACTACACTTACATCACGTGACCGTACAAAGTGATTCCATTTGCTTCCATATAAGTTGAAAGTCTATAGGTATGAGTGGTTTGTGGAACAGTTTAAATTGCATATTTCAAATAGAAATACTAATATAGTGGTAAACACAAAATACTGCAAAGTCCTCATTTCCTCGGGTGTTCCTGTTCTAGCCTAGAAGCAATGAATGAGTTAGCAGTGAAAGAGACTGCTTTACTTTTAATTTAACAAACACACGTCAGTTCCTTAGGTCACATTAGATTAGATATGAATTAGCGACACGTATATAGCTCCCTCTACTGGAGCCTGGAGTAAAGTTGCTGCTGAAATTTCTATCAGTTTATACCAGAATGGAGCAGCAAAATGAGTCAAGCCGTATTAATTTGTAAATCCAAACATTTATTTATACCACATCAATGAGAATTTATGAGAACAGTATCTAATGTAAAACGTGCGGCTTTCCGTGGTTAAATGGCAAGTGTTTCTATAAGAAACGAGCTGCATTAGGTTAGAACAGTTTTGATTTGCAATTGAAGATTACAAATTATAATGTTTGAATAGGGATTTATGAAATCAGTTTCTATGAGTATTAATGTTTTTTTTTCAGTAATATATTAAATGTGTTTTCATTTGTTTGAATGGGTAAAAAGAAAGGTCAGTTTTCAACTGCAATTACAAATACAAGTTTAATCACTTCGAATGGGGTTATATGCGATCAAATTCTAAAAGTATTTATGCTGTTTTCCGAATATAATTGTGATGAGGTTTAATCAGTAACAAATTGTTCACTACGTGTTATGATATGGTCGGAAATTCAAGTACACATTTAGTATTCCTTCAAGAGGATTGATGAGAGCAGTTTCTACGAGTATCTATTCGTTGTTCCTCTAGTAAATTATATAAGTCTTTATCAGTACAGACTCGGATCTAATTTAAATATGAAAATTATATCAGAATAAAGCAACCAAATATATTAAACAGTATCTATTTGTAAATCATTAGAACAGTTTTGATTTGCAATTGAAGATTATAAATTATGTTTGAATAGGGATTTATGAGATCAGTTTCTATGAGTATTAATGTTTTTTTTAGTAATATATTAAATGTGTTTTCATTTGTTTGAATGGGTAAAAAGAAAGGTCAGTTTTCAACTGCAATTACAAATACAAGTTTAATCACTTCGAATGGGGTTATATGCGATAAATTTCTAACAGTATTTATGCTGTTTTCCGAATATAATTGTGACGAGGTTTGATCAGTAACAAATTGTTCACTACATGTTACGATATGGTCGGAAATTCCAGGTACATTTTTAGTATTCCTTCAAGAGGATTGATGAGAGCGAGTATTTATTTGTTGTTCCTAGAGTAAATTATATAAGTCTTTATCAGCATGCATTCGGATCTAATTTAAATACAAAAATTATATCAGAATGAAACCCCAAATATTTTAAACAGTGCCCACCTGTAAATCCAAACATTTAAAGATAATATTTTAATGGGAATCCGCCAGAACTGTATCTAATGTAACGTGTGCGGTTTTCCGTGGCTAAATTTTAAAATTATTTGCAATAAATAAGCTTAAATGGATTCGAACAGTTTTCATTTGCATTTCCAGATGAATAGTTTTAATTGTTAAATAGGGATCTATGAGGTCAGTGTAATGTTTTTTTTTCAATAAAATGTGTTTTTATTGAAAAAAAAACATTACACAAAGACACTGACCTCATAGATCCCTATTTAACAATTAAAACTATTCATCTGAAATTGCAAATTAAAACTGTTCAAATCCGTTAAAGCTTATTTATTAAAAATACTTTTAAAATTTAGCCACGGAAAGCCGCACGCGTTACATTAGATACTGTTCTGATTGGTTCTCATTGAAATATATCTTTAAATGTTTGGATTTACAAGTGGATACTGTTTAAAATATTTGGTTGTTTCATTCTGATATAATTTTTGTATTTAAAGTAGATCCGAATGCATACTGATAAAGACTTATATTTACTATTTGAACAACAAATACATACTCGTAGAAACTGCTATCATCAATCCTTTCGAAGGAATACTAAATATGTACTTGGAATTTCCGACCATATCGTAACATGTAGTGAACAATTTGTTACTGATCAAACCTCATCACAATTATATTCGGAAAACAGCATAAATACTGTGACGTGTTTCCACCCTTAGGAAACTACCCCTTGCAAATTCCGTGGGTTCCAAAAATTATAACAAGAGATGTCCACTAACACACTTTATTAAATATTTACTGGATACTTCACAATACTATTATTAATTTAAATACACTTTACTGACTAAAATCACAATGTTTATTACTTTGTTTATCTTTGAACTCTTAACCTCACTTTCTATACTTTCTGAACTCTGAACTACTCGCCGAGAATGCGGTCGGTCTTTTATACCCAAAAATGACAGATCTCGATTGTTCTGTGATGACGCCACCATTCTCTAGATAATTCCAGATGTCACCAGAACTAACTTCTGGTAGGTTTCTCGAGTAGGTGCAAATACACTACATTCATTCTAAGGGTTGTAACACATTACACTGCCCCCTCCTTAAGCCTGAACGTCCCTGTCAGGCAATTCAGCCTCTTTCACATACTTCGCCAGTCTATCCAAGTGTACGATCTTCATCTTGGACCTTTTGTTTCGTTGAATACGATAGACGACATCATTAATTCGGGTAATAACAGTATACGGTCCATCCCAAGGAGGTTGAAATTTCGGGGATTTCCATTCCTTCCGCTGTGGGTTGTACAGCCAAACCAGATCCCCCACCTTGAATCCCCCTGTACTGGCATTCTGATCATAACGAGCCTTCAAGCGGTTACTAGTTCTGTTCATCTGCTCTCGATCATTCTTTGGCTGTTCTCGACTTCCATTTCTGTAGTTGCTCATCGAAAATGGTTCTCCACGGGCAGCACAATTTTTACACTTGTGACACCAGGCCTCCACATCCTGGCGACTATTAACCCAATAGAACTGTTCCCGTGCTCTACTCAATGTCTTGTTTATGCCGAAGTGTCTGCTGGACGTTTCATTATGTGCTTCCTGGAGTACTTCTGGTACACGACACCTGGGAATCACTAGACGCATGGCAACCTGCTTCCCATCTGGGCTTTCCCATGCTCTCCTCAAAAGCCCATCTACGACCGTAAATGAATCCCATTGTGACCATAAAGCCTTCAGCCCCACTTCTTTGTTGGAAACATCCTTCCATGTTGGACGCGTTCCCTCTTCTTTTGCTCTCAACATGGGTCCGATTTCTACATCACGCAATTGCTCTTGCCTTAGAGTTTTCTTTGACCAACTCTCTGGAAGATCGACCTTGACAGTGTTGACTTCAACCATGTTCGACAATCTTTCCACCTGAGGGTAGCGCTTGCAATCTTCTTTATCTGGTTTTCTGGATGATGCAGGAGTCTTGACTGCCTGGGTTGTCAACAGCCTGGTTTTCTCGCATTGGTCGTTCACTTTTGACAAAATAAATTGTTCGTTTCCAATCCTTAGGACTCGCTTTCCTACGTCAACAATAAATCCATACTGTTCCATGATGTCTAGCCCCAAAATGAAGTCATCCGTGATGTCAGCCACGATGACCCTGTGGTCGAACCTTAATTGTCCAATCTGCAAACCCAGGTCTACTTCTCCATGAACCGTAGCCCTGTTCCCCGTAGCTGTCCGGACGATCACTTCTTCATTTTGCCTCTTGGTAATCTTTATGCCCGATATAAATCCTGGCCGTACTATTGATGACGTAGTACCTGTGTCGATGGTAAACAAACATTTTCTTCCGTTCACATATCCATGCAACAACAGACTGCTTGCGATTCTTTGAAGCTGGGAAATCTTAATTTCTCTGGGGGCACTGCATTCCCTAGCCAGAACAACCCCCCTGGTACTGTTTTCCTGCTTCTCTTCAACATTCACAGCATTTACTCGACTCTCCGAGTTCTGCTGTCGACAGTCTCGTTTCATATGTCCCACCTTGCCGCAGTTGAAACATTTAATACCTCCGCTAGGATTTCCTCTATTTTGTTGTTTTTCTTGCTTTCCGAGGCCATCCAATTTATCACATAATTTGGTGAACATTTTCTGTATCTCTGTCAGCAAGGGGTTCTGGTTCATTTCTGGTTGCGATTCTTCGAGAGTCACAGCTCGCACTCTCGACCTTGGAGTATCCCTGTAAGTGGCTTCTACTTCGAGTGCACGCACCAAAGCTTCGCTACTACTTTGGTGTCTCGTCAGCCTCAGAACTCGCCTGACCTCTTCGTCCCTTATACCATCTAAAAAGGCCCCCACTGCTAATTGTTCCTGGAATTCTTTAGGTGCACTCGAATACGCCAGGTGTGCTAGTCTCTCTATCGCAGCTTCAAATTCTTGTAAACTTTCCCCAGCTTTTTGTATCCGAGATTTCAGCTGAGCCTGGTATAATTGGGCAAGGTGTTGATCGCCGTACCTCAAGTCTAATGCAGCTTCCAAGACTTTGAAGTCCCTTTGTTTATCCACTGGGATAGTTTGAAGCAACTCTGAGGCCTGGCCCCTTAACGCCAGAACTAATGCCATGGCCTTTTCCTCATTATCCCAGTTGTTCGCACACGCTGCCGCCTCAAACTGCCTCTTGTACGTCGTCCAGGAACCTTGGCCGTCAAAAGAAGGAGGTTTTAGTCGCTGACCTGATGATACCACCTGCTGGCTTCCTCTATCTCTCAACTGTCGTTTAAGTCGGTCTATTTCTCCTTTGACTTCTTCTTCGAACTTGTTTACTTTTTCTTTAACTTGACCGACTTCTGTCTCGACTTCACCTACTTTTTCTTCTACCTTGTTTATCTCTTCTTTGACTTCACTCTTTAATTCCTCGTTGGCAGAAATGATAGCGTCCTGCTGTATTTTCATTTGTTCATTCAGAATTTTCCTTAATTCTTCTTGGCGTCTTTCTTGTTCCTCTTTCTCCTCTTGACGTCGTCTTTCTTGTTCCTCTTTCTCCTCTTGACGTCGTCTTTCTTGCTCTTCTTTCTCCTCTTGCTGTCGTATCTTCAGGTCCTCCATCATTTTCTTCAATTCATCTTTTTCTTCTTGACGTCTTCTTTCTTGCTCTTCCTTTTCTTCCTGGCGTCTTCTCTCTTCATCCTGACGTCGTTTTTCTTGCTCTTCCTTTTCTTCTTGGCGTCTTCTCTCTTCATCCTGACGTCGTTTTTCTTGCTCTTCCTTTTCTTCTTGCCGTCTTCTTTCTTCATCCTGACGTCGTTTTTCTCGCTCTTCCTTTTCTTCTTGGCGTCTTATTTCCTGGTCTTCCATAATTTTCTTTAATTCATCTCGCTCTTCTTGACGTTTTCTCTCCTGTTCTTCTTTGTCTTCCTGCCGTTGCTGCGCCATCATTTTTTGGAATTGTTCGAATAAGTCCTGTATTTGTTTATCGGATGCCATACTTCTTGTTGTTACGGGCATACGACGAAATTAAAATAAAATAAATTTAACTGTCACGTCAATATCGGTAATGGAACTTTCCAGACAAATCTCGAAATAGCACGAAAAAGTCTTATCCAGAGTCTTTTGTCACTATCCAGTTCAGAGAATTTAATAATCTCCACTAATGTCCAAATAGAAACGTTCTAGAAATTTTCACGCACTAAATGAGTCTTTTTCAGTGTCTCTATCACTTCTCAGTTCAAAGGATTTAATTATCACACTAATGTCCTAATAAAATGTTCTACAATGTCTCAAAAATGCACTTAACACTATTTTCCTGTCCGAAAATAACCCTCGAACAATGTCCAGTAAATTAGTCCACTGTGTTAGCACTAAACCTCGAGAATACTTCTCGAACACTCCAGCACAACTTCAGAGTCCCTCTTGTCATAAAATTCCGCTTTCTGACACCAATTTGTGGCGTGTTTCCACCCTTAGGAAACTACCCCTTGCAAATTCCGTGGGTTCCAAAAATTATAATAAGAGATGTCCACTAACACACTTTATTAAATATTTACTGGATACTTCACAATACTATTATTAATTTAAATACACTTTACTGACTAAAATCACAATGTTTATTACTTTGTTTATCTTTGAATTCTTAACCTCACTTTGTATACTTTCTGAACTCTGAACTACTCGCCGAGAATGCGGTCGGTCTTTTATACCCAAAAATGACAGATCTCGATTGTTCTGTGATGACGCCACCATTCTCTAGATAATTCCAGATGTCACCAGAACTAACTTCTGGTAGGTTTCTCGAGTAGGTGCAAATACACTACATTCATTCTAAGGGTTGTAACACATTACAATACTGTTAGAAATTGATTGCATATAACCCAATTCGAAGTGATTAAACTTGTATTTGTAATTGCAGTTGAAAACTGACCTTTCTTTTTACCCATTCAAACAAATGAAAACACATTTAATATATTACTGAAAAAAAAACATTAATACTCATAGAAACTGATCTCATAAATCCCTATTCAAACATTATAATTTGTAATCTTCAATTGCAAATCAAAACTGTTCTAACCTAATGCAGCTCGTTTCTTAAAGAAACACTTGTCTTTTAATCACGAAAAGCCGCACGAATTACATTAAATACTGTGCTTATAAATTCTCATTGATGTGGTATAAGTAAATGTTTGGATTTACACATGGATATGGCTTGACTCATTTTGCTGGTCAATTCGGATATACTTAAACTGATAACAATTTCAACAGCAACTTTACCTAACTCTTATAGAAACTTATTGACCATATGGATTCTCATAGATACTTATTAATTTTTGATAATTTTCAATACGGATTGATGAGATTTTTTTGACAGGGAACCTTCAAGCAAATCATGGCACAGTTATAATTTATCCATAAACTGAACATAACATGTATTTTATAAAGCCATCAATTACTTACCTCTTCATGATAAATAAACAAGTAAAACTTCAAAACTCGAAAAAATAACCAATAACGCCTTGTCCACGAACTTTGCCGTTGTATTGATGACTCATCAACAGCGACAGTTGCCCGGCAAAATAAATGCATTGGCCCGGCACTTTGCCGGATTTGCTATGTTTACTGGGATCGTGTTTGATCTTTCCCATACCCACAGAACATGGACTAGCCCATGACATCAAATAATGCGCATCAAATCCCAATAAATATGTGATTAATTCTAGACGTTTGATTTCGATGCCAATCTGCCGTCCAAGTGCCAATTTCGGGCCAACGTTTACCATAAACGTGACTTTTTGCCACCGCTAGAAAAACATTGTTACTTAATTGGCATTTGATGCCACCGATTCCCCATCATTTCCATCATTAAACCGCATTTCGGCCGATGCTTGTGTGTTTGCTGGGGTGCTACCGCGATCCATCGAATATCGGTAAACTTGCACGGAACAAAGGATACAACCAAATGCATCACAAATCTGAATGAACTACGTACTATATTGACACCGTCAATTCAAGGCCCAGTTACACGGCGCGTGGTTCGCCGAACCACGAACCTGGTGCGTGGTTCGGCGAACCACGCGCCGTGTAACGACGCCTTTAGAGAAATACTTAGTTTAAGAAATTCTAATGTTCGTAGTATTCTCGAAAGCAGTCCAGTGACTCCAGGATACATTGAACATTAAACGGTTAATAATTTTTGTTCTCATGATTTCAAAATATACATAGTAATATGTTGGTAACTCAGATAAACAAAGAAATACTTTATTTATCTGATGTTGGTAGTGGATGATAAAGCTTTGACATATGACAGTTATTTCTCAGCCACGCCTCTGTGTTTACATGTTAAATGTGTCATCAGTCATCAAGTAATTAATTAAATTAAAAAGATATTTATAATTATAATAGTGACTTAAAAATAAGTACAAACAAAAGCAGTATGAGTTACGGTAAAAAATCACCAACTGGTCCTCCTTCGGTATACTCGCATGTAACAACCAGAAGCAGTGCAAATTTAAGAGGCTCTCGAAGTCTAAAATCATTAAAAGTTCCTTGGTATCAAAAGCCATTGGTGCAAGAAGCCGTATTTTTGGACGTACAACGGGCTTCTTTAATCACAGCAGTATTTTCCTTGGTATGTTTTCAAAAGCAATGAATAACATTTAATGGTAACCTCGGTGTTATTTTGCAGTTGCTATCAATCTTCACCGTAATAACTTCATGCTTTGACTTGTATTGTTATTCAATGGCAGCTCCAGGTTCCACTCATTATGGATACTACGTTATTTCCTACCAATTTGTTTATGTTGGTTCGAGACATGGTAAGATACATTGAACTTTCTGGTCTACTTTGAAAAATCAATTAATCCTCTGATTTATTGCAGTGAGAAACACTTTGGTGATGTTTGCAGCTTTCTCAATATTGCTGGCATTGGTAGTTTTTGTTACCAGCATAATGTTAATTAATTCATTACGACAGGTGCCAAAACTATACTAATAATATCTACATCAGTTAGTAATTACTTATTGTTTTTAGGAGCACGAGAAAAGAATGCTGCCCTGGATATACACTTTTGCAGTTTTCACAATATTCAGGCTTCTTGCATTTTTATTTTTTTCAATAGTAAATGACATGATCTTCGCATATAACATCATGATGTGTCTGCTTTGGACTGTTTTTATAATATTCTCTATTTATGGTTGGCTTTTAGTATATTCCCTCTATATCGAATTATCCGATCTCACCAAACTTGAGGACCTAGCTCATTTGAGGGTAAGTTAAAATAAGTACATTTTTGCTATTTTATCCTTTATTCTGAACTATATTAATATGATGTGTTACAATACGTCTTCACTTTTTATTAGTTGTCCAGTAAATAATATAATAAAAAATACTTTTGTCAATACATTTTAGAACAATGATCATTTTAGTTAGCTTAAACAAGAGATTCACATAGTTAATCCTTCCATAATAAAGTTTTTAACACATACACAGTGTTAATTTCGAAATTCTTTTGTATTTAGGAATTACATCTTTTATCTTTGCCGTAATCATTATTAAAAAATGGTATTTTGGACCAGGTGTCCCAGAATTACGTTAACAGGTGATATCTCAGTTATTTGAAAAGATAAAATAAAAAAAATCTACATATACCATGGCAGAGTCTGTCTGATAACACCTCTGAATCCATGTTAACTAATAAGCAACCCCCAACTTTTTTTTTTCAAATGGCCCTCTGTATAGCTAGAGCCTGAAACAACTTCCCCACGTCATTCTGCACACAGTGATATACCATACTTGGTATGTTTCGAGGATCTTATAGGACGCAGATGTTATTCTAAGGACTTTTTTCCACTGCACATAAAGGAAATAAATCACTGTAGGTATTACGTTGACACATTCACATAATAGGTATATTTTATTAATATTAATGTATGATTTTGTGAAAGTTCCCTGCAAAAGGCAAAAGAAGGTAACGCATAACGCCGGTGTCTAGTGCGCCACTGGCTCTCGCGCTCTGTTCTGTTTTTGTTTTTTGTTCGTATTGTTTGTAATAAATAAAAAAATAACTACATAGATTTTAATTTCCCACTGTACAATTTACTTTTCCTACTGCACATTTTGTGTCCAACTACACGTTAGAATAACCCCTGATAGGACGGGCGTAGCCCATCCTGGCCCGCCCCTAGCTACAGGCCAGGAACATTTGTTAGTGTTATCTCTACTTATTAACATGGCACAGAAGTATTCATTTTACTTTCACATCCAGTGGAAGTATAGTAACGAGAAAAATTTTTTTTTTAATTTTTATTGTTCAGATAGGCTTAGAATGTCATGAAACGTCGAGATTTTAAGTTTGAGCGAAAATAATTTTCTGTCTGTCGGTCTGTCCGTAACTTTTTTTGTGCGCATGTTTACTCTGGAACCGTTTGAGATATAGACTTGAAATTTAGTACACATATGTACTTTAACGAGATCTAGAACTAGATTATATTTTCATCTTGTTCCGTCGAAGGGTTGGGGGGTAAATTTGGGGTAAATAGGTAAATCAGGCAGGTAAGAGTCCATAAAATTGGTATTTAGTATATACAAGAGAAGCTAAGGTCTCAAACAAAATTTTGGTATTAGCCACCCCCATTACCACTCGCTCCCCATTATTAAAGGAGATGAAAAAAAATTGTGATTTAGTGTGTCTACAAGAACCAGAAACCTCAAAATATTTTTTTACTTCATCCACCCCCACCCCGCTACCGATGTGGGGTATCATTTTATGGGTTTTTGGGATAGAGGATTTCAAATATTATATTATAAAAGTTCCTTAAACAATTATTTCCACATACAAAATTTTTTCGTTGTGAGTGACTCTGATAAAAAAATCTGGATGTGGAAGTAGTGGTTCCTTGGGCAACGGTTTTTTGTTATGATTTTGCAACATGCCCTATTTGTAACTGTTGAGGTAACTATTAACCCTTTCTGCTCCATTCAGTTTTTCGAGGTACGGAATCCTATACCAGAATAAATTTTTTATCAAAATACATTTTGAGAAAGATGCGAACATCCACATGTGGATATTGTGGTAAATTTTTATTTACTTATATAAAAATATCCATATATGGATACAATGTAGCGGAAGGGGTTAAACAACTGTACATACCAAGTATCGATCACTGTACTCAGAATGATGTAGATGTGATTTCATGCTCCAGCTGTACACACAGGGTATCATTTGAGAAAAAATCGCTGCCCAAGAAATCACTACTTCCACATCCAGATTTTCTATCCAAGTCACTCACAACGAAAAAACTTTGTATGTGGAAATAATTGTTTATGGAACTTTAATAATATAATATTTGAAATCCTCTACCCCAAAAACCCATGAAACGATATCCCACATCGGTAGTGGGGGGTAGTGATAGGGGGGTGGATGAAGTAAAAAATATTTTGAGGTTTCTGGTCCTTGTCCACACTAAATCACATTTTTTTTTTCATATCCTTTAGTAATGGGGTAGTGATGGGGGGGGGGGGGGGGATGAAGTAAAAAAATGTTTCTGGTCCTTGTACACACTAAATCACAATCCCCTTTAGTGATGGGGTGGGAGTGGCTAATGCCAAAATTTTTTTGAAACCTTAGCTTCTCTTGTATATACTAAATACCAATTTTATGGACTCTTTCTTACCTTCTTGATTTACCTATTTACCCCAAATTTACCCCAATTTATCCCTCAACCTTTTGACAGAACAAGATTAAAATATAATCTATTTCCAGATCTCATTAAAGTACATATATGTGTACCAAATTTCAAGTTAATATCTTAAATGTTCCAGAGTACTTAAACGTGCGCACAAAAAAAGTTAGACAGGCAGACCGACAGACAGAAATTTTTTTTCGCTCAAACTTAGAATCTCGACGTTTCATGACATTCTAAGCCTATTTGAACAAAAAAATGTTTTTTAAATTTTTTTGTCACTGTACTTCCACTGGATGTGGAAGTAAAAGTTGTGGGTGGTTTCTTAGAGTGTTATCACACGGAGCCTTTCATGCCTTTTGCAGTTTTTTTTTTAAACATTTTTATCTTTTCAAATAACAGAGATAATCGCCTGTTAATGCAATTCTGGGACACCTGGTATAGCAGATAATTTTTATACACCTAGTATTTGATATTTGATATGGACACAGGCGGTGTTTGCATCAAAAAAAGAATGTTTTCAATAAAATCATCGTTCTAAATTAAATATCATTGCAATTTTGCCAAGTTTCAAGTTCTTTTTTCGTCTTTGATAAGACTATACCTAAGATTTAAATACAAATTATTTCCTTATGGGAATTTGATGACGTAATAGATTCTTAACATTTGTGTTAAATAAACTTGATATTGATATAACCTTGAAATGAGGTGCAGGTGATGATAAATTATATTCTAAGCAACTTTTATAATACGAAGTATAAAAATCGCCATAACTTTTTTAAAATAAATTTTAGGTAAGTCCATTGGCACATTTTTCATAGTGAATCAGACTGATTTAGATAGTAATGAAACAAATTTCTTTCAAAACATGTTTGTTTAATTTTTTCGAGCAATACAAAGGTGGTTGTGAAAAAATATTGTAATGTGTTACAACCCTTAGAATGAATGTAGTGTATTTGCACCCACTCGAAAAAGAACCTACCAGAAGATTCCAAAGTGACATCTGGAATTCTCTAGAGAATGGTGGCGTCATCACAGAACAATCGAGATCTGTCATTTTTTAGGTATAAAAGACCGACCGCATTCTCGGCGAGTAGTTCAAGTAGTTCAGAAGTTCAGAAAGTATAGAAAGTGAGGTTAAGAGTTCAAAGAGAAACAAAGTGATAAACATTGTGATTTTAGTCAGTAAAGTGTATTTAAATTAATAATAGTATTGTGAAGTATCCAGTAAATATTTAATAAAGTGTGTTAGTGGACAATCTCTTGTTATAATTTTTGGAACCCACGGATTTTGCGAGGGTAGTTTCCTAAGGGTGGAAACACGCGACAAATTGGTGTCAGAAAGCGGAATTTTATGACAAGAGGAGCTCTGAACTTGTGCTGGAGTGTTCGAGAAGTATTCTCGAGGTTTAGTGCTAACACGGAGGACTCATTTACTGGACATTTGTTCGAGGGTTATTTTCGAACAGGAAAATAGTGTTAAGTGCATTTTTGAGACATTGTAGAACATTTTATTAGGACATTAGTGTGATAATTAAATCCTTTGAACTGAGAAGTGATAGAGACACTGAAAAAGACTCATTTAATGCGTGAAAATTTCTAGAACTTTTCTATTTGGACATTAGTGGAGATTATTAAATTCTCTGAACTGGATAGTGACAAAAGACTCTGGATAAGACTTTTTCGTGCTATTTCGAGATTTGTCTAGAAAGTTCCATTACCGATATTGACGTGACAGTTAAATTTATTTTATTTTAATTTCATCGTATGCCCGTAACAACAAGAAGTATGGCATCCGATAAACAAATACAGGACTTATTCGAACAATTCCAAAAAATGATGGCGCAGCAACGGCAGGAAGACAAAGAAGAAAGGAACGAATTAAAGAAAATGATGGAAGATCAGGAAACAAGACGTCAGAAAGAAAAAGAGGATGAAGAAAGAAGACGTCAGAAAGAAAAAGAGGATGAAGAAACAAGACGTCAGAAAGAAAAAGAGGATGAAGAAACAAGACGTCAGAAAGAAAAAGAGGAACAAGAAAGACGACGTCAAGAGGAGAAAGAGGAACAAGAAAGACGACGCCAAGAGGAAAAAGAGGAACAAGAAAGACGCCAAGAAGAATTAAGGAAAATTCTGAATGAACAAATGAAAATGCAGCAGGACGCGATCATTTCTGCCAACGAAGAATTAAAGAGTCAAGTCAAAGAAGAGATAAACAAGGTAGAAGAAAAAGTAGGTGAAGTCGAGACAGAAGTCAGTCAAGTAAAAGGAGAAGTAACTGAAGTTAAAGAGAAAGTAAACAAGTTCGAAGAAGAAGTCAAAGGAGAAATAGACCGGCTTAAACGACAGTTGAGAGATAGAGGAAGCCAGCAGGTGGTATCATCGGGTCAGCGACTAAAACCTCCTTCTTTTGACGGCCAAAGTTCCTGGACGACGTACAAGAGGCAGTTTGAGGCAGCAGCATGTGCGAACAACTGGGATAACGAGGAAAAGGCCATGGCATTAGTTCTGGCGTTAAGGGGCCAGGCCTCAGAATTACTTCAGACTATCCCGGTGGAGAAACAAAGGGACTTTAAAGTCTTGGAGGCTGCATTAGACTTGAGGTATGGCGATCAACACCTTGCCCAATTATACCAGACTCAGCTGAAATCCCGGATGCAAAAAGCTGGGGAAAGTTTACAAGAATTTGAAGCTGCGATAGAGAGACTGGCACACCTGGCGTATCCGAGTGCACCTAAAGAATTCCAGGAACAATTAGCCGTGGGGGCCTTTTTAGATGGTATAAGGGACGAAGAGGTCAGGCGAGTTCTGAGGCTGATGAGACACCAAAGTAGTAGCGAAGCTTTGGTGCGTGCACTCGAAGTAGAAGCCGCTTACAGGGATACTCCAAGGAGAGTGCGAGCTGTGACTCTTGAAGAATCGCAACCAGAAATGAACCAGAACCCCTTGCTGACTGAGATGCAGAAAATATTCACCAAATTATGCGATAAATTGGATGGCCTCGGAAAGCAGGAGAAACAACAAAATAAAGGAAAGCCGAGCGGAGGTATTAAATGTTTCAACTGCGGCAAGGTAGGACATATGAAACGAGACTGTCGACAGCAGAACTCGGAGAGTCGAGTGAATGCTGTGAATGTTGAAGAGAAGCAGGAAAACAGTACCAGGGGGGTTGTTCTGGCTAGGGAATGCAGTGCCCCCAGAGAAATTAAGATTTCCCAGCTTCGAAGAATCGCAAGCAGTCTGTTGTTGCATGGATATGTGAACGGAAGAAAATGTTTGTTTACCATCGACACAGGTACTACGTCATCAATAGTACGGCCAGGATTTATATCGGGCATAAAGATTACCAAGAGGCAAAATGAAGAAGTGATCGTCCGGACAGCTATGGGGAACAGGGCTACGGTTCATGGAGAAGTAGACCTGGGTTTGCAGATTGGGCATTTGAGGTTCGACCACAGGGTCATCGTGGCTGACATTACGGATGACTTCATTTTGGGACTGGACATTATGGAACAGTATGGATTTATTGTTGACGTAGGGAAGCGAATGTTAAGGATTGGAAACGAACAATTTATTCTGTCAAAAGAGAATGACCAATGCGAGAAAACCAGGCTGTTGACAATGCAGGCAGGCAAAACTCCTGCATTATCCAGAAAACCAGGCAAGGAAGATTGCAAGCGCTACCCTCAGGTGGGAAAATTGCCGAACATGGTTGAAGTCAACATTGTCAAGGTCGATCTTCCAGACAATTGGACAAAGAACACTCTGAGGCAAGAGCAATTGCGCGATGTAGAAATCGGACCCATGTTGAGAGCAAAAGAAGAGGGAACGCGTCCAGCATGGAAGGATGTTTCCAACAAAGCAGTGGGGCTGAAGGCTTTATGGTCACAATGGGATTCACTTATGGTCGTAGATGGGCTTTTGAGGAGAGCATGGGAAAGCCCAGATGGGAAGCAGGTTGCCATGCGTCTAGTGATTCCCAGGTGTCGTGTACTAGAAGTACTCCAGGAAGCGCATAATGAAACGTCCAGCAGACACTTCGGCATAAACAAGACATTGAGTAGAGCACGAGAACAGTTCTATTGGGTTAATAGTCGCCAGGATGTGGAGGCCTGGTGTCGCAAGTGTAAAAATTGTGCTGCCCATGGAGAACCATTTTTGATGAGCAACTACAGAAATGGAAGCCGAGAACAGCCGAAGAATGATCGAAAGCAGATGAACAGAACTAGTAACCGCTTGAAGGCTCGTTATGATCAGAATGCCAGTACAGGGGGATTCAAGGTGGGGGATCTGGTTTGGCTGTACAACCCACAGCGGAAGGAATGGAGATCCCCGAAACTTCAACCTCCTTGGGATGGACCGTATACTGTTATTACCCGAATTAATGATGTCGTCTATCGTATTCAACGAAACAAAAAGTCCAAGATGAAGATCGTACACTTGGATAGACTAGCGAAGTATGTGAAAGAGGCTGAATTGCCTGACCGGGACGTTCAGGCTTAAGGAGGGGGCAGTGTAATGTGTTACAACCCTTAGAATGAATGTAGTGTATTTGCACCTACTCGAAAAAGAACCTACCAGAAGATTCCAAAGTGACATCTGGAATTCTCTAGAGAATGGTGGCGTCATCACAGAACAATCGAGATCTGTCATTTTTTAGGTATAAAAGACCGACCGCATTCTCGGCGAGTAGTTCAAGTAGTTCAGAAGTTCAGAAAGTATAGAAAGTGAGGTTAAGAGTTCAAAGAGAAACAAAGTGATAAACATTGTGATTTTAGTCAGTAAAGTGTATTTAAATTAATAATAGTATTGTGAAGTATCCAGTAAATATTTAATAAAGTGTGTTAGTGGACAATCTCTTGTTATAATTTTTGGAACCCACGGATTTTGCGAGGGTAGTTTCCTAAGGGTGGAAACACGCGACAATATGATAGTTTGAGTTTAAAAATACATAGAATATTGTCTTCTGGAATTTTAAAGGATTGATGATGTTAAAAGCAGTTTTGAAAGAACTATTTTTTTCGAGATTTTTTATACTTTTGATGGGCCGTAAACTATTAGTTAACCAGAATAGCAGAATTTAGTATTCTACAAGATTGCATTTTGACATTTTAATGTATGATCAATATTTACAAAATAATGCGCAAAAACTATTTCTTGCGAACTTTGACTCTCTATAACGCGAAAACGTAAAACAAAAATGTGCCTGATAAGGAATATGTAGCATCAACGGTTCACAAGTTATTTACATTTCAGGAGGCACCCAGACCACTTTAATTTTAAAAAAAGGGACTATGTTATTTTTGTATTACGAACCCATTTTATTTGACCTATGGATCTATCATCCAAAAATCATAATCTCGTAACATTCGACCAAATAATAAAATTGATAATAGTTATATAAAACGGAAAAAAAAAATAGACTATATGAATTTTCCAAATTAGCTGATTCACAAACTGGTCGAAAAACCAAGAATAATAGACGTTGATTTGAACCTGAAAAATTTCTGCTGCTAACAAAACAGTGGAGAAGCAGTAGAGACGGAAATTAAGCGTGTTCGATTCTAGAAAAATAAAATGAAGGTAGATGGTTTAGTGTTTTTCAAAGTTATTGAAACCGTGACCCCCAAACGACTCAAAAAAATTCTTACAACCCCCGGAGCCAATAACTCTGTTTTAATGAATGCGAAGTTCATATTCATTTTGATGCAGTTAATTTGAAAATATTTCAACACGCAATGATAGCGAAATGTTCCCGGCTGGCCGGTACGAGGGAACGGGGAGGGTGATACGAGGGTAGAAATTATATTTTTTGTTTAAATAAATCTCAAACTAATTTTTTCAGGGTTTTTTTTTAGTAATAAATGAAAAGGCTTTCTTGCTTAACACGTCCACTGCACATGACTCAGTCATGAGCTATAGCCATCGTGTGCACATGACTTATAGATGCGTCATCTGAACCGTATGCATGTGAACGTTTAATCGTTTAAATAAGTCATCATTTATCAGCACTACGTCATAATTATAGTGCTCAGTGCGCATGACTTATATTATGGGAACTTGTTTTCTGTCAGCTATAGAAGCATTTTCTGGAATTTCATCATTTAAAAAAGTAAAATACCGGGTTAGCACCAGGGTACTGTCAGGTCATGTCAGGTTGCAGCGAACGTGTTAAGTTACAAACTTTGAAAAACACTGTTTATTTGAACTAACATTTCATGCTACGTTGTCAATTATTTTGTGTTGTCAAACCACACACAGGACATTTTTAAAACATGTTGGAAGATTTATATTTGAATTATTATTTTTGAAAATAGGATGCCATAAATGAACTGAAGAACCTGAAAATGTTCAAAAATTACATTTTATGAAACTCAAACTATTTGCTATTTAATCTTCTTGACCTTCTGAATTATAAGTTAGAAATTTAGTATTAAATAATTTAAAAAGTAGTAGTGAAGATCTGAGGTTATTATTTTGTACCATGCTTTTGCTAAGAATGAAATGAAAGTTATTACCTGTTAATGAATATTTCTATTTATTTCATGCTTTCATAGACATTTGACAGATATAATATAGGTAAGACAATAAATACCCTTGGCTGTAAATGCATTTTCTGTCTTATTATTTTTATGAATTTGAGAAGTTTTACACGGAAAAAATCGGGATATTGTCACTGTAGGTCTGTCGTCGTGCCAGTAACATGCGGTACGGTTACTGTGAATTAATAGATTTATAAATAAACTTCAAAATTTCCCGAATTTTTTCCAGGTAGTAATACTTTTTGGTCTCTACTATTTGGACCATCAGTGATGCAAAATTCAAACTTAAAATTTGTGAAAATTTCAATGACAATTTTGTGAAAGTTTCAATGTTTATCTGAAATTTATGAAATTTTGGAATGTAAAATCAAACGTAGTATCATTAAACGCTGACAAATCCATTGCTTCTAGAAGGCAGAATATTTACTAGCATAATATTTTGTTGAACTCCTCTTTACATTTCTTTAAATACATAAAAACTGCAACCAGCAGCTATTCTCTGGACTAATGCCCCGCCAAGCACTGGATTACGAATTACAAGCCTGGCCGCATTAAGTGCAATAATTATGTATTGCCACAAAACGGTAAGTTTCGACTGCAACGAACATCAGCCAAAAGATGTATTCCTACTCAAAGGAGCTCTCGTGCCAGTCATTCCACACCACTTGCCAACTGCAGTTTCGAGCTGTTAGCTCTCGTCACTGATGACTGAAATGAGACCCTAAATATCACTCTTGATACATGACGAGATTTATAAAACCACGACGTGACAGTTCTGAAATTGTTCTTGAAAATAATTTTTCGATAAGGTTTAATTCTTTTATAAATGAAAAAACCATCTTTTGTTTTGTTTTTAATAAGATTAGGGCTTACGAATATATTTGTTAAATTAATAGGAAGATTTCTTTCATTCCTAGCCTGTATCTCATTTGATACAGGATTCTTAAAGAGTTTTTCTATTCTATTCTATTCTTATACTTGGAGTTTAGATGGCATTTTTCGCATTTCCAATTAAGGTAACCTCTAAAACAAACGTCAAAACAAGACTTCCAAAATGCGAATTTCAAATTGCGTTTGATATAACTGAAAATTTCATAAAATTCAGATATTTCAGAAATTTACAATGGCCCACTGAGAAACTTTCATACATTCCAAGTTGAAATTCAAACTTTCAAAATGAAATTTGAAATTTTGCAACACTGTGCGCCATAACTAACACCTTGATGATTTATTTTTAGATGGGCACCATGCAGTCCTTAAACGCGTCGACAGTACCGTCTCTAGCGGGATCTCGACCCACAACCCCACACAGCACAGTTTCGACGATGCCAGCTTAGTGGAAATTCCTCTAGATCCAACCCCTGTATTGTCCAGGCCGCAGAAATTGCAGTCACCAATTATTTCTATCATATATTGAAGGTAGAAACAACTACTCTCAACATGAAGAATACTAAATTAAGGACAATTATTAATACCAATATAGTAAGATTTTTTTGTATTTAAAAACAATCTCCATTTCGTAGTGTACTTTATACATAAAAGTACAAAGTAATTGACTAAATCTTGCTGCTCAACTGAATCAAAACTATAACCAGAACTGTAATAAGGCACATGCATTTGTGACTAATGTAATCTCAGATTTTAAGTTTTTGTACGTTTATTCTCATTTTTGAAATGGAACCAGTATAACGTTTAAAAAGTCTCTCAAATAGCATACATATAATGTTTTAATATTCTTTATTATTAAAACATACTGATATTTACGGGTTGGAAATTCAACCTAATCTGGCTCATTTAGAGAAATACCTATCGAAAACTTACTATATTGTGATTAGTAAAACATAAAAGGTAGTAGTATGAAGCCAAAATTTGTAGGGAATTGTTTTGTAAAAACCATTTTTTTGTGAGACTTGTAACACTTTCAGATATTACGAGAGCCCACCCTAACTGTCTGAGCACCCCCCGCCCCCTGCTGTACTTTCAAAATGGCGTCCATTAAAAAAATTTGCAAATATTGTTTTTGCCATTTAACATAAAAACTAAAAAAGATGGAGAAAAACTTTCTGCACAAAAAACAAAGTGCATACAATTTTCTAGAATTTTGTTCCTTTACAATATTTGGATAGGAGTTACCATTTTCCAGATAAATGATTCATCTCTTAAAATAAAATATAAAATTCAATATAAACCATAAGTTACACCTCATTCGCTTTCAGATTCACTATCACTGTCTCCCGATACATCAAATATTTCTTCATCATCCTCACTTTCGTCTATTATGATTTGATTTGGAATCATCTCCTGAAGAATTTCAGTAAGCGATTGAGGCAGTATTTTATCTGGTGACCACCAAAAAGGTTCTCCATTTTCTTGCCATCCATAATCACTCCAAGGCTTTGGAATATTGTGAATACCTTCGTCGGCTAATCGCCAAATACGAGTTTGGTAAACATTCCTTTTAATATACTCGATAAAGCAAGCTCTTGATTGTGGAATCGAAGAAAAATCAACTTTAGTCTTTGTCACCACATTTCTGTCTAATGGCAATTAGGCGAAGCTCGTCCACACTAGTGCATTTCTTTGATCTATATACGGCACATGTAAACTCTAATGATGCGACTAATTTATCATCAATATTCCAGCTATATTTGGTGTATTTGGGAGAAAGTAACATTTTCAGCAGTTTTATGTTTCCTTTTCCCTTAAAGGCACCGACTGAGTCGTATCCAGTAAATGAATGAAGGCCCAGTAATGCCGAACATTTTTGAGGTTCGTACTCTTCTGCTAATGCGGATATGTTAATAAACCTTCTTTTATTGCCAAATCCGGTATCAAAGAGTAATTTACATTTAATTTTATTGGAATGAGCCAGCAGAATCCAAAAGATGTCACTATCAACACTTTTAACCTTAATCTGTTCATAACCCATTGTTACCATTTTTGAGATAAATGTCTGCAAATTATAATATTACTATTATTAAGTTTTTTCAGTTTATTTTATCTTTTGTTATGTTAATAATACCAAGTTATATTATATGCCTTAAATAATTGTCAAAATTGTTTCCTCTAAATGATTTACCAATATATGAATTTCCACGTTTTCTTAATTTTGGACTCATTTATCTGGAAAATGGTAACTCCTATCAAAATATTGTATAGGAACAAAATTGTAGAAAATCTTATGCACGTTTTTTGTGAAAAAAGATTTCATCCATCTTTTTTAGTTTTTGTGTTAAATGACCAAGGCTCGGGAGATTTATCTCTGTGACGGCAAAAACTAGGGTTGGCTCTAGGTTAGCGCGGGAAGATTTCTATGCAAGTATGACACAATATATCTTACCTTATACTTTTTTTAGCGAATTTCATAATATCGTAAAGTTTATGACCATATTAACTTTGGATATTACAGAATTCTCTAAAAAAAGTACAAGGTAAGATATATTGTGTCATACTTGCACATACAAATCGTTTCGCGCTGACCTAAAGCCAATCCTGATTTAACCGTCACAGAGATAAATGTCCCGAGCCTTGTAAATAACGAAAACAACATTGGTAACAGTTTTTTTAACTTATGTCCGCCATTTTGAAACTACAGCCAGTTTTTTTTTGGGGACATGTTTAAAATTGTTCCTTAGGCTTTAATCTTTATGTAAGAGGCTGGCGCTACTGTACAAGTGGGCAGTTTGAGTTTCTTGACCTTTGAAATTTAAATATGAAGTTTATGTAATTTTCCTGATAATTTATACACTTTTCTAGTGTTATGGGCTCCCATTCTATAGAGCATTTGGTGTATAATGATTTAAATCCAGTAGAAGCAAAGTTTCATTAATGTTATTATTTTGTTACTTTGATAGCATTGTTCAAATCTCCAAACTGGGTTGTTTTTATTTTTTGTAATAGATGTCTAGTTTCCTTTGCGATTTTATAATGGACAATGTTTTTTTTTTGTCATCGCGATATTAGTTATGCAACTAAAGATATTTAAGAAGAATGGCGAAAAGACCCTACTTGAAGATAGTTTGTTTAAACCAGGATGCGGATTTATTTCAAAACTTTTTGCTGTTTCTTGTAATGCTTACAAAGCCTAGCAAAAAGTTTCTATTGCAAGACAATTCCGTTTTAGGTTTTGGACCCATAGTTTTACTCCACTATAACCTTAATTTTCAAAAATGTTTCCATGATAATGTTATTCTTCTAATATGGTATATACTACGGTAAAAGTAATAGATAATCAATTAACTCGTTTGATACATTTTGAAGTTCTATGGTAGTGCTTCATTTTGTATTCATTTTTACCCGATATTTTACTAATTATATGTATTTAATCGATTACCTTTCGAATGCCTTTAATGTATATTCACAGCTTTGGTAAAGTACCTATAAAGTACTTACTTTTATTGTCAGTGTTATAAACAAAATGAATAATAGAAATGTATATTTACGAAAAATTATTTTTGTAATAAATATACACAATTTGTAGACTGATTTCGGGGTTTTCTTCCGTGTTGATCGTTCTGAATCCTTAATGTTTCTGCCTTCTTCGCTTCAGAAGAAGACCATTACAATATAATAGAGCATTCAAAACGACTAACACGGAAGAGAACCCGGAAAACAGTCTGCAAATCATCGGCTCTATAAAAGCCTTAGAACCAAAAAAATATACGCGATAGCAATATATGGACTTATTATCTGAAATATACAGATTTAACTCAGACTTTTAAATACTCTTGGATTAACTCCAGTGCATTTTATTTGAAAGAATCTCAAATTACAATGACAAATTTCCAACAGTTTTTTTCATTATATGTATTAAAGTGCCTGCACAAAGTATTGTTATTAATGTTATTATATATGTCATAGTTATATAAATAATAGAATTAGGCTTTATAACATTTACATATTGAATACATTTTTAATGGTTTTTTAAACATTTAGAACAATTTTAGCATGCGAATATGATACCATTAATTGTTTTCATAGTATTTTTATATAAATTTTATTTTTTAAATTTTTATACCTTTTATTCACATAAGTTTTATATTTATATGATATGTTAAATACTATTTTGTAGTGATTTTTATTTATAATTTAACATGAGAATTTTAAGTGCGCTTGTGAAAAATAAACCGTCCATTTACTTGTTTTTTAATATTCTTATAAAAATAAATTTCATTTTAAACATTGTATTTTATTTCAACTTAATTAATCCCTTAAGGTGGCACTGATCAGGCACCCAACATAAAACTATAAATTGCTCTGATTACTTTTGTAAAATGTATAAACAAAAACGAAGCAGTAGTTCACGAGCGACAGCCCGTGAAAATTTTTGAAAAAATAGTTTTTCAAAACTAACTCAACTACCAGCTCGTGTCCCACAGCAGCTATGGAGGCAATGCTGGACTTACTTCCCCTGCATTTGCATGTAAGGAAGGAGGCAGCACTTAGTGCTTTAAGGGTGCATCTGGCACTTAAATTCAGATCAGGCGACCTGGTTGGTCACTTAAGGAATCTGGAGCTAATCCAATTCGAATCCATGACCAAACCCACTGACTCAATGCCAATCAAGCATGACTTTAAATATGCTGACTGAAAGCCGTTAGGTGAGCATGGTCGAAGTATTGCGATTGAAGAAAGAGTCGCACATCTGGTACACAGATGGACGAAGGGGTTGGTGTGGGCATAGCAGGGCCTAAATGCAGGCTATCTAAAGCCCTTGGTAACACCCCAACCATCTTCCAGGCAGAAATCTATGCTATAGATCAATATGCCAAGGAATTCCTAAATAGAGGCACTCGAAGTGCAAAGATATATATACTTTCAGATAGCCAGGCAGCATTGGAGGCTCTCAGGTCCTATATCTTCCGAGTCAAAAATTGCCTGGGAGGGCAGACAATCCCTGAAGCAACTGGCAAAAACAACAAGGTTACCTTGATGTGGGTGCCAGGGCATGGGGAATAGAAGGCAACGAATTGGCTCATAGCCTCGCAAGAAAAGGGGCTGAAGCCTCATTTTTTGGACCCGAACCGTTCTGTGGCTTAACTAAGGGACACATAACGGAGGAGATCCTAAAATGGGAAAAAGAACAAAAGAAGTCCTACTGGAGGAATACCAGAGCTGGGCAAATATGTACTTACAAATACCTCATAAGTATTTAAATACTAGAAAGTATTTAAATACCAAGTATTTAAATACTTCTTGCAACAAGTATTTGTATTTATACTTGCAAATACTTTGTCTGAAATATTTACTACTTAGTATTTGTGAAAATGATCCTAAAGTATTTATAAATACTTAAACTATTTAAATAACAGAACTATTTAAATACTTCTAAAAAAGTATTTAAATCCTTTTCTGACAGTATTTAAATACTTTCAGAAGTATTTGAATCTTAAAAGTATTTAAATAAATACAACAAATATAATCAAATACATCAGGGAGACAGGCAGATACTCGTCAAGAATCAAGACATGTACTATACTGTGTAGTTAATAAACACATTGCATCATTCAGTCTTCAGTCATTCACGTCTTAATTCCCAGAAAGTTGGTTGAGAGCAGACATAGACAGTAAGTGTTAACTGTTAAGGTTAGGCTTTTGCAGAGTGAGAGGGAAATATGCATTTATTTTCGGTTTATTATAAATAATTAAATAACCAAACATACTCTATAATCTTTAAAACTGTTTTAAATAATTGCTATTTTTCTAACGAATACTATATATAATTTTTTTATTGTAAATTTCTGTTGTACTTGAATATCGTAGTTTGTCAATGAAAATAGTTCCTAATTTCATTATTACAGTATGGCATTTAACTATATACAAAGTTTATGATAAAAACTGTAAAAGGTTGTATTCCTTAGAGCAATGGGGAGTATTTGAAACTATTTTAAGGATTATACAATTTATGATTTTTTAAATATTTATAATAAACCGAAAATAAACGCATGTTTCCCTCTCACTCTGCATGTATATGTTTTGTGATTGTGACAGAGAACAGTTGAACTAGTGCCATAGTCTCTGTGCTTTATTTGGGCATTTGCAGAAGACGCAAAGGTCTAGCTCTACGGATAAGTAAAAATCCCATACTCAACTAGAACTGATTAAGTTAGAGGAATTAAAATAGTGTTGTAGAAGTTCATGAAAGTCATGAAACCTAAAATTTTGACACCTCAAATAGTCAAATAGTATTTAATATAATAATAATAATGATAATGATAATATTAAGTTTTTATTGATTTCTACAAAAATAGAAATTACAATTTGGCGAAGTTTAGCCAAAGGCTAGGCTTCAAAATATTTCAGTGTTATTAATTAAAGTATTTAAATATTCAGAAAGTATTTAAATACTAAGTTTAAACTATTTAATTACTTTTTTTATTTATTATTTAAATACTTTTATCTTTTGAAAATACTTAATATTTAAATACTTTCAATTTTCTGAAAGTATTTAGTATTTAATATTTAAATACTTTTTCAAAGTATTTGCCCAGCTCTGAGGAATACTCTAGGCCGAAGACAAGCGAAAATGTTTATAACCTATTCAACAAAGGATGTCACAATGCTTATCAGACTTGAAAAGTCCGGCCTAAGGCTGATCACAGGCCTTCTAACTGGCCAACTGCCTCTTGAGATATCTCAAGAACATGGGCATGGCAGAAGATGACAAATGCAGATACTGTGAAGCTGCAATTGAAACTGCGGAATATATACTTTGTGAATGGAAGATACTAATCCGCATTAGGCTAAAGTAGCTAGAACAGGCGGAATTAACGCCTGAAGACAAGGAAATTAGCTCCCAGGGAAATCGCAAGCTTTGCAAAAAGCCTTGGAATCCTGGGCAACAACTAGTTGCAGGGTAATTCACAAAAGATATTTAAGATCGAGGTGAAGAACGGCCAACCCAGGGCCAATGTTAACTATTGGTCGGATATAAAAATATGTGCTTGCAAGCTTGTAGAACATTAAGGTCTCTACAATTTTTATTTAAAACTTTTTTGTAAAAGTTATAAAAAATATTTTTTCAAAATATCTCATCAACTATATTGATCAAGTATACAAATATGTAATTGTAAACTTGTAGAGCACTAGATTTTAGAAAATTTAGTGCTGTACAAAATTGATAACATATTTGAGTGTGAGATGGATTAGGCACACCACAAGCCCATGCTAAATTTTTAGGGGGTCATATGATAGCGCTTGAAAAGGTATAATTTTTGTAGTCCTACAGAAATAAATCACTTTGAGCCCTATGAGCCCCATTTTAGGTGGGACATGGGAAAGCCGCGGAAAAGTGGAAATCATAACCCACGGGGGTTGCATTTTTTTAAACGGTCCTGTACGGCTTACGTTTATTTGGACTGTATTTATATCTGACTCTTAAAAAGAATGCCGTACAAAAATAATGGGACAGAAGTACAGGAATAATTTTCGTTTTCCGAAAATTTCCAATAAAATATTTGAATATTTAAAAGTTTCCAAAATTCCGGGAAAGTTTCCTTTGGGAACTTTCGTGATATTCAAATATTTTATTGGAAACTTTTATTTTCATCAAAACTTCGTTCCGAAAACTCTCATATGGAAAGTTTCCTTTACCCATCTCTGCTTTATATTCACCATCAAAATTTCAAAATATTCGGATATCAGATGAGCGAGATATGGCTCCATGAAAAGTGGAACACACTGTATATATATACCATTAACTATCAATCACACTAAATGATCATCTCTTAGACGTGGTATAGGGGGGTCATTACTAAACCCAAGCGGTATTAACAGGCACGGCGAAACGTGATCAATCCAGGTAGGTAGTGCAGAGGGGGAGTGTCCCCTGATTATTAATTATGACCAGGAATTCTAAATATTATAAAATATATCTAAATTTCAAATTAAATAATCCCAAATCCAAGCTTAAATCGCTATAATATTACATACAATTTACTGCCATTATGGTGGCGGTACACTTTATTCACAATTAAAAAAAAGTTAAAAGGTTATGAAACATTTATTAAAATATTTTAAAGCTTACATATATATTTTTGCCAAGTACAAAATGACATCGCTCAGGCTTGAATATCCTATTCATCTTCAACCTCAAAAATTTCATAAAATTCACCTACCCTTACAGCTACACCTTTTTCAGATTTAATTTCCACTGGTAAATTATCATTTTCTATTTCTGGTAAAGGCTCGCTATTGCCTTTTAGTATCTTCATCCTTTCCTCCAGCTGATTAGTAGCATTCTTAGCATTCTCAATTTCAATCTTCTTTAACTCAACATTTCTTTCTAAATAATTTAAAGTTTGATTTACTGAATTTAATACCACATAGGAATCCGGGGAAGCAGGAATCTTTAAATAATATTCTCCCGTATGCATAATTCTTCCTTTCATATATACATTTTTAGCTAAAGGTATAAAAGACGTGTGTTCTGGATATTTTTCTAAAGTCTTCACATTTTCAATTAACTCTTCAAATCTCTCCTTTTCTTTCTCAGCTTGTTCAACAATTTGATTGTTTTTGTAAATATCTTGTTCCAACAAAAAAATAAAATCACTTCTGTTAGATAAAAGCCGTAAAATGTTCTCTCCCATCGTGATAACTACATTCTACATGACGAAATATACTTATAAATTGATTTATTATAAGAACATTAATTAAAACTAAAGCAAAAACTTAATGTTGAGAAAATTCAGGTTAGTATCCTTGTCTTCTTCTCCACACGAGAAAAGCGTTGAGAAAAGCACAGACCAGAGGATAGAATCTTCGACCATATATTATCTAGACTCGGCATGTGGGCGTGTCGCATGTTACAAGATGTTTTTGCGGGGGGTTTCAAGGTACCCTGAATTCTATTGGCTAATTCAAACGTCGCGGGTCGAATGTCGAAAATGCATTAAAACTTTGTTTACATCGCCATTGTTATTTGTGGCTATTTTTGTTTTATTTATGTGTTTCTTAGACTTCCATAACATCCAGACAATTTTTCTGTTTTCAAAATCGGTAAATAGTGTTTTATATACGATCCCGCGTTACAGAAAGAATGGAATAAATCATTTTGTAGGCAAGTATTATCTTATTTGTAATTATTCCTCAGGCGTAGTCGTAGGGTTTCAGGTGCTCTCTAAAATAAAATAATATGTAAGTAGATAATTATTTTACAGACTTAATACATATTTTTTAATAAAGTTGAATTTGTCTATGAGGCATTTCAGATCTTAGACTAACTAATATTGACTAGGTACTCTTAGTTTTTCAATGCAAATAAAACTCAAATAGGTACTGCTTATTAAACCAGCTTCTGTATATTTGGTTTAAATTATATAGGTATTGCATGAGATCAAATATAAGTTAATAAACTGATATTTTAAGTAGGTAGTACAACTTATTAAGTGTCATATATTATATCTATTTTTAATATTTTAGATTTCTAAAAGAATTGGATGCCCAAAAATAGTGACGGAAAATTGGACCAGTTATAGAGACCACAAGATGTATGCAAAACGTCGTTCAATAACATATATAACAATAACACATTCTGTTGGGTAAGTATAATCTACACTACTGATGATATTTTAAAACGTATTGATCAACTGCATGCGACGTTCAATTTTGATTCTATTTCAATACAATACAATTACTTTTATGTGACTTTTATGAATGTATAGCATGAATAAATAATAAAATGTTTGTACTTCTGCTCATATAACAGTTGTTACTTTAAAAATTGGTACATTGCAAGATAATAAAGAATATTTCCGAATGACTTATTTTATAAAAAAAATAATCAGGATAATCTTAGTATGGAGTACGAAAAGAAACAAATTGAAATATCTCAAAAAAAAAGGTGATACAGACAGTAAACATTTTTTTAAAAACAGCTGTTTTGAATTCAATTTAGGTTAACAATGTACATTTCCATGAAAATCTGAATGTCAGTTTATACATTCACAATACTTGCTTTAATAGCGAGTTTATATGTGCATGGATTTAGTGGCGCCAGTAGATGTTGGCACGCCAGTAAAAAAATATTCAACGTATAAACAGTTACTGGCGAGAACTGGCGAGCAAGTCTTGACCTTGCATGCAATGATGCAAAAATGTTAGGAATTTCCAACTTTGTGGCCCGCCAGTACCAAGTTGTACGCCACTATGAAGTAAAATTGACATAAACTTTGAGTTGTCTAGAGACACTATCCTGGCTAGTTACTTGTACTAGTAGCTGGTACTGTCGTGAGCAAAAAAAATAGGACAACTATTTTTTCCTAATATAAATCTGTCTCTATTTGCACACTTGCAATGAATTTTGACAAATAACTGACAATGTCACAAAAATTAGTTAGATGTACAAAACTAGATTTTATACGATATAAGACTTGTCCCATTTTTTTTTGCGCACAGCAGTACAAGTAACTATACTAATATAAATTCGTCTATAGAATTTAAAAATGAGCATTAAGAAAACAACAAATAACAGTGGATTTCTGAGGAAATTACAAAATTTCTTGAATTATATGAAAAAGAGGCGTGTTTATGGGATGCGCATTTTAATTGTTATAAAAATAGAGAATCTCGAGTAATTGTTCATGAAAAAAATAGCAACAACAATGGCGATTGATGGTTTTGACAGTGTGAATGTAAGGCTAAGATTCGTTCAATAAACGGTTTCTAAAAGATTCAGGATCTTCTATTGAAAGTTTTAACACTCTTTCTGATGCACCTAAGTTTTCTCTACTTGCAATCCATTTTCTTAACCAGATACGGTCTCTTTGCTTATCATTTAGTTTATTTTCCACGTTGCTAATCTATTGGAACAATCCCTCATAGAACAATGCAGCACTCGGTACGAATTATTATTTTCTTTAATTTATTACTTGACATTTTGTCTCAATAACCACCTGCACTCAGAAGTCAAAGAATAAGACTGACTAGATAAAATTTAAAATTGTGTGTAAACCTCTACTGGCGCGCAAGTTGGGCTGGCGTGGCAACTGGCGCCAGTAAATTCATGCATGTATAAACCTGGCATTAGGTACATTTTATGAAAAAGACAAATTATTCATATTATTTGTTAACAAACAATCATTTGTTAAAGCACCGTTTATTAATAATATTTGATTCAAATATATTTGCATTATTTTTTGGAAAGTCATCATCAAATGCAATAGGTAATTATTTTTTCTTTTATTTCTTTTCCGAGACTTTTGTATACTTATATTACATTAAAAATAATACTCTCTATGTTTTATTTCAGTACCAACCTTTACCACATTGCTTTGAGGATGGTTCATCAGATGATATACATACACAGAGTCTAAGAAGAAGAGCCAGATGAAGCTCAACATACAAGAAATTACTTTTAGAGCTTAGCGACACTAGAAAAATTAAAAAGTAAAAATTAACATCGTTAAAACAGGAGCTGACAGTCTTAACTCGCTAAGCTATAATAACGAATTATTACCGAACTAACTGCTAGTAATATTTTCTAATAATGCTAATATACTAGATATGCACTGACAGATTTTCCAAATTTATTAAGGTACCTATTACCTCTATATATATAACCTTAAAATATTCTAAATTAGTTTTAAAAACATATCGATTTCAGTAGAAATTAATTAAATGAAAAATTATTGTTTTAAAATAAGATTAAATAATATCATCAAATAATTTTCTCGGTTTGACCTAAATGCCACTAGACATTCAGTAAAGATAATGCAAGTGGCTGTAAAATATGTTGGGTGCATTTCTCAATATAGTATAATGAATTGGTCATTAGATTTTAAATTTTTTGCCTAATCATCAGCCAAGAGAATGTGTTATGTGAACAACGCAACTAATTACCATATCTATCGTAGTTTTAAGTTTGACTTTTGGCCCTGCTAGAGAGTATAGTAGAAAGTTGTTGTACTTCTCATTTTTTCAAATCGTCCCCCTTTGGCACAGAGTACATATACTTTTCATCACTTCGATGAGGATAGTGATGCGAATTTTAGAAACTAAAAATCATAATTGAAGTTATTCTCAGTCTTGGTGTCATATCTTTAATTTTTGGACAGTATTTATTTGACATTTGAGCATTACTTAAGAGTACGCAAAGCTTTTAGTCTTTTAATATATTGTATATAGTTTAATTAGTGAATAGATTTCATATATACCAATTTTTGTAGAGAATAAGTTTTTGTTAACCCAGCTGATATGGATATATGCAGCGATTAAGAATCGACTCATTTATTGTATTGAAGGTGTATTTGTTAATTAACATAGAATAAACGGCAATCAGTTATAATAACCTAGTATTATTAATTTAATGTATTTATATCTTCTAATAAAGAACACGACACTTTTTATATTTAATTACTTATTTATAAATTGTTTGTTTTCAGCAACGTCTTTATTAAATTATGATCTAATTAAGATGTACTTATACTTAATAAAATATCGATACAAAATGTGTGTTTTAATTCTTACTTTTTTTTTGTGAAAAAACATTTTGCCTATAAAACATTTACTTCATATGATGATCGACCACGATAACTCAGTCGGTGTACTACATAAAGTACACCGACTGAGCAAGGATAAACTAGTTGGTGTCTATATAGCCCTGGGTTCAAATGGCAGCTTGAGATGGCAAATTTTTTAATGCACGCATGTACTTAACTTTATTGGAATTTATGTGATTTGTGTGAATTGTTTTATGTTATTTATGTCACACATTACCTACCAATACAAATTATACAATACACACAAGAAAGGGAATACCATCAGTGACTATTACTATTTGAAAAAAAATATGAAAATATATTTTTTCCCTCGTGAAAAACAGTAATTTCTAAACCTAAATAATGACTAATAATTGTATTACTAATTTTTGGCAACATCTCTGCTTTATACAATAACAGAAGTATTTTTTTATTATCTAGAAAAGCTAAATTAATATCTCCATTTGCAATTTTCCAGTAGTAGAATATTGTTGTAAAAGTATGCTTATAAATTTTTACTCGGTCTTTTAAACATCACAATGTTAATTAATTTTATATATTATCCAACATACAGACCCTTTCGCGAATACACGCCACTGGCAAGGGTCCCGTACACAGAAAAATATCCCCCTTCAGCACCCGCGGCTGCCATAGTCAGCGCCGCCTTAGTATACATAACAAACTCTCTATACTTTGGCTAAGATACCGGGTCTAGGTAATATATGGTCGAAGGATAGAATGGAACCTCCCATTTGGCAACAATATATTTTTCCGTCGACGGTTTTTCAGCGCCAACTGGCGAGTCCTGGGCAGCATTAAATCCCTCCTCCCAACTATCACAAATAGCGGGAAACCAACGAGGCCTAAAATATAGAGTGGCAATTCCAATTCAGTATACGTACGATTTGTTTGCTCATACAATAAACTTTCGAGAGACACAGTGGGGGTGAATTTGTTGGCCCTAGTTGCAGTGGAGTACTACTTTAAGCGATACAATTAATGAATGAATATTGTTTTCTATTGCTGTTCTATTATTAGTTGAGCTCAAATCTATTAGTCAAATTACTGTAGAAGTAGTAATAAATTAAATTATATTTAAAAATGGAGTAAATGCTGTTCTATCATAGACTTAGAAGAAATAGACTCCATAACAGTCGAGTCATGGCGCCGAATAAAAACATTAACTCGCAGAGCTCCTGCTCAGTTAGTTATAAATGTTGCAAAAATAAACCTTTTTTACATTTTGTGTGCATAAAATGTTGTAGCATATACCATAAATGTTGTATTCCTAAAATTAAGAAACAAATCCGTTTTATTGAACAAAATAAAATCATTTGTTGTGAAGAAGAGAATTCACTAGACCACGAAGAAGCCGAAAAAAGTATTCTGGAAAAAACAATTGGAGATCTCAGTCAGGATAATCTTTTGAAAGATAGTTATATAAATAAATTAAAAGCCGAAAATAAATCGTTTCTAAATGAGGCACTGCAAAGAGAGGATGATATGAACGAACTTATACAAAAACAGGAAAATACTATTAAAGAACTAAAAGAAATTATAATTGACTTGAAAAAAATTATAGAAGCAAAACAACCGGTGAGTAAAAAAACCGTTAGCACTCAAACACGAAAAACTAACAAGGACGTATCTGTATGTACAGATTTATCAGTGAGTAATGAGAAGTTAATAATAGTCCAGTCAAATGAGGATAAAAATGGGAATTACATTAGCCAAGAATCAATTAGAGTAAATAAAGAGACAACAAAGCAGACGCAAATCTCAACAAACAAATACTCTACAACCCCTCGAAAAGTCCTTTTATTAACAGATGACTTTGGAAGAAATATAAACAAAATTGTGTATAAAAAACTACCAAGTGAATACCTTCTTGAAACTATTCTAAAACCAGGTGCTACGTTCCAACAAACTATAGAAAATATGGACAAATTAACCAAAAATTATGATCTAAATGATCATGTTGTAGTTATCACTGGTTCCAATAATTTTAAAAAAAATACTGGGTACCCCTCTTTTAGGTATATATGTGACAAATTGAAAACATGTAATAATACAAACGTTATTGTCGCCACGGCACCATACAATAATAGGATGGAGAACAGATTTATTCAAAAGTTCAACACAAAACTGAATGAGTTCATAAACAAACTTGACAATTGTGTTCCCGGTAAAATAAAGGTTGTTGAAGTAAACAAAACGTTAAATATAAAACTAAGTAAAACTGTGTTAGGAAATGTAATTGTTAGCAAAATACTAGAAAAAAGTGCTATCAAGAACCTAACTTTTATTCCCCCGAACACAAATGAGAACACACCGATTACACCTCAGGAAGCCAAAACTCCATCTACCACAGTGACTTGCCCCTTATCAACCACTCAAGATGGGCAAAGAGATATTACTCAAGAAGCTTCAACTCCACCTACGATAGTGACTAGTTCAGGATCGACCTTTCAAGATACGCAGATAGATATCATTCAAGTAAGTGATGACGAGGACGCAAATTTGTCTTCTAATTTTTTATACCCCAGCCTTGCCGAGATGAAACAGTTAGCAACATAGGGAAAAATATTGTAAAAATATGTAACGTAAATGTACAAAGTCTAGTCAATAAAATGGAAGATGTTGAAGTACTATGTCAAACTGAAAATATAGATATCATTTGTATTACAGAACACTGGCTACTAAATAACAATATTGAAAATATAAATTTAAAAGAATTCAAATTATCATCTAATTTCTCTAGGAAAAACTGTAGACATGGTGGATCTTTGATATATAGTAAAAGTTGTTTAGATAACATTCAAACACTTTCCAATTTCACGAACATGTCTATTGAGTGCCATATCGAAATGTGTAGTATCCTATTTGAAAATATTGCAATAATATGTATTTATCGTCCCCCTAATGGTGACTATGACCTATTTTTTAATATCGTTACCGATGCACTACAGGTGGCAGTAAAAAAATATCAGTATGTTATATTATGTGGTGACTTCAACATAGATTTTAGTAAAGATACATTTGCAAAAAATAGACTATCTGATATTTTGCAATCATTTCAGATAAACATAACAACTCATGAACCTACAAGAATATTTACTAATTGTAATGGTCAAACTAGCCGCAGTACAATCGACTACTTAACTACAAACCTCCCTGAACACATTTATAGTTGCAAAATCATAAACCCATTTATAGCTGACCACCTTGCCCAGATTATTGACATAAATATTGTTCACAATCCTAGATTAAAGGTAGCAAACAATGAAACTATTACATTTAGAAATATGTCAGAAGAAAATATAAATCAGTTTGTAAAAGATATTCAAAAAATGGACTGGTCCGGTATATATATTGAGAATGTGAACCTAGCTTTTGAAATACTAGTACATAGTTTGATTTGGTATTTAAACATAAGCTGCCCTATTGTTAAGAAGACAGTAAAATACAAATGCCCAGATAATATATGGTATAATAAAGAGCTTAGATTAGAACGCGAAAAATTAAAAAATTTCTACTGGTTAGCAACCAATTCGAATTGTGAGGTACTTAAAAATACCTACAAAATTAAAAACAAACAATATAAAAAAAACGTAAGGACAACCAAATTGAACTATTTTACCAATAAAATTAAAAAGGCCTCAAATACACCTCGTGAGACATGGAAAATTGTCAATGAAAGACTAGGCAGAAGCAAAGATTCCGATAAACAAATTACATTAGCAATTAACAATCAATTAGTAAAGGAACCTAGAACAATTGCAAATACCTTTGTTGATTATTTTAGTAGCGTGGCAAAAACAAGCCTTGAGCAACATAAGGGTGAAAATCTCTCCCTGCCCTGTACAACAATGGATTCAGTAGCTAATTCCCTATTTATTCCACATATTGACGAAAATGATGTAATGCAAGAACTAGGTAAATTAAAAAATAAAAATTCCACTGGACTTGATGAAATTAGCATAAAAATATTAAAATCCATTGGTGAGGTAATTTGCCAACCCTTAGCCTATTTAATTAACAAGTCCCTTGCACTTGGTATATTTCCTGATATACTTAAAACTGCCTTTGTGGTTCCGGTTTACAAAAAAGACGATCCATCAAAAATCGAAAACTATCGTCAAATATCACTCTTGAGTGTCATATCAAAACTTATAGAGAGAATAGTGTACAATGTAATTGTAAATTTCCTACAAAGAATGCATATTATATCATCAAGCCAACATGGATTTAGACAAAATATGTCCATAGAAACTGCCTCTTATCACCTACTAAATTTTGTATATAAAGAATTGGATAATGGAAAATATGTTCTATCTTTAATGTTTGATCTTTCGCGGGCTTTTGACACAGTCGATGCCGAGTTTTTAAATAAAAAACTATATGCAGTGGGTATCAGAGGAAGCATGTTACAATGGATCTCGTCATATATTTCTAACAGAAAATTATTGGTTAAATATGATAATGTTAAATCTGAGACCAAAAATATTAAAATGGGAGTTCCGCAGGGTTCTGTATTGGGACCTCTGCTCTTTATGATTTATGTAAATGACCTACCGTCAAGTATATCTACAGGTAAAGTTACTATGTTTGCCGACGATACCACTGTAATTATAGCAGCCCTTACCCAAGAAGAACTCTCGGTAAAATTGAATTGTGTGCGAGACGAACTAGAGGCATGGTGTCAACGGAACAATCTAATTCTTAATAACAAGAAAACTGTCTCATTGAATTTCCATATAAGAAAACCATTATCCTCAAATTTTGAAAATCTCTATAACATTGAACTTTCTGAATCTGCAAAATTTTTAGGAACACACCTAGATACTAAATTAACGTGGAACAACCACATTGATTTTGTTTGTTCTAAACTCAACTCGACATGTTTTGCAATAATACAGATGAAATCATGTCTAAACGTAGAGGGTCTATTAAATATTTACTATGGGCTGGCGTACAGTCACCTAACAAACAATATTGTCTCCTGGGGAATTGCCAATAACATACAAAGAGTGTTAATAGGTCAAAAACGCTTAATCAGGATAATCTTTAATATGGCACGAATGGACAGTTGCAAAAATGTTTTCAAGAGAAACAATATCCTAACGGTTCCCTCAATATTCCTATGGAAATGCGTTCTTTATGTTTTCAAACATAAGTCTGATTTTAATTACATAGGTGGATATCATAGTTACAATACCAGACACGGCAGAAACTTATCCACCTCATTACATAAAACCAGCTTCTTCAAAAATTCACCAGACTACAATTTCATCACAATATTCAACAAATTACCAGACCAACTAAAAGAAATTAGTGCATATAATAAATTTAAAAAACAAACGAAACTCTTTTTTATTGAGAAGGCTTTTTATTCAATACAGGAATATTTGGACAGTTAGTCCTCATTCAAGATGATACATAAGACGTTTTTGTATCTTTTATTTTGTGTTTTTTTTTTTTTTTCTTTATATTATATTGTCTCGATTATATACTTACATATTATATTTTATATCTTGATTAGATATATATTTTATATTTATAATTATATATATATATATATATATATTTTTTTTTATTCTTGACGTGCCACATGTACATAATTATGTATCTACTTAATGGCCAATAAACTATCTATCTATCTATCTATCTAACAATTCATTTACTTGGGGCCAAAATAGTTACGACGTTCAGCTCTCTCTCCATCTCCTTTCATACTGTAGCAGTTATATAAAGCCGTCTCTCTTTGGGATTCTGAGCAACTGTGTCTTTCTATTTCGTTCTCACTTCAATTAAACTGGCATTTTTTCACGAGCTTACCACAACTAACTGTGGTAAGGTGTAAAAGAGATGGCTATATATAATTTAGATGTGGATTGGTTATGCATGTAGCCATCTCTTTTACACCTTACTATAGTTAGTTGTGGTAAGCTCGCGAAAAAAATGCTTTATGTTTAGCACTGGCATTAGACATGATCAAATGACTGATGTTTGTTGTTGTCAAAGCTTTTTTTGTTCTAACCTCTAAACATTTGGACACCGACTTCGTTAAAGGAAGATATAATTTTAGAGAAAATAAATAGAGCACGATTGGAGAAAGACACAAATTCACCAATGTATTTTAGTCAAGCCAGGGAAAGGTCATGCCTGCAGCCAAGGGGTGCTTAACACTTTCTAGGAAAAATTTGTGCATCCTCACCACTGACAGCGGAAAAGGAAAAGTTAGTACGGTAGTACTGTTCCAAGAAATATATAAACGACGGATGGCCTATATGAGAATAGATAACCTCTTGGCTACAGTCATAACTTTTGCTTACAACACTGTAGTATGCAAATCCACCCTTCTGAACGATAATTTCTACGTGATTTCTACTAAATAAACGAAAAAAATGTCATATTGGACTTGCGGCGAAATATAAACGTCACTTTTGACTTTTCGAATACTTACTTATGGAATGATAAGTTACAGCTATTTTTGGGTGTTGCACCGCAAACACAACACTTAACCATCTCAAAATGTTATAACAATATACAGGGTGTCTCTAAAAGATGCGGAAAAAATGCTACCACAAATTCCTGAGGCTAAAATATGACGATCTAACCCAACTTACCTCAGTCCAAAAGTGAATAATTTCGGAGATACAGGGTGTCCAAAGTTCAATTTGGTTTTAGTTTTTCATAAATAGTTTTTTTAATAATTGTTGTATTGTCACCATATTCGGCTAGGGGGGATTTTGTGAGGTGACAAATTAAAATCTGCCCCCATTTTCATTGTAGAATTTAGATGGCACCACCTGCGGTACTTTGCATACATTTAAAACGAAATAACTTTTTTGAACCACACTGTATTTAACTTTAAAATAAACATTCTTATTCTCCAACGTCTTTTACCTAAAAGAGGTATACCCGGTAAAAATTGATTTGAGCAGCCCTTTTTGAGATATCTGGATTTAAAAAATTCATTTCGTGTATGGCCAGGTTTAAATTATTGTAATACAATTGAACACAATTTGAAGCGATGGCGTTGTAATAAGGGAACTGTCATTAAAAACTGACGTTTTAAATTGCGAGTAGTACTGGAATATCGTGAAAGTGAATTAGCAAGCGCCGGTGAATTGTCGAACAATTTTCAAATTTATTTTCGTCATGGCCGTACAGTAAGTATACCAACGGTTTTTGGATATTGCCAAGGAAATTGTTTAAAATCTTGCAGAGTATACAGTGAACGATTTCTGAATCGCCGCTTACAAAACCGTAAAACTTTCGCGGCAGTTGAAAGACGTATTCGTGAAACGGGTGTGTTTGCGCCTGTTTCTGCTTTTTATGGTCGTGCACGTACGGTAAGAAGTCCAGAGGTTGAGGAAAAGATTCTAAATCGGATTGAAGAAAATCCAAAACTCAGCAGCAGACGATTGGGCTTAGAGCTAGGGGTAAGCAAAGATACTGTTAATAGGGTGACCAGAGAACAACTACTGCATCCATTTCATTCAACGAGTACAAGATCTTTTACCCCATAATTTTGAATCACGCCTAGGTTTCTGTCGGTTTGTCCAGGAACACAGAATTCGAGATAGGAACTTTACACGAGAAATTTTATTCACAGATGAAGCCTGTTTCACGAGGAGTGGCATAGCTAATTTTCACAATGAACATGTCTATGCTGTTGAAAATCCTCATGCGACTAAAGTAACTCATTATCAGCAAATAGATGGTTAGGTAGAGGCAATGATGCACCTGCACATTGGCCAGCTCGATCCCCTGACATGACCCCGTTGGATTACTTTTTATGGGGAACTTTGAAATCCCTTGTGTATTCAGGCCAGTAGATACAGAAGATGAATTAAGGAGACGTAGTCAAACTGGAATTGATGCTTCGAGACATGATGACGAAATGCTCCAGAGAGTTCAATTTAATTTTTTACGACGTATTAATCTTTGTACAAACGAAAATGGAGGTCACTTTGAACATTTGTTAAAAGCATTTAATTTTAATTAATTTTTGTTGTTGATAAATCTTTTATTGACTGTTTTTACCCGAGAATAAAATTAATAACACATCATCTACTTGTTTTTGTAATTTTTTAAATAAAAAATTTAAATCCAGATATCTCAAAAACGGCTGCTCAAATTAACTCTTACCAGGTATACCTTTTTTAGGTAAAAGACGTTGGAGAATAAGAATGTTTATTTAAAAGTTAAATACAGTGTGGTTCAAAAAAGTTATTTCGTTTTAAATGTATGCAAAGTACCGCAGGTGGCGCCCTCTAAATTCTACAATGAAAATGAGGGCAGATTTTAATTTGTCACCTCACAAAACCCCCCCTAGCTGAATATTGTGACAATACAACAATTATTGAAAAAATATATTTATATAAAACAACCAAATTGAACTTTGGACACCCTGTATCTCCGAAATCATCCACTTTTGGACTGAGGTAAGTTGGGTTAGATCGTCATATTTTAGCCTCAGGAATTTGTGGTAGCATTTTTTCCGCACCTTTTAGAGACACCCTGTATATATTAACTAAATTCTATGCAAACACGTCACAGCTAAACTAAATAATTTTTCGTTGTCTGTACTTTTGACAGCGACTAGGCAGTTCTCTGACAAGACGCCCAAATTTGACAAACGCCAACTTCTATTGGCGGATACATCATCGCGTAAGTCGGAGCGCATTCCAGCTGAAGATAATCCCAAAGAGAGATAGAAGATATGGTTTATAGTGTATATGAAGGCGACAGAGCTAATAACGCATGTGTAAACTTTGGAGACAGGTATTTAAGAAAACGTACAATGGGTCTTGGGGTCTATTCAGTGTTGCGAGCACTATTACTTTTGTAATAGATCTATTACTATTAAACGCTCCCTATTACGCTATTACGCCGCAACGAACATCTATTACATTTTTTTTCGTTATGTTTTTATATATTTATACCGATGAATGCTACCAGCAGAACTGGTAGTCGGTGTTGAAAGTGAAACGAAATCGCTAAAGACTCTTAAAAGTTATGACTTGTTAACGGTATCGCTTATTGTAATAAAAATTTTCGCCATTCAATGACAGGTGGAGCCACTATAGAAACATTAAAATATATTCAATTTATTCATTTCGATGTAATAAGAAGTATACGTTACATGAAGATACTCTAAAAAATCACGACCTTCAAAAAAAATTTCGCCCGGCATTCTCCTATTCTCCTCTAGGTATGTGATTACGAAAAGTTGAAATCTATTACGAATTTATAACGACATCTAGTACGAAAAAACGAGACCTGCTCGCAACACTGGGTCTATTTATTCTTAAGTCTATGTGTTCTATACATTTTTAAAATATACGCAAATTCCATAATGCTAAGTTAAAGTGACGCCAATGGTGGACTAGTTGCTTGTCAAGGTCGAATATATTCTGGCCATGTGCCACGCCTACTTTACTAGTACCTTATTATGTCGCTGTGGAAACAAACTCAAGTTCCTCAATTGACGATTTGCATGAAAGAAAGTTTGCTAAAAAGTGTCATGGCGCACAGTATAATGGTATCACTGTAATTCACTGCACATGTTGACCAACTCGTCTAATTTCCAAACTTTGCAACAATTAAATACCTATAATATAATAATCATAACATTATTTTCATTATCTTTAATGTTAAACCTACTTCCACTGAATATAAATCATCTTTATTAGGTTGTTTCGTAGTCTACAATATTTAAAAAATGTCAAATTATTCAATATGTCAATCACTGCTGCCAACTCTTCTAGTAAACTGAGAGTTGGAAACAGTGTTTGACAAATTGCATAATTCGACATTTTTTAAATATTGTAGACTACGAAACAACCTAATAAAGACTATTTATATTCAATGGAAGCAGGTTTAACATTAAACATAATGAAAACGATGTTATGATAGTGAATTACAGTGATACCATTATACTGTGCGCCATGACACTTTTTATTGAACTTTCTTTCGTGCAAATCTCAGATAAACAAAGAAATATATGGATAAATAATCTCATTTGAAGTACACAGAAGTTGTGTGTAGGGAGCTCAGATAAACAAAGAAATATATGGATAAATAATCTCATTTGAAGTACACAGAAGTTGTGTGTAGGGAGCATAACCTCCTAAGGGGCAGAGTGGAGAGGAATGTTTATGTTTATGGAGTCGCCTAATCAGAGGCGTAGACAGATAAGGGGGTTAAAATTTTTAAAATAATCGATTAAAGTTCTCGACTATTACTTAATACTATATCTGACAATAATAGTACTACGACTCTATTGAGACAAAAAGAGTACTGTTTGGTTAGAATTTTTACAAAATGTGTTATTGAAGAGAAATGAAAGTATTGAACTGTCAATTCTCAAAGTTAAATGGTTCTTAAACGATAAGTTACTCTACATTTTCTGAGTAAAAAAAAATTAACTTTTGGTTAGGATATAAAAGTAACTTGATGTAGGTATATCCTGGGGTTATGCGGTCTTTATAATAAAATTATTATTTTTGTTACGTTTCGGTTTATTCAACCATCGTCAGAAAACTACAATTAAATGAAGACAAATATTTTTTTAAATGCTATTTTTTATACACATGGATTTAAATTGTATGCGTATAAAAAATAGCATTTAAAAAAATATTGGTCTTCACTTAATTGTAGTTCTCTGACGATGGCTGAATAAACCGAAACGTAAGAAAAGAGTAATTTTATTATAAAGACCGATAACTCAGGATATAACTGCATCAAGTTAATTTGATATCAACGGTCAAGAAAATAAAAACATCTATATATGTTAGCATATAAATGAAACCAACTTTTTCATATTACAGTATAACATATTCATCTAAAAGTTTACATACTTATCACTCTACAGTACCGGCAAGCGTTTGATTAGGTATGACAATAAGAGCAAGCGAGAATGAAACAACTAGGCTATTTTTTTTATCGTATCACACATCCTACTCGTGCCACCTGCTTTCCTCACTACATGTGCGTGGGCAGCTCTGTTTGCATGCCAAATCCAAGACATTCCGATACTGTATAATGAATCTGGTCATACGCTACCCGTACCATATACATAAAACAAAAATAACATTATATTACTTTTAAATCTCTATTATTATTGTAAACAAATATACTCTACATAATGCACTACCTTATAGAGCGGGAGCTAAGTGGCTTTTTCGGCAGCTCATCGCTTTATGAACTTTGAGATATTTTTATGGTTTAATGGATGATAACGATTCATAAAATCGACTTCTGGCGGGGCACCTCCTGTCAGGAGCATCACGAACACTGTTTAAAAATCAGTGAAATCATGTCATCGTTACAAGGCTCATTTTTTTTGTGTGTACACATTTTATGTTTAGAATTAATAAAATATGATCGTCAGAAAGTGTGGGCCGTCAGGAGGCGCAGCCAGAAAGGTAATAATGATACAATACATCTGAGATACGGTACGGAGTCAAGTTAGCCGAAAGTGTTAAATTCCTATATATTTAAGAGCCTATGGTACTTTTGTTGACTTTGTTTACGGGGAGGCTATTCTATTGTTGAAGGAGCTTATATTTACGTTTTAAAAAGGAGCCAGAACTTGTAACGATGAGTTTAGAGTTCTGAGATGAAATATGAGAAAAAAAATCCAATTTTCTTCAAAAATCCTAAACATTTTCTTTCTGGCTAGCCTTACTGACGGGAGTTTCTTTCTGGGAATTTTTTTCTGTGTTCAGAACATAAAACATGCTCAACCTTAAAAAAGTTTGTAAAGATGATATTATATAACTCCGTTTTTTTACCACTTTGACCTTTCTGGTTGCGCCCCTGATGGCCCACACTTTCTGGCGATCTTATTTTATTCATTCTAAACATAAAATGTGTACACACAAAAAAACTTGGCTTTGTAACGATGATATAATTTCACTGATTTTTATACCATGGCCAACTCGACGGGCTGACATATGCCAGAAGTCTATTTTGTCAAGTTCGATAGAATTAATCAGCGCATAGAAAATGCTTGTAACGATGAGTGCCCGAAAAAGCCACTTAGCTCCCACACCATTACTTCCAGTTTTTAATTTTAATATTGTTGAATATAGTTACGATAAAGATAATACAGATTCCTTATCAAATCTGTTTTCGATACAACGCATCAAATTATTTCAATCTGATATGGCTATAAAAAAATATAATAAATTGCAGTTAATTTTCTAACTTGGTAAATTTAATTTATATCGGTATCTTGGCAGGGCCGTGGAGAGAAAATATGGACCCTCAAAAAATTTTTTGATGAGCGGAAGTGAAATGAGTCTCTTGGTAAAACTACTAGGAAACAAACATTTTTCTTAAACATCTTTTTCCTGCCCGGGTTACATAAAAGTCATCAAACTTGAAACGATTAAAGCATACGTAATTGTAAATGCTTCAAATTTTGGTCAGTTACCTGTAGGACAGCGAGTCACTTTTTTCTAAGCGTAATATTTTCTGGGAGCCTATGGAATAACAACATAACATACCACATATATCAGGCAACCCCACAATTTCAAAGTCAAGACTGTTCAGAAGGGGGTTACACATTTAGAAAAACGCAGATAGATATACATCCATTACATATAACGTTGCCAATTTTAAAGCTGGGGATCGAACCCAGTGCATTATTATTTTGAAAAGTTAATACAGTCTATAATTATGTAATAATGTAAACATTCTGTAAAGTTTGAAATACTCGTACCAAATTTAAATAGGTATACTTATGTAACATTTAAATTTAGAGAAATAAATCTAAATCTATTAATCTATCTATCTATCTGATAATCACACAACTGTCTCTTTACGTTTTTTACTTGAGTGTAAAGACGAGAGAGGCAGAAGAAAAATTATTTATTGCTAGATCAGCAAAACAATAAGACAATAAACCTAACTATAACCCTAACCTACGACTATGTACACAACTATGCTTGCATATAAAACGAACAAGATTACTCCCTTTTGTAGATCTTTTAGTAAATTAAACAATCCTTAGTCATTTTTGAACCGTATAAAACGTGATTAAACTGCAAAATCAACACAAAATTGTTTATAACTGGATAAAAACAGCGTTAAAAGCAATAAAACAATATGGCGGCACAAGAAAACGTAAACAACTGTCAACGTCCTTCGGAAGAGAACCAATGAACGCCTCGATAGACATGTAAACAATGAATACGTGATATATCTTACGCGGAGACGGAAAGTATTATTTATCCATATATTTCTTTGTTTATCTGAGGTAGGGAGCATAACCTCCTAAGGGGCAGAGTGGAGAGGAATGTTTATGTTTATGGAGTCGCCTAATCAGAGGCGTAGACAGATAAGGGGGTTAAAATTTTTAAAATAATCGATTAATGTTCTCGACTATTACTTAATACTATATCTGACAATAATAGTACTACGACTCTATTGAGACAAAAAGAGTACTGTTTGGTTAGAATTTTTACAAAATGTGTTATTGAAGAGAAATGAAAGTATTGAACTGTCAATTCTCAAAGTTAAATGGTTCTTAAACGATAAGTTACTCTACATTTTCTGAGTAAAAAAAAATTAACTTTTGGTTAGGATATAAAAGTAACTTGATGTAGGTATATCCTGGGGTTATGCGGTCTTTATAATAAAATTATTATTTTTGTTACGTTTCGGTTTATTCAACCATCGTCAGAAAACTACAATTAAATGAAGACAAATATTTTTTTAAATGCTATTTTTTATACACATGGATTTAAATTGTATGCGTATAAAAAATAGCATTTAAAAAAATATTGGTCTTCACTTAATTGTAGTTCTCTGACGATGGCTGAATAAATCGAAACGTAAGAAAAGAGTAATTTTATTATAAAGACCGATAACTCAGGATATAACTGCATCAAGTTAATTTGATATCAACGGTCAAGAAAATAAAAACATCTATATATGTTAGCATATAAATGAAACCAACTTTTTCATATTACAGTATAACATATTCATCTAGAAGTTTACATACTTATCACTCTACAGTACCGGCAAGCGTTTGATTAGGTATGACAATAAGAGCAAGCGAGAATGAAACAACTAGGCTATTTTTTTTATCGTATCACACATCCTACTCGTGCCACCTGCTTTCCTCACTACATGTGCGTGGGCAGCTCTGTTTGCATGCCTAATCCAAGACTTTCCGATACTGTATAATGAATCTGGTCATACGCTACCCGTACCATATACATAAAACAAAAATAACATTATATTACTTTTAAATCTCTATTATTATTGTAAACAAATATACTCTACATAATGCACTACCTTATAGAGCGGGAGCTAAGTGGCTTTTTCGGCAGTTCATCGCTTTATGAATTTTGAGATATTTTTATGGTTTAATGGATGATAACGATTCATAAAATCGACTTCTGGCGGGGCACCTCCTGTCAGGAGCATCACGAACACTGTTTAAAAATCAGTGAAATCATGTCATCGTTACAAGGCTCATTTTTTTTGTGTGTACACATTTTATGTTTAGAATGAATAAAATATGATCGTCAGAAAGTGTGGGCCGTCAGGAGGCGCAGCCAGAAAGGTAATAATGATACAATACATCTGAGATACGGTACGGAGTCAAGTTAGCCGAAAGTGTTAAATTACTATATATTTAAGAGCCTATGGTACTTTTGTTGACTTTGTTTACGGGGAGGCTATTCTATTGTTGAAGGAGCTTATATTTACGTTTTAAAAAGGAGCCAGAACTTGTAACGATGAGTTTAGAGTTCTGAGATGAAATATGAGAAAAAAAATCCAATTTTCTTCAAAAATCCTAAACATTTTCTTTCTGGCTAGCCTTACTGACGGGAGTTTTCTTTCTGGGAATTTTTTTCTGTGTTCAGAACATAAAACATGCTCAACCTTAAAAAAGTTTGTAAAGATGATGTTATATAACTCCGTTTTTTTACCACTTTGACCTTTCTGGTTGCGCCCCTGATGGCCCACACTTTCTGGCGATCTTATTTTATTCATTCTAAACATAAAATGTGTACACACAAAAAAACTTGGCTTTGTAACGATGATATAATTTCACTGATTTTTATACCATGGCCAACTCGACGGGCTGACATATGCCAGAAGTCTATTTTGTCAAGTTCGATAGAATTAATCAGCGCATAGAAAATGCTTGTCACGATGAGTGCCCGAAAAAGCCACTTAGCTCCCACACCATTACTTCCAGTTTTTAATTTTAATATTGTTGAATATAGTTACGATAAAGATAATACAGATTCCTTATCAAATCTGTTTTCGATACAACGCATCAAATTATTTCAATCTGATATGGCTATAAAAAAATATAATAAATTGCAGTTAATTTTCTAACTTGGTAAATTTAATTTATATCGGTATCTTGGCAGGGCCGTGGAGAGAAAATATGGACCCTCAAAAAATTTTTTGATGAGCGGAAGTGAAATGAGTCTCTTGGTAAAACTACTAGGAAACAAACATTTTTCTTAAACATCTTTTTCCTGCCTGGGTTACATAAAAGTCATCAAACTTGAAACGATTAAAGCATACGTAATTGTAAATGCTTCAAATTTTGGTCAGTTACCTGTAGGACAGCGAGTCACTTTTTTCTAAGCGTAATATTTTCTGGGAGCCTATGGAATAACAACATAACATACCACATATATCAGGCAACCCCACAATTTCAAAGTCAAGACTGTTTAGAAGGGGGTTACACATTTAGAAAAACGCAGATAGATATACATCCATTACATATAACGTTGCCAATTTTAAAGCTGGGGATCGAACCCAGTGCATTATTATTTTGAAAAGTTAATACAGTCTATTATTATGTAATAATGTAAACATTCTGTAAAGTTTGAAATACTCGTACCAAATTTAAATAGGTATACTTATGTAACATTTAAATTTAGAGAAATAAATCTAAATCTATTAATCTATCTATCTATCTGATAATCACACAACTGTCTCTTTACGTTTTTTACTTGAGTGTAAAGACGAGAGAGGCAGAAGAAAAATTATTTATTGCTAGATCAGCAAAACAATAAGACAATAAACCTAACTATAACCCTAACCTACGACTATGTACACAACTATGCTTGCATATAAAACGAACAAGATTACTCCCTTTTGTAGATCTTTTAGTAAATTAAACAATCCTTAGTCATTTTTGAACCGTATAAAACGTGATTAAACTGCAAAATCAACACAAAATTGTTTATAACTGGATAAAAACAGCGTTAAAAGCAATAAAACAATATGGCGGCACAAGAAAACGTAAACAACTGTCAACGTCCTTCGGAAGAGAACCAATGAACGCCTCGATAGACATGTAAACAATGATTACGTGATATATCTTACGCGGAGACGGAAAGTATTATTTATCCATATATTTCTTTGTTTATCTGAGGTGCAAATCTTCGACCATATATTACCTAGACCCGGTATCTTAGCCAAAGCACAGAAGAAGAATCAATCAGAAGGGAATGTCGGCAAAAAATCCTTTGATGTCGTGTTGTAAATCTCCGCCATACTATTGTTGGGCGAGTGTTATAGTCCGGCTGAAAATAAGCCAGCCAATCAAATTGCTGCATTTCTCCCCGGCATAGTATAAATATATTTGTGACACTGGTGACGCTATCAGTCATTCGCAGTGTTCCATCCGCGTCACTTCGAGGCTCGATCATCTTTTCTTCTGCCACCGAGGGAGCCCACAGCGGTAACCCCAGCGGGCCCATATTCATCTTCACCACCGAGGGAGCTCTCAGAAGTAACCCCAGCTGGTCCAACAACTTTTTTCAACGATCTTTTAAATCATTGCATACTGATGAACTCTTCGTTACACAGCTTCTACAGCTAGGCACCGAAATTTGCGAATGACAAGTACTAATTAATTAGTTTATTATTTCTAAATTACGCGAGACGCGAAGTTAGGAGTTTGGCTACCTTACCAATAGGTGAAAATTAATTAATATAAGGTATTATCGAATTCGAGTGTCTTAATGAATGAGTGAATCCTATCTCTTTCCTATCCTACCAGAGCTGGGCTCAAACCCCCTCAGCTCCGAGGAGGACAAGCTGAAATAAATAAAATTCTAAACGAGCATAAGGCCTCGCAACGTCTAATTTATTTTCCTCAGTGATTAAACTAAAGTGCTTCTACACCGGACATTAAAGGTAAAGAACCACCATAAACTTTAACCTGGGTAGCGGGGCCATCAGCCTGCAGCCCCAGCTGATCAGACATTAGTGCATTGAACCCTCCGAGGAGGTTCAACCTAAAAGACATTGATTTAGGTCAGGGCCTTCTGCCTGCCTGCACTCAGAGACATTTTGCCAAATCGAACTCTCTGCTGAGGTTCAGATAAGGACAAAGACTTTCTTACTTTGCTAGCCCTCTTCTAGGGAGTCCTCTAGTAACGTAGAGCCAGTGAATAGACAGTAAGCTACGGAGAAGCCATCCAGCTGAGCAGTAGTGACATTATTCTTGTACATTTCTTACAGCCAAGTTGCCGAGTTCCAGCCCTGCAGCAAAGGGGGATCGCTTGTGCCGCGCCGGCTACTCATTAACTTGCATTCACCAGGCCTCCAGGTGCCTCGTTGAAGTTGACTCGCGTAACAAGTAGCACAAGCCGTCTTTCCCAAATGCACCACTAACAATTCACCAATAAGTCTGTAACTTTTGTATCTTGAAAAAATGTAAACTTTTGTGAAGTGATTTTTCCGTTCTGACGAACGCAGAAAGCATCCCCCGGGTGCACACGGCGCCGAAACTATTATTAAAGAAAATAAATTTTTTCGGGTCACCTCAAAACGCGTTTCCGTTGGGGGCCAGAAATTCAGCACCGCCTCGGACGTTCACAATTACGATTCCGTTGGGGGCCAGAAATTCAGCGCCGCTTCGAACGCTCAACTCATGATTCCGTTGGGGGCCAAACATTCAGCGCTGCCTCGGACATTTTCACACAAACAATTTCATTCCAACTACGCTTCGTTGTTTATGAGTACAAGCACTCCTACACATCAGAACTAGTCTCCCAACTTCAATTTCGCGGGCTGCGAGTGAATTAATTTTCCTCGCAACCACAAAGACAATCCTCGACGTACTTTCGAATTTTAACAGAGACAATTTTCGTGGTACTTTCGAATCCTTCTCGGCTTCAGTTTCCAAGTGCGGGCCGCGTTCCATCATGTCGCGCGCGAGCAGTAGCACGGACACAGCCCCAATTCACATAAGAAGAGATTGGCAGAATCTACAGGAAGATCCAGCCCTTCGTTTCTTTTTCCGTGACTTAACCCCAAGCCCTCAAACTACTGTGGTGACGAGCCCACTCAGGAGGCAACACACGTCGAACACAACAAATTCCGGACATGACGTCCAGGACAGGGAACCAGAAGCACGCGTCGGGCGATCTGGGAGGCATGGAAGCCTGACCCACACGGCGAGGCCAGCTCTCTCTCGCCACAGTGCACAAGGAAGCACAGGCCAGGGCCAAGCTGGAGAAATGCAGATGCCGAAAGGTGTAAGCTTCGGGAGGGGGCATGAAACGGCATCGTCTTCAGGCCACGGCGACGCGCCGCCTCGAGAAATGCACAGCCAGATGCGTCGTGACGTCGGGAGCGCAGAATTGCGGAGGCTCACCCCGGCGCTCTCACCATCCAACTCCAGACAGTTCCCCCCTACGTTTTCCCCCCGCCGAAGACATGTCGCCCAACTCAAGGGGCATGCGAATCAAGCGACCCAACCGGCACAATACCCCCCCAGGAGGGAATCAGAAAGAAGGAATGTATATGCACCTGACGATGCATATATTCAAGTCGAAAGAAGAACAGTCACTTACAGGGATGTTCAATACGCACCACAGGAACCTATCTACAACGAAAGATATGGTTTTGAGGCAAACCTCAACTCACAACGGCATGACACTCCTCAGAGGCATGGAGCCCAAGGAATGGCAAGCAACCAAGATGACTTTCTGGGACTTCAACATGAAACCCCGTGGCGCCCAACAGAAGAACAGGCCTATTATGCCAACATGTTCGAAACTGCATTGCATAAGTTTGGAGAAACAATGCGCAGCACAATGCAGAACAAAAACAGGAAACTACTAATCACCTACAGTGGCTCTGATTATGAGGATCCCTATTACTTCTTAAAAGAAGTCGAAAACCATTTTGAGCGAACACAGCTACATTATGCGGACTGGACGCCTACCGTCGTGGCGCAGCTCCGTGGAGACGCCAAAGTCTGGCAAGAAATGTACAGATTAGTACATTTAGACTATGAAAGTTTTCAACGACGTTTAGTAGAACGGTTTAATAACAGGACAATTAAATCGAAACTACGTGCACAACTTTATGGGAGGAAGCAATCCACAGAGCCTGTTGAGTTGTTTATTTCCCAGAAGATCGCTTTACATAACCGGCTGAACTCAACTGCGGACGACGCCGAGTTAATCGATATAGTAATAGAGCTATTATTACCCGAGATTAGGACAGCACTCCGAGGGGTTTACATCGAAAGCATGGACCACCTCGCCAAAGTCGCCTCTGAAATCGAAACCGATTTGAAGGAAACTCGCAAATTACCTGCAGGTATTCCACAAAATACAAGACAAACTTCAAACCAGAATTCGAATCGAGCTGCGCTTGCGTTAACCAGCCGATCGGAAGCATCAGTTATGGGAATGAATACGTTAGTACAAGCCGTTGAAAGGCGCCGTAATATGAGACCTCTGCCGAGAGTGCAGGTCGAGTATGAAGGAAACATGTACTGGGCGTTACTGGATACCGGAGCCGCGGAATCGTTCATCAACAAAAAACTCATCAAGGGAAATGTAACCGCTGCGGAGGTGCAGGAAGTTCAATTGGCGAATGGATCGACAGTGCTCGTACAAGGACCAGTCGGACAAACGATTTTTATCAATGGACAACCTACTAGGCTGGAAGCCTACGTAATGCAGGACATGGTAGAATACATTATCCTTGGGAACGGGTGGATGATTACTGAACAGGTCACCCTGGACTATCAGAATAACTCGATATACTTTGGAACCAGGCTCCGACATTCAGCTTACTGGGCAGGCACGAACGCTCCCGACGAGGAAGCCGAACCAGTACAACTAACCTCAGAAAATGTAGAGGAAGAGCACCAAGTGCGATATGAAGCAATCTTGAATGATTTCGCAGACAGATTCCAAGAACAATTACGCCAACCGACGACTCGGTTGGTAACCCACCGAATACAGTTGAAAGACAACCGTACGTTCCGCATCCGTCGAAATCGTTATTCCTTAGAGCATAAAACCATTATCCAAGAGGAAGTTGAGAAGATGTTAGCTGCGGGAGTCATAAGACGAAGCCATTCGGCGTTTAGTTCGCCCATTGTGATAGTCAAGAAAAAGGACGGAAAGAACCGATTCTGCGTAGACTACAGACAACTCAATAGTCAGACCGAAGATGAAGTGGCACAGCTGCCGCCCATCCGGGAAACTCTTCAAGAATTAGGACCAGCCAAAGTTTTTTCGTCATTGGATCTGCGCAGTGGATACTGGCAGGTAGCCATGGAAGAATCCAGCATACCTTATACAGCTTTCAGCACTCCTGATGGAGCGACCTATGAGTTTTTGGTAATGCCTTTCGGGCTAAAGAGCGCCCCATCGACGTTCCAGAAACTTATGACAGAAGTCTTAGCAGGATACTTGGATAAATTCGCAAAAGTGTATCTCGATGATATCATCGTCTATTCGGCGTCGCACGAAGAACACGTTCACCATTTAAGGTTGGTATTGGAGAGATTACGAAACCATGGACTTCGCTGCTCCCTGGAAAAGTGTCGTTTCGGGATGGAAGCATTAGACTACTTGGGACACCGAGTAACGGCTTTGCACAATAAGCCGCAGGAAAAACATGTGATACAAATCAGAGAATTTGCCACGCCACGAACCATGAAAGAATTGCAGAGTTTCTTGGGAACGGCAAACTGGTTACGAGAATATGTACCAGGATTTGCCGCATTATCTGCTCCTTTGACAGACCTAGTGGGGAAGAAACACTTTCGATGGACCCCAGAGGCTGAGGAAGCCTTCCAGAATCTAAAGGAAGCTTTATCTAAACCTTTGACGCTAAGCCGGCCAGACCCGAGCTTACCGTTTTTCTTACAAACCGATGCTAGCATGCAAGGCATGGGTGTTGTCCTCTGGCAACAAGAGCCATCTGGACAGAGAAGGATTATTTCGTGCGCCAGCGCAAAATTTACTGCCGCTGAGCGCAAATATCATTGTAATGAACAAGAAACATTAGCCGTAATATGGGCATGTAAGAGATACAGAGCCGTTCTGGGAGACAGACCGTTCACCTTGATTACTGACAGTCGCGCTTTGACTTGGTTGGACAAGTTCAAGGACGAAAGAGCCAAGCTCACAAGATGGGCACTACAGTTGCAAGAATTCAACTTTACCGTCCAGCACTGCCCTGGGAGGCAAAATCAACTCCCGGATTTTCTATCACGACACCCTGAAGGACACGTGCCTGAAGATGGAGAGAATGTTGATGATCGATTAATACCGCCCGAGATAAATTTACCCGCTGTAGGAACGACATCCGCAGAGGCCTGGGAACACCGAGGACGAGTCCCAGCCGCTTTTGTACAACCAGCAACTTTTACGTTGGCTTTGTTGGATGAAAATGACGAGCCAGCGTCATTATTAGATCAGATACGCCAGGCACAGGCAGATAGCGAAGAGTATCAAGCCACTCGAGCCAGATGGCAAGAATTGATACAGCAGCCGGAAGAAGGATTAGCTCCATGGCAACGAACATTACGCCAGGACTTTCGAGTAGAAGACGGTTTAATCTGGTACATTCGAGATGGAAGACAAGGATTAGTCGTACCTCTACAATTTTGGCAGAGGGTGATTCACCATTATCACGACGCCGCTGGACATCCAGGGCGGGATGAGACTGTCGCAGCAGTCCGCCGCTTATACTACTGGCCGGCAATGGTCAAACAGATACGCACGCACGTTCGACACTGCGTGATATGCGCCGCCACAAAACGAGGAGGTGCTCTGCAGGCTAAAGCACCCCTACGGCCCAGGCCACCCACCAAACCATGGCAAGTGGTTAGCTTTGACGCCATGGGACCTTACCCTGAAACCAGAACAGGCAACCGATACCTCTTCGTGCTGACAGACACCTTTTCAAACTGGGTAGAACTGAAAGCGTCCCCTACCAGTGGAGTAACGGTCATGTTGCAATTCCTCACCGAAGTGTTCAATCGATGGGGATATCCACAGCGAATAATCACAGACAATGCGACGCAATTTACGTCCTTGGCATGGGAAAGGTATACTCGTAGACATGACATCCACGCCTATACGTCCCCCATTTACCATCAACAGGCCAATCCAGTGGAACGGAGGAGCCAAGAGATTAAGAAGGCCCTCCGAGTTGAAATGCTCAATAAAACCGAAAACCGATGGGATGAGAGTTTGTCAGACATTATGCTCAAACTTCATACCCGAATTAATGCAGCCACAGGCATGTCACCCAGTCAGTTGTTACTCGGAGCACCGCTGGTTAAACCAGGGGAATGGAATCACCCGGTTAATCAACAGGAAGTGGAAAACAATGCTCAACAACGAGAAGCACGGGTGAGACGAGCCCAGGAAAGGCAGATTGTTTACCAAAGAGATATGTTCCCGGAGCATCGAGAAGCGCCGATTCATTTCGAAGTAGGAGAATTGGTGATGGTTAGACAATTCCCAGGCACCGCAACAGCATTCAGCCCCCCATGGGAAGGGCCATTTATGATATTACGAGTACTAGGTGACAACGTTTACGAAGTGGACAGGAATGGAGCACAGCATCCTGTTCATGTAAATGACCTCAGACCGGCGCCATTCCCGCTACCAGCGCCGAACGATGATGAGACGGATAGCGATAGTGATCCGGATGAACCTCCGGAAGTAGGACCTGCCAGGCCAGGACCTGAGCGAGCCGGCCCAAGTGCCAGACCGAGGACCCCGGTGCAAGAAGCACAGAGAGACATAGCACAGCCTAGTACAAGTGCAGCCCCGATGATCGGTAGCCCAAGAAGAGCAGTAGAAGCTGCAAGGCGGCTACAATCAAGGTCACCCCCTCAGGACCCTAGTACGGGCAGAGTGCCTATCTTAGTATTTCGACCTAGTAAAGAGGCGCTACTTCGACAATGTCAACGAGACCGAGAAAGGATCTTAGGGACGCCCGAACGGCAATTAATCCGAAGGATCCAAGAGGCCCAGGAGAGGAGCCGACAGCGAGAAGAAGATGAAGCCGGTGACCAGGGAAACCCAGAGCTAACCAATCTAGCAGTCCCTGTTAACTATAGCTTCCACTCGGTCACCCTTGAGGATTATCAAGAAGATGACCCCGAAGTCTCGATCCTAGATGACGCCTGCCCTATCGTAGGGTTGTGGCCATAATAACCCCATATATCTATCCGGAGGCATTGCTCCAGGGCTTTGAGCCAATTATTATTTTCCATTTACCGGCGCATTCGCCATTTTCATTTCATTTTCTTATTCTGTCCCGTAAAGGGAATTATCTTATTCCACCACATATTAATCATCATTATATACTATCCTAACCCACATAACCACTTTTATTTTATTCTGGTGCAACAGGCATTGCTGCTACACCACCTATTATCATTCTAAACCCCAGGAAGCATTGTTCCTGCAATTTTATTAATTTTTCGAAATTACCGGCGCATCCGCCATTTATTTTCCAATTTCACCCTGTATAAGGTGAAAATTATTACTTATCATTATTTCAGTATTGTAATACTTACCTTCAATACTTACCTTATTTACTGGCCATTTTACTTTATTTTCGACTAAAATCCGCCAGTAAACTTCTGTCATTCCATTCAAATTTCAACCTTATCTCTCGAGTTCCCAGTAGGAAACCCTGCTGCGAGCTTCAGCCATCTCAACACTTCTGTTAACTTCTGTGCAAGTATGAAAACTTGTACATTTTACCCCTCCGTGTGTACGAGTCCGACTTGGGCCAGTGATCTGCCAAGTCGACGTTCAACAGTCCTGTCATGGGATGGGCCAAACCCTGCCCCATGATGCTACGAAAGGGCCAACAATCCCGTCGAGGTTCAGGTTGGAGATGCCTTGCCTCCGAAGGGCAACTTGTGACCACTTCGAACACAACACGGACGAAGACATCGACACGCGTTTTTAACATTGTAATTTCCGAAAATTATTTACTTTCTGTGCCACTAAATTATTTAAGTAAAGTGCCTTATGTACTAAAATTATATTGCAATATATTTACTACATGTTTTGTACTGATAAATATTTAGCTGCGCCCAGATAGGTAAAATATTTTAACTTAGATTTTAAGGTAGTTTTGTATCCAAGGTAGCCAAAATTCACCAGTCATTTTTGAAAATTAGTACGACCCACTTGTCAAGAAAATTTTCAAATCTTTTCAACTTCATTCAAATTAGCTCAGGCTGATTTCTATCAAAATTTCTCTTCCATTTTCCCAATCGAAACTAGTACGATCCATTTTATCAAGAACGTTTCGAACTTCTTAAACCTCATCAGCCCGGTCAAATTTTAAATTTCGCCGGTCAGATTTCTTTCAATTTTCTTTCAATTTCCTCTTAATTTTCAACACTCCCGAAATTTTGCCTTCCCGGCAGGGTGGTGTTATAGTCCGGCTGAAAATAAGCCAGCCAATCAAATTGCTGCATTTCTCCCCGGCATAGTATAAATATATTTGTGACACTGGTGACGCTATCAGTCATTCGCAGTGTTCCATCCGCGTCACTTCGAGGCTCGATCATCTTTTCTTCTGCCACCGAGGGAGCCCACAGCGGTAACCCCAGCGGGCCCATATTCATCTTCACCACCGAGGGAGCTCTCAGAAGTAACCCCAGCTGGTCCAACAACTTTTTTCAACGATCTTTTAAATCATTGCATACTGATGAACTCTTCGTTACACAGCTTCTACAGCTAGGCACCGAAATTTGCGAATGACAAGTACTAATTAATTAGTTTATTATTTCTAAATTACGCGAGACGCGAAGTTAGGAGTTTGGCTACCTTACCAATAGGTGAAAATTAATTAATATAAGGTATTATCGAATTCGAGTGTCTTAATGAATGAGTGAATCCTATCTCTTTCCTATCCTACCAGAGCTGGGCTCAAACCCCCTCAGCTCCGAGGAGGACAAGCTGAAATAAATAAAATTCTAAACGAGCATAAGGCCTCGCAACGTCTAATTTATTTTCCTCAGTGATTAAACTAAAGTGCTTCTCCGGACATTAAAGGTAAAGAACCACCATAAACTTTAACCTGGGTAGCGGGGCCATCAGCCTGCAGCCCCAGCTGATCAGACATTAGTGCATTGAACCCTCCGAGGAGGTTCAACCTAAAAGACATTGATTTAGGTCAGGGCCTTCTGCCTGCCTGCACTCAGAGACATTTTGCCAAATCGAACTCTCTGCTGAGGTTCAGATAAGGACAAAGACTTTCTTACTTTGCTAGCCCTCTTCTAGGGAGTCCTCTAGTAACGTAGAGCCAGTGAATAGACAGTAAGCTACGGAGAAGCCATCCAGCTGAGCAGTAGTGACATTATTCTTGTACATTTCTTACAGCCAAGTTGCCGAGTTCCAGCCCTGCAGCAAAGGGGGATCGCTTGTGCCGCGCCGGCTACTCATTAACTTGCATTCACCAGGCCTCCAGGTGCCTCGTTGAAGTTGACTCGCGTAACAAGTAGCACAAGCCGTCTTTCCCAAATGCACCACTAACAATTCACCAATAAGTCTGTAACTTTTGTATCTTGAAAAAATGTAAACTTTTGTGAAGTGATTTTTCCGTTCTGACGAACGCAGAAAGCATCCCCCGGGTGCACACGGCGCCGAAACTATTATTAAAGAAAATAAATTTTTTCGGGTCACCTCAAAACGCGTTTCCGTTGGGGGCCAGAAATTCAGCACCGCCTCGGACGTTCACAATTACGATTCCGTTGGGGGCCAGAAATTCAGCGCCGCTTCGAACGCTCAACTCATGATTCCGTTGGGGGCCAAACATTCAGCGCTGCCTCGGACATTTTCACACAAACAATTTCATTCCAACTACGCTTCGTTGTTTATGAGTACAAGCACTCCTACACATCAGAACTAGTCTCCCAACTTCAATTTCGCGGGCTGCGAGTGAATTAATTTTCCTCGCAACCACAAAGACAATCCTCGACGTACTTTCGAATTTTAACAGAGACAATTTTCGTGGTACTTTCGAATCCTTCTCGGCTTCAGTTTCCAAGTGCGGGCCGCGTTCCATCATGTCGCGCGCGAGCAGTAGCACGGACACAGCCCCAATTCACATAAGAAGAGATTGGCAGAATCTACAGGAAGATCCAGCCCTTCGTTTCTTTTTCCGTGACTTAACCCCAAGCCCTCAAACTACTGTGGTGACGAGCCCACTCAGGAGGCAACACACGTCGAACACAACAAATTCCGGACATGACGTCCAGGACAGGGAACCAGAAGCACGCGTCGGGCGATCTGGGAGGCATGGAAGCCTGACCCACACGGCGAGGCCAGCTCTCTCTCGCCACAGTGCACAAGGAAGCACAGGCCAGGGCCAAGCTGGAGAAATGCAGATGCCGAAAGGTGTAAGCTTCGGGAGGGGGCATGAAACGGCATCGTCTTCAGGCCACGGCGACGCGCCGCCTCGAGAAATGCACAGCCAGATGCGTCGTGACGTCGGGAGCGCAGAATTGCGGAGGCTCACCCCGGCGCTCTCACCATCCAACTCCAGACAGTTCCCCCCTACGTTTTCCCCCCGCCGAAGACACGAGTTCAGGAGAGTACTCAATATTTTTTACCCCTTTTAGGAACGGCCCGGAAGAGAATCAGAAAACCTGTGAAACATTAGACGAAGACAAATAATATTTGTTTTAGATTTTCAATGTTTCTTAACTAATTAGGCGGCATCATGATACAAACTGTATCACGAGGCGAGATCACGCCATTTGTCGCTGACGATCCGGTTACAGAAGAAATACGTGATCCGGGCCTGGCACGATTTTTTACAATTCCGTCCGAGACTGACAGTGCGCGAACTTTTCCCGCCAATGAGAGAGTATATTCTGATTGTTTCTTCTTCTGTGGCCAAAGTATAGAGTTTGTTATGTATACTAAGGCGGCGCTGACTACGGCAGCCGCGGGTGCTGAAGGGGGATATTTTTCTGTGTACGGGACCCTTGCCAGTGGCGTGTATTCACGAAAGGGTCTGAATGTTGGATAATATATAAAATTAATTAACATTGTGATGTTTAAAATTAAGCCCGAGTAAAATTTTTTTTTCGAATTTATAAGCATACTTTTACAACAATATTCTACTACTGGAAAATTGCAAATGGAGATATTAATTTAACTTTTCTAGATAATAAAAAAAATACTTCTGTTATTGTATAAAGCAGAGATGTTGCCAAAAATTAGTAATACAATTATTAGTCATTATTTAGGTTTAGAAATTACTGTTTTTCACGAGGGAAAAAATATATTTTCATATTTTTTTTCAAATAGTAATAAATAGTCACTGATGGTATTCCCTTTCTTGTGTGTATTGTATAATTTGTATTGGTAGGTAATGTGTGACATAAATAACATAAAACAATTCACACAAATCACATAAATTCTAATAAAGTACATACGTGCATTAAAAAATTTGCCATCTCAAGCTGCCATTTGAACCCAGGGCTATATAGACACCAACTAGTTTATCCTTGCTCAGTCGGTGTACTTTATGTAGTACACCGACTGAGTTATCGTGGTCGATCATCATATGAAGTAAATGTTTTATAGGCAAAATGTTTTTTCACAAAAAAAAAGTAAGAATTAAAACACACATTTTGTATCGATATTTTATTAAGTATAAGTACATCTTAATTAGATCATAATTTAATAAAGACGTTGCTGAAAACAAACAATTTATAAATAAGTAATTAAATAAACAGTAAAAATATAAAAAGTGTCGTGTTCTTTATTAGAAGATATAAATACATTAAATTAATAATACTAGGTTATTATAACTTATTGCCGTTTATTCTATGTTAATTAACAAATACACCTTCAATACAATAAATGAGTCGATTCTTAATTGCTGCATATATCCATATCAGCTGGGTTAACAAAAACTTATTCTCTACAAAAATTGGTATATATGAAACCCATTCACTAATTAAACTATATACAATATATTAAAAGACTAAAAGGTTTGCGTACTCTTAAGTAACCCTCAAATGTCAAATAAATACTGTCCAAAAATTAAAGATATGACACCAAGACTGAGAATAACTTCAATTATGATTTTTAGTTTCTAAAATTCGCATCACTATCCTCATCGAAGTGATGAAAAGTATATGTACTCTGTGCCAAAGGGGGGCGATTTGGAAAAATGATACTATACTCTCTAACAGGGCCAAAAGTCAAACTTAAAACCACGATAGATATGGTAATTAGTTGCGTTGTTCACATAACACATTCTCTTGGCTGATGATTAGGCAAAAAATTTAAAATCTAATGACCAATTCATTATACTATATTGAGAAATGCACCCAACATATTTTACAGCCACTTGCATTATCTTTACTGAATGTCTAGTGGCATTTAGGTCAAACCGAGAAAATTATTTGATGATATTATTTAATCTTATTTTAAAACAATAATTTTTCATTTAATTAATTTCTACTGAAATCGATATGTTTTTAAAACTAATTTAGAATATTTTAAGGTTATATATATAGAGGTGATAGGTACCTTAATAAATTTGGAAAATCTGTCAGTGCATATCTAGTATATTAGCATTATTAGAAAATATTACTAGCGGTTAGTTCGGTAATAATTCGTTATTATAGCTTAGCGAGTTAAGACTGTCAGCTCCTGTTTTAACGATGTTAATTTTTACTTTTTAATTTTTCTAGTGTCGCTAAGCTCTAAAAGTAATTTCTTGTATGTTGAGCTTCATCTGGCTCTTCTTCTTAGACTCTGTGTATGTATATCATCTGATGAACCATCCTCAAAGCAATGTGGTAAAGGTTGGTACTGAAATAAAACATAGAGAGTATTATTTTTAATGTAATATAAGTATACAAAAGTCTCGGAAAAGAAATAAAAATAATTACCTATTGCATTTGATGATGACTTTCCAAAAAATAATGCAAATATATTTGAATCAAATATTATTAATAAACGGTGCTTTAACAAATGATTGTTTGTTAACAAATAATATGAATAATTTGTCTTTTTCATAAAATGTACCTAATGCCAGGTTTATACATGCATGAATTTACTGGCGCCAGTTGCCACGCCAGCCCAACTTGCGCACCAGTAGAGGTTTACACACAATTTTAAATTTTATCTAGTCAGTCTTATTCTTTGACTTCTGAGTGCAGGTGGTTATTGAGACAAAATGTCAAGTAATAAATTAAAAAAAATAATAATTCGTACCGCATTGTTCTATGAGGGATTGTTCAACAGATTAGCAACGTGGAAAATAAACTAAATGATAAGCAAAGAGACCGTATCTGGTTAAGAAAATGGATTGCAAGTAGAGAAAACTTAGGTGCATCAGAAAGAGTGTTAAAACTTTCAATAGAAGATCCTGAATTTTTTAGAAACCGTTTATTGAACGAATCTTAGCCTTACATTCACACTGTCAAAACCATCAATCACCATTGTTGTTGAGATTTTTTCATGAACAATTACTCGAGATTCTCTATTTTTATAACAATTAAAATGCGCATCCCATAAACACGCCTCTTTTTCATATAATTCAAGAAATTTTGTAATTTCCTCAGAAATCCACTGTTATTTGTTGTTTTCTTAATGCTCATTTTTATATTCTATAGACGAATTTATATTAGTATAGTTACTTGTACTGCTGTGCGCAAAAAAAATGGGACAAGTCTTATATTGTATAAAATCTAGTTTTGTACATCTAACTAATTTTTGTGACATTGTCAGTTATTTGTCAAAATTCATTGCAAGTGTGCAAATAGAGACAGATTTATATTAGGAGAAAATAGTTGTCCTATTTTTTTTTTGCTCACGACAGTACCAGCTACTAGTACAAGTAACTAGCCAGGATAGTGTCTCTAGACAACTCAAAGTTTATGTCAATTTTACTTCATAGTGGCGTACAACTTGGTACTGGCAGGCCACAAAGTTGGAAATTCCTAACATTTTTGCATCATTGCATGCAAGGTCAAGACTTGCTCGCCAGTAACTGTTTATACGTTCAATATTTTTTTACTGGCCTGCCAACATCTACTGGCGCCACTAAATCCATGCACATATATAAACTCGCTATTAAAGCAAGTATTGTGAATGTATAAACTGACATTCAGATTTTCATGGAAATGTACATTGTTAACCTAAATTGAATTCATAACAGCTGTTTTTAAAAAAATGTTTACTCTCTGTATCACCTTTTTTTTGAGATATTTCAATTTGTTTCTTTTCGTACTCCATACTAAGATTATCCTGATTATTTTTTTTATAAAATAAGTCATTCGGAAATATTCTTTATTATCTTGCAATGTACCAATTTTTAAAGCAACAACTGTTATATGAGCAGAAGTACAAACATTTTATTATTTATTCATGCTATACATTCATAAAAGTCACATAAAAGTAATTGTATTGTATTGAAATAGAATCAAAATTGAACGTCGCATGCAGTTGATCAATACGTTTTAAAATATCATCGGTAGTGTAGATTATACTTACCCAACAGAATGTGTTCTGAATATTTAACGTGCTTGCTATAGATAATATGGTACTTTTCCTAAGTACTTTACTTTATTGAACGACGTTTTGCATACATCTTGTGGTCTCTATAACTGGTCCAATTTTCCGTCACTATTTTTGGGCATCCAATTCTTTTAGAAATCTAAAACATTAAAAATAGATATAATATATTATGACACTTAATAAATTGTACTACCTACTTAAACTATCAGTTTATTAACTCATATTTGATCTCATGCAATACCTATATAATTTAAACCAAATATACAGAAGCTGGTTTAATAAGCAGTACCTATTTGAGTTTTATTTGCATTGAAAAACTAAGAGTACCTAGTCAATATTAGTTAGTCTAAGATCTGAAATGCCTCATAGACAAATTCAACTTTATTAAAAAATATGTATTAAGTCTGTAAAATAATTATCTACTTATATATTATTTTATTTTAGAGAGCACCTGAAACCCTACGACTACGCCTGAGGAATAATTACAAATAAGATAATACTTGCCTACAAAATGATTTATTCCATTCTTTCTCTAACGCGGGATCGTATATACAACACTATTTACCGATTTTGAAAACAGAAAAATTGTCTGGATGTTATGGAAGTCTAAGAAACACATAAGTAAAACAAAAATAGCCACAAATAACAATGGCGATGGAAACAAAGTTTTAATGCATTTGCGACATTCGACCCGCGACGTTTGAATTAGCCAATAGAATTCAGGGTACCTTGAAACCCCCCGCAAAAACATCTTGTAACATGCGACACGCCCAGATGCCGAGTCTAGATAATATATGGTCGAAGGTGCAAATCGTCAATGCGTGCACAGTGCGCGGGTCAGATGCGGAACGGAACTTTCACCCTTGCATTTTTAGCGAGAAATTCAAACTCAGAAGTACCGAGCCAGCGCCCTCTAGGTCACACCCATAACTAAATCCCCCTCTGCCCACTACCACGATCACCGGGAAATTTAAACTCTTGAGGCATCGCACTTGTGCCACTGAATTTCTTAAAAATTATGGAAAAAAAGAAGCAATAAACGTGAAAAAATTACTTTATTTTAAAAAATTGATATTTTGTATTGCACCCTTAACAAAACAAATATTAAGAGTAATAAGTGAATGTAAATAGTATTATAAATGATTTAAAAAATATTTTACAATTAAATGCCTGTATAATAACTTACAACTTGAAATTTGTATAAAACTGATCAAACGATATAATAGTTCAGGAATACATTATATCACTGAGAAAGGATTTTATCCTCACATCAATAAATCTACAATTACAGAGACTGCACAGCTACAAATATAGATCACATATTTCTAAAAACATCAAAGATGTATTCAATACCCATCTTTTTATCACTAGATCTATCACAGTTCATTATGCGACAATTTTGTATTTAACAGAAAATAAAAATACTAGCCCTAATGAATTCAACATGTAAAATTGAAAAAACTAATCATACAAAATTAATAAATAAAACAGACAAGATAAGACAAAAAATAAATAACAAAAATATAAAAGTTCCAATAAAAAAAAATTGGTAGAGCATCTATCGTTGCGATTTCCTTGTGGTATTCATTTTTTCTCCTCAGGTTCGCCTTGTTATTTTTGCGAGTAATTGGATGAAGTCCCTTTCATCTATCTCTTCTCGGACTCCCTCTGTTAGATTTTGATGTCGCATTTTCTCCTAGTAGTGGCCCGTTTTTTTTATTAGTTCTGTTCGTTCTTTCGTTGTGTTCCCTTCTTCCTCCACCTTCTTGATCCAATGTTGCAGTGGTATGTATCTTCTCTTCTATATTATTTCAGATATCTGAAGGTTTGATTTATTCGTTGTCATGTTTTTATGTTTTCAAAGAATGCTCTACATTTTCCTCGTCGTAGTTTCTCTGTCTCTCTTTTCTCTTTCAATGCTTTTTTTAGTTTTTCATTTATGTTCTACACCGGGTGTTGTCTGTAGCCTTCGTCTTTGGGAGCTGTCCATACTTGGTATTTTTTTCCTTTCTTCTCGGGTTCATAGATGACCTGTCCATTTTTCTTGCCGCAATTTTTATTTTTGAACCTATTGATGTCTGGTCTAATTCTTCTCCAGTCAGTTATTTCTCTGTTTCTTCGCAGTATTTCTTCGTGATGCAGTAGACAGCTGTTTCAGGTACTGCATGGTGTTTTGTCGTTTTCCTAACGTTTTTCTATTCTTTTATTTCCAATTTTCTGTATAGGATTCTGTGGTCTGTATTAACTTCTGTTGTTCTTTTTGCTTTAATGTTCTTGATTGTTTTTCTTTCTATTTACCAGGATATGATCCATTTATGAGATTGACCTTCCCTTGCTGTGTTGATTGTAACGAGATTCCAGTTTATCGATGGATGCCAGTATGGACGGGGTGAAATAGTCTAGGTAGTCTTATATAGTCCGCTACTTCTTTTCTTAGGATTTTCATAGTGTTGGTGTGGGTCAGGGTTGTTATGTTTTCTCCTTCTAGCTGATGGCATAGTGTTCTATATATATGGTTTTCGTTAAATTTAATTCTTCTGAATATTTTTAATAGTTATGAAAAAAGAAGTTACTTGAAGATTTACATAAGAAATTCATATTATGTCCATATTTTAAGAATAATGCCTTGTTGATTATTTCGGATTTAATTAAAATTAAATTTGTTCGAATATTTTTAATAATTATAAGAAATCATTTACTTTGAAGGTTTACATAGAAATATCATGGCAATATTTTATTAATTTATTGCCATGCCATAAATTTATGGTGACAGCGGTCGGCATTTTCAAAGGCTTGGAACCATTAAATTTCTTAGAAAAAGAAACCGATATTTCTTTTTCTAAGAAATTTAATGGTTCCGAGACTTTTTTTAAGTGGGACATACTATATATTCGTATTATTTGAATTCCTACCTTATTGGACTAATTAACTTTAAGCTTAACACCTCATGCGATCCTGTGTGTTGGATCAGCAACTGAATACTAAGGACTTTATATATTTCTTATGTCTGTTCAGAAGCCCGATTACAGCACAGAAATTATTGAGGTAATTGTACAAAAGTAATTAGCATTAAAACATATATTGCAATAAAGTACATCACATCAACAAGGAGAGGCAGAGTAGCAATCAACTAGAAAATTTTTCTTTTCTGTCTTCTAAGAATTGTAACAAATCACCCTGTGAGTGGAAAGATACCGCCAAATGTTGCAGAATGCATGATTCTCGCACTCAGAATATAATTTATTGTTGTGTCTTTCAGGTGCAAAGCATTAAGTTCTACAATATCACCAATATTCAAGGCCAGAAGAGGAGTAAGCACACAAAATTTTACATATTTGCAGAGATAGGTAAAAGGAAACTTTCCAATTTTCCAATTTTTCAAATTTTTGGGAGTTTCCGAACAAAGTTTTGATAAAAATCAGAGATGTGTAAAGGAAACTTTCCATATGAAAGTTTCCAGAATGAAATTTTGATAAAAATGAAAGCTTTCGGTAAAATACTTGAATATTCCGAAAGTTCCCAAAGGAAACTTTCTCAGAATTTTCGGCACTTTCAAACGTTCAAATATTCCAATATTTTATTGAAAACTTTCATTTTTATCAAAATTTCTTTCCGAGAACTTTCAAATGAAAAGTTTCATTTGCATATTCGTACTTACATTTGCAATTTATTTCGATATAAAGGGGATATCATATTAAATACAAATGTATCTTACATACACAACCTTTATTTTAAATGGGAATGATCGAAAAAAAGTTTTATGTACAAATATAGTCACGAAAACAAACAACAATTCTACAAAATAATTATAAATTAAAAAAAAAAAAACAAATTCACGCAATTATCAAATTATTAATCTCTAGTTTTTACGTATATTAATGTTTCTTCTTGTGTATCCTTTTATGATACGATTGGGCAAAGGAGTTCACAATAGAGATAACAAAATACAATATCATGCCTATAACAAATTTTTCAAAAATAGAACCCAGAATATTTCCACCAGCTTCTTGGATTTTTGCCACACTCCTTTTATGCAGTTTTAATTTTTGCCCATCTAAGAAAGCTTTAAATGGTACTTGTAACTTCTCTCCGATTAGTGGAACTACTTTAAGCCAATTTATTGCTGTTTCTATCAAGGATTCATTAAAAGCTATTATGACGAACATTTTTTGAATATGCATTTTAATGATAGCTTTTCCTATCAACGTCGCCCCAAAGAATGTCCAAAATGGCACCAAAAAGTGGCCGCAAGTAATTCCCGCCAAGTCAAAAAGAGGATTGGGTATCTGAAAAAAAATATTTATAAAGTAAATATACATTATGTCAACATATGATAGATAGACAGCATATCTAATTAAATAATAATTTCGTAAGTGTAAATACTACTCACACTGGCACATGCTAGTATCCCAAAAAACCCAACTTTTTGGACGATTTCTTCAACAAATAACTTTCCTTTCTCGATTAGAGTTAATTCATCTCTGTTGTTCTTTTTCTGCTCCAACTCCTCCAGTTCCTTCAAATCATCATCGTCCTCAGGATCTATTCTAAAATTTAAAATTGTTTATATCCCTGTAAAAATACGCAAGTTATAATTTTTAAATAATGTAAACTTAAACAACTCCCTATTATATTTATAGCTGTTGGTAACAAAGGTCCGCAAAACTGTCATATATTTAAACCCAATAAAAAGGCAATTTCGAAAGGCAAATTCTCTGGTCTGTTAAAACGATCAAAAGTATTCCTATATTTAAAAAAGAAGGCTCAAAATATAAAATCAACTATCAGTTGAGATGCGATGCCAATTAGGCCAATTTTTTTGGAACTAGTATTAGATTATGTAATTTCACACAATCTAATTCTATGTGTCGTTTTTGCTGTAGAAGGTCTTAAAAGCTGATTCATGACCCTTAGACCATCTATAAAAGCTCTTAGTTGAAAGTGAAATTATTACGTGTATACATATGTAATACATATATAATATACCGTGTGTCCACAGATCCAGAGTCCGGAAGAGGAAAAACTTTATAATTCTTGATTTTGCAAAAAAATATTGATTAAAAAATCTGCTTCACCAGAAACTTTCTTTATTTCTTTCTTAACATATCCTTGCCAGCTCTACAGAGTTAGCCGAGAAACTTGATTTGATTGTAGATAATTTCCAAATATTTTGAAAATATGTTCGAAAAGATTTTTAAATGATGTTCTTACATGATATTAGGGAAAAATAATAATTTCTTTTTCTATTGTGATTCGTCTCACAGCAACAGACTCCGTAAAATTAGTTTTCATGATTTTAGTAGTCATTGATAAAGAAGGAATTCTAACATTTCCTTACAAACTAACTTGTTATAACTGTAGTTTAATTGGTAATAATCAGATTTTTGTTACAAGCAAAATAAGATTAGCTCATTTAAACCAATATTCAATCACACCATAGAAGTCAATGATGTTTCAAAACGTTTGGACTTTTGTTTGTGGATCGAAGAAAATATTCTTATAGATAGAGGGGCAACCTTTTGTACTAAGGGGCCAGTTACATTGCCGGTCTGGGTGACTAGGGCTCAGTCGGCATTTTACAAACGAAGCAAGCAAGAGTTTTTTTTTAACGGAGGGGAGGGGGACTTTTTGGGCCTCACACTGGCCATTTATTTGGGGGATGGGAATTTTGTACTAAACTTTAATGTTCAATAAACAATTTTATTTATTATAATGTTTAAGGACCGGTTTAAGGATAAATAAAATCATTAGAACAGCAGAACAATTTATTTATGAATAAAGTGCTTGCTTTTGCTGCCTCCGCGCTGCGCACATCTCGAGTTCGTGCTTCGGACTTCGACGCCAGCGGAACGACCAAAAGAATCCAAAAGTAGGTACTCACCAGCTCACCACATATGCCAAAACTTTTAAAAATAAACATTCAAACGCAGTTCGTCAACAATTTGAATGTTTTTGATTCGCATGTATATAAGCACATTACGTACTCTAAAGGCAAAAGGCCCAGTCGGCTTGCCGACCTGGCCAGACCGCCACTGGACAGTTAGTATGCAAAATACTAGATATAGGAACAGGGATAATTTAAATTTTCGTATACACTGTAGGAGACAGTATTTGAAAAAAGTCAATGTTTGGTGTGCTTTCATATACTTGTTCGATACCTTTTTTCTTAATTATTTGAACAATTTACGCCTAGCAGTCGATTAAATTGTACTTCCAACAAGATAAATGTCCACCTTATTCCACTCTCATTGTTCGTCAGTAGTTAAATAATCAACTTGGGGATAAATAAATCGGAAAATACGGATTGATACCTTGGCCACCTAAGAGCCCTGGTCTCACGATTATGTACTTTTATTTGTGGGAGTACCTTAAACAAAAAATGTATGCATGCAGGATTCATAATACTGTCGATCTCTTAAAATATAAAATAAGGCAGATATACCACTAAACCAAATTTGAAACGGTTACCGGGAGTTGAGAGGTCCAGTAGAACTAAGTGCAGAAGTTGGTGGTGAGGCTTTTGAATAGCTTTTTATAAACATAAATACACATTTGAAAAACCGCAGACATACATCCTTACCCCCAACATTGTCAGTGCCGGGGGGCTGGGGATCGAACCCAGTACGCGATAGACAGTACGTCCAGTGTATTTACCACACAATACGACTTAGCCGACTAAACTACCATGCCAGTTGCTGATGAATTGCTATTTTTGTTTCATAAAAATTCTCATTTAAAATTGAAAAATCTCGATCTTTAATATGGATATATCAAACCAGAATTATTTTTTGTAATATAATATATAAAACGTCATTTTAAAATCATTTTGAAAATATTTTCAAAATATTTGGAAATTTTCCATAGCCAGATCAAGATTTTTGGCTAACCCTGTAGAGCTGCCAAGGATCCAATAACCGAAAAGAGGTTTCTGGTTGAAACAGACTTTTTCATCAAGAATAACTTTTTCTTAAAATCAAAAATTAAAGAGTTTTCCTCTTTCTCCATTCGTAGAGACACTGTATATGTTTCTTATATAAGGCTATCCAATTGAATTTACAACAAAAATATAAAATGTACTAATTTCATAACAGAAGTTTCAAGGAAATGATATTTCGGTAAAAACTAATATTTAAAAGTTTAAAATCCTCACCAAATAAACCATTTAAAGTAAGGTTAAAAAGGCATCTTTTAGCCAATGCCTACTGCAATATATCAGATTTTAAATATGTGTAATTTTTGGTTAATGTTTGTTTTTTTCTGATGTTTGACTTGTTCTGCATTATTGACGATACCACAGAGTACAGTACCTACACAGAGGCGAAGGCTTTGGCGGCTCCTTTGATTTTTGATGGCTCGTTTTTTGTGACCTTGAGTACCAGTTACGTCTACACTGAGAGAAATATGTTTTTAATTTTTTTCTGTACCCTACATTTAAGGATACACTGAAGAAAAAATGTATTTCAATTTGGATAGAAAAATATTACCATTTGAATTGTTTACAAACTGCGTTTATTTTCAATTGAGTTAGGCCCTAGCAAATTTTCTGAAATGTAATTATTATAATTTGCTATAATGATACCACTTGATATTTTTTTGTTTCGATTTCGAGCTAAAAATATTACTATAATGTGACGAAGGAGTATTCTAATTTCCTTACCAAGGAAATGTATTTTTCAAAAAAAACTATATACCGTCTAAAATATTTAAATAAGGCGCCATTCTGATTTCCGACCGCCCGGCCGGCCAAATTGGCTAAAGCAAAGCAAATACCCAAGCAACACACACAGCAACCAAGCTTTATTAGTTTTTATTTCTCAAATATTTAAATAATAATTATTGTTAGTGGCTCTATGAAATATTTTGAACGTGAATCTTTGTTTTTTCTATTTAGTTCAGCTCTATTTGAGTGTCTTCATTCCAGACTATATAAATAAAGTGAGTAGAAAGAAATGTATAAAAATATAACATAACCTTTTAAACTTCATGTTATGAAAAAGAAAAACGTATCTGACTGATTGAATACCTATTTAATTATAGTTATTATAATGTGTTCGAAATGATGAAAATTTAATAAGATGTTTTATACTTTCAGAATGTAAGCTAAAAAGGAAGATTTATATATATTCCAGTATTTTAGTTGACAATCGCTGAGAAACCTACAAAATAAAATATTATATAATTTGGCGAGAATTGAATAATATTGGAGAGAAAATGTGAATCATGTGAAAGTATTATCAAATCTGACAATAAATCGCTAACGTTTTGAGAAATGGTGAATGACTAGTACAAATGTTGGTGTAAATATTTCATAACATACTGAGAATTGCTTGGTTTTTGAGAGAAATGCGTAGACAAAAGGATGAGTTCAAGGCACTCAAAAATCTTGAAGGTATATGTAGTTGGGTGTAAGAAGTACTCTCCAAGAAATTTGCAGGATAAAAGCTTTTTGCAAAGGTAAGACTTAGTTGTCGATGATCAACCTTTTTTTCAATATATGCTCACCTGATTAAACATTGCTTAATGAATAATTGCCAACATGCAAATTCATTTTTCAGGTTATGAACTCTTAGCGTAGCATCTTCAACAAAAACCATCGACTCCTTGGATTACTCATTGTGACTGTGTTACCAATCTAGACAAAATCGTTCACTACCCATCAGTCTTTCCTTTCAATTTTTTAGCAGTAAACACGGTGGCTATGTTCGAAGGGTTAACTGTTATAAATTCTGTGAAAAATACCATATAAAGTGAACAATGAAGATCTGGAGTATTGAACTACTTGAAATATGTAAAAAGGTGTACACGTCTTCCAGTTTTTGACCCCTTGCCTATGATATACCTATAGATGGAACTATACAAACCATTGTAATTTGTACAAAAACTTCTTTTTATCGTGTCTTGTTAATGTTATACAGTATCGGAAAGCGTTTGATTTGGTGCGGCAATAAGAGCAAGCGAGAGCAAAGCAAGCAATGATGTACATTAAGGGACGTGTCTGCTTTGCCTCTGCTAGGGTACTGGTAGACGCCTTTATTGTAGGCAGTCGGTTAAGTCGTTGAAACTATGCAATCTCACCTGTAGAACTTTCCGATACTGTATAATATGTCTAACACGTATTTTATTACTTTATGTAGGTAGGTCAATTGTTAAATATCCCTTGTATTTTATTAAATACACATTCACTTTTTATTATATTTTATTTATCACTTGTATTATTGTTGTTAGCAGTAAATTAAAATAGTCGATTATGTAGAACTTATATATACATGCATCTTTGCATCTAACTGAAAGTAAAACAAAATATATTTACTGAATATCAAATTATTTATTATCCAACGTTCCATTAATTCTCAGAAGAAGAATTAACAAGAAACTTACTGGAGATATAAAGAAAGATCTATATTGCAATAAAAAATAAATGATTATATTATACACATACTAATATCTAAGTAGTAATAAGTAACATTTGTAATTACATAATTCAAAGAATATTTGCTACAATTTGACACTTTCAAAACCCATTCGGACTTTATTTATGTGTTCACTGACTGGAGGATCACTTTCAGTCTTAATTTCATAGTTTTTGAATGTTAAACAATCCCAACACTGGGTTTTTAAACACCACACAACATATTTTAAAAGGACGTTTAGTTCCAAATCAATCAATGACAGCAATACTTTAAATTTCCTTGATTTAAGCACTTCATCAGATATCTTAATGTAGTCTGTGTATTTTTCTCTTCAGATACCTGATTTAAAAAATACTATTACATTTCTTTCTCCCTCAGCATCAGCTCTACCGTCGCTCAACTAAAATTTAAATATAAATGATTATTAAAAATGCTGACAAATTAATATAAAGTGTTATTTTTTACCATGAATTGTTTATTGTTTGCTTAAGCAGTAGTTATTATTATCACAAGCACTTTTAGTTCCACATTTAGCTTTTAAAGTTGTATCCCATAAACATCTAACTGGATGGATCATAGTGGTCTTGAATTACGGACTTTCCTGCAACATAAATCCACACTAAAAATAAAATTCTTAAATTAACAAGTAACAACTTACCATTAATAAAATACTTGGAATATTCCAGTAAAATAATTCCTTTTAATTGCTTGGAATCTTTTAACCCTAACCTCTTCTGGTTGTAAATCGACGTTATTTTATAAAAACTGATGTTTTCTCGGATTGCCACACTTCAACAACTAATAATACAACAAAAACTGGTCATTTTGTATGACATAATGTCCATAAAAACTCTAATATTATGAAAAATTCCAGTCAGTCGCCATTTGACAGCAATGACAAGTGAATTTAGAAAGTGAGGTTGATTGATATACCAGTTAAAAAATGGCGATGCGTATACAAATTTGGTTTTGGCGGGAAGGCTTGCTTTCGCCTCTGTGTAGTTACTGTACTCTGTGACGATACTAGGACCATCTCCTAGTGTTCTATACATTTTTTTTGTTTTATTTGTCATTTACATATGTATGTTTTGTCTGCTATTTACATTCTATGTTTCTATGACATGTCAAAACACTACAATGTATTTTTTTTAATGACCAATGAAATTATTATTATTATTTTATATTAATCTATTCTTTTCACAAACTGAAATAAATATAAAAAAACCGATATTAAAATACTTTTTTTATTCTACTGGTGTATGTGTTCATATCTATCTTATTATTATATTGTTTCTACATTACTATTGTTTGTTTCCATTTTACACAACTAAACGGTATATACAACATATATAATTTTAAGTGTAAAAAATCACCTTTTAAGGCCTTCTACAGCAAAAAACGGCACATAGAATCGGGTTATGTCCATAACAACTTTTGATCAGCATTATATGAAGTTCTTGTAGATATTTCCGTCAATTCATTTATTTAAAAATATAGTTGAATTGCTAGATATTAGGTCACTGAATGTTAGGTTAAAACAATAAATGTATTGATGGAAATACATACAAAAATTGATCAAGAAACGTCAAAGGCGGCGCGGAGAGAATCGCTTCTGGTAGTTCTTTATTTTGTGCTTATATTTAGTTATTTCTATGTTTGTTAACACCAGGGTTAATTCAGATGGTACAACTCGCCAAATTTTTAAACCAGTGTAAAATTTTAATACGGGGTTAGGTTAATACCGGGTTAGAGTAGTTTGGTACAACTCGCCCTAAATAATAAACACCACTCTCTAGGCTTATTTTACGAGTTTTCAAAACAATAAATCATACATAATTTTTAATGAAATTTGAAAATATAGAAATTCAGGATGTAGCATTCCAATGGGCTACTTCATACTTAACAACTCTCACACAGATTGTAGTTTTAGGTAATTTCAAATCAGATTACCACCAAGAGTACCCCAGGGCTCTACTTTGGGTCCTCTTTCTTTTATAATCTTTTTGAATAACTTGCCAACTACTTATATTACATCTAACAATTCACAGTGCAGATGATACAAATACTATTACATCCAAAAAGAACACATATGATTTGATTCAAAACATAATTCAGCTGAAATCAGTAACTGGTTTATTCAGAATGGCCTCCATCCTAATAATGCTTTTTATAAGATTATTGCCAAAGAATATAACCCAAATTTTATTCCTTTTTAAATTCCAAGGACAATTATCTATAGCTAAATAATTTGAAATATTATCTATATCGATAAACACTTAATAAAATAGCATAACCAATTTACAGAGAGAAAGTTCTGCAACTTACCCTGACAATCTTGCTGCTCTGGCCATAAAATAGGGGGGAAGTTCTCCTAACGCTGTTCCGGCACCCCAGCACATGGCTTCTAGTCTTACTTTTGACATAATAGCAAATATCGTTATTGAAAGAGGATCTCTTTCACTGGGACATACAATTCTACAAAAAAAAATTATTCTTAAGTTTTAAGCCATATTGGAGGATTGGAAGAATGAATGTTCCATGATCTTTTTTTAAATTTTCTTTCTTGATCCTTGCTCAGTTTTTAGTCAAAAAAATGTTGGAATTAAAGATCCCACATATAAATAAAAAAACAGTAATTTCTAAATAATTGGCTAAAAACTGTCTTATAGAGCAAGAATTGAGATGTTTTTTTAATCATGGGGTGCAAAAGATTAGCTTGAAAATCACCATAATTTTTGGTGATCTATTTCAAATGGGCAGGTGTATATTTACAAATCTGCGCAAAATATTAGGAAATGGTACACTAGCGCCTCACGAACATTTCTATAACTACCGTTTTTGAATGCCCCTCTTAGGTAATACATAAACAGAGGATCTCAGGTCCCTTTCAGAGACACTATATTTATATACGGGGTTTCTAGCTTTATTTTTATTTTTTCTCAAATTTATTCTTATGCCGAACTAGATCACTTTTGTCTTTTTTTTGTAATACAGTTACTTTCGGTGAGTAATTTGAAAGATATTCGGTTAAATATCTCTGTTTTGATCTCTGATATGCGTGCATTACCCAATAGGTAACTGTTGGACATATGTGGGCTTATCTGAACTTAGGAACATATTTCTATGCACTAATAATATAACCAATCTAAAAACAAAATTTTACTTACTCATCTGGATAAGGAGGCTCAGGAAAATTGAGACTCTCACATTCATACGCTGCCAGAGTAACTTGGGCTATATGAGGCCCCAAGTATAGTAAAAAGGTATGAAGACCTGTCCCTAAACCTACTGATGATAATATACCTAAAATAATAATAAATTTTATCTGCATAAGACAAAGAAACATAAATTGTATAATTGTTGTATTTGTAAATAATTTAAAAAATTATTTGTTTCACATTGATTACAAACATTTTTAAATTTTCTAATGCATTTTTGACATTTCGAAAGAAATTAAATGTATTGAAACAAAACCTAAAAGTTAATACGAAATGATGTGACTGAAAGACTTCGATCGATGACCTTTTGAAATGAATTTATATTTCAATAGATATGTCTTTTCTCACTGAATTGAATTTTTTTTAAAATTCATAGGGTGATTTCTGAGTTTTCATCTACATGGCATTATTTTGAATGCTTGACGGAGAATCGCTTCACTTTCGAAGAAAACTACGGACAAATACGATAGAAACGTCAAACATTGAAAATAATCAACGAGGAAAAAATCCAAAATTCTGGAGACTTTTATATATTTTTAGTTAGTTGTCATCATTTACTAACAATTTACACAAAAACCGTTTCTATTTAACGAATGTTTTCAGATGGCAATAGAATAATTCTAAAAAAAAAATAGTTTGAAAAATAAAAACAAATGAAAAAACATACAAAAAAATAGTAAAATAAAACTTACCTAAACCTATCCAATATAAGCACCATACTAATTTTTTGTACATTCCTTGTACTAGATTCTGATGTGGTCCTTTTGAATTTACTAATAGGTAAAATGATAATACTGAGATCAGTACGACTAAAACAAGTTTTTTATTTGCTAATATCCTAAAATAAAAAGAAATTCTATAATTGAAAATGTTAATAATAGGCATTAAAAAAAACGTAACCCACGCAAACAATGTGTTATTTAAACCATTTCAGCCACTACACACACGTTATTTTACGAGTATCTAACATAATTTGGTTAAATACACGTTAATAAGTTGATATTTACACGTGTAATAATTGGTTGAATGTCCAACCACATTTTTAGACGGCTTTATAACGTTATTAATGAAATTTTAGGGTTACAACCTTATTTAAACGTTGAATAAACATATTAGCGCCATGAAAGTAATCTGACGTTCTGTAAACGTTGATAGTGCCCATTAATTTACCAGCAGTTCTATTTACATGTGTATTATAAGTGAAAATGAACGCTTAGTGCAACGTTTTATTCATTAGAATTTATACACGTACGAGTACAAGTTAAAAAGTTATGTTTATATTGACACAGAATTATACGGTTCATCAATGCCTTTAATACGTTTTCTTAACAAATGTTGCACAAACATTTCATATTACTTATTTTTGTGTTATCTCCGTGTTGGTTTTAATTATGTATAACTTTTAAATGAATGCTTAGTGTAATGTTATAATCATTAGAATTTACACACATGTATGGCCCTGTTGAGAAGTCACGTTTATACAGTATCGGAAGATTTTGGATTTGGGTGGCAGGCATAGTTTCAATTCAACGGCTTGACAGACCGCCTACAATAAAGGCGTGTACCAGTGCTCTAGTATAGGGAGCAAATAATGACGCGCTATTAAGAAAACACGTACATCACTGCTATTAAAAATTTCAGTACCATTTATTCAAATGAAGGATGTAGTTGGCTCTGTTCAGTATAGGTAATATTATTACATGCTTTAATAACTAAAATTATTAAACTTGTTATACTTTCAAAACGAGTCAAATAATTATTTACATTTCCCACAGACAGAGCTGCCCACGTACATGTGGTGGGGAAAGCAGGTGGCACGGGTAGGAAGTGTTATACGATAAAAAAGAATAGCCTAGTTGCTTTGCTCTCGCTTGTTCTCATTGCCGACCCAAATGAAACATTTTCTGACACTGTATTAGCAAAGAACTATACGATTTAGAAACGTCGTTAATATACATCTCTTTAACCAACTCTTGCACAAACATTTCATTTAAATTATTTAAGCTATCACAGTTTCAAAATATTTTTTGGAAAAATATTGATTTTTGGAGCTTTAAAAAAAATTATTTGCACACTTTTTTAATTGGTAAACTTTTAAATTGGTCGTTTTTAGAATACGTTGCAAAAGGTTTCTTTGAAATTCCTTAAGTTCAAAGTATTTCCATAATGACACCCACCTTTTTAATCTAAAAGCACTGGACTATACTATATAGAGCGGGCGCCAAGAAAGTTTCCGTTTGAAAAACCATTATGATTCATTCTGGTTGATGATTTACATTTAGAAAAATGTAAAGAATTAAATTCTGAAAGTTGCTAAACAAAATTTTCGATTTCTTTTTTTTCGCCTAAATCATAATAGTCCAGTGAAATTAGACTTTTCTGATCTAACAAATGATATCTTTCATTTTTTTTTTAAATCGATTTATCTTGGTGTTTTAATGAAAATATTAAAAATCGACAACGAGATCACTACGGCATAAAAAATTATTCAAGGTCAAAGTTCACAAAAAACGGTTTTTTGCGAATATCGCCCTTGCTATGGCTCGGAGGCCAATTGAGGTTATTATGAAAATGAAAGATAATGAAATTGCGAATAAAAATGATCTCTTCCCTTTTTTTATGTACAGAGTTATTCACTATATATTGACCCCCCCCCCCCTTATTTCTGTTATTATTGAAAATAGAAAAAAAAGTTTCATATAAAAGTTGTAGGATCTTACCTATATTTTAATTAAACGAGATAAAAAAAAACAATACCATGTATAGGTCACGTGATACGAAATAAATATATGTTTTTTTTTTAAACGGAACACCCTATATATTATTGCATTTTCTCCTGATTTCAAATATATAACATTGTATAGGTTTATCTTAAATACTTTTTGACATATTTGACATTCAAAATTCAAATAAACTGCTTTATTGACAGATGATTGAGACATGCGTGTCAAAACACGAGTGAAAGAAAAATAACAAGGTAGGTCACGAAAATAATTATTTTATTGTTTATTCAGTTTTGACATTTCAAACCGTCATTATTAACATTTATTTAATCAAAATGGGTTATAGTGAGGCTGAAAAGGTCGAAATATTTTCCCTTCATGTGAAAAATAATAAAAATAAGTGTGCCGCAAGAAGAGAATGCTTTTAATTTTACTAGGTACCAAAATATGCGAAGAAAATCAAGAAATCATATTAGGCATTTTTTGTCGGAAAATTTTGTTAATGAAACTTGTTCAGAATTGTCCAAATATCTTAAGTCCAAAATTTAATCAAAATAAAAAAATATACAGGGTGTTTGGTACATCGATAGAAAGTTTTCACTGGGTGATAGTTGGGGTTGTTTGGAACCTATATGACCATATACAAACACAAAAAGAAATGCCGAAGTATTGATTTAAAAATTATGTAGGACAATTTATGTGTTGAAATGCATTGGTTCGATTTTTTTTTTCTATTTTAAGCAAAATTTTCTCAAAAGCGGCGCCTATTTCAAGAGATTCAAATAGTTTTAAAAACTTCTCTATTGCATACTCTTTCCAATGGTATACCACGTTATGACAGAATTATTTATAGTTCATTAAACTAAAAAGGAAACATATTTGCAGACATTACATTTTAAATGAGGAAAAAAATTAAATAAGTATTAATCATTCTATTACTTTTATTTCCAGTTTTAACTAGAACAAATGTAACTAAAACTAATAATTAATTTATTTCGTTTTCAAAATGAGAACCTCCATTTCTAACGCATTTACGTGTCCTTTTTCGAATGTGGGTAGTGGTCAGAGCTGTTGAAAGTACCCAATGAAAGTACTTGAAGTACCAAATACCAAGTACCTGACAAAGTACTTGCTGCTCCAATTCCCAAGTACTATGACCTGAAGCAAAGTAATTCAAATACCAAATACTTGTCGAAAGTACTTCAAGTAAATCGCAAGTACAGTATTTCAAATATTTCAGATTATTTGAAGTACTTCACTAGGTACTTCAAATCTAAAAGTAGTTCAATTACTCTAAAGTATTTCAAATACTCAAGTATTTCAAGTACTTCAACATATTTCAAATGCTCCACAGTTCTTCCAATACCCATAATAAATTTTATTTTTTAAGTTTTTCTCTTAATAATTTGTTATTATTATTATTATTTATTAACAGCTTTCTTTAACTCAGCATCATTCAAAAACAATAGAAAAAATAATTTATTATTATATAAATTTAAAAACCAATAAAAATAAATATTGCTGCGGTCGATTTCCCTTCAAATGTCAGGAAAGTAATAAAGAAAATCAACTTATACACTATCGGAAAATGTTCGCTTTGGTATGGGCAATAAGAGCAAGCGAGAGTAAAGCAACTATTCTATTCTTTTTTATCATATAATACATCCTACAATCGTGCCACCTGCTTTCCCCACCACATGTGCGTGGGCAGCCTGTCTGTGGAATTTCAATTTGTTTCCGCCTTGATGCTTGATGAATCGTGTCACTATTTGCTCCTATGCTAGAGCTCTGATAGACGCCTTTATTGTGGGCGGTCGGTTAAGTCGTTGAAACTATGCAACACCTAAGCCAGGACTTTCCGATACAGTATATAAAACATAGTAATAATTTTAGGTAAGTACAAGTACAAATAATAAAATTGAGATCTATCTATTTCCATTAGCTTTCAATAGCACCCAATTTTCGAAATTTCCATTAGTTAATGCATTTCTTCTAGGAGCATTTATAATTTCAGTAAATAAAAAGAGTCTTTCTACAGCTGATGATGCAAGGCATGTATTAAACCGATAAAAAACTGTTTTTACTGAGAAGCAAGTTGGGTGTCAGAGTCATTTAAGTATTGAAAAATTTTTAATTCAATTCTTTTTTTATCACTGGCTTTTATACAGTGTGTTTCACTTGAAATGGTAACAGCCCAATAACTTTTTATTTTTTTCCGATTTGAATCAAATTTTACTTAAGTATGGAACCAATTAGGATCTACTTATGACCAGAAAAGCATTCGCCTTCTACAAATGCAAAGCCACCTGCAGTACCAATATATGCGGGGAAAAAAAATCATATTAGGCATATTTTTATCGGAAAATTTTGTTAATTAAACTTGTTCAGAATTGTCCAAAAACCGTAAGTCCAAAATGTAATCAAAATAAAAAAATGTATACATTTTGATTAATATAATGTCCAATATATATTTACACCATTTGAGAAGCCATAAAAAAAGCTTTTTAATTATATACATGGTATTTATCGTAAAAAAAAAATTGTCTAATTTACTATAAATTTACAATTTATCAAATTATCCATGGAAAACAAAAGTATGTAAATTAAAATAAACAATATGTTAGTTCTGTCAAGATACATGTTAGTATCAAATTTTACTTTATTTTAAACAAAATGGAGAATTTCAATAATTGATATATATTTTTTCTACTCCCTTATGTAAATTTACTGTTTTCTGTACAGTCTGTAGAATGGATAAGTAGGCAATTCCAGGTAACTGAACGGATATATTTCATATCAGTTCTAAGATGGATATGAAATGAAACGGACCAATCACAGTTCGTGTATTAAGTACATATGCAACTATTCATTTTAAAATCAAATTAGTGCGTAAGCTGTCAAAGTAACTGTCAGTGTGTATTTGTGTAATATATTAATGTTTAATAAATACTGTAGTTTTTTAAGCTGGTCGTAGAAAAAGTATGCTATACATAAAACTCGAGTGGATTATCCATATCACACTCAAAAGATTTGAACACTCCGCCTACGGCGTCGTGCTCAAACTTCTTTATCGTGCGATATGGATATCAAATCCACTCTTGTTGCACAAACTACTATTTCGGACTACCATGACTTAATGTAAGAAAATATAAAACTTATAATATCTACTATAGTTTTTAAGAAAAATTCCATACGTCATATATCATTGAAAAAGGTTTTTCTATGGCCTTTCTAATGGTGTAAAAATATTTGGGGTATTCCGTTTAAAAAAAACCAAAGTAAAGCTCGTATCTCAGAAATTTAACTTTTAATTGTTTTTCTGAAATGATTTTTGGAAAATAAACGTGATTTCTCATAACTTTTATTTTTAAACGTTTTTACGTAACTCCAAAAATAACGAAGTTAAATGAGGTTCTAACGTTCGCGTGACCACCCTGTACAGTTGACTATAATAAGGAACTTTAGTCTAGTTAAAATAAAAAACACATTCTTAAATAAATTAATGTTCTGATACTTAGTACATACTAATAATAATATTTTTTTGTTTTTATGTGCCTTTGCTATTTTTCAAAAAGTTTACCGTCCCTGGATTTTGCCGCCCTGGGCTATAGCCTCTATAGCCAACCCCCTAAATCTCCCACTGCCCACATAATGTTAACACTGATTACTGAATAAAAACAGCTATGCCGTAACAATTCTTTAGTGAAATTTGTTTTTTAAAATATCTAAAACATGGAACTACAAGGACTTCAAATACTTTTAACTAATTTAAATATCAAAAAACATATTTCAAATACTATAAATTGTTAAGTCTAGTACTTCAAATACCGGGACAGTACTTGAAATACCGGAGAGTATTTGAAATACCAAGCAAAGTAATTCAAATACCAGTATTTCTGAAAACCAAATCCCAAATCCAAATACTCGAAGCAAAGTATTTCAAATACCAAGTACCAAATACTAAGAATCGAAAGGATTTGAAGCAAAGTACTTCAAATACTGAAAGTATTTGAAATACTTTTTTCAATTACTTTTATTTGAAGTACTCCAGCTCTGGTAGTGGTGACGCCTCACCTCATTTATTCCCTTAATTTGGCACCTGCTTCGTTAGTTCTCTGTACAAGGTGGTCACAGTCGGTTATTTCAGTTTCAAAAACTAGTCTTTCATTCATGAAAATCAAGGAGCGTCAAGTCTGGAGACCTCGCTGGCCACAATATTAGCCCATTTCTCCAAATCCTTTCCTTATTAAAAACGTACTTGTCCACAAATATGTTTCTTTTTTAGTTTAATGAACTATAATTGTCATAGCGTGGTATACCATTGGAAAGAGTATGCAATAGAGAAGTTTTTAAAGCTATTTGAATCTCTCGAAGTAGTGCCGCATTTGAGAAAATTTTGCTTAAAATAGAAAAAAAAATCGAATCAATGTATTTCAGCTCTTAAATTGCCCTATATAATTTTCATACCAATACTTCGGTATTTCTTTTTGTACTGTTTCGACAAAGTGCATACTAAGAATATCTAAAAAAAATATTTAAGAAAGGTGAAGTAGTTAGTATCATAAAAAATAACATGTATTAGTAACAACTCACCTGTTTCGCAAAAATATTTTAAAATGCCGATATCTCGAAAACGGTGAGATTTTGCATACGGGTAAATATGGTCATATAGGTTCCAAACGACCCCAACTATCACCCATTCAAAACTTTATATCGATGTACCAAACACCCTGTATATTATGCCTTGCGCGGAAACTTCGAGGCACATTTTTGTCTAAACTGTTTGTTGTACATAAAAAATGGAACAGATCATTTTTGTGCGGAATTTCATTATCTTTCATTTTCATAACAACCTCAATTGGCCTCCGAGCCATAGAAAGCGCGATATTCGCAAGAAACCGTTTTTTGTGAACTTTGACCTTGAATAATTATTTATGCCGTAGTGATCTCGTTGTCGATTTTCAATATTTTCATTAAAACACTAAAATAAATCGATTAAAAAAAAATGAATAGGAATAGGTAATTTGTTAGAACAGAAGCCATATTTTTGTATAAAATGACTGGAGTAAACGGTAGTTTCATGTACGCCCAACTCCAACGTCTTAAAACCGTTATAAAATTATTAGCAATTAATATTTTGATCTGAAATTTTTAAGGCATGTCTTTTTAACGGTTTCACACAAGATTGTCGTTTTCAAATTTTAACATTAAAAATAAATTTCTTTAAATAAAAAAAAATCATTTTTTCTTATACATTAGGTTTGCCGATTAGATTAATTTTTTGAGACCCTACAGTAATAAATAGAAATAAGGACTGTTAAATGGGGCAGCTGGTCGTTTTCTTTCTTCCCCTCTCAGTAGTATTCTATATCTGCTCCAAAGTATTAGACGGGCTACACTATTATCATTTTGGACTTTTCAGTTGTAGTTGAGTTTGTTTTGTGCTCTGTATTACAAGTTGTTTCTTCAATTTTAATATTAGTGCTCCAATTTCGGTGATTTTTGTAGTTTGTTCAAATATGTCGCTACAAGTGGTTAATTTAAAAAGGAAGAGATCAGGCGAAGTGTTCTGTTTATTCAGTGATTCACAGGAAAAATTAATCAATGAACAAAAAAAGAGTAACAAAAGTAAGTTAATCTGTACCTATCTCTCTTTGTAATTGCCAAAATTTGTCTTTAGAAATATAAAATTTTATGTTATTTTCTATCAATTACTACTAAGAAAACAACTAATTTGCTTATTTTTACCTTATTAAATTGGCATTTTATGACATGCTGTTTTTGATTTCATACCTTACCTCAAAAACTATTTATTTTTTTTTAAATGTTAAAAAAATATATTTTGTCAAATTAGCCGGGTCTCAAAAAATTAATCTAATTGGCAAACTTAAAATACAGTGTATCCCCGGATAGATGTAACAAGAGGTGTAATGGACCAAAAATTTTGGAATTTTGGAATGGTATTTGGGGATTGAGTCCTGCTTGTTGTAAAACTAAAGTATACCAAAAATGACTTGATTTGGTGTTCTACAGGGTGTTTTATAAGCAAAGTTGTAAAAATCACCACTAATAAAGTACCTTTATTTTTCAAAATATGAAAAAATTCCACTAAGAAAAGTTATTTAGAATGAAATTTTATACCCCTATACCAAATTTCAAGAATATAAAATTTATTTTTTTGAAACTTCCCATTTTTTGCGAATTAAGAGTTGAATTCATATTTAAAGTTGTGTAGGAGCAAATGTTAATCGTCCACTGCTTTTCTCATAGCCTACTTTTAGCTTCTACATAACTTTAAATATTAATTCACAAAAAATAATTTCTATGCAGTTTTAATTGAATGGTTCAAAATAAAATACTAATTTATTGAAAAAATGGGAAGTTTCAAAAAAATAACTTTATATTCCTGAAATTTGGTATAGAGGTATAAAATTGCATTCTAAATAACTTTTCTTAGTGGAATTTTTTCATATTTTGAAAAATAAAGGTACTTTATTAGTGGTGATTTTTACAACTTTGCTTATAAAACACCCTACGAGCTTTGAACTAATAATAATAATCAACTACATACGTATGCTATCATTTTCTTACTTTTTTCCATATGTGGTTAATAGTATAACAATTTCTCTAAAAAAATATTCTACGGTAATTACAGGCCTCTTCCATAAAACCAAACTCTCCCTATCTTGTTTTTCTCTCTCTTTTCTTTGTTGCTCCGCCGAATTTTTTGTTCTTATGTTGTTTTGTATGTTACTACCATTTAAGGTGGCTGTCGCTGTCGCATCTTTCCTAACAGCACCCACAGCCATTTTGTTTCCTAACCTCTGAATCTGAAAACATTAAAAAAATTATTACGAAAATATCTAAATGCTGTTTTTTAATTTTTACAGTTGCGACAAACATAACTAAAAATAAAAAAGCTGGTGCGTGTGTTTTGTGTTGGCTTGCTCACTGACTAAGTACATTTTAAACACACAGGCGCGCCAAAATCTTTTTGATGAGCCGTAGGGGACACTGCGGCGTCACTAAAATGCACCACTTACCTAATGTAAAAGGTATTTTACGGTTATTATGTACAGGCAGGGAACTAGCTATGTAGTATTAAGTGGACTAAGGTTGGGCATGTATTTTTTTTTTAGGTGGGTGAGAGGATAGGGGTTTAATAGTATATTACATACCGAGGTGGAAAGTGTTTCATTGTGCAGTGAAACTTTCCACCAAGGTTTGTATACTATTTAATTCACAATCATCTCCCTTAAAGAACAAAAACCCAAAAAAATCGTTTACTAAATTTTTAAATAGCATTTTGTTTTTATTAGGCAGGCAATGAACAAAAAATTCTTGTCAGACAACAAATGTCAAAGTACCGGCGCTTCGTTTGTGTTTGTCCATTGCCTCTATTTATAGAAAATGCAAGATAATAATACCGATAGTGAAATGGGATGTACTCCGCCTGAACTCAGGGGAAGTTGCCGAGTGAGCAACAGAAAATTTATTACCAGAAAAAAGTAGAAAACACAGGTTGGCAAATGCTCACTTTCCAACCCGAAAACTGGTAAGAAAGTGACGACTTTCCAACCTGAAATGCGACTTTCCAACTTGAAATGTCACAATTCAGTTCAATTGTCGAATGAAGTAGAAATGTCATACTTTCCAACTTTTGACATGTAAGATAATTTGATTATTTCTGTATGATTGTGAATAAACAACACGATCTTACGTATTTAAGCGCTTTAGTTTACCCAGTTTGTGCAATACCATTTTTAATTGAGGATAAATCTTCTTGTCACCATAATAAATATTTGTCATCAAACGAAATCCTCTGATTATGAAATTCAATCCCAGAAATTATTTTTTGTCTCAGATTAACATAAGTGTCTCCAAATATATGTATCCAAATTTATAATATTTTTTATTCAAAATAAATGAATAATCAAGGTAACTTATGTCCATTTAATCTGTTTTATGTTCGGAATAATAACTATGTTCTCAAAATAATAGATCGGTCACCAAATAAACTGTTTCAGAACCTTATCACGATGTATGTTTTATTCTTTTTTTGGAGCCAACATAGTAGCAACAATTAATTCCTTTAGTTATCAAAATAATAGGATTCGTTAATAATTTTATGGTTCTCTTTTCAAAATTAATGGAACATTACCAACTTTAACCTTAAAACAGTGGACAGAGTCGTACCGATGGGCGAAATTATCAAAAAAACTAAGCTGACGCACTCAATTATTACGAAGTACCTGCTGGTAAGGCAGAAAAACCTAAGATTTTGAAAACAATTGGACTGACTTCAATGAGTACAAAAACAATTCTTCAGTAAATGGAAAATGACTGTCCCAAAACATTGAGTGGATACATGGAAAATGTAACTGCCTTGCATTTTATAAAGAGTATATGTGCAAACATATTATGGGGATAGCCATCCGACTCAAAGTCCACCGCTTGAGGCAAAAAATGTGCCTAATGGCCAAAAAAGAAAAAAAGGGCGCCCTACTTATTATCCAGTGACTTCTTTCGCATAACTAAATTTTTTGTTCAATTACTATGTTTAAGTGTACCGTTAGTTTACTATTAGTTATGTACATAACGTAACGTAATATTTAAATTTTTAATAAATACACGTGTCTTTAAGAAATTTGAATATTTATTTGACGTCCTATTAGGACAGACATACCTGCTTATCACAGCAATTACAGATCATCATCTGATTGCCATAAATTTATAGATAATCGTTTTGAAATAGTTTGGTGTTAACAAGTTGAACGAATCTAATTATTTGATGACTAATTACATTTTCGGGTGATTGTACATAAATTTATAGATAATCGTTTTGAAGTAGTTTGGTGTTAACAAGTTGGTGACAGATCTATCATTCTTTGAATAAATCTAATTATTTGATGACTAACTACGTTTTCGGGTGATTGTACACAAATTTATAGATAATAGTTTTGAAATAGTTTGGTGTTAACAAGTTGGTGACAGATCTATCATTCTGAGAACAAATCTAAATATTTGACAATCAAAATCACCTTAAATTGGTGACCGATAAAATCGCACCCTTTTTAATTTGTCAGGGGTAGGCACAAGGGTGGGCCATGGCCCACCCTGGACCCAGCGTAGTTCCATGTTTGTAAATGCAGCTTGTTCACAAGGTTGGGATTTTGTGGAGAGAGAGATATGTGATCCTTTTAAAACGGTTTTAATCACTCACCATATTGTTCTAACAAATAAAATTGTATATATTTTTTATTGTAAATTCTCGTTGCCATGCTGTAATAGTGAAAATAAATAATGATTTTCGTTGTCACAGCACGGCATTCAAGTACCTATAACAGAAATTTACAATAAAAATGTAGGTATATAATTTAATTCGTTAAAACAATAGTAAATATAGTTGAAGAAATCGCATTTTTGAGCGACTTTGAGAGGCAAGGGGTGCAGAACGCAGAGCCGGATTTAACTATATAGTTCGCTCGTTTACTTTTTATAATATTACACTTACAATATCCCCCAAAACACTGCTATGAATTGGTAACAAAATTTACTAAAATTATTTTCAAAAACACATTACCAAATAAAGAAGTATAAATAATTATCTAATTATATCTTCACCCCGACAGTATAAGCTCGACAGCGGTGTCTCTAACTGTGGCGCTGGATTAAACAACACACTCAAAGGTATGCTTCCACAAGCCACTCAGATAGCCGACATCGAATGACCGATATCCTCTCTCTCGCTTAATGTTTTTTTTTTAATCTATTTATTTAACGTCGGCCTATTTCCGCTACCAGGGCCTATCACCGACGCCAGGAGACGAGCTACCCCCAACCTGGAAATTTTGCCGAACTTCTTCTCGTAAGAAGAGTAGGGATCTTTTACTTGCCCAACATTTAATAGACAAGAAACCGCCTGCTTTACATCCTCTCCGAAGGATGGTATATCCGCTACGTTATCCTCGTCTTGAAATTACATAGCTTCCGCGTATACACTGATATACAAGCCGCTAGAAGGTGGGACGAGATCGCTGTGTTTCCCAAGATGGGTGATCCACCCACCCATCCAAGTACTAACCGCGCTGCACGTTGCTTCACTTGGAGTATCGAGGATACATACACAGTGAAGACGCATCTACGCTCGATGGTGGCTTCTGCGAGTCGGACAGACATGTCACTAATTTATAGCTTAAGGAGACTATGTCGCCCCCCCGGTTTTCGAGGATGCTGAACACGATGGCGGCGGTTGAAACTCTTTCCGAGTTAACCTCACCCCCCAAACGACCAAAAACCACCCCCGATAGGGGTTAACGCGGATACGCCGTCTCATACCGACAAAACCTGCATCACCTTCCGTTTTCGAGGATGCTGAACACGATGACGGTGGTTTAAACTCTTTCCGAGTTAACCCCACCCCCCAAACGGCCAAAAACCACCCCCCAAAGGAGTTAACGTGGATACGGCGTCTCATACCGACTAAACCTGCGTCTCATACCGACTAAACCTGCGTCACTCTCCGTTTTCGAGGATGCTGGATCTTCTCCCTGAAGCAAACAACTAACCCCCTAAACGGCCAAAAACTACCCCTTTGATACCCGGTTTTGTGAAGTGCACCGGATGATGATTCCAGGTTTCTTGATTGACTGTTCAACTGAAAAAATAGGCGCATATTTCGTGTCTAGTTTTTAGGTGGGAAAATCAGGTATATGGAATCACTGGTACAATTTCATTTATTTTATCATATTAAATAATGAACCTTTTTATTGACGCATACAATTACTTATTTACTATATATACAAGTTGCACTGTTGATCAAGAAACCTGGAATCATCATCCGGTGTGTATTCAATGATCTGTGAACATATTATTCATTTTCTCTTATCCAGTGCACTTTATAAAACCGGGTAACAAAGGGGTAGTTTTTGGCCGTTTGAGGGGTTAGTTTGCTTCGGGGAGAAAATCCAGCATCACCATCGTGTTCAGCATCCTCGAAAACGGAGGGTGATGCAGGTTTAGGCGGCATGAGACGGCGTATCCGCGTTTCACCCCTTTTGGGGATGATTTTTGGCCGTTTGGGGGGTGGGATTAACTCGGAAAGAGTTTAAACCACCGCCATCGTGTTCAGCATTCTCGAAAACGGAGAGTGACGCAGGTTTTGTCGGTATGAGACGGCGTATCCGCGTTAACCCATATCGGGGGTGGTTTTTGGCAGTTTGGTTAACTCGGACAGAGTTTAAACCGTCGCCATCGTGTTCAACATCCTCGAAAACGGGGGGAAACATAGTCTCCCTAAGCTATAAATTAGTGACACTTTTCGAGGTTTTTACGCCCCCGTTTCACTTAATGTAAAAGTGGAGTAAAGACGGGAGATGTAGTTGCCGCCTATTAATTCCTGACGCCCATCATAACTGTTCACTATTAAGATTACTTCAACTATACCTAAAAGGGTTTTAAAGAGCGTATCATGTTTTGTTTTTAAAATATTTATAATGGACCAAACATAAGTCATTATTTCCCTCTCTTTCTGCAAAATCCGATGGCGATGTTCGCAGTGGGGGGAAGTGGGAAAGGTGCTCCAAAAAAACACGGAGATATCAAAGTAAATGGGTTGTAAGTTGAAAAAAATGTAGTTCTCAAAATTATATCCAAAAAGGGTGTTAATAATATAATTATTTCGTAAAATTTAGTTTTCCCGCAAAATAAGCTTGGAACGTCACAATATTTTTACCTTTCTGGAAAAACCCGTATAAAAAATGGAATTTACACTGGAAATTAATGAAAGATTCCATATCATATAATTTATTATGGACGTAAAATTAATTTTAAAAATAAAAATATATTTTTTTGTATAATAATACATATACAGGGCATTCTCCAATTAGGGTGGCAGTAGGTGAAATGAACCAGTTTTTAGAATATATTTTGCACATTTGGGGGGGTTCATCCCTGCTTATCTCAAATGTAATTCTGGGTATACTTTTGTTTTGTTTTTTAATCGTGTAGGCCATGGGGATCGGGGGTGCGCGATAATTTCGATATATTGATTGTATGACACACTCAAAGAAATAGTATGGGTAAATTCAACAAAAAAAAAAATGGTTAACTAACAATATCGTTAATTTTGTTAAACCAAACTATATTGATGGTATTTTTAAACAAGAGGTGATTGTTATTTTAATTAATAAAAAGTTGTCGTAGAACAAAACAAACATTAACTGAAAAAATAGATGAATAAGACTATTATTTTGTTCGTCTGACTATTATTTTGTTGAATTCTGTCAAATTAAACTAGATAATAGTATATTTTATTTTTAACTATTATCGAATTGTAATTCTAACCCAGTATTAGTTCGCTGTACTATTGTACTTGGTAGACAAACCAATATTATTGTCGTCTTCTAGAAGTTCTAAAAGAATTACCATAAAATTTGCTTGCTTACCACGTAGTCTATTACAGAAATTATTCCCAGATGACGCCACATACAAATCACTGACAATAATCAATCATGCATTATCTTACACTTTTATGAATTTATAGAAAATTAATAACATGATTGCAGTGTTCAAATTCTCTCAGGGATCATCGATATATTTGGATGGATCTTATAAACGATCTCTAATCTTTGGTTTGGGTGGTCTGATGTCTCAATACTGAGATTTTGGCTAACCAAAAAAAACTTCATCATACAATAAAGTGTAGATCAACCTAAAAATTAGTTGGTGAACAAAAAACAAAGTCGTTGTACTATTTAATTGTAGACCAAATTGAAAATGGTTAGTGAACATAAGAAAATGTCATTTTACTATTTAATTTGTTACAAGAAGATATGATTATTAAACTACTATTTGTTTAAGAAAACAAATAAAGTTGTATGACTATTCTTTACTGATTGATTTAACTATGAAACTAGATAGGCGCGATTTCATATGCTCTTTTTGGTTGAATTTACCTATCATTTTCTTTGAGTGCACACAAAATAAAAAAAGTGGTCTTTTTCTGGTACTCCATTGGGTAACCCATATGTATTTCGACGTTCTGAACACGAATCAGAATTAGCTCCATTGGCCACCATTTTTTTGTAAATCGCGAAAAAAAACCCTCATAATTTAGGTTATTTTCGCGATTGATTAAAAATTGGTGGGTAACGGAGCTAAGCGGATACCTCATTCTTATTCAGCATGTCGAAATACATGGTTGCTCAATGGAGTCCCAAAAACAGACCTTTTTTGTTTGTGTATGTGTATGTGTGTCTGTGTAAAATATGAATATCACCGGATCCTCCGCCATTTTCTAGAAAATCGCGTATGCAAATATATTACAGACACACAAAAAAAAAGTAAAAATTGATCTGCTTCTGGTACTCTGGGTAACCCCTATGTATTTCGACATGCTGAATACGAATTAGCTCCGTTACCCACTAATTTTTAGTAAATCGCGAAAATAACCTAAATTATGAGTTTTTTTTAGGTTATTCTCGCGATTTACAAAAAAATGGCGGCTAATGGAGCTAAACGGACAGATTCGTGTTCAGCACGTCGAAATACATATGGGTTACCCAATAGAGTACCAGAAAAAAACCACTTTTTTAATTTTGTGTGCCTGTGTAATTATCGATATATCGATAAATTATCGTTTACCGATAAGTTATCGTTCAACGATAAATTGATGTTTATCGATAAATTATTATCGTTTATCGACATTGCGGTAAGTTATCGTTTGTAGGAAATATAAATAAATTGAACCACATACACAGAACAGTTTTATTGATATCTTATAATAGTCCAGTCAATGAATATATTGTAGAATGCATGGAATATGCGAGACTTTTTGACTTCAGAACTTTGTTAGGAGTAGTTAGTAGGTAAACATACTAAAAGTCCCCACCTCTGGGAGGTGAGCTTACGGTGGGAGGGAGGGGGGAAAGTACCATTTTTGGATTTTTCGATTATATCTCGGAAACGGTGAACTCTAGAAAAATATGTTGTAAATAAAAATGAAAGCTAATTAAATTTCCTACAAAATTGTTTCCAGACATATTTGTCGAATTTCCAACGGTTTTCGAGATATACGTTATTGAAAATCGATAATTTTCGAAAAAATAATTTTTTAAGTGTATATGAAATTGAAGGAAATTTAATGCTCTACAACTTCGTTTCTGGCAATTTTTCTGAGAAAGGATCGTGGAAGGCGCTAGAAGCAAATGTTTGACAAAAAGAGTTAGGTAAAAATTATTTTTTCAAGAAGTATCGATTTTCAATAACGTATATCTCGAAAACCGTTGGAAATTCGACAAATATGTATGGAAACAATTTTATAGGAAATTTAATTAGCTTTCATTTTTATTTAGAATATATTTTCTCTAGCGTCCACCGTTTCCGAGATATAATCGAAAAACCCAAAAATGAGACCTTCCCCCCCCTCCTCCCACCGTAAGCTCACCTCCCAGGGGCGGGGACTTTTAGTATGTTTACCTGCTAACTACTCCTAACGAAGTCCTGAAGTCAAAAAGTCTCGCATATTCCATGTACTCTACACCCCTCTTTTGAGATTATAAGTATATTATTATAATTTATTTGGTAATATCATAATACTACCAGATACATTATGAGCATGAGCATGCAGTACTATTAGTATTTCGGAACAAAATCCCTATTTAAAGATAAAAAAATTATACAACTTCAAATGAAAACGGGCGTTCGGGGAAATCTCATATTTCTCCTACTAGTCCAGTGTTTGACGGTTTTTCGCTCAGAATTCTTTCGTACAATACCGATTGACGTAAAATTTAGACAGTAATTAGGGAACGGCACAAGGAACAAAAGTTATATAGTGCCGATGTGTGCTTTTACCCTGGGATGTCACCCCTTCTCGGGGGTGGAAATTATTACATTCAAAATAACCGCAGAAATCGATAGGGGCATAAATTATAGGCAAAAAATGTCCTATAAAGTTTTTTCGATGTGTCAATAGTTTTTGAGTTCATCGTGATTGAAAATGTTGATTTTTCATCTAAAAAATTCATGTTTTAGAACGATTTTTCGCGAATAACTCGAATACCTTACTTTTTATCAAAAAAATTGTTATAAGCAAAAATGAAGCTCATAAAATAATAAATCTATTGTTTTTTTTTCTTCTCATTTCTGTAGATGTAATACAAACCGAGTTATGACTCGTTGAAGGTGACTTTTTGTTCGCCGAAAACTGAATTCGAACCTTTCAACGTTAAATTACGGAAAAACAGAAAATTTTTGGAGGAAAACATATAAGACATTTTTAAAAGTACGTGAGGAGTTATGATGAAAATAAAATGGTTGTCTCGTTTTTTCGGAGAAAAAATCAGCAATTCACCGCAAGAATTGAAATTGAACGTAATCCATTTACAATTTACTTTATTTAAGTACTAACAATATGTTCTAGAAGTTTAATTGGTTTGGGATGCCTAAATTTGAAAAAAGTTTGATTCAAATTTGAAACGATTTTTGAAATTTCTTAAATTTTTTTTATTTTTTCACAATAATTAAAAAACTAGAGAAGCTGCGTAAAAAATACTAGAGTACAAAAATAAAGTTTTTCTTTTGCTGAAAATTTTATTATTTTTTTTTAATTTCTCTAGGATAAAAATTAATTGAGATAACACCGTTATAAGTTTGCATTTGAGTGCGAGGACCACCTTCCACGAGCCCTTAAAACTCAAAAATCTCAAATACGAAGGGTTCAAGGAAGTTCAACTTTACACGCATTGTAGCCCTTCTAGCTATTCTCTGCAAAATGGTCTTTGGAGCGATTGAATAGCTTAAAAATGAAGGAAGTTATCGTTATCGAGAGGCGATTAAGAGATCAGGCAGGATTTTTACTACCAATCAAAATGCTGGATATGCTTGCACCGGAAGAACTCCTCAAAATTATATTCTGTAATTGCAAAAAAGGATGCGACGGAGCTTGTAGCTGCCGAAAAGTTGGACTTTTTTGTAACGCAACATGCGGAACATGCTCCGGTGACAACTGTCAAAATTGTCCTACAATTACAGATCAAGAGGAGGAGGTCGATAGTGATGATAGTGGTGATAGTTCTTCTGATGATCGACAGGTTTTCAATAATAAAACATGCTATTATAATGTAATAGTATATTATGTAACAAGTTTTATAAACGTCATTTTAGTCACGAGTTTTATTAATCGCGAGCGACGCGTAGCGGAGCGAGTGTTTAATAAAATGAGTGACTAACAAGTTTATAAAACGTGTTGCATACTATACTTTTTCTACGACAGCAAATATCTAAATAAAAAATTTGGAAGTTATTTTAATATTTCATTTATTAACGTATCAATAACATGGTAACAGTAAAAAATTACTAAACTATTGTTCTACTTATTGTGTATATTAATGGTTACATTGGAAACATTTTGGCAATTGCTAAAAAAACTAAGTGATTTTCCTAAATGCGTTCCATCGAACTGTGTTAAATTTGCTTCATGATTTGAATTGAAGCTAATACTTGGTCCACTTTCATTTTTATCAATGCTTGAACTTTGAGCAATTGCAATATCAATATTCTCTTTATTTTTTTGCATTGCATTATTTTGAACAGTGTTCATGATTTTAGTAGCGGTCTCAATTTTATTGTTTAACGAGTGGTCAATATAACTCTCTGCAACAGCTGTGGATCGCCACCCTCCATGACGCTTTAATGCTGTGATGTCCGCACCCGAGTCCACCAAAATCGTCGCTGAAGACCTTCTTAGGCAATGACCAGTATAAGCAGCAGGGTCAGGTAATTTTAAGAATTTTGCTACTACGCTAGAGAGGCTGCCAAATTTATTAATTCCAATTGGCTGTTTTCTACATTTTCCTCGCTGGTAGTTTAAGAAAAATCGGGTAGTACTTGTCAGGTTTGGAGGTCGAAGTTCCATGTATTTCTTGCATGTATGATAGAAATTACCTCCAATAACAAACTGACGTTCCGTTTTTGTTTTCGTGTCAGGAATGTGAACTAAAAGGGCCGTATTAAGGTCGTCAACATCACTTGTTTGAATTTTCGTCAATTCTTCCCGCCGACAAGCTCCCATTATTCCAAAAAGTAACCCTACCTAAAATATTTATAATTTTGTTTATTTTTATTTAATTTGGTTTTATACTATTACCTTTGTAAATAGGTATTCTTCGTCTGGAGCAGATGATAAGAATTCTCTAATTTGCTGGGGTGTCAATATTTTCGACTTTTTAGGTCTGATTTACGCTTCAGAAATGCGCACAATTTGGGGTACTTGCTAATATCAACATTGTTTTTTAGATTAATTGTCGTCCGCAGCATTGAATAGATTGCCCACAAAGAGGACGGTTTCATCTTTTTCGACAAATTTTGGAAATAAGCAAGTAATACATTCTCAGAAAATGAATTTGTTTGGTTTTCTTGACGCCAATCTTGGAAAAGTTTATATGCACGTTCGTATTGACTTTTAGATTTTTCTGGCAGCAAACTAGCAGTTGCCGATGCCGCTGCTTGAGTAATTTCGGGCGGAGTACCAATGAAAACATCTTCTTCACTTTCACTGTCGTTTAGGCTCATTTTTTTCCAAAAAATACAAAATTACTTGTCTCTTGTCACAACGCGTCGATTTATTTTGACAGATTGATGACAAGAATTACGGAAAACTAACTTGATTTTTGCCATTAAAATATCTAGAATTAACCTCAGCCGTGACTAATATCTCGTTGCTAAGTTCAGCCTGTGACTAAAATGCACGAAGTCACGGTTTGTCGAAAGCGTGTTTAAAGGATTATTTAGCGTCATGGAAACGTATACGATAAACGCCATTTTAAAGATGGAAGTAGAAAAATAACATTTTTATTTTTCCTCTTTAAACTCATTCAATAATTTCAGTTTTTAATTTCAAGTAAATATGGTAGTTAATTTTATCACTAGGGCGGTTTGTAATGGATGAAACGTTGCAATAAATCATAAATTGTATTATAGACAGTGACGGGATTTTAATTCATTATAAATGCACCATTACGACATTTCAAGCTGTTGAAAACTATTTTTTTAAATTTCGTCATGAGAGGTGGTTTTAAAGGGCTGAAACGTTGCAACACATTATAAATTATATTCCAGGACATGAAATAATGTTTATTCTACATATTTAAACATGATTTCATTCTACGTTTTTAAAGGAGGGGGTATCGATAAGCTAAGAAAATTGACCCCAATATGACAAAAAATTTAACTATATATTTTTTTATATTTCTCATTATTTTAGTAAAATACAGGATACTAACTTAACGCTACAATGATTTAAAAGTAAAAATGACAACGTTTTCTTCACGAGAAAAATCGATAAACTATAGTCAAAATGACTTTTTTTGGAAAATTGTACCCTTTTTTTACTATATCGAGTTTTGTTAGACATGAGCGCATTTTTTTTTGCAGTTTAATTTTTGTATTTTTATATTTGTTGACGTCTAAAGAACAACATGTAAAAAAATTACCATGCTAAAAAAATGCGCTCAGGTCCAAAAAACTCGATATAGTAAAAAAAGGGTGCAATTTTACAAAAAAAAGCCATTTTGACCTTAGTTTGTCGATTTTTCTCGTGAAGAAAACGTAGTCATTTTTACTTTTAATTTATTGTAGCGTTAAGTTAGTGTCCTGTATTTTACTAAAATAATGAGAAATATAAAAAAAAATATAGTTAAATTTTTTGTCATATATTGGGGTCAATTTTCTTAGCTTATCGATACCCTCCTTTTTCTTTTTCACCCCCAAAAACAAAAAGCACACATCAGGAACATATAACTTTTGAAGAGGAGGGTTAGATGAGCTTAATTGCAAATTTTCATCAAAAACGATGTTGTACAAAAGAATTCTGAGGTAATATCCTATTTTTACCGTCAAACACTGGACTATACTCCCTCAGTAATCATAGCAATCGACGTAGAAATCATTTATCAATATTTATATACCCATCAATAAAAATAAGTATCGATCATTATTGTTGTATCGATAATTATTGATTTATTGATACCTATAATTACTGATTTTATCGATAACACAGGTCTACAAAAAAAAAAAAAATCTGCTCCAAGGACTAAACCTATCATCCCTTAAGTATTTTTGTGTGCGGAATCAGAATTTTCAATTAAAAAAATTTTCTTCCGCTTAGATTTCGAGTAAATCCCGATTTTTATCGACAAAATACGTTTTTTTGACAATTTTTGACATTTACTCGAAATCTACGTGGTAGAAAATTTATTAAATTGAACATTCGGATTGAACATACAGAAATACTTAAGGCATGATAGGTTTAATCCTTTGAGCAGATTTTTTTTTTGTAGACCCGTGTAATTATTGGAATTATCGAATAATCGGTCGTTATCGATATTTCAACAAAAACTATTTTCTTGTAAGGTAAACTACCGTTTTGGACCCCCCCCCCCACGAACCAGAAAAAGTAAAGTGTTATTCCGGAAGCCACAATGAACCTCTCCTTAAATTTTCCAAACTTCTATTAAATTTGATTCACTTGGTTATTTTGCAATTGTTGAAAAATGTTTAAAGCACATAAAAATGTGTAATGTTTAATGAATTTGCTTGCATTCTTGGTAGATAAGAATAATGGATAAAAATTTGTATACATATCAGTGACTAGTAACTAATTGTTAAACTCACTAAAGTTGTCGGAAATTATAGTTACGGAAAAACCAGTCTTATGAAATAACAAACACAATATAGGAAAAATAAAATATTTTAACTAGGAAATATATGTATATAGTAACTATGTTAACTGTTACAACAATAATCACCATTCAGGGTCCATTTTTGAACAGGTCCGTTATAGTTATTAAGGTACCAAGGGTGTTATAAGGATAATAACGCACCGAGGTCGGCAGTGTACAATCCCGAGGGCCTCTGGCCCGAGAGAGTGTACGTCGACCGAGGGCGTCATTATCCTATAACACCCGTGGTGCCTTCAACGTTTAATGTCCTGCAAGTCTGTTATTTAATCCGAATTTTTTTTGACATTTACGATTTATTAATTTGACATCTAGTATGTTCAGAACGATTTGATTTAAAAGAGAGTAAAAATCAAAATTGTTTGTAAACGCCGCCGTTGCATAGCAACGCATTTTGTTTGTCAATAACGCTATCATAATTTGCTTCTTTTAAGTTGTATTATAATTTTATAATGCCCTAGGGCGTTATAGATATTCATAACGCCCTAGGGCGTTATTTTTCATTTAATGTATCTCAAAATGGGGTGGTTATTGTAAAATAACAGACTTGTAGGACATTAAGTCATTTAGAACTCATTTTCAAATGCCTGAAATGATTCTTTACTTGAAAGATCACTAGGAAGTATTCGGCAAAGTGTCCCTTTATACAATATAGGTAAATTTTATAAAAAAATTATAAGGTTTATAACATAGTCATCCTGACACTCTGTATGCAAAAGAGCACGGTAGAATACTTATTGAAGTTATAGAAGGGAAACATGACTCTACGTTTCTGCAATATAATTGGAGTTTCACAGTAAGTTTATTACGGGAAAATATTTAAAATTTTAATTTTCCTTCGTAATTCTACTTAAAGAGAATCGAAAAATATTTTTATATAATAATTAACATTAAAAGCAGTATTTTAAAATAATTGATTATATTTTCCTCAAAAAGGAGTGGAAATGTCTTGTTTAATGTTTTTTTTTTATTGAAAAATGCATATTTAAGAAAAATAAAGAACGACCAAAAATACATAAAATACATAAGTAAAATAATCGGCATTTTTTTTACTCATTTGATTCGTGAATAATTCCTACAAGGGACTTTTTATTTGGATAATGTACGAAGGGTTGTCATTAATTAAAGTTTCCACAAAAATATCGTTGCCGCTACGGCGCGGCGCCACGTTGGAAAAATGACGATCAAAATAGGTTTTTCTCGATTATCTCCTTCTCCTGTTAGTTCTACCCTAAAATTAGAGGTGAGAATTTTGCTCCTACGCAATAATTATAGAGGAGTCAAAATAAATTCTGACTGGAATTGTTTGGCTGCAGCAATTTTATTGTTTTAATTTGTTTTATGTTTAATAACAAGTGCTATAAACAGTTTTGGATTAAATCGGGTCCATTGCTGCTTGTAAAATTTTAATAGTTTACCTTTCAACCCTGAAATTTTTTGCTATTTTTCTTATTATCTCCGGTCCTAGTGATCGTATCGCAAAAATAAAAATAGCAAATTGTTCACAATGAAATTTTGAATAAGACTAGGCCTATGAAAAAACTTTCTAGTAATTAGTTAATTTGTAAAAAAAAATAAAAACCACCAGAAATTGACTTTCTTTATTTAATAAATACAGGGTGTAATCAGTTTCATGTCATTTAAAAAATTGGTGGTGAGGAACGACTAAACGAACAAAAAGCCTTATATAACATGGGGTCTAAAGCCCATAGTTTTAGAAAAAAACAAAAAACAAAAATTTCGAAAATTTTCAGTAATGTTGTTTGAGAACTGCTGGAATGTTGGGATAAGCTTTTATCTTCGCTTATGTCGGCGCCTCTAACCATCAAATACGCTAATACGGCTCTATCAAAGTGTCGCGCTCCTTTGTTAGAGACCGCGCGTCGGCGAAGACCCAAGTTGATAATCATCACATTTTTTTATGGCTTTTTAAAAGTAGGTAAGGTAAGGTCTTTAGCGGTGCGGTAAAGGTGAAAGACGTCGGCGTTTTCTGAGTGCTTAGTAGATCCGAAGAAAACTATACTCTCCCTTGACCAATATTTTAGTTTCTGTGGACACGTCGTTAACTACACACGTCGAACCCGTTCGTTGTTTTCGTATGTTGCTTTTGTTCTTTTTGAATTTTGGGCCGCGTATTTACAGTTAAGATTTATTTTATTGACTTACCGTTTAAGTCGTTAAGTTCTTGATTACGTACAGACACTACTCACTTGTTCGTTCTTTTTGTGTTGCTTTTTGGATTTTGGACCAAGTTTTTATTTTTCTTTTCTTTATTGACAACGTTAGTTAATAGTTTAGTGTGGTATTTTAAAACGCAGATTTTGAACGATATGGGAGATTACACTTACCCAGAGCTCGCGGATATGCACTTGATGTATGGAGAATGTCGTGGAAATGCAACTGCTGAGGAAAAGCTTTATAACAATAATTTATTGGTAAGTTCTAGATCTATCGAATATTTTAGTTTTCGATACCTGATTGGCAATTCGTAAAAATACACATAACTGTTTTCTGTTATCGTATCTCGGACGTCTAACTCTTTATTTCCCAATGTCATGCTCATTTTTTAAGCTTTTAACCCAGAACGCTCATTTAGGTTACAAATGTTAATAAACCATATTTAAATCTGAAAAATTATAAACAACAATAAAAGCTCCAATATTTTGTTCTAAATTAAAAACCACAATTGTAAAGAAATGCTGCGTTTAAACCTCTACGCCCATCATTTGCTTGCAGTTCTGCAAAAAGAGATAACGAATTATTTACATTTTTATAATTGGTTCGGTTGAGGCGGTCATCAAAGGTGCCGCCCGTCTTTGCTTTGAAACCGCAGGCCGCCGCGGGCCGGCGAGAACGAGTCGGTCGGTAATCTTTTCTTTATGACAATTTAAAAGTTGTATAATTGGGAAGTACACGTCCATTGACCCAGAAAGGAAGTGGTTTCCAAATGTTTCCTCCCTAATATTCAAATTGTTGACCTAGGTCAGTTTTTTTTAAGTGCCCCTAGAGGAAAAAGTCATAAAGGTTTTTTGTTTGTCTAGTCGGTCCCCATTACCAATTTTTTTTAATGACATGAAACTGATTACACCCTGTATAACGTATAATATAATAGTGGTAATGCATCAACTTTAACGAAAGTTGATGGAACTATGCTGTTTATTAAACTAAACGTGCATGACAGATTTTAGCGCAAAATATTTATTCGAACGGCTAAAAAAAAACAAATTATAATTCTGAAATTTCAATCTCTGTTTAAGTGCATCGACTCATAGGAGGACAATTTTTTCAAAATGTAGGTTTTTACATCTATCTTAGAATGATATGAAAAGAAGAAAATATCTTCATTTAAGTTTATTTGAAATTTGTTTATAATTCTGAAATTTATAGTTATAAACAAATTCAAATTTACCAAACCAAAAACGGTAAACGAATTATGAAAATAGATAAAATATCTAACATTTTTCTAAAAGAATTAATTATCTACCTGCATTTGGCACCAAGAGTCAGTTTTTGCGATTAGGTCACTTATAAATAAACAAATCGATATTTATTCTTGAAATTTGGATTGGTTGTTCTACAATGTTTATATTCTTGTCTCAGCTATTTAAGAATAGTCCAAAATAACAATTTTTAAAATTACATCGAATAAAGCGGCTTTGAGAACATAACGCACATATTCAATTTTTCTGTAACTTCCTTAATTTTTGCCGCGAAAAGAGTAAACCAACCTAACCTGAACATATATCTCTATGTCCATGTATGGTCCAGCGTTAATAATACTGCTACACTAAAAAAAAAATATTTCGCGATCAGGATTTGAACCCGAGACGTCCGAATGCTGCAATAAAAAGCGCTAGTCAGGTCAAGTCAACAATGTTTATTTATATTAAAATTACAAACATGTGCCTCCCCGAAACCTGACCCGGAGGCAGCCAGACAACCACAAAGCGCTAGTCGTTTTACCTACTAGGCTATCTGACAAATGAGGTCTGATTTGTAAAACCATAATACCGTGCGTGTAATTTCCCATTAGGCATGTACATTCACGTAGCGCGAGAGATTTGACAACACCGGCAGCCGTAAATTCATCCGTCGGTGGAGTATCATCCCAGCTCTGTTATTTCATTTCAGCCAGCTGGCACACGCGATGTTGTAATTCTTGCTCCCCATGCCTAGCCCGCGACTACACACACGGTATAACGCTTAGACCTATTTGATGGTTTTCGGATTTCTAACATAATTGCTAAAGACTATCAGACCTCTACACACTATTTTTTAACAATTGTGTTTCTGAATTGTTTTCGACTAGCTGAAACAAAAATATAAGTATTGAAGTTTAACCAGTCCTATCGTTTTACTTATTCGTAAGCGACTGAGACGCAACAACTGACGAATCTCGCCCCCAAATGCAAGTAGATCATTATTTTGTTAAGGAAAAAATATTAGATATTTTATCTATTTTCATACTTTGTTTGCTATTCTTGGTTTGATAAAAAATCCATAACGTTATTTGAGTTTGTTTATAACTATAATTATTTTGAAAAATAATTGTCCTACGAGTCGATGTGCACTTAAACAATAAACGATTAAAATTTCGAAATCTTTTTAATTAAAGAAAAAAAGAATAATCAAAATTGGTCCAATGGAGAAGCCGAAAAAGAAAACGGCTTGCGTTTTAAATATATAGATAGTGTATTTAGGGTATAGGAAAATCAGATAAGACTCTACCGAAGGGAGAGATTATAGTAAGTAATTTAGAGGTTTTAATTTCGGAATATCATATTGAACGGATTTCGTTCATTTTTGGCAGTATAATAGTAAATACTTCACAGAAAAGTTTCTATATTGTGCGGGGGCTTGCTAATTTATAGGGAGTGGAAGCCACCCCCTCTTAGGGGGTGGCACTTAAAAAATATATACATTTATTGGAGCTGAAGTAGAATCAAATTTTAAGAAGAAAAGGTTCTGTGCAATTTTTCACATAAATTGATAGTTTTTAAGTTATAACGACTTCAAAATTGCGATTTTAGCTTAAGAAAAAAAGTATTTCCAAACGGCTTTCGTCAAGGATCTCGAAAAGTATTACTTTATCGAAAAAATGTTACAGACCAATTACAGAAAGTACAAACTGAGAATTAATTAGATTTTTTGTTTACTGATGAAGGATTATTAATTTCGGAGATATTTAAGTCTATATTTGGTATCAAAGTGTTTCGAAATTACCTTTAAAGTTTATAATGCATTTTTTTCTAAAGCAAGTGCTTTAAATGAGCAAAAAAATTTGAGCATCTAGGTAATGCTACATCTTAACGAAAAACTGTATTTGAGACAATTTTTAATTACTGGCTAATTAGAGTAACAAAATGGCGACCTTTTTATATAAAAAAATATAAATACGCACATTTTTCCGTCATAACTTCTTTATTTCTTATGCTACAGGAACGAGTAAAAAATAATTTGAAAGCGCAATTAATTGTCTTTAATTTCATTTCTTAGCATGCTTAACGTAGGAGTCACAATTTCTGAGATATTTAACATTTAAACCGCATTTTTCGTCTTATAAACGTTCGGACGCCATTTGTAAACATTCATATCTCCGAAACTATTAAATCTATGTACATAAATAAACAAGCGAAATTCATTATCAGTTTATGAGCTTTATTTTTCGTCTCTGTCCATTTTTCAATAAAACTAATATTTAATGAGATATTTGGAAAAGGAAAGAAAAATTACACTTTACCGAAAATATCTTTATAGTTTAAACTGTATTTTTTGTTTCTAAAGCAAGTGCTATATACAAACCAAAAAATTTGAGCATTTACGTCATGCTATATATTAATGAGAAACAATGTTTGAAATTCCTTTTGTTTAATTACTGGTTAATTACAGTAACAAAATGGCGACGTTGTTATTTAAAAAATGTGTAGACGCACATTGCTTCGGTCATAATTTCTTTGTTTTTTATGCTACAGAAACAAATAAAAAACAGTTGAAGCTTAATTAATAATATATTATTCTTATTATTAGCATCCTTGACGTAGGTGTCACAGTTTCTGAGATATTTAACTCTCACTCTAAATAATTATCTTACGAACGCTTGGATGCCAAATGTAAACTTAAATATTTTCGAAATTATTAATCCTACATCAATAAACAAAAAATATAATTAATTCCCAGTTTGTACTTTCTGCAATTGGTCTGTAACATTTTTTCGATAATGTAATACTTTTCGAGATACTTGACGAAAGCCGTTTGGAAATACCTTTTTTTTTAAGCTAAAATCGCAAGTTTGAAGTCGTTATAATTTAAAAACTATCAATTGTGAAAAATTGCATAGAACCTTTTCTTCTCAAAATTTGATTCTACTTGAGCTCCAGTAAATATATATATTTTTTAAGTGAAACCCCCTAAAAGGGGGTGGCATCCACCCCCTATAAATTAGCAAGCCTCCGCAGAATATAGAAATGATTCTGTGAAGCATTTACTATTGTACTGCCAAAAATAAACGAAATCCGTTCAATATGACATTATTCCGAAGTTTTGCATATTTTTTACCTCTAGGTACTGTACTATTACTCAACACACCAGTTCTATATATAATTAAATCAATGAAACATTAATTATTGTATCCATTCGTTTTTTAAAAATATCTCACAACAAATTCTACTGTTCTCAGTATGAACCGCGAATGTATTTCAAAACGACAAACATTTTATTAGAACTTTTAAAACAATTTTGAAAAGACCATAATAGTCTAGGAGATAGCTCGATTTTTGTGGTCTGGGATATAATATGTTGGCATTGTAGTTATGTTTCAGCAAATATTTTTCTGAGTACTTTATCTTATGTGAGTCAGACCTCCCTCCCTGACAGTTCAGGCGGTAGCCGCCCTCGACAATATTCAATTGGTTACATTGAGAAAATTGGCACTCACTAGTCACTAGACTAGTCTTTGGAACAAAAACTACAAGTTTGAGAAGGTGCCAAAATTTTTTTTTTTTAAAAGCACGAGTTTTAGCAAAAAATTGGACTTTTAGCCAAAAACGGACTAAAACACCAGTTTTAGCCCGTTCTCCAAAAAAAAAAAAAAAAAATGTTGGCACCTCAAACTTTTGTACCAAAGAATAGTCTCTGTGAGTGCCAACATTTTTTTCTCAGCGTAATCAATTGAATATTTTCGAGGATGGCTACTGCCAAAACTGTCACGGGGGGAGGTCTGACTCACATAAGATAAAGTATTCAAAAAAAATATTTGCTAAAACATAACAGCAATGCCAACATTTTATATCCCAGACCACAAAAAACGAGCTATCTCCTAGACTATAATGCATTCGTCACTTTTATTCATCTCAATGTTTCCAGGTTGGCCAGAATTTATCATTTTGAACTAACAATATTATGATATGTTGTTAATCTGCATTTTTTTTCTTTTATACAGAGTGTTTTTGAACTGATGAAAGTTCATAGTTTCAAGGTTTTGTGACGTATGTAATATTATATCTATTTGATTTAATCAAACAGGTAGTACTGCAGGGAAATTATTAGACCAAAAAAAAAAAATGAGGAAATCTGGACAAAATTAGTAAAAATCTGAATTTTTGCACAGACGTTCCTTGAGGTGTCCCAAACCCAAATCCACAAAAATCACAAAAGTCCCAACATGGCTACCCAAGATACTGAAGGTCAAAGTTTCTTGCAAATATCTCGCGTCCTATGCATCGGATGCCCATGAGGTCAATGTGAAAGTTGTAGAGAATTAAATTATCTACAAGTTATCTTTTTTATTTTTTACTACCCCCTCCCCCTTTCCGAGATATTCAAGATCAAAGTTTGAAAACATGTTTTTTCGCGGATATCTCGCGCCAAATTTGTATTTCAGATTTAGAGAGCATAATAAATTACTCCCTATTGAAATTAGGCCATATCCACCAAGCAGGATGATCGCCAGAGGCGTATAAACTATCATGTTTTATCACAATTTTAGAGCAATGTTTGAAGTTTTTGATTAAATATACCGGAATACAAATATGTACAAGAGGTCAGATATTGAAACTGTAATATACAGCGAGTCTCTCAGATTTGAACGAACTTCACGTTGAATAGGTGATATATCGGTTATGCTTTAAAATGTTATTTTCAATTTATTTTTTTTAAATAAGACCAATCAAAGTTGCAGTTGGGCGTTGCCAGCTGCGATAACCATTTGAACAATAAAAATAAAAAGATATTGACTGTGTACTTATTCTATGGCACCACGTAAAATTAATTGTACTGTATTCGAGCGAAATGTTGATCAATCAGGTAATCGCGATCGGCCACGCCCTACTACAACTTCTACTCGTTAAATTTGATCAGCCTTCATTGTAGAAGACATGTCACAATATCACGTCATAGTCTAAGAGCTGGCTGCAGAAAACCTGACCGATCAAGTAACAGTATGAAATGTTTTTGAAACGTTAGTACTCACAGCGACCATAAGAAAAATCATTTTGTGCCTGGGCAGAATTTGTTCACAAGTTTTGCATGTGCTTGGCACAACATTTTTCTTATTTTACTTCCACGTCCAGTGGAAGTATAGTAACGACAAAAAAATTTAAAAAAATTTTTATTGTCCAAATAGGCTTAAAATGTCATGAAACGTCGAGATTTTAAGTTTGAGCGAAAAAAAAATTTCTGTCTGTCTGTCGGTCTGTCTGTCGGTCTGTCTGTAACTTTTTTTGTGCGCACGTTTACTCTGGAACCGTTTAAGATATTGACTTGAAATTTGGTACACATATGTACTTTAACGAGATCTAGAACTAGATTATATTTTCATCTTGTTCCGTCGAAGGGTTGGGGGGTAAATAGGGGTAAATTTGGGGTAAATAGGTCAATCAAGCAGGTAATAGTTCATAAAATTGGTATTTAGTATATACAAGAGAAGCTAAGGTCTCAAAAAATGTTTAGCATTAGCCACCCCCCATTACCACCCCCACCTCCTTATTAAAGGGGATGAAAAAAAATTGTGATTTAGTGTACCTATGTACAGGAACCAGAAACCTCAAAATATTTTTTTACTTCATCCACCCCCACTACCACCCCCCCCCACCCCACTACCGATGTGGGGTATCGTTTTATGGGTTTTTGGGGTAGAGGATTTCAAATATATTATTAAAGTTCCATAAACAGTTATTTTCACATACAAAGTTTTTTTCGTTGTGAGTGACTTGGACAGAAAATCTGGATGTGGAAGTAGTGATTCCTTGGGCAGCGGTTTTTCTTTTTGGTTCATTACTTTACCTATCTAGTAACAGCTTCAAACTACAATCAAATTAAACTTTAAACATTTTTCTATTAGAAATACCTGACACAAAACTTTCTATTTCTCAGTCTTATGCTATTACTAATACAATCTATTACAGATGTATTCAGGGATAAACAAATAAACATCCAATAAACAATAATGATGATTTAAATAAAAATAGTTTTCATTTATATGGATATAATACAATGAAATTTTCTCATATACCGAGTGGCTTAGCCGATAGAGACACTCTTATAACTTTTTAATGGGCGAATAGATTTTTTTCAAATTTGGTGTAGTGATATGGGTTGAAATTTCCAATTATATGATGTAAAGAACCAAAATGGCCGACTTTCGGTTTCTATACAATTTACATGAAAATCAAATTTTTAAATGGGACAAACTATATATTTTTGCATATTTGGATCCTGCTGGCCAAAATACATATGATCTGATCCTCAAAAATTACTTTGATTTTCAAAAAATATTAAAAAAAAATTACCAAAACATTTTTTTCTTGTAATTATAAAAGTACAAAGAGAAGGTAGATATTATGCATATCATTTTCTTCGAATTTCAGGATCTAAATAAATCACAGGTTGTTCCATAGGAGTTCCAAAAAAAAAAAAAATAGTTTTCGTTGAAAAACACCAATATTGTTGAACTTAATGAAGAATAAATTGTGTTTAATGTCAGTATGTGAAGAGATAATATTTTAAGGAAACTTGTAGACCGATTTTCAACAATTCTGGCAAAATCGTGGCCTTCTATGATTAAAACTAAAAATTAAAAACTCTGTTAAAAATAACATTTGAAGGTCAGATCATACGTGTTTTACGGCCAGCAGGATCCAAATATGCAAAAATATACAGGTTGTCTCATTTAAAAATTTGAGTGTCCTTATCGGCTGAGCCACCCGGTATATGAGAAACATTTCATTGAATTATCTATACTTTGTAAAATATCCAAATAAATGAAAACAATTTTTTTTAAATCATTATGATTGTTTTGTTTATCCCTGAATATTTCTGTAATAGATTGTATTAGTAATAGCAGAGACTATACGTATTAGTCTCTGGTAATAGCATAAGACTGAGAAATAGAAAGTTTTATGCCAGGTATTTCTAACAGACGTAGCACAAGTGTTTTTTCTAATAGAAAAATGTTTAAACTTTAATTTGATTGTAGTTTGAAGCTGTTACTCGATGGGTAAAGTAATGAACAAAAAAAAATTAAAAAAATGTACCAAGGCATTACAACAAGATTTAACGAGGCACAAAAATATATCTTTTATACCTGTAAATACTAAATTTTAAGAATAATTCCAAGCTGTTACTCCATAGGTATGGTTGCTGCACCAAAAAATGTTCCGGAGAGAGCACATACAAAACTTGTGAACAAATTCTGCCCAGGCACAAAATGATTTTTCTTATGGTCGCTGTGAGTACTAACATTTCAAAAACATTTCATTCTGTTATTTGATCGGCCAGGTTTTCTGTAGCCAGCTCTCGCTCTATCATCTGTCGTGGCTATCTGCTAAGCGTCGGCCTTACCAAAATTCTTTCCCATCCACTCCCAGCTCAAAGTTTTGGAGAGCGCTCTAAACCGTTAACCGTTGCATATTTTTCTCTGTCTGATTGATGGGGGAAAAAGATAAGATGCGGAAGAATACTAATGCTGGAGAGTTGTCGGTCTTGTTATCTTTATTCCGAGTCTTATATTCGCATTTGCCGGCACTGTCAACAAGAACTCTAAGTATACCATTCTGTTAACTAGCTTATAGAAAGGTGATGTATACCAAATTATCCGATTTCTACAAAACTTAATAGATGGCTTTATAAAGCCAAGAAGAATAAGTTAAAATAATTCATTCATTTTTTCAGAAAAAAAAGGCAAATTTTATAAAAGACTTGTATATCAACCTGCTAATAGAACGAATTGAAGTGATCTGCAACAAATACTGTACTAAAAATATCTCTTGTTTCTAAATTATTTAAATGATGTGAAAGCAAACATTAATACACAGAAAGGGAAATTAATTTTAAAACCACTCCAACTTTTACAATCTAAGTTAGTCCATTATCTCTGGGATAGTTATTTAACATACAGTCTCAACACAGGTTCCTTAGTAAATCTCATTGGGCATCGTTAAAAGTACAAGTTTAAAATAAAACATTGGCCAACTCCCAATAAACTTAGGCTAAAGCACTTGCACATACGAAATCATCTTCACATTCTTCACTGCCAAATAATTCACTATCAATTTCTATGATAAAATCTGCCACTAATAATTGTTCTTGCATTGTTTAGATCGATGTTTAATGATTCACAACCGAGACAGTATAAGATGTAACATGCAGTCAAGAGGCAATCGCAGCTTATCAAGAATTTAGTAAATAAATACGATCCCAGTCATGTACGAGGTCAAATTGGTATAAAAATAAATACATAATATATTTCCGCATCGTGCTCATAGTATGCCGTTTTCGGGATGATATTTTAAATATAGTGGTACATCATCTCAAGTACTTTGAGTTATATCCTTATTCAAAACTATCTAGATTAACCACCTCCATTTAGCACAAACCATACACACTGATACTATGACAAATTATACTTCAACACCCCAGACAACATAAACATGCAGCATATCACAATATGATACATATGTTACACAGATCTGCAAGGTTCAGCCGTTTAAAAAATAGGAGGTGTCTCCAAAGTAGTTTTTCGCGTAGAATACAAATTTGGCCTCATAATTTACCCGTTACGTCAGGACTTTGAGATATTTGAGGTTAGACCAAAAAATGGCTTCTTGTCCCTTTTCCCGTCAAAATGAGATTTCGATTTTTTTATCGGAGTTATGGCTTTATAAAGATGAATAAATCTGAATATTTGTAAGAGTTGCTAAATGAATATCAGAGATTTTAAAGCGATGGCTCTTTGAGTCTCAGTCTCAAAAAAAATCATCATTATACCCATAAATCCTTAATCCATAAACCACTATACTTAAATTCCAATGAATCGTACATCCATATAATAAACACATAAATGCTAAACCCATAAGCCCCTAACCAATAACTCATAGATCCGAACCCCATAAACCCTAAACTGATAAACCTTAAACCCATAAAAAAATTATAAATCCTAAACCCATAAACTCACGAACCTTAAATCCATAAACTTTAAGCCAATCAACCGCAAATCTATAAAATCTAAACTCATAATCCCTCAACCCACAATAGTACCTATAAAACTACGGGGTTAAACCCCAAATCCGTATATATTTTTTAAGAATGTTATTGAAAATGAGCCAGTATTTTTAAAATCCCCATTCGATTACTAGTACAAGATATATTAAGCAGATAAGTAGAAAATCCAGAAAGAGCGTCAACAAATGCATATAACTTTTGACGCACCAGGAATTTTTGGGCACAAATATTTTTTTCGTAATCAGCAGAATACATAAGAACCAACAATAAAATTTCTAGAGGAATGTTGTCTACGAAAATAATCAATTCAACTGCATTAGAAAGCAATATTCCCGATTTAAAAAGACTGGTTTTTCAACAGTCTTAAGTCTTTAACTTACATTGGAGATCTATCTGACAAAAGATGCAAAGTCTAAATACAGCTAAATAAAAAAAAAAGATGAAATACCTGTAGAACTTGCCCTAAAATCTACGTTGCACAAACAGAAAGAAATTTAAAACATCTATTGAAGAACACAAAAATGTTTTTTGAAAAACAATAATAAATCCACTTTTGCTAACCATTTAATAGCAGATGATGGATAAACACTGATTTAACGATAGTTTTGACATCTTTTATACGGCTAGTAAAGGAACAAAGCTCACGTTGAGAGTTTAGACATTAATATACCTACAAAATCTAATATTTTACCTAATGATTAAGTTTTTCCTTGAGTTGGCCGATATAAGAAATCAAACACGGGCCGAAAAAAATTCCCTATCCGGCCTTGTATTGCTCGCATACATCTTGCAAACATATCATACCTAGTGTCCATGATCTGTCATCTTGATCCCTTCGCAGCGCTGTAAAATCCTTCAGAATAAACGAAATTAAAAAAAATATAAATTCGTTATCCTCTTTAAAAAACATGTGATGTATTTTTTTCTTAAAATTGAAGAAAAAAGTTTTAGCGTTTAAAAGAAAATTTTGTGACAAATTTCTATCTTCTAAGGGTAACTTTTTAATTATTCAATTTACGACAAAAAGTTTCTGTAGTAAAGTTGTAGAGAATTCGATTCTAAACAAAAAATGTGTATAATTTTCTCTGCCGTTACGGAGATATAGGCAAAAGGGCAAAAACTGTTAGCAACTCTTTTTTCAAGATGGCGGTCAAATGGAGTGGCCGACCTTTAAACTTATCCCTTCCCACGCACATCGAAAAAAAAAAAACTTGTAATACCCAAAATTCAAGGTTAGCATAAAAAAATGTAACATTTCAATGGTCCCTTTAGTGTTTACAAAAAACGTGACTGAGGACGGACGGACGGACATTTCGAGTTACTCAGAATTTTTTCTCCACAAGCGATATTTACCGTGTTAGAGATGCGCCGATCAAATGCAATAGGCTTTGTTTTCATACTTGCCAAGAGCATATAAATAAAAGGCCAGCGCAAAGGTCGATTTTTTTTTAATTAAATAATAGGCAATAATACACACGTTCCAGTTTCAATGCTCTTTGACTCGTATGGCGATCGAGTTCAACGCTCATCGGTAGACAATTAGTTTTTGTTCGTACTTGAACTCTGTACAGCAATAATATGACCGATAAACTTCATGTCATAAAACAAATAAATAAACATTACCAAGTCTTTACATTTTTTTTTTTCGTAATAATTAAATAACATATACACATTCGTTTTCATCTATATATAATAGGTTTAGTTTGTCGGGTGAAGTTGGATAGTACGTTGGCCCAGAATGATGGTGTTCAATATATTCACTTTTTATGCATATTGGGTTATATACGGTGTTTGACACAACGGCAGAAAAATTTAAAATGACTAAAACGGCGTTTTAACAAGGTTTCCAACATAAAACTACAAATCGGTCTTTAAATTTTTGTATGACTAATAAACTAAAAATAACTTATTGTAAATTAATTGCAGAAGGTAAAATTACAAGTTAAATAGATGTATCGATTTTTTTAGTCAAAAACAGAATGGATAAAGAAAACTTTCCAATTTTCCAATATTTCAAATTTTCGGGAGTTTCCGGAACGAAGTTTTGATAAAATTGAAAGTTTTTAGTAAAATATTTAAATATTCCGAAAGTTCCCAAAGGAAACTTTCCCCGAATTTTGGTAACTTTCAAATATTCAAATACTTTATTGAAAACTTTCAAAATTTCGTTCCGGAAACTTTCAAATGGAAAGTTTCCTTTACCCATCTCTGGTTAAAAATATGAATTTTTTATATTTAAAGCCTATTGTACCGCGTTCTTTGGAAAGCGTGAACATGCGATTTTCACACTTTTTTTTAGTTTTTCATTTGAGGAATCTGTGGCAATAGCAGCATTTACAGATCCATAATTCAATGTTGCAAATTCGAGCAGCACTTCAGAAGCATAGCAACTTTTTTCAATGGCCGGCGAAATACTTCGCAAATACTGAATAATTACGAGCCAATAAAAACTCCCAATATTACATTAGTCCAGTCAATGAATGATTTCTGGAGGGAAATGCTGAGATCACAATTTTTGACTAGAGGGCTGTGTTTGGACTATTTAGGAGGTAAACATACCAAAAGTCCCCGAACGTAGGAGGTGGGGGAGATGCAGGGGGGCACGAAGAAGGTCATGGTTTTTTGTTTTTCGGTCTTATCTCGAAAACGGTTAGCCCTAATCTAAAAGTGGCTATATGCAAAATTAAAGCTGACTAAATTTTCTACAATAATGTTTCTATTATTTTTTTTCGTATCTGCTATGGTACAGTGATAAATTGTATATCTTTTGACTGTATTCTAACTTTATTATAAATTGAAAATAAATTTTAATAATCATCGTAGAAAAAAATTTCTTGTACAGATATTCGTTTCACAACAGACTGAACAGAAATATCGAATAAAAAATGTATTTGCGTCTGTAAGTGTGTGTGTGCGTGTATACCGCTTCTTGTAAACACGATAATTTCTGTTAGACTTAAAATATTTGATTACAATTTGGAACATATGTAAAACAGCATATTACAATAATCCCTATTGAAATTGGGCTATATTGAACGTTCATTGACTGGGCTACATTAATAATCAGCTAAAAAGTGTGTACATAAAGCTGATGCTTGAAGATTCCCATAATAATAATCAACTTCGGTAGCCCTTTTAAAACAGAGATGCTGGTAATCGAATATATATATACATATGGAGAAGAAGATATAAAAGCTCTGAACATATTACGATTCAAAAACAGCTAAAAAGCCTGTACACAAAGCCGATTTCCACAGAAATATTCAACCTCGCCACCCCATTGATTTTTAAAATCGATACGCGGGTAATCGAAAACATACATATGGAGAAGAAAATCGAAAAGATCTAAATATATTATGATTAAAAAAACAACTAAAAAGTGTGTACATAAAGCCGACGACTCAAGATTTCCATAAAAATATTCAACTTTGGCAGCCTTTGATTTTTAAAATTGTAGTCGAAAATATACACATGGAGAAGAAAATCGAAATACACTATTATTTCTTTTATCAAATAAATGGCATTTTCTTTTGTTTCAGTTAATTAAGTTATAGTACAAGATCCGGCATAAGAAGTTAATACCTTCATCTGTTATTCAGGTAAGAAATAGTTTTTATGTAAGATAATACGTAGGCTAATAGATCGCGACTAGGTTGCCTAGTCATATCTTGACCCGATGGCATTTAATTTGAAAAAAAATAATCAATTTTTTCTTTTTTTTTTTTTGTCAGGCGAAATCGAAATTTTGTCTTTAAACGTATATAGCAGCGAAACCATTAATCCTACAGGAATTTTTCAAGAAAGCAAATTCATCATCATTTTATAATCTTTCTAATAGATCCCTACCAGTTTTTTTCTAGAACCAACCTTTATCTAGATATCCGCAAGAGATGAGAAAAAAATCACGTTCCCTTAGAAAATGTAAATTTCCAGTTGCATCGCTCCTAGCGTCCTTATTTTTTGTCGTAGGGCAAAAAATAAAAAAGGGACTTATGGTTTATTAAATTCTCTACACATTCGTTAGGTAGTAGTTTTTTGCCGTAGGAGCCACCGTTTTAAGAGTTATGGACGTTTTAAGCAAAAAAGTGCAAGACACCGCCATCTTAAAAGGCCCGCCGGGCCCAAACCAAGAGTCACAGTAAAATTTGGAATGCGGCAAAACATTCCTCACATTATGCAGTTTTCCTTTGGTAGTTGTTATTTTTGAGCTATCTCTCACGGATTCCGAGTTACGGGCGAAAAACCGCTTTCAGAGATACGGAATCCGAAGGGAAATTTTCGTTGAAAACCCGCCATCTAAATATACCCATATTTCCAAAAATACGATACCACGACGACCGTACCATGTCAATACGAAAAGAATACGGAAGACATAGTTGATCCGCATCATAAATCGCACGCCGAAATTCGAAAATTATACGACAAAACATTACATTTTCCAAGGAAACGTGTTTTTTTTCTCATCTCTTGCGAATATCTAGATAAACGTTGGTTCTAGGAAAAAAATGGTGGGGATCTATTAGAAAGATTATAAAATGATGATGAATTTGTTTCCTTGAAAAATTTCTGTAGGATTAATGGTTCGCTGCTAGATACGTTTAAAGACAAAATTTCGATTTCGCCTGACGACAATTTTCAAATTAAAAGCCATCGGGTCAAGATATGGCAGGCAACCTAGTCGCGATCTATTAACCAACATGTTATCTTTTATATAAACTATTTCTTATCTGAATAACAGATAAGGGTATTAATTTCTTATGCCGGATCTTAGACTATTAATAGTTATCATTTATAAGAATAAAGAAGTTATTACTTCCACATCCAGTAGAAGTATAGTAACGACAAAAAAATGTTTAAAAATTTTTATTGTTCAAATAGGCTTAGAATGTCATGAAACGTCGAGATTTTAAGTTTGAGCGAAAAAAAATTCTGTCTGCCTGTGCGTGTCTGTCTAACTTTTTTGTGCGCACATTTACTCTGGAACCGTTTAAAATATTGACTTGAAATTTGGTACACATATGTACTTTAACGAGATCTGGAACTGGAATATATTTTCATCTTGTTCCGTCGAAGGGTTGGGGGGTAAATTGAGGTAAATAGGTAAATCAAGCAGGTAAGAGACCATAAATTTGGTATTTAGTGTATACAAGAGAAGCTAAGGTCTCAAAAAAAAATTTGGCTTTAGCCACCCCCATTACCACCCCCACCTCATTGTTAAAGGGGATGAAAAAAAATTGTGATTCAGTGTGTGTACAAGAACCAGAAGTCTCAAAATATTACTTTACTTCATCCACCCCCACTAACACCCCCTATCACCACCCCCACCGGACTACCGATGTGGGGTATCGTTTTCTGGGTTTTTTGGGGTAGAGGATTTCAAATATTATATCATTAAAGTTCCATAAACAATTATTTTTATATACAAAATTTTTTCGTTGTGAGTGATTTGGATAGAAAATCTGGATGTGGAAGTAGTGATTCCTTGGGCAGCGGTTTTTTTAATTGTGTCTTCAAGATGCCATGTCTTACTTTATTACTGTCACAATATTATATTTAATAAAGTAAAAACTTTTATCTGTTTTCCAAATTGTTTACGAATTGATATACAGATACACAGCAATAGAAAAACCACCCTTTTTTTGCGAAGGAGTGAAAATAAACTGCTGAGATATTTTTCTAGTCAAAAGGAACGAAATTCGAAATTACTCGTTACATATATCAGTCACAACTAACGAATAAATCAACCCTTAGCTTAGATTAAGACTAATTAATCATCAATTTAAACATCCACGACTAATGACTAACCAATTAGTAATTAGTCATGACTAAATTAGTACATTTCCCCTCCCCCATTTTTAGGAATTTTCGAGTGGCCATATCTCGAAAAAAATTGACAAGGGTAAAAACATCTTATTTTGGGCCAAAAAAGGTAGATATATTGTTTGTTTGTTGACTGGACTATTAATGATATTTCCAGACGCACAATACAAAACGAATTGACTGCAATAAGCCCCAGCAGAAATATTTATCCTGTTTAGCACCAGCAATGACGATTGTTAACATTGACAAAAACCACCAATGCCATTAAAAAATTTTGGGAATGCGGATTTATTCGGTAAGTAGTTTACCCATTTATTTTTGACATCTCTATTAGTTTCAAAATTACAGAAATGTGAACGATTTTGTGATAGTTTTCTTTACAAATCCTCAGAAATAACAAAAATAAACATCCCAAAAGCCCTGAAGCTGGGCACTATCTTAAAATTTATAATAACATGTAAGAAATATCGAGAAGTTATAAGAAGTAAAAAAAATTAAATTCATAACTTACATTTTCGAGAAAATGGTTGGAACTACAAAAAACATTTTCATAAAAGTTCATACTGACATAGATAGTTGGTACACGAATGCAGGCGCAAAGTAAAAAACGGAACTAAAGATACGTTATTGACCTTAAGACGTAAACACTTTCAAATGAACTGAGAACACTTATATGAACGTTCTCAATTAAAAAACGCAGTGAGATTCAAACTTTCTTCAAAACAGCGACTTTCAATATAATATTTCTTATAGGATGACATATAAACCAAGAAATCGATAGAATATCGTAATAGTTGCAGTACAAACGATCGAAGACTGTTCACTGAAAAAAAATTTGTTGTCGGCTTAAACAGTCTCCTGAAATTTTATGAATTTGATTTTTTCAGTTAACGAATTGGAAATTAATTTAAAAAATGCGTAAATTTCCCTAATTTTGAAGTTTTTTTAAATGATGCAATTTCCTATAATGTAGTTATACAGTTTGTCCCCGGATGGGATACCGCACTCTTGTAAACTTTCTTATTTTTGATTTGTCGAGAAAAAGTCATTCTTTATTAAAAATGTTGCTTGTCTTAGTAAGATAGTAAGTCATAAACAGTTAAACTTAAGATAAATTATATAGGAGTAGCAGGTATTCTAAAAATTAGAGAATATGAAAAAGATTTTAAGCAAACTACCTTTTTTTACATGTTTATTAAAAAATTTAATAAACAAAGTTTTTTCAATTATGAAGAAAAACTTAAATACGGAGTTTAGTTAGTAGAGAGCTCGAAGACTCAAAATGTTCATCCTGTAGGGCTTTAAATACTAAAAGCTGACAAGTGGATAAATCGATAGCATATATATAGGCAAACTCCCAAAAAAAGTTGTCCAAAGATTGTCCTGTGCAAAAGGGCGTTATTCAATTTTTTCGATTTATGTAGTGCATCACATAGCCGAAGTACATATCTTTCTTTGATAAAAATTGCATCATATTCTCTGTAGCTGTACACCTGTAAAAAATAAACTATATTCAAAAAAGCATTGAGCCTTATGGACATTTTTTTACACTAGACACTCAATTACTCGAAAGCTAAGTCTCAACTAAAAAAATATATTGTTTATAAAATGAAGGCCTATGCTTTCTGACTAAGACGGTACTTTTTAAAATATTTTTAGTGAAATAATAACTAAGTTATGAATTTAAAATTAACGCGGTTACAAAATCTCCAAGCGCTTAGAACTGCAAACCTCAATCGCCCGCATTACTCCCCGCAGTCGAGCGGTGCCTACGATCTATCTGTGATGTGATGTGTATGTATCAGTTATTTCACAACAGAAATTAACATTATTATAATAATTAAACGATTTTTGGAGTAACGTCTAAATTTATAGAAAATACTACTCGAATTAAAAAAAAAAAAATTCATAAAAATGTTAGTCTAAATCTTCACCGCTTTCTTCTTCTATAAACATATTTTCATCAATTATATTTTTTTTGGAGGAGATATTTGAACAGGATTTTTGGCCCATGCAATTGCAAGATCTTATGCACGGCATTTTATTTTTTTTACAGCTGCACCATTTATATTATATCTGCAACCTGAAAATAAACATTATTTATTTCTCTCTTTAACTATATCTTTTTTACATCCACAGCTGCTTAAGATGGTGAGATCTTGGGGGAAACTTGGAGCAGTTTGAAATAGCGGTAGCAGTTTACCACTGACAGATTGCCAACCATATTTGAGCGCATTGAGGGGGTTTATGATGGGACTAAGAGCATTGAGCCAAATAATGGTTTGGTAATGAGCCCGTAAACAATGCTGTTTTAAGCTATCTTCAGTAGGTGGTAATTTATCCAGCGTTTTCGAAGCTGCTAGGATACCACGTAAATTATTCACCGACGATATATCTTCGTTGCTTGTATATAATTTTAGAACAAAGGTGTGAACTTCTCTAAACAAAATATCGTCAAAATTAATTATTCCAATACGACCAAGCAATTTGTAATATGTAAGGTATACTTTCTAGCAGCTTTTTTTACCCATACCAGAAAATTGACTAGTAGTGTCACACCCTGTGATTGCGTGAAACGCTGGTAAGTTATTTAATAACGCCTGATCTATTACCAAATCGTGCACTGGTATAAATCGTTCATGTCCTTTCTTCCCCTGTGATTGCGTGAAACGCTGGTAAGTTATTTAATAACGCCTGATCTATTACCAAATCGTGCACTGGTATAAATCGTTCATGTCCTTTCTTCCCAGCTTTTACCCAAATTTCGGGTGTTAGGTGCTCCCTGAAGTGGGCAAGAAGTACCAAAACATCGGTATCTTTGGAATCAATGATACATTTATTGTACCCAGCTTTTTTGCTGATAAAATATGAAGCAAAAGTCTAGTATCAGCTTCTTCGTGATTTGATATTAACAAATCATCCACTAAAAAATTGCTTCGGTATTCCATAACATCAAGAAATCCGCCACATGTTACAAATTGAATTGTTTGTGTGTTAGATAATTCACTTAGTTGTAATGATGAAAAATTTGTTAATTGTCGCTTGTTAGAAGTTGAATTAGTGAATAAATTCCATTGTTGGGGCAGAAGTACATCCCCTGAATTAATTACTTTATCAATAGACCAACTGGAACTTCTTTTTATTCTGGTCATGTTTTTAATGGAATGCTCTTGGTAGTTGTCTAGAACTACATCAATTCTGTCAGCATTGAAGTCATTTCTAAAAACAATAGATGAGAATATTTTTGAATATTCACCAAATGTTTTGGCATTAGATGGTTTACACAGTACTATAAACATCCCATCGAAAATATGACGAATTTTCGTATTGTTGGTATTTGGCATCGAAGAACTTTTTGTCGGGCCATAATTTTCGATTATTTCAAATAATGCACAATAATTCTGTATATAATGCTGCATAAATTAATTATAATGACAAAAAAATATGTAATATTTTTTTATATTTTGTAACCGCGTTAGTTTTAAATTCATAACTCAGTTATTATGTCACTAAAAATATTTTAAAAAGTACCGTCGTAGTCAGAAAGCATAGGCCTTCATTTTATAAACAATATATTTTTTTATTTGAGACTTAGTTTTCGAGTAGTTGAGTGTCTAATGTAAAAAATGGCAAAATGAATTAATTTCTAGCGAAGGTCGAAAAGAGATACAGGCACTTAAAGTTTGCGTTTTCCATAAGGCGTAATGCTTTTTTGAATATAGTTTATTTTTTTACAGCCGTACAGCTACAAAGAATATTATGCAATTTTTACAAAAGAAAGGCTATGTGATGCACTACATAAATCGAAAAAATTGAATAACGCCCTTTTGCACAGGATAATGTTTGGACAACTTTTTTTCGGGAGTTTGCCTATATATAATAATAATAATAATAATAATAATAATAATAATAATAATAATAATAAGTAAGCAGGAGGGGCTGACTTTCATCAATCAAGCCTTTGGTGAGTAGCGCCACCACTTACTCCAGCTGGGGGTGTAAAATCGAACCGGCAGCCCTAGTGCACCCGGGAGGGGAAAGCTCCTTCCCCTCTGGTGTCGGTCGTGGGCTTGCTGGACTAACCACCCACAAGCCCTAACTTCTGGTTCCCGCAGGCAGAAGACAGGGCCCCCACAATCGACCCCATCCGGATAGGGGTCAAGGGCAAGGTGGTGGGGCCCAACCGGATCGGGCGCCCGTTGACGACGAACGCCATGAACTAGGACGCTTTGAGTGGACAGATGAGCTAAGGGACGACCTTCTGCATTGCTACGAAAGCAGTGAGCCCGCACGAAGGGGATACATGGGGCGAATGCATGTTCTGTGGTGTGCAAGGCACCCAGAGCACAACGCCTTCACGCCACAAAACCTGCGTGATTATGTATCCCACCTTCGTCGTAGGGGCTACGTGAGAGCTGCTCCTCAGCCGGTGAATAAGGTGGCCGAAGGTCCACCGAATGAACCGGTGGAGGATGTAGTCCCTGACGTTCCACCAATACCAGAGGGCCTCAGTACCAGACGGGGGTTACACTACATAAAAGCCCCCGGGCCACAAGACCTGGCCAGAGTGGATGAAGAACTTCGTGAAGCGCTTCCAGAACGGGCTGACATCTGGCACATAAACTGTGCCGTGTATGCTGCTGCTCAACGCTTTTCGCAGGTGGAGAGGCATAATACTGCCTCCCCACAGGAGAGAGCGAGGCGACGCATACAAAAGATGGAAGCCAAGATCCGGTCGGCGAGGCAACACGCATCCCGTATCCAATGTGTGATGGACTATATGGCGGCCAATAGACCGTTCACGCCTAAAGTGCGTCGAATAGCCGCCAACTTAAGACGCGTCCATCACACACTCAATGAGGCAGTGCTGCGAACCACCAAACAGCACTGTCTCGACAGGATACGGATGCTAGTGGTTTGTAAAAAATCACTAGTGAGGCGGGCGAGGGGGCTGGTGGAAAATAAACTCTTCCGCCAAAAGCCCTCGCGCCTATTCGAACCGCCTCCGCGTGTTGCAGAGAATCCGCCGACTGTAGACCAGGTGGAAAATTTCTGGAAAACGCTTTACGAGGAGAAGCTTCCACTCAACCGAGACTCTCCGGCCCTTGCACACTTTGAAACCTTTTGTCAAAGGTTTCAACAACCACAGGAAGTGTGCCAACCAATAACCCCAGAAGAGGTTCGAGGAGCTCTCGAGGGCTCTAAGAACTTTGCTGCTCCAGGTCCCGATGGGATAAATAACTTTTGGTGGAAAAAGTTACCGAGCACCCACCACCATTTGGCCAGAATTTTTAATGCCTGGCTAAATGGGGAGCAGCAAATTCCTTCTTGGGTGGTTGAAGGGCGGACAGTGCTGATCCCTAAGAACGGAGATTTGTCCAACCCAAGGAACTACCGACCGATAACCTGTTTAAACGCATGTTACAAGGTGTTTACGCGCATCTTGTACATGCGAGTGCTCCACGCAGTTGAACCGGTTTACGAACGGATATATGAGCAACGAGGGTCGAAGAGAGGTGTCGCTGGCTGCAAGGAGAACCTGTTGATTGACAGATGTGTCACGCAGGACTCCGTGCAGTATAAGCGGAACCTCTCCATGGCCTGGATCGACTACCGCAAGGCATTTGATATGACATCACATGAGCTTATTGTTCACTTGCTCCGATGTCTTGCGGTACCCGGTCCCGTAGTGAGATGCATCGAAGAACTGATGCCGCTCTGGAGGACTCGCTTTACCATTACATCGGGTAACGATAGAGTCCAGACGGAGTCGGTAACATTCAGAAGGGGAGTATTTCAGGGAGACTCCCTCAGCCCCCTTTTGTTTTGCATCTCACTACTGCCATTATCCGTTTCGCTCCAGAAAACCCGTGGATACAATTGCGGTACCCCCGGCGATAGGAGGCATAAGGTCACCCATCTGTTTTACATGGATGACCTTAAACTTTATGCCTCCGGAGAGAGGGACTTACACCAGTCCCTCAGGGTGGTACAGGAGTACACGCAGGCTGTCGGTATGGAGTTCGGGTTGGACAAATGTGCACTGGTCCATCTCAAGAGAGGACGATGCGGGAACTACGGAGAGGACGCGCAACTCGTTGACGGAAGCATCTTACATCATCTAGATGCCGGAGAGTCGTACACTTACTTGGGTGTCGAGCAACGCTCCACCCAAGAAGTGGGTGTAGTGAAAAACGCTCTCCGCGTCAAGTATCAGCACCGACTCCGACAGATCTGGTCCTCAGAACTGTCGGGGAAGAACAAGGTGTCTGCTACCAACATGCTTGCCGTTCCGATCCTACTCTACTCCTTTGGAGTAGTGAAATGGACTCGAGAGGAGTTGCGTCAACTCGACGTAGGAACCCGCAAGAAGATGCATCTCAATAGAAGTTTGCATCCTAAATCGTCCGTTCCACGGCTATACCTCCCACGACATCGGGGAGGCCGTGGACTCTTGAGTTTGGAGAGTCTCCATAATAGGATGGTTCTGGATGGAGCCTGTAAGGTCATCAGGAGTTCGGATCCCCTCCTCTGCATGGTCCGAGACCATGAAAGTGCGGGAATAGGAGCCTTTTTGTTTAAGGCAGCACAAAGAGCAGCCGATGAACTTGGTCTCTCCTTCGACGTCGAGCGGGTAAATCCCGACTCTGTCACCGAGTTGGAACCTGCTCGACGAAAAGCCCAAATTAAAGCTGCAGAACACAACATCTTTCTGCAGCTTCACACGGATAAGCCAATGCATGGAGTTTTCTATAAAAATATAGAGAACCTTGGCTTATCCGAAAGGCTGACCTTTGCCTTCTTAAGGTCAGCCGGGCTGAAGTCTGAGACCGAGGGATTCATAATGGCTTGCCAGGATGGTGTATTTAATACCCTCGTCTATCGTAGTCGTGTCATGGGTATAGAGGTCCCTGATGTCAGCTGCAGGGCCTGCCGCAGGGCGCCAGAGACTTTAATGCACCTGTTGTCGGCTTGTCCGACATATGCAGTCTCGGCCTATATCCAGAGGCACGACGGAGCATTACGAGTGCTTTATTATCACCTAAGGCACTCGTATGGTATAGACGAGACACCAGTGCTGCCTTACGCTCCGGGGGATATTGAGTCCGTTGTGGGAAATGAGAAGTGTCTAATTTATTGGAACTACTCTTTTCCCACCGTCAGGCAAATACAAGCCAACAAGCCTGACGTAGTACTCCTCGACCATCAACTCAAGACAATGTTTGTCGTGGAGTTCTCGGCTCCCGCGGAGAACAACATTGTCTTGAAGGAGGAGGAAAAACGGACAAAATATCGAGATCTGCTCTTCGAACTCCGCAGACTGTATCCAGACCATACTGTTAAGATAGTGGTACTGATTATAGGAGCCCTCGGTGGAACGAGACACACACTGCTTTCAGAACTTAAGATCATACCGGCATGCCGAAATTCGGCAGAGGTCTTAGCCGGCACAATGCAGAAGGCCGTCATCCTCGGTTCATTACGTCTGCTCAGGGCACACGATTCCCGGACCCAGTAGTCACTTACCCCACGGGTGTGGGGAGTGGCTGCCGGTACTACCAGCTCCCCTCTGTGAGGGTCGGAGCCACAGAGAAGGGTGACTGGTTTTTAACAAAAAAAAAATAATAATAATAATAAATAATAATAAATCGCCTTTATTGATATTTAAGTTCTAGCGGAGTTTAGCATAGCTATTCCACCACTCAATCTACTATATATGCTATCGATTTATCCACTTGTCAGCTTTTAGTATTTAAAGCCCTACAGATTCATTTTTTAAGGCACTTTCGGACGCATGAGCTCTCTACTAAGTTGCAAAATAAGGAAATAACAATTTTCAAAAAAAAAAAACAAACATTTTATTCAACCAGCTGAAAACTGTTCCACATGTAGACCTCCTATTAGTACACATTCTTTCTTCTAATCTTTTTCTAAATTCTTCATAGACAGATGAGATTACATTAAGTAATGCCATGGATTAATGTCATGTCAGTGTAATAGATATTTATTCATATTTTCTATTTTCTATAAAAATTACTGAATTACCGATTATTGAATTATGCTATTCCTGAAACGACGAATTTACTTGGTCAAATGCTATGGAATCGGAATTTTTTCTTATAAAACCGCTGCCCAAGGAATCACTACTTCCACATCCAGATTCTCTATTCAAGTCACTCACAACGAAAAAACTTTGTATGTGAAAATAATTGTTTATGGAACTTTAATAATATAATATTTGAAATCCTCTACCCCAAAAATCCATAAAACGATACCCCGCATCGGTAGTGGGGTGGGGGTGGTGATAGGGGGGTGGTAGTGGGGGGGTGGATGAAGTAAAAAAATATTTTGAGGTTTCTGGTCCCTGTACATACACTTAAACACATTTTTTTTCATCCCCTTTAATAAGGGGGTGGGGGTGGTAATGGGGGTGGCTAATGCCAATTTTTTTTTGAGACCTTAGCTTCTCTTGTATATACTAAATACCAATTTCGTGGACTCTTACCTGCTTGATTTACCCATTTACCCCAATTTACACCCCAACCCTTCAACGGAACAAGATGAAAATATAATCTAGTTCTAGATCTCGTTAAAGTACATATGTGTACCAAATTTCAAGTCAATATCTTAAACGGTTCCAGAGCAAACGTGCGCACAAAAAAAAGTTACAGACAGACAGACGGACAGACAGACAGACAGACAGACAGACAGACAGACAGACAGACAGACAGACAGACAGACAGACAGACAGACAGACAGACAGACAGACAGACATACAGACAGACAGACAGACAGACAGACAGACAGACAGACAGACAGACAGACAGACAGACAGACAGACAGACAGACAGACAGACAGACAGACATACAGACAGACAGACAGACAGACAGACAGACAGACAGACAGACAGACAGACAGACAGACAGACAGACAGACAGACAGACAGACAGACAGACCGACAGACCGACAGACAGACAGACAGAAAATTTTTTTTCGCTCAAACTTAAAATCTCGACGTTTCATGACATTTTAAGCCTATTTGGACAATAAAAATTTTTAAAAATTTTTTTGTCGTTACTATACTTCCACTGGACGTGGAAGTAATATGCAATAGAAATTTTTAATGGGAAGTATCCAGATGTTAAAGCGACTCGCAAAGCAGTAAGTACGTAAATTAATTTATAAATATGATTCCACTGGGGATGTAAAAATATAAAAAAACAACTAAATGAAGATGACGCTGCTACCCTTGCAGTTTTAGATTCTGCACAAGAACACCGAAGATGGTTGCTAAGCAAAAGGTCAATAAATTTTGGTATTAGTAATTCTCATATTCAGAGGATTTTAGTCAGCAACAAATTTACTTCCACATCCAGTGGAAGTATAGTAACGACAAAAAAATTTTAAAAAATTTTTATTGTTCAAATAGGCTTAGAATGTCACGAAACGTCGAGATTTTAAGTTTGAACGAAAAAAAAAATTTCTGTCTGTCGGTCTGTCTGTCTGTCGGTCTGTCTGTAACTTTTTTTGTGCGCACGTTTACTCTGGAACCGTTTGAGATATTGACTTGAAATTTGGTACACATATGTACTTTAACGAGATCACTAGATTATATTTTCATCTTGTTCCGTCGAAGGGTTGGGGGGTAAATTTGGGGAAAATAGGTAAATCAAGCAGGTAAGAGTCCATAATATTGGTATTTAGTATATACAAGAGAAGCCAAGGTCCCAAAAAAAGTTTTGGCATTAGCCACCCCCATTACCACCCCCACCCCATTATTAAAGGGGATGAAAAAAATTTGTGATTTAGTGTGTGTACAAGAACCAGAAACCTCAAAATATTTTTTACTTCATCCACCCCCACTACCACCCCTCATCACCACCCCCACCCCGCTACCGATGTGGGGTATCGTTTTATGGGTTTTTGGGGTAGAGGATTTCAAATATTACATTATTAAAGTTTCATAAACAATTATTTCCACATACAAATTTTTTTCGTTGTGAGTGACTTGGATAAAAAATTTGGATGTGGAAGTAGTGATTCCTTGGGCAGCGGTTTTTATGCATTCAAACCTAAATAAATGTAAATATATTCACAAAATTCGTCGTTTGGATTTTTGTTTAACTATGGATGAGAAAATTTTAGCAGATAAATCATTTCATTGAAACATTTTATTCACGAACGAATCTACTTTTACGACCACTTCTCAAAATTGTAGGTACTGGGCTCATAAGAATTTAGAAAAAAATTAGAAAACTGTGAACTAGTAGGCGATCTCCATGTGGAATACTTTTCAACTTAGTTGAATAAAATGTTACTTTTTTTTTGAAATTTGTTATTTCCTTATCTGGCAACAAAACTCCGTATTTAAGATTTCTTCATAATTGCAAAAATTTCGTTAAATAAAATTTTCAATAAAAACGTAAAAAATGTAGTTTCCTTAAAGTCGATTTCATATTTTCTAATTTTTAGAATACCCTGTATAATTTATCTAAAGTTTGACAACTATTTATGGCTTCCTAAGATAAGCAAAACTTTTTATAAAGAATGACTTTTTCTCGACAAATCAAAAATAAGAAAGTTCATTAAAAAAGATTAAGTACAGAGTGGTCCATCTAAGCGGAAACGTTGACATAGTGGCTTTACGGTTGTAGTAGGAAAAAAATTAGAATGCTAAAAATATGATATTTTTTCCTGGCATTCCGAATCTGAGGTCAAAAAAACAATAGAACATCAAATGGTGAAAATATTCGGGAAAAATATGTTTCGAAAAAAAAAACACCTTGTATATTTCTACTGGAAATGAAATGTTGTGATGTTATCAATGATAATAAGTATTCAAATTCAATATTTGGGTTCCAATTGGTCGCAAAATTGCAATGTATTTCGTATTTTCTGATCAACTCTGTATAATTTTTAAAAAATCAGATTTAGATTTTTATTCTGATTTCAACGATACTATATTTGACACACTTGCTACGTTGCTACAGATAGTTCCTGAGATATTCGAGAAAACAGTATACAAAATTTCATTAACAACTAAATTACAAGAGATAGTAGTAGGCTATGAGAAACATTGGTGTTGAAGCATTTGAAAATAATTATAAACTAAAAACTAGATGTATTTTAAATATCATTATCGCAATAGTTGCTCAATGTGATTTCCATTTTGGTTGTTACACATTCGGTATCGTTTTCTTATATTTCTTTGCAATCTAGAAAATATCTCCGGCTTTGCATTCAACAAATTAATCTCCTCCTTTATTTTACTTCCACGTTCAGTGGAAGTATAGTAACGACAAAAAATTTAAAAAAATTTTTTATTGTTCAAATAAGCTTAGAATGTCATGGAACGTTGAGATTTTAAGTTTGAGTGAAAAAAAATTTCCGTCTGTCTGTCTGTAACTTTTTTTTGTGCGCACGTTTACTCTGGAACTAGATTATATTTTCATTTTGTTCCGTCGAATGGTTGGGGGGTAAATTGGGGTAAATGGGGGTAAATAGGTAAATGAAGCAGGTAAGAGTCCATAAAATTTGTATTTAGTATATGCGAAAACATTTGTTTACTTCATCCACCCCCACTACCACCCCTCCGTCACCACCCCCACCCCACTACCGATGTGGGGTATCGTTTTATGGGTTTTTGGGGTAGAGGATTTCAAATATTATATTATTAAAGTTTCATAAACAATTATTTTCACATACAAAGTTTTTTCGTTTGAGTGACTTAGAGAATCTGGATGTAGAAGTAGTGATTCCTTGGGCAGCGGTTTTTCGTTTTTCAGCAGTCTAACAAGGTAAAAGATATCTTATAAGCGGCAAAACCGTAATAATCTTAAATATTGGTCTGTGGTAGAACGTGGCAAACGACGGTGCCGCTTCAGGTATATTTATCTGCTATTTCCTTTGAGTAAAATACCGCTCATTTTTTGCTCCACTGTCTATACTTATTGCTCAGACTATAGAGTACAAATACGTCTTCAATTCTTATTCAATTTAATCGTGATCGGATCATTTTTTGATATTTTAATGATGGCGACCGAAATTCAAACAATGAATCTTCCACTAGAAATACCAAATCGTATTGTGAAAATATTATCGATTCATCCATTACAAAGAAGATAACACAAAGAAGGTAAGAGACAAACACACAAACTCCCTAAAGATACGTGTCGTCGGCATTTGATGTTCAACTACTTAGACGACACTTCTATTTTAATCAACTCTGTTTAAAAACCGTTTATAAGGAAAGTACTACGTGCCAACATTTTATTTCTAAGAAATGAGAATTAATTCGAGCGAGACAGTCGAAAAATGTAATACACGTGTATCATCGCTGCAGCCAAGTCTCTTTTCAAGGAGAGTTCAGTTATCTACAGCTTCTTTAACTGATATAAAATTGTAAATCATATTTTTATCTAGATATCGTTTGTACGCGTGTTAAAAAATGTCAGTGTATAAAATAACTGCTTATTCGGATTAAAAATTTAAAGGCTCGTCTACACTTGTAACAAAACCTCATCCTAAACCTCATCGCGAACCTTCTGGCGTTCCTAAAGCAATGGCGCACAACGATATATGCAGAATCGGCAAGTGTAGTTTTATATATCCTGTGATAAACGAGAACAAGAAAGCAAACAGAGAAATTAGAAAAAGTAAGACGGATGTACTGCGCCCAGCTCGTTAGGTTAGGTTAGGTTGATATGTGAGTGGGCTAGTAACGGACCCTTCACTGCGAACATCTGGTCTATTGTGGCTCACTCCTAATTATATTTCACCCAATAGGTTCAGCTTTTTAATAAAGCTGACTACCTCATTGGATGAGAGGTTGTCCAGGTCCTCTGGCAGCAGCTGCCCTTTGTCAAAAAGTGAGAACCTGGTTCTCTCTGCAGCAGGACAGGTACATAGAAACGTGCGCTGCCGTTTCATTCTCTAAACACAGTCGGCATTCAGCGTTGTCTGCTATTCCGAGTCTGTGTAGGTGGTGATTTAGCCTACAGTGCCCAGTGTATAGGCCAACTAGAGTTCTTAGGTGTAACCTATTTAACTCTAGTAGTTTTTTAGTTCTTGATTTCAAAGGGTATGTAATAAACTCCTTTGAATGAACTAATCCTGGTAGTTCTTGCCAGTACTGGAGGATTTTCCTCTCAGCCCAGGCTAAGATGGTTAGTGCTTGCAGATATGTCAAGCACTGATAAATTTTGATACCGCACCTTCCCTGGCTAAGGAATCGGCTATTTCGTTGCCCTCCATGCCAGAGTGGCCCGGTATCCAGACCAGAGTTAATTTGTTATATCTGCCCAATCGGGTTAGAGCCTTTTGGCAGTTCAAGACCAATTTAGAATGCACTGATGTGAGCCACGAGCTTTGAGAGCTGCTTGGCTGTCTGAAAAGATTGTTACTGATTAGGATGCATCTGTTCAAGCATCCTTGTACACAGTTCAGTGGCATGAACTTCTGCCTGAAAGACAGTTGCATAATTAACCAGGCTCGAAGTAATTCTTACTTTTGGGTTGCGACTGTATGGTCCAGGTCCAACTCCCTCAGGGGCCGTCTGTAAACCAACAGATGTCTCTCTTTGTAGGTCGGTTTTGTTCCGATCCCATTCATCTCTTCCAGGAAACAGGACGTTAAAGGGCAGTTCATAGTTAGTCACGGTAGGCATCACATTTGAAAGCATTTCCAGGATGTCATGACACTCTGTCATCTGACAGCCTGTTGCGTTCCACGATGCTAGCCTATGGCATATTAGTTTGTATGTTGAAGTCTGTATGTTGCCCACCTGGCCTCTCTCTCCAAATAGATATGAAGAGGAGGTAGATCCAGGAGCATTTCCAGAGCAGCTGACGGTGTGGTACTTATTGCACCAGCCCAGCACGTTACACGCTTCGTGAAATCTTATTTTTATCACCTTGTCGTGTGTCAACGTAGGACATCCTGAATGAATTTGTCAATGAATTTGTATTTGACCCGCCTATGTCTTGTAGTGGGAATAGATACGTCTTTCTTTTCCTAATTTATCTGTTTTTTTTCTTGCGCTCGTTTATCTCAGGATCCATATATAAAACTACATTATTTGTCGATTCTGTATTAGTGATGCAACGATTACGATTAAGATTAACCGTAATCGCCGATTATTAGCATTTTACAATTAATCGTAATCGCCGATTATTGCAAACGATTATTTACGATTTGAGGTTTTTAATTTCTACGCTGCGTCGTCTAATATGGAAGATACGATTCGACACTGGAAAGAAAAATATAACCTTTCTTTGCTTAAAATCCATGGCACATAAATATTTTGCATTGAAGGCTTCCAGTGTTCCATCAGAGAGGTTGTTTTCCACTGCTGGTCCCATACAAATAGGGATTGCAATACCGGTTAACCGGTTATCAGGACAAAAAACACATGACGATAATTACCGGTTAGTTTAATTTTTTTACCGGTTATTTCGGTAAATTCTGAACTTACGATATGTCACGTATTCAACGTTTCTATTTATGTCAGTGACTAGTATTCACTAAATAGGCCAGTCCAACACGCTGTCACTTTGCTTTGTTTGTACTACAGCAGCCATCTTTTGTTGGTAAGTTAGGGTTTTTGTCAGGCCTAAAGGGCACCATACACGTTCAGTAATCTCATTACCTGAATTTTCGCGTTTTTTCAATCATACTTAATTCAATAATTATAGCTAGATATGCTTTTTTCTTAAATAATGGATATGTAAGGTGTGAAAAATAATGACAGGAAATGATGGGAAAATTTTTAGTAATGATGTTTCTGTAATGATCTGCTGGAATGGCATTATTGCTGAACGTGTATGGTGCCCTTTAGGCCTGACAAAACCCCTAACTTACCAACGAAAGATGGCTGCTGTAGTACAAACAAAGCAAAGTGACAGCGTGTTGGACTGGCCTATACAGAGTGACTGTCCCAACACTGAGCACTTTTGACAATAAATAAATAATGTTATAAGAACCGCTGCACAAGGAATCACTACTTCCACATCCAGATTTTCTATCCCATAATTGTTTATGGAACTTTAATAATTTAATGTTTAAAATCCTCTACCCCAAAAACCCATAAAACGATACCCCACATCGGTAGTGGGGTGGGGGTGGTGATAGTGGGTGGTAGTGGGGGTGGATGAAGTAAAAGAATATTTCGAGGTTTCTGGTACTTGTACACACACTATATCACAATTTTTCTTTATCCCCTTTAATAATGGGGTGGGGGTGGCTAATGCCAATTTTTTTTTTTGAGACCTTAGCTTCTCTTGTATATACTAAATACCAATTTTATGGACTCTTATCTGACAGATTTACCTATTTACCTCAATTTACCCCCAACATTTCGACGGAACAAGATGAAAATATAATCTAGTTCTAGATCTCGTTAAAGTACATATATATATACCAAATTTCAAGTCAATATCTGAAACAGTTCCAGAGTAAACGTGCGCACAAAAAAAAAGTTACAGACAGACCGACAGACAAACCGACAGACAAATCGACAGACAGACATAATTTTTTTTTGCTCAAACTTAAAATCTCTTTGTTTCATGACATTCTAAGTCTATCTGAACAATAAAAAATTTTTTAAAATTTTTGTCGTTACCTCGGTCGTTACTATACTTCCACTGGATGTGGAAGTAAAGGTGAAATCCAAACACCAAGCCCTAAGAAATACAAGAGAGACATTGACAATATCTTGCGACAGGAAATTGGATATTTCACCTGCCGCAAATATCCGTGGAATACATTTAGAAGTATGTCACTACCAGTTCTTATTAACTTATCGACCCATCAATATCGATATAGAAAGGGCATCTTAAGCTGGTGGTATTCTATGCACAAATATCAGACGACTTACAGATATAGCTTTGAAAAACTAACCCTTTTAACGGGCCATTTTTAAAAAATATTGTATTTTTAGATTAGGTATTCAGTAAGTGCCCTATTTGAGTTTGTTTTTATAATTTTTGTTATTTAAGTTGATATTTTTGTTATTTACCGAATAATAATTTATTTAAATTTATTTCATTTATATTTTTTGTTTGTTCATTATATTAAATATACATATATAAAAATGTTTTTTGTTAAATTTAGAATATTTTGTACATGGAAAAAGACAATTGCCATTTTCGCCACCCTAATCATTCATTCTAAAAATTACCGGTAAATACCGGTTAACCGGTTATTTACATTTTTATTTACCGATTTACCGGTTATTAAAACTTCCGGTAAATTGCAATCCCTACATACAAACAACTAGGAGAAATAGGTTGGGTCGAACAATCCTACAATTAATTATTGATTTTTGTTTTATATGGTTACATGCTTGCCCAGGGTTGGCACAAAAACCCACCATTAGAAAAACCGGTGGGTAAAATGGGTGTTTTTTTGTGGGTTTTTGATTTTAGAAAAACCCATCTGGGTTTTTGTTTGATTTTCGTTTTTTTTTGCAGGAAAAAAAAGCAATTATTATAAAAAATTATATTTTTGCCTCACAAATACTTGAACAAAACAATAACAAAAATGTAACGTATCAATATATTAGTAAACAACAAAACAAGTAAATAATAAACTTGAGAAAACTAAAAACATGAAACAAATAACAAAAACTTTAAAAAAAATTCCTCAAACTGGAATATGAAAGGCAAAAAAGATATTTATGTTTTATTTAAATGTCTATAAATCTTAACTAGTTTTGACGCATTTTCAGCTCCAAGCTTATTCCCTGTTTGCTCCAAATATGGCCGAATGTAGAAAAAATTATTTCTACTGCGGCACTAGAAGCGGGACAACTATGCAATTTTGAAAAAAACCGCACATATTTACTAGGTTTTTATAACTGAGAATGTGAGAATATTTCCAACACAGTCCAGATGTTGTCACACGCTATATTGTCAAAGCAACGCCGAATGAAAGGTGGGAAATTAGACGGGGAATTTAAATTTTATAAAAACCCAGTATAAACCACAATTACCCAGAAAAATCCACCAAAAACCCCCTGAAGTACCCAGTGGGTTGTCTTTTTCTAAGGTAATAATTTCCAATTCAGTTTTATTTTATCTACTAAGATTTTTAAACGGGGCATCTTCATTTACATTATTTACCTTAATCCCTTAATTTGAGAACATGAATAGTAAACTGACTTTATATAACAAGTGGTTGCTCTTAGTAATTAATAATAAAATAGTTTTAATAAAAACAATTGTTTTTTATTGTTATACTATAAAATTTAACTGCTTTATAGATAATTGTAATCGTATGCGTAATCGGCGATTATTACTAACGATAATCGTAATCGTAAAAGTAAGAATCGTTGCATCACTAATCTGCATATGTAAAACACAAGCCATTATTTTTTCCAGCTTCGCCAGCGACTCCCACTGGACCGATTTTGATGATTCTTTTTTTAAAATAAAGCTTTTTATCCACAGATGTGTCATCACTAATTTTTATTTTCTTAAATTTTTATTTTCATACATGAAAACGAAATAGAAGTTGAAATAAATAAATGAAGCTCAGCGCTCGAACTATATAACGTACCGATAGTCTTTACTACACCAAACTGCGCTTGTAGAGGCCGTAGATGACCGAACATATCCGAGTAAATCAGTCAGTTTTGATCATTTTAAATGACGGCAATTGTTTATTTGTTAATTTGTTTAATTTTTAATATTATGAAGGTGTTTTGTTGTTTGTGACTCATCTTATACACAGTCCATTACTAATTTAACTGAATATGAAAATTTGTTATCGTTATATGGTGCATACGTTGGTCATGTTGAATTGCATTGTATTGCATTGCACTGCATTGGTCAATTATTTTCTAATTATTTATTTAGGACATATGGAGCCGATAACAACAAAGAAAATTTTGACTAGGGTTCAGAACACCAGTTTGTGCAACAAGAGTGGATATGTTATCCATATCGCACGAGAAAGAAATTTGAGCACGACGCCGTAGGCGGAGTGCCCAATCTTTCGAGGGCGATATGGATAATCCACTCGAGACCAGCAAGAAAAAATTACAAAATTTAAAAGAAATGATTAAACATTAATATATTATAAACTTATTTATTTTTAATATTAATCTTTGTTCTTAACATTGAATATGTTGTCCAGATTTAATTTCACATAACCTTTTTATATAGTCAGTTAAAATATTTTCAGATATATTTTTTATTCCATTTACTGGTGTTCAATCCATAAACTTTTTATAGCAAAATTCATATTTACTTTTAGATTTTTGTGGTAATAATATGTCATAAGTTTTATTTGCAATTAGCCGAATTTATCGATTCTTCATTGGAATCACTCGTTTTTAGTTATTTTGTAGCTCAATCACTACACAGATACAGACTGAAAATTACTTTTTCTTCAAGCGTATTAAAATGTTTAAATTATGTCACCAAAAACAGAAGTAGAAGTAGGACATTGTTTTACTAGTAACAAAATGTTAGTACCGAAAGTCACCGGTGGCGCGCTATCCACTAGCCACTTGTCATATTGTGTCAACATGTAAGACTGTAGTTTGAATATTTGTACATTTATGATAAATAAATGAATTTTTGCATTTTAATACGCTTGAAGAAAAAATAGTATATATTACACGGAGTAGAACGCCTTTTTTGTGTTTCGCCCAGTTTTCGGCTTCGGCTTCACCTCAGCCGCAAATCCTGGGATCAACACAAAAAAAGAGTGCGTTCTACTCCTAGTAATATAATATACTATTGACAGCTTACGCAATTGAATTTTTTTAAAACGAATATTTACCTATGTACTTAATACATGAACTGTGATTGGTCGGTTTCATATCCATCCTAGCATATGAAATATATCCGTTTAGTTAACTGGAATTGCCTACTTATCCTTTCTACAGGCTGTACAGAAAACGGCAAATTTACATACGGGAGTAGAAAAATAGTACATTGTAATACAAGTGTGGCAAGGGCTCCATTGCAAAACGATGTTTGAAAGTAGGAACACGAGCACAGCGAGTTTTCCTATCATACGAGTTTTGCAATGTAGCTTGCCACATGTGTTACATACTATTTTTTCTACGGTTGTGAAGTTATTTCCCTTAAAGTTAGAAAGTTTGAATTTCAACAAAATTGTACAAAAAATTCTTGCCGTACGGCGTGCGGCAAAGTGACACTTTCCGCAGTCGTTTTGAAGTTAGAAAATTTGACTTTCAACACAATCGTAGAAAATAGTAGTTTTTCTACTCCCTTATGTAAATTTGCTGTTTTCTGTACAGTCTGTAGAATGGATAAGTAGGCAATTCCAGTTAACTGAACGGATATATTTCATGTCAGTTCTAGGCTGGATATGAATTGAAACCGACCAATCACAGTTCGTGTATTTACATAGACAACTATTCGTTTTAAAATCAAATTAGTGCGTAATCTGTCAAAGTAACTGTCAGTGTGTACTGTCAGTGTGTATTTGTGTAATATATTAATGTTTAATATATTTTGTAGTTTTTGTTAAGCTGGTCGTAGAAAAGTATACTGTACAACTCGAGTGGATTATCCATATCGCACTCAAAAGATTCTTCTTTATCGTGCAATATGGATATCATATCCACTCTTGTTGCACAAACTACTATTGTGCAACAAAAGTGGATATGATATCCATTAATATATTACACAAATACACACTGACAGTACACGCTGACAGTTACTTTGACAGCTTACGCACTAATTTGATTTTAAAACGAATAGTTGCCTATGTACACACGAACTGTGATTGCTCGGTTTCATTTCATATACATCCTAGAACTGATATGAAATATATCCGTTCAGTTAACTGGAATTGCCTACTTATCCATTCTACAGACTGTACAGAAAATAGAAAATTTACATACGGGAGTAGAAAATAGTATATTATATTACTAGGAGTAGAACGCACTCTTTTTTGTGTTGAGGCCAGGATTTGCAGCTGAGGCGAAGCCGAAGCCGCAAACTGGGCGAAACACAAAAAAAGGCGTTCTACTCCGTGTAATATATACTATTTTTTCTTCAAGCGTATTAAAATGCAAAAATTCATTTATTTATCATAAATGTACAAATATTCAAACTACAGTCTTACATGTTGACACAATATGACAAGTGGCTAGTGGATAGCGCGCCACCGGTGGCTTTCGGTATTAACATTATGTTACTAGTAAAACAATACCCACTGCGGTGGCGCTTTCGGAACTAACATTATGTTACTAGTAAAACAATGTCCACTACGGTGGCGTTCGGTACTAACATTTTGTTACTAGTAAAACAATGTCCTACTTCTACTTCTGTTTTTGGTGACATAATTTAAACATTTTAATACGCTTGAAGAAAAATATTATTTTTCTACTCCCTTATGTAAATTTGCTGTTTTGTGTACAGTCTGTAGAATGGAGCGTTTTCACGGTGTAATTTAAACTTGATTCATCATCATTCAATTTCATCGTATCACGATGTTTTTTATTTTTTAACAGACTAGTTTTACTGTTACATTTTAATAGTATTTTATATAACAAGTGGCTAAAATGGTGTTTTTTTTACAAGTGGGGCGTTTATAGTACGAGTCGCTGGCGAGTGCTATAAATCACACGAGTAAAAAACACATTTTAGTCTCGAGTTATATACAACATTTTTTTGTTTCGCCATTCGAAATTTCAAAACAATATAATTTTGTAAAAATAGACTAAGTTCTATTGCTGTTTCCATAGAAACCAATAAGTTTTATTTCACACTGTGAAATAAAATTTCACTATTTTTTCTTTATTTTACACTTGTCAATAATGACATTGTTTTGATTCATTGAAACTGCCAAATAAATGTTATTTTAGGATATGGCTTACAAAAAATAAATTATTTATTTCAACAATACTGTGAAAATTTCTAAATAAAATTTTTCTCCATTTTTTTTATCGCTCTTTCGGCAATTGAAAAAAAAGTGTCTTTTACATTTTTTACCGCAGCAAATAAGCTAGTCTTTGAAGTTTATTTATCTAGTCCGGTGATATTAGGAAAATGTCTCGGAAAGTTTTGGGACAAACCAAAAATTAGTCTACCCCCTACAGAATTTCCTCAGGAATCCGAAAAAAATAGTGTTGACCACTCAAAATGGCGGCTTTAATGGTTATTTAACTTTTTGTAAACAAAATGAATTTTGCAACTTACTTGTTTGCTTATATCTTCGCTTCTAAAGGTCGTAGAAAAATGTTCTGCCCGTCAATTTCTTCGTCATGGGTTCTCCTATAAGGTAGGTATATGCAAAGAACGAATTTTTGATTGTTAATAACATTTTATGACAAGAAACTGAAAAAATTGAATTTCTCGATCGTCGAACTTTGAAGTACTGTAGAAACAAATATAAAATCTGCATGTTAACGATATTATGAGAAATAGTACATATTTTTACCCTTAATGAAATGCACTTTATCCCGTTGCAAAATATTAATTATTTTTTTTGCAAGTAATTTATAAAAAAAAAATTCAAACTGTTATACTAAAAGATCATATTAATATTTTACAGTTCTGTTTCGGCAAAAACATTGTATGTGACGTACATTTACATAATCAAAAAGAATATTGCAAAAAAAATTTTAATTTGCAACTTTTTTACGCAAAAAATCAATTTTGCAACTTAAACAAATGTAAATATCTTAGTGGATTCTGCAAACAATTTATTGCAACTAACGGCATTTTAATTGTCATAAAAAACACGAATTAAAAAAAAAAATTTGCTCCGATGCTTTGGAGCCGAGATATGAAGAATTCACGTTTTTGCGATTACGGCGAAATTTGAAAATATTTTTACTTGAAAATTTAACTGAATATACCTCAGAGTGTGTGTTATCACTTATCAAAAGTGCCATGTCTATATATCTAGATAGGCCATGGAAAAAAAATCGAGAAAATTGCATCATTGGTGCTCGCGCTCACGCTAGACGCCAGATCCCCCTCCCCCTTTACTACTAGTGGCGTACTTGAACAGTTTTACCGCTGCGGCAGCTTTATTTCTCTTTTTCTTGGCTTCAGGAGTGGCTAGATAGACTTTTTTTTTTTTTTAATTCAAGTTATTTATTTCTCAGCTTTCCGATTATTCGATTATTTTTCAATCATTCAATTACGTTGCTTCATAAAATAAATATGTAAAGATTACATACAATTTATTTGATGAGACATTGATGAGTGGATAGTTTTTACTCTTACTGGGGATAAAAAAAGTATACATTTTGTATTTAAAAATTAATTTATTGAATATACAAAATAAAGTTTATTTTTCTGTCCTCGCTTTTTTTTTAGGTGGATTTCCTGTGTCGGACTCGCTGTTCTTCTCATCTCGCATTTCTGCGTACATACAATCATTGTCATCATCGTCATTATTTATATCAACATTTAAACAGCGAAATAAACATCTAATTCATAACATAACAATAATGCGTGATTGATTAAATTATAGGATGTTTGTAAAATTGTAAAAAAAACGCTGCCCAAGGAATCACTACTTCCACATCCAGATTTTCTATCCAAGTCTCTCACAACGAAAATAAAAGCCAATAAAACGATATGTCACATTGGTAGAGGGGCTGGGAATGGTGGTAGTGGGGGTGGATGAAGTAAAAAACAAAATTGAGGCCTTTGCTTCTTGTATACACACTAAATCACAATTTTATTTTATCACCCCCCTTTAATAATGGGGAGGGGGTGGTAATGGGGGTGGCTAATGCAAACAAATTTTTTGGGACCTTAGCTTCTCTTATTTATACTGAATACCAATTTTATGGGCTCTTACTTGCTTAATTTACCCTACCCCCATTTCCCCCAACCCTTCAACGGAATAGGATCAAAATTCAATTAATCTTCCAGATCTCGTTAAAATACATGCATGTAGGAAATTTCAAGTCAAAGGTTCCAGAGTAATCATGCGCACAAAAAAGTTACAGACGGGACCGACCGACAGACTTTTTTTGCTCAAACTTAAAATCTCGACATTTCATGACAAGCCTATTTGAACAATAAAAATTTTTACAATTTTTTTTTGCGTTACTATACTTCCACTGGACGTGGAAGTAATTATAAGATGTTTGATTAGAAACTACTGAAATTATTTTATCTATAATAATAAAATAATAAAGCCTCTGTATTACAAATTCTTTTTGCGGAGCAATGTAATTGAATAATTGAAAAATAATCGAAGAATCGGAAAGCTGAGAAAAAAATAAGTTGCAATAAAAAAAACGTCCATCTAGCCACTACTGAAGCCTAGAAAAAGAGAAATAAAGCTGCCGCCGCGGTAAAACTGTCCAAGTACGCCACTAGCAGTGAAGGGGAAGGGGAATCTGGCGTCTAGCGTGAGCGCGAGCACCAAGGATGCAATTTTCTCAATTTTTTTTCCATGGCCCATCTGGATATATAGACATGGCACTTTTTGTAAGTGATAACACACACTCTGTGGTATATTCAGTTAAATTTTCAACTAAAAATATTTTCAAATTTCGTAGCAATCGAAAAAAACGTGAATTCATATCTCGGCTCCAAAGCATCGGAGCAAATTTTTTAATTCGTGTTTTTTTATGACAATTAAAATGCCGTTAGTTTCAATAAATTTTATGCAAAATCCACTGAGATATTTACGTTTGTTTAAGTTGCAAAATTGATTTTTTGCGTAAAAAAGTCGCAAATTAAAATTTCTTTGCAACATTCTTTTTGATTATGTAAATGTACGTCAAATACAATGTTTTTACCGAAACAGAACTGGAAAATATTAATATGATCTTTTAGTATAACAGTTTTATTTCATTTTTTTTATAAATGAATTGCAAAAAAAATAATTAATATTTTGCAATGGGATAAAGTGCATTTCATTAAGGGTAAAAATATGGACTATTTCTTGTACTTGTTTCTACAGTACTTCGAAGTTCGACGATAGAGAAATTCAATTTTTTCAGTTTCTTGTCATAAAATGTTATTAACAATCAAAAATTAGTTCTTTGCATATACCTACCTTATAGGGGAACCCATGACGAAGAAATTGACGGGTCGAACGTTTTTCTACGACCTTTAGAAGCGAAGATATAAGCAAACAAGTAAGTTGCAAAATTCATTTTGTTTACAAAAAGTTAAATAACCATTAAAGCCGCCATTCCTGAGGAAATTCTGTAAGGGGTAGACTAATTTTTGGCTTGTCCCAAAACTTTCCAAGAAATCGTTATTTTTGAATCTAAAATCACCGGACTAATCGTAATATATTTTAATATCTTTCAAAGGAGGATATTTTAATAGGATGTCAATATTTTTTTACCATGCCCAGAGAAGGCAAAAGTAGTGTTACATCCACAAAATGCAATATATAGTTATTCAAATTGGTATACTTAAAACTATTTTGCTTTTAACACATGCTAATAATTTTTATTTTTGGGCAAAATATTGATGAGAAAAGCGAATTTGTTTATAAAAAAATTAAATTAATTTAAAAAAAATGGATTAAAGATTTAAAAAAATTTTTTTTGTTAATATCACTGAAAAGAAGATAAAAGAAGCTACAATCTGAAAAAAAAAATTGCTGTACGACTTGATGCCATTAAACAATCGACGATTCAATTTTCGACTTTGCTTTTGCGACCAGGGACTAGGACTCTACCTCTCTTTAAGAGCCCTGAGAATTCTGATATAGCACCCAGGATGTTTTTGGAAGAAAACGTCTTCGAGTACCTATATAATATCTAAATGACTATTTAATTTTGTTGGAATGTGTAAATCTGTAAAACTGCACAGTAATTAATGAAGCATCAACTTAAATCAACTCGAAATAATCTAGCCATGCTAATTAAAAAAAAAACGGATAAATTAAACAAAAACACATGCAAATAACGAATTAGTATACGGCCATGCTAGAATAGCTAAAACAACATTTCTAAAAACAAAATGTATGTTTAAAATTGATCCTCTAGATTTTTACGTTTATTAACTCTACAAAAATTTAAATGAGAATACCGCTAAAAAATTATATCAGCTCTGATTCATAAGTAGAACAATTGAAGGAAATTAATATTAAATATGCATACATATTTGTAAATATTACTACCCTACTATATAAACAATAATATGATCATTTTTATTTATTAGAATTATTTTAAATAATTTAAACTTACCATGTCTTTTTTGTTTTGAGGCAAATTAGTGTATAAGAAGAAAACGGTTAAAAGGTTTTAAATATACCCAGATCTATTGTGGCGTTTCTGTTCTGGTTTATTTTATCCAGCCCGTGTCCTTTGCATGAGACTATCAGACTTCACAGCCTTGATAAGGTTACCAGCTCCTGGCTTTTCCTCGCGAAGTAGCTGAAATATTAATCTAGCTAGACCTTCACAGTGGTATAGTTCATGGACTAAGGTTTCGTCTTTCCCTTGACAGAATCTGCATGTTGCATCCACTGCCAGACCCATTAGACTCATATGTCTATTAAGCCGACAGTGTCCAGATAGAAGAAGATTATCTTATTTGGCTTTTCTATTTTGGCGTATTAGGTTTTCCGTAAACTTGGTCGATCGTTCTTTATCGAATTCCTTGGTCTATATTTGTCGTGTAAAATTAGTCCACCTTGCCAGAAATTTTGTACACATTTATTAACTGATGCTCGTATGAATTAGCAACACCGTTAAAGGATTCCGACTAGGCCTTAGATGCGCCTTTCCTGATCAGTTCATCAGCATTTTCATTTCCCCTGTGTCCCTTGTGTCCACGCCACGTCATTTTATTCTGACCTTCTAGGTCCATAAGGGCATTCAAGTAGTCCTATACGAGTCCCGAATTAGCACAGGACTTTTAGTCAATATACCGCTTCTACCCGAAATTAATTATTGTAAACCTGAAAATTTGCAGGATTGCAGTTTTGGTCCTGGACAACACGTACCAGAAAGTCCCCTACTCTCCCCCATCGGCTTCCCTGTTTTTGCGGAGCAACAAGAGCTTAAGTCACAGAAATTGCACAGCTAGCTATAAAGTGTAGCAGAAAGGTTGTTACTGGTCCGATTTAGGTCGAAATGATCATAAAAGCTTCGGAGAAGCATATCCGTTCGTATTTCAGATGTTCCATGCATATTTTGTTTATAATTTTCCGTCCTGGTGCTGTCAAAATTTCAAAAATTGAAAAAATTACGAAATTTCGCCATTGCGGAGGGGAAAACATACCCGATTAAACATTTCTTTTCATACTTTGGGCTCTCCATTGGTATGTCTACCTTCTCTGTAGAGTCACCCATTACGGAGCTATAGTCCAGTCAAAACAATGTTTAACCTCCTGAAAAATCCGAAAGTTTTGAAACTTCGTATACTTATTAAAAGGTACCTAAGAATGAATATACCGAAAGTCCTTATGAATATGAGGCGAGCTCTAGCGGCAATTAGCGAAAATAGGGCACTTTCTTTGGTTTTTCGTTAATATCTCGAGAACCGTTGGTCGGAGGCAAAAGTTGATTATATACATAATTAAGGCTTATCAAATTTGCTACAAAAATGATTATATACATTTTTCTCGTATTCCCAATGGTTCCCCAGTTATAGGCGCTAAAAGAGAGCGTTTTGTGAAAAACCACGCTAGGGCGGTACAATCTGTATCCAATGCTAAACCCGACCTTTCTGCTCTGCCGCCCACAGAAGGAGCAGCAAGACAGCATGCTTTTCGAGTGTACCACCAAATTTAATAATCTAATTTTGGCTTGGGAATGAACTTCCTCCTGTACAGTATAAAGTGGAAAGCGATCGGCTGATCCCTGTGACAACAGAGGATCCAGCAGCACCTGAAGCTGTCCTTAAGCTCATTTGTTGCACATGTACAACTGGATGTGGGAACAGATGTGGCTGTCGAAAGGCAGGAATAATGTGTACAAGCATTTGTCACAACTGCCATGGCGAATGCTTGAATGGTGTTAGTTCCAACCTCGAAGAAGACTTTGATGACCCTGATGATTCCGATGTCATAAACCTTGAAGAAGCAGATCATTCAGTGCAAATAACAAACACTGAACATTTGGTACATAAAGGTCAAAGCAATGTGCTTGCTGGAACCAGAAGTCAGGTGAGATTGCACATTTGTATTTTTTTTTATTATTCATTTACCTTGCAATAGTATACATAAATCGGTTGTCATGTTCATATGTTGTTTTACTGGTCGCTTACTACTTTCTTATATTTACTTCTTCTGTTTTATTTATTTCTTATATACTTTCTTTTACTTACATGTTTTTATTTGTATAATGGTTCTCTCACACCTTCATCTCATGCATACTTACCTATTGTTTCAGGCAGCAAGTGTAGAAGCTGGCCAAGATAATCAAATTGCAGGGCCTTCTACCAAGAAGCGATTCAGAGCTGATTGATTTTTCTGTACAAAATTTTCCTTGGAATAACCTCAGGATTTTGTTCATATATTTCATTGTTTAATATACCTATACATCATGTGCCTCATCAATATACATCATAAGTAACATACATCATGTGCTTTTTATACAAAGTTGTGAAGTTTATCTCCTCAATTATCCTTAGTATACAAAAATGTAGGTAAACCATATGTCAAATATTATTAGAAATGCCATATTGTACCGCCCTAGCGTGGTTTTTCACAAAACGCTCTATAACTCGGGAACCATTGGGAATACGAGAAAAATCTATATAATCATTTTTGTAGCAAATTTGATAAGCCTTAATTATGTATATAATCAACTTTTGCCTCCGACCAACGGTTCTCGAGATATTAACGAAAAACAAAAGAAAGTGCCCTATTTTCGCTAATTGCCGCTAGAGCTCGCCTCATATTCATGAGGACTTTCGGTATATTCATTCTTAGGTACCTCTAAAGTGCGAAGTTTCAAAACTTGCGGATTTTTCAGGAGGTTGGGTCATTTTTTGAGGTTTTTTTACTGGACTACTACGCCACTCCGAGTGTCGCCGCGGCGGCGACACTCTGACAGTTAAGTACGTTTATTGCTGCGCCGATCATGACTAATCTAAACAATCAAGCAGGCGCACGGCGAGCTATGTCTCCTTAATTCAGTAGCCATGACAGGATGCGACACCACGTCAGCTCTCTACAGAATGGGGAAGCAGAAGGCGTGGAAGCTCCTAAAGAAAAGGCTTGAGCTACAGGAATACTCCGTGGTCTTCTCACATCCTGCATCTGACAGGAGGGCTGTAGCCGCCGCTGGGCAAAGGTTTATCGTAGGCCTTTTAGGGAGGCAGTGAGCAGGAGAGCTTGAACCAGCTAAGAGTAGTCCGATACAACCAAAGCATGGCGAAGCAGTCGGTGACAGCCTCCTTTGATTGATTTGGCAAGCCTTCCCGCCAACGAGTGCCGCCTGTGAACAGTGTTGCCAACACTACTGCTTTTTCAGTAGATCTACAGTTTTTTGGTTTTCTTCCCAGTTTTTAGTCCGATCTGCATCTACAGTTTTTTTCTGCATTTAGATCAATTATTTTATTAAGGTATTACCTAAATTTATATATAATTTTTTCTAATGAATTATTTGAGGAAACCTCCATTTTTTAAGTTTATTCTTGAATATTGTACTTATTGCTCAATAAAACGAAAATGGTTGCAATTAGTCTTAGGGAAGTAGGTACTTACATAAATGTTCGTATCTACATCACATCATCGAAAAATATACAGGGTGTTCCATTTGAAAAAATTTAGATAATTCAGTTTAAAAAGTTCTTAATTTAAAAACATTCTTTTGCCATTCTGTCCATTCTTAGGAAGTAAAAATGATTCACAAACATTAGTTAGATGTCTCATAGCTAGTATTCACATAAATTTTTCTTAATTGTGACTGGCGATTTTTCAATATGCATCTGCAGATGGCATTATTTCAACAAAAAAAAAAATTACATCCAAGTAGTTGGAAGATAGTCAATAATAAATAAATATAGGAACGAATAGAGTCTAGAAAGAGGCTTCAAAAGATATACTGATATACATAGTATTCCATTTAAAAAAGGCACTTGATCCTGTAATTTCGTCTTGGCTCGCCCTGTATATTAATAATAGTAATAAATTCCGGTTAGAGACCTGTTTATCTAGTTTACTTGTATTTTTTTTTAATTTCCAGTTATCGTAGAACTCGAGATGTCGAAGTCCGACGCACTGTTGCCCTACCCTGTATAGTAAAAAAAACAGTAGATTTAACAGTTCCACTAAAATAAATTCCCAGTTTTTACTGTTTTTTTTTGCCTATCTACAGTTTCCTCGTCTAAAAGGCAACACTGCCTGTAAACAACATTCGTTTCGCGCATATTAAGGTGAGGGCGTTAGGTAGAATAGTGTGAGGATTTAATCTCTCGAAAAACTTCCAGCACTCAACTAATGTGTATGTGCTTTTTTGCAGGTCCAGCAATGGCTAGACGTCAACCTCAACCCGGAGGACTGTGGGTGGAAATCAGGACTGGTTCCGGTTCCTACCACAAGGCAGCCAGCTCCTGGTAGCCTGCTACGCCTAATTTCTTGTGCCTACAAGGCGAACTGCGGTGCCCGGTGCGAGTGCAGAACTCTGGTCTAAACTACAGCATCATGTGCAGGAACTGTAGAGGATCCAGCTGCACAAATAGCCAGTCAGTGGATATGGATGATGATCCCTATTTCCCAGAAGATCAATAATGTCAATTGTCTTGCCGAATAAAATCATTTCCTGAGTTAAATTTCATTCAATAATTTTTTTAAAACACCAATAATATATAAACAGGAATTCACAAGTTTCATCAGCGCAGCCAGAGCAGTTCCGCCGGGCGCATGACGGGCGCGGCGACGCACGGGGTGACGTAGCTCCGTAACGGGTGTCGCTACAGAGAAGGTAGACATACCAATTAAAAGCCCAAAGTATGAAGAGAAATGTTTATTTGGGTACGTTTTCCCCCCGAGTCTTCATTCATCCGCAATGGCGCCATTTCGGAATTTTCTCAATTTTTGAAATTTTGACAGGACCAAAACGGAATATTAAGAAAAAATATGCATGGAATATCTGAAATAAGAACGGTTATGCTTCTCCGAAGCGTTTATGATCATTTTGACCTAAATCGGGCCAGTAACAATCTTTCGGCTGCACTTTATAGCCAGCCTTGCAATTTCTGCGACTTACTTAGACCCTTGTTGCTCCGCAAAAACAGGGAATCCGACGGAGGGGGGGGGGAGTAGGGGACTTTTGGTACGAGTTGTCCTGGACCAAAATTACAACCCTGCAAATTTTCAGCTTTACAATAATTAATTCCGGGTCAAAAACTAAAATTCCTGGGCTAAATCGACCTGCATGATGGCCATCGGAAAAAATACACTGTGTTGGGTGTTGGGTAAAAGCAACTTTCCATATGAAAATTTCCATAACGAAATTTTGATAAAAATGAAAGTTTTCAGTAAAATATTTGAATATCCGACAGTTCCCAAAAAAAACTTTCAAATATTCCAATATTTTATTGAAAACTTTCATTTTTATCAAGATTTCGTTCCGAGAACTTTCAAATGGAAAGTTTCCTTTACCTATCTCTGGTTATAAGCCTATCATTTTTTCAGCTTCTAGCCCCCCTTTAGATCGAAACTGAGACATTTTCTAGGGGTGACGCTACAGAGAAGGTAGACATACCAATGAAAAGCCCAAAATATGAAGAGAAATGTTTATTTGGGTACGTTTTCCCCCCGAGTCTTCATTTATCCGCAATGGCGCCATTTCGGAATTTTCCCAATTTTTGAAATTTTGACAGGACCAGAACGGTAAATTATAAAAAAAAATATGCATGGAATATCTGAAATACGAACGGATATGCTTCTCGCCCATGAGAACCTTTGATGAGCATGACTCAAGCAAGATAGCACAATTAGACACAAATCGACTGGAAGCTATTTTCCATTTATAACGTATTGTACTAAAATCGGATACACACATAAAATCGTTGCTTGTACTTCGGTTAGTATAAAATGTTATCTTCCAGTTTTCTAGATTCTAATGTGTCCACCTTATTAACTCATTACATATAATTTTTTTTATTTCGAAAAACACTAGTTTGCCTCAAAGCTAAAAAAAACTTAACATGGAAAGTAATAAGATAAACATAATTAAAAATTAATAAATTCGTGTACAATTCTGAGGATATCTGCATAATAAAACGCGCTAAACTTGAAAAACACGATGAGTCGTAACATTATAAGAAACAAAATCCAGAGAGCCAATTCAAAACAGTCTTTTCTACATTTCTCGTCATACCAGTTCATTTTTAGTGCCTGTCGTTTTTTGGCCCCTTTTTCGGCATTCGCTCTTCAACTGTTCTTTGGTCATAGTCAACAATTCATCGACGGATTTAGTTCTATTCATAGAAATGTCCGAATTACAATTAGCAGGACGGGTGAAATTTTGTACGGTTTGCGTATTGCTAGTTTTTCGATTTTTTTTACCTGTCATATTTGGTTTTTGGTTGTTCATCTTTAAGAAAAAGATTAAGTTAATTAGTCTTCTATACATACAAATGAGTTAATTATAGGTTTATATTTCAATATACGTAGGCAGTTCATAGTTATTGTCGCATTTGACGTAAATATCGGCAAACATATAGTAATTGGGATTCAGAATGTCGAAAAGCATTATACAGTGTGTCCCAGGATAGATGTAACAAGAGGTGTAATGGACCAAAAATTTTGGAATTTTGGAATGGTATTTGGGGATTGAGTCCTGCTTGTTGTAAAACTAAAGTATACCAAAAATGACTTGATTTGGTATTCTACAGGGTGTTTTATAAGCAAAGTTGTAAAAATCACCACTTATAAAGTACCTTTTCAAAATATGAAAAAATTCCACTAAGTTATTTAGAATGTAATTTTATACCTCTCTATACCAAATTTCAGGAATATAAAATTATTTTTTTGAAACTTCCCATTTTTTCAATAAATTAGTATTTTATTTTGAACCATTCAATTAAAACTGCATAGAAATTATTTTTTGTGAATTAATATTTAAAGTTATGTAGAAGCTAAAAGTAGGCTTTGAGAAAATCAGTGAATACACATTTATCATTTATTATTGACATATCTGTCAAACGTAGTCAATATTATCTTTCTGTTTCAAATTAACGAACCAAGCATAAAAAATTAAGTGAAAATGGTACTCACAGTGCGTGAAAAAATTTATATTGTGCAATGCTACGGAATTGGCGGTGAAAACTCGCTAAGAGAAGTGGTAAGCCAATTTAATTTGAAATTTCCAAACACTGCTTTGTCACGTACTCAGGCTATGAGAATAATTAAAAAGTTTTTGGCTACTGGTAGTGTTCTTTACATGAAAAGAAAAATAAAAGCATAAGACAATGTTGGGGCTATTATAGCTCATGCCTCTGTTATAGAAAATCCTAGGATGCCACTAAGAGAGAGATCAGATCTTATTAATATTAGCAAGTCTGAACTCCAAAGAATCATATAAAGCAAATTATAAACATACGCTTGAAGAGGGAGATGACGACCGTAGGTTGGATTTTTGTTTGACCATTGGAGAAAAAATCATGGAAGAGAGATTTTTTCATCATTTCATAATTTTATCAGATGAATCCACATTCACAACCAATGGTGTTGTTTCATCTCAGAATTGTCGGTTTTGGGCTTCTGAAAATCCAAATTTTAGAATTCATTGTAGAAGACAATATTATAAAAAAGTGAATGTGTGGTGTGCCGTTTCTTATCACGTTGGAGTTATTGGACCTTATTTCATTGAGGGAAGGTTAAACCAGCACACTTATTTACAGCTTCTTGAAAGATTTTCTGAAGAACATTTAAATATTAGGGATTGCATTATCGGTTAACCGGTTAACCGGTTAACCGGTTATTAGGACAAAAAACACATGACGATAATTACCGGTTATTTAAATTTTTTACCGGTTATTTCGGTAAATTCTGAACTTACGATATGTCACGTATTCAACGTTTCTATTTATGTCACTGACTAGTATTCACTAAATACAGAGTGATTGTCCCAACACCGAGCACTTTTAACAATACTTAAATAAATAATATTATAAAAAGTAAACTCCAAACACCAAGCCCTAAGAAATACAAGAGAGACATTGACAATATCTTACGACAGAAAATTGAATATTTCACTGCCGCAAATATCCTTGGAATACATTTAGAATTATGTTATTACCAATTCTTGTTAACTTATTGACCCACCAATATCGATTGAAGAAGGGCATCTTCAGCTGGGGTATTCTTTGCACAAATATCAGACGACTAACAAATATAGCTTTGAAAAACTAATCCTTTTAACAGGCTATTTTTAAAAAAAATATTGTATTTTTAGATTAGGTATTCAGTAAATGCCATATTTGAGTTTATGTTTATAATTTGTGTTATTTAAGTGAATATTTTTTTATTTACAGAATAATTATTTATTTAAATTTGTTTCATTTATATTTTTTCCTTTTGATAAATTAACTCCTATATAAAAAAGTCTGTTTGACAGTCACATTTTTGTTACTTTGACAGCGATAAAAAAGGTGCATCGTTTTTAATCACCGATAAAAATGCCTGTTCCTCAAAAGCAGAGTACATGTTGTAGTCGCACCTCACTTTGAAATCTGTACTGTCAGCTATAATTTTTAAGTATTGTGGAAACTACACTGTACAATATGAGTCGTTTTGGGAAAATGATAATTATTTTTAATAAATTATTGTTGTTGTTCGTTCACATATACTGTCGTTAATTTATCTTGCCAAAAAACACTCGAGCTTTTCTTTTATGGATAAAGGACCCCGCACACCATATAGGAGGATTTCTGCCTCCAGTCAAATTTAATCTAACCCACGTAAAAATGTTCTTTTGAACCCCGTGAACAAATGTTCAAATGCACCCAGGTCCGAAAAGGTCTTCATTTCGAGATATGGAGCCCTAAAGATCGTTCCAAATACGTTTTAAAATTGAAAAAATTAAATTAAAGTTGGCTTTGATTTTATGGAAATTCAGAACTGCATAATTAATTCGTAAATAACACCATATTTCTTACTCATGTTAATGACACCGTGGGTCTTCAAAGGCTTCGCTGCAGTTTTTTCAATTCAAGAATAAAGTTGTGATACTTTTTTTTTAAATAAAAAACTTCTGTTAAATTCTGTAACTCAAAATCTTATGATGAATTATTGTTCTCCGAGCTTCCTAGGATTAGAATTGTTCTTTTTTTATCTGAACTTTCAGAGTGTATCATGTTTTTTATTTTAAATGCCCATTATATGGGCAATTTAATCAGGTCCATTGATTTTTGTTTGAACTATGATTATGGAATTTTCTGTGGTAGGTAATCTTACCTAAACAATTTCGATCAGTAATTCGTGTCCACGTACTCAAATAATGCCGATATTTTTTAAAAAATAACACACTCGTTCTTGGATAGTGGGAAATTCAATGAATCAAAACAATATCATTATTGACAAGTGAAAAAGAATTAAAAAAGTATGAAATAAAACTTAATATTTCGTTGTTTTACTATTGATTTCTATGGAAACAGCAATAGAACTTAGTCATTAGGACAAGGTAACTTTGGGCTCCATATTTTGAAACGAAGACCTTTTCGGACCTGGCTGCATTTGAACATTTGTTCAGGGGGCTCAAAAGAACATTTTACGTGGGTTAGATTAAATTTGACTGGAGGCAGAAATCCCCCTATATGGTGTGCGGGGTCCTTTCTTTTTAACTCAAAATTTTGCCAATCAGTAATTTTGCTCGAAAAACTGACATTTGACAAAATCGCTCGACCTCCGGTCTCGAGATTTTTTCATGTCAGTTTTTCTTATAAAATCACTGATTTGGCAAAATTATTTCGTTACAAAGAGAAATTTATCCGATAAAAAAAGCTCTTCTGATCTTACTGTTGATAAAAAACCTTTTGTTTGTTCATTATATTAAATATACGTATAAAAAAATGTTTTTTGTTAAATTTAGATAATTTTGCACATGAAAAAAGACAATTGCCATTTTCGCCAACCTAATCATCCATTCTAAAAATTACCGGTAAATACCGGTTAACCGGTTATTTACATTTTTATTTACCGATTTACCGGTTATTAAAACTTCCGGTAAATTGCAATCCCTATTAAATATTTTAAGAGATATGACTTTAGTTCATTTTCAACATGATGGTTGCCCTGACCACTCCACAGAAATGGTTAATCGGTGGTTGAATTTAAATTTTGGAGAAAATTGCCAGGAATGGACCGATCAAGTGGCTGGCGAGATCCCCAGACCTATCAATATTGGATTTCTTTTTATGGGGTCGCCTCAAGCAATTGGTTTACGCTGAACCACTTCCTAACGATGTAGCAGTACTGAAGCAGATAATTACAAATGCCGTAAACTCCATACCGTTAGATCATATTCGAAACAGTTTTAAGGATTCAGGCGAAGAATCGAAATGTTTGCGGATGTGGGTGGTAGCTACGTCGAATAATAAAAAAATTGTAAACATTGTTTTGTACTGGTCAATAATTAATTTGTGAATCTGTTATGTTTTAAACATTTATTGCTTGTTATAATTTTTAAACCTCATTAATCTTCTGTTAGTAATTGTTTCTTGTTTTACAATTAGTTCGATTAACATTATACCTTCATACATCTCATATATTCAATTTTTTATTTACCAATAGCCTACTTTTTGAGATGATTAACATTTGCTCCTACACAACTTGAAATATGAATTCAACTCTTAATTCGCAAAAAATGGGAAGTTTCAAAAAAATAATTTTATATTCCTGAAATTTGGCATAGAGGTATAAAATTGCATTCTAAATAACTTTTCTTAGTGGAATTTTTTCATATTTTGAAAAATAAAGGTATTTTATTAGTGGTGATTTTTACAACTTTGCTTATAAAACACCCCGTAGAACACCAAATCAAGTCATTTTTGGTATACTTTAGTATTACAACAAGCAGGACTCAATCCCTAAATACCATTCCAAAATTCCAAAATTTTTGGTCCATTACACCTCGTTACATCTATCCTGGGACACACAGTATATCCAAACTATTAGAAATAATGATTTCATTTTTTTTCTGGATGCTAACCAAATATTTATAAAAAAATATATACAGTGTCCGCCAAAAAGTCTGCACCATATGGGAAACTGTTGTTATTGACTTTCTGAAAAAAATTATACAAATGTGTGTTAGTCCTGGTGCTTAGGTTGAAAAATTAATTTTTTTGAAATTCTCTCAAGAGTACCTTTATTTTTGAAGATTTCGAAAAATGCTATTTAAAGAAGTTGCTTATAATGCGAAGTTATATTCAGATATCATTTGGCTGTTCTATTTTAAAAATAAAAATTTTCCACTTTTTTACGCATATCTTGAACTATATTTTTAAATTTTTTTCTGTTATTAATAATTCTCTCTATTTAATTTTAACTAACTTAACTGTTAGCATTACTTTTTTGACTAAATTAATATTTTGAGAAAAAGTGCTGAATTTCTTGGTGCATAGTTATTCTGTTTTTTTCTAATATTAAGAAATTCAGCATTTTTTCCAAAATATTTATTTGGTCAAAAAAAATACTGCTAAAAGTTCTTCTTCAAAGTGGATTTTAATCCATTACTTGGCTGAAACTATTAAATAGAGAAAATTGTTAATAACAGAAAAATATTTAAAAATATAGTTCAGGAAATATTTTGGAAAAATAGATAAATCAAGCAGTTAAGAGTCCATAAAATTGGTATTTAGTATATACAAGAGAAGCTAACATTTTGGCATTAGCCACCCCCATTATTAAAGGGGATGAAAAAAAATTGTGATTTAATGTGTGTACAAGAACCAGAAACCTCAAAATGTTTTTTACTTCATCGACCTCCACTACCACCCCCTATCACCACCCCCACCCCGCTACCGATATGGGGTATCGTTTTATGAATTTTTGGGGTAGAGGATTTCGAATATTATATTATTAAAATTCCATAAACAATTATTTCCACATACAAAATTGTTTCTTTGTGAGTGACTTGGATAAAAAATCTGGATGTGGAAGTAGTGATTCCTTGGGCAGCGGTTTTTTACCTTGAGACACAACTTTATTGTTAAAAATACAATGGTACAATATTGAACAAAGATGTAGTAGTACAGTACCCAGAGGTAAAAAAATATGTAAAATTTAGGAATAATCTCAAATGCAATGATAATTTTACTTCCATACCGTGGTAATGCAAAAAAAAATTAAAAATTTTTATTGTTCAAATAGGCTTAGAATGCCATGAAACGTTGAGATTTTAAATTTGAGCAAAAAAAATTCTGTCTGTCTGTCGGTCTGTCGTCTTGTCTGTAATTTTCTTTGTGCGCACGATTACTCTGGAACCGTTTAAGATATTGACTTGAAATTTGATACACGTATGTATGTTAACGAGATCTGGAACTAGATTATATTTTGATCTTATTCCGTTGAAGGGTTGGAGTAAATGGAGCTGAAAAGGTAAATCGAGCAAGTAAGAATCAATAAAATTGGTATTTAGCATATACCTATAAGAGAAGCTAGTCTCAAAAAAAATGTTTTGGCATTAGCCACCCCCATTACCACCCTTACCCATTATTGAAGGGGGTAAAAAAAATAAAAATTTTCTCATTGTGAGATTTGGATGGAAAATCTGGATGTGGAAGTATTTCTTTATGGGTTAACATTGTAGCAAAAGGTTTCATCTTCAGTTTCTATATGGTCCGGACACTTGCTTTTACCCTCAAGGGGTAAAAACCATCCCTAAATTTAGATATTTAATATTTGAAAAAGTATTACTGATTTATGTTTAAAACGTACGATATTTATGTTTTTTGGAAGCGTTGATACGAATGTGAAGTCAAAATAAAAAATTCAAAATGGCGGCTCCAATATAAGTGATGGACATTCTTTCTAAAGCAAGTGTTTTTTTAAAAGACAAAAAAAATTGAGCATCTAGGTAATGCTATACAGCCTGATCTACCATGATATGCGGAAAATAAAATGGTGTATAAGTCTTCAATGTGGGAAAGCCCTTGCAAAATTTTAGAAGGTTCTGAGGTAATTTAGTATATTAAATTATTAGTAAATTTGCGAATATACAATAATGATTTTGAGTAGGTCAGGAATAGGTCGACGTCCTTACTGGTGAAGCGCGTATTGGAGTTGTTTACATTTCCTTAATTGGCATAAAAACTGAAGCCGACATGTGCCGGCAAGCACAGTGCAAAGTACCGCGTTTTTTGCTTTCGGTCGAACAATCAGGACACCGCCGTGTTATTGTCAGGTTTAACTAAATATCTCTTATATCTGCTTGTTGTTTCAGAGTTCATTACCATAGGGTCAATGTCTTTTCGATTTATTTCGCTATTTTTGAAGTGTGATTTGATTAAAACCAAAAAGTCTCTTCTATCCTATCCAGCTTTGCTGCCAATAGTGTCAATCCCAAGTCTGATAAAGTGATACGGTTGTACCGCGTTACGTCAGATTAGTTAAAGTCATTGGCGGCGCATTTCTACAAAAAAATAAGGTCATTTTTTTGGTAATTTTTTTTTTTATTTTTCATTTTTTTAACTCCTTTCGGTGAGGACAACCTACTGTTAAATTTTCCGCATGTCATGGTAGATCACGTTGTACATTAACGAAAAACAGCATTTTTGAACAAAAGTTTTAATTGCTGGAGAATTACAGTAATAAAATGGAAACATTTTAGCTTTAATTTTGCACATAGCCATTTTTGTCATAAACTCAACGGGAAATCGCTGGAAATCGGGAAAAACCATATTTTTGTGCCTCGTTCGGGTGTGAAAAATTAAGTACTGCTTACTGACATCCAATTAAACCAACACCACCTAGAGATTAAAGCCAGACAACCAACTGACATGACGTCATGCTTCAACGGCTGTCAAGTGATGTGTCAAATAAAACAAATCATTGTTGTATTTGCATTTTAGTAGCATTGTATCTTATTGTTTATTCTGTGTTTTAAACGTGTAAATGTGATCCAAAACCCACTTTAATAAAACAGTCAACAAATAATACATTGCAGTGATAGTTATAAAATACTTAATTGCCGTGCAAAATGGTAAACAAATGCTGCGTTCCTCGCTGTACTGGTAATTATGCCACCGGGGAAAAGGTACACGTTTTTAAATTTCCCAAAGATGAGAAACTGAGAAACAAATGGATTAAAGCTATTCATCGAGAAAACTTTAAAATTTCTATGCACTCTGTGGTGAGTTATTATTTTTAAGTCTCGTAATCTAAATCAAACGAAACTAAAATTGAGGCTAGGTTTTCACTTATCTTATTTGAGTGACCAAATACGTTTTTCGTTAGTTAGTTTTGCCTCAGAATTTAATTAGGTACCTTTTTTATTAAAAAAAACCGTTTTACTTTATAAGAATTAGTAGAAGCAAATTAGAAGTGATTTTTATTGTTCTAATTACGTCCAAATGTATTATGTATCTCAATATCTAAAACCAATATATGCATATTTTTTATTATAGTATAAATAAGTAAAACATCACTCTAAGCTTAAAAACAGCAAACATTACCGCAGGTAATAAATATTTCTTATTTGGGAGTAGTCACATGTAGTATAATAGCATTGCTTTAATGCATTACGCCGTATATGCTGGGCCTTCCTTCAGTGACGTCACCAGCTGGTTGTGTGGCTTTAATCTCTAGGTGGTGTTGATTAAACCAATTGGAATCAACAGGGTGTATACTAATTAGCAATTCTGCTTGAAAAAGAAAACTGATGAGCAGGGGGCGCAAGATGGGAACAACTTTGGATTAAATAAATTTTTCCTGACTTTTTTATAAAATTATAAATTTCCTGACTTTTCCAGGTTTTCCCTGTTTCCCAAAAAGTATACACTCCACCCCGCATCAAGAAACTTCTTGTTTGAATTTTTTCTGAATCTCTGAAAGTTTTATGACTTGGCGACTGGCCTATTAACAAAATGGCGACGTTTTTACTAAAAAAAAAATGTGAAGAAGCATATTGTTTGTCATAATTTCTTTGTTATTTATGCTATAGAAATAATTAAAAAAATCGTTTAAAGGCCTAGTTAGTCTTTCATTTTGGTCGGTAGCACTTTTGATGTAAGTGCCATAATTTCTGAGATATTTAATATTTAAACTAAATACTTCGTCTTATGAATGCTCGGACGCCATCTTTATACTTCCAGATTTCCGAAACCATTAATTCTACATAAATTAGAAAAAAACGAAATTCTTCCTCAATTTATTTAGTAGCTTTCTTATTTATTTGTCTCTAGAATATTTTCGCTCATTGTAATACTTTTCGAGTTATTTGACGAAAATCGTTTTAAAATACCTCTATTTTCAAGCTAAAACCCCAATTTTCAAGTCTTTATAACTCTCTTTAAAGACTCAATTTATATGAAAGGTTGCCTAGAACCTTTTCTTCTCAAAATTTGATTCTCTTTCAGCTCCAATGTTTTCCGGCAAGAGGAGCAAGCCCCCGCATAATATATAAACTCTTCTTTGATACATTTATTATTAAGTTGCCAAAAATGAACGAAATCTTACTCATATGACATTATTCCGAAGTTATCCCTCTAGTTACAATACTACAGCTGTACAGAGAGAAATCGTTTTGGCAAACGTTGCACAATGTTGTTCAACAAGATCTTATTGCATTTTTAAAACTATTATTGTAAAATTTCAATGCAATACAGTTTTATACATTTTAATTGTGAATAGTTCTTATACATTTTATTTGACCAATATAAATATTTCATTCAATAAGTAATAACAACTTTAGCTTAATTTATTATTAATCGTGGCCTCAAACTTTTGTATTTGGTCACCATTCTATTTACAATTAGTTTTAAGCAACTGTTTAAAGGATTTGCCCAATTTGTGTAATATAAAAATTGTGCTTTTATAAACGTTTGCTAACAAATTTGTGAAATTCTTCCCAACTTATTTATTTTCACTGTACGATAATAGTAATCTAACAGACTGAATTTTTGCTTCTTTTTCTATTTACCTACCGAAACTGACTATTTTGAAAGAATTTCCTGCACTAAAGAATAACTTTTTGTTGCAAGTTCTAATATCAGTTTCAATGTCACTCCCAAGTAAGGGTTGTTTTTTACTATCTTCTCGATGGTTTTAGCCAATTCGGATGACAGGTTCGTATTCAGTAAAATTAGTAAAAAATGATTTCCACACTTTGCCACAGATGGGCCAAAAAAGCCATTTTTTTTAATTGTTCTTTGTAAGTCCGGCTTTTCGAATTTTAGGACTGGCAACCCTAGGTACGGAGAACCACGGTGAAGGAGGCCGCATCCGATGACTTACAACTTTGAGATTTCATATAAAAAAATTGTGGAGTTAAAGTTCGTATCATATTTATTGTGCAAATAAAAAAGGCTGCAAAAACTGCCTATTAAAGCATCAAAGTCGGAGACATTACATGCTAATGGGATCGTATTAACGCCCTTATAGACCTAGGAAGTCAGAATAAAGTGACCGTGGCATGGGTACCAGGGCACGAGGGGCACAGGGGAAATGAAAAGGCTGATGAACTGGCCCGGGAAGGCGCGTCTAACGCCCTGGTAGATCCCAAACCTTTTTGTGGTGTGGCTAAGCCAAGCCATGCAAACGATCATCCATTATTAAATGGGTACAAGACAAATTCCTAGAATGGTGGAAGACTTTCCCGCGACAGAGACAGGCTAAAGAGTTCATTAAACAACGATCAGCCAAATTCATGGAAGATCTACTACGCCAAAATAGAGAGGCCATTATGATAATAGTGGGTCTTCTAACTGGACACTGTAGGCTCAGTAGGCATGAGTCTAATGCAGTGGCGGCTGGTGAAATTTCAATATTTTTTTTCTCGTCTGTGGAGCATGGGACCCATATGAAATATGGGAAATAGCATCTAGAGAAGCACTTCTCTAATGACCCCTAAAAAATCTTGAAAAAGCAGTTTGCGAAAAAAAATTTTAAAATTCGGTAGCCTCCTGTCTCCTGTTTATTTATTTATTTTTTGTCTAAGCATTTGACTTTTCATAAAAATAAAACAATACGTTTTGGAGTTTATGAAAATATTTTCATTACTATAGTTTAATTTTTATAAGATGACACTATCAGCAATAAAACGCCAGACGAAGAAAAATGCATATCTCAATTCTTGAGCAAGAGCAAGACAAGAAATGAAACCATGTGTATCTACAAACTTAGGGGCGGGGCTGCAATCGTTCTCTGCTCGAATAGGCGCGAGAAAAGGTGAGATATGCATTTTTCTTCGTCTGGCGTTTTATTGCCGATAGTGTCATCTTATAAAAATTAAACTATAACTGAGATACAACGAATTGAAAAATTGTAATTTGTTAAATTGTAAATTACAAAATTTCAGTTCATTGTATTTCAGTTAATAATGAAAATATTTTCATAAACTCCAAAACGTATTGTATTTTTATGAAAAGTCAAATGCATACGACAAAAAAAAAAAAAATAATAAACAGGAGTCCCTATAGACCAGTAGAATTAGTAAAAAAAAGTCTGAAATTTATTGTAATTCGTTTCAGGATACCACGCGGATTAAACGATAGTTTTATTGATTACGAACATGACCCTGAATTTGGTCCACTTTTTGACCGCCGGAACATTGTTTATTTAACGATTTATTGTTGAAAAATTCCAAAAAATCGACTTTTTTAAAGATAACTCAAAGACTTTTAACGATAGGTTTTTCAATTTGTAGATACTGTTAGAACTTTGGAAAACGGTTAATTTGAGAGGTGGTTCGTTTAAAACGCTTGAAAATTTGTTTAAATAATTGCAAAAAACCGCGAAAATTTTCGTAATTTACAAATATTTTTCATTCTTTAACAAAAGCACTTTAGTACTTGAAATTTTGACAAAATATGTTTTTTGTTACCCCAAAGTTACCCCTAAAATTTCATCAAAAAATTTTAATTAGTTTAAGAGATATTCAATTTGTTTATTAAAAACATAAATAATGTAAAGTGCAAATTCACCCAGTTCCCGTTATCGTAGAGGGTTGATCCGGGCATAATTTTTTTCGTTGAGACTTAAAATTTATGTTTTCATTAATGGTAAATCAAATTTGCATTATTTTCAACTTCAAAATGGCATTTGAAAAAGTGTCACATTTTGAGGTTAGGTTTTTTGCTAATAACTATTAAACAAATGAAGATTTTGCAATATCGTCCTCATATCTTCGTTGCTGGGTTCTTTTCACACATTTTCAAAAAAAAAATGACTGCAGCCTTACTAGAAGACGAGATGTTTTTTTTTAATAAATTCGTAAAAACTTTTTTAACAAAAAATAATTGTTTATAACAAATTATTGTTTAATTATGAAAAAATCGACATGACAGATATTATTATTTCATCACGCTACCCCAGATTTAAAAAAAAAAAGTCAAAATCGGAGAAACGGTAAATTTTTGATTGACGGATTTGAACTCGTCTCGATCATTTTATGAACATGTTACAGATATGACTCGTGCTTCTCACTCGTATTCTGACGCTGATTTAAAATTAATTATTGTTATCGTTGCAAATTGAATTTTTTCCCGCAAATTCTGCTCTATTACAAAGATAGACTATTAAACTAGTTGTTCGCCAAGTTTCAGCTGTTAATGTTTATTAATAAACAAATTACGAATTTATTGAAAAAAAAAGTCATCTCGGCTTCTAGTAAGGCTACAGAGTCATTTGTTTTTTTGAAAATGTGTCAAAAAACGCCAGCAACAAAGATATGAGAAGGATATTGCAAAATCTTCAATTGTTTAAAAGTTATTAGCAAAAAACCTAACCTCAAAATATGACACTTTTTCAAACGCCATTTTGAAGTTGAAAATAATGCAAATTTGATTTACCATTAATGAAAACGTAAAGTTTAAGTCTCAACGAAAAAAATGATGTCCGGATCAACACTCTACGATAACTGGAACTCCAAAACGTTGCACTTTACATTATTTCTGTTTTTAATAAACAAATTGAATATCTCTTAAACTAATCAAAATTTTTTGATGAAATTTTAGGGGTAACTTTGAGGTAGACATATTTTGTCAAAGTTTCAAGCACTAAAGTGCTTTTGTTAAAGAATGAAAAATCTTTGCAAATTGCGATAATTTTCGCGGTTCTTTGCAATTATTTAAACAAATTTTCAAGCGTTTTAAACGAAACACCTCTCAAATTAACCGTTTTCCAAAGTTCTAACAGTATCTACAAATTGAAAAACCTATCGTAAAAGGTCTTTGAGTTATCTTTAAAAAAGTCGATTTTTTTGAATTTATCGTTAAATAAACAATGTTCCGGCGGTCAAAAGTGGACCAAATTCAGGGTCATGTTCGTAATCAATAAAACCATCGTTTAATCTACGTGGCATCCTGAAACGAATTACAATATGCATATTTTCTAATTCCACTGGACTACTAGGCCCAGGGGAGGCTACCGAATTTTATAAAAATTTTTCGCAAACTTTTTCAAAATTTTTTAGGCCACTATGATAATAGTGGGTCATTAGAGAAGTCCTTCTCTAGATGTTATTTCCATATTTCGTATGGGTCCCATGCGCCGCAGACGAGAAAAAAAATATTGAAATTTCACCAGCCGCCACTGGTCTAATGGGCCTGGCAGAGGATGCAACATGCAGATTCTGTCAAGAGGAAGAGAAAACTTCAGTACATGTATGTGCTGTGCCACTGTGAAGGCCTAGCCAGACTGAGATTCCAACTACTTCGCGGGGAAAAACCAAGGGCAGATAGCTATACTAAGGAGCCCCTATCAAGGCTATGGAGTCTGATACAAAGGATAAAGCTGGATAAGGAACTCTAAATGAATTAGATTAGGAGCGCCACAACAGATTCACAAAGGTCGCGGTAGCCAAGGCCAAGTGGCCAGCTCCTCCCTTCAATCTAATCTAATTTACTTTATAGTAGTGACAAATACATGTGTGTGTTAATTCAGTGTTACATTCCCCAATACCTTCTCTTTGCGTGACTGTTTATAATAAACTGACCGTATTAACTTTGGATATTACGGAATTTTCTAAAAAAGTACAAGGTAAGATATATTGTGTATTGTATACAAATATTTCCGCGCTGTCCTAGAGCCAACCCTGATTTTGACATCACAGAGATAAAATTCCCGAGCCTTAATCATAACAAGCAAAACGTGTATTGACGCACGTGTATTGGGGGAAGGACATCACCTGATGTGATGTCACGCGTAGCTCAGCATGTTTTTTAAAAGTGATGCAGTTGAGTTATGAATTGAAATACGGATCTAACATTTTTGTGGGGATAATATATAGGGGATAATGTACTTTTAAAATAATGTGCCATTTTTAAAGCCTTTTCTTCTATGCATGTGATGATGAGCGAATTTGGTCGTGTATGTCTAGAACCTGAAAGCTGACAACTCTAGTGTTACCATATCTAGGAACGACAGGAGGGGAGCCCATGATTCCAGTGAACTCTATACATACTGAGAACAATAGGTTCCCATTGTTCAGGCTCATCCCAGTTAGTAATGGGCATAACCAATTAATTTCAATAACCGAATACTAGGTATTCGAGTGATTTCAATAACCGGATAACCATTCGAGTGATGGCCACTTGAATGTTATGCATAACTTACAACGATATTTAATAATTTTTGTTCAAATTCTGAATCTAAAATTTTTTCAATATATTCCATGGGAAAATCAATTTTTGGGAAATGTGTACAGCATCTAATTATTCTTTATAAAATTGCATATAGTTTGATTATTCTTGACATACTTAACAAATATAAATATTATAATAAAATAATAATAAATAATATATGGCTACTAATAACTCTACATCAATCGGTTTTTGGATTTTTACATAATATTTATTTTAGGTTAGTGAGGTTCACTTGTTTATTACGCTACGAGTTATAACATTTAATTTAATTGCGAGAGTGATGACTAATTCAATATCTGTTAAACATTTGTTTTTTTTTCACTTGAATACTCGTTGACGATAACTGAGTAATTCAGGTTATTTCAATAACTGGATAACCGGTTATATTTTACTCGAATGATCCCATCACTAATTTCAGTATGTTCAATGCGTGATCCCCCTTGATCGGCACCTGCTTGCGAACTAGTACACCAATAGTTATTCTGGCAACTGCAAAAAATAATTATTTCATGTGTTTCTAAATGGGAAGTGCATTTATTGATTATGCCAATACTTTGAAAGATATGTCAAACAAGGGTACGACAATAAGAGAACAACCTACGTACACTAGTAATGAACATTTCAACAGTAAAATTAACTCTGACAAAACCCTTAAGCCTTATGATGTAATTAGGACACTGTTGAAACCTAATAGGTTGCAAATGAATGAAGTAGATATGTAGTATGTAGTAGATATAAATGCTTAAGTATATCTACCTATACACTCTCGGTAGGTCATGATAAAATATTATAAATGCTAGTATATAGGTATTGTTATTTATATCTTTCATTCAAGAAAGCACAATTAGGTAATGGAATAAATTAACGTAACAATACTGCCTATTGTTTTTATTACAAGAAAATTGTAGAGGTGTAAGTAATTCCGTAATGAAATAAAATAAGATTTAAATTTAGCAAATCATATTCATTCCAAATGCGAATGAAAAAGATAAGGTATGTATATTATATTATCTTTCCACAAAAGCTTATAGGTATTTCATTAGATAACACACTTTTCGAATTTTTAAATCAATCTTCTCAGCTATTATAGAGGTATGCACTAATTTTCTGTGAAAATATTGCTGGTCATGGTAAATAACAGGAGTAGTAAATTTATACTAATAATTACTAATGTAAAGAAGATATCTGCTATTTATAAAATAATAATATTTTCAAATACAATTGTTTCCAACTCAATGAACAATTTTGTTTGTTAAAAATTCTCAAATATGCCATGAAAATATGGATGTACATGTAGGATGCATAAAATATTTCTACAAGGTAATTAACAAAGGTAGAAATAAGCTGATATTCTAATTGGAAAACAGCAAATTAAGTAATTAACATCATTTCATCGAAACCTAACCTAAAAGTCGCAACGTTAAACAATAAAAAAAAAATTGTAAGCCATAGAAAATAAACAAAAACCGATGTTTTAAAGCAGAAAATATATTAAGAAGCACTTACCAATATAATGTTTAACAAGAACTTAATACTACACACATTACAGTTAAATTATTACAACTATCAGACAGAAGTGTCCACTATCATAGAAAGTGTCACTATCAGTTTTTCATACACGTCAGTAAATCTTTCAATTAGATGGGAGCTTATGCAACTCAGGAGACAGATGCTCCGTCATACTGGTTGCAGCATCTCAGGAATAAATAATAAATAAATTTTTCTTTTTCGAAACCAGGGGCGTGCCGTCCGTGTGTGCCTATATGAGGTGCACACATGGACGGGGCTTGAGGGGCGTCGCGTAGAGGTGGGTAGTACTCGTATGATACGTATCATTGCTACGAATCCTTGCAGTGATACGAATGGTACGAATCCCACAAAAAAAAGACTCGTACATTTCGCATCGCCGATACGATTGATACGAATATGGAATTTCGATAGCGGTATTACGATGCGATACTCTTATTAGGGCCAGTTGTATAAGGTTAAACTTCAAACGGTGGATGGGGACCGTTTAAACTGGAGATTTCAGATTTTAAGATATTCATATAACCTCATATTGAAAAAAATTCCCTGTGTTTATATGTAATATGATGGATATATTCGAAATATTTGATTATTACTAAATCTGTAATAATTACAATTTTTTTTCTTTTTTTGTTATTATTGTTTTTGTTTAGCTGACTTGATACAAATGTACATGTACATGTACATAATATGGTTAAATCAACGCTATATCTATCTACTTACTGTCTAATGACGAAAAAAATTATTAATGTAATAGAAGGTGCTCGAAGTCCTAAGTTTAAACTGAACGATTACTATAACATTATAATACTGGCCCTAAACTAACACCACATATAATATTCTATAATCTATGGTGAACACTGTGGAGTGAGAGTGTGGGTACGAATAGTACGAAATAGTACGAACGGTATGAATCAGTACATGATACTGTTTAGTATTATGGAATCAGAGGTACGAAACGTACGAACCTCTCGGTACGAATCTTTTCTTGATACGGATTCGTTTGGTACAAATCATTAAAAAGAATCGAATCGCCCCTCTCTAGCGCTGAGAGCCCAGCCAAGGATCTGCACGCTTCGGAGTACACATTTTCCCTATACTTTGGCGAATTTTCATCTACCCAGTGATCGACCCATCAGCGGGCCATCACTGGGCCAGAAATGAAACTTTTGGGCCTGTAATGGCCCACTGGTGGGCCGACCTTTTGTGTTTGTAGGGCAAGAAATCGATTTTAAGTAGCTTCTTGAAAAGAGATGCTATTCTAAAAAATGGTACCATTTTTAGATTGAATTGAACGTATATTAAGTTCTAAAATTGATATACATCTTCGCAGCGGCGGATCCAGAATAATTTATCAGGGGGGCACAACCATGAAAAATGCGCCGCAAACTAAAATTTGGCATTTTCCAAGGTTAAACGCTCTAAAATGAAAAATCAGAAATTTGACTTGCAAAAACAGTTTATTCGAAAATTTTTCTCTATGCAATTTCAACAAATATTTAAACATTCAAAGTACCAATAAGTAGAAATAATTTTGTGTGAGCACATTTGTATATATAGGTAGTACCTCCGATTAAAGAACTTATATCTAGATACATAACAGGCTATCTTTTCACTATATACCTTGTTTGCTCCTAACATAGTCACATTATATGTCCATTAAAATGGATAGATGAACATCACATCCCATAGGCAACAGTGGCGTTGTGTGTGTAGAAAATGTGTAGAATTGTAAATATTTTCATTAAAATGAATTATTGCAATTCCTGCATTGCCAGCTCTTTATATAACGTGATGTAGGCATACGATATTACAGTGAGATAAAACAGTAAGATAAATATGTATTGAAAGGATATTAAAATTTAATTGCTATTTACTTTATAACTGTAAACTGAACTTCATCATGTTACGACTATGGAACGATCGATTTTCTTCTTTTCTAAACTGCTTTCTGCAAACGGCAGAGCACTTCACTATTTATTTGCACAAAATATATTGTCACTAAACTGTGTAAATATGAATAGAGAATATTATTTAGGTATTAAGCAAATCACAACTTAAAATAAAATTACTTTTTGACCAGTTTTTGGTCGGAGAACACGAAAAACTTTTATTGACATTAATGGCCGAACTGTCAACTGAAATTATGATAATCGAACTGAAGCCGATCGTGCACGAGCGGCCGCGAATACGCCGATGGGCCAATCAGCAACTTATGGGAAGAAGTGCCTTAGAATGGGAGTCTTTCAGCGACAAATAAATCAATGCCATTATGTATCTAGATATAAGTTCTTTAATCGGAGGGTAGTACAGTAACAGTTAATATTGTTGTTTGTTCATTAATCATTATTATACAATAAAAAACGAATACAATAAACCGCTGCCCAAGGAATCACTACTTCAACATCCTGATTTTCTATCCAAGTCACTCACAACGAAAGAATTTTGTATGTTGAAATAATTGTTTATGGAACTTAAATAATATAATATTTGAAATCTTCTACCCCAAAAACCCATAAAACGATACCCCACATCGGTAGGGGGGTGGGGGTGGTGATAGGGGGTGGTAGTGGGGGTGGATGAAGTAAAAAAATATTTTGAGGTTTCTGGTTCTTGTACACACACTATATCACAATTTTTTTCATCCCCTTTAATAATAGGGTGGAGGTGGTAATAGGGTGGCTAATGCCAACATTATTTTTGAGACCTTAGCTTCTCTTGTATATACTAAATACCAATTTTATGGGCTCTTACCTACTTGATTTACCTATTAATCCCAAATTTACCCCAATTTACCCCCCTCGACGGAACAAGACGAAAATTTAATCTACCCTGCCAAAAATTCCACATAGAGACTTATAAAAAAAAAGTGATGCGGTTTTATCGTTCCTATAAGTTATATTAGTTTTATACAGACAGGATTTTATCTGTTTTATTAAATTTTAAATCGGTTATGAAACAGTAATTCCGAATAAGCTATTTGGAATTATCATGTTGCCCTTTCATGAGTACTTATATGAAATATACATCAACAAATCTACAGTTTAGTGTCTGCAAATGCACCCTTGCCCTTATATCTGTAAACATATGGAATTACAGATACAACTTTAAAGAGATTTTAAACTTTTCTATAAGTAATATCATAAGAGTTCCAGTCCATCCTTTCTCCAGTATCTATCGTATGTAACACACCATTTATCAACATGTTTTTATTGTAAATTTCAACATTGTTTTTTATTAGTATTAATGTGGATATACATGTCAACAAATGTACAGTTTCAATTGTATATTTTACAGATGTATTTTTATTGTAAACTTCCATTTTGCTTTTTTATTAGTATTAATTTGGATATGCATGCCGCCAAATGTACAGTTTAAATTGCATATTTCAAATAGAAATACTAATATTGTGGTGAACACAAAATTCTGCAAAGTCCTTATTTCCTCGGGTGTTCTTGTTCTAGCCTAGAAGCAATGAATGAGTTAGCAGTGAAAGAGACTGATTTGTTTTTAATTTAACAAACACACTTCAGTTCCTTAGGTCACATTAGATTAGATATGAATTAGCTACACGTATACAGCTCCCTCTACTGGAGCCTGGAGTAAAGTTGTTGCTGAAATTTCTATCAGTTTCTACCAGAATGGAGCAGCAAACATTTACTTATACCACATCAATGAGAATTTATGAGAACAGTATCTAAGGTAAAACGTGCGGCTTTCCGTGGTTAAATGGCAAGTGTTTCTATAAGAAACGAGCTGCATTAGGTTGACTTGCAATTGAAGATTACTAATTATAATGTTTGAATAGGGATTTATGAGATCAGTTTCTATGAGCATTAATGTTTTTTTTTTTCAGTAATATATTAAATGTGTTTTCATTTGTTTGAATGGGTAAAAAGAAAGGTTTTCAACTGCAATTACAAATACAAGTTTAATCACTTTTAATGGGGTTATATGCGATTAATTTCTAAAAGTATTTATGCTGTTTTCCGAATATAATTGTGATGAGGTTTAATCAGTAACAAATTGTTCACTACTTGTTATGATATGGTCGGAAATTCCAAGTACACATTTAGTATTCCTTCAAAAGGATTGATGAGAGCAGTTTCTACGAGTATCTATTTGTTGTTCTTCTAGTAAATTATATAAGTCTTTACATTTACTTATACTATCTCAATGAGAATTTATGAGAACAGTATCTAATGTAAAACGTACGGCTTTCCGTGGTTAAATGGCAAGTGTTTCTATAAGAAACGAGCTGCATTAGGTTAGAACAGTTTTGATTTGCAATTGAAGATTACAAATTATAATGTTTGAATAGGGATTTATGAGATCAGTTTCTATGAGTATTAATGTTTTTTTTTTCAGTAATATATTAAATGTGTTTTCATATGTTTGAATGGGTAAAAGGAAAGGTCAGTTTTCAACTGAAATTACAAATACAAATTTAATCACTTCGAATGGGGTTATATGCGATCAATTTCTAACAGTATTTATACTGTTTTCCGAATATAATTGTGATGAGGTTTGATCAGTAACAAATTGTTCACTACATGTTACGATATGGTCGGAAATTCCAGGTACATATTTAGTATTACTTCGAAAGGATTGATGATAGCAGCTTCTACGAGTATGTATTTGTTGTACCAATAGTAAATTATATAAGTCTTTATCAGTATGCATTCGGCTCTAATTTAAATATGAAAATTATATCAGAATAAAGCAACCAAATATTTTAAACAGAATCTATTTGTAAATCCAGACATTTACTTATACTATCTCAATGAGAATTTATGAGGACAGTATCTAATGTAAAACGTGCGGCTTTCCGTGGTTAAATGGCAAGAGTTTCTATATGAAACGAGCTGCATTTGGTTAGAACAGTTTTGATTTGCAATTGAAGATTACAAATTATAATGCTTGAATAGGGATTTATGAGATCAGTTTCTATGAGTATTAATGTTTTTTTTTTTCAGTAATATATTAAATGAGTTTTCATTTGTTTGAATGGGTAAAAAGAAAGGTCAGTTTTCAACTGCAATTACAAACACAAGTTTAACCACTTCGAATGGGATTATATGCGATCAATTTCTAACAGTATTTATGCTGTTTTCCGAATATAATTGTGATGAGGTTTGATCAGTAACAAATTGTTCACTACATGTTACGTGTGGAAATTCCAGGTAGGTACATATTTAGTATTACTTCGAAAGGATTGATGATAGCAATTTCTACGAGTATGTATTTGTTGTGCCAAAAGTAAATTATATAAGTCTTAATCAGTATGCATTCGGATCTAATTTAGATATGAAAATTATATCAGAATGAAGCAACTAAATATTTTAAATAGTATCTATATGTAAATCCAGACATTTACTTATACTATCTCAATGAGAATTTATGAGAACAGTATCTAATGTAAAACGTGCGGCTTTCCGTGGTTAAATGGCAAGAGTTTCTATAAGAAACGAGCTGCATTAGGTTAGAACAGTTTTGATTTGCAATTGAAGATTACAAATTATAATGTTTGAATAGGGATTTATGAGATCAGTTTCTATGAGTATTAATGTTTTTTTTTTTTCAGTAATAAGTATATTAAATGTGTTTTCATTTGTTTGAATGGGTAAAAAGAAAGGTCAGTTTTCAACTGCAATTACAAATACAAGTTCAATCACTTCGAATGGGGTTATATGCGATCAGTTTCTAACAGTATTTATGCTGTTTTCCGAATATAATTTTGATGAGGTTTGATCAGCAACAAATTGTTCACCACATGTTACAATATGGTCGGAAATTCCAGGTACATATTTAGTATTCCTTCGAAAGGATTGATGATAGCAGTTTCTATGAGTATGTATTTTTTGTTCCAATAGAAAATTTGTCTTTATCAGTATGCATTCGGATCTACTTTAAATACAAAAATTATATCAGAATGACACAACCAAATATTTTAAACAGTATCCACTTGTAAATCCAAACATTTAAAGATATATTTTAATGAGAACCAATCAGAACAGTATCTAATGTAACGCGTGCGGCTTTCCGTGGCTAAATTTTAAAAGTATTTTTAATAAATAGCTTTAACGGATTTGAACAGTTTTAATTTGCAATTCCAGATGAATAGTTTTAATTGTTAAATAGGGATCTATGAGATCAGTGTCTTTGTGTAATGTTTATTTTCCAATAAAAACACATTTTATTGAAAAAAAAACATTACACTGACCTCATAGATCCCTAACAATTAAAACTATTCATCTGGAAATGCAAAACTGTTCGAATCCGTTAAAGCTTATTTATTGCAAATAATTTTAAAATTTAGCCACAGAAAACCGCACACGTTACATTAGATACTGTTGTGATGGATTCTCATTATAACATTATCTTGGATTTACAGGTGGACACTGTTTAAAATATTTGGGGTTTCATTCTGATATGATTTTTGTATTTAAATTAAATCCGAATGCATACTGATAAAGACTTATATAATTTACTGTAGGAACAACAAATAAACACTCGTAGAAACTGCTCTCATTAATCCTCTTGAAGGAATACTAAATATGTACCTGGAATTTCCGACCATATCGTAACATGTAATGAACAATTTGTTACGGATCAAACCTCATCACAATTATATTCGGAAAACAGCATAAATACTGTTAGAAATTGATCGCATATAACCCCATTCGAAGTGATTAAACTTGTATTTGTAATTGCAGTTGAAAACTGACGTTTCTTTTTACCCATTCAAACAAATGAAAACACATTTAATATATTACTGAAAAAAAACATTAATACTCATAGAAACTGATCTCATAAATCCCTATTCAAACATTATAATTTTGAATCTTCAATTGCAAATCAAAACTGTTCTAACCTAATGCAGCTCGTTTCTTATAGAAACACTTGCCATTTAACCACGAAAAGCCGCACGTTTTACATTAGATACTGTTCTCATAAATTCTCATTGAGATAGTATAAGTAAATGTCTGGATTTACAAATAGATACTGTTTAAAATATTTGGTTGCTTTATTCTGATATAATTTTCATATTTAAATTAGATCCGAATCTTTACTGATAAAGACTTATATAATTTACTAGAGGAACAACAAATAGATACTCGTAGAAACTGCTCTCATCAATCCTCTTGAAGGAATACCAAATGTGTACTTGGAATTTCCGACCATATCATAACATGTAGTGAACAATTTGTTACTGATTAAACCTCTTCACAATTATATCCGGAAAATAGCATAAATACTTTGAGAAATTGATCGCATCTAACCTCATTCGAAGTGATTAAACTTGTATTTGTAATTGCAGTTGAAAACTGACCTTTCTTTTTACCTATTCAAACAAATGAAAACACATTTAATATATTACTGAAAAAAAAAACATTAATACTCATAGAAACTGATCTCATAAATCCCTATTCAAACATTATAATTTTGAATCTTCAATTGCAAATCAAAACTGTTCTAACCTAATGCAGCTCGTTTCTTATAGAAACTCTTGCCATTTAACCACGGAAAGCCGCACGTTTTACATTAGATACTGTTCTCATAAATTCTCATTGAGATAGTGTAAGTAAATGTTTGGATTTACAAATAGATACTGTTTAAAATATTTGGTTGCTTTATTCTGATATAATTTTCATATTTAAATTAAATCCGAATCTGTACTGATGAAGACTTATATAATTTACTATAGGAACAACAAATAGATACTCGTAGAAACTGCTCTCATCAATCCTCTTGAAGGAATACTAAATGTGTACTTGGAATTTCCGACCATATCATAACAAGTAGTTAACAATTTGTTACTGATTAAACCTCATCATAACTATATTCGGAAAACAGCATAAATACTTTTAGAAATTGATCGCATATAATCCCATTCGAAGCGATTAAACTTGTATTTGTAATTGCAGTTGAAAACTGACCTTTCTTTTTACCCATTTAAACAAATGAATACACATTTAACATATTACTGAAAAAAAACATTAATACTCATAGAAACTGATCTCATAAATCCCTATTCAAACACTATAATTTGTAATCTTCAATTGCAAATCCAAACTGTTCTAACCTAATGCAGCTCGTTTCTTAAAGAAACACTTGTCTTTTAATCACGGAAAGCCGCACGAATTACATTAGATACTGTGCTCATAAATTCTCATTGATATGGTGTAAGTAAATGTTTGGATTAACAAATGGATATGGCTTGACTCATTTTGCTGGTCAATGCGGATATAAACTGATAACAATTTCAACAGCAACTTTACCTAACTCTTATAGAAACTTATTGACCATATAGGTTCTCATAGATACTTATTAATTTTTGATAATTTTCAGTACGGATTGATGAGATTTTTTTGACAGGGTAGTTCTAGATCTCGTTAAAGTACACATATGTGTACCAAATTTCAAGTCAATATCTCAAACGGTTTGAGAGTAAACGTGCGCACAAAGAAAAGTTACACAGACCGACAGATAGAATTTTTTTTTTCGTTCAAACTTAAATCTCGACGTTTCATGACATTCTAAGCCTATTTCCTATTTGAACAATAAAATTTTTTAAAAATATTGTTGTTGCTATACTTCCACTGGATGTGGAAGTAATACAAAAAACTAAATATTAACAAAAAAAAACAAAGGTAAGGCAAACTAATTTATATAAATTCCAACTGAAGTTTTCTCGCATGTTTCTTTGAAAATATGTCTAAGATCTCTTCAGGAACTATTTTCACATCTTTATTGATGTTCATCAAACTCAAACCATTTTAGTCTGCATTTCGTTATTACAAGCTCTTATTTAACTTGACATGGTTCTGTGTTAGTTGGTATGTTTGGGTCAAATCTTGCAAATCAATCTTGAACTAATTAACGACGTCCAATTGGGCTGAAATTTTGTATGTATTTCTGGTGACAATACAATAATATCCCAGGTAGCAGGGTGACGTCATTATAACGTTTTTAAAGGTGATTTTTCGTCGCCGACGTCATTGTCCCAATATATGACGTACCAGAGACGTGATATTTATAACGTACTTCTGACGTCTCATGAAGACGTCAAATACACGTTTCTTTTAGGTCATTATTTTGATGTCATTAAAATGACGTGAAATAAATCATTATAAAATAAAAATAAATAGAAGTATTTAGTGACTAGTTCAATTTTTGCCACATAGTAATAATAATTTTGTTTTACTATTTCTAACTAGCTAGCTTTTAAACATATTTAAATAAAGATGTTCAATGGTTCAGTTAGTTAAGTGTTAGGTTGCGAGGCAAAAGGTCCGCGGTTCGATCCCTGCACATTTTTTTTTTTTTTCGTCAAAAACTTTATTAATAATTGTGGAAAAATATTATAATGAGAGGTTTGCATCCCTTATCGCAAAATTTACTGATTACCAATACGTCATATTGGCGTCATATGTATGACGTCATTGGGCTGTGACATTGTGCCGTCTTTTTGTTTTATAAATTTATCATCAAAACGTCTTTACAGCAAAATTATAAAATATCTTATAAAGCAGTTAAGAAATTATTTTAGAAACATTTCCGTGACTAAGCTATAAAACATTTCAGCTTATTAAACTAAATAATTTTATAGCGCCTTTTTAGTAACGTTCGGCAGTATTTTCAGCACGGTTATAAATATAGGTTAAAATTATTTTATAATTGTTTCCCATTATCTTATAAAACAGTTATATTAAAGCACTATTTGGGACAGTTTTTCTATCGTTGTTCCAGCCCACACAACAAAATTACGTGCAATGTATGTACACTGCATATGCAGTCTGTGGATATGTATATCCACCGAATGGAGTAAGTATATCTAATGTATATACAGTACATATGAAATTAACATACATTTCATATACGTTTGTCGCCAACTTTCATATCCATTTCATATTCATTAAATATATATAAACACATGCAATGTACATTCATTAGACATCATATACATAATCATATATTTTATGGATATACATTCATTGACACCAAATGTACATCATATATAAACACATGCAATGTACATTCATTAGACATCATATACATAATCATATATTCAATGGATATACATTCATTAGACACGAAATGTACATCATGTGCATAGTTTTGTATATCTGTAACCATCACAGTAGTTTAGAGCATTTGTGTGGCAAACATAACTACTCATTGAGCAGTTGCACTTACTATAACGTTCCGAAACATTATAATAGCTATAAATTATAAAAATACACTCGTATATTGTTACGAATCAACGAATGTCAACGCCTTCAGAGATGATAACTTCGGCGAGGAATACCTGTCTGCGACTTATCAACTGTAAATTCCTTCAGAAGCTCTATACTTCCTGGACATCCTGGATTTGGCAGTCATCTTAAAAAAGTTTTTATGGATATGATGTGTACTATACCTGGTAATGAATATATAAGTATAGATTTCTGACGAGCAGTATACAAACCTCTTTGGCGACATTTATATTTAAATCTTCTTCCTCAGTTTTACTCATTTAAATTGACCATTGTATAAAGAGACATATTCATTTAAAAGCAGTTGTGAATATTAGATTTCAGCCAGTGGAAGCCACATAACATGCGAGCACATTTTCTGCTTTTTATATAACAATTTCTTTAAAAGAAAATGATATCAATATAAAAAAAAACCTAATGTTGAACCATTTGAATGCTTTTACTACCTATCTATAAATGTTACACGAAAACAATTTTCCATTTAACGATAAAGTACTTTATAAAATAAAGATATATTTTTTGTGTAACAAGAGAACTGTTTAATTCATACTTCTAGGTATACTATTAACATTTTAGTTTGAATCTAGATAGGAAAATAGGTAATAAAACATATATATTAAAGCATAAACATATTTTATTTAAACATAAAACATTATTAATTATATTCATCATCTGGTTCTTGTTCCTGATTAACGGTTTCTCTAAAATTAAAACAAAAAAACAACATATTAATAATGAAACATTATGATGAACAAATCTGTTAAAAGATTTCGTTAAATAATATATTATTTTGAGACCATATTATATAAGACTAGTTTTGTTAAAATGCCTCTCGTAATACATTCAATTTCAATTTTTTTGCGTGAGTAATTGTGATCACTTATATATGAAGTACTAGTTTATTTACATACAGTGTGTGCTATTTAAGATCACAACACTCCGTTATTTTGAAACGCGTTGACTAATTTAAATTTTTTTTTTTGATATAATGCTCGATGAGCTTTATTTGAGTGTTTTGAAAAATGTGTAATTTTCATATTTTCAAGGCCTACTAAAGCTCCACTAAATGGGTCGAAATTTCGATATCGACTATTAGGCAATTTTTTATCAGCAAATTGGATAGCGTATTCGATTCGCAGTTGTCTCAAATACCTCTATACAAAATTTTAGCTCAATACCTCATAGAAGCACTACTTATTTAAAGAATAAGTTTTCTTTTTCCTTCCTCATTTAGTGTCTGATGTTCCTTAAGTCGAATGACTACTTTACCTTTTTAGTAAACCTAACCGACTTTTATACAGGGCCAGTTGAAAATAAGTGAGAAATTTTAAATTTGGCTATTGAATAACAAACACCCTATATGAGGTATCGAACTAAAATGTTGTATAAAGGTATTTGAGACAACTGTGAATCGAATACGCTATCCAATTGTTTTCTTCAATAGCCCACTGTACTAAATCTGAAGAAAACTCTTTATATTTGCTGCCGTCAGAAAAACTAAAGCTTTCATTTAAACTATCTAAAATAGTGTGTTGAATGCACGCACCCCCCTCAACATTGATATTACGTTTATCAGGCCTAGTTTGGAAATAGTTATGTCTCAAAGTAGAATTCGAATTAGAGCAACTAGCAATTTCATTGTTAACTTGAACATCATGAACATTACAATATAATTCACGATGAGATAATTCGAGTTCATATTCGTCCGTTATTGTAGTCGTTTGGGTACTAGATGCAATTATCAACGTGGATTTATTTATCTGTTTTGTCCTTGATTGCTCTTTGACGTGATCTTTTTTTGCCTCTTTGTTGAGAATTCATCATGTATAAAATACTATAATATATAATAACTCCAATATTATATATTTTAAGTACGTAAGAAGCAAATATTGTAACCTAAAAAATTAACAAGTCTTCTAAAAAATCCCACTTACTAATTATAGGTACTTACCTTATTATGTAAATGAACCACTACACAATACAATTCACAAACGAATAGTAATTTATGTAACAATTAGCTGCAAAGTGCAAATCTAATAGAATAGGGGTGAAAATACAACGTGCACTTGTTACGCGTGGCGGCGTTGTGTCAGTGTCGCCGCAGACGTTCATGACAATGTACCAACCAACAACTTGATTCCACTATAGATTTGGCAGGAGATTTAAAAAAAAATTATATACTGAAAATTTAACTTGATTGGACTATATACCTCAAACAATACATTATTAATGACGAAGCGGTCGAGATTCGTCGAGACGACAAACCAGATTCGGGAAATAAAAGTGATATACCTTAACGGACATATCATGTATTTGTGTTTATGTATATACCTCCAACAATATCCATGGTATATGTCACGTATGAATATTAATAGCTGCATATACATTTCATATCTTTATGTATATTTAAAAATGTATATGTGTATTTTAACATTGTATGTACATGGTATGAATGTACATATCCACGAGATGTTGTGTGGGAGAGTCCGCTACATAATCATTATATAGCATCGCAATCTACTGCAATATGGCAACTGCAATAAAGTAGTTACAAAATAAATTTTTATTAAAGAGTTTTTTGATAGGAGATACAAATTTTACATAAAAATAGTTTTAGCCAATTTGACAGAATATTTTTAGGTTCGGCGCCTCGCCAAAATTTCTCAAACTTCATTTTTTTTCTACGCTGTTTTTATGGAAATAAAAAATCTTTTTAGTGCAAAACATTCTAAAGGTTTATTGGAAAGTATCACAATATAAAACGTATGAAAAAAAAACATGAATTCGGAAATGACCTGTATCTCTGAAACTAGACGTGGAATCAAACTCTTAATCACAAAGTCGCAACAATTTTAGTAGCTTAAACTGAATTAAGAAGAAACCCCCAAGCTATTTTTAACCTCTTGTTAATAATTCAAAAGATACTAATGTTGATAAATAGTAAATTAAACGAATAGTGTACCAGTACCCAGCATGTAACTAAAAGGTGCGCATATTTATTAAAAAAGTGAAGGTTTTACCAATTTTAGTAGCTTGAACCCACGGTCAATAAACTATACGGTTACCTCGATCAGCAGCTTTAGGACGAGAGAGACGCGGGGGCGGGAAATCGAATGAAAGAGACAGACATATCTGATTTCCGTGCAAAAGACAGAGACAAAGATGCCTGTAGTGTCTACATGAGACGTAGGCTGTAGACCTACCGGTATCTTTGTCTCTGTCTTTTGCACGGAAATCAGATATGTCGTCTCTTTCATTCGATTTCCCGCCCCCCGCGTCTCTCTCGTCCTAAAGCTGCTGATCGAGGTAACCGTATGGTTTATTGACCGTGGCTTGAACCTACTTAAGATGAAGATACTCCTAAGTTATTTTTAATCTCTAATTAATAATTTTTAGCTGCAAATGTAATTAATAATTTTAGACCTTCCTATAACCTGTCAATAAACAAGATCCAACTAACACAACCTCACCTAATCTAGCGCTGTCATTCTTATATTTATCTTTTCATTTAATTTAGGAGTGACATTTTCTTGCCGTATCCCCACGTGCTTTAATTAATTACCGGACAGTTTTCAAGCACTAGGAAGATTACTAGTGAAAATTTTCATAAAATGAGCAGGGGTATTAAAATCAAAACTTGCATGCAATTTAACGGTAATAGTTATAATAAATTATAGTTTTTATCAAAATGTTTGTAATTCTGGCTAAGGTTATTTTTCTCCGCTTATAAGTTACGAGTATAACAAAAATATAAAATAACTCTTTTTTGAAAAAAAAAATGTTATATTGGTTTATTTAAGATACGGCCCTGTCACAAGTCCGTAACCTTTAAGACGCATTATTTTATAGACGTTTTGTAGGAATCGCCCCTATAGTTCAATTATCTTAAAATGCTTCCCAATAAACATTTATATATGCAAAGCGTGTGTTAAGCATATTCTTTTCACACGGAATTTAAATGCAAAGTGACCGGTCCATACATGTTCATATCATATACATTGCACTATCCGTTTATATATGCAATGTATGGTCTTTTCATGTTCCCATATCCGGTAGGCATATTCTATGCACATGTAATCTAAGTGAAAGATAATTAGGCCATACACTTTCATATTAAATACATTTTTTCTTCAAGCGTATTAAAATGTTTAAATTATGTCACCAAAAACAGAAGTAGAAGTGGGGCATTATTTTACTAGTAACAAAATGTTAGTACCGAACGCCACCGTAGTGGACATTATTTTACTAGTAACATAATGTTAGTTCCGAAAGCGCCGCCGTAGTGGGTATTGTTTTACTAGTAACATAATGTTAATACCGAAAGCCACCGGTGGCGCGCTATCCACTTGTCATATTGTGTCAACATGTAAGACTGTAGTTTGAATATTTGTACATTTATGATAAATAAATGAATTTTTGCATTTTAATACGCTTGAAGAAAAAATAGTATATATTACACGGAGTAGAACGCCTTTTTTTGTGTTTCGCCCAGTTTGCGGCTTCGGCTTCGCCTCAGCCGCAAATCCTGGGCTCAACACAAAAAAAGAGTGCGTTCTACTTCTAGTAATATCCCTGTCAAAAAAATCTCATCAATCCGTATTGAAAATTATCAAAAATTAATAAGTATCTATGAGAATCTATATGGTCAATAAGTTTCTATAAGAGTTAGGTAAAGTTGCTGTTGAAATTGTTATCAGTTTATATCCGCATTGACCAACAAAATGAGTCAAGCCATATCCATTTGTTAATCCAAACATTTACTTATACCACATCAATGAGAATTTATGAGCACAATATCTAATGTAATTCGTGCGGCTTTCCGTGATTAAAAGACAAGTGTCTCTTTAAGAAACGAGCTGCATTAGGTTAGAACAGTTTTGATTTGCAATTGAAGATTACAAATTATAATGTTTAAATAGGGATTTATGAGATCAGTTTCTATGAGTATTAATGTTTTTTTCAGTATTATATTAAATGTGTTTTCATTTGTTTGAATGGGTAAAAAGAAAGGTCAGTTTTCAACTGCAATTACAAATACAAGTTTAATCGCTTCGAATGGGGTTATATGCGATCAATTTCTAACAGTATTTATGCTGTTTTCCGAATATAGTTATGATGAGGTTTAATCAGTAACAAATTGTTAACTACTTGTTATGATATGGTCGGAAATTCCAAGTACACATTTAGTATTCCTTCAAGAGGATTGATGAGAGCAGTTTCTACGAGTATCTATTTGTTGTTCCTATAGTAAATTATATAAGTCTTTATCAGTACAGATTCGGATCTAATTTAAATATGAAAATTATATCAGAATAAAGCAACCAAATATTTTAAACAGTATCTATTTGTAAATCCAAACATTTACTTATACTATCTCAATGAGAATTTATGAGAACAGTATCTAATGTAAAACGTGTGGCTTTCCGTGGTTAAATGGCAAGAGTTTCTATAAGAAACGAGCTGCATTAGGTTAGAACAGTTTTGATTTGCAATTGAAGATTCAAAATTATAATGTTTGAATAGGGATTTATGAGATCAGTTTCTATGAGTATTAATGTTTTTTTTCAGTAATATATTAAATGTGTTTTCATTTGTTTGAATGGGTAAAAAGAAAGGTCAGTTTTCAACTGCAATTACAAATACAAGTTTAATAACTTCGAATGGGGTTATATGCGATCAACTTCTAAAAGTATTTATGCTGTTTTCCGGATATAATTGTGATGAGGTTTGATCCGTAACAAATTGTTCACTACATGTTACGATATGGTCGGAAATTCCAGGTACATATTTAGTATTCCTTCAAGAGGATTGATGAGAGCAGTTTCTACGAGTATTTATTTGTTGTTCCTACAGTAAATTATATAAGTCTTTATCAGTATGCATTCGGATCTAATTTAAATACAAAAATCATATCAGAATGAAACCCAAATATTTTAAACAGTGTCCACCTGTAAATCCAAACATTTAAAGATAATATTATAATGAGAATCCATCAAAACAGCATCTAATGTAATGTGTGCGGTTTTCCGTAGCTAAATTTTTAAATTATTTGCAATAAATAAGCTTTAACGGATTCGAACAGTTTTCATTTGCATTTCCAGATGAACAGTTTTAATTGTTAGGGATCTATGAGATCAGTGTAATGTTTTTTTTTTTCAATAAAATGTGTTTTTATTGGAAAAAAAACATTACACAAAGACACTGATCTCATAGATCCATATTTAACAATTAAAACTCTTCATCTGGAATTGCAAATTAAAACTGTTCAAATCCGTTAAAGCTATTTATTAAAAATACTTTTAAAATTTAGCCACGGAAAGCCGCACGCGTTACATTAGATACTGTTCTGACTGGTTCTCATTAAAATATATCTTTAAATGTTTGGATTTACAAGTGGATACTGTTTAAAATATTTTTGGTTGTGTCATTCTGATATAATTTTTGTATTTAAAGTAGATCCGAATGCATACTGATAAAGACAAATTTTCTATTGGAACAACAAATACATACTCATAGAAATTGCTATCATCAATCCTTTCGAAGGAATACTAAATATGTACCTGGAATTTCCGACCATATCGTAACATGTGGTGAACAATTTGTTACTGATCAAACCTCATCACAATTATATTCGGAAAACAGCATAAATACTGTTAGAAACTGATCGCATATAATCCCATTCGAAGTGGTTAAACTTGTATTTGTAATTGCAGTTGAAAACTGACCTTTCTTTGTACCCATTCAAACAAATGAAAACACATTTAATATATTACTGAAAAAAAACATTAATACTCATAGAAACTGATCTCATAAATCCCTATTCAAACATTATAATTTGTAATCTTCAATTGCAAATCAAAACTGTTCTAACCTAATACAGCTCGTTTCTTATAGAAACTCTTGCCATTTAACCACGGAAATCCGCACATTTTACATTAGATACTCTCCTCATAAATTCTCATTGAGATAGTATAAGTAAATGTCTGGATTTACAAATAGATACTGTTTAAAATATTTGGTTGCTTTATTCTCATATAATTTTCATATTTAAATTAGATCCGAATGCATACTGATAAAGACTTATATAATTTACTATTGGCACAACAAATACATACTCGTAGAAACTGCTATCATCAATCCTTTCGAAGTAATACTAAATATGTACCTGGAATTTCCGACCATATCGTAACATGTAGTGAACAATTTGTTACTGATCAAACCTCATCACAATTATATTCGGAAAACAGCATAAATACTGTTAGAAATTGATTGCATATAACCCCATTCGAAGTGATTAAATTTGTATTTGTAATTTCAGTTGAAAACTGATCTTTCTTTTTACCCATTCAAACATATGAAAACACATTTAATATATTACTGAAAAAAAAACATTAATACTCATAGAAACTGATCTCATAAATCCCTATTCAAACATTATAATTTGTAATCTTCAATTGCAAATCAAAACTGTTCTAACCTAATGCAGCTCGTTTCTTATAGAAACACTTGCCATTTAACCACGGAAAGCCGTACGTTTTACATTAGATACTGTTCTCATAAATTCTCATTGAGATAGTATAAGTAAATGTAAAGACTTATATAATTTACTAGAGGAACAACAAATAGATACTCGTAGAAACTGCTCTCATCAATCCTTTTGAAGGAATACTAAATGTGTACTTGGAATTTCCGACCATATCATAACAAGTAGTGAACAATTTGTTACTGATTAAACCTCATCACAATTATATTCGGAAAACAGCATAAATACTTTTAGAAATTAATCGCATATAACCCCATTCAAAGTGATTAAACTTGTATTTGTAATTGCAGTTGAAAACTGACCTTTCTTTTTACCCATTCAAACAAATGAAAACACATTTATTATATAACTGAAAAAAAACATTAATACTCATAGAAACTGATCTCATAAATCCCTATTCAAACATTATAATTAGTAATCTTCAATTGCAAGTCAAAACTGTCCTAACCTTATGCAGCTCGTTTCTTATAGAAACACACTTGCCATTTAACCACTGTTCTCATAAATTCTCATTGATGTGGTATAAGTAAATGTTTGCTGCTCCATTCTGGTAGAAACTGATAGAAATTTCAGCAGCAACTTTACTCCAGGTTCCAGTAGAGGGAGCTGTATACGTGTCGCTAATTCATATCTAATCTAATGTGACCTAAGGAACTGACGTGTGTTTGTTAAATTAAAAATAAAGCAGTCTCTTTCACTGCTAACTCATTCATTGCTTCTAGGCTAGAACAAGAACACCCGAGGAAATAAGGACTTTGCAGTATTTTGTGTTTACCACAGTATTAGTATTTCTATTTGAAATATGCAATTTAAACTGTACACTTGTCGGCATGCATATCCAAATTAATACTAATAAAAAAGCAAAATGGACAATACAATAAAAATACATCTGTAAAATATACAATTGAAACTGTACATTTGTTGACATGTATATCCACATTAATACTAATAAAAAGACAATGTTGAAATTTACAATAAAAACATGTTGATAAATGGTGTGTTACATACGATAGATACTGGAGAAAGGACGGACTGGAACTCTTATGATATTACTTATATAAAAGTTTAGAATCTCTTTAAAGTTGTATCTGTAATTCCATATGTTTACAGATATAAGGGCAAGGGTGCATTTGCAGACGCTAAACTGTAGATTTGTTGATGTATATTTCATATAAGTACTCATGAAAGGGCAACATGATAATTCCAAATAGCTCATTCGGAATTACTGTTTCATAACCGATTTAAAACCTAATAAAACAGATAAAATCCTCTCTGTATAATACTAATATAACTTATAGGAACGATAAAACCGCATCACTTTTTTTTTATAAGTTTCTATGTGGAATTTTTGGCAGGGATAATATACTATTATATATGAAATTTTTATTTTAGAAATAAAATACATAAAATAAATATGTGTAGGTACTAAATGTATGTATTATTCTTTATTGTCTCCCTCGTTGTCTCTCAATTTCCTTATTGGTTGTTTATTTGCTTGGCTTTTACGAGCCATTTTTTAATGACTTCAATAATTACGTTGTCCCCATGCATGATTAAATTGATAACTGAAATATTCCTAGCGGGTGTTTTTTTATATTTGGAAAGAACCTACTAATTTGCATATATATTATTTTTCGACTATATGTTATTCCCTTACCGCAGGAAAATTAATTTATGTATTATAATTCAGATTAATATATACTAAATCGAGTTGTTTTGAATAGGTACCTGCGTGCTAAAATGAATAAAAAAAATTAATTTCAATAAATTTAAATAAATAATCTTAAATATCGCGGATGTACTGTTCTTTTAATTATAAAAATGTTTTTATGAAATATGCCGATTGGCTTGTGCAGTGCGTATCCATTACATTACAAAAAAAGTACTTTACTTTAAGTATATACAATGCACATTACAAAATTCATCTACTACTTAGTTATATGCCATGTATATACTTTACAAGTTACATAACGTACCGTGCACATTGGAATATTCCTTACATATGTAAAGCATTAGTTCTGCACCTCCTATGTTTATTGGGTTTGTTATTAGCACAAAAATATATTTTATAGAGGGAAGCCATTTCATATGAAAAAAAAAAAAAAATTATAAATGTGAAATCAATTTTTATAATTCCAAAAATTATTAGAAACCTTCAGTAAACATGACGGGCACTTAAAATCAAATCAAAAATACATGGCATAATTCACAGTAAAATTTCCTTCGCATCAGCAGGCTGTATGGGTTAACATCATGGGTGCAGCCAGGGGAGGAGCCATGGGGCCCGCCCCCCCCCAAGCCGTCTTCCATGAGCCAAAAAATAAAGAAGCGGTACAAAGCAGTATCTAAATTATCCCTTGAAATAAATATTTTGTAATTAATGCCAATATTACCTAATAGAGGAATCTACATACACATCCGTTTTCAACCATTTTCTGAAAAATTTTCCTCATCCTCTAGGGAGGCCGGTTCTATCCCCCCCCCCAGATGAATTTTCTGGCTGCGCCACTGGTTAACATGTCTTTAAAATCACAGCCAGCGAAACGTGATCAATCCAGGTGGGTAAAACGTGATCAAACCAGGTGGGTAGTGCAGAGAAATTCTTAAAAAACATGTTAATAGTGTAGAATAATAAGTTTTCAGGTGAGTAATTCCCCATATACAGATTTTTCAGGTGGGTAGTACTACCCACCGTACCCACCTCTTCCGCCGGTCCTGTTTAAAATAATTGTTAAGTAAGTTCTTATCCACTATCCAGTAAAATCAAAGAAAGCTTGGTACATATAGAGATCAGCATTATTTTGTAAGTATATGAATGCGACTTTTTGAATACATTTAAGAAATCGTTTTATTTTATTGGTGTTTTATGGCAATAATAACAAACAGTGAAGTATGTGCTTTATAACGCAATTAAATGAAGCTTCAATAAAACTGTTTTATAGTGGCGATACCAAATTTTCTTGGAGTCTGCGGAAATGTTTATACAGTTATTTTGTAATGGTTGCAATAGTCTTTACAAAATATCAACAGTGACTGAATAATTTTAGAAGATGGTGCCAATTTTACATTTATAGCTGTCGTAATAACGTTTCTAAAGTGTTTCTGAGAGTAACGTTGTTTCATAAAATTTATGCCGGAAACATTTCTGCAGCTTTTATAAAATACCAAATTGCTAGTTTGGACACTATACACGTGATGTTCTTGATTGAAATCGTGTTCCAGTAGATGTCAGTACTACTTTTCTTCGAGTTTCTAGATTCTGACACCGCGCGCGCCATCTCTGAGACAATTGCCGAACTAATAACTAACTATGCATGGTTCTCTGTTATTCCCACATGGATATTAGAGGGAATTCATGCAGACGTCTCTGCCCAAACAGCACAAAGTACATCCAATTGATGTAAAAAGTACATACTTTTGGACTATATTTGGACATAATGTCGATGTCCGATTTTATTCCGATTTTGGTACAAATAGACGTCCAATGGACGTCCCGGTGTCACAACTCTGGACGAATATTATACGTATGTACGTACTTGTACATCCACTGGATGTCCAAAGTACGTACAGTCGCACTTAAAAAGGTACTTCACTAGACGAAGTATGTATATATGTTAGATCACTGTTTGCGTGATTGACTTTTTAAAAACTTTTTATTTAGTTACATGAGGAATCAACGTTGATTCCTGAATAAAAGATACAATTTATGTATGATACATTTAATATGAAGTGAGTATGATAACTGCTGGTACAAATGCTCGTTAGTCTTATTTATAAGTTTTCAAATGGTGTGTCAGCCAAAGTTGAACAAAGGAAATGCAAGCTAGCTAATCAGCATAATATTGTGAGAAGTTAAAATGAAATTTAATATCTAGATAAGCAATTCAAAGGAAGTTGTTATCTAATAGTGTAATATGATGCTATCTGTAATGTCGCTTTATATCTTGATGATATAGCGTATAATTTTATATAACAACTTCCCCCTTAATAAAAAAGTTGATGTTATGCAGCAACTTTTGAAAATTGTTAGAAACGTTAAATGAATATAATGCAAAATAAATTGAAACAATGTTGAATGAATACAAAGCAAAATAATAAAATACATAAAAGTTAAAATTGGTAGATGATAATAATAATAAGCGAGTAGTACATTACATAAATGTAATAAGAATAAAATACAATGGTCTAAATTAATAGACAAGGATAAAACTCCACATATGAAAGTCTATGTTAACTCGATGTCCTCTTCTTCTTGAGGTTTAATACCGGGTCGCTTTCTTGGAGGGATCAGTCTAGGAAATTTGGTAAAAACTCTGCTTCGCTCTGAAGGAGGTGAAGGAGGGTTGTCCGTTGAGGGTTGGATTCGCAATGCTCCACATCTTCTTCTTCTGCATTTACAGGTTATGTAAAGTAGAACTAATAGAATGATGAGAGTGATTATGAAATATGTGAACCAAGATATGTGTTTGGTCACAAAAGGTTCGTTTATGAGGTCATCCAGGTCTTTGGAATATTGGTCCAATTTGTTTTTAGCAATATCTAGGTCTTCTACGTCGAGATTGTTTAATTTGAGAGGTTTTAATTTTGGAATTTTGATTTTGTCGGGCATGTGATTACAGCATTCAAAAGGAATTTGGATAGGATGTGAATTGTCCTTAATTTCGGAAAAGTCTTTAGCACTGGCTTGTATTCGGGTGATGCCTGCGTAGGCGTAACATCCTGGTTGTAGTTTGATGATGGAATTTTTGTTGATTAGCTCTGTTGTGGATTCTCTCTTTGGACAGTTGATGGTAATGTGAAGTGGTTCGGAATTAATTATTAGCCATGAGTTGTCTTCAAGTTCTTGGACATTGTACCCTTGGCTGATGATGAAGGAAGTCTGGCAGTTTTCTGGGAGTCTAGCTAGTTGTTTGAGGATTCTGGCTTCGCATATGGCATTTTGATCGATGGGATAAGCGTATAGGTTTGAGCATAGTTTGGTTCCAAAATAAAGAGGTTTGCATTCTTTCAAATTTTGTATAGGTATGTACATTAAAGAATCATCGTCTCTCGCGATAAACTTTTGTGAGATAGATAAAATGTGATGTAGACCAGTTCTGTTATCAAGTATCGGGATAGGGTATAGGCGATAGGTGTTATAATTTTGGGGTTCAACAAGTGGTATTGTTAAAACAAATACTAAGTTAGAATCCATTTGAAACGCTTGTAATTCAATAATATCCAAATACTTAGCAACTGCCGATAATTTAATGGGGAGAGGCAAATTGTTCCTTCGTAAGCTCTGTGAAACTTCTTGTAGTGCTGTCACTAAGTGATTAGGGGTTATGATTGACGTGTGAATGATTCCTAGTCTGGCAAATGTTATTGAATTTAGAATGTCGTTTAAATTATCTTCGATATACAAATAGCTCGCCATTAGTTGTTCGGAAATGTATAAGAATTTTAGTTTTATATGAGCGGCCTCAATAGCTTGAGTCATGGTTTGAATTGTGCGTTCGATTTCTTCGAGATCTTTGTTAAACGTTTCCTCGTCAATTTGTAATTTTTGTATAGTCGAGTTGAAGTTTTTAATAACAGAAGTCGTAACTGAAATTTGATTTTTGATTAAGTTTTCCAATTGATGTTCGTCGTTATTTAGTTTATTTATACAATTAGTATAGTACTGGCCATCTTCAGCATCTAGGTTTCCAGTTATGGATTTCAATATTGTACCGATACCGTTAAGTATTCCTCGTTTATATCTTTTTGTATCTGAAAAGATTTCGTCAAATTTCATTTTTATAGAGTTGGATATTTGTGTTAAAAGGTTAAAGTCTGTTTTAATTTCACTCGTAAAAATAATTGACTTATGATCACCATTGTGGAGAGTGTACAAGATTCTGTCTAAGATATTTTGGCAAATGTTATTGAATTTAGAATGTCGTTTAAATTATCTTCGATATACAAATAGCTCGCCATTAGTTGTTCGGAAATGTATAAGAATTTTAGTTTTATATGAGCGGCCTCAATAGCTTGAGTCATGGTTTGAATTGTGCGTTCGATTTCTTCGAGATCTTTGTTAAACGTTTCCTCGTCAATTTGTAATTTTTGTATAGTCGAGTTGAAGTTTTTAATAACAGAAGTCGTAACTGAAATTTGATTTTGGATTAAGTTTTCCAATTGATGTTCGTCGTTATTTAGTTTATTTATACAATTAGTATAGTACTGACCATCTTCAGCATCTAGGTTTCCAGTTATGGATTTGAATATTGTACCGATACCGTTAAGTATTCCTCGTTTATATCTTTTTGTATCTGAAAAGATTTCGTCAAATTTCATTTTTATAGAGTTGGATATTTGTGTTAAAAGGTTAAAGTCTGTTTTAATTTCACTCGTAAAAATAATTGACTTATGATCACCATTATGGAGAGTGTACAAGATTCTGTCTAAGATATTTTGATTTTTGTCAAAAGCTACTTTGAGAGATGAAATGTTTTTATGCACTAGTAGAGTCCATTTGTCATTTGTCACCACGATGTCCGTGTCTTGGTGGTAGTATACACCAACGGTGTTATTGATTGGGGTAATTTTGTATTGACAGAGTGCTGATCCGAACAGCAGGAGAAACCTGAAAATAAATTTAATTTTCAGTATATGGTTTCATTCTATCAAAATTTACTTTGGTTTCTTGTTTCGTTTCGAGGTTTAATAAGGTAGCAGAATTTTGAAAAATTTCTTTTATTTTAAAAGGACCGTTAAATTTGTTTTGCAATTTGTTTTTGATTTGTGATTCTTTTACGTAAACTAAGTCGCCTATTTTGTACTCAGATCGTTTTTGGGGAACATTTCTATCAAAGCGAACTTTCGCTTTCTCCTTTTGAGCTTGCGTTCGACTACGGGCTATCTTATAGTAGTGGGATATTCTGTTGTTTAAATCCCTAACGTATTTGGTTATTAACTCTTTTTGGTTATACAAAGTTTCAGGTGGTCTGTTGCACGTATGTCCAAATACAAGTTCGTATGGGGTGAAACCGTGTGTTTTATTTACTGAATTGTTATAGCATATTACTGCATATGGTAAGATTGTGAAAAGATGTTCGTTCGGATTTTCAGTTTTATGAATTCTTATCATTTCAGCTAGAGTAGCATGAAATCTTTCTATGGATCCGTTCGATTGGGGATGTCCTACGCTTGAATAAGTTAATTTTATGTCGTAGAGGGTGCAGAGATCTTTGAGCAAACGGTTGTCAAATTCGCCACCGTAATCGCAATGGATTCTTAGCGGGGTACCGTAATGTTGAAAGTATAACAACAAGGTATTTACGACGGATTTTGCGGATTTGTCCGGGACTGCATAGGCTTGTGTAAATTTAGTTAACTCGTCGCGAATAGTTAAAGCGTAATTTCGAGTTAGGAATTCAAATAAATCGATATTAATTCTTTCGAATGGTGTTCTTGGGGTTTCTGTGACTACTAGAGGGTTGTAAAGGTTTTTCCGGCATACTTTAGTCTTTTGGCAAGTTTCGCAATTTTTTATAAAATTTTCAACGTCTTTAGTTAGACCTTGCCATGTGTATTTTTCTCTAATTCTTCGGATCGTTTCATTTATTCCACGGTGTAGATTATTTTTACCAAAATGATTTCATCTTCGTCGGCAGTTCTGACGATATCTTGACAAATTACTACTTTTAAGTCTTTTTCCGCAAAAATGAATGATAGGATTTCAAGTATGGGGAGGTCTAAATTATTTTCGACAAAGTATGTCTTAGAGAGATCTAGGACATCTTGATTTTTAAATAATACCAAAAATAGATGTTCAATTACAGATTCGATATCAAAAGGTAGAGGGATGATAAAATATCTCCTATGTCTGACTGTTTTGCTCGATACAATATTGATTTTATCGTTATGAAATTCGGGGTTTTCTTCAAATATGTCCTCGATAATTTTGTGATGTAGGTCTTGTAAGTTATTCTGTTGGAAGAAGGTTATAATATCTTTATGTTCTCGGTATAAGAGTTGTTTGTTTGAGGCTTTGATTTTTGAATAGTCTATTAAAGATGTCGTTTTATATAGGTTGGTGAAAGTTTCAAATTCTCGAGAAATTTGTTCGACAGTGATTTCATCGTTATTGTCAGGGTTTTCGTCATCGTCTGACTCTTCGTCATTCGCGGCTAGAACCTTTGAATAGAATTTGGAACATTCGGAAAAATGATTAATTTTGATTCTGGAAAGTGCGTCCGCGTTCTTATTGATTTTGCCGGGTTTATAAATTATTTCGTAATCGTACTCTTCTAATTTGAGCCGCCAACGGGCAAGTCTACTTCCTGGATCTTTTATAGAGAATAGCCAGGTGAGTGGTCTGTGGTCGGTTACAAGCTTGAACTTTCTACCGTACAGATATGGTCTAAAGTGCTTTACACTCCATACTATCGATAAAAGCTCGCGTTCAATCGTTGAATATTTAGTTTCTGCACTGCACAAGGTTCTAGCATAGGCAATGGGTAAATCTTTGCCAATAGGCCCCTGGCTCAGCACCGAGCCGACGGCAAATGCGCTCGCATCAGTGGTTAGAACGAAAGGTTCATCAAAGTTGGGGTAGATTAATATCGGAGTTGTCGTTAATGTTTGTTTCAAATTTTGAAAAGAATTTATACAATCATTGTTGAAGAGAAATGGTACGTCTTTTTGTAGTAGTTTTGTTAAGGGCTTGGTTATCTTGGAGAAATTAGGAATAAAGCGCCTATAATATCCGGCTAAGCCTAGAAATTTCTTTTGGATTTTTCGGTTGGGGAAAATTTAAAATAGCGTCAACCTTCGAAGGGTTTGGTTTTACGCCGTCCTTTGTAATTAGGTGTCCTAAATAAGCGACTTCCTTGCGGAGAAACTCGCATTTGTCTGGTTGAATTTTGAGGTTGGCTTTTTGAAGACGTTTAAAGACTTCAGTTAGACGGGAAATGTGTTCGTGAATTGTAGGAGAGTAAATAATGATATCGTCCATGTAGACGAGACATCGTTCATTTTGAATACCTAACAGGATGTTATCCATAACTCTTTGAAAAGTTGATGGACCGTTTTTGAGTCCAAATGGCATTCGCACGAATTCATAATGACCGTTCTCAACTGTGAAAGCAGTCTTTTGAATATCTGCGGGATTAATTTCGATTTGGTGAAAACCAGAAGCCAAGTCTAAGGTTGTGAAATATTGGCATTTGCCAAGTTAGTCTAAAAGATCGGAAATGTTGGGCAGAGGACATTTGTCACCGATTGTAACCTCGTTGAGTTTGCGGTAGTCGACTACAACGCGCCATTTCTGTTTACCAGAAGCGTCCAGTTTTTTGGGAACTACCCAGACAGGAGAGGACCAAGGTGAGATTGAGGGTTGAATAATACCTTGACTTAACATTTTCGATACTTGGGACTTAACTTCTTCTTTGTGGACCTGAGGATAGCGATACGATTTCGTAAATATCGGTCGGGAATTGTCGGTGTCAATAGGGTGTTTGATTTCGTTGGTAAAGGTTAAATTGTCTCCTTCTAAATAGAATATATCTTGAAAGTCTAAACAAAGCTGCGTTACTATTTCGGCCTCTTCTTCGTTTAGATGATCCAAGCGCAATTCGTTCCTGATTTCAAAGGATCTGTCTGTCTGTAAGTGTTGGTCAGGATTTTCAGTATTTAAATTAAAAATTGATTTGAATTTTTGTACTGGTTCCAGGTTAAGATTTGAAAAGTTTATGGTTTTTGGAATAGCGTTTGCGTTTATTATTGAAGTTAAAAATTCTCCATTGTGATAGATTTTGACAATGGCATTTGGTAAGCGTACTTTCTCGTTTTCCTGGGCTAACAGTATAGCCTCGGTATTTCGCAGGTTACATTTTAGTTTACAAATTTTTTCCATGCGAGGTTCGATAGAAATTAAATTTTTGATGTTGCCTAAATTTAGATTTTGGTTTTTGATGTTAGAGTTACTAGTTGGTTGTACAGGTAAATTTACTGCAGTTTCTTCCGTAACTTTAAATAGTGGTACGGTTTTGAAATTTGTGACTAGTTGTTTATTTTTAAAGTCTACTTTGCATTCGTAATGTTCTAGGAAGTCTGCGCCTAATAATCCATCGAAATCTATATCTAGATTATAGATATAAACTTTGTGTGACTCATTTGAAAAGGGGATGAGAACAGATTCGTTGATATAAATTTTTTGATCAGTGATACCCTGTATGATTACATTTTCAGGAGATCTACACGTCTGTAATTTTCAGCTGTTTTAGGTTTAAAAATTGATATACCTGCGCCTGTGTCAATTAGAATTTTAAATTTACCAGTTGCATCCTTCATATAATAGAGATTTTTTGAATTTACAGTTAATAGGGTATGGGACAGCGTATTTACATGAACGTCTGTTCTGGGAAATTCAGCATTGGGTCGAAACTGTCGTTGAGGTTCATAGTTTGTACTTGAGTTTCTAGTTCCGTAATTGATTCGAATTGGTCGGTTTGTTGTGTCGGAGTATCCGTGGGGTACTCCGGATCTAATCGAAAATCCTGAGGATTAGCAGTATAATCCTCGTACTGTTCGTATTGAGAATTAGCTGTATAATTCTCTTGGAAATTTTGGTTAGTTTCAAAGTTATAATTTTCGTAAGTATCTTCTGCAGTTTGGTAATCAGAAGAATAGTCACTGTATTGATTAACATCGCATTGGTTTTCATAAGGTTCGTAATTTAAATGGTGCGTTTTTTGTTGATTAAAACGGTTGAAATTTGGGTTTGGTTGAATAGCAGAGGGTCTTTGTTGGTTGAAATTCGGGTTCGGCCTTATGGCTGAGGGCCTGTTTTGTTGTGGTTGATTAGATTGATTATTTTGAGGAAATGTCCTCTGATTAAAAAGATTGGTTTGAGAAAAATTGTGAAAATTTGGGTTTCCTTGATAATTTGGTCTTTGAAAATTTTGTGACGTTGTTGGCCTTATTTGCGATTGTTGCCTTGTGCGGCATTTGCTTATTACATGTCCATTTCTTTTACAAAATGAACAAAATTTTTGTTGGAAATTGGGTCGTTTTTGTTGAGGAGGCATTTTATTTTTTACTTGATTATTTTTTGGGAATTTCTGTGATTCGAAGTAGGAAAGTTGTAGCTCTCTACGGATTCTGCTAACGGCTTTTAGTATACTAGGAGGATTGCTAGCACGAATGATGCGGCCTAAGTTTGGTTCTAAGCCCGTTAGTAAATTATTAAGTGTCATCGTTTCGATGAGATCTGATTGTGCAGCTCTTTGCGTTGTCGTGAGAGTTTGCTTTTGCACTGCAGCGTGCAACAAATGTTAGGGCGGATTCACCTGGCAATTGGTGAATGCGCTGCAGGTCCTGAATTAGGGCCGTTAAATCTCGAGAATCTCCAAAATGAGTTTCTAAAAGTGCTTTTATTTCTGGCCAAGTGCCAGGATTACGCGAATTTATTAATTCGGCAGCTTTGCCTTTTAATTTATTTTTTATGTGGACGGTCAAAAGAATTTTTTGATCTCCAATTGCCATGCTTTGGGCGCAATGACAGGAATTTAAGAATGTTTGTAAATTTATGGCATTGTCATCAAATTCTGGTATTAGTGAAAAAATTTCAGAGAGCTTGTAAGGCTCAATTTGCTCTGGTTGTTGTTGTTGTTGTAGTAGTAGTTGTTGTTGTTGTTGTAGTTGTTGTTGTTGTTGTTGTTGTTGTTGTTCGGCTGATGCCGGTGCTGTTGGTTGAGCTGTCTCTGGTTGAGCTCTATCTGGCATTTTGCTTTTTATTTAGAGATTATTTGGATTGCAAAAAGAAATTGGTTGCGTATCAGCAGTATGATACGAACTTAAATTAAATTAGCTTGTTACGTTGCGTGCGTAAATGGATTGTATATTAGCTGTATAATACACAATGTTTCGTATTAGCAGTATAATACGAAAATAAATAAACTTAAAATTAAATAAACTTGTTTCGTTGCGTTTGTAAAGGAATGGATTTCACTTTGACAATAGAACTGTTCACTTAAATAGGTTATGAATAAAGTAAGCGAGATGATTCTTAAAATGACTTACGTGAATATTTTCTTCATCTGGTTAGTAGGTTCTTCTAATTAAAGGATTGGGATCCACCACCACGGCTAAGAAGTTCTCCTTGTTCTAATGGTTCTTTTCCAATGGTTATGCACCTTTTGCAGATGGACTCCTTGTTCCGCTGGATACGTTTACCACTAGTTAGGCTCCCGAACACGCGATGTTAGATCCGTACGACTGCGCCATTTGTTAGATCACTGTTTGCGTGATTGACTTTTTAAAAACTTTTTATTTAGTTACATGAGGAATCAACGTTGATTCCTGAATAAAAGATACAATTTATGTATGATACATTTAATATGAAGTGAGTATGATAACTGCTGGTACAAATGCTCGTTAGTCTTATTTATAAGTTTTCAAATGGTGTGTCAGCCAAAGTTGAACAAAGGAAATGCAAGCTAGCTAATCAGCATAATATTGTGAGAAGTTAAAATGAAATTTAATATCTAGATAAGCAATTCAAAGGAAGCTGTTATCTAATACTGTAATATGATGCTATCTGTAATGTCGCTTTATATCTTGATGATATAGCGTATAATTTTATATAACATATATGGATCCTAATTACGTCCAGTAGGTATTGAAATATAGGTCCTGGCTATGTCCCACGCACGTACTTTATTTATACTTACTGGACGTAGCACAAGTAAAAACTACATACTTTTGCACTATATTTGGACATAATGTACGTACAGTCGATGTCCAATTTTGTTCCGATTTTGGTACAATAGACGCCCTGGTGTCACAACTTTGGACGAATATTGGACGTATGTATGTACTTGTACATCCACTGGATGTCCAAAGTACGTACAGTCGCACTTAAAACGGTAGTTCACTGGACGAAGTATGCATGGATCCTAATTACGTCCAGTAGGTATTGAAATATAGGTCCTGGCTATGTCCCGCGCACATACTTTATTTACGCTTACTGGACGTAGCACAAGTACATCCAATGGACGTAAAAAGTACATACTTTTGGACTGTTTTTGGACATACTGTACGTACAGTCGATGTCCAATTTTGTTCCGATTTTGGTACAATAGACGTCCAATGGACGTCCCGGTGTCACAACTTTACAGGAATATTGGACGTAAGTACGTACTTGTACATTCACTGGATGTCTAAAGTACGTACAGTCGCACTTAAAACGGTTGTTCACTGGACGAAGTATGTATATGGAACCTAAGAGACACGATAATTGCTTACAACTATCGATTTCTAACTGTTGGTTATCGTCAGAATCATCAGTTCAGCGCATATTGCATGTAAGATTATGTCTCCAAGGTATCACATCGGAGAATTTATATGTTAGATTGCCAATACCAATTATTAGGTGAATTCTCATAGACCAGTAGTAGAACCAAGTCGGCGACTATAGTAGTATAGTACATTGATGTACATCCCTTAGATGGCAGAAAATGTACGTACAATGAAAGTCCATTTGTAAAGGTCAAATGTCAAACTTTTATGGGGGTACAGAAGAAATACCAAGATTTACTAAGCTGTAGGAGGAAAAATGGATGTACAGTAGACGTACATTGATGTGCTTCCCTTATATGGAGGAAAATGTACGTACAATGGGAGTCCATTTCCAATGGCAAAATGTAGAACTTTTATGGACGTCCATTGGACGTACCAAAATGTGCAAAATTATAGAAGGGAAAAAAATGGACGTACACTGAAAGTACGTTGATGTACATCCCTTAGATGGCAGAAAATGTACGTACAATGAAAGTACATTTGCAATGGTCAAATGTCAAACTTTTATGAAGGTACAGAGGACGTACCAATATTTACTAAACTGTAGAAGGATGAAAAATGGATGTACAGTAGACGTAAATTGATGTGCATCCCTTATATGGAGGAAAATGTACGTACAATGGGAATCTATTTCTAATAATGGTTTAAATTATAGAACTTCTGTGTTCGTCCACTGGACGTACCAAAATGTGCTAAAGAAGGATACAAAATGGACGTACACTGGGAGTACGTTGATGGCAGAAAATTTACGTACAACGACAGTCCATTTATAATGGTCAAATGTCGAACTTTTATGGACGTAAGAGGACGTACCAAAAATTTGCTAAGCTGTAGAAGGATGAAAAATGGATGTACAGTAGACATATATTGATGTGCATCCCTTATATGGAGGAAAATGCACGTACAATGGGAGAGAATTTCTAATGGTAAAATGTAGAACTTTTGTGGATGTCCACTGGACGTACCAAAATGTGCTAAACTATAGAAGGATGAAAACTGGACGTACACTGAAAGTACGTTGATGTACATCCCACTTATATGGCGGAAAATGTACGTACAGTGAAAGTTCATTTGTAATGGTCAAATGTCGTGCTTTTGTGGACGTACAGTGGACGTACCAAAATGTACTATGCCGTAGAAGGACGAAAAATGGATGAACAGTGGACGTACATTGATGTACATCTTTTATAGATAGGATTTATGATGTCCACTGTATATCCAAAATAGGTTCATGGACGTAAGGATGTATTTTGAATATTAAACGGACGTCCAATGGATGAAGTGTGCTATGTGGGTGGGGGTAGAAATATGTAACAATGTTTTATTTTTACCTAACTGTAAACCCAAGTTATGAGGAAAAAATGGGCTAGTGCACATATTCAAAAAATGCGCACCAAAAATGTGCATACCTATTTGACAAAAAAGTTTTTTTTAAATCTAAGTATGACATTGTCGAACTAGAATTTACAATGGTCTAGTACCAAAATTTAGATGCCCGTGGATATTTATTTGCAGTCCGTAGGATATCCTGGGATACCTCAGTAGGTAGTTTGTATATCCTAGAATGTCCTCTTATGCTATGGATTTATTAGTACCTAATAGAGACATATTAGTCATGCCTATTCATAAAACTTAATACATCCCGAAATATTCCGGTACGTCGTGTTCCCAAGCAGCATTCAAAGTGATGGGAACTATGATCTGAGGCATCGGAACTTTAATATAGTAGGACTGACATAACTATTACTAAACTTGCGACCTTAGTGTAAAACTCACTTTGTGGTATGCCTTAGTAACAGTGTAGATTCTACTGAATTCAGGCGGATACTACTCTGCATTACTTTGAAGTATCCTCAACTGTTAAGTGAAAATTGATAGTAATGTTGACCGTACATCATTACCAAAGGACCACTTCAAAGTAGTGATAACTGCAAGTGTTCAATTTGAAGTCCCTGGTACGTTGTTGGGAAATTTTTTGGAACTTCAAAGTTGTGTAACTTAATAACTTGAGTGAAAATGAGGTTCTTTCTACGAACAAAGGGGCTTTAAAGTGATTTTTACTACAAAGTGACTCCATTTAGAATCGCCATTTTTTTGTGATTGAATGAAGATGGCCATATAGTTAAAAATATAATTCAATAAAATTCTTTTTTTTATTATAGTCATTTGCAAACTTGTTTTATCAAATGGATTATTATTACTTCATAGTATATAAAATTAAAAAAACGTTTTCTATAACACATTTTGCAATTTTACACATAATTTTTGCAAAAAAAGAAAAAGACAATTTTCCAGTCTTCTTTTTCAAAGTATCATGTTCATATTTTCCAGAAAACAAGTGGTGGTTTTAATACCCACACCCAGGTAAACGCAAAACATTTATAATATATAATTATGTTGTACATGTAATAATCACCTTAACTTGGCCCTTGAACATGTGCTCAAACTCAATAAGTCATTGCTATTCGAATAAGAGAGAGAGCCAAATATATATAGATTGCAGTTTCATTCCTGCCAGCTGATCTGTTCCAGAAGTTAGTTATTTCTACTACTTAGTTACATTCCGTTTACGCAATAATTTAGTCATCAACACGGTAGAGGTACCTTAACAGTAACTTGCTACGTAATTGCTGTTCCCCATTTTGGTAAATGCTTGGTAGAAGTAACAGTAACAGTCCTTAGTCCTTAGTTGCGGAAACCTTCAAAGCTCCACTAATGGCAACTACCACGTAGAAACTACTAAAATTGCTGCTTGAGTTGGGTAGCTGGTTAATTGAACTTTATTACCTATTTTTTTTAATCTTTAGCGAGGCACTGTGTTCGTGCATGTAATATTATGTCATTCGAGATTTTTTAGAGAATTGTCACGGGCTTTAAGAGGGGATCGTTAACAATAGTCAATAATACGAAAAACTGTGTCCCACTTGACATAATAATTAGGGTGGGTATTTTTTGCTGGAAAACCCTGTATACTTACACCATTTGTCATTATTAAAATCTAAATAAAAACTCTGTAATAGTAAGAAAGTAATATATTATATTTGTTAAATAAAGATTAATAGTTGTATAATAAAAATTATAATAAAAAATATAACAAAGAAGGTAAAAAAGATATATAAAATGTCACTTTTTTGACTAAAATAGACACACAGCCTGTTTCGATTAATTTAGATACACTTTAAAGTATTTACATTTAATACAAAAACTAAAAATAGACTTTTAAAGCATTAAAAAAAACGGTTATTAAAATTAGTAAAAAACAATAAATACATGAGAAAATCCAAAAATAAAGGTAATTTTGGATTTTCTTGTATAGACATAGAATATATTTGTGTATAAATTTTGTACTGTTTCTTGGTTTTTGTAAAGCTGTATGTAAAAGTTGTGAAAATGTAGAGAGCATTTTGAAAAATTAAACCATATGATTAAGATAGAAATACAGTTTATAAAAAAATATATCTGTGAACGCTTACAAGTGATAATTACGTATGTATATGACACTTATATTCAGGGTTAAATTTAGATTTAAAATTACATCCTAATGTATAAATGCACCCTGTAGATTTATTTAAGGTACCATATACTGTTACACTTAATTGTTAGAATTACATAATAATTAGTTTCCAATTTTTCGATTTTGAGCCCGAAAAATAATTAATATACAAATATCAGGAAATTATTTTAATTTAGTAAAATACTGAGACTAGATTTTATTAGGTTTTCAAAGGCAATCCTCAAATTACTTATTTTCTAAAAATAATCACAACTGCTTTCGTGTACATTTAATATGCATTATTTGAAATAAGTAACTTCAAAGTCAGCTTTATAAAACCCATTCTATATTAACACTTAACCTAATTATTTATCTTCTAAGATATCAGCGATTTTATGGGGATTTTTATGATGATTTTCATAATCTATTATGAGACCCTCGCTATTAGGTTTCAAGGCGTCTGAATCGATGTGTAATTTTGCTTCAACTGGAGTTGCCACCATACTTCCATGAGGACCTTTTATCAAATGTACTACGTTCATACCTGTAAAATACATAAAAGTGATTTTTATTTATCTCTTACCTATTTTTTTTATTGTATTTTTTATTAAAATACTTCCTTTACATTTATTATCAATTATAATTAAATATATTTTGCTTCATTCGCATTTGATCAAAATATCCCTAGCTTCCTATCTTCGTCAAAACAAATAAGTTCATTTTATGTTTCCCTGTCAAGTGTGTTATTTCTCTAGATTCTCCATTACAATGTATCTTAACAGAAGACCTAATAGTAATATTTCTGAGGAACAATATATGTTATGTGCACATAAAGAGCCCAACTCTTTATGTTGAAGAGGAAACGCTAAGTAGTAACAATTTAAAAGCCGATTAGAGTTCTAATAGTTCAGGCAAATGAGGAAACGTGCTCAAAATGTGTACTAAAGTTTCTATACATCGATAGAAAGCTCTTTTCATTCTTTACACATCTTCAAGTTCCCACTTAATCTCGCATACGCGCAACTCGCCATCTTGAATAAATGACGGAAATCGTTCATCTACAGATGATGGCGACTATATCTCAAGACTCACAACCATTTTAATTGATTCTTTTCTAATGGAAGGTTCATAAAATGCTGAAAAAAAGACTTATGACTCTTCTGTGGAACCATTCGCAGGGTAAAATTGAATTGTAAATTGTAAAGGTGTTAAGTTCACATTTTACAGTGATCACTGCACTGTGTTTTTTAGCAGACCACATAATTTCCCATCACAAACTTACGCAAAACTTATGCAAAGATCACTTGAACAAAAACTAGAGGAATTAATGTGGTTATGATTTCATCAAAGACACCACGTCACTGGTGTGGATATGCTTTTAATAACTGGAAAGTTGCGGGAGATATATCGTAGTACTTGAGAAAAGATGATCAGATATATGGACCTAGTGTTGAACGAATAATCACCGATTGTATTTTTACACATATAGAGCTTTTCTTAACAAATTTTCTGCAACTGATTGTGAAATATTGAAGTTGTGCAAATGTCGTTTTCTATATTTTTGCTGTGGGAACCGTAAATTTAACGGATACGTCAAAAGGGAGGTGTTTTTCAGCACTAAAATGTTCAAGTGGTTCGTGAGACATAAGCCATTATCTAAATATCCAATTTCCGTCGCCATTCTGTCAAGATGGGATTCAGTGAGAACTTCAATATATAGAAACTTTAATTAGCACAAAATTCAAGCACTCATCTAAAAGCCCTATCGATCAGTAAAACCATTTTATTAACAATTTAATTATATATAGGATTTCCTTTTAAATACTTAGGAATTATACTTGATACTAACTGCTGTGGAAAAATCAAATTGAAAATGTTGTGAATAGATGTGAAAAAGGAATCAACATCTTGAAACAGGTTTGTAGTCTTTCCTGGGGAGCAAATCAGGATATAGCCCTACTTTTTTACAGATCCTTTATAAGATCTATAATCGACTATGGTAGTATATCATATGGATCGTCCTGTAACTCACATTTCAAAAAAGTCGATAGAATTCAGTTTAAAGCTATTAAAACAAGTCTGGGAGTCATGAGTTCATCCTCTAACCAAGCAGTGGAAGCATTGAAGCAGCCCCTAATGTACCAGAGAGAGAATATTTAGCGTCAAAATATATCTTAAAAAATAAATGCAATGAGCTTATTATGGTAAAAATTCATAATATTTTTGTTAAAAGTCTTATCGACCCCTACTACTGGGCGAAAAAAAAACTCCCCACCACTATACAATGCATATGGGCTTTGTCACGATCTCGATATTCTGGCTGTAAACTCCACCAAAGAAAAAAGTATTTTTGAAATGAAATATAATACCTTCTTCTTTAAGCCAAATATTCATATACCAACCTACCCTAAAGATGATGATATATCTGTTTATAAAACTTTCTGTGAGATTCTGTCAAACTTTCCAACTAACTCTATCAAAATTTATACTGACGGCTCGAAAACTACAGATATGTTAAGTGGAGCTTTCTATGTTCCTTCCATTCAATTCGAATATTCCTTCATTCTAAATCCCGCACTCAATATTTCTTCAGCAGAGACAGCAGCTATCTCGTGCTGTAGAATGGGCAATATTTAAACAATATAATCAATTCGTCATTTGTTCCGATTCTCAATCAGTTTTAAAAAAATTAAATAAATTTCCTGGAGTTAACTGCATTTACCCCAACCATTTTATTATAAATATCATGGAAAAATTGGCTATGGCATCGACTCAAAATATCAAATTTCATTTTTTGTGGGTGAAAGCCCATTCAAATATAGCAGGAAATAACAAAGCTGATAATATAGCAAGGCACACCAACGTTACTATGGCTGAAAAGGACACTTCTACAGTCTTCACTGATTTTATCCTGTCGTCAAAAAAAAAAACTTAAAAAAATGGAACCTTCAAGGGCAGGAATATGAAAAACTATCCAATAAGTATTAATTTAAAATCCATCCAAGTATACCGCCTTCACAATGGTTTAAAAATTGTCACCTTAGTAGAAAAACTATCTCTACTATTAGCAGAATTAAACTATACATGGCAGATTCCCCGCCCACTTGCATAAAATCGGAATACGAGAAGATCCATTTCTGAACGAAAATGGGTTTCCGTCACCTATATGGCTACATATCTCTTAAGCCTCTCTAAACTTAACTGTATTAAACATTTTTCCACCTTTTTTATTAATTGCAATATAGACATCTAGTTAACTTCCTGTTTTTCTCCTACTGTTTGTTAATCCCCCTGAACCGTTGTATATTTATAAAAAAAAAAACGCCCTGAAAGACCCCTGGGCGAGAAGCGTGTCCTCCTCGTCTAATTCGCTATTACCAATCCTGAGTAAGTGAGTATAAACGACGTTTCAGTTGTGTGTAGGTGTGGTCATAATTTTTTATATATTTTATAATAATCTGTCATAATAATAACTTTATCTATTATTTGCAGAGGCGTAACTATGGCAGGGCAAATCGGGGCAGTGCCCCGGGGCCCCGGGGACCAAGGGCCCCAGCCGGCGCCTGGTTTTTAAAATAATGTTACGGATAATGTCTATATAACCTAAAATATTAAGGTCCATCAAATTGTCATTTTAGTGATTTCAGTTTCCTTAAGAAAAATTAGTAATTGCGGTGCGGTTTTTTGTTACCGTTTCGGTTCATTTTCGGTCCCTATTCTACATGATGGAAATATCTCAGGAAGTCGAAACTCTGCAGTAAAACCTGCCAATTTGAGATATTAAGTTTGCAAAATGCATCAACTATACTTTCAACATCATTTTGAAACTCCGTGGAAATTAATAAATTACACTTCTAACCTTTTTTTGGTTTTTTTCTCACAGAATAATTAAGAATCCATATTAATTCTACAAAACTTAAAATGCATTTTTGTAATCAGAAAAATAACTCTTTCAAAAAATATCACCTATAACCTACCTCTTTTGCTGTTAAAATATAATGATCTTTGCCTAATATTTCTTGACATAACATTTCAAATAAAAATTTCAAAATTATGTGAGATAATACGTACACAGACCTAATTTACATGCTCCAAGTTTCGCCTTTTTGTGCTATATATTTTTCTTACTATGATCCGTCTACAAATTTTCTGCACACACAATATATTAACAAAATATATTAATTTTCATGTGCTAATTTTCATATTTACCAAATTTTACCTCTAAACTAATATCATCATGTTTACAAAGACTGACAAACTTTCTTCTTCATGTGATTTAATTTTTAATACATGCTTTTTGTCTGATAGGACTTAAAGGTCATCAAGGAACCTGTAATTTGTGCGCATTGCCATGGCTCTCTAGAAAACTGTTTTCGTTTTGTGACCAACTGTTTTATTGTAGAGGGAAAAATTAAGAAATATTGCAAAACTCTAGATATAGACAGTAAAGATCAAATAGAGCTAAGTAGTTTATTACAGTTTACAATAAGAGATATAACAAAAAGGGGAAGCAGATGGTAACTTGGTTGGTGTAATCGAGGAAGAAAAACAATTCTGTGAGGAAACAGAGAATGCTGATCAGAAAAAAAATAATAACAAAGGTGGTATGTTCAAATTAGACCAAATATTCTGTGAAGAGGGAAATCTTGGTGAAGTGGAGGATCAAAAATTTTTAGTTAATGAGGAAATTGCAATAAAAACAGACGAACAAGATTTTAACAGGTAATGTTAAATTAAGTTCCGTTTTAAATGTGGAAAATTTGTTTGCCCCTCAAAGTTTCTTTTTCCTATTATTTATTTTATTTATCCATGCTACAGGTTAAATAACCCATTTTCGGAATTGAATGTGTACAAAATAATAAACATTATTTGTGGTATATCAATGATTTTTTACTCTTTATTGGCTATTTTACTACTTCTATAAAAACATCTCAAAAGGAGACTACAAAGATTGGCATGTAAAGAGGGTGAAAGTGCACGAATAACAACAACAAAGTGAATGTCTTATGGAGGCAAGAGGAAGCATAATCTAGTCGGTAACTGACTGCAGCAAATTCACAGGTTAAGCAACCTCGAACCGGATCAGTACCCGTCGATTCTTTGAAGGGAATGGGTTACCGCCCTACATTGAGAATGCTTCTAACGTTTCCCCGCAGATTGCTTTATATCTCTTGAAAGTTCACTTGATGATCCATCTAAAACCCTCAGTGGTTTTAACATTGTAACTTATCTTCAACCTGCTTCGATTGAAAAGATCGTCAGTACATAGGTTCTCACTGAACTTTGGACCCAATTTCAACCATGTTCCCATCATCCTATGGAACTCAAATTTAGTGCATACTAATCAGTTCAAAATTTAGTTCAATTCAAGAAAAGGCGGTTCATATCCTCCTACAAGCCATTCCCTATAGGGATCTTTGTAGTCTCCTTTAATGAAAGATACCTCTGCGCCAAGTGGATCAGATAAAGACTAATTTAGAATACTTTTGATTAGTACAAAATATCTTACACCTAAAAATATATAAACTGAAACAAAATTGTTGAATGATAATCCTATGATTAAAAATTAGTCATATGAGGCATTCAATTATATTTATTTCAGTTTTGCTTACTTCATCTCTGAGGATTGGCAACCAGCTGGTATAAAAGTCTATAGAATAATTTGACACACATTTATCGATATTTTACGAAATAATAGCGAATTCTGTAAGTTTCTTTTTAGTTTTGTTGCTTTCTTTTTCCTTCATGACTCAAAAAATTCAAATACTTACAGAATTCAAATGTACATCTCTGCAAAACTGGGGGAAAGGATTAATGGAAAGCAAAGCTACTAAATTTTTTATTTAAAAATTGCCAAATTACTCTGTTTCTATTTCAAAATTTAGAACAAATGTTAACATTTTCACTTCTGTTTTTTAAATGTTCCTGTCAGTATTTTAATAAGATACCATTTTCTAAATGGTATTACATGAGGTTTTATACAAGTTCTTATACCCAAAAAAATACGGTATTTATACATCTATAGATCCGCATAGCAGAGTACAAGAATTTTGTTCGTTTTTATATATTCCTCACCAATTATTACCTGTTTTACCTTTTTATTAATTTAAAATTTTGTTAGATGGAGTACTTCCTTTTGCACAATACTCATCATGAATATTATGAGGAATTCTGATGCTGACTTTAACCCAAACAAAATTAGACGGAAGATTCTTATTTTGTTATTTAAGCTACTACGAACTAACTACAAATAATTTTCATATGGAGAATATATGAAATTCTCTGGATATGATTCAATGCTGTGTTTTTATATTTGCCTTATAAAACACACAAGATGAAAAATTACTCCTTGCTACACTTGCTTGTACTTAACACGTTCGCTGTCCCAATGGTCAGCCATAAACCATAGCCAGGAGTCCCTGTATAAAAAGTCATGTACCATATTTGGGTCATGGGACTCTACTATGCATGTAATTAAAAAATTAGATGCATAGAGTCCAATGAGATATGTAGTAACAAATGGTTTATTATAAGTCCATGCCCCAAATTTGGTTCATATGTATGTTTTATATAGTAACCTTATACAAGGGAGTCCCTGTAGAAAACCTGCCTATTCATCGACAGTCCGTCTTAAAATCCAATATGAAATAGAACCCAAACGTGAGCCAAATATGGGGCACTGGACTTACAAAAAACATAAGGCATGACCCATAAGTAGGTTATTGGACAGCAAACGTGTTAATATGTGCTGGGATTTACATTTTTTGGATTTAATCAAGAGAAATTGCATCAAGCTGTAACTTACAGATTAATATGAATTTACACTAAACACAAAGTTGTCTCCAGGTTTTCATGCATATATGTATAATTAATCAAAGAACATCATATCTTCAACTGCACAAGTGATAACTCATAAGGAATATTTTATAGTATACAATTTAAGCTACAAAAAGAAATAAACATTTTTATTACAATTTTAATACTGACTCTAATAATAACATTAGGAGCTAATTATCCTATGACACAATAAATATGTAATAAAAAATTTCAAATATCAACGAAATTTTGAGTATCATTATTGCTAGGGGTAAGATTTCGGTAGGAGTATCGAGTATCACGACTTCCTAATTTTTGGTTTTTTTTTCTCCAAAAGAACCTTCATAGTGGTAGATAAAAAGGAATGCATCGGGGATGTCATGGGTTTATTTATTTTTTGAAAACATATCTACATGAAACAAATTCCTTGTTACAGATTTATGTAGTCATATCGACACTCGTGTCTACATATACACGAAATCCACAATATAATAGATATGCAGTATACACTAACCCTTGGTATTCCTAAAGCGTACATTTCTTATACACCATTAAACCATTGCAAATATGAAAGAAAGGCATTATGAATTATGTAGCACTCGCTACGTGCACGACGCAGTATGTGGAATTTAAAATTCGTTGTGGACGAAACTCAATATGCATAGCGCTGTGACATTCCGAGTTAATCCTATTAACTAACGGTAGCAACATCTCAAACAACTCTGTACCAAAAATCTTAAATTGTATTCAGGAAATCACATACGTAGGCGGTTTGTGAGCCATGCATTGATCTAGTCGGCCTCCCTTTGCTATATAACACGTCCGACAGCATCGCGTCATTTGTCGTGGTTGCCTGTTAGGTGCACGGTCCTACCAAGGCTTTTTCCCTTAAGCTCCTTGGTAACACCAGCCCAACATTCTTTGGCTCTTGCCATTTGGTTCTCCCTGAAGTATTAATCGTTCTATATTGTTCTCTCTCATTTTGATGTGGCCATAAAATGAGAGGATTCGTGGAATACAATGCTGGGGAGTTGGTTGGGGGGAGACATTTCTTGGAAAATCGAGCTGTTGGTGTACATTATGGGCTGTCCAGGTATTCGCATCTCCAGATCTACATCTAGAAAGCATCAGTACGCCACGCCGCACATGAGGCGAAAGTTGATCAAAAGTCGAAAATCTAAAACTTGGTTTCACTCGGTAAATAGGTACCACATGTTGTGAAGTACAATTCTGTGCAATAAAATCCCGCTAGCTTTTCGCTATATTAAATCATTCTTTATTTATTTGTCAGTGTCGGTGTCACATTTTCGCAATGCCAAAATTAACTAAACATGAAAAAATTTTAATTCTTTCTAAAATTGAAGAGAGATGATCTATCAGAGCAGTTGCTAACCATTATCAATTGAATAAAAGTACTGTTATGAGTGTGAAGAAAAGTGGGAGGAGGAAGGTAGCATAAAGAGAAAAGACTGTTCAGGCCGATCGAGAAGTTCAAATCTCGTTCAAAATGAAGCACTCCTTGGCTGTTTGAGGAAAAATCCGTTTAAAACAACAGGAGACGCTGTGTTAATGACAAATTTTCCAGCATCGAGGCCAACAGCTAGCCGAAGGATACGAAAATCGGAATTAAAAAAGTGTACAAGTGCCAAGAAGATCATATTGACAGAAGAACAGAAGCAAGCCCGCATTATGTTTTGTTTAAATTTTGTCTATCGCCCGTTGGAGTTTTGGAACAATGTGTTTACCGATGAAAAAGTTTTTCAGTCTTGTAATGACGGACATTTATGTACAAAATATTAGGCTACATTATTTACACAATAAATACAAACGCAATTATGTGCAGTCGTATCTGTGAATTTTTCAACGTCAATTTTTACATTTGTTATAAATCGAAATCATTCCCATCGAATGGTGTAAAAAAGTAAAAAAAACAAAAAATACGTATGTTTTTCTTCTGGATTAACATCATTCAAATACATTACTTTTGACGTTTCACAATCAGTGTCAGTTTTTTATAACCTATATGATAATAAAAAAATCTAAATTCCAAAAAGACTGATTCACACCACTTAATATTAGTGAAAACTTGATTACTTGATTTTTCAAGCGTACGGGATTTTATTGCACAGAAGTGTACATAAAGCATGACGTCATTTATCGAGCACAAAACAAAGCATGCACGAGCAGGTTGTCTGGGAGCCCAGTCGTAACTCTACTGTTTCACGTTTTGTTACCTGCTACACTCTCGTGTAAAAGAAATGTAAATTGTAAATTTTAGACAATAGGGTCATTTAGTGATATGGCAGTTTCCTACTTTTTCTTCCTCATTTTAAAGTATAACAAACCAATAGCCTCAGAAAAAAATTTCAGCTCAATTGAATCAATAGCCACAGAGATATTCGCATTTGAATAGAAACAGGCTCGGCCGGCCAACAGTCCGTAGAGTGACGTCACTTGGCGTACGCCAAGAGCAGCGATTTCGTAAGTCTATCATGTCGTTTTTTTTGGCGTAGAACCAGGTCAAACATGTTAAGCCGGGGTCCCACGGCCTGTGACTTGGCAAACCTCGAGTTACTCGAGGTTCGTACCTGTGGATTTGTGATCGGTCGAATTCCAAGCCAAGCGCATTCCCACGGCGCGTAGCTTGGCAAATCTCGAGTAGCCTCGAGTCGACCACTTCTCGTCAATACACCATTGCCAGACGTGTTAAAGTCTGTTTCAATTGCTTCGTTGTTCCTCCCACTCAAATCTCGCTACACAATCCACAACAGGCTGTGGGAACGGTGCACGAGTCGTACTGAGGCTTGTCATGCGTCGATCCACAATCCTTTGATGTTCGAGAATTTACCGACATTTCACGGGAAAGGTCAAGCCATCCCGAGTCACCTCGAGCAACAACGAGTATTTACGTTCCCATGGCGCGAGGTATGACAAACTTCAGACCAGGCTTGCCAAGTCACACGCCGTGGGACCCCGGCTTTAGGTTCCTTTGAGTATGTCACCGGGCATAAGAAATCATATTTTACGACATTTTTTTGTGGTCTCGAACTTTTTAAATCAATAAAAAGTGAAAAAAATGTATTTTTAAATAAAATTGTTTTTTTTTGTTTCCACCGCCATATCTTTAAAACTATTAAAGGTATCGAAATTTGTTTTGTGTCAAATTAAAGCACACACTGTAGCGCTTTTATCAATATAAACGGTTTGGGCACAATTCGTACTTTCATTTCTCTAAAAATCAGATAAACTAAAAATATATATTAAATGTATTGAAATCTTCACCAATCGATAAACTTTTTTATTTTTGAAAATATTTACATACATGCAGCGAAGAAAATAAAGCCTAATAACCACAAAAGTTTTTGAAACAATATATTTTTTCCTAAAATGTACCGTGTGGCAACAGCGATTTTTTTTATCAGCGCTAAATGCAATATTGGGACGCAATTAATACACCTCGCATGCAGGGTTGGTCAGATTAGTCGCCTAGAAGTAGCGGTTGTCGAAAAGTATTCATTGTTCGGATAAAAATTGTGACAACCGAAAATGTGCTTGTTTTAAGGAAGGCCTAAAATGTTGCAACGAGTGCAAATGTCGTTCCTGTAACAACGTTATTAAAGATTTCGAGCCAGATATGAACGAATTAGAATGCTATTAATGCAGGGCCTACATAAACTACATAGGATATATACATATTTATCTATCCAAATAGAAAATTTATTTCAACAATAAAACTCATTTTATGCGTACATTTTTACTTTCATTCATTTAAAAATATCTAATAAACTTACTAATTAGGTGGGTAGTTAGTAACACTGATTGATATTTATAGATTAGGTATTTATCTTTTTATTATTAAAAGGAGACTATTTTATATTTATTGTACAATTTCTTAATATTAACAACATATGATCAATACTACTGTACAATATGAAATATTGAACAATAATATTGATCCCCTAGATGCTTTTGATCACTACTGGTTTTGATTCTATTGATATAAGTTAAGCTAAGGATACACGCAGACACAAAAATGTCTAGATCATATGTCTAGATCGAATATCGACGTATGTACAGCACCTAGAGCAGTGTCGCTAGATCGGACATTCGGTGTCACGACACCGCTCTCGCAGTTTGATAGACCATTGTCTGAACATATTTATTTCAAGGCGTTGAGACACGATCTAGGTGTACCGGCAGACTGGAAATTTATTGCTAGAGTGATCAGCGAGAAGTACAGTTATGTAGATTCCACGCTATATATTTACAGCTTATTATTGATCTACTGTAGTAATAAAAAAAAACCCTGCCCAAGGAATCACTACTTCCACATGCATCCAGATTTTCCATCCAAGTCTCTCGCAACGAAAAAATTTTGTATGTGGAAATAATTGTTTATGGAACTTTAATAATGTAATATTTGAAATCGTCTACCCCAAAAACCCATAAAACGATATCCCACATCGGCAGTGGGGTGGGGGTAGTGGTAATGGTGGTGGATGAAATAAAAAATTTTTTTGAAGTTTTTGGTTTTTGCGCGCACACTAAATCACATTTTTTTGAGACCTTACAGCTTCTCTTGTATATACTAAATACCAATTTTTTGGACTCTTACTTGCTTGATTTATCTATTTGCCCCCATTTACCAATTTATCCCCCAACTCTTCAAAGGAATAAGAGGTAAATATAATCTATATTACAGATCACGTTAAAATACATACGTATACCAAATTTCAAGTCAATACCTTAAACGGTTCCAGAGTAAACGTGCGTACAAAGAAAGTTAGACAGACAGAATTCTTTTTTCGCTCAAACTTAAAATCTCGACGTTTCATGACACAACCTAAGCCTATTTGGATAATAAAAATTTTCAAAATTTTTTTTGTCGTTACCATACTTCTATCTAGCAAGTCCGGTGTTTTCTTTTTTTTTTTTTTCGTCTTTTTACAATACAATGAACAATTGCTGCAGCCGCGAAACGACGTCTTCTTCGTGACATGATCAAAGACTATTTGATGTACATAAGTGTCTGCACTGCAAAATAAATATCGTGTGGATACAACACTAGAGAAGTCTAGCAATTCCAGTCTACTGAATTGTTCTGGATTCTCATATAAAACGTAAGTACCGTTTAAAAATTTGTTTTCTTAAGTCAGTAAATACTTTGATTAGGTACTTTGTTATTAATTTAAACACAATCTAATTAAAAATAAAAAAAATTATTAGAAACTGGAAGGTTTTTAGCTAACTTCGAAAGCTTTCCAAAACACAATTTTAATTTGTTTTTGAAATAAGATATATGTAAAACTGTCTCCAGAAGAAAAAAGTCCCCAAAACATCTAACTTTTTTATTATTTTTTTTTTTTGTAAAATGGGTCCGAAGTATCAAATTTCTATGATTTTTAGTAGTTTAATGTAAATGTTTCTTTCTTTTCAGAATCGATTAAGATGTGGAAGATGGTCACTAGACAACAGTTATAATAATAAAACAATCTCCAGCTCGCCAAATTTCAGAAATAAAAAACACGACACAAAATAAGTAGAAAAAATAAAATTATATTTCTTATCTACATTGTGTTTGTAATTTCTATTTTATTAAAACACACTGAAAATAATAAATAATAACTGAAATTAGTTAAGAAAGGCGTTAAGAATGAAAAAACAAAAATAAATAATTTTGATCAACTTTCACTGTCAAATACCCCCATGTGCGCCGTCTGTGCCGTCTGTTTGTCTCACTATGTTCCATGTCCCAGACGATTAGAAAAATATAATGAAAACTATGGCGTTAGCAAGACTGTTCTTTGTCCTTTTAGTTATATTTCTGTCACACCAAAAGACAAATTGCGGATCTGTCACCTGTATTCTTCACTGAATCTTATAGTCGCAGTTCCAGTACTTAAAAATTTTCCTCAAGCTCGTGAAAAATGAAAATCTTCATTGAGAAAGTTAAATTCGGGATGTCTAAATATTTGATATGAGAAACACCATTCAATCAAAGGCATAAAAATAAAAAATATATATTTTGTCAAAAGGCGCCAAAATCAGACTTTGCCTAGGTTGTAAATTAGGCCTGGAACCGGTTCCGTCTAAAGTACAGAGCTAGAAGTTGGTACGTTGGTGGTCGCCAAGGGCGCAGCCATCGAGGGGCGCAAAATTTGGTTCACTGACGCGCTCTATTCTTCAATCCTCGATCAGCATCCAGTGAGGTGCGACAAAACAAAAAATACCAAAGGCACAGTCTACCCTAATTCCAGTTCTGCTAAAGTATATGATATTTAAACAAATACTAAATACTTATGACGTGATTAATGTATTGAAAATCCCATTCGCCAGCGAGGTTAAATACCTAGGAGTCATTTACTAAAAGCTGACATGGAATGGAATTCCCACATCCAAAAAGTCATACAGACGGCAACCATTGCTCTGGTAAGGTGCAGGTAGATGTGTGGGAAAAACTGGGGTTTAAACCCCAAGATTATACACTAAGACCCATGACAATCTATGAATCGGTGGTATAGTGGACCAAGACGCTGCAACTGGGAGCAACAAGGGTAAGTGGCGTAAAAAGTCTTGCTTGCCTGTGCGCCACTGGGGCCATAAAACTGTCCCCACGGCTGCATATTGGAAGGTGTAGCTTATTCAATTACGTATTAAGGGTTACGTTGCTTGGATATATAATAATAACAGATTAAAATAATTAATTCTAGAGATTTTACTAATTGTTGTATTGGAATTTTAAGGAGATCTTTAAAGTTTGAAATTGATATTTTTAAAATTATGTATTAACTTCCATAAATTGGTGACACCGGCATGATTATTAAACTTTTAGTCCTTTTAGACCTGACACCACTACACATATTTATCCAAGGGGAAACTTGTTCAGTAGTACATAGGCTAATGCAGGGCACAACGCCCATAAGGCAACAACACGGAACAGAGCACCAAAAGTTCGCAGATCGCATTCTGGGAATGCCTAAGGACACTATGGTCCCAAATTCTAACTTCTATAAAAAAATTTGAATTAAAATACCAGATAGAGAGGACTGGAAAAAAGTCCTCCAATTCGGCCAAACGGTCTGGTATATGGACGGTTCTAAAACAGAACAGGGAGTCGGAGCTGGGATTCTTGGCATAAGGTCGAAAACGAAAATCTCGATAAGTCTAGGAATACACGCCAGTATTTCAGGCTGAAGTGGCCGCTTTACAGTGGTGTGCAAAGGAAATAATGAGGCAAGGAGCTGTTAATCAGTCAATTGCCATTTTTTCCGACCGCCTGGCCCGGGAAGGCGCTTGTAAGGCCCTAGTAGGACCCGAATCCTTTTGCAGTGTGGCTAAGCCATGCATACGAACATCCATCCAATGGATACAAAATAAATCTCCAGAGGTGATGGAAGAGTTTCCAGTGACAGAAACAGGCTAAAGAGTTCATTAAAGAACGATCGACCAAATTCACGGATGACCTACTACGCCAAAATAGAAGGCCATTAGGATAATGGTGGGTCTTCTAACTGGACACTGTAGACTTAATATACATATGAGTCTAATGCTCCCGGCACAGGATGCAACATGTAGATTATGTCAAGAGGAAAAGGCAACCTCAGTACATGTGCTGTAACATTGCTAAGCCTAGCCAGACTGAGATTTCAACTACATGGCGAAGAGAAACCAAGGGCAGATAGCTACACCAAGAAGCCCTTATCAAGGCTATGTCGTCTGATATAAAAGAGAAAGCTGGATAAGGAGCTCTATATCAGTAAAATTAGAGTAGGAGTGCCACAGTAGACCCACATCCACAGTAACTAGAACGTGATTGGCCGCTAGGTGAACGGAATCAAGAATAATCCGCTGCTTTGTCAGCATCATATTAATAAAATGTAAAAACAAATTTGATTATTACCTATTTGTTGCTCTTCTCCTATGTGATGCAAGTGATGTCCATGTCCTTCAATGTGATGCTGATGGTGGTTAGAATGATGCCCATGGTGACCACCTGTGACACCTGATTTTGTTTCATGATGTTTCTTTGACATATCCTCCACTATGATAGTATTATGATCCTGTCGGATACCCATAGCCATATGATTTCCTTTATGATGACTGGGCACGCCTTCAATCCCAAAACTCTGAGGCAAATTTTGCAAATCCTTTTCTATTTTTATGTTATTCTCTTGATTGTGCTCTAAGGCAATGTTGTTGCTTTCCAAGGGTGTTTTATGTTTCTGGTCTTTGAAGTAAAAATCTTCGACATTTTTTATGTCTTCTGTTTCGTTCTGGTATATTTCAAACCATTTTTTCAGTTTGTTTTTAAGCTTTATATCATTTTCTGTGTTGTGAAGCAGATTCTTAGTGCTGTTTTGACCGGGTGCATCTAACAAATCTGGCAAATCCTCAAATGCAGATCTGTTATAATTCCTATCGTCTGTAAACATATTTTGTGGCAATTCTAGTGTATTTTCGTCTGTAATTTCGCAATCTTCTTTTCTGATCTTATCACAACTCTGACAGGAACAATTCATTATTATCTGCACCCTTTTTTGAATAACTCTCGAACCATCTAAATTTTTATCGTCTGCATGTAGATTTACGTGATAACATTGGATCTCTGACGGCTGACAACTATCACAGTAAGGTCCTATCAACTCGCCTGGCTCCGCGGGCTGCGTTTTTGGAATAGAATAACTATAGCACGCGCCAACGCACACATTGTTATCAATCGTTACAGGTTCATATCCTGGTGAGGCAACTATTTGTTGGATTGGGGTGATTTGGCACCAGGAATGCTTTTCTGGGTAGAGGACTATATTGTGAACCTAGAAGAAACAAAGTTAGTGTTTAGCATATAGTGAGGTAAAAGGTTTAAATCGCCTAAAAAAGAATTGTCTTGCTAAAAGTTGTAAACATTATAAAAGCGTAATAAAAAATATTGGTTGAATCCTGGTTCCCAAAAACATTTTTTTAAACAAAGCTAGATTTAAACATTATATTCTTCGTCGGATTATTGAGCTTTCTATGGTATACCCTTCGCAGATTTGTGAAAAGAAGTTAATCATTTAGGTGTAATTGCTACGTTTGTAATTTTAATAATAATTACAACAGTCTGTATGTTAATTTGTTTCTTAAAATGATACATAACTTTGATATAAATAGTCCAGTCAACGGGGTGCTACTGAATGGATTTTGATGAAATCTTGTGCAATATGTTTGTAATGACGTTAATAAAAAAGTTGAAAAAAGTTTAGAGTAGGAAATGACCGGAATGGGTAGAAAACACCTCTTTTATCACGGGTTTCGTAACTTGTAGAATTAGGTCAAATTACCTTTTTTGGCCCAAAATAAGATGTTTTTATTTTTGTGATTTTTTTCTAACAATGCTTATTTTTTGAGATATATCAACTCGAATATTCCTAAAAATGTGGGAGGGGAAATGTAAAGGTCGAAAAAAAAATCTGAAAAAATTCAAGTGAATGTATCATCGAAATGCAAGACTTTTTTTATTTGCAACTTTCTGTAAAGTGCGTTTTCACAGAGTTATTTCGGAAAAACATGAAGAACTACCTGTCTTTGACATTGTAGCGCTTTAAAAATATATAATTTAAAAATTTGAAAAAATCAGACGTATGCATTGAGGCCTTTTAAACATTTTTTGTCTCTAGGAATTTTTGTGTAACTTGCTAATTTTCCAAGTTACAGGCAGTTTTTCACGATAAATATTGTACTACATTTCGTGAAAAACTGCCTGTAACTCGGAAAATTCGCAAGTTACAAAAAAATTCCAAGAGACAAAAAATGTTCAGAAGGCCTCAGTGCACACGTCCGAATTTTTTCAAATGTTTAAATTATATGTTTTTAAAACGCTACAATATCAAAGATGGGGGTACTTTTTCATGTTTTTCCGGAAAAACTCGGTGAAAACGCACTTTACAGAAAAGTTGCAAATAAAAAAGTCTTGCATTTCAATGATACATTCACCTGAATTTTTTCAAATTTTTTTTCGATTTTTACTTTTCTCCTCCCCCATTTTTAGGAATTTTCGAGTGGCCATATCTCAAAAAATAAGCATTTTCCGAAAAAATTCATAAGAATAATAACATCTTATTTTGGGCCAAAACAAAGGTAAATATATCGTTTTCTTTTCATTTTTAACCTAATTCTACAAGTTAAGGAACCCGAGAAAAATGGGGTGTTTTCTACCTTTTCCGATCATTTCCTACTCTAATCTTTTTTTCAACTTTTTTATTAACGTCATTACAAACACATTGCACAAGGTTTCATCAAAATCTATTCAGTAGCACTCAAGTTAGAGATTATGGTCGTGTTAAAGCTCCGTTGACTGGACTAAAATGACCAATTTTTTTCTAAACAATAAGATTTTTCCTCTAACGCTAACACTAACTTACTGTTCGAATTTTAATACAATTGATCTTTCTGTCTTGAATTATCTTGCCTCCAAGAAACGTGACGGACGGACAGACGGATATTTTGAAAGTTGTCCAGAATTTGAAGACTAACACAACCCTGTCAAAAAATCCTATTTCAAACTTATAGATAATTATAAATTTTTTATGGGTAATCATAAGAGCCTATCTGGTTTATAAGGTTTTATACAGTACATTAATTTTGCCATATAGAAATTATATTGGGATGAATAAGTATCTAAAGGAGTCTTAATTGAGTTGGAATACCCATGTTGTTATTGGTATGTTTTCATAAGTGTTTATACTAAAAACAGTTTTTATATGGCATTACAACTTTTAATTTGATACATTCTCATGGGATCTGAATAGTGTTGAAACTGAAAAGGTTTCATCAGTAAAATCAAATATGAGTTCTGTAATCTTTTATAAGAAATAATTAGTATATGGTTTTTGTAAGATCTGAGGGGTTATCAGTTCAGTTTATATAATAATTTAATGAGGATTTATAAGGATACGTATTAAAAAGTGTTAATAAGGTATACCATCGAATATTTTTGTGGCTTTTTATGGGATCTGAAGAGTAATGAAATTCAAAAGATATACTAAGGAGTTCCTAGCAGACATTTTATACATATTTATAAGGATATATTTGTACTTATTTTTATAAGACTTCATGGGTATATATCAGTTTAGTTTATATAACAATTTAATGGAAACGTGGAAGGATGCATGTTAAAGAGTATAAGGTATTATCGAATACTTTTGTGAGTTTTTTTGGAATATGAAGAGTATTGAAATTGAAAAGATATACCAAGGAGTTCCTAGAAGGAATTTTATACATTTTTATAAGGATATATTTGTACTTATTTTTATAAGACTTCATGGGTCCATATCAGTTTAGTATATAAGAATTTAATATTTATAGGGACATCTATTAAAAAGTATTAATAATGATTTACAACTATTAATTTGATAAGTGTTCATGGGGTTTCAATAGTAGTAAAACTAATAATGTTTCATCAGGAAACCAGGGATGAATTTTATAACTTTTAATAAGAAATAATTAGTATATATAAGATTTGAAGGGTTATTATTAGTTTAGTTTTATATAAGAATTTAATAAGGATTTCTCAGTGCACCCATTGAAAAGTATTATTTACAACTATTAATTTGAAAAGTTTTCATGCGATTTCAATAGTAGTCAACCTAAAAAAGTTACAATACTTACTAAACTAAACTTACTAATACAATAGATTTCATATAATTTACATTATATTTTAGAAAACCCTCTTATTCCCATAAAAGCATAAAAGTTTTACAATAGACCTCAAGCGAGGAATATACATTAAAAACTCACAGAATCTATAAAATGTTCGTGTTTCAAACGCCATAAAAACTTATAAATACTTATAGGCCTCGTACTGAGAGTTTACATTAATATCTTTCAAATTCATATAAAAACCTATAAAACTTCGCAATTTAATTACCATAAATATACTGATAGACTTCATCCAGATAATTTACTTTAAAACCCCATTTTATAAAAACTTCGTGTTTATTATTAAAATGTGCAAGTATTGATAGACTTCAGGCAAGGAATTTACATTCAAAACACATTTCAAATACGTCAAAAACCTAGACACATCTGAACCCTTAAAATCTTCGTATTTCAAACACCATAAAAGAACAAACAAATACTGATAGGCCTCGTATGGAGAATTTTCATTAAAGATACTTTTCAAATACATATAAACTATCTATAACACTTCATATTTCAATTACCGTGAAAACGCATAACTACTGACTCCATATAGGGAATTTACATTAAAAACCCATTATACGCAGCAAATTTTATAAAAACGTCGTATTTCCTATTAATATACGCAAATGCTGATAGACCTCAGGTAAGGAATTTACATTAAAAACACATCTCAAAGCCACATCAAACCATATTCAGAACTTATAAAAAACTTTGTATTTAAAACACTATAAAAACTTAATTATACTAGTACATATAACTACCGATAGACTACATATAGGTAATTTATATTAAAAACCCATTGTACGCAGCAAATATTATAAAAATTTCGAATTTCCTATTAATATATGCAAATGCTGATAGACCTCAGGCAACGAATTCACATTAAAAACACATTTCAAATAGCCGCACATCAGACCACATTTAGAACTTATAAAAAAACTTTGTATTTCAAATACTATAAAAACTTATACTAATAGGTTTCATACGAGGAATGTACATTTAAAACACACACACACACATAATTAAAACTTATGAAAGTTTAGTGTTACATACTCCAGCCTCCAGTAGAGGGAGCTGTTATACATGTCGCTAATTCATATCTAATCTAATGTGACCTAAGAAACTAGAGTGGGCTTGTTAAATTGAAAGTAAAGCAGTCTCTTATACTGCTAACTTATTAACTGCGTTTAGGCTAGAACGCTAGAGGAAACAAGAGGACTTTTGCAGTATTTAGTGTTTACCACTATATTACTATTGATATTTGAAATATTAATAGTAAGTAAATAATATTTACTTACCTATGTAAGTTTATGGGATTTGGCATTAAAAATATATTTCAAATCACAACCAAAATCTTAAAAAAAACCTATTAATCCTAATAGAATTTCTATGGGAAATTTACATTCACAAACCTACAAAAACCTATAGAAACTTTTAATTACATGTACTATAAAAACTCATCAATAGTAATAGATATCATATGGAAATTTATATTCAAAACACTATAAAAACCTATAAAAACTTTTAATTAAATATACTATAACAACTCATCAATACTGGTAGATAGCATATGGGAATTTACAGTTAAAACACATTTCAAATACACACATCAAAAATTATAAAAACTTATAATTTTTTTTTTATAAGTTTTTATAAGGATTTTTTGACAGGGAATGGAAATTTTCTCGTTAAGAGCGATATTTACGGTTTTAGAAATGGGTCTGTCAAATGCAATAATATACTCTTCGTTTTCATATTTGCGAAGAATCTGATAATTTTCAATTTTTGCCGTTTTTCTTAATTTTCCATAATTGTATAGCTCGTATAGCAATAACAAAAAAAGAGATTATCCGTTATGAAATTGCGAAGAAAACCTATTTGAGCAGTTGGTTCGGTTGCAAAAAATAACAAATTTAAAAACAATTGAAATGAACTCTTTTTAAATAATAATATATATATTTTAACTAAACTGTAGGAAGTATGCTTCTAATGAAGTTAAATCATCCTGCCAAACAAGTCGAGTTGTTTATAACGACGCGACGTTTAAAAACAATAACAAAAGCTGAAGTTGTCGAATATTTAAATGCATCAAATTGTAGAACATTTTTCACGTACTTTTTAGTAGTAGGTATTAACAAAAAAAGTCTTTAAACCATTTTTGCTTTCCTCGCTTACCGAAAAGAAGTATTATATTCATACAAAATCACTCTCCGAGATATCCTCGCATTTTGAAGTTTCATACTAAGGTCTTTCGAAAATTAAAGTATTTTAATTTCGTCCGCCCGTCCGTCCGTCTGTTGGCGCTATATCTACAAAACTATTTGAGTTCCTGGCTGTCAAATATTAGGGTGAGCAACTGCCTCCCACCTTGAACCTTCTATATTCCGGCACTGTTCAAACATTAGTAGTTCAATATGGTTCACTACATTTTTATACTGTACATAAAAAGCTCAAAGCTACCGACCGAGCTAATATAAGGGGAGACCGGGGCATGCTTTATTTTTCTACACTATATTAAATAGTAAATACAATGCATTACTTAATAAATAAAACATCATTACTTTTATGTAAAGTACAGAAACATGTTTCTTTTGATTAAGATTTCTAACTCTTGTGATACAGTTGCGCGAATCACCCTTAACTAAAACGGCGCGTTTATTGTCGGCGTTAATACTAGAAGGTAATAGACAAACTGAGCCGTATTTTGAATTTATTTGTCAATGTCGCGAAGGACAGCAATGCGTCCACCACTGCATAAGATATTCCTATCTTGACGCAAAACAGAGTAAGACTTTTCAATTTACCAGAAACGCCGTTAAGTTTCTACCGTAAACTCGATTTTTAAATTCCTAGTATTATTTTATTCATTCTAATATGCAAAAATTTGATGTACGGCTCTGTAGTACTCTTGTTAGCATGTAATAGCGCCGACTTTGATATTTTTATGGCAGGTTTCTATGGCCTTTTTTCATTTGCACTAAATATTTGTAGACAACTATACAACCTTTAAATTCAATGTTTACCGAATAAGAATTTTGTGAATCACAGTTTAAAAATAACTTACTTTGTGTTCCCTCTCAGCAAATACAATTTCCAAAAGGCCAATAACGAATACCTGTAGTGTTCTTGTCCAGAAGGACCTAAAACAAATTAATATATTATTTTCTCAAAGAGTAGGTAATTATCATCGGGAGGAATCACCAAAACTAGGTTCATTCTTGGTGATTTCTCCTTATTATGGACAAATAGAGGGAAATGGGGGCAAATAGGTAAAACAAGCAAGTATGAATCCATAAAATTGGGATTTAGTGTATGTACAAGAAGTCAGGGGCTCAAAATTTTTTGGCAATAACCACCCTCTCTACCATCCTCATTACCACTCCACCTTATTATTAAAGGGGGTAAAAAATAAAATTGTGATTTAGTGTGTATAAAAGAACCAAGGACCTCATTTTTTTAAAGTATTAGTTCCCCTCACCTCGTTATTCGAGGAGGTAAAAACACAGAATTGTGATTTAGTGTTATACAAGAACCAAAGGCCTAAAAAGTTTTTTTGGCACCCTCTCTACCACCCTCACCTCATTATTAAAGAAGGTAAAAAAATAAACTTATGATTTAGTGTGTATACAAGAACTAAGGGCATTAATTTTTTTGGTATTAGCTCCCCTCTACCGCCTCCTATTACCACCCCCACCTCATTTCATTATTGAAGGAGGTAAAAAAGTAGAATTGTGACTTAGTATGTATACAGGAATCAAAGGCCTCAATTTTTTTTGGCATTAGCAACCCTTTCCACCACTTCCACCTTATTATTAAGGGAGGTAAAAATAAAATTGTGATTTAATGTGCGTATAAGAACCAAAGGCCTCCAAATTTTTTTGGCAACAGCCTTCCCCTCTACCACCTTCATTACCGGGTGGCATGTCGCTTTATGGGTTTTTAGGGTAAAATATTATATTGTTAAAGTTCTATGAACAATTATTTGACATAGTGGAGTGCCAATAAAATATGAATATGTTTTTTGTTCTAAGAGACTTGGATACTAAATCTGATGTGGAAGTAGGGATTCCTTAGGTCGCTGTTTTTATATATAATCTGTTATGATTTGCTTTATCACATATTTAATATAGAAAGTGTTGCCTCGTTGGGCAATAACTCAGCATTCCCAATAAACACGAGCTCGTATAAAATACGTGAAATATATGTTCTAGTGGTATAAAAATGGTTTTGGTATAATTAACGTTTAAATGATGTATCACGTTATGATTTTGCGTTTTTATTATATTTATGATCCACTAAATGTGCACTAATTATTTGTATAAAATATGTTGGTCATAAACCATTTCTTTTACTTTTATTTTGGTAATATCATTGACCTAAACAATACAAGTTTTAATCTTTGGTACAAAATACATCGTTCATCAACTATAATAGTCCAATAAATATCAGAACCTGCGTGAAATATATATTCCAGTCGTTTAGAAATTATTTTGGTATAATAATGTTATGTGTTTCAACCCTCCAGAGACATGTAGAAAAATCTAGAAGAGTAGACATTCTTTAGAGCCTTGTAGAATGTGTTGGAATGTAATGGAAAGATCTAGAACACATAACCTGGGTATAAAAGGAATGACAAGCTGTATGTGGAGAAAGTTAAGTTAGTACAGTTCTAATGGTCAGTTGAATAAGCAGTCAAGTTTGAGTTCAGTTGAATGGTCAGAAAGTGAGCAGAACAGATCAAGGGACTGAAGTAGTGAATTGTAGTACACAGTGTAATACTAGTAAAGTACTTAATTAATTGTTGTAATTATTAAGTTAATAAATTAGTGTTCAGTGTTACCCTGGTGTTATAATTTCCGAACCCACGATACAGGCTGTTTACAAAAAAGGGTGTAAGCACGTAAAAATTGGTGTCAGAAGCGGAATTATAACAGAAGATTTCTGTATTGTTCGAGAAGATTTCTACAGTGTTCTTCTCGGGAATTAGGAAGAATTGACTTACGGGACATTGTTTAAGGACTATTTTTGGACTTAAAATTGTGAAAAGTGCGTTTTCGGAAAAGTTCCAGAACATCCTATTCGGAAACTAGTGGAGATAGTTAAATTCATTCAACTAGAAAGTGATAGAGACACTAAAAAAAAAGATCTTTTGTGTTAGTTCACGTAATTTTCTAGAATATTCTATTCGGAAATTAGTGGAGATAATTAAATTATTTCAACGGGAAAGTGATATAGACACTAAATAAGACTTATTTGTGTCAATTTGAGAAAATTTCTAGAACATTCTATTGGGAAATTACCGAAGATAGTGTAATTCTTTCAACTGAATAGTGACCTAGACTCTAAATAAGACTCTTTTGTGCTATTTCGAGATTTTTCTAGAAAGTTCCATTGGAAAAATCGACGAGATATTTGGATTTTCTTAACGTCATTGTGCAATAAACTTGGTTAACTTCATCGTATGCCTATAACAACAAGAAGTATGGCAGGAGAGAAACAAATGAAGGACCTGCTTGTGGAGTTTGTGAGGATAATGACGCAGCAACGCCTGGAGGACAAAGAAGAGCAAGAAAGAAGACTTAAAGAAGAAAGAGACGAATTGAAGAAAATTATCGAAGGTCAGGAAATAAGGCGCCAAGAAGAAAAACAAGAACAGGAAAAGCGACGTCACGAAGAAAAAGAAGAGCAAGAAAGAAGACGTCAAGATGAAGAAAAGCGGCGCCAAGAAGAAAAAGAGGAACAAGAAAGACGACGTCAAGAAGAAAAAACCGAATTGAGAAAAATTATGGAAGACGAAAAAAGAAGACATCAAGAGGAAGAAAAGAAGCGTCAAGAAGAAAGAGACGAATTGAAGAAAATGATGGAAGATCTGGAAATAAGACGCCAAGAAGAAAAAGAAGAACAAGAACGAAGACATCGGGTAGAGAAAGAAGAACAAGAAAGACGACATCAAGAGGAGAAAGAACAACAAGAAAGACAACGTCAAGAAGAAAAATCCGAAGAGAAAAATTATGGAGGACTTGGAAATAAAACGTCAAGAGGAGCACGAAAAACGCCAAGAAGAATTAAGGAAAATTCTGAATGAACAAATGAAAATACAGCAGGACGCTATCATTTCTGCAAATGAAGAATTAAAGAGTGAAGTCAAAGAAGAGATAAACAAGGTCAAAAACAAAGTAGGCGAAGTCGAGACAGAAGTCAGTCAAGCAAAAAGAAAAGTAAATAAGTTTGAAGAAAAGATGAGCGAGTTCGAAGGAGAAGTAGAACGCCTTAAACGACAGCTGAGGGAGAAAGGAGGACAGCTAGTAACTTCAACAGGTTCTCGATTAAAAGCTCCATCATTTGACGGACAAAGCTCATGGACAACGTACAAGAGACAATTTGAGGCGGCTGCAAGTACGAATAACTGGGATAACGAGGAAAAGGCTGTGGCATTAGTTCTGGCACTAAGGGGCCAAGCCTCAGAGTTACTTCAGACCATCCCGGTGGAGAAACAAAGGGACTTCAAAGTTTTGGAAGCTGCATTAGACTTGAGATATGGTGACCAACACCTCGTCCAAGTATATCAGGGCCAGCTAAAATCAAGGACGCAAAAGGCTGGAGAAAGCTTGTAAGAATTCGAAGCTGCGATAGAGAGACTGGCACACCTGGCATATCCAAGTGCTCCAAGAGAATTCCAAGAACAATTAGCTGTCGGGGCCTTTTTAGATGGCATAAGGGACGAAGAGGTCCGGCGAGTTCTTAGGCTAACGAGACATCAAAGTATTAGCGAGGCTCTGGTGCGTGCCCTCGAAGTAGAAGCTGCCTTTAAATACACCTCGCGGTCAGAAGTGCGTGCTGTGATAGTTGAAAAGGCACATTCTGGCCAAGAGAACACGGGCACTATACTGAGGGACATGCAGAAAATGATGAGTCAATTACTGGCCAAGTCGGATTCTCTAACGAGGCAGGACAAAGAACAAATTGGAGCAAAACCAAAGTGCTATCAGTGCGGCAATTTTGGGCATATTAAGAGAGATTGTCGACAGCAAAGCCCTGAGAAGGTAAATGCCGCAGTTGTCAAAGAGCATTGGGACAAGAAGAATCTGTAGACTCTACTGAGAGACTTGCACAAAATGGTAAAACAATTGCTGGATACTTCTTCAGGGCAGCAAAACGAGCAACCAAGCAGTGGGAAGCCAAGTGGGGGTATTCGATGTTATAGCTGCGGAAAACTAGGGCATGTAAGACGAGATTGTCGACAGTGGAACCCTGAGGGAGTACATGCCACTGAAGCGGTACTGGCTAGTGAAAGCGATACCCCCAGAGAAATAAAAGTTTGCCAGCTTCAAAGAATTCCGAGTAGTCTACCATTACAGGCTGTGCAAATGAAATGAGGATTCCAGAGAGTTGGACAAAGGAAGTTTTAAGGCAAGAGCAACTGAGTGACGTAGCAATTGGGTCTATATTGCGAGCAAAGGGAAAAGGAACCCGACCAGAATGGAAGGATGTTTCAAACAAAGGAGTAGGAGTGAAGGCTTTGTGGTCACAATGGGATTCACTTAGAGTCTTAGATGGGCTTCTGAAGAGAGCATGGGAAAGCCCAGATGGAAAGCAGGTTGCCATGCGTCTAGTGATTCCCAGGTATCGTGTACTAGAAGTACTCCGAGAAGCGCATAATGGAACGTCCGGCGAACACTTTGGCGCAAACAAGACATTGAGTAAAGTACGGGAACGGTTCTATTGGGTTAATAGTCTACAAGATGTAGAGGTTTGGTGTCGCAAATGCAAGAATTGTGCTGCCAATAAGGAACCATTTTCCGTAACCAACTATGCGAATGAAAGTCGAGAGCAGCCGAAGAATGACTGAGAGCAGATGACCAAGGCTGGTAACCGAAAATTGTACACTTGAGTAGACTGGTGAAGTATGTGAAAGATACTGAATTGCCTGACCGGGACGTTCAGGCTTAAGGAGGGGGCAGTGTTATGTGTTTCAACCCTCCAGAGACATGTAGAAAAATCTAGAAAAGTACAGACACCCTTTAGAACCTTGTAGAATGTGCTGGTTCTAGAAAGATCTAGAACACATAACCTGGGTATAAAAGGAATGACAAGCTGTATGTGGAGACAGTTAAGTTAGTACAGTTCTAATGGTCAGTTGAATAAGCAGTCAAGTTTGAGTTTAGTTGAATGGTCAGAAAGAGAGCAGAACAGATCAAGGGACTGAAGTAGTGAATTGTAGTACACAGTGTAATACTAGTAAAGTACTTAATTAATTGTTGTAATTAGTAAGTTAATAAATTAATGTTCATTGTTACCTTGGTGTTATAATTTCCGAACCCACGACACAGGGTGTTTACAAAAAGGGTGTAAGCACGTAACAATAATATTAAGTTTATATAGTATACCACTTTCTGATTTTATGTTTTTATTATATTTATGAACTATTAAATTATAGATACTAATACTACAGGTAGAAAATTTTGATTCAAAAGACACTTTAAATAAACCATCAATTTATAGATACGTCATATACGTTAAATTAATAATTAGCATAGACTTCATCCACTTACTGAATGTGTTAATTGTTTTTATAAAATACGTTGATCATACATCACTAAGTGAGATTTCAGCAAATAGTGAGAAACTCTTAGAAGTAAAACTGAGACAAGACTTGATACATAATGAGAAACCTGGAAAAACTAAGGGCAAGACTATAATAGATGGCCTAAAACTGAAAATGAAATACTCAAGGAACTATCCTCAGAATTAAAACAAAACAATCTCTTATTGAAAGAAAAGTTGATGCAATCTGAAGGAAATATCTCAGTTATATAACCCTATCTCGGCACTACACAATATATCTGGCACTCTAACCTTAATCAATTTTGTCTACAAAACCCTACTACCAAATCTTGCGAACACCCTAGTAAAATCCAAAAACCCAACACTCACTAATCCTCTGATACCTAAATTCTTAGAAGTCCCGTTCATTGAATTATATTTTCACTCCTACCCCTGACTAAAACTGTAAATCATGTTTTGAAAAAAAAAAAGAAAAAAAAACATAATATTACAAACAACTTTAGAAAAACAAAAAGATGGATAATGCTAAAAAGAGCCATACCACAACCAAAGCATTTTAACAACAAAAACAAACAAAAAATACCAAAAGAGCCATAACACACACTGTGTGCCCAACCAAAAATATTTTTACATCAAAAATATTACTAATAAATAAATAAAAGCACTAACATAAATATCAACCCTAAAGAAAAAAATTACAACATAAACCATGTCAGCCCAGCCCTAGAGCACCGACACACTAAAACAGAACAATCCGAGGCAAGCATCTCGAGATGGATTGCCTCTGCCCAAGGCACATACTACGAAAGCCCTAAGCATGGGCAAATACTATAGTAATTTACGTTATAAGTCCGGTAGGTGACTTATTACAGTACGAGTTGTTTTACGGACGAGGCGACGCAGGAGCCGAGTCCGGAATATAAACGAGTACTGTAATGAAACCTACCGGACGTGTATCGTATAATATTTTATTTCATACTGTCCAGTAAATCCTTTTTAAAATGAATAAAAAGTTATAATTATTGAAATTTGAGAAATATTAGTTCGTAATCTGACAATCGCATCACCGTAACGATGTTATAGCCATTGTTTTCCATAGCTAATTATGATTGTCTCTAGCTTGTCACTGTCAACTAAATAAAACCATAATTTTTGCATTGTTTTGTATTATGGAGATTTCGGAGGAGACTTAAAATAAATGTTTTGAAGCAACCGGAAAATTATCCAGAAAAAATCATCATTTTAGGTGAAAAAGTCAAAAGTCAAAACTTGCTTACTAAAAACAATAATATGATAGTGTTGCTAGGTAACACATTACAGTATCAGATACCGTAATGTTCGCAAGTAACACATTACGGTATCAGATACTGTAATGTTCGATTTACCGGCCGCAAATGAGTCCGGGAAATAGTCATTTACCGGACAGTATGAAATAAACCACGTTACGTGGCATGCTGGTGCTGTGATCAATAAGGCGATTTCCCCTTTTGCACTGAGGTTGGGCCTGACCTCTGCGATAAAATGTTATGCACAATGTTAAAAAAAGGTATCCGTGAAACAATTATAATACGCGTTTATAAAACATTTATTAAATGCCATAATTTAACCCATTTTCTAGTTACATACAGCTTATAAAATGTATTTGTGTATAAATGTCATAATTTAATTACATTTCTAGGTATAGTGCATACAATTTATAAACGTTGATTTGGGCGGACATTTGTCACGATAATAAACGTTTAAATTTACCGTTTTTTGACGTATCGTTTTGGAGCATATAAAACGTTTCTTAGACTTATTAGTGTTTATTTACCGGCACGGCAGCAAAGTCGCTTGAGGCGTCTATCGTGTGGGTTCGGGCCCCAGCCCCGGTACTGACAACACCAGCGTCTGCGTTTTTTCAAATGTGTAATCCCCTTTCGAGCAGCCTTGGCTTTGATTTGGGGGGTTGTCTACTATATGTTATGTGCTTATGTAAGGTGTGTGTTTATGTTTGCTGTTTCGTATTTCATTTATTTCATCACAATGAAAAGTGATTCGTTGTAGTAAAGTTCCTCTGTGGTCTCTAGTGGAATTAAATAAACTAAGTTTTTGAGTTGTCCTACAAATAAAAATCTAAAGGATTAAAATCAGGTGATCGAGGAGGCCAAGCAGTAAAAAGTTATTATTGAAATTTCGCTTCTCCCATCCTGTGATGAATATCTCAGTAGAGAAAAAGTTATATAAATGCATGGTGTTATTTTTACTTAAAATTTACGCTCCCGACAGATTGCCCACATGTTATGGAACATCATGTATAGTATAGATGAGGCAGCTTTTTAGAAAATCTGATAATAAAATATTTATTATATCGATTTGAAAACAAACAAAGTTTCCGCATTTTTTTAATCGATCGACATTTGAAAACAATTTTTCGTGCCAAGTTCGATACATATTTGATAAAATTTCTTAATTAGTTAATACATAACAAAGATTAATATATAATACCAACAATAGGTGGGGTGCGCACTTTTGTCACTGACAGGCATATTTATAGAATATGAGGAAGTTTTCTAGACAATCTGATAATGAAATATTTATTATATCGATTTGAAAACAAACTTATTAGATAATGTAGCAGTACCAATTAGTGTCAGAACCAGAAATAAATCATTACAAAATGCCTTACAGGCAAAATTTATTATTTATCTACTTAAAAAATTACGCAAGTTCCCATGACGGATCGTCGTAGTAAGTCAATAAAGTTGCGCAACTAAATCAGTCATTCATAAAATTATTAATAATTAAATTAACTAACGAAATCAAAATCTCATTCTGCCCATCAGAGAAATGTGCTCTTTTACTTATTTATACCAGGTGTCTAGAGCAAGAATTATATTAACATCATTTTCAAAGATAAACATAAGGAAAAGGATCAACTGAGATATAAGCAAAAGAATATTCAAATTAGAGGTGCTCGGCTATATGTTAAATTATTCATTGTTTCTTGAAGATTAAGTTATGTACATTTTTTAACCGACTAAATTTATTATATGTGTTATAATGTGTTCAATCGTTTCTCTGGATTGAAGCAATATCTATGAAATCTATTTCAAACTGCAAGGCATGATTCGGTGGTGGACCCACAATAATTTCATGAAGCTGAGCAAAAATTGGAAACACGATCTTTTTAATTAAGGCGCCATAGTAAAATATCGGAATTGCTAGAACCGGTATTTAGGTATTTCAGGAATAGTTGAAAACGAATCTGATCTCAAAAAAATAAGAATTCAAAACGGTGATTTCAATATGTCTGCCGTAATTACAATGTTTTTGAACATTAACATGATATTTATTTAATGTATGAAAATTTCAGGATTCTCTGATATCGTTAAAGTTTAGAAATTCAAAACTATCGATATGTTCCTTTACTGTAGAAAAGTTAAGGAAGACCACTAACATGTGTGAAAAAAAAGTGAACTGCCTTCAAAAAGGGTTGCCAAAAATTATAAAATGAAATTTCACCACCGCCCAGTTAATTGAACCTTATTACCTAATATCGATATTGAAGTCGGTGTAAAAATTAACAAATAACGAATTCGAACGTAATTTTAACTATCAATATCAACATTGATATTACTATCAATATTAGGAAACAAAGTTTAATTAACCATGTGACGGTGAAATTTTATTTCATTATTGTTAGCGATTTTTTTTTATTCACTTATTTCTTTTCTCTAGAAACTAATGCCATATATAAATACACTTATGGATGATTATTTTAAATACTAAAGGCACAAGTGGCAAACAAGTTTGCCAATTTCAACACTTCTTTGAAGACAATATTATAATTTTTAAATTGTCAAAACTGCGGACACAACATTACTATAGATTATAAGTATGTGACGTACGTTGCTATATACAAGGTGTCCGGAAATAACGTTCGAATATTTCGGTAGGTGATTCTACACCCAAAATACGAAGAAAATAGGTGTCCGGAAATGCTTCATAACGGGGAGCTACGCCCCTCCGAAGCAGGGCCGGATTATCCATAAGGCTAAATAGGCTGTAGCCTAGGGTCGCCGAAGCGCGAGGGGGCGCTAAGGCAATTCAAAACTAACTAAATTTATCTCCCGTCGGCCGACGTGACATGTACTGTTTACCATTGACTTTTGGAAAATAAATGCATTGTAACGTCGTATAATGCATAAGGGACTGGTGAAAAAAATAGCCATAAAATCGAGTTGGGATAATGAGCGTAAAAAATGTTTGTTTAAGGAAAGACAAGCATAAAAAGCTTTTGTACCGTCTTATCTGGGCCGAAATTAATAAATTTGTGTAAGCATATGTAAACCCATCCTATGTAACTATTTTGGTTACATTTTATAATTACATCCGTATTAAGAATTATAAATACCAAAATACCTAAATATTCGTTTACTTATATTTATTTTTAAGAGATATCAGGATCTGAGAGAGAAGTAAATAATATGAAATAGAAAATGCGATATAATTTAAAGTAGAGTCCTGTTCATACGTTTAAAGTAATTATCCATATCTGAAGTTTTTATTGCCGTAATCCTACCGAGGGGCCCGATAGAGATTTTGGCAATTTTTTTTTCAAATCCCCCCCCCCCCCCCCGCTCATCAATTATCAAGCGCAATGGGGGCCTGCCAAAGATTTTGGCAAATTTTTTTTTCAAATTTCTCCCCCCGCTCATCAATTATTAAGCATGAGGGCCCGCTGGCTCTCGAATGGCCCACCAGAGATTTTGACAAAATTTTATTTTTTGCCAATTTCTCCCCTCCGCTCATCAATTATTAAGCACGGGGAGATTTTGGCAATTTTTTTTTCAAATTTCTTCCCTTCGCTCATCAATTATTAAGCGCAATGGCTTTGAAGGGCCCGTAGTGGGGGCCCGCCAGAGGTTTTGGCAATTTTTTTTTAATTTCTCGCCCCCGCTCATCAATTATTAAGCGCAGGGGGCCCGTAGCGAGGGCCTGTCAGAGATTTTGACAAAAAAAATTCCCGCTCATCAATTATTAGGCGCGGGGGCTTGCCAGTTCATTTAGTACCGGGGCCCATGATTTGATGCGGGGGGCCTGATCCTTCCGGGTATAGCCGAAGGCCTTCCTTATATCTACGTCGGTACTTTTTTTTATACAAGAAAATTATTTGTTATTTGATTATTTTATTTTGATAAAATTGTCGAATTTAGTACCTCTGTATTGTATAGTTCAGCGAAGAGATGTTTACCTAAACCCGCGGATAGAACAAAAAAACACCCGACTTGCTCTGCACTTTATATAGAGGTCTACAGACGATCCAACCAACCAACCGACCTTCTCGGTACACTTTAGATATTGCCATGCGAACTTGTAAAAGTGAGCTGATCTGCTGTCGGTACGCTTTGAAGACGCTAGAATTCCAGTAGATCAGCTCACTTTTACGAGTTGTCATGGAAACTTTCAAAGTGTACCGAGAAGGTTGCTTGGTTGGGTGGTTGGATCGTCTGTACACCTCTGTATACCTTCCGCGCCGGTCTCATTGTTCATCCTAAAGCGCCAAAGCAAAAAAACGCTGCAATTTGACCGGCATGCGCCAGTTCAACTTTTTGTGCCAATTAAGGAAATGTATATGTCTCCTATGTATGTTACTTTTCAATATATCAACATTTTACAGGATTATTTATAGAAAAATAGGAACGGAAAGAGATATATAGATATTATAGACTGGCGGTACATGACCAGTCAGGTGCAACGTTTTTAAAATGCATGCCAATCATATATATGAATGAAATTACCATGAATATGCCAGAAACGCAAATTTTAGGCAGTCGTCGCGTGCAGAAGGGTGTCCAAATCGATTTTTTGTTTGTTTTTGTTTTGTTTTTTTTTTAATTTTAAAATGGATGCCAATAGTGCCAAATCAATAGCCTTGAAAAAAAAATCCAAAATCAAAATCATCCAAAATCAAGAACACCAAAAAATTTTACGATTTAATGTGCGCATCAAAGATTGTTTTGCGCGCGGAAACTGCATGCCAATGAATTTCCGCTGGATTCTTTTTCAAGGCTTTTCGTTTGGCACTATTGGCATCCATTTTAAAATTAAAAAAAAAAACACAAAAAAAACAAAAAAATCGATTTGCACACCTTTCTGCACGCGACGACTGCCTAAAATTTGCGTTTCTGGCATATTCATGGTAATTTCATTCATATATATGATTTGCATACATTTTAAAAACGTTGCACCTGGCTGGTCATGTACCGCCAGTCTATTATATCTTTCCGCTCCTATAGTAATGCCGCTGCCTTTATTGTAGCCACTGGCCACTCTCCCTGGTCATGAATGTTGATTAAAATTTTTTTTTAGAGTTCTCCCCCCGCTCAGCAATTTTGAAAGTGGGACAAACATTTTTTTTCATATATCTTCCCCCCCTCCCCGCTCATTAATGTTCTTATTATGAATAAGAGGGCGCAAATACATGATTAGCCTAGGGGCGCGCCAATTCTTAATCCGGCCCTGCTCCGAAGATGGTATAAAAATATGGTTTCTCTTAATTATTTTAAAAATTACTACTACTAGAGTGATGAAATCTCGTACATGTGGTAATTTTATCGTGAGAAATCGTTTGGTGCTGATGAAGACGGGGGGCAAGAACCAGGAGCGTACGAAATGGGGGCGGGGGTTCTAATTAAAATCCCCACCATTTTTTTGCTTTGACATTTTTTTAATTTTTAACTGTAAATATAATTTCTCAGGTGGATTTTTAAGGAAAATGTACTCTTGGTGAAAATTCATAGAACGTATCGTTTTCCTTTAAAGCCCGTTTGAAAAGTAAGATCTAAAAAGCGCCTTCAAAAAATCAAAGTTGGCTTGTTTCAACCAGATAGAAATGTCATTATTAATAAATTTTGCCGTCAAAGCTGTAAAGTACTGAAAAAGGCTGAAGAATTGAACAACATTCTTTTGAAGAAATGGCAAATATGCATTTCATGTATGGTAAGTCCAACGGGAACGCTTCCGAAGCGCGTAGACTTTATGAAGAATCATTCAATGATGGTAGACAGATTCCCTGTGACAAAGCCTTCACCAGTTTACATATCAGACTTCGCAAAAGAGGTAGTCTCAAAATGAATTCAAGTGACTCTGGGAAATATCTGTAGCAACTTGCTTACCGTAGATTAAGCGTTTGAGTTGCCATGGAACCAAAAAGAAAAACAAAATCAGAGAATAACAATTTTAAAATATATTACATCATCAATGTTATTAATTACTTCCACGTCCAGTGGAAGTATAGTAACGACAAAAAAATTTTTAAAAATTTTTATTGTCCAAATAGGCTTAAAATGTCATGAAACGTCGAGATTTTAAGTTTGAGCGAAAAAAAAATTTCTGTCTGTCGGTCTGTCTGTCTGTCTGTAACTTTTTTTTTGTGCGCACGTTTACTCTGGAACCGTTTAAGATATTGACTTGAAATTTGGTACACATATGTACTTTAACGAGTTCTAGAACTATATTATAATTTCATCTTGTTCCGTCGAAGGAACAAGAAGGGTTGGGGGGTAAATTGGGGTAAATTTGGGGTAAATGGGTAAATTAAGCAGGTAAGAGTCCATGAAATTGGTATATAGTATATACAAGAAAAGCTAAGGTCTCAAAAAAATTTTTGGCATTAGCCACCCCCATTACCACCCCCACTTCCTTATTAAAGGGGATGAAAAAAATTTTGTGATTTAGTGTATGTACAGGAACCAGAAATCTCAAAATATTTTATTACTTCATCCACCCCCCACTACCACCCCCACCCCACTACCGATGTGGGGTATCGTTTTATGGGTTTTTGGGGTAGAGGATTTCAAATATTATATTATTAAAGTTTCATAAACAATTATTTTCACATACAAAGTTTTTTCGTTGCGAGTGACTTGGATAGAGAATCTGGATGTGGAAGTAGTGATTCCTTGGGCAGCGGCTTTTATATATATTATGATATAATTCATAAGAGAACAATGTTAATTCTTTATCTTTTATTTAATATATGTTCTTAAATGATGAAATGTTTTATTATGGTACATACTACCATAATTGGTGACCCCGAAATTGAATTGGTCAACCTTGGCTGCAGATAGACGCCCCGAAATTGAATTAGTCAACCTATTCGACAGATACATTCCCAGTAATTTGACTGAATTAGTCAACCTTAGCTGCAGAGAGACTCCCCGAATTTTTGACTGGAATTTAGCTAGATTAATTAAAGGTACAAGTCCTGAATCATTATTATTTTATCCAAGGATATATTTTGGAATTTTAAATGGATATGGACCGATTCAGAAAGCATCAAGTTTAATAGAAGATACAATATTTAAGAAGAGATTGCTTTTCAAAGAAATTTTTTCTAAAGGATTAAAGGAAGATACAATATTTAAGAAGATATTGCTTTTCAAATAAATTTTTTCTAAAGGATTAAAGGAAGATACAATATTTAAGAAGAGATTACTTTTAAAGGATTTTTCTATGGATTCTTAAATCGTTACTCAAGAAAATATACCAGAATCCAGAATCTAAATTTTTTAATTACGGTACGTGGGTTGATTTCATATTCCCTTGTTAAGAGGGAGAACAATCAATTTATTAATTATGGCACAACCGACAAATGATATTGATCAATAACTAGATCCAACAGCTATTTCTCATTATCAATATGTCACATCTGTCAAGTTACCACCATTTTGGGTTTCGAAACCAGAAATTTGGTTTGCACAAATTGAATCTCAATTTGCTGTCGCAAGGATTGTCAATGACAAAAAAAATATGACCAGGTTATTGCTTCCTTACCGTTAGAGATAATAAATAATGTTTATGATGTAATTGCTAGTCCACCTGAGAATGATTTATACTCTAATTTAAAAAGCGTTTTGATCTCGCGTTTAACCTCTAGGAAAGAGAAACGCCTTGATGATTTACTTTCTGGTTCACAAATGGGAGACCTCAGGCCATCCGATTTTTATAGGTCAATGCTGAGCATTGCTGGAGGCTCCCATATGGTAAGTCAGGAGTTACTAATAAAATTGTGGAAAAGCGCTTACCTAAAACTATATTTATTGCAATTACCGCCTCAGGTAAGACGCAAATTAAGGACATTATAGATATTGCGGATAGGATTTGGGAATCATGCCAAGATTCGATGTTAGCGACTGTACATTCTAAAAATCCGAATCAAAGTTAATTTAATACTCCTTTTAAAATTGAACCAGTACCCTCTGTATCTGATTTAGTAACGATATTTAAAGATTTTTCAACTACCTTTCAAAGTACTATGAATCAAGTTTTACAATGTCAAGAAGTTTTTAGTTCTCAACTTCATTCGATTCAATCTCAAATTACTTCAAAAAGTCCCGGTATTTCAGCATCTACTTCATCCTGCAATAACTGTAATAGTAGAAACAACTCGCGAACTCGTTCTTCGAATCGAAGCAATGTTCGTATTAAATTTGATGCTAATAATAATACTTCTATTTGTTATTGGCATCAACTTTATAAAGATAAAGCTTTTCGCTGTGCTGGTACATGGTGTATTTATAATAAAGACATTAAAACAAGTATTATTAATAATTCTAAATGACTAGAAGTTAATAGTACTTTGACGTCTGACGTTAATATTTCTGACGTTAACATTTCTGACAGTAATCGCCGTCTTTTTGTTTATGATCACTCCAACAATTTAAGATTTTTAATTGGTACTGGGGCTGATTTATCAGTTATTCCGCGTAATGTTTTTACAGATTTAAATAGAAATCTTGACACAGTTTTAACCGCAGCTAATGGTTCTACTATATATACATACGGAAAAAAATTATTAAGGGTCAATTTAAATTTAAGAAGAATTCTTCCCTTCGTTTTTAATATAGCAGATATTTCAATTCCAATTATTGGAGCTGATTTTTTATCCAATTTTGGTTTAGTAGTCGATTTGAAAAGGGCACGATTAATTGATAATATTACCAATTTATCAATTACTTTTACAGTTTCCTACCCTTAATAAGTTATTATAATTTATAACTTATAATTTATATTTATAAATTATAATTTGCCTGTCAAGCATTCAGTTGTGCATCATATTATTACAGAAGGACATTTACCTTTTTCTCGTCCACGTAGATTAGACAATGTAACGTTTAAAATAGCTCAAAATGAATTTAATAATATGGTTGAGTTGGTTATTTGTAAACCTTCGCCTCTTCATTTAGTGGCTAAAAAAGAGCATTATAGACAACTGAATTTAATTACAGTTCCAGACCGGTATCCATTACCTCACATTCACGATTTTAACTATCGATTATATGGTAATACTATTTTCTCGAAAATTGATTTAGTTCGAGCTTATCATCAAATACCAGTCGCAGAGAGTGACGTTTATAAGACAGCTATTACTACTCCTTTCGGTTTATTCGAATTCTCACGAATGCCTTTCAGTTTACGTAATGCTGGACAAACTTTTCAAAGATTTATGAACGAGGTACTTACGTGTTTGCCTTTCGTTTTTGTCTATCTAGACGACATTTTAATTGCGAGTGAATCAAATTCGCAACATTTGGAACATTTAAGAGTTGTTTTTGAACGATTAGATCGATACGGAATAAATATTAAACCGTTTAAATGCATATTAGGAACTGATAGTTTAACCTCTTTAGGACATCATATTTCTTCACAAGGCATTTTACCTTCTTCTGAAAGATTTGATGTCATTAATAATTTTCCCTTACCGACAACTCTTAAACAACTTCAACTTTTTATAGGTATGGTAAACTTTTATCATCGCTTCGTACCTAACTTCGCTGAAAGCTTAGTTCCTTTGCATTCTTTCTGCACTAATTTATCACATGATAAAATTAAGAAAATAAATGATTTTCCTATTGCATGTATGGATAGTTTCTTAAAAGCCAAAAGCGCTATAGGCGATGCAATTATTTTAGCTCATCCTTGTTGTAGTGATAATACATTCTTATCACTTACGGTTGATTGTTCAAATATCTCTATGCAAGCAGTTTTAGAGCAACGAGATAACAAAGAGGTATTAACTCCTTTAGCTTTATTTTCACGTAAACTGACCATGACACAGGCAAGATACTCAGTTTTCGACAAAGAACTTTTATCCTTATACTCTGCTATTAAACATTTTAAATATTTACTGGAAGGTCGTAAATTTATTTGTTTTACTGACCATAAACCTTTGGTCAATGCTTTGTTCACAAAAGCTGAGAGATCTCCAAGACAAATCCGTCATTTGGAATATATTGCTCAATTTTCGTGCGAAATTAAGCATATTAAAGGCAAGAATAATGTCATAGCTGACACTTTATCAGATGTATATGACACATCTTCTTTAGAGAAATGTATTTTACCAATTCAGACAGAAAAATCTCCTTTGATTAATGTCAATTTTGATTTGAAATTATTAAGCAAAGCACAAGAGAAAGATTCAGAGAAAGATTCAGAGAAAGATTCAGAGAAAGATTCTGACCTTAAACACTTATTATCAAATCAATCTTCAAATTCTGAACATACTTTCAATTTGGAAAGAATTAAAATTCCAAATCTGGATGAATTTGTTTGGTGCGATGTGTCTCGTCCAAAACTTCGACCTTATGTACCAATTATTTACAGGAGAACAATATTTGATATATTTCATGGTCTATCTCATCCTGGACTACTAGGACTTTAGTAACTAATAACTATTTTTGGCCGAAAATGTCTACTGATTGCAATTTATGGACCAAGTCGTGCGTTAACTGCCAGACTTGTAAAGTTACACGTCATGTTAGAAGCCCGCTTGGAAATTTCGAAATTCCTAAATGCAGATTCGACCATATACATATGGATTTAGTAGGACCATTACCTCCTTTTTTTTACCAGATGGCCAGAAGCTTATCCTCTGCGTGATATTACTGCAGAAACTGTAGCATGCACATTGTTTCAAAATTTTGTGTGTCGTTACGGTGTACCTTTAACCGTGACAACTGACCAGGGAGTTCAATTCGAATCCAAATGATTTAGCGCGTTTTCAAAATTTTTGGGTTTTCATAGGATTCGTACAACTACTTTCCACCCGCAAAGTAACGGATTAATTGAACGTTTTCACAGAACTCTTAAAGCTGCATTAACAGCTAGGGCTAATACATCACATTGGGTGGACGAACTTCCAATTGTTTTATTAGCTTTCGGGACGATTCGCAAAGAAGATCTGCAATGTTCTTCTGCCGAACTTATTTACGGTCAAACTCTACGGTTACCTGGCGAATTTTTCATTAAGTCGCACGATACACCAGGCTTGCCTGTATTTATTGGCAGATTACGCAATTACCTTAATAATTTAAAATATTTTTCTCCAATTTCTCATGTTAATTATAAAACATTTGTTTATCCTGAGATTTCCAAATGTGATTTCATATTTGTTCGTAAAGAGCGTTATAAACGTACATTTACTACATTGTACGAGGGTCATTTAAAGTTTTATCTCGTACAGACAAGTTAATTACCTTTGATAAAAGAAATAAAGTTGTAACTGTCAACATTGACAGAGTCAAACCAGCTTTTTTGTTAGTTGACAGATGTGATGTTCCATCTACTCGTGCGTTTTGCAATAGATACGCTAATTGATTGATTGTTCTTTTTATTAACGGGAGGGTGTATGTAGCAACTTGCTTACCGTAGATTAAGCGTTTGAGTTGCCATGGAACCAAAAAGAAAAACAAAATCAGAGAACAACAATTATTACACCATCAATGTTACTAATTTATATATATTATGATATAATTCATAAGAGAACAATGTTAATTCCTTATCTTTTATTTAATATATGTTCTTAAATGATGAAATGTTTTGTTACGGTACATACTACCATAACATCGCACTACTCGCACCTTAGAACTATAGGAAAGGGTCCTAGAATTAGTAGCAGCTAATCCAGGAACGAACACCAGGAGAGTTGCTATACAAGAGGGCATTCCGAAAAGCTGTGTTTGGGAAGTTCTTCGTGAACAGTTGCTTTATCCTTACCTCCTACAGAGAGTCCAGACATTGAAACTTGAGAATTTTCAGTCCAGGATGGAATCTTGTCAATGGTTAAGGCGAAACTGGCATGGGGACCTTAATTTTATAACTGGAATACTTTTCACCGATGAAGCCGGTTTCACTAGGGATGGAATAATCAATTTCCACAATTCTCATATGTGGACTGACGAAAACTACGTCAAATTTTTGAATCGGGTCATGAAGATAGATTTTCCATCAATGTTTGGGTGGTAATACTTGGTGACCATTTGATAGGACCCTATGTTTTGCCAAAAACATAGGTCAAAATTATCTAGATTTCCTGGAAAATATTTTAGATAATTTTCTCGACGATGGGGCATACTGTTTCATGTATAACATGTCTTTTATGCACGATGGAACACCGGCACATTTTAGTTTGAACGTTAGGGCACATTTAAATGCTGCTTATAATAAGCGATGGATAGGACGAGGTGGCCCTGTAGCTTGGCCTCTTTGTTCTCCGGATTTAAATCTACACTACAACTAACTATAGTAAGGTGCAAAAGATATAGATATGCATATATAGATATTATTACTCTGTTTACCGAAAACCAACCCACACAAACCGTTACTTAAATGCAAACTCCCATCACCATCCCTTCCAAATAAATTCGGTCGTCAACATTCTTATAACAAGATCTCTCAGACTAACTGACAGCCATAACAGACAGACTGAATTGCACACATTAGAACACGTACTCCTACAAAACGGATATGACAGAAACCATATAAGATGGACCATAAATAAAGCACAGAATCCATCCCAAACACAACATCCGAACATATCCCTACCTGAACAACACAAAGCCTTCCTACCTTACATCAAAGTGTCACAGACCGAATCTCCAAAGTCCTAAAAACAAACAATATAAAAACAATATTCACAACACAACAGACTATTTCCAACCTTATCAAGTCCCCAAAAGACCAAGTCCCTAGTAACTTCCATGGCGTTTACGAAATACCTTGCTCCAACTGTCTCCAAACTTATACTGAACAAACAAACAGACGCATTAACAACAGGGTATACGAACATCGCCTAGCAGTCAGAAAAATTGACCCTACCTCATCCCTAGCACAACACCGTCTCCAGACTGGACATAACATAGACTTTGACAACACAAAAACAATAACATCTATATTTCTTTAAAAACACGAACGATCCGCGAAGCAATTGAAATCGAGAAGCGTCCCAATTGTTTAAACAAAAGGGACGACAGTCTTCGACTTCCAACTGATTGGAAATCACTAATATCTCCACTAACTATACAACCCTCACTAACACCACACAGCGACCCTCCTGCCACGCGCAACCGTTCCGCACCAGTGCTCATCACACCCACCAATCCTACTATAAACCCACAACTCGTCAGTTCTCTCTAAGAACTGAGATTGAGATGTTAGAGATGAACCAAGGTTCGACCTGGGGAGTAGGCAGATTGAGGCCGCGGACTCGAACCACTCCTTACACTTTCTAAACTTCTTATATACCTTTATATTATCGATTCTTCTTCCTTTTCTCCTGAAAATGGCTCCAAAGTGGGAGCCGAAACGTCGAGACTCCAATAATCTTAGACGCGATTCAACCCGCGAACCTAGTATTTTTCAGATATATATATATACATACGAAGTGGATTGGTCTAGTATGTATAGCCATCTCTTTTACACCCTACTATAGTTAGTTGAGGTAAGCTCGCAAAAAAATGCTTCATGGTAACTGGAACTGGTGGGGAGAGCGAGAGCGTCAGCGTACGTCTATAATCTAAACAAATAGTGCAAAGCAAATTGGAAAAGTCGTCGCAGCCTCGCAGTTGCAGTACCTAGATATAGATTTTGGGCATTTCTATTGTTTATTTGAACAATCTAGAAAATTTTCAGAGTATCTCATATTTTGGAGGTTCTTTTCATAACAGCGCATTTTAATTTGAAAATGAATAAAAAATATTAACCAACATTTTCTCGGGTCGTCTCCGGTTTTAAATAGAAAATATATTTTTTAAAAATAAAGTCGTAATGTAGAAAACTCTCCAATGGGTGCCCAAAGTTTTTCAGGGGGTGCTCGGCGAATAGGATTAATATGTTCGAGTTTCGAGGAAATACGCCCCCAAAACAACTCTCCACCATCGTATTCTCCCGAATCCTATCATTTTTTGGTTACTTCAACCAGAAAAAGTGCAATACTGAACGGTTATACTACAATCCGACTTGGGGCGACTTTATTCAATTAGAGTAAATAAAATTAATATATTTCATATTTTTTTCAAACTCATATCGAAGACTGGTAATTTGCTCATATCAATATTATGCGAGTGTACTATTTATATCACTAATTTCAGTGTCAAGGTATACACGGTGTGGTGAACAACTAGTGTGAGACTTGGTGCTTTTCCCGTAATTTCTAAATTATCCGTATTACTTCTTTATAGTAATACAGTGTTATAGTGTAATTAGTAACAAACTCTCATTCTAATCACTAAGTATACTTATCAAAATTTAGTTAATATATCCTGCTAAAATAAGGTAAGATAAAATGACAACAGCCTGACCCCGAGGATTCACAAATGCTTGTCCTGCAATTTTGGCCGAAGCAGAGGAACCGGCTTTAGGTTTGAGAAGGCAATATTTAGCAATAGTTTCTAATTAAAGTAAGGGGGCTTAATACAAATGTTTTAACTAAATGAATCTCTGTGCTACATCCGAATACCTTACTAACAGGTTTTTGGCTCTAAAAAATAATCCACCACTTGTAGATGCTTTTTTAGAAACAAAAGAGTATAATGATAATTTATAAATTAAATCTAAATACCCAATTTTCGAGAATGAATATGACATCATTTCATTTAAACCCACTCTTATTTTTCCCAAGTATGAAGAACATCCAATAGATTTTCGTGTTATTATGAAGTCCATATTGAGCTCCCATAATAACAAATACATATTCAGGGACGGATCAAAAAATGAAACAGGAACTGGTTGTGCTGTTTACATATCAAACAAGCTTTTACATGTAGAACTCTCGACCAAAGCTCAATCTTCACAGTAGAACTATACCCATTAGACTGTGCACAGTGTTATTATAGAAGGTAATATGGGAAACTCATAATAGTATCTGACTCACAAGCTGCATTATTGTCTCTCTCAAGGAATCCCGTTACAATATAATAATTATCTAATTTTCAATATCAAACATAACTTAGTTGCGCTAGATAAAAAAAAAAAGGTGTTGCCGTCACATTTACTTGGGCCAAAGGACATTTAGGGATCGATGGAAATGAACGGGCGGATCAATTAGCAAAAGAGGGTATCAAACAAGTTGAAATAAATAACATTATTCTAAACTCCGATTTTAACAATTTGTTTAAAGCAAACAAAAGAAAACTGGCAAAAGTTATGGGCAGAATATGTTATATCTTCGAAAAATCACTACGCACTGATTCATCCTTCTGTACCCATTTCAATTCCTTATATATCGGTTTATTACGTCCCAAGAAATGTTTCTGCTACTATTACTAGGTTAAAGCTAAATCATGGTTCCTCCCTATCACATCTTTATAAATTAAGAGTCGTAGAATCGCCGTGCTGCACGTGTGATTGTAGAAGAACTTACTGTTCTGCGTCTGAGTGACACGACACCAATTCATTTGTCAAGGGCGCCAGCCGCGTTTTCTCCTCGTTCTTCCACTCCCAGGTGGGTTCGAGATAAGATACAACTCGATAGAACGGGATTTTACTTATTTACCTAATAATAATGGATTTTATGCCTAAAGATTTCCGATTTGTTTTCATAAAATAATCCCTATCAAGCTTCCGTAAGGTAACCGGAATATTGAGCTTCAAACTTGTGGAGTCACGAGACATCCAATTATCTCAATTTCTGGTCTTCTGAACGAAAACCCTCAAGGGATAAGACTTACAACAAGTCATATTATCAATAAAATGCAAAAAGTTCAAAGAATACCATTTATTTACAAAGTTTAAAATAAGTACAATAAATTATATCATTTGAAATGAATCGCCTCCCCAGTTAAGGCCAAGTAAATTTTACCATACAAATGAGAGCGTGCGCTAACAATCGATTTGGTAGAAAATATTCATGCAACTTCCCCAGAATTTAGTGCAAGCATTTAGGTTTTTATTGTGGCTGACTGAAAATAACATAAAAATATTTTATTTACAAAAATTTTGGTTCGCTTGTGATTTGCTTCAAGGTTCTCATTTGTGATTATATCATTCACAAGAACGGAGTTCAAAAAGTGCGTTCAACTAATAAATGAGTTAGATAACTTTCTGTCAGTCTCGCGACGTATATACTGGTCCCTATACATACATAATATAGGGGATTTGACACGACTTTGCCTTCGCACAAGGCGGTTTTCTCTATAACTTTATCATTTGGAAAGACCTGCATTTGGTTTTCCTACTATCGCTTTCTACTGATTATCCAACGCCCTCGTCCAAATTACGAGCAGCTGGATGAATCCAAATTTATTTTATTCGAGGAACAGGCCTTGTCCATTTTTAGTATTGTGATATGTTGCAACCCACAAATGTAGGCAACACAGAATTCAATTATTTCGAATGTTGTAGACATTTGCACCTACTAGAAAAAGAACCTACTAGAAGCTCTAGAGTGTTCCCCCGCTGTTGATCGTCTATTAATTTTCCTTTAAAATCGTGTTAGGTTAGATTCGTATAGTGTATTTCATTGCTTTTACTTTTAGTCGCAGTTTGTATCCCCCTTTTAAAATTATGTGGCTGGCTAATGGATCCCACGTCCAATGCCAAAAAAAAAAAGCTCTAGAGTGATCTGGAGAATGGTGACGTCATCACAGAAACATCGAGATCTGTCATCTTTAGGTATATAAAGCATAGAATAAAGCAGAGTAGACAGTTTTAAGTTTGGATAGCAAGTCACTAAGATCAGAAGAGAGTAAAGTGATTAAATAGTGAATAATTATAGTATTTAGTAGTATATCAGTGAAGTAATTATTTATTATAATTAGTAAGTTAATAAACTGGTGTTAGTTAGACCAACACACAAAAAAAAAATCTTGTCATATTTTATGTCTCACTCTGTAAAAATGTTCCTTTTTATGTAGAAGAAGAAATGCTCTTTTGATTAAAAAAAAAAAATGAATTTTAAAATGTGCTACCACGCTCTAAAGTACGATATTTCAATCCTTTTGCGTTATCTACAAAAATTAGGCTGCGGGCTTCATCTAATATATGTTTTTTGGTGCCAAAGTGGTTCTTCACTTTAAATATTATATAAATAATTGAAAATTATCGAGCAAAATTTTTTTGTAAGAAACCCGACAAAAAAAAACTACTTTAAAATGTTAAAAAATGGACAAAAGGAAAATCTCATATAAATCTGCTTAAGGCCTGCCGAAAATACTTTTTCAATATGTTCCAAAACATATCTAAACCAAATTTACTATAATTACTTGCAAGCGAGCAGAAACTAGAGTGCGAAAATTAAAGTTTTCAGGGTGTATTTCACAATTTTACTAATAAAAGCACCAAAAATATATCATTAAAATTGTAAATAACTAATGAAGTTACTTAAATAATATTTTTTTTTTGGAAAATTATATTAAATATAGAAAATATTGTTTTTTGATGCCCCGGGTTTCTAAGGATAGGCTTGAATTTGTTTAACTTGTTCACCATTGTAAATAATTATTATTAATAATAATTTTTTAATTTATTATATATTTTTTTTGTTCTTGTACATTTCTTTGTTTCTGCACTTTGTGTTAACAGTAAAGCTTGTTTTTGTTCTTCATCTATTGTAATAACATTATTAAATCGAGAAGTCAACGCAATTTGACATTCAGCAGAATCATTGACAACTTTAAAATTTATGCATACATTTTTTCCACACACATAATGATGGCCTGAATTCCATAGATAAACAAATACCCGAATCATTTTTTTTTGGATCTACAAAACCTCTAACATTACGTTGCGGCTCCCGTAAATTTTCTTTTTTTGAATTTTGTATCATTTTTATTTTTATTTCATGAGTCACTTTATCATCAAAAAATGCAAGGCACACGAGTTCCTCCGAAAGATACCAGAAGTGATTGGTGAATTTATTTAATAATAATAATATTTCTTGTCCTCGTCATGAACTTATTAGAAGATTTATATGAATATGAAAAAATAAATAAAGAATTGTCTCCATTATTATTAAGTAAATTCACCTCTGGTATCGGAGGAACTCGTAAGCCTTGCATTTTTTGATGATAAAGTGACTCATGAAATAAAAATAAAAATGATACAAAAGTTAAACAAAAGAAAATTTACGGGAGCCGGAAAGTAATGTTAGAGGTTTTGTAGATCCAAAAAAAAATGATTCGGGTATTTGTTTATCCGATTTCATATCAAAGAAAAGTTTAAATTTTTTTAAAATTACAAATATAAACGTTGACTCTTTAAAGAAAAATCCAGATCTATGGAATTCAGGCCATCATTATGTGTGTAGAAAAAATGTACTTATGCATAAATCTTAAAGTTGTCAGTGATTCTGCTGAATGTCAAATTGTGTTGACTTCTCGATTTAATAATGTTATTACAATAGACAAAGAACAAAAACAAGCTTTACTGATAACACAAAGTGAGGAAACAAAGAAATGTACAAAAACAAAAAATATATATAATAAATTAAAAATTTATTATTAATAATAATTATTTACAATGGTAAATAAGTTAAACAAATTCAAGCCTATTCTTAAAAACCCGGGGCATCAAAAAACAATATTTTCTATGTTTAATATAATTTTCCAGGAAAAAAAATATTATTTAAGTAACTTCATTAGTTATTTACAATTTTAATGATATATTTTTGGTGCTTTTATTAGTAAAATTGTGAAATACACCCTGAAAACTGTAATTTTCACACTCTAGTTTCTGCTCCCTTGCAAGTAATTATAGTAAATTTTGGTTTAGATATGTTTTGGAACATATTGAAAAAGTATTTTCGGCAGGCCTAAAGCAGATTTATATGAGATTTTCCTTTTGTCCATTTTTTAACATTTTAAAGTAGTTTTTTTTGTCGGGTTTCTTACAAAAAAATTTTACTCGGTAATTTTCAATTATTTATATAATATTTAGAGTGAAAAACCACTTTGGCACTAAAAAACATATATTAGATGAAGCCCGCAGCCTAATTTTTGTAGATAACGCAAAATGATTGAAATATCGTACTTTAGAGCGTGGTAGCACATTTTAAAATTCATTTTCTTTTTTAATCAAAAGAGCATTTCTTCTTTTACATAAAAAGGAACATTTTTACAGGGTGAGACATAAGATATGACAAGATTTTGTTAGTGTTACCCTGGTGTTATAATTTACGGATCCACGATACAGGGTGTTTACAAAAAAGGATGTAAGCACGTCACAGTAGTTTTGCTAAATAATTGCCTATAAACGCTCTTTTGGTACGTCGCATCGTTAAAACTTTATATTTATTTTTTTGAATGATATTTATAATGACTGTATCTTGGCTTTCATGATCTTTTGTGAAGAGATTAAAAAGTTAAAAATATTCATAAATATTTTCAATGTATTTCGTAAAAGTATATTGTTTCTTTTTCTTTGACCAAAAATTATACTTTTATTTTTAGTACATTTTTCCATGACAATATACTTTCACTCCCATGGCCTGGACCAAAACAGATTTTCCTAAGTGAAAATTCGGTGTTTCTTCGAATTTTCAGTTGGTTGTGCCTTATGTTTTAACGAACGTCTATAAGTCTTTTTGTGCTAGTTTTCGGCTCTGATGCCTTCCAAACTTGAATGTTATGCTCAAAAATGCCCATAAATGAATTTTCTACCTAAGTCGAAATTTTATTTTGTCTTCGACTTCGATTCTGGCAGGTTCTATAACATGATCATGTTTCTATAGGTGATTTATTTTTTGCTTCGGCAAGCTATAACAAACCTAAATAACGAATTGGGATTTTTAAATGTTCAGTTTCGAGTCAATTTAACACACTTATTAAATGCGAATAAAATAATCCTCAAATTTTTAGTGCAATTATAATCTTTTTGAAACAAGCTAATTTGAGAATATAAGAAATAAATAATACTCCTTGCCATTTTTTCTTTAGTAAATATTCTGCAGCAAAGAATTTTTTCTGGTGCCACCCCCCCACTCCCCAAGAAAAAAATTACTAATTTGTATATAAGATAGCAATTCTGATATTTCACTATTTTTAATACTGGTTGTAATGTAATCAAATACAAAGGGAATAGGCGGTAGTAGAACATTTTGTTTGGTCATTTAGTATATACTTTTATCTAAGGTCATCTAACTGACCAAAACAGAAGTAATGGAATTAAACATAATTTGTTTTTTATATATTATGTCATCGCGAGGGTATCTCAGATGTTTCAAATTATAATAATAAGTGCGAAATACGTAGTTAAAATAAGTTTTTATACGGTCTTTAGTGATATGTATCTTAATTAAAAAAAAAACATTGAAACTTCATAAAATGTGTGTGGTCTTAAATTACAAGCTTTAGAACTTTACTTTTATTTTTAATTAATTGATAATTTATATTAAAAAAAGCCTAATAAATACTGAAATTGACTATGCGAAAGCTCGATCCCTAAATGAATACAGAACTCCCGTCTTGGTGGTGTAGGGTTGTATATGTATATGTTTCATCGCACATCCACGAAACCTGCTGTTATAAACATCTTATATCGAAAGATAGTGTGTACTAGAGGTTTGTTCGTTGTATGGCGTTTATAAGAATTTTCTAATATTAGTGATAATCAGAAAATTATTTTCCTAGTAATTGGTGGATTTTACTGTTATCTTTTTCGTCTTTATTGAAGGATAAAATAGGCGTAAGTTTCTAAACGGTAAAGAAAATTCAACAAGTGCTTCCTCAAACGAGGACCCCATCCCTAGACTACTAGCCAAGGGTGTTTACCAACTGGAGTGCTCATGTGCTCATGTGGTAAGAGTTATATCGGACAGATAGGGAGTAGTATCCAGTGCAGAATCAAGAAACACCAGAGAAACACAAGATTCGGGTACACAGATAAATCGGTAGTGGCAGAACATGTTCATTAGAATGAGAACCACAAAATCGACCAAAAGAACATAAATATATTGGATAAAATTATGCGCTATTACCCAAGGATAATTAGAAAATCACTAGAAATTTTGAAAAACAGGGACAGCTTCAATAGAGAATATGGGTATCGACTGAGTAAAAGGCCAAATCATGGAGACTGGTTTTGTCAAGCACCAGTAGTTTAAACAGTCACGGTCAATGAAGCAGATCGGATGAGCAGCGAAGCGTGGCAGCGCCAAGGTATATAACAAGGAGCAAGACACAACAACCTCAGTCTTTAGAATCCTTCTGAAGAAGCTGATAGCACGATCAGCGAAATGTCAAGTCGAATTCGATAACCACGGTAACACCCGGAAAAAACCACTTCAATACGTATTATTTGTAATCGGTTCGAAGAAGCTAAATAATTTTGTGGACATCTTGAATCATCGGCTGTATGTATACAGTTTTCACTTGCTTTATAATCCATATTCATATATTTTCGAATACCTGCGTCCCGATTTTAAAAAATAAGGACAGTCGAATAGTGCAGTTGAATTGATTTTTTTCGGCGACAACATTCCACCTAAAATTTTATTGTTGATTCTTATAGTACGGCAGCCCGCTACCAAGATTCTCGAGTTACTTTAGCGAAGATAATTCCAGCGTTTATCAGAAGTTCTAGGAGAGCTGAGAAATGGTTCAAATCAAGCTTTGAACATGTAAAGAAAAACCAGTCATCTCGGTCTTCGCAACGAAGCAGTTTCTTCTGTCTTCTTGTCGAGGAAAGTAAATATGATGATGAAAAATTGAGAACTGTCCTTTTGACTGAGACGCCGAGTTACAAAGACCGAAATAAAGGCAAATTGCTACCGGTCAAAATTCTGGTCACCGCGGCGAGGCAGTTGACCACAAGAAAATTCGAACGGAACTGTTTGCTAGTTCACTTACGAGTGATTACATTCGCATGTTGCTTAATTTTGAGGGATGATCAAGTCATCGTGGCGAGACAGTTCTCCACTTCAAGCTATTCCAAATATCATTAAGAAGACGAAACAAAATATTAACTGAACTTTTTCCCAGTTCACATTTGAGAAAAATGATTTCCGGCCTCTCATGTATTGCGCGCGCCGCCGCGTCATTCTGGAGTACGTGTATACATACCAGGAGACTTTGATACGAGCTGCCCGTACCAAAGATGCTGTGTTGGCACTATATGGAGTATACCATCTCTGTAAAACGACAACGCAATATCCTCGGTCCCAGCAGCTGCCATCTTTTATTTACGTATACAAGCGTGCTGTACCTTCTGCTGGAGATGCTACATAGCTTCGGATACAATCCATGTCATTGCCATAGGCAACGAAGTCATCCACCACCTCTATGTCCGCGCGCCGCCGCGCCAACACGCCGAACGTATATGCGACTCCATTCGATTTCACGCAGCTACAGCCAACGGAAAACGGCAGTTCGCATTTTTTTATCATTTTATACACCCCACTCTATAAATAGAAAAAGTTTTAGCCTCGCTGCTTTGATAATTTTAGCCTCCAATTTGATACAACTTTGATTGATATGACTGGATTGGAACTTAGGCTAATGAAAAATGGCAGTTCTTGATTTTTTCATGTCTTGTTCATCATTTTTAACGAGAATTAATCGAGAACTGCCTCGCCGCGGTATAAAAATTACGACTTTTTTTTTCGACAGACGGATAGTCGTTTGTCAGCCGCCCGTATCGTTTTTCTAACTTTTGTCGTATGAAAAAGTGTCTTAGAATTTCATAATCTATAGAGTTTCCCTTCGATAAAGCTCACTGTTTTGATAAGGGTTTTTGGTAATGGGCTGCCGTACTATTATATATTATGACCTCCTGATTACGAAAAAAATATTTCCGTCCAAAAATTCCTTGTGCGTCAAAAGTTATATGCACTTTTTTACAGGATTTCACGGATTTTCAACTTATCTGCTTAATATATCTTGTACTAGTAATCGGATGGGAATTGGTTAATTTGAAATAAAATTCTTAAAAAATATAGACTTGTCCAATATGTATTGGTCAATCCGCCATCTTGGAGAAAAAAGAAAACACCAAAAATGGACGAAAAAATCAAAATTGTATATCTTTCCTATAAGAAAGAATAAATTCACCAAAATTGCAAATAAAACTCATTTATGGTCAAATATAATGGACCAATCTCGGACGCCATATGTCAAATAGAACTGTCAAAGATGTACGAAAGACCCTGTATGAAAAAAATAATTCATTACATTCACAGTTCATTACAAATGTCTCGTAGATAAAAATTCCTGGCTCCTCAACAGAGAGTTTGAATTCTTTGCGTCAGTCTGTCATACTTTTCTGAAAGCAGTGTTGATGCGTAGAGCCTTCAGGTTTTCCCCTAGTTTGTACCTTTTCCCCTAGTTTTGACTTTTATCCAGGGTTACTTGACACGACGTGTTCTTTCGCGTTTCCGTAGGTACTAATGCAATGTTTTTTAAATTTTTGTAAATTTTTTGGAAGGCCTCCAGCTTTCATGGGCAGACGTTTTTACATTTGCCTTGTGATCCGAACTATAGCCAGAAGTGTTATCATCATATCCTTATATCATTACTATGGTGGAAAAGAGCTCCAAACGAAATTTATTTACAAAACAATCATAGAAAAAGCCTTTGTCCATCAAATCAATCTATTATTTTGGGTTTTAAGACCGTTCACTCCCTCCGAATTTTGTCCATGTGGTTTTTGAGTTCTTTGCTTGCTGACATTGTCTCCGATAAGTTGTTAGTTAAATACCATACAAAAAAATTAATTACTTTAAATAGAGTACAATAAATTAATATTTAAAAAAATTAAACCAAGAATTGTATTTCCTGTTGTGGCAAAGAAAGGACCCAGCACCTTTTATATGTAATTTGGCTTTCACTCCCGATAGCTGAAACTTTGCACATTGGTATTTTATGACAATGTCGATCAAAAGTCTCCATGGACACAAAAAAAATTTAATGGCAGGGTTTAGACATTGGCCAAAGAAGGTCATAATTTAATAATTTTTTCAATTAAAAATAATATTATCCGTAAAACGGATTCTTAAATGAAAAAAAATGTATTTTTCATTTTTTGTTCAGAATAATGTGTTGTACTAGCTTGAATTGATTTTACAACAAAATAGTTATTTTTTTAATAAGCCTGCAAAAATTAAAAAATAAATTAAAATAAATGAATTATAATTTTTAAATAATAACTAGTACAATAACTAACTAGTACAATACATTATTCGGAGCAAAAAATGAAGAATACATTTTTTTTCATTTGAGAATCCGTTTTAAAGATAAAAATTATTTTTAGTTGAAAAAATTGTTAAATTATGACCGGCCAATATCTCGTGCCCGTGGAGACTTTTGATCGACATGTTATAAGCTACCACTGTGCAAAATTTCAGTTCCTGGGAGTAAAAGCCAAATTGCCTATAAAAGGTGCAGGGTCCTTTGTTGAACTAAATCAAAAAAACAATTTATTCTTGCCATTACTCTTTGCATCTACGTGTGATGAAAACTCTGAAATGATACAACCTTGCCGCATATTTTTTATTATTTATGATAATATAAACAACTCTGTAACAACAATAAAATATGTTAATATTTCTAATAAATAAGCGATTATTATGTTGTAAGAGGTGCATTCGTTGACATATCATGAATATCAAATATATCACATCTGTAACTTATACATGCATACAAAAATTAAATAATTTAACGATATGAATTGAAAATTCAACAGCTCAATATCAATGAAAGTAGTTAATTGAAGGAATTAACGCTTATTTAGTTGTTTATCAGCATTAAATTTTAATGTCTCTATAAGTTTTAATCAAACTGTAAATTAGCTTCACAATGCCTTCATTTTTCAAATAACATCTAGAATTATTTACAATTACAACGTTTTGGATTATCGAACAGTGGAATGTTCTACTTAATGTGCATATTGCCGCATAATAGTGGGCGGACTTATGAAATTCCGTGGGCTTGAAATAATGAAAGCAAGCGACCCATTTATTTTTTTAAAGCGACTTATATTACCTGGCGGAATTTAGCACCACTCAACCAGGACTTGCACAAACGGATAACTATACAATAACCATTTCCTGTGACATTGTCATCTGCCGCAGCTAAGATTCGAACTCAGGAGAGATAACAGCGACTAACCATGATGTTTCACTCAATAGTGGACAAGTCTACTAGTCCCGTGTTTGACGGTTTTTCGCTCAGAATTCTTTCGGGAATGACTCAAGGAACAAAAGTTATATAGTGCCGATGTGTGATTTTTCACGAATAACTCGAAAACCTTACGTTTTATCAAAAAAATTATCATAAGCAGAAATGAAGCTTATAAAATAATAAATTTATTGTTTTTTTTATTTCTGTAGATGCAACACGAACCGACTTATGGCACCTTTCAACGTTAAATAACGGAAAAACGGATAATTTTTGGAGGAAAATATATAAGATATTTTTAAAAATACTTGAAAAGACCTTTAAAATTAGCTTAGTAAAAGTCGTTAGCATACAAACTAACGGAGTTATGATGAAAGTAAAATGGTTGTCCCGTTTTTTCAGATAAAAAATCAGGAATGAAACCAATGGCTTCACCGCAAGAATTGAAATTAAACGTAATCCATTTACAATTTACTTTATTTAAGTACTAGCAATATGTTCTGGAAGTTTGACTGGTTTGGGATGCCTAGACTTGAAAAAAAAGTTTGATTGAAATTTGAAATGATTTTTGAAATTTCTTAAAAAATTTTCATTTTTTCACAATAATTCAAAAACTAAAGAAGATAAGTAAAAAATGCTAGAGTACAAAAATTTTGTTTTTTTTTTACTGAAAATTCTGTTTTTTTTTTTTATTTCTCTAGGATAAAAATTAATTGAAATGTCACCGTTATAAGTTGGCATTTGAGTGCGAGGACCACCTTCCCTGGGCCCTTTAAACTCAAAAATGTCAAAAACGAACGGTTCAAGGAAGTTCAACTTTGCATGCTTTGTAGCTCTTAAATTTCCATGCAAAATGATTTTTGGAGCGATTGGATAGCATAAAAATTAAGGAGGTTATTGTTGAAAAACCAATCGCATTTTTTCGGTGAAATTTTCGGAGCATGTAAATTGTTTTATTCTCTACAATTTTAGAGCATTTATAAATATATGTAAATATGTAATAGTACTGAGCTGGAAGAAATTTTAGAAGCCGGTAGGTACTGCACAATATTACTTTACGGAGCTGCTAAAGAGATACAGTTAAAAAAATTGAGCCCTGTCGAAGACTTATCAGCGTTTCTTCAGCAGATGCGCTATGAGTCCTTTATTAAGGCTACCACTAAAAACAGTGCTGTGAAATTATCATCCCTTGTTCCGGCAGTCGATGCTCTGAATGAGCACATTAAGAGGGTTTATTTACAAACCCAGATGTGACTTGGGAACAAAAATATTCGTCCAACTGATTGAGGATGGATTAATAATGAAGGATCTTTACTACCAATCAAAATGCTGAATATGCATGCACCGAAAGAACTCCTCAAAATGATAATTTGTAACTGAAAAAAAAAGGATGCGGCGCAGCTTGTAGCTGTTGAAAAGTTGGACTTTTTTTGTAACGCAACATGCGGAACTTGCTCCGGTGACAACTGTCCAAATTGTCCTCCAATTACAGACCAAGAGGAGGAAGTCGATAGTGATGATAGTTCTTCTAATAATCCATAGATTTTCAATAGTAAAACATGCTATTATAATGTACATAAAATTTTTATTTTTCCCCTTTAAACTCATTTAATAATTTCAGTTTTTAATTTTAAGTAAACATGGTAGTTAATTTTATTACGAGGGCGGGTTGTAAGGGATGAAACGTTGCAATAAAACATAAATTATATTATAAACAGTGGCAGGATTTTAATTAATTATAAATGCCCTATTAAAACGTTTCAAGCGGATAAAACTATTTTTTTTATTGGTACCCTATTTTGCTTATTTAAAGTACGCCTCAGAGTGTTTAAATCCAAGTTTTAAAAACGCGCGTGTTTTAAAGTTACCATGGCAACATCAAAGGTAAGCAAGTACAACTCGTTCATCTGTATCTGTTACCTTTTGCTCTTCCATCCATTTGATGAACTTGTATTCTTTTTTATAGGCGTTTTCCGATTTTTGCGGTATTAACCGCAATTCTGCTTTTCTATTTAAGTAATCAATGTTAGAACTCATTTTAAAGCAATATACAATCAGTGACAACTGTAGTGACAATAATTAATCATATGTGACAGATTGCAAATTAATTTTTGTTTTCTCATTTTCATGACACTGACAAGTATCCTGATGTCACATCACGAATTCAACCATTTTACATTCTTAATTCTTATTTCCATTTCTTGTAGTAATAATACCAGTATTTATGGTTTCAAAGTGTACCAATAAAAAAAAATAGCGTAAAGTATTCGTGGATAACTGGTCTTTAAAACACTTCGAAAAATCGCGCGTGTTTTAAAGACCTTAATATCCACTTGTACTTTAATATACTATTTTTAAATTTTGTCATAACCGGTGATTTTAAAGGGTTGAAACGTTGTAACACATCATAAATTATATTCCAAAACAAGAAATAATGTTCATTCTACATTTTAAACATGATTTCAATCTATGTAACGCTTTGATTTGGTTTTTAAATTTTTCGTCAGAAGGGGTAGTTTTCACCTCCAAAAAACAAAAAGCACGCATCGGGAACATATAATTTTTTAAGAGAAGGGTAAAATATGCTTAATTACAAATTTTCATCAAAATCGATGTTATCCGAAAGAATTCAATACCGTCAATCATTGGACTATATTGCTACAATATTGGTTAACATATTAAAAATGCCACTAAACATCTATACCTCAGCCAGGATTCGCATTTTTGGTGCTTGCCGATGTATCGAATTTACTAATTTAAGTATTAACGACATACAGGATAATGGATCACATTTGTATATTTCAATGATACAAAGACCAATATATCACGTAGTTTTTCTGTTATTGCCGAAGGATACCCCATTAATGCTCTTGTTTTATACAGGAAGTATGTTTCTTTGCGTTCAAAAAATACTACAGATTGTTTTTGAATTATAAAAGAAGGAAAAATAATATAACCAGTTGGCATAACACCCTGTCAAAAATACCTTCTGATAGCATCTTATGTCAACCTTCCAGAAGCAGAATCCTACACTGGTCATAGTATGAATGAATGAAATTAATATTGCCCGGAAAATTTAGGGAAATCAAATGCAGCAGTCCTCTTCAGTTGACGACCCATTACCTGAGCCGCCCAATATCATAATGTGAAGTATTCAAGGGGCCCGTTGAGTCTCCCTCCACCTCCGCACTCAGGAAATTATTCCCGCCAGCCCTGCTCATTACCAACCATTAGTTTAAGAAAATCTAGACATCTGTAATATGATTGTCGATGAAACAAATAAAATTTCTTTAAATACAAATGTTAATATTAATTTTGATAATAAATAGTGTTAAAGAACAATGTTAAAAAAGGGTCTTTTTTTGGCCCATCCATGGTAAAGTGTGGAAACCATCTTTTTTTTGCTAATTTTGGGGTGTTGAATACAATCTGTTATCCAAATTGGCTAAAAACATCAGGAAGACAGACAGACCCTGATTTGGGGGCGGCATTGAAATTGATATTAGAACTTGCAACAAAAAGTTATTGTTCAGTGCAGGAAATTCTTTCAAAATACCTATTCAGTTTCGTTAGGTAAGTAGGAAAATAAGCAAAAATTCTAAATTCACTCCCCCCCCCCCTCGTTTCCCTCACCCTTCACCACTCATAAGAACGGTATAAGTTACAATATCTAATATACGGTTATTTATTTATTTTTAAAAAAACCAAAACTCCTCGTTAAATGGCTATTATCAGGTTATAATGTGATTACTTCTCAATACTCTTACACCCATCCCCACCAATTAGGGTGAAGGATTTTATCTTTTTTTTATCAATTTCAATGTCGCCCCCAAATAAGGATTTTTAATGTGTTCCTGAGATTTTTCGCCAAAACGGTGACGTATTCGTTTTCATCACCCCAAAATTAGTAAAAAAACTTTACCACGGATAGGTCAAAAAAGACCTTTTTTTAAACATTGTTCTTTATTATTATTTCCCTATTTCCAACGTTCCTAATCAAATGAATTTTTTACTTTATTATTATTTTTCAATGTCCCTAATTTTTCACTTTTTGACCTTCAATCCTTAATTCTTAGCGTAAATGATTAGTGCTACTCTTAGAATGAATATATTGCTTTGTAATGAATTTTTTACATCATATCACTAGTGACTTTTGAAAATGATGACCTCAACAACTTTTATAGAGGTCATTTTCTTCATATCTCGCTATCCTGACGAGATACCATTCTGAAAATTTCGAGAGACATTTGTCCTTTAAATGACTCCTAGGGTCAATTTGAACCCTTATACCTCCAATACAAAATTTTTCGCTCTTTCAGAATCCGGGGTCAAAAATAGGGGCTCCTATTTAAAAAACGAAAGTTGACCTTCAAATAACCGTGATAATGCCCTTCAAGGTCAAATTCAAAGTAACCAAGTGGTGCCCCCGATGACGTCAACAACTTTTAGGTCATTTTCCATACTTTTGGGACACTCTGTATATATTTATAAAAGCTCATAAAATGCTTAATTTGGTTACCGTTTCAGCATACATACATAGACAAGAATAGACAAGTTTATGTTCTGGTCTGGTTAAGTGACTATGATATGTCATGTATCCGATTTATTTTTGCAATGCTGGTATTGTCCCCGTTGTCTTTGGTTATAGGGCTACATCATATTAATAAAAAATTTTCAAACAAAGTTGTCGTGTGAATAGAAGTAAGAAAAAATTTACTTAGGTACTTACAATCTCTGTCAAACAAAATTAATGCCTGTATGAACTTCTCGCGCGCGACTAGTTTTTAAGACAACAATTTTTTTTATTTTTTCCGTTTTAGTACACCTAAATAATAATAAAAGCTTGCTTTTAAAAAGTTTTTTTACAGTTATTTTTATTTATCATAATTTTAGGGCGAAATATGATGTATTAGATATCGAAACTTCAATATCCAGTGTGTCTCAGGATGAACTGTATGACGATTCGGAAATTTGTCAATTTAACTTTAAAACATTATTAGAGTATGGTTGATAAGACTTTCATAAAACTAATGGAAGCTGCAGTCAGTCCTTGCCAAATGAGAATACCTATTAAACACAATAGATTCTGTTAGACCTAAAATTTTTATTTCAAATTTGGTACATATGCAAATTAGCATGGTAGAATATTGAAATCAAGCCATATTTATCATGAGGATAAGCACCAGAGGCGTTGCTTTATATAACTATATTTTATTATATTTTTGGAGTAAAATGAATATTAAGATTTTTGATTAAGAACACAAAAATACGAGGATGCACAAAATATCGAAACTGCTATATTCAGTATGACACACTTGAGATAAAGACACTTCTGTATTTAATGTATTTTTAACCGACGTCTGTTGAATGTTGAATTCTGATTTTCGAGTTGAGCCTTTTTCTGAATAAAATACACTTCTTGTTTGATGAAATATAATATATTCTGGTACATTACATCATTACATCCTCACTAGTATGAGGTAGACAGCCAACTGCCCCCTTTTGTAACCGACAGCGCGTCCCTCATGGTGCGCATGTGCACAACACAAACTGTCAAATTCAAAAAATAAAAATACAGGCGGGAAATTCAAATCTTAACATGCACCCGGCCTTGACAACTTTGGAAAAGTTTCAACTTTACATAATATAAAATATAAACATAAATTGTTATAACATTCCAGATAAATCAAAAACATCAACAAAATATCAACTTAAGATTAATTTATGCCAACATAGATGTAGATAATCAGGTAAGTATGTGTGTTACAACATTTAACAATATAGTTTAATCAAAACAAGTTAATTTTCAGGTTTGGACATCATCAATAGGGAGAGGACACACTTTGGAAATCGACCTTTTGCATTCACTTGCCGCGCACTTCACAGTTACCACTCTCGTAGTTCCGTCCTTTCCAGGATGAAGCTGCACGATTCTTCCGAGTTACCACTTCAATGGAGGTAAGTTGTCATCTTTTAGTAGCACTAAGGTTCCATTTTTGATGGGAGTTGTTGTTCTGTTCCATTTGCTCCTTTGTTGTAATTCATGAATATATTCCTTTGACCAAGTTCACCAAAAATGCTGGGTCATTTTTTGTATGTGTTGAAACCGGTTTAATCTATTTTCAGGCACGTCGGTGAAATTAGGATCAGGGATGGAGGTAAGGGATCGACCGATAAGAAAATGAGCTGGAGTTAGCGCTCCCAAGTCATTCGGATCTGAACTCAATTGTATTAAGGGTCGTGAATTCAAAATTGATTCAATTTGGGTGAGTAGTGTTGAGAAATCTTCGTAAGTTAAAATTACATTTTGAATTACTCGTTTCAGATGATGTTTTGTGCTTTTCACCCCAGCTTCCCACAGGCCTCCGAAATTAAGGGCATATGGAGGTATGAAATGCCATTCGATACCTTCATTTGAAGCATGATTTTGTATAAAATTTGAATTATTCTTTAAAAATTCGCCAAATTTAAGCATCTCATTGTTTGCGCCAACAAAGGTTTTTCCGTTGTCACTGAAAACTTGTGATGGTTTACCGCGTCTTGCAATAAATCTCTTAAATGCAGCAATAAAAGCATTTGTGGATAGTCCCGTTACTAGTTCTAGGTGAATTGCTTTTGTTGAAAAACAAATAAATAAACTGATAAAGCATTTTGTAGTTTTATTTCCCTTACCTTGTCTGTCCTTTAGTAAATAAGGACCTGCATAGTCTATGCCAGTACAAAAAAATGGGTAGGTTATCTGAGTTCGTTGAGAAGGAAGTTCGCCCATGATAGGATTAACCGATTTAGGATTGCATCTAAAACATGTAACACAATCTCTGACAATTTTCTTTGCTATTTGTTTGCCACATATTGGCCAGAATTGTTCACGAACTGAGCTAAGCAAAAGTCTTGGACCTGGATGACACAGTTTCCTGTGCATGTCTTGAAAAATAAGAATTGTGAAGTAGTGTTTTTTAGGTAATAAAATAGGATGACGTTTCTCATATTCGAAATTTGACAATTGCAGTCTTCCACCAACTCTTAATACTCCTTGAGAGTCTAGGAATGGTGTCAAGCTTAAAATGTTACTTTTAGAATGCAGAGGTTTATTTTTATTTAAATCTGAAATGTCCTGCTGAAATTCTGATAACTGTACGATTTTTATAAGTTTTGTGAAAGCATGATTCAATTCACTTACTGTTAAAGGTCCATAAGTTCTGTTCTCTTTTGTTAGTAAATAATTATTTTTAAAACGTAAACATAGTGCTACAATTCTTTTTAAGTGTGTAATGGATGAATAATTTTGAATAGGAAAGGCATCGTCCCTTTTAACTGTTACAAATGATTGTGACAAATTACGTACTTCAGGAGCTGTGTGAATATCTAAAAGGTGATTGGAGGACATTGGCCATTGGCTTATGTCTTGCGAGAGCCAAACCGGACCCTGCCACCAGGACGTGCATTTAATTAATTTATTTGGGAGTACACCTCTTGATATTAAGTCAGCAGCATTGTCTGAGGATTTAACATGATTCCAGTCTGAAACGTTGCTTATGTTTTGTATCTGTTAGCAACATAAGTCTTCCATTTGTTTGAAGGCGAATTTATCCAACAAAGAACAATCTGTGAGTCACACCAATAATAGGTTTTATCAATTTTTAATCTTAAGATAGACTTAAATTTCTGTACTAATTGCACTGCTAGCACTGCTGCGCATAGCTTTAAACGTGGTAACGTAACATTTCTGAGAGGAGCTACACGTGACCGTAAGTAAATACAAGAACCAAAACCTTGCTCCGATGAATCACTAAATGCATGGATTTCAATGGAAACTGGGCTTGAACAAATTACGTGTCTAGGAATAGAGATGAACTCAATGTATTTTAAATTGTCGCGTAGCTGAAACCATTTTGTTTGTATATCTATTGGCAACAATTCATCCCATCCTAAATGTAATTGCCATAATTTTTGAACAATGAATTTGGCTAATATTGTTATAGGAGCCAACAGACCCAAAGGATCATAGAGTTGTGCAGTGGTTGCTAATATTGAACGCTTTGTAGTTTGTTGTGATGGACTCAAATTTGAAACAGAATAAGATATAGAATCCGTCTCTGGATTCCACTGAATACCTAATGTTTTTTGAATTTGCTCACCAATTGGTTTAGGTTGAATTTCTGTGGAATGACAAATCTCCACATTACTTGAGAATTTTCTGAGGTGAAATCCTGCAGAATTTAAAATTTTTGTGATATTTTCTTTTATTAATAATAATTTTTCCCGTGAATCTATACCTGTGAGTAGGTCGTCTACATAAAAATCTTCCTTAATAATTCGGGATTCTGTAGGAAATTGTATTTCGTTATCAATTCCACATTGATATAAAGATCGTACTGCAAGAAATGGTGCAGAAGTGGTACCATAAGTAACCGTATTTAAAACATATGGTTGAAGAAAATCGGTTGATTTGTCACGCCACAAAATGCCTTGATAGCGTCTGTGATCTGGATGTATCCAGACACATCTATACATCTTTTCAATATCACCCATTAATACGCAAGAGTATGTTCGGAACCTAGCAACTATTGAAAATATGTCGTCTTGAATTGTGGGCCCCGTGCACTGAGCTTTGTTTACCGGAATGCCATTTTCTAACTCACAAGAACCGTCAAAAACGACTCTTAATTTGGTAGTTTCACTAGCCTCTTTTAATACCGCATGATGGGGCAGATAGAAAAGAATGTCATCGGGATGTGCAATTGTCATACGGTTTAAACCTTTGTATTCATTTATAAAATCGGTGTACATTGATTGCAACTGAGGATTTTTGCTAAATCGCTTTTCTAGCCCAGAAAATCGAGACTCTGCTATGGAGTATGAATTGCCTATTTTCTTGAGATTTCCATTAAATGGAATTTTAACAACATATTTACCATCTGAGCGACGGTAAGTATTTTCTGTAAAATGACCTTCACAGAATTTTTCTTCGGGAGTAAAATCTGATTTTTTTGATATAAATTCGTCAACTTGCCAGAATCGTTCGACTTCATTATGTAAATCATTCAGTGTTAGACAAGAAATACTTTCGTTCCGTGACGTAGGGGACTGATAACATATTTTTCCAGATATTAACCAGCCTAGTCTTGTTTTTTGCAAAATAGGTGAATTTTTGTTTTGAATTTGTCCTACACAGAGTAGGTTGTAAAATAATTCGGCACCAATTAACATGTCAATCTGTTTTGGTTTAAAATATGTGGGGTCAGCTAACTGAATGTTGAAGGTGGAATTTGTAACAGCTGTGGATTGAAACTTTGAGTGGGAAGGGCATTAGTAATTTTTCACAATACCAAGCAATTGATACTAGCTGTAAAAGAATTAATTCGTGACTGAATTATCACTGATGCCTTGTGTGAAATTTTCATTAAGCCTTGATTGATACATGACACATTTAATTCAAATGGTTGCATTTTTAAATTAAGTTTCCTACACATTTCTTCAGTAATAAAGTTTGACCGAGATGCCGAGTCAAGTAAAACATTAACCTCATGAATATCACCATTGTCAGCAATAACTTTCACTTTTGCTGTTGATAAAAGTACTTGTGAAAGACAATTTGACGCACAACACCCTGTAGTGTTCGAACATGCATTTGTAATTTCAGTAGTAACCTTTTCTGGTTGTTGTGAGTCATTTGTATTATTTTCCGTGCTAGTGTTTGAATTTTCAGATGTCACTCGTGACAAGTGAAGTAACGTATGGTGTTTCTTGCTGCATTTTTTGCATGTGGATTGTGACATACAGCTTGGTGAAAAATGACCATATTTCAAGCAATTAAGACAAAGCTTTAATTCTTTTGTTCTTTTATTTCTCTCACTTACACTAAGCTTGAGAAATTCATTACAAGATTGTATGAAATGTTCCTTTTTGCAATGACTGCACGAAACGTTCGTGGCAGCAAATGATCTCGTTGATCGAGAAGCAATAGTACTAGAATTTAATTTTGCCTTATTGTGTTCACCAGATTTGAGGTGATCTACCGTTTCTAATGTGTTCAATTTGTTTTGAAGAAAATTTAAAAATTCATCTAATGTTGGTATTTTTTCATGATTTGCTTTGTTGTTTAACTTATTTTCTCATTCTTTAACTGTGTGTATGTCTAATTTACTCGTAACAATAGGTATTAATATTGCATACCATTGTTCTATTGGTTGTTCTAGAGATTTTAAACATTCTGTGTAAGTTTGTACCGTGTCAGTTAATTGTTTCAATGAATTGTACGATTCTCGATTCATAGACGGAATGTCCAAAAGGGCTTGCACATGATTGTAAATAATTTTTCTTTTGTTATCGTAACGCTTTTTTAATTTATCTACAGCTATGCTATAGTTTGAGTTAGTATTTTTTAAGGACCGCAACAAACCTAGTGGCTCACCTTGTAAGGACGATTTCAAATATGAGAGCTTTTGTGCATCAGATAAGTCTGGATTTTCATCTATTGTTGATTTGAAAGAGTCAAAAAATTCATGCCATAACGTGACGGTACCGTCAAAAGTGAGTAATTTAAGTGTCGGTAATTTTACAACACTTTTATGAGAAGCTGGAATGAGAACAGGAGTGTTTTCAGCACTGTTACTGGTTTTGACAGAGCAATTATCGTCTTGTTCATTACATTGTGATACTATAACATCAACTTTACTTGTTAAGTCAAAATAGATATCTTGGAACTGTTCAAGTTCTATGTCATTTTCATTTTCTTCGTCGCTTTGACTAAGAGCAATTTCGGACTGTATTTATTTGAATAATTCTAAAATGTTCTCAATTTGTTTTGATCTTCTTTTTAAATTGACTAGGTCACTTTGCATTAGATTTTCTAAGTCTAAATTTGTGAAATATTTATTGAATAGAGTCAATTGTTTTTTGCAATCTTCCCGTTTTTGCTTTAACCTTTTTAATTGTTGATCCATGGCAAATGTTAACCAATATACAAAACAGTTCAAATTTGTTGAAATAGGCTTGAAAGCGCTTTAAAACTTTTAACAGGATGGGTAATAGGACTTACTTGTTACAGTAGGACACGTGCTCTGATTTTTCACAAAAAATCACGTGGTTTTTTGTTGATGGATTTGCATCCGACTCGTAAATTAGGACCAATGTTGAATGTTGAATTCTGATTTTCGAGTTGAGCCTTTTTCTGAATAAAATACACTTCTTGTTTAATGAAATATAATATATTCTGGTACATTACATCATTACATCCTCACTAGTATGAGGTAGACAGCCAACTGCCCCCTTTTGTAACTGACAGCGCGTCCCTCATGGTGCGCATGTGCACAACACAAACTATCAAATTCAAAAAATAAAAACATAGGCGGGAAATTCAAATCTTAACAACGTCATAAAATTTTAAAAAGGAGGAGGTCCTCTATTCGACCCGAATGTATGTTTTTTTTTCAATGATTCTCTCTGGCGGAGCTAAGCGATTTCTGTCAAGCCTGCTGCAAACGGCTATGATCCGGCGGTGGTCCCACACTAAATTTATCAAGCATTTAGTGTAAGGTGAAAAAAATTGTAAACAATTTTTTATATTACGACCTTATTCGAAGATATGGCGGAGTCGCCGGTGATCAATTAAAAATTTAGTTCTCGATTTATAATAACTTATAATAACTTTTCACAAACAACAGGGCATTATTATAACTACTTATAATGTCATATACCATTTCGCAAAGAAAGAAAGCCTTGCATGGAGACGAATCAGCCGAAGAATATTTTCTACGATGTAGAAACGTATTTTTGAAATTAGTAATTTTTTTGCACCTACTTCAAATCGATATTTGGTAATAAGGCACGGTGTGCTACAACTAAATTGAAATCAAAGTTGGTGCCACTCGGCTTTTTTTTACACATTCTTGAATGTATATAGAACCAATTTCCACGATATTTAAAATCAGATCGCAGAAATTTTTTTTTCTACTTCCATCTTTAAAATGGCGTTTATCGTATACGTTTCCATGACGCTAAATAATCCTTTAAACACGCTTTCGACAAACCGTGACTTCGTGCATTTTAGTCACAGGCTGAACTTAGCAACGAGATATTAGTCACGGCTGAGGTTAATTCTAGATATTTTAATGGCAAAAATCAAGTTAGTTTTCCGTAATTCTTGTCATCAATCTGTCAAAATAAATCGACGCGTTGTGACAAGAGACAAGTAATTTTGTATTTTTTGGAAAAAAATGAGCCTAAACGACAGTGAAAGTGAAGAAGATGTTTTCATTGGTATTCCACCCGAAATTACTCAAGCAGCGGCATCGGCAACTGCTAGTTTGCTGCCAGAAAAATCTAAAAGTCAATACGAACGTGCATATAAACTATTCCAAGATTGGCGTCAAGAAAACCAAACAAATTCATTTTCTGAAAATGTATTACTTGCTTATTTCCAAAATTTGTCGAAAAAGGTGAAACCGTCCTCTTTGTGGGCAATCTATTCAATGCTGCGGACGACAATTAATCTAAAAAACAATGTTGATATTAGCAAGTACCCCAAATTGTGCGCATTTCTGAAGCGTAAATCAGACGGTTACAGACCTAAAAAGTCGAAAATATTGACACCCCAGCAAATTAGAGAATTCTTATCATCTGCTCCAGACGAAGAATACCTATTTACAAAGGTAATAGTATAAAACCAAATTAAATAAAAATAAACAAAATTATAAATATTTTAGGTAGGGTTACTTTTTGGAATAATGGGAGCTTGTCGGCGGGAAGAATTGACGAAAATTCAAACAAGTGATGTTGAAGACCTTAACACGGCCCTTTTAGTTCACATTCCTGACACGAAAACAAAAACGGAACGTCAGTTTGTTATTGGAGGTAATTTCTATCATACATGCAAGAAATACATGGAACTTCGACCTCCAAACCTGACAAGTACTACCCGATTTTTCTTAAACTACCAGCGAGTAAAATGTAGAAAACAGCCAATTGGAATTAATAAATTTGGCAGCCTCTCTAGCGTAGTAGCAAAATTCTTAAAATTACCTGACCCTGCTGCTTATACTGGTCATTGCCTAAGAAGGTCTTCAGCGACGATTTTGGTGGACTCGGGTGCGGACATCACAGCATTAAAGCGTCATGGAGGGTGGCGATCCACAGCTGTTGCAGAGAGTTATATTGACCACTCGTTAAACAATAAAATTGAGACCGCTACTAAAATCATGAACACTGTTCAAAATAATGCAATGCAAAAAAATAAAGAGAATATTGATATTGCAATTGCTCAAAGTTCAAGCATTGATAAAAATGAAAGTGGACCAAGTATTAGCTTCAATTCAAATCATGAAGCAAATTTAACACAGTTCGATGGAACGCATTTAGGAAAATCACTTAGTTTTTTTAGCAATTGCCAAAATGTTTCCAATGTAACCATTAATATACACAATAAGTAGAACAATAGTTTAGTAATTTTTTACTGTTGCCATGTTATTGATACGTTAATAAATGAAATATTAAAATAAATTTTTTATTTAGATATTTGCTGTCGTAGAAAAAGTATAGTATGCAACACGTTTTATAAACTTGTTAGTCACTCATTTTATTAAACACTCGCTCCGCTACGCGTCGCTCGCGATTAATAAAACTCGTGACTAAAATGACGTTTAAAAAACTTGTTACATAATATACTATTACAAGCATTTTACTTTTTTTGTTTAATGATACAATACAGCCACACCAAAAAAAGCGGACCAGACCAGTATATCCTTACGTATCTGCAGAAATTTTTTTACAAGCATTTTACTTTTTTTGTTTAATGATACAGCCACACAAAAAAAGGCGGACCAGACCAGTATATCCTTACGTATCTGGACCTGCTGAAACCGAATCCGAAGTCACATTATCTCGTATTTCACCCCTAACCTCAAGAAAATACCCCCTCCCAAAAAATGGTCTGTCCGGCTGACCATACCAGTGTATCTTTATGAATTTGGACCGAAGAACCCAGAATCCGAAGTCAGAATTGACATCCCCAAGAAACAAAAAAAAGTAGTCTGGCCTGCGGACCAGACCAGTGTATCCTTATAGACCGGCGGTACATGACCAGTCAGGTGCAACGTTTTTAAAATGCATGTTAATCACATATATGAATGTAATTACCACGAATATGCCAGAAATGCGAATCTTAGGCAGTCGTCGGGTGCAGAAGGGAATGCAAGTCGATTTTCCGTTTGTATGGAAAATCGATGTCTGTGAACGATTTTAAAATGGATGCCAATAGTGCCAAAGGAAAAGCCGTGAAAAAAATCCAGCGGAAACTTATTGGCATGCAGTTTCCGAGCGCACAACAAATTTTGGTGCGCACATTAAATCGTAAATTTTTTTTGTATCTACGAACGAAGTTAAAAGTCATGCCAATATGTTTTACCGATTGGCATGCAGTTTTATAATGCAGAACGTTATTTAAAGTTATACCTAAAAATGCAAAAAATGTAGGTCTCTCCGCACGATTTTAAAATGCATGCCATTGAGATATCTTATTAGTAATGAAAGAAAAAAAGATGATATTAATAATTGGCATGCAGTTTTGAGATGCTTAAAATATTTGCCGTCATCCAAATTCACAACAAATAATTTCAGGTATCTCCGAATGAAGTTAAAATGCATGCCAATTACGTTTTATGGTAAATTTGCACCGCCAAACGACGATTTACCGAATGGCATGCAGTTTTGTGATGCAGAACGTTATGAAAAGTTATTACAAGAAAATGCAAAAAATGTCAGTTATATCCGAACGACTTTGAAACGTACGTTAATCAGTTTTTTCAATAAATTGCACTACCAAACGACGATTTACCGATTGGCATGCAGTTTTGTATTACAGACCGTTATCAAAAGTTATTGCAAACCGTGAAAAAATTTCATGTATCTCTGAACGATTTTAAAATGCATGCCAATTACGTTTTATGATAAATTTGCACTACAAACGACGATTTACTGATTGGCATGCAGTTTTCTAGTGCAGAACGTTATTAAAATAAGAAAGCTACGCGTGGGGAAAGCGGGCGAAGGGTCTTGTTTCAATTTGGTCGCTAATAACTTTTTTTCAGTGCATAGGAGAGTTTCACTATAAAGTCAATACCAACAGCGTCGGTTTTATTGCTGTGGGATAATTAGAACTCGAGGTATGATTTAAAAAAATAAGAAAATCCAAGATGGAGACGGACTAGATGACTCTGAAACTGCGAAAACTCAAAGTTAAGGTTCTCATCGAAGACCTTTTCGAATAAGCAAGGGAAAATTTACCCAAAATCTGGCTCCCTATAAAAAATTTGCCTATATGCACTCGGTTGAGGGTCGTTCAAACACGTCACTTCTTCTGCCTCATCCGCACCTTCCCTCACCCGGTATAGGCTTATGGAATTAGACGCATAAATTATTATATTTGGTTTAAAATATTTTTTAAAAATGACTTATTAAAACCTATTAACTAATTGTTTGAGTCAGTTAATTCCCTTAGTCTGTTATTATTATTGTTGTTGTTGTTGTTGTTGTTTCTGCAAGCTTCCATCAACAAGTTTTTATAGAAGTCACTTCATTTTTTCTTTTATATTACACCTCTTTCTTCCATATAATATAGGTATAGAAAATGTAAGGTGTGGTTGAAAAGGTGTATTTCAAAATTCGCAATAATTTTTTAGGATCCAAAATACTTTAGTACACGTTGAAACTGCATGAAATTTTTAATATTATCTTTTTTTTTCATTACCTACAACATACTGCAATGGCATGCATTTTAAAAACGTTCAGAGATACCTGATTTTTTTGCACGGTTTGCAAAAACTTTTGATAGCGTTCTGCACTACAAGTCTGCATGTCAATCAGTAAATCGTCGTATGGTAGTGCTATCACAAGATATATTGGCATGCATTTTAAAAGCGTTCAGGGATAACTGAAATTTTTTCCATTTGTAGGAATAACTTTTAATAACGTTCTGCACTAGAAAACTGCATGCCAAAGGGTAAATCGTCGATTGGTAGTGCAAATTTATCATAAAATTTATTGGCATGCACTTTAAAATCGTTCGGAGATACTTGAATTTTTGCATTTTTAGGAATAACTTTTAATAACGTTCTTCACTAGAAAACTGCATACCAATCGGTAAATCGTCGTTTGGTAGTGCAAATCATTCATAAAACTGATTAAGGTACGTTTTAAAGTCGTTCGGAGAGACCTGAATTTTTTGCATTTTTAGGAATAACTTTTAATAACGTTCTGCATTATAAAACTGCATGCCAATCGGTAAATCGTCGTTTGACAGTGCAAATTTATCATAAAACATATTGGCATGCATTTTAACTTCGTTCGGAGATACAAAAAAAAATTACGATTTAATGGGCCCACCAAAATTTGTTGTGCGCCAATAAGTTTCCGCTGGATTTTTTCTCACGCCTTTTCGTTTGGCACTATTGGCATCCATTTTAAAATCATTCACAGACATCGATTTTCCATGCAAACGGAAAATCGACTTGCACATCTTTCTGCACTCGACGACTGCCTAAAATTCGCGTTTCTGGCATATTCATGATAATTACATTCATATATATGATTGGCATGCATTTAAAAAACCTTGCACCTGACTGGTCATGTACCGCCGGTCTATTATGTATTTGGACCCGCTGTCAGAGAATTGTCAGATTTGTCAGATTAGCTTATTTTCCAGTTTTTCAGATCAAATACATAAGGATACACTGGTATGGTCCGCCGGACAGACAATTTTGTTTTTTGTTTTTGTTTTTTTGTGAAATTTTATTTCTTATTTTTAGAGATATTTTTTGGAGGTCGTTCGTTTTTTTTTAATTTTTAGAAGTAGAGATTTGAATTTTGGTACAGAGGTAGAACTTTACAAGCTGCATTTCTTAGAATACTCAACTCAAATGCCGGATGTAACCCCCACACTTATGCGACCTCGTGGATGGGACAGATTCTCAATATTTTGGAGGTATCGGAAAAAGTTGTTGAGCAATGAGTAATTTCTACTAATGTCAGTAGGTTTGCTTTTAGAGGGCAGAATATTTACTAGTGAAATATTTTTGTCGAACTCCTCTATACGTTTCCTTAAATATATAAGGAATAAAAACCAGACTGCAACCAACAGCTATTCTCCGGACTAATGCCCCGCCGAGCGCTGAATTACGAATTACAAGCCTGGCCGCGTTAAGTGCAATAACTGTGTATTCCACAAAACACTAAAGTTTCGATTTTAATAGACACCAGCCGAAAGACTTATTCCTACTTAAAGGAGCTCTCGTGCCAGCCACCCCATACCACTTGCAGACTGCAGTTTCGAGCTATTGGCTCTCGTCAGTGCAAGGTAGGTGGTACCTTGCAAGTAGGAATAAGTCTTTCGGCTGGTGTCTATTAAAATCGAAACTTTAGTGTTTTGTGGAATACACAGTTATTGCACTTAACGCGGCCAGGCTTGTAATTCGTAATTCAGCGCTCGGCGGGGCATTAGTCCGGAGAATAGCTGTTGGTTGCAGTCTGGTTTTTATTCCTTATATATTTAAGGAAACGTATAGAGGAGTTCGACAAAAATATTTCACTAGTAAATATTCTGCCCTCTAAAAGCAAACCTACTAACTATGCCCATGTCAGGGCTACTGCTGTTTCGATTGTAATGGACATTAGCCGCTAGATGGAGCCTGCCATTTTTGCTGCATGTCGTGGTTTTATAAATCTCGTCATGTACCAAGAGTGAACAAATGCCTCGTTCCAGCCATCTCAGACCTACCTTGCACTGACGAGAGCCAATAGCTCGAAACTGCAGTCTGCAAGTGGTATGGGGTGGCTGGCACGAGAGCTCCTTTAAGTAGGAATAAGTCTTTCGGCTGGTGTCTATTAAAATCGAAACTTTAGTGTTTTGTGGAATACACAGTTATTGCACTTAACGCGGCCAGGCTTGTAATTCGTAATTCAGCGCTCGGCGGGGCATTAGTCCGGAGAATAGCTGTTGGTTGCAGTCTGGTTTTTATTCCTTATATATTTAAGGAAACGTATAGAGGAGTTCGACAAAAATATTTCACTAGTAAATATTCTGTCCTCTAAAAGCAAACCTACTAACTATGCCCATGTCAGGGCTACTGCTGTTTCGATTGTAATGGACATTAGCCGCTAGATGGAGCCTGCCATTTTTGCTGCATGTCGTGGTTTTATAAATCTCGTCATGTACCAAGAGTGAACAAATGCCTCGTTCCAGCCATCTCAGACCTACCTTGCACTGACGAGAGCCAATAGCTCGAAACTGCAGTCTGCAAGTGGTATGGGGTGGCTGGCACGAGAGCTCCTTTAAGTAGGAATAAGTCTTTCGGCTGGTGTCTATTAAAATCGAAACTTTAGTGTTTTGTGGAATACACAGTTATTGCACTTAACGCGGCCAGGCTTGTAATTCGTAATTCAGCGCTCGGCGGGGCATTAGTCCGGAGAATAGCTGTTGGTTGCAGTCTGGTTTTTATTCCTTATATATTTAAGGAAACGTATAGAGGAGTTCGACAAAAATATTTCACTAGTAAAAAAAAAAAAAAAAATCTACTAATGTCAGTTTGAACTTTACTTGCGTTAGTATACGAACAAATACCACTTGTATGCCTAAATTTAAGAGAAAAAATTGAAATAACTAATTTATTTAGTGATGGTGCTCGCACAAGCAGAGAAGTTGTGGAAGAATTCAATATAAGACATCCGCAAAGAAATCATGTTCAACATGGAACTGCAGCAGCCATAAATGCACGTTTTAATCGAACTGGAAGTGTGTTGAAAAGTCCCCCAATTGGTCGTCCAGTTCGATAATGATGATAATATTATCATAACTTCAACTCGTGCCAATCCCCAAATGAGTTTACTTCAAATTGAATGTGACTAGAGAGAAAATTAGAAGGTGTCTTGTTCGGCACAAAATAAAGCCATGTAAGTCAAAGTTTTTTCACACCTTGAGAAAAGGTGATGAAATTAAACGATTAGATTATTGTCTTTGGACGCAAGGAATTTTTTTAAACGATACAAATTTTTTATGGAAAGTTATGTTTACTGATGAGGCTACGTTTACTATCAATGGGGTGATATCTTCTGGTCTACAGCAAATCCCCACTGGGTTATCAATTGCAAAAACCAATACTTACAAAAAGTTAACGCATCGGTCCGTTTTTCTTCTACACCTTAAACGCTGAACGATTGCTTCACTTCCTTAACAATGAATTCTGGGATATTATTGAAAATTTACCCATCAACATGCGACAAGAAATATAAAGCCTGTTCGCTGATAGATTCCGGTCGTATAATGTAAGGAATATCATCCGGAGCTCTATCCTTCCTTGTCTTTATTGAAATACTGTTTGTAACCTAATCTGTAACGTAAGTTTTAATCTTTGTGATCAAGTTATGATCGACGTGCATTTCTATTGTTCGACAGCAAACCAATTTGCGTAACTCGTGTCGTCGTCGAATGCGGCTGGCGATTCCAGAGGCGAGTCGATTTCCTCAGAAGTCGAAGGTATAGTGCACTTATTTCAGTTAGTGCCAACAGGGCAATTTTAGTCTTGTTCTATTATTAAAATAGTAAACATGCATCCTGGTGAATTTTTAAATCCGCAATCACAGCAGTTAGTTTTGAATTTGTTGGAATATTTTCAAAAGGAAAATGAAAATGGTGGACCTTTATTGTCAATAAAAGCTGTTCAAAGGCGAGTGGGTGAGGCTTTAAAACAAGTGCGGATCTTTAAAAAAAATTTTTCGCTCTAAAATTTTTTTGAAGAGCGGGAGGGAGAAATCCGAAAAAAAAATTTTTCGTCTAAAAATTTTTCGCTCTAAATTTTTTTTGAAGAGCGGCGGGGGAGAAATCCAAAAAAACAATTTTCACTTATAAAATTTTTCTAAAGAGCGGGAGGGAGAAATTCAACAAAAATCCGAAAAAAAATTAAATACATCAAGTAAAATATAAAACAAAGCGACGCCACTGTGCATTCGAAAACACCAACGAGCCTAGGGCATCTTTGTTCAGGCGTTCGTGACGTCACACCGAGAGTCTTTCAGCGAACAGACTTTACGTCCAATATAATTCTCGGTTGGCCGGTTGGTTAAGAATAGTTAAATCAACATTTTTCCATTACGTAGGATAGGCAGAAATAGTCCATTTCAATTGTGGCCTCCTCGCTCCCCTAACATCATCATTTTTATTTCTGGGGTACTATCAAGAATAAGGCCTACAAATCAAGGCCACGAAATTGAGTAGAACTTTGTGAGAGAATAAGGCAGGCCTGCTGTGAAATAAATGTATCAGAACTCAGAAGAGGTGTCAACGACAATCGCAAAAAATGTTAAAAATTCATAATATTTGAAGGTGGGCTAGTTTAAGGATGCTACTTAAGATAAAAATTTTTTGCTTAAATTCCTATTCGAATTTTATTGAAAAAATAATTTATAAAGGCCTTTTTTAAAATTATTCAAATAATTAAAATAAAAAATAGTGATCGTGTACTTAATCTCAGTGGCATGACGTAAAAGTTATACCATCAAATAGGTATTAATATTTAATGATTATTTTATTTTTAAATTCTTGTAAATTTTCAGAAATAATCTGAATATACCTCTTTTAACTTTAAAAAAAATAAGCTAATATTTATGGTATAATTCAAAATAGGTAAAACATGAAAGTTTGATTTATGGATACTATAAGTACCTATGATTATGTTTGCATTTGGTAACACCTTGCCTTGACAACTTTATTGCGTTTGTAATAACAAAGGTTCTAAAACGTACTGAATCGCAGTATTTTTAACCCCCGACCCAAAAAAAGGAGTGTTATAAGTTTGACGCGTATGTTTGTATGTCTATCTGTCTGTATGTCTGTCTGTCTGTGGTTTCGTATCTCTTCAACGGGTGATCCGATTTTGATGCACTTTTTTTTTATTTGAAAGAGTATTTTGTCGAGAAGGTTTTTGCCATATTAGATTTTGATGTTTGATTGCCATCTTGATTACAAGCAAATCTTGCAACTGAATTTTAAAATAGTAATCCCCAACCGATTGAACTGAAATTTTGCATACACGTTTAGTTTAGATGACAATGCATGGTTAACTAAGTGACGTCATTCCAAATCCAATATGGCGGACTCCCAAAGATCGCGGACCAGTTATTTTTTATGCACACCCATGATATGGGTATCAAATAAAAGGGTTTGCTGAGAAGAATACGAAAATAAAATGACGTCACACTAAATTCAACATGGCGGACGCAACTGAATTTTAAAACAGTTATCACCAACCGATTGAGCTGAAATTTTGCATACACGTTTAGTTTGGATGACAATGCATGGTTAGCTAAGTGACATCATTCCAAATCCAGTATGGCGGACCAGTTATTTTTTATGCATGACATGGGTATCAAATGAAAGGGTTTGCTGAGAAGAATACGAAAATAAAATGACGTCACACTAAATTCAATATGGCGGACGTCCCAAGATGGTGGACAAAATTTTTTAGTTTTAACACTATAATTTGATCGTATAGTGTACTCGCTCATACGTTGCATTCTAAGAAATGGTGAAGGATTCAAAAAGTTTGACGCGCATGTTTGTATGTTTGTCTGTCTGTCTGTCTGTCTGTGGCTTCATACCTGAACAATCACTTAAATTTGTTTAAATAAAACACACTCTTTACTGTTGTACTTCACTCTGCTATCATATAAAGACTCACTGCCTGGTCCTAATCCTTGTCCTGAGTCAGCAGTTATATCATAACAGCTCGAATGTTTTTATTATAAGAAATCACATACACCAATGAGTAGTAGTACACTACAATACCTCTTCAACAGGTGATCCGATTTTGATGCACTTTTTTTATTTGAAAGAGTATTTTGTCGGGAAGGTTTTAGGCCATATTAGATTTTGATGTTTGGTCGCCATCTTGAATTCGCCATTTTGAACTTCTCTAGAAATTGTCCGATTAAAGTAAAATTGAAAATGTGCAGACAATTACGGTAGCCGAATATGATTTCGGCCTCATTTTGATGAAACTGGTACGATTAGATACATTGATCGGGAGTTTTTAAAAATTTTAAATTTTTTAACCCCCGACCCAAAAAGAGAGGTGTAATAAGTTTGACTCGTATGTTTGTATGTCTGTCTGTCTGTCTGTCTGTGGCTTTATATCTCTTCAACGGGAGATCCGATTTTGATGCAGTTTTTATTAAAATTAAATATAACACATAAATATATTTATAATGGAACATTGATACATTGATCGGGAGTTTTTAAAAATTTTAAAAGAGAGGTGTAATAAGTTTGACTCGTATGTTTGTATGTCTGTCTGTCTGTCTGTGGCTTTATATCTCTTCAACGGGAGATCCGATTTTGGTGCAGTTTTTATTAAAATTAAATATAACACATAAATATATTTATAATGGAACCGGTCTTGTAGACCGTGTGCGACTAGTAGAATACAAAATTAGACCACGTCGGCTTAAAGGTTAAAAAGTTCTGTGATATAATAATACGCTATGCTGTATGTATATGTTTAGTTTAAAAAGTATAAAATAAAATAAAATTACAAATTTAAAAAAAACCCTGACATAAAAATATCGACTAAATAACTAATATAAAAACAATAAATTAACACAACTTTAAAAATTATGAAATAATTTTCATTCCTTATACGAACTCTTATGATTTATTTAAATCCAGCTTACATTTTCTTTATGTCCTCAAGATTTGCTCTCTTATACGCATGAATATGTAGGGGGCTGGTGTAAAGACGAACTAAATAGTTATATTCAAAACAGCAGCTTCCTTCTTAACCTTTGAAGGCGGAGGTTGTGTCGCAACCAGAAAATGAGTGAATCACAGGTAGTGCTTGTGATTTTGGCTCCCACAGGCTTGCACAGATGGCATTGATTCGGTAAAACCTGTAATGCTTGCCCATGCCAAAGGCCATACAGATATCGGCCATAGGTTGAGTCTCTATTTGATCACAGAATGTGCCAGCAAAGATGACGATCACATCTGTGTCCACAGCTCGCACAAGGATACTCTTTGCACCTTGCTGTAGTGAACGGAGTACATGAACCATAAGTCTCGTGTCTGCCTCTTCATGATTGCAGTTTTTCATGCAGGGTGTGTTCGCACTGATTTATTTATGCAACTGCTTTCCTTGTTGTGACATATACATCTTTGCCTGGTGGCCAGTTGAACTCTACAGCCTTGGAAGTAAAAAAGTTGAAAAATTCCTTCTTGTTCATTGAGTCAAGGAGAAAGTCCTTCCAATTTCATGGCAGTTCGGTGTTGCCAGATACTTTCCTTCGAATCCTCTCACCTCCTTTTTCACTTCTTTAAACTGTTTGGAATGTAGTTGTCCCAAACAACAACTAATCTTTGGGCATTCTCCAGCTGCTTATGAAGGTAAAGTAGAAATATCTTATCAGCATACTGATTGATGATGTCGACACTAATAGTGGGAAGGCAATGGACGATGTGGTCCAGAAATTTGGAGTTGGCTAAACTAGTTCCACGTTGTTCTGAAGCACTTTCAGCTTCTTCCCCTGCTGAGATCTTGCTTTATGCTTTGATCTCTTTAAGAGTGCAAGAGAATCCCACTTTCTATGGTTTATGCAGTAGTGGTGCTTCGAGAAGAAAGACTCACATGTGATATTTTGTCGTATTTGTCGGGCATTTTAGATTTTAGTGCTGTACATGCAAATTTTTAGAAATTTCAGTTTATCCTAACCTAACTAGCCTAACATTTATTAGTATACCCTAAGGTACTTTCATACCAAATTTGGTGCCTTTATCCGCCAGGTAACAGTAATTTCCAATAAGCCACCTCACTATAACGGGTGATCCGATCTTGATGCGATTTGCTTTATTGGAAAGATTTTATTCGTGACTGGATTGGTTTAGCTCAAATCTAACTAATAAAAAAAACATATTTGAAAGAGTATTTGGTCGAGAAGGTTTTTAGCAAGACTCCATCTCCACAGATCTTCAGAAAGTTGCACATCATCTATAAATTGTATTACCAGCAAATCTCAAATTTGGCGAATTCGACAGTGATTTAAATTAAAAATTTAGTTTACGATTTATAATGATGATATTTTTTACAAACATTAGGGTATGGTAGCTCGGCGATGGATCTATTTTGTAGTTTTTTCATCGTGCTACATCCAGCGCGCAGTGGGTCAAAAAAACCGCTGCCCAAGGAATCACTACTTCCACATCCAGATTCTCTATCCAAGTCACTCACAACGAAAAAACTTTGTATGTGAAAATAATTGTTTATGGAACTTTTAATAATATAATATTTGAAATCCTTTACCCCAAAAACCCATAAAACGATACCCCACATCGGTAGTGGGGTGGGGGTGGTGATAGGGGGGTGGTAGTGGGGGGTGGATGAAGTAAAAAAATATTTTGAGGTTTCTGGTTCCTGTACATGCACTAAATCACATTTTTTTTTCATCCCCTTTAATAAGGAGGTGGGGGTGGTAATGGGGGTGGGTAATGCCAAAAATTTTTTTGAGACCTCAGCTTGTCTTGTATATACTAAATACCAATTTCATGGACTCTTACCTGCTTGATTTACCCATTTACCCCAAATTTACCCCAATTTACCCCCCAACCCTTCGACGGAACAAGATGAAAATATAATCTAGTTCTAGATCTCGTTAAAGTACATATGTGTACCAAATTTCAAGTCAATATCTTAAACGGTTCCAGAGTAAACGTACGCACAAAAAAAAGTTACAAACAGACAGACCGACAGACAGACAGAAATTTTTTTTTTCGCTCAAACTTAAAATCTCGACGTTTCATGACATTTTAGGCCTATTTGGACAATAAAAATTTTTAAAATTTTTTTTGTCGTTACTATACTTCCACTGGACGTGGAAGTAATTGATCAAAATTCATATTTCGTCGGAATTAAAATCGACAGTTATGTATTTAGGAAGAAATTAGTAGGGACAAAAACAAATAAGTAAGGAAAATTGCGCCATATACCTTAAAGAAGAAACATCGTATCCGTAGCTGCTTGGTGTTTCTTCTTTAAGGTATATGGCGCGATTTTCCTTACTTAGTTATGTATTTATGTATTATTCTTAAAATGAACAAGAATTTGGTTTTATTTAGTCAGTTCAAAATAATTAGACTTGGTTCCATATAAAAACTTTTACGATTGGATGGGATGGATATAACTTGCAATATGTGGACAAAGTTAAGTGTCTGGGTTTAACTATAGATGTCAATTTAAGATTTGTGAGTCATATAAACTCTATTATTCAAAAAGCTTACGGTTTATTAAAAAAATTATATGTTAACACACACTAGCTTTAATTAAAATAATGCTTTGCGACACTATAACTCTATCTCATTTTAATTATGTCGATATTGTCTACGGCCTGTGCCTTGATTTAATCACTGACAGCAGAGTACAAAAAGTTCAAAACTGCTGCATCAGACTCATATTTGGATTGCGACGTTGGGATCATCCATCCAGCTATATTAAAAATATTAAATTGTTAAAAATGTATCATCGTCGAGAGCATCATATTGTCTGCTTTATTATAAATTGTTAATAAAACAAACTCCAAAATATTTAATAGACAAACTGTCTCCTAGACATCAGATCCATCCTAGAATTTTAAGATACTTAAACCAGCTGACCATACCATAACATCACTCTCGTTTTTACGAACGTTCCTTCTCGTATCAGGCAGTAACCATGTAACTAACTCATATTCAGAATGTATCAAACTTCTGTTTTCATCTTTTTTCAAACATAAAAAAAAATAGTTACTCCTCGATAAACAGTGACCTCATGTTTCACCGTATGTTTCACGTTTCATGTTTAATATGTACTAAAATATTTCATTACATAGTATATCGTATTAATAACGTCTCATTTTGTATTTTTTTATATTCTATGTATTTACCATAATTTGTATTATTATTTCAATGTATTGTTTGTATTATTTTTTGTTGAGTAGAAGAATAGCTTTGCTAAGCCCCGCCAAGTAAAATAAAGACCATTTATTATTATTATTATTATTATTTAAACCTAGGTTATATTTTGAACGACGTATTAAATACAGAGTATATTATATTGAAAACAACAGCCACCGATATAAAAAAAAAGCTGAGTATAAATCGTAAAAGTTCATATATGGAATCAGAACTAATTATATTGAACTGACTAAATGAAAACCAAATTCTTGTTCAAACTAAGAATAATATTCTATATTATTTCATACTGTAAAGCTTTGTTTATTTATTTCTTCTTGATTGTTTAGTCTTTTTTGTGCAGGGGATTTTTATCTCTATTACCGTCACCTATTTCCACTTTCTATATTTGCTATTCTAGTGGGGTCAAAATAAATTTTGAATGGAATTGTTTGGTTGCAGCAATTTTACTATTTTAATTTGTTTTCTGTGTAATAATAAGTGCTATGAGAAGTTTTGAATGAAATCGGTCCATTGCTTCTTGTAAAATTTTATTTATTTTTCAACCCTGAAATTTTCTGCCTTTTTCCTGGTTATCTCCAGTCCTAGTAATCGTATCGCAAAAATAAAAATACCAAATTGTTCGCAATACAATTTTGAATACGACTAGGTCCATGAAAAAACTGATAATTTATTAATGTGTAAAAAAATAAAAACCACTATAAGTTGCCTTCTTGGCAATTTAAGAAATATAACGTAATAATACATCAATTTTAACAAAAATTGGTGCAGCTATGCCCTTTATTGAAGTTATATATTTTATACATATTTTAGTTGAAAGTATTGATTCAAACAGCACTCAGTGAATTTTTTATCAAACCAATAACGGAAAACGCATTTTGAAAGTAGATGAAATATGTAACATTTTTCTAGAAAAATTAATGTTCTACTTGCATTTGGTGCCGAGATACGTCAGTTTTTGCGTTTAGGACTTATAAATGAACGAATCGATATTTCTTCTTGAAATTTGGGTTGGTTCTTAAATGCTTACATTGTTGTCTATGTTATTTAAAAACAATCCAAAACTACAATTTTCAAAATTGCATCGAATAAAGCGGCTTTGAGAACATAAGATACATTTTCAATTTTTTTATGACTTTCTTAATTTTTGTCGCGAAAAGGGAAAACCAACCTAACCTGAACAACTATCTTTATGTCCATGTATACAGCTTTGTAATAGTATATTACATAATGAGTGTTGTAAGAAGCATATTACGCACGAATGGAAAAGTTGTGTACGATGCCGCGCAGCGGCGAGTGCGTATTCCATGAGTGCGTAATTGCTTTACAACTCGAATTATGTACTATACTTTACCTACGATCATATTTAGTTATTTATTTAGTAAAATCTGAATTTAGTTTACTAGTCAACAATATTATTCAACAAATATTACGTCAGTTTTGACAGCGTTTGAAAATTTGTTTTTTTAAACCCCGCGCTAGCGATATAAGCCACCTATAATTGCGTGTCCAGTGCGTTTTGTTTACCGTGCGATTTGTTTACAGTGCGTTTTGTTTACAATATGTAAAATTCAACTTACATAGATGGCAGGTAGTGTGTTTTTTACTATTTAGAGTAGCACCGCGCCGTGGTCAAGCGCTAATGGTCTTATAGACTGGAGTGTTTGTCTACTAAAGACTGATTTGTAAAACCATAATATAACGTTTAGACCCATTTCGCGATTTTCAGATCTGCAGCATAATCGCTAAAGATTCGACTTTTGGGCCTCCATATATTATTATTATCTTTTAACAGTTGTACTTCTTGATAGTTTTCAACTCGTTGATACAAGAATATAACTATTGAAGAATAACCAGTCCAAATTTTAAGAAGAAATATCAATTTGCTTATTTATAAGCAACTGAGACGCAAAACTGACGTATCTCGGCTCCAAATGGAAGTAGATCATTATTATTATTATTATTATTCTTATTATTATTTTGTTAAAACCCAGTCACCCTTCTCTGTGGCTCCGACCCTCACAGAGGGGAGCTGGTAGTACCGGCAGCCACTCCCCACACCCGTGGGGTAAGTGACTACTGGGTCCGGGAATCGTGTGCCCTGAGCAAACGTAATGAACCGAGAATGACGGCCTTCTACATTATGCCGGCTAAGACCACTGCCGAATTTCGGCATGCCGGTATGATCTTAAGTTCCGAAAGCAGTGTGTGCCTCGTTCCACCGAGGGCTCCTATAATCAGTACCACTATCTTAACAGTATGGTCTGGATGCAGTCTGCGGAGTTCGAAGAGCAGATCTCGATATTTTGTCCGTTTTTCCTCCTCCTTCAAGACAATGTTGTTCTCCGCGGGAGCCGAGAACTCCACGACAAACATTGTCTTGAGTTGATGGTCGAGGAGGACTACGTCAGGCTTGTTGGCTTGTATTTGCCTGACGGTGGCAAAAGAGTAGTTCCAATAAATTAGACACTTCTCATTTCCCACAACGGACTCAATATCCCCAGGAGCGTAAGGCAGCTTTGGTGTTTCGTCTATCTCATACGAGTGCCTTAAATGGTAATAAAGCACTCGTAATACTCCTTTGGATATAGGCCGAGACTGCAATGTCGGGCAAGCCGACAGCAAGTGCATAAAAGTCTCTGTCGCCCTGCGGCAGGCCCTGCAGCTGACATCAGGGACCTCTATACCCATGACACGACTACGATAGACGAGGGTATTAAATACACCATCCTGGCAAGCCACTATGAATCCCTCGGTCTCAGACTTCAGCGCGGCTGACCTTAAGAAGGCAAAGGTCAGCCTTTCGGATAAGCCAAGGTTTTCTATATTTTTATAGAAAACTCCATGCATTGGCTTATCCGTTTGCAGCTGCAGAAAGTTGTTGTGTTCTGCAGCTTTAATTTGGGCTTTTCGCCGAGCAGGTTCCAACTCGGTGACAGAGTCACGATTTACCCGCTTGACGTCGAAGGAGAGATCAAGTTCATCGGCTGCTCTCTGTGCTGCCTTAAACAAAAAGGCTCCTACCCCTGCATTTTCATGGTCTCGGACCATGCAGAGGAGGGGATCCGAACTCCTGATGACCTTACAGGTTCCATTCAGAACCATCCTATTATGGAGACTCTCCAAACTCCACGGCCTCCCCGATGTCGTGGGAGGTATAGCCGTGGAACGGACGATTTAGGATGCAAACTCCTATTGAGATGCATCTTCTTGCGGGTTCCTACGTCGAGTTGACGCAACTCTTCTTGAGTACATTTCACTACTCCAAAGGAGTAGAGAAGGATCGGAACTGTAAGCATGTTGGTAGCAGACACCTTGTTCTTCCCCGACAGCTCTGATGACCAGATCTGTCGGAGTCGGTGCTGATACTTGCCGCGGAGAGCGTTTTTCACTACACTCACTTCTTGGGTGGAGCGTTGCTCGACACCCAAGTGAGTGTACGACTCTCCGGCATCTAGTTGGTGTAAGATGCTTCCGACCACGAGTTGCGCGTCCTCTCCGTAGTTCCCACATCGTCCTCTCTTGAGATGGACCAGTGCACATTTATTTGTCTAACCCGAACTCCATGCCGACAGTCTGCGTATACTTCTGTACCACCCTGAGGGACTGGTGTAGGTCCCTTTCTCCGGGGGCATAAAGTTTAAGGTCATCCATATGAAACAGATGGGTGACTTTATGCCTCCTATCGCCAGGGGTACCGCAGTTGTATCCACGGGTTTTCCGGAGCGAAACGGATAATGGCAGTAGTGAGATGCAAAATAGAAGGGGGCTGAGGGAGTCTCCCTGAAATACTCCCATTCTGAATGTTACTGACTCCGTCTAGATTCTATCATTACCCGATGTAATGGTAAAGCGAGTCCTCCAGAGCGGCAACAGTTCTTCGATGCATCTCACTACGGGACCGCAGGACATCGGAGCAAGTGTACAATAAGCTCGTGCGATGTCATGTCAAATGCCTTGCGGTAGTCGATCCAGGCCATGGAGGTAGTCGATCCAGGCCATGGAGTCCTGCATGGAGTCCTGCGTGGAGTCCTGCGTGACACACCTGTCAATCAGCAGGTTCTCCTTGCAGCCAGCGACACCTCTCTTTGACCCTCGTTGCTCATATATCTGCTCGTAAACCGGTTCAACTGCGTGGAGCACTCGCATGTACAAGATGCGCGTAAACACCTTGTAACATGCGTTTAAACAGGTTATCGGCCGGTAGTTCTTTGGGTTAGACAAATCTCCGTTCTTCGGGATCAGCACTGTCCGCCCCTCGACAACCCAAGAAGCAATTTGCTGCTCCCCATTTAGCCATGAATTGAAAATTCTGGCTAAATGGTGGTGGGCACTGGATAATTTTTTCCACCAAAAGTTATTGATCCCGTCGGGACCTGGAGCAGCAAAGTTCTTAGAGCTCTCAAGAGCTCTTCGAACCTCTTCTGGGGTTATCGGTTGGCACACCTGTTGTGGTTGCTGAAACCTTTGGCAAAATGTTTCAAAGTGTGCCAGGGCTGGAGAATCGCTGTTGAGTGGAAGTATCTGCTCGTACAATGTTTTCCAGAAGTTTTCCACCTGATCTGCAGTCGGCGGATTTTCAGCAACTTTATTATTATTATTATTATTATTATTATTATTATTATGCGTTAAATTCTCCATCCTATTTACTGGTGGGTAAGTATACAAGTGTCGGCCGTGGCAAGACACTTGGAACTGGTGCATTTACAAGTGACAATTCAGAAAGGAACGTACGGTTGATGTAGTGCAGAGTATCACTGTTTTCTGTATGGCTGCGATTTTATTTGCTAAGCGTAGCTTCGTTAAGTTGATTACGAGATTTTTAGGGACCACTCCGGTTGTTGATATGATCAGTGGAATCACACTCACCCTCTCTTGGTGCCACATTTGTTGGATCTCTTGCCCAAGTCTTTGATATTTACCGTCTTTCTCGGCGACATAGTTTTGGATGTTATGATCATTGGGGATCCCTATATCGATTATGCTAGCCTCCTTTGCAATTTTGTTGATTAGGATTATGTCCGGTCTGTTGTGGACGATTGTCCGATCCGTCAGCACAGATCGATCCCAGTATAGCCTGTGGGTGTTGTTATTATTATTATTATTATTATTATTATTATTATTATTATTATTATTATTATTATTATTATTATTATTATTATTATTATTATTATTATTATTATTTGAAAAATGTTAGATATTTCATCTATTTTCATAATTCGTTTGTCGTTTTTGGCTTGATAAAAATCTACAGAGTTATTTGAATTTGTTTATAATTATAATTTTTAAATTATAAAAAAAATTAAAAAGAAAAACATTTAAATGAAGGTAAAAATTTGTTTTCTTAATGCCACTGTAAAATATATGTAAAAAACTACATTTTGAAAAAAAAATGACATACAAGTCAATGCACTTAAATAATAAGTGATTAAAATTTTGAAATCTTATGTTCTGTTTAGAAGTTTAAATATACACACAAAAAGTATTATTGTTTTAAATGTATTTGTTCAGGAATTTGAATTTATTATTTTTTCAAAAGAAGAGATTTTTCTTGGTTTGAGACAATATATTTATTTGTGAAAATTAAAGCAAAATTTTGATGAATTTCTTTGAGATGAGGATAATCAAATCAGACATTCTCTTTGTAAATATAAAACCATGCATGCATAATTTCAACTTAAAAATGCATTACGTACTCTTGGAACCAATATTATCCTACATTTGAAACAAGAATATAATTCTTCTTTTGAATATATGCATATGGTCAAAAAATTGAGAATATCATATATTTAACTTAAATAGGGTATAATCAAGTTGAGACATCCAAATTCTTCATTGAAAACTATACATAGTTTCAAGTAAAAAATGCATTAACTTTAGAATAAACATTACATATATTTGAAATAAATAGTAAAATTATTTGTTTCTTTATATGTACTTATTGAAAATTTTAAGAAAAGTAACTGCTTAACTTGAGAGCAGTATATTTCAATCGAGACATCTATATTCTCAATCAAAGAATTTTTTCAATCGGTTCAGGGAGGTAGGCGAAATTGTCGAATTACGAAATCATTTTCTTAAGCACGGCACCGCCACCCTTAAAACAAGGCTAAAATTATTCCTTTGAATATACGCATATGTTTAGAATATCATATATTTAACTTAGAGTATAGTCAATTAGAGATATTCATATTCTACATTGAGAACTATATATATATTTTCAAATTGAAAATGAATTAATTAATTACTTCCACATCCAGTAGAAGTATAGTAACAACAAAATTTAAAAAATTTTTTATTGTTCAAATAGGCTTAGAATGTCACAAAACGTCGAGATTTTAAGTTTGAGCGAAAAAAATTTCTGTCTGTCTGTAACTTTTTTGTGCGCACGTTTACTCTGGAACCGTTTGAGATATTGACTTGAAATTTGGTACACATATGTACTTTAATGAGATCCAGAACTAGATTATATTTTCATCTTGTTTCGTGGAAGGGTTGGGAGGTAAATTGGGGTAAATTTGGGGTAAATAGGTAAATCAAGCAGGTAAGAGTCCATAAAACTGGTATTTAGTATATACAAGAGAAGCATTAGCCACCCCATTACCACCCCCACCCCATTATTAATGAAAAAAAATTGTGATTTAGTGTGTGTACAAGAACCAGAAACCTCAAAATATTTTTTTACTTCATCCACCCCCACTACCACCCCCTATCACCACCTCCACCCCGCTACCGATGTGGGGTATCGTTTTATGGGTTTTTGGAGTAGAGGATTTCAAATATCATATTATTAAAGTTCCATAAACAATTATTTCCACATACAAAATTTTTTCGTTGTGGGTGACTTGGATAAAAATCTGGATGTGGAAGTAATGATTCCTTGGGCAGCGGTTTTTAGAATAAACGTCACATAAGTTTTAGATAAATAGTAGAATTCTTTGCTTCATTAAATATATTTATTTAAAAAATTTTAAACGGCAACTACTAAACTTGAGACGCATGTATTAAAGTCGGGGATACATATTCTAAATATAGAATTATGCATAATTGCAACTAAAAATGCTGTACTCTTGAAACAAATGTAATATAGATTTGAGACAACCTTTAAATATAACACATTTTCATAAATTCGACAGCATAATATATTTAACTTTAACAGAGTATAGTGGAGCCCTCTCCAAGTTCACAGTAGATGTTGGTAGATGGATCTGCTTACAATGAACTGACTTAGTCTTAACACTTATATGAGAGTATTCGCCCGGAAATACATGCAATCAAAATATAAATGCTCCATCGCAATATCATCAGACTTTCTTGAATCATCAGGGTCAAATGATGGACGAATAATTAAAATAAGTTAATTCCAGTGATGGGCATGATCGGATGATTTCAATAATCGGATTCTACCGATTCGATTATTCCAATAATCGGATGATAATTCGAATTAATTTTAATTCGGTCTCGATTCTAGCGATTTTACAACTATAATAATCATATGAATTATGAATTATCAGTTCTTCAAATTAATTTTAAAATGCTGTTTGGTGGACTGCACTACAATAAAACTCGTGTCGATTCAACCACACTTGAACAAGAAGAACGGTATCATTCTTTTAAAATGTTTACGGATATTAGCACCAGAATCGGAGAATCGAATCGAAATTCAAATGATTCAATCATTCAGTTCAACCGATTAAGGATTCGAGTTTTCATTTGTTCAGTAATCAGAAATCATTATTCGTATTTCATAATTTATCACTTGCTTTTCGATTATTTTCCGATTATTTTTAATTCGAATTACGGAACTCTATGATCGAATTATGAAGGTTATTTAAATGATCGGATTACAGGTTATTTTTAATTCGAATTATCCCATCACTGGTTAATTCCTGCTGTCGACAAGAATTTGACTTGAAAAATTCATTTCAAAGAAAACAATCGTGATTTTCAATTTAAATACATACTAATCTTTATTTGAACTACAAGAGATTATACACAAATAAATTATAATATTGATTTAAAAAAAATCTTGCATTAAATTGAGACCAGCTATTTTTTGGATTAAATACATTATATTTAATTTAAAATTATATGTATTCTTAGTTTAATCTGATTTTTAGTTTGATCTAAAAAATTCAATATTATTGTTTTAAATAAGAGATAATTTTAGATGTAACATACAATTTGTTTACAAAGACTTAACCACAATTTTAATTTAAAATGGAAATACATTTAAAATGAACCGCTATATGAAATGTTCAATTTAATACTACGTACTTATCTAATTAAGGATAATCTTGAAATATCGATCTTTTTCATTATATACAAACTTATCGTTTATTTGAATTGAAGCACATTTATTAATATAAATTATACTTTTTTGTGTGTATTGCACTAAAATTTGGCACGAATGTTTAGTTCAATAAATGGCATAGTTTCACCAACTTGTGCTAAAATTGGTGCATTATCCAAAAAGGCAATTATTAATGGTTTTTATTTTTTTACAAATAAACAAATTACCAAAAAAAAAGTTTTTTTCATGGTCTAGTTCAATTAAAAATTGTATTGGGAACAATTTGTTATTTTTATTTCTGTTATGCGATTACTAGGACCGGAGATAATAAATATAATAGCAGAAAATTTCAATGAAACAAGAATTGTTTAAATTTTACAGGAAGCAATGGACCGATTTGATCCAAAACTTATTATTATACCTGCAACAAATTAGAACAAATTAAAACAATAAAATTGGTGTAGCCAGAGAATTCTTTATTCACCTACTTTGATGCTTAATTTGAGTCCACTATTATTAAACATTTGAATATAGATATAGAAATGTTTCTGTTAATAACAGGAATAATCCAATAAACAGATAGTAAACAGGTATTAATATTTAACGATTATTATAATTTTTAAAGTTTTTTAACTTTTGCGAAATAATTTAGTACGTAGGTATTTACTTAATATTCAAAATAAGTAAATCTATCGAGACTAATTAGGTATGTTGTTATTTGCATTCGGTTTCGGTAACACCTTTACTTGGCACCTATGCATTTATGATAATAAATATAATACTTGAACGTACTGGGTCAGTATTTTCTATATATTACATTCTCAAAGTTTCATTTGTTATCTAATTATCTAATATTTAAATGCATAGTAGATTTCTTTTAATTAAGTGTTCCTGGTCATCCAATGAGCAGAAGTTACATTCATATTTCCAAATATTTAACGATTACTATAATAAACTCTGAATAGTTTTGTGAAATAATTTTATATATCTTGTCAGTTATTTCAAATAATTTCAAAAATTAGGTAATTATTCAGTAATAATAAAATAAGTAAATCTCTATATTTACCACATACAAAGCTATTTGATTTAATATAAGCTAAGAGCAAGTAACTATACTTATAAATTGTAACACTATAACTTGAGCTGTTATTTTTATATCTCACAACTAGTTCTACAGGTATATAGCTAGTTTTTTTTTCAGAAAAATAAAATGGTGTTCTTATTTTAAAATAGCATAGTTACTAATTCACATTTGCGATGGCAAAAAATACTTATAGAAATTTCTGCATTTGTATAGACAAGTATAAACATAATTTAAAGCTATCATTAGATAAATAATCTATAAATTAATAAATAATGCTAATATTTTTGTCATCTCTACAAACTAGTTGTCCTTCGTTTATTTATAAAATTTTATTTGTTAAATCCGCAAAAGTCTACTGAAATAATTAAAATTTTAACAAAACTTAAAATGAGGACATAGCTTGTAAGTCAATGAATAAATTAAAAAAATATATATGTATCGATTGTATTCGAAACCGATCAATATCAATCAATTAAAAAAGTGTATTATATATTTTTATATGTTCAATGTGCACCGAAAAAAATAATAACTTATTAAGCGATTATTATATTAATAATTATAATAAATTGTACTTACATATTGTTTATTTGTTGGTTTATTTGTTCCTAACGATACTAACAATTTAAATTGTGTTTCTGTTTAGTTTGTTATAGTTATTCTTGTCGTAATGTTCATTCTTTCAAGAAATTGTTATAATAAATCTAGATATCTTAGTGAAAGGTCACGAAACAACTGAGAATCTTGTTCTGCTAAGGTAACTTGATCCTAAAACACCTGGTTGAGGTAATACGAGCGGGAAAATTAAAACGTATTAATCGTATTGACTTGTGTTGCTTTTTGTCGATAGAATATTGGAATTCTCATGTAGGTACTTCCTATCAACTATGTAAATATTTGTGCATATATCTAGTTGTTGGTATCACTGTGACTAAGATATACTATACCAATTATAATTGGGAAATCGTGATCAAATAGACCTAGTTATTTTAACAACTATATTTATGAAGTGTATCTACCTAAAATTTCCGTTCCGTTGCAGTTCTAAAACCAAACGTCTAGTGGAGTGCATTTAAAGATTAGGAAATCTATAGTTCAGTAAATGGGGGTTCTTTGCTGTACAAAAATGGTATAAAGCTGAATATTGGCACGGACGTTCAGAATTTACCTAGAAACAATATTCTGTTGAGACTCTACGAATTCGCTATGAGCTTTCGAAGTCATATCCAAAAAATGGTTGAAAATCAGCTGTTTTTTAATTTAATCAAAATTATCTTGAATAGATATATGAAAATTTTAGAACAGTAACTATTTATTAATAATAAAATTCTGCTTTTTTGATGTATAACATGATGTATTTCAATATATAGGGTGTCCCTGAACACAAATGGACCTAAAGTTTAATTTTTTGAAAAGGTTTCTTTATAAAATATATTGCTTGTTAAAAAAGAATTGTGATTTGTGTTATGAAAATTTATTTTTTTTACACAGGTCGCTAAAAAATTTCAAAAATATTGAATTTACCTACGAGTAAACATCTTTATTTTTTATTTTTAATGAAAATTCCATTTGAAAAAGTTACTTATATTACTTTCACACACAATCGTATTTTATAACAAGCAAAATATTTTATAAAAAGTGGCTTTTCGTCAAAAAAATTAAATTTTCATCCATTTATGGCACGAGTAACTACGTCCGGGCACCCTGAATATTTATATGTTTAAATATATGAAATTCACTATTTTTCTAGACTACTAGTTATGATCATAAATATTAGTGTTACTTGTTTGAAATTATTACATTAAGTACAGTACTTAGAGCAGCCCTACTACTTTGGGGGGAGGAGAGAAGATGAAAAAAAAGTAGAAAAAGAAGAAAAAATGCTAAATTCACCCACCTCGTTTCCCTCACCCTTCACCGCCCATAAGAACGGTGTAAGTTACAATATCTAATATATTTTTATGCTTAATTTGACTCCACCATTATTAAACATTTGAATATAGATTGATATTTTTTACCCAAATGTGTAATAATAGTAATAATCCAAGAAACAGATAGCAAATAGGTATTAATATTTATTGACGATTATTATAATTTTTAAAGTTTTTTCAACTTTTGCGAAATAATTAAGTATAATTTCAGTTATTCATTTTAAATTATTTAAAAAAATATCTAAGTACGTAGGTATTTACTTAATATTCAAAATAAGTAGGGGGGGTGAAAAAACCCAACTCATACCTTTACAATGCATAATTTCAATAAAATAAAAACTTTTATGGCTAATGAAATCGAATTCAAGTCACTATGTACAATGTACAGGGTGCTGTAACCAAGACGGAACAAGGCCATTTTTCTGGCCATAGAAACATTTATAACAAAAACTAAATTAACCATCTGATGTATTTTTTCCGCCGAATCGAAAAGTTATAATAAATAAACGAATATAAAATAAAATACGCTATTTTTGTGTTACAATTACTTCCACATCCAGTGGAAGTATAGTAACGGCAAAAAATTTTTTAAAAATTTTTATTGTTCAAATAGGCTTAGAATGTCATGAAACGTCGAGATTTCAAGTTTGAGCGAAAAAAAATTTTCTGTCTGTCGGTCTGCCGGTCTGTCGGTCTGTCGGTCTGTCTGTCGGTCTGTAACTTTTTTTGTGCGCACGTTTACTCTGGAACCGTTTGAGATATTCACTTGAAATTTGGTACACTTATGTACTTTAACGAGATCTAGAACTAGATTATATTTTCATCTTGTTCCGTCGAAGGGTTGGGGGGTAAATTGGGGTAAATTTGGAGTAAACAGGTAAATCAAGCAGGGAAGAGTTCATAAAATTGAATTTAGTATAGACAAGAGAAGCTAAGGTCTCAAAAAAAATTTTGGCATTAGCCACCCCCATTACCACCCCCACCCCATTATTAAAGGGGATGAAAAAAAAATGTGATTTAGTGTGTGTACAAGAACCAGAAACCTCAAAATATTTTTTTACTTTATCCACCCCCCACTCCCACCCCCTGTCACCACCCCCACCCCACTACCGATGTGTGGTATCGTTTTATGGGTTTTTGGGGTAGAGGATTTCAAATATTATATTATTAAAGTTCCATAAACAATTATTTCCAGATATAAAATTTTTTCGTTGTGTGACTTGGATAGAAAATCCGGATGTGGAAGTAGTGATTCCTTGGGCAGCGGTTTTTTTTTTTCTTTTCTATTTATTTGTTTTCATTTATGATAATTTTTGGTTTCTGCGGAAAAAAATACATCGAATAGCTTTTTTGGTTTTTGACAAACATTTGTATCGTTTGAAAAATGGCCTTCTTCAGTCCTTGTTGGATCATCATGCACCTAAACCTAACACTACTTAAAAAATAATAAAAAAACCCTTGGTTTAATAAAATTAAAAAATAGGAACTCTTAAACAAAAATAGGTCTTTGATCACATTAAAAATAAAAAAATCTTTAGCCTAGATAAAATAAAGAAAAAGAACCGGTGGAAACAGGAAAAAGTTCATTAATCATCAAGTTAAACTTTGTTGTTTAATATCACAATATCAAAACACTACCAAACCAAACTACGGAACAATGCAATGGAACAAACGAAAATTAGGTATGTACACCTGGCAATATTATTAGATCAGTAGAATCATATAGATTCTATTTAAAAATCATTGGTAGTTCTAGTATTTCTAGTAAATGAATTTATGTAAAATTAATATTAAAAATAGGGATTTCGTGTCGTGTAAGGGAGGCTGTGCTTCCCTAGCTTCCATGAAAAACACACCACTGATAAAATAAAATATTTACAGGGTTGCCAATCGCTTAATAGTTATTATTGTGTTAATTTTGCGATTGTCGAAGTTACAGTGTAAAATTCAAATTATATATTTGTATGTGATGGTTAGGTAGATTTTGCCAACCGCGTTTGAAACCAACTACCCGAACTTTGGGCGCTCCCCCCCCCCCCCCTGCCCCTCCTTGGGCCTGGCCCTGACCTAGAAGTAAAAAATATGTAAAACTTCGGAATAATGTCATATTGAACGGATTTCGTTCATTTTTGGCAGTATAATATTAAATGCTTCACAGGAAAGTTTCTATATTATGCGGGAGCTTGCTAATTTATAGGGGGTGGATGCCACCCTCTGAGAGGAGATGGCACTTAAAAAATATATATATTTATTGGAGACGAAGAAAACAAAGAAGTTATGACCGAAGCAATTTGCGTACACATTTTTTTAATAACAAAGTCGCCATTTTGTTACTGTAATTAGCCAGTAATTAAAAAAGGGAATTTCAAACACTGTTTCTCATTAATATACAGCATGACGTAGATGCTCAAATTTTTTGGTTTGCTTTAGAAAAAAATACAATTTAAACTATAAAGGTATTTTCGATAAAACGTAATTTTTTTTTCCTTTTCCAAATAACTCAATAAATATTAGTATTATTGAAAAATGAGTAGATACCAAAAATAAAGCTCATTAACTGATAATGAATGTTGCTTGTTTATTTATTTACATAGATTTAATAGTTTCGGATATATGAAAGTTTACAAATGGCGTCCGAACGTTTATAAGACGAAAAATGCAGATTAAATGTTAAATATCTCAGAAATCGTGACATCTACTTTACGCATGCTAAGAAATGAAATTAAAGACAATTAATTTTGCGCTTTCAAATTATTTTTCATTCGTTCCTGTAGCATAAGAGATAAAGAAGTTACGACGGAAAAATGAGACTGTTTATATTTTGTTATATAAAAGGGTCACCATTTTGTTATTCTAATTAGCCAGTAATTTAAAAAAAACATCTCAAATACAATTTTTCATTAAGATGTAGCATTACCTAAATGCTCAAATTTTGCTCATTTAAAGCACTTGCTTTAGAAAAAAATGCATTTTAAACTTTAAAGGTAATTTCGAAACACTTATATACCAAATATAAACTTAAATATCTCCGAAATTATTAATCCTACATCAATAAACAAAAAATATAATTAATTCCCAGTTTGTACTTTCTGTAATTGGTCTCTAACATTTTTTCGTTAAAGTAATACTTTTCGAGATACTTGACGAAACAGCTTGGAAATACTTTTTTTTTAAGCTAAAATCGCAATTTTGAAGTGGTTATAACTTAAAAACTATCAATTTATGTGAAAAATTGCATAGAAACTTTTCTTCTTAAAATTTGATTCTATTTCATATATTTTTTAAGTGCCACCCCCTGAGAGGGGGTGGCACCCCCTATAAATTAGCAAGCCCCCGCACAATATAGAAATTTTTCTGTAAAGCATTTACTATTATACTGCCAAAAATGAACGAAATCCGTTCAATATGACATTATTCCGAAGTTAAAATCTCTAGTTGCTGTACTAATTGTTCATATCATGTTTATTATTTTGAAAATTATCGTGAAAGCAGTTCTAGCTACTAAAATTTATAGGGTTACAAAAATTTTACATATTTATTACAGTTTATTTATTCAGAAAATTCCAAAATATATACAGATAAATGTAAATGATAAAGGTAGTTAACAAGATAACAAAAATGAATATAACATTATTATTCAATTCTTGCACCTAACTCTTTATTTAAAAAAAAATTATTTGCGATTACTACACAAGCTGGTACATATTATAACATGTTCTACTCCCAGAGACATCTATGTGAGTGTCCTACAAGATCTATAAGTAACAGAAACTAAGCTAGTTAGTTTGGCAATCGTCCCAGAGATGGCGAGCGGTGTTAGAATCTGGGAATTGACCATATTTTTGTGAAATTGGTTGCTACCAGTTATTTCACAATTTGATGTTGGCTATGCGTTATTTACTGTTTTTAGTCAATTCGGAGTGGGCGACATCTACATTCTGGTAGAATAATTAAAGACAATTAATTTTGCGCTTTCAAATTATTTTTCATTCGTTCCTGTAGCATAAGAGATAAAGAAGTTACGACGGAAAAATGAGACTGTTTATATTTTGTTATATAAAAGGGTCACCATTTTGTTATTCTAATTAGCCAGTAATTTAAAAAAAACATCTCAAATACAATTTTTCATTAAGATGTAGCATTACCTAAATGCTCAAATTTTGCTCATTTAAAGCACTTGCTTTAGAAAAAAATGCATTTTAAACTTTAAAGGTAATTTCGAAACACTTATATACCAAATATAAACTTAAATATCTCCGAAATTATTAATCCTACATCAATAAACAAAAAATATAATTAATTCCCAGTTTGTACTTTCTGTAATTGGTCTCTAACATTTTTTCGTTAAAGTAATACTTTTCGAGATACTTGACGAAACAGCTTGGAAATACTTTTTTTTAAGCTAAAATCGCAATTTTGAAGTGGTTATAACTTAAAAACTATCAATTTATGTGAAAAATTGCATAGAAACTTTTCTTCTTAAAATTTGATTCTATTTCATATATTTTTTAAGTGCCACCCCCTGAGAGGGGGTGGCACCCCCTATAAATTAGCAAGCCCCCGCACAATATAGAAATTTTTCTGTAAAGCATTTACTATTATACTGCCAAAAATGAACGAAATCCGTTCAATATGACATTATTCCGAAGTTAAAACCTCTAGTTGCTGTACTAATTGTTCATATCATGTTTATTATTTTGAAAATTATCGTGAAAGCAGTTCTAGCTACTAAAATTTATAGGGTTACAAAAATTTTACATATTTATTACAGTTTATTTATTCAGAAAATTCCAAAATATATACAGATAAATGTAAATGATAAAGGTAGTTAACAAGATAACAAAAATGAATATAACATTATTATTCAATTCTTGCACCTAACTCTTTATTTAAAAAAAAATTCTTTGCGATTACTACACAAGCTGGTACATATTATAACATGTTCTACTCCCAGAGACATCTATGTGAGTGTCCTACAAGATCTATAAGTAACAGAAACTAAGCTAGTTAGTTAGTTTGGCAATCGTCCCAGAGATGGCGAGCGGTGTTAGAATCTGGGAATTGACCATATTTTTGTGAAATTGGTTGCTACCAGTTATTTCACAATTTGATGTTGGCTATGCGTTATTTACTGTTTTTAGTCAATTCGGAGTGGGCGACATCTACATTCTGGTAGAATAATTAAAGACAATTAATTTTGCGCTTTCAAATTATTTTTCATTCGTTCCTGTAGCATAAGAGATAAAGAAGTTACGACGGAAAAATGAGACTGTTTATATTTTGTTATATAAAAGGGTCACCATTTTGTTATTCTAATTAGCCAGTAATTTAAAAAAAACATCTCAAATACAATTTTTCATTAAGATGTAGCATTACCTAAATGCTCAAATTTTGCTCATTTAAAGCACTTGCTTTAGAAAAAAATGCATTTTAAACTTTAAAGGTAATTTCGAAACACTTATATACCAAATATAAACTTAAATATTTCCGAAATTATTAATCCTACATCAATAAACAAAAAATATAATTAATTCCCAGTTTGTACTTTCTGTAATTGGTCTCTAACATTTTTTCGTTAAAGTAATACTTTTCGAGATACTTGACGAAACAGCTTGGAAATACTTTTTTTTAAGCTAAAATCGCAATTTTGAAGTGGTTATAACTTAAAAACTATCAATTTATGTGAAAAATTGCATAGAAACTTTTCTTCTTAAAATTTGATTCTATTTCATATATTTTTTAAGTGCCACCCCCTGAGAGGGGGTGGCACCCCCTATAAATTAGCAAGCCCCCGCACAATATAGAAATTTTTCTGTAAAGCATTTACTATTATACTGCCAAAAATGAACGAAATCCGTTCAATATGACATTATTCCGAAGTTAAAACCTCTAGTTGCTGTACTAATTGTTCATATCATGTTTATTATTTTGAAAATTATCGTGAAAGCAGTTCTAGCTACTAAAATTTATAGGGTTACAAAAATTTTACATATTTATTACAGTTTATTTATTCAGAAAATTCCAAAATATATACAGATAAATGTAAATGATAAAGGTAGTTAACAAGATAACAAAAATGAATATAACATTATTATTCAATTCTTGCACCTAACTCTTTATTTAAAAAAAAATTCTTTGCGATTACTACACAAGCTGGTACATATTATAACATGTTCTACTCCCAGAGACATCTATGTGAGTGTCCTACAAGATCTATAAGTAACAGAAACTAAGCTAGTTAGTTAGTTTGGCAATCGTCCCAGAGATGGCGAGCGGTGTTAGAATCTGGGAATTGACCATATTTTTGTGAAATTGGTTGCTACCAGTTATTTCACAATTTGATGTTGGCTATGCGTTATTTACTGTTTTTAGTCAATTCGGAGTGGGCGACATCTACATTCTGGTAGAATAATATGTTCGGGAGTGAATAACGAATCATTTTACTATTGATGTTAAATAGAAGTTTAACTTTATTGTTATTGTTTTTAATAGTATGCCGAAACTTTCTTGTTCACACCACTTTCTGATATTCTTGCGAAAATCTCGGAGTTAACGACATCTACATTCTAGTAGTATAACACACGTTCAGGAATAAACAATAAATCAGTTTATAGCGTCACCTATTGGTAGGTGATTTTCGTGAATAGTTGGCTATGCTGATTTTAGTTGAAAATATATAGCCAATATCAAAACTCTAAAGTTACTAGTAGCAATCAATTTAAGAAAAATATGGTCAATTGCAAGGAACTTTCTAGAAGGAGGAGAGAACATTCTGGAACTGTCATCTTTGGGTATATGAAGGAGTGGAGAAACCGAGTTAACACAGTTTAGTACAATTCAATGGTCAGATAGTTCAGTTGAGATAGTGAGATCAGAAGTAAGCCAAGTGATCAAATGACTGAATAATTGAAGTATAGTACTCAGTGATATATTAGTCAAGTAATTCATTATTGTAATTAGTACGTAAGTTAATAAATCAGTGTTTAGTGTTACCCTGGTGTTGTAATTTTCGAACCCACGATACAGGATGTTTGCAAAGCGGGTGTAAACACGTTACAATATAAGGCCAATTATTTTCTTACATGTGCATTTATTTGAAGTGCTATTTAGTGTGCAAGTACAATGGAAAATCTTTAGTAATTCTGGAGGTAAGGGTGTCTGTTTTATCAGATAACATGGGATATAGAATGTCATTATTTACTTTCCACCCAAATTCTATCACTTTTTTCATTTTCGAGGGAATTTTATTCTTGTACTTGATGATACACTATACACTCTTAATAAGTGATATTTTAAACTGGAATCTGTGGGAGGCAATGAATTTAAGTTGAAATGTATGTAATTTTTTTGCCTTTAAATTTTTGTACATAAGGAAACGAAGTCCGTTTATAGAATTTGCATTTATTTTCAGCTCTTTACTATACAGGGTGTCCCACTTAAAACTCCCGGCGCCATTGTCTCGATAATCAAAGATTATATAAATGACGTCAGTTTTGAGTAAAAATGGCTATTTTATACATTGAGGTACAGATGGCGTTGCTATGCAAAGAAATTGTTCGATCCAAGGAACGATGAAATGAGGTGCATGAGATGGAGAATTATATTCTAAGTAACTTTTTTAATATGAACAATTTTCCAAAAATTACTGGTTTTCGAGATATTTGAACTTCAATGTAATTTTTCAAGTAACAAAAATCGCATTTTTTTTTATATATCTACAATTTACAATGCAAAATTTAGTCGAACAGACAACATAAACATGACGCAAAAATTAGAAAATACACAATAATCAAAAATGTCAAAATCTTTAATTTCCAAATTAATTTCCCATCAGTTGCACCTCATTTCAACGTTCCTAGGACCAAATAATTTCTTTGTGTTGCAACGCCATCTATACCTCAATTTGTAAAATGACCGTTTTTACCCAAAACTGATACCATTTATGTATTCTGGTGAACACCTTTTGCAGAATTCAAATATCTCTTTTATTTATCTAGAAAATGGCACCGGGAGTTTTAAGTGGGACACCCTGTACATATATAAATGAAGAATTTTTCTCCCACTCGGATCAAAACACTAATTTTTTATTACCAAAAACCCCTATCAAGACAGCGAGCTTTATCGCAGGGAAACTCTATAGATTATGAAACTCTATGACACTTTTTCATACGACAAAAGTCCGAAAAATGATACGGGCGGCTCTCTAACGGCTTTCCGTCTGTCGAAAAAAAATGTCGTAATTTTTATACAGCGGCGAGGCAGTTCTCGATTAATTCTCGTTGAAAATGATCACAAGACATGAATTAACCGACAACTGTCATTTTTCATTGGCCTAAGTTCCAATAATATCAATCAAAGTTGCATCAAATTGAAGGCTAAAATTATCAAAGCAGCGAGGCTAAAACTTTTTTCTATTTATAGAGTGAGGTGTATAAAACGGTTAAAAAATGCGAACTGCAGTTTTCCGTTGGCCGTAGCTGCGCGAAATCGAATGGAGTCGCATATACGTGCGGTGTATTGGCGCGGCGGAGCGCGGAGGACATAGAGATGCTGGATGACTTCGTTGCCTATGGCAACAAGATGGATTGTATCCGAAGCCATGTAGCATCTCCAACAGAAGGTATAGAACGCGTGTATACGTAAAAAAAAGATGTCAGCTGCTGGGACCGAGGATGCTGCGTTGTCGTTATACAGAGATGGTATACTCCGTATAATGCCAACGCATCATCCTTGGTCTGGGCAGCTCATATCAGATTCTCCTGGGTATGTATATGACAAATAAAAATATAAGACAAAAAAACTGCCTCGCTGCGAAGACCGAGATGACAGGTTTTTCTTTACATGTTCGAAGCTCGATTTGAACTCTTTAGGACAGGTAAAACGTTCCGTCACCCTGAACTTTTCTTCTCAGCTCTCCCAAAACTGATGAGAAACGCTGGAATTATCTTCGGTAAAGTAACTCGAAAATCTTGGTAGCGGGCTGCCGTACTATTATATTCATTTACACGACCCGCTGATAGATGAAAACAAACTTTCCCGTTTCTAGCCAATAGCTGTGTAATTGAGTTACGTGCGTTCTCCCACTACATGTTTGTAAATCGATAGCTCATAAGCTACTGTTATTAGCTTTATTTTTGTAAAGATCTCAATAATATTTTTACAAAAATAAAACTGATATTTTGACAGAGGCGCAGCTATGCACGGGCAATTCGGACAGTGGCCCGGGGTCCCAGGCTTTAGGGCCCTCTCCGGGTCGCACGAAATATTAATATCGCGTTGTGTTCGCATTTGAAGCGGTGTTATTTTCCCTAAATATTAATAATAATATTGTGTTCATTCGCATTCGCAGCGGTGTGGTTTCTACTATATATACCAACTAGGAACTTTCTGTCTTCCCCGAGTAAACGCGAGCTTCTCGAATATATCGCGGGACGAGAGAACCGACTTCAAAAAATTTTAGAAAGGAGGAGGTTCTCAAATCAAAAGCTACTGGCAGATGGTTCATCCAAAGAAAAGAGGGAAGAGAAAAAAAAAGAGCAGGTTCCCAGTTCGACTCGTATTTGTTCTTTTATTTTTTTTTATATCCGATCAGCTTAAGCGATTTCTGTCAAACCTGTTGCAAACTGTAGGCTATGGTCCGGCGGTAGTCCCTTACTAAATTCATAAAGCTACATCTAGTGTAATGTGAACAAAAATTGGAAACATTTTTTTTAACCGACTTCATATTACGAGAATATTCGAATATTTGGCGGAGTCGCAAACAAACTGGGTATTATTTTCCTGGTAACATTCAGATGGTGCCCAACATAAAGAGAATTTCACAATAGTCTCCCTCACTATGCAGAAGTTAAATAATTAATAGAAGCTGCTAAAAAGGTTGAAAAATATTTTTTATTAAAAATCGTCGCCTTCAAAAAATCTTCTAAAAGTATTTTATATAACAAGTGGCTAAAATGGTGGTTTTTTTTTTACAAGTGGGGCAACACGAGTAAAAAAAAACACATTTTAGTCTCGCGTTATACAGCGTGATCTACTAAGAAATGCGGAAAATAAAATGGTGTACTAGTTTTCAATGTGGGAAAGCCCCTGCCAAATTTTAGAGGATTCTGAGGTAATTTAGTATAATAAATTATTCGTAAATTTGCGAAGATACACTACTGATGCTGAGTAAGTCCTGACCTACTTCCTGAATAGGTCGACGAACTTACTTGTGAAAGAACGTATTCGAGTTGTTTACATTTCCTTAAGGGGCCTACAGACGATCCAGCTGCTGGGACCCGACAATGTCGGTACGCTTTGAAGATAATTGGAATTCCAGCGGACCAGTTCACTTTTACGAATGAGTTCAAAGCATGCCGACATGGCTGGGTCCCTGCCGCTGGATCGTGTGTAGACCCCTTCAATTGGCAAAAAAAGTGAAGCCGGCCGGCGAGATCAAAAAAAGAAGTCTACACACGATCCAGCGGCAGGGAGCCAACATTGTCGGTGCGCTTTGAAGATAATTGGAATTCCAGCGGACCAGTTCACTTTTACAAATGAGTTCGAAGCATGCCGACATGGCTGGGTCCCTGCCGCTGAATCGTGTGTAGACCCCTTCTAAGGGTCATTGACCGGTTTAACTAAATATCTCGTATATCTGCTGGTCGATCAGCATGGGGTCAATGTCTTCGATTTGTTTCGATTTATTTCGCTATTTTTGTAGTGTGATTTGATTAAAACCAAAAATTCACTTCTATTTTATCCAGCTTTGCTGTCATTAGTGTCAATCCCAAGTCTGATAAAGTGATGTGGTTGTACTGCGTTACGTTAGATTAGTTAAAGTCATTGCCGGCGCATTTCTACAAAAAAATAAGGTAACTTTTGGTCATTTTTTCTTAATTTTTCATTTTTTTAACTCCTTTCGGTGGGGACAACCTACTGTTAAATTTTCCGCATGTCATGGTAGATCACGTTGTATTCAAAATTTTTTGTATCGCCATTCGAAATTAGAAAACAATATAATTTTGTATTGCTGTTTCCACAGAAACCAATAAGTTTATTTCACACTGTGAAATAAAATTTCTTTATTTCACTCTTTTTTCTTTATTTTACAATTGTCAATAATGACATTGTTTTGATTCATTGAAACTATCAAATAAATGTCATTTTAGAATATGGCGTTACAAAAATATCTTTAAATAGTAAGAAATAAAATTTCACTCATTTTTACTAATATGTGTCTACGTATTAGTGGAAAGTAGCAAGGAACTGTAATAAGGTACTTATTACCTAATATCAATTTGATATCGGTGCAAAACGTATTATTAAAATTAGATATTTTTGCATCGATTTCAAATTGATATTAGGGAATAAGGTACAAGTCCTTGCTACTTTCCACTAATAGGTAGAGATAGTAAAATTGAGTGAAATTGTATTTCTTACTTTTTAGAGATATTTTTTGAAGATTTTTTTGAAGGTGGTTCGATATTTTTTAAATTTTTTTCATATCTTTTGTTTTTTTTGAAAATCATTATTGTCTTTAGGGGCCCCAAAATTTACGTCGCCCCAAGGCCCCATGTAGTTTAGCTGCGCCTCTGTATTTTGACAAGATATTTATACCGAAAAAGTAATAACACTATTATAACTTAGAGCCATATATAACATTTGCATATAATTAAGATTATTATTATAATTAAGAAACCAACCAATTTTATATATTTATATAATTTTCAAGATTCATTCATCAATTATCCTCACATAGTTTGATTAATATGGAATATTATATATCAAAAGGCGCACAATTTTATATTTAGATATTTTTTATTTTAAATGTCCAAATTCTCGATTTTCAGCCATTTTTTGAAGATGACGGCTCAGCTAATTCATGGGGACACGATGCATTATCATTTCTGGGCTCATTAGAAACATCTGTACCAAAAATCAGCTTTATACCATGTTTGTCCCCAATTAATCATTTTAGAATCTTTATTTACTACACTAATGAAACAAAGAGCTAAGTGGATAAAGGTGTTATGTGACATTTTTGAAAATTTTGAGATTTCTACACAGACAACTATTTTAACTTATAATCTATCATTTCAATAAGTTTTTGGGATAATAAACCTTTCATAAATGCGTTTTAATGTTTGATAAAGGTGTTATGTACGTATGGTTTTTATATAATTTAATGGATAAAGGTGTCATGATCACATACCACCTTTATCCATTACTGTGCGATATTAAATGGCTTTAATCCAAAACACTTTGCTTTTAAAGTTATGTTATAATGCCATTAATGTGACAAGTTGTGTTAAGTGTTTCTTACTATTATAGTGAAAATGGCCAGTCGTAGTAAACTGATATTACAAATGCCCAACAAACACAAAAGATCGGCCCATCAGCGGGCCATCACTGGGCCAGAAATGAAACTTCTGGCCCTGTGATGGCCCAATGGAGGGCCGACCTTTTGTGTTTGTAAGGTGGCAATGAATAAACGATTTCATGAATCATGTAAGATGTTTATAAATTGGCTGATATTTGGGAATAGTGCTTATAGTGTATAGTTTATATATTCATTTCGTTCAATTTCGAAATGGTATGAGATGGTACAAGAGTCGAGATGGTACTTGAGTATCTAATTGCTGTAAACACATTTATACCTTTTGGCAATTCAGCAGAAATCAGTCACATAGTGGTAATTTCTTCCCAGGCAAGTTTTAATAATGTTTTAAAAACAAAACATTATCAATATAAAATGCAATAATAAAATACGAATTTACCAAAGTATTCTAGCAAATTAGTCTGTAAATCAGAAATACTGGAAAGTGACGCTTTGCGGTGTTGATTTTTGTACAAACATTTTTATGCTGACAAGTAGAAGTAGAAATTTTTATGACAAGAGCAAAATTGATATCTGGTATGGCTTCTGCTCACCCAATATTTTGAAAGAGCATTAAATTGTTTAAGGCAAATCTGGCGAATTCTGAAATTCTTGCGGAAAAAATAATAAGTATAATAATTACGCCAATCAAGTCAAAGGTCATTTGGGTTTGTAAGGTTATCGTTTAAGAATTACAGGGTTCGCTATGCTTACATCTATTGGGTTATCTGTGAAAAATCCCTGCCTACCCAATAAAAATGCTGAAATTACGTCCATGGTATTCAAAATTGTTTAATTGAGATCATGAAATGACTCACATTTTTTCCCAAATGTGATGCTGGAAATAATACTAAAGAATACGGAGAAAATTACAAACTAGCTTTCGAACAACAAAAGCGTGACGGAGCAAAAGTTACAGTAGATAGAACGATTTGCTTTCTTACTTTAGATCTTCAGCAAACCATGCCGCTGCCAAAATTAAGTACATCGAAGGCATTTTACCTTCGTCAAATGTGGTTTTACAACCTTGGCATACATACATTGAGAAATACTGAAAAAAAAAACGTTCTTTTTCACATGGACTGAAGATATGGCCAGCCGTGAAAGCCTAGAAGTTGCTTACATACCTTTTCACAAATTTACAATGAATATTTCCAAGAAAAGATCGATCACATTATAATATGGCCCAACTCCTGTGGTGGACAAAATAGAAACTTCAATATCATTACACTTTACCAGTTGTTGATTTTAAAGAGAGAATTTAAAGTTATCGACCATAAATTTTCGGAGGTGGGACATTCATATTTAGATTCAGACAGAGACTTTGGCAGAGTCGAGAAAATTTTAAGGAAACATCAAAACATCTACGTTCCGGACCAGTATCGAGAAATTTTAAGAACTCCCAAAGACGCCGTTGTCATAGATATGAAGAATCATTTCAAGGATATTGATGGAATTGCCTCAAAACTCAATTTGTACAACAGGTAGAAAAACTTGAACATAAAATGGCACCTATGGGTGCTACTATTACATCACTAGATGAAATGACTCCATTTTACAAGGTCGATATTTTAAAGAAAAGGAATATGCATAAGATAAATTCCGACGGTATTGCTCTAACAGTGTTTAATGAAAACAAGGGCAGCCTAAGTGTAGGAAAACTGGCCAATCTTAAAGAACAATTGCCATTCATAAATGAATGGTAAGGCCGTATTATCACAACATACTTGGAAATGACCAAACTGTGGCTCAAAACCGTAGAACTGTCCGACTATCTAAAAATTGTACAATGTTTTAATAATAATAAAATATGTTTAATTTCTTAACACTTGTATTCACTAATTCCTTATTCATTTCAGAGAAACTTATGAACGGATAAAGGTGTTATGTACATTAATTTTTTAAAATTTTCGAAAATAATGACAACTGACAACTTTAGTTATTTGTCTCTGAAAAGTACATCAAATGTCAATATCATCGCAAAATGCAAGCTATATAGTCGTTATAACAAAAAAGTTCTCGCCTAAAAACTTTCGAGTTAAATTACTCAATAACGTGTTTTTGTGACATAACACCTTTATCCACTTAGCTCTTCAAATAACATTGAATTTGAGACCAGTCCCATCCAATTTGGTCAAAAGTTGACCGAAATATGATTTTTTAAAGTGTGTTCTTCTTTCACCCCGTTCTAAAAGTCATTTCATCGCTCGTCGGTTAATTTTTTTTACAAAAACTTTCTAAGAATTATTTTAGGAATAAATCGCTCGCCTAACATATAGATAGGTACCTGTACATGGTTATTAAAATTTTGTTGTTTTATATTCCCCATTTGCGTAAAAGATGCAATTTAAAGATATATATTTTAATCTCCTCGATTTTATCAATGACAATTTTCTAGTACATCCATTATGGTGTCTATAAATTAACTTTTTTGATCTTATATGAGTATTGATTGACATCTATAATACTGGTATGAACCGGATAATTTTAATCTGTAGTCCTGAGCAGCAGACATTGACGTGAATGCAGAATTTAATATGTATAACATAACGCCACTTTTGATGTTTATAAAATAATAAGTCGGCCTTCTACGACGAGAAGCAAACCATAAAATGGATACATCATAGTCCGTAACATAGTTTAACGAGGAAAGTTATTGAAGAAAGTTCTTTAAGACAATCTGAATTAAAAATAGGTGAAGCGAGAACTTTTAGCTATTAAACTATTTAATTTATACAAAACAGAAAAATAGCCAGTTTTTTTGCCCTGAGGTTTATCAAGTTTTGGGATTAATTAGAGAAAAGCTTATTACTACTAGATTTGGCACGTATTGTCTAGAAGTTCATTTAACAAGAATCAAATATCTAAAGACATATTCATTATTTAGTTAAGTTTAAAAATGAAGGTTTGAAACTTGTACTCCATCCGTCTAAAAGTAAGTGAATTTTTTGGTACTAATTTTTCCACTTGGTGAATGTCGATAGGATTGTTCTGTTAGTGATACTAATCAACAAATTCTGAGTAAAAATTTTCCGGTGGGTTCCATGGGTGGAAAATTCTAATCAGGTGAACTTATTTTTCCCGTTATGAATCTTTTTGATTTACTAAAGTAGATCATAAAACTTACTGAAAAAGCAATCTGGATGATCTCCAGTTGAACAAAGTAAGTCTGGCTGAAGTGTTTCAATAAATCCGCTCATCGAAAAGTCAGATCGTTTTCTCGGTTACGTTAACCTTATTTTTACAGGTTTGAAATTTATTATACAGGGTGATTTACCACAACATGTGGAAAATTTATCAGTAGGTTGTCCCCACCGAAAGGAGTTAAAAAAAGGACAAATTAAAAAAAATATGACCCAAAAAATTACCTTATTTTTTGTAGAAATGACTTTAACCAGTCTGAAGTAACGCGGTACAACTCTATCACTTCCCCTCCCCCTTTATCAGACTTGGCAGTGACAGCAAAGCTGGAGAGGATAGAATGGATGTTTTGGTTTTAATCAAACCACACTACAAAAATGGCAACATAGGTTGCTATGCTAGTGAACTCTAACAACAAGTAGATATAAGAGATACTTACTTAAACCCGTAGATAACACAAAAACACCAAACTTCGGCGGTATTTTGTACCTGCTGGTGTCCTAATTGTTCGACCGAAAGAAAAAAACGCAGCCCTTTGACCACACACGCCAGCTTAACTTTTATGCCAATTAAGGAAATGTAAACATCTCCGATATGCTCTTCCCCAAGTCCCTATCACCGACCACAGACAAATAACAGTAGCGTATCTTTGCAAATTTTAATGCAACGAAATTCACTAAATTACCTCGGGTCACTCTAAAATTTTACAGGGAGTTTCCCACATAGAAGACTAGTATACCATTTTATTTTCCGCATGTTGTGGTAAATCACCCTGTATAAATTGATGTTATCATGGAATGTAGTTAAAAACAAGTCTGATTGATTTATGAAATTAGCAAATGAGTTTGGAGGCACCTCGAAATTTGCAGAAATAAAAAATTATTGCCCTTATTTTCAGTTCTGAAAATTTCTCCCAAGTTAGTCTATACTATAATTCCATGAAGAAAACAAATCTGGCTCTTATTTACAAGCACCAATGCCTCGCTAGACTCTCTCGAGGTTTCAAATAGTAAGCGCTCAATTAGGTATGCTCTGAAATTCATAAAAACTTTTTGGGCACTTAGCCCTTGGAGAACCTCTCATTTAAAGTATCCAACGCTTGTATCACCTATTGACAATGGCTGGGAAGAGATCGAAGGAAGATATGGCTTCCATTGGTTTGAAGGAGATCAGCTGCCTACGTTTGTTAACGACGCCGTCATTCAACCATATATAAAGAAGGTAAATATTTCCTTTGCACAGAATTTCAAATATTCCTAAAATATATTATAGTTTGAAAAAAAAAACACTAAAAAAACGATTTTGTGAGTAGCGCGCTAAAAAGTTAAAAATAATTATTAGGTAATTAAATTTAAAAGCGTGCGCACTTGCATAGCAGTCTAGGCATAATGAACAAAATGTAATGTAGTTACTTACTTACCTATATAAGTGCGCCCCACGCTTTTAAATTTAATTAGCTACTAATTATTCCTACTGCGCTACTCATAAAAGCGTATTTATTTATTTTCTCTCTCTCTCTCTCTCTCTTTCGCGGAAAATTCGAATTTATGACGGAGTCGCCGGTGATGCGCCCATGAGGAATCCTTATCAGTACCCCCCACCCCCGTCATGGTACAAGGTTATATCATTGTATTGTCACCAGAATTCCATACGTTTGCAAAGCTTCAAATGGATAGGTACGGCAATTAGAAGTGGGTGAAAAGTCAGTTGTAAGATTTGCTTATAATGTTACAGGTCAAATTAATAGAAGCGTGTTAAGAAAAATAGCTGAAATAAAGCTTTTACATTGAATTTCAATTTCTTAATTTTTTTCTTTACATGTGTACAGGTGATGACGATGGTAATAATAATAATTATAATTATTGTGAGCTACAAGAGAACGTTGGTGATAATGACGACAAAGACGACCAAGATGATACTAAAGACGAGTATTGCGAACAAAATGACAGCGAAAACGAGGAATCTGTCGACGAAGCGAATATTAGTTGCAGACACTTTGTTCTTCCCCAAAAGTTCGGAAGACCAAATCTTTCAGAGAAGGTGTCTGTACTTGCCGCGGAGAGTATTCTTAATTTGTTTCACGTCCTAGATGTGTGTTGTTCCACACCCAGGTACGTGTAGGTCTCTCCGGCATCAAGATGTCGTAGGATGCTTCCATCTGCAAGCTGCGCGTCTTCAAGGAATATCCCGCTTCGTCCTCTCTTGAGGTGGGCGACTGTACACTTGTCCAACTCGAATTCCATGCCAATGGCCCGCGTATACTTTTGGACCACCCTAAGAACGTTTTGGAGAGGGCTCAGGGAGTCCTCCCGTAAATGTTACCAACTCTGTCGAGACCCGCTGAGCTCCAGATATTATGGTGAAGCGGATTCTCATCAGCTGTTCGATGCATCTCACTAGTGGGGCAGGTACCACAAGGCATTGAAGCAAGTGTAATAGTAGTGCATGAGATGTGTCAAATGCCTTGCGGTAGTCGATCCACGCCATTATTATTATTATTATAGACTTAACAACGGCACACATTCTCAACCGTAACTGGATAGAATCCCACGCGCGCGATTGAAATTCAAGATCCCAGCAGGTGCTGAGAATTCAGTAACACACATCACCCCGTACACGGCTTCGGTAGACCAATGTGTTAATTACACTATCTTGCCAGGCCACAATGATAGGATGAATACTCTTATGAATGCTCATCATCTTGCGGATATATTTGTCTAATTAACGCAACTCATCTATAGTCAATTTGACTACTTCAAAGGAGTAGAGAAGAACAGGAACGGCAGTTGTTTATCCCCGAAAGTTCAAACGATGAATTCTTTCGGAGTAGGCGTCTGTATTTGCCACGTAGGGATTGCTTTACTTAATACGTGTAAGTCTCTCAGGCATCCAGATGTCTTAGGGCGTTTTTTCACTGGCCGAAACGATACCGATTCGTCATCAACGACACCGATACAACGGTATCGGGGCAGCACAAACATATAAAATGATATGGAACTCTGTTTCACTTGCCGATATGATACCGTTTTGTCACATTTCGTCGTCCCCGTGTTATTATATGCTATTTATTCTTCAGTATCGGTACGACATTGTCGGTATCGTGTCGGCCAGTGAAAAAACGCCCTTAGGATATTTCCGTCTGCGAGCTGCGCATGGACGATTTCGCACCTGAACTCCTCCACGCCAACGGGGAGGCCGAGAGCTTTTGAGTCTGGAATGTAAGCATGGCAGAGTAGCGCTGGGTGTGGCATGCAACATCCTTAGGAGCTTGGACCCCTCAGCGGCACTCCCAAGTAGATCAAACACCAGTGCTGCCTTATGTTTCGGGAGAGATCGAGTCCGTTGTCGAGAACGAGAAGTGCCGAATCTGTTGGAGCTACTCGTTCCCGAAGGTCAGGCGGATTCAAGCAAACAAGTCTGACATAGTCCTCCTCGACCATCAAACCAAGATGACATATATCATGAATTTCTCGGCACCTGCCGAGACAAACATCATCTTGAAAGAGTGGAAAAAACGGACTAAACACGAAGGTCTACGGTATGAGTTCCGAGTTCTTTACTCAGACTACTCGGTCAGGATGGTCGTCCTGATGACCGGTGTACTTGGTGGAATGAGACCTACTCTACTCTCGGAATTAAAGACCATACCAGCTTGCCAAAATTCAGCCGAATGGTTGGTAGGCCAAATACAAAAGGTAGTTACACTGGGATCCCTCCGTCTTCTTAGGGCACAAGAATCTGAAATCTACAGTCACTAACCCTACGGGATGTGGGAAGTGGCTGTGGATAATTCGCTGGCGCTTCTTCCATGAGAAAGTTGGAGACACGGGAGAACTGTCCAGCTTCGCACACGCGAAAAAAATAAATAATAACGTTGTCGAGAATGAGAGTTGCCGAATTTATTGGAACTAGTCGTTCTCGTCTATCAGGCTAATTTCAGCCAACAAGCCTGACTCTTCGACCATCAGAACAAGGTGAATATTTGTAATCGAGTTCTCAGCACCTGCTGAGATAAGCATCGCTTTGAAGAAGAGCGAGGGGGCAAAAGTACCAAATATCGTAATCCTCGGTACGAGCTGTACCCAGACTACAGTCACTAACCCTGCGCCCTAATAATCGGCGTATTCGAGGGTATTAAGCCTACGCTGCTCTCAGAATTGAAGATCATACAGGCCTGTCAGAATTCTGTCGAATGATTGGCAGGCCAGAGGTAGAAGCAAGGGCGGATCTATGGGGGGGTAATGGGGGTAACCCCCCCCAAGATTCCGTAAACTTTCATTATAAAATTTCATAATTTTTATTATTTTATTTTAATTAAAATTTTTTTTATTTTTTTTAGGTATATTTTTTTTTAATACAACAGTCCTTCAATTAAGTTGTGTATCTTTTTCTGTGTTGAACTTTTATTAATTTTTTTTTTAAGAAGTCGACTTCTTATTTAAAGGTGCATGTATGGTTAAAATTTTTCGGGTAAGTTGCGTTACACCCAGTATAGAAAAAAAACTAATATGCAAACTTAATTAATAGTATTTAATTGTGCCCCTTAGTATTTTTAAGTGTCTTAGTAAGTGCGATGTACTCCGAAACTATTAATCCTACAGGAACAAAAGACGAAATTTCACAATTTAAAACCTTTATATTTGGTCTCCGCCATTATTTCGCTAAAACTAATATTTATTGAGATATTTGCAATAAAAACTAAAATGAACATTTTCTCGAAAATATTTTAATGTAAATTTTTTTCATGTGCCTTAAGCCGATAAAAAAAATGAGCTTCTATATAATACTATACATGGTGATCTAACACGGCATGCGGAAAATTTATCAGTAGGTTGTCCCCACCGAAAGGAGTTAAAAAAAATGAACAATTAAAAAAATATGACTAAAAAAAATACCTTATTTTTTTGTAGAAATGCGCCGCCAATGACATTGTACCAATCTGACGTAACGTGGTACAACCATATCACTTCCCCTCCCCCTTTATCAGACTTGGGGTTGTCAGCAAAGCTGGAGACGGTAGAAGTAACTTTTTGGTTTTAATCAAATCACACTACAAAAATAGCAAAATGCGTCGAAAAGACATTGACCCCTTGCTGGCGAACTCAGCAACGAGTAGATATAAGAGACGTTCATTTAAACTCGTCGATAACACAAAAACACCAAACTTTGGCGGCACTTTGTACCTGCCGGTGTCCTGATTGTTCGACCGAAAGTAAAAAACTCAGCACTTTGACCGCACGCGCCAGCTTAACTTTTTATAGTCAGGAAAATAACGCCTTGCACCCCAAAAAGGAAACACGAAGCAGCTACGGACACGTGTTTCGGAATTATTGTTCCTCATCAGCGTAGCGTAGCAACAAAAAGGATCTAGAAAGGACAGATAGGAACAATAATTGAAGGTTGAAAGTACAGTATACAGTACTCTTATTTGTGCATTCATATCTAGATCGGTCTCTTTAAGACCTACACCGACAGTCGGCACATAGAGCCCTATGTGGAGTCAAATAAAATAGGAAGGAATTAGCAGGGTCAAAAACAAATAGTAAGGAAAATAACGCCTTACACCCCAAAAAGGAAACACGAAGCAGCTACGGACACGTGTTTCGGTATTATTGTTCCTCATCAGCGTAGCATGGCAACAAAAAGGATCTAGAAAGGACAGATAGGAACAATAATTGAAGGTTGAAAGCACAGTACACAGTACTCTTATTTGTGCATTCATATCTAGATCAGTCTATTTAAGACCTTCATCGACAGTCGGCACATAGAGCCCTATGTGGACTACCCAATTTTAACCTGGCGACTCAAATAAAATAGGAAGGAATTAGTAGGATCAAAAACAAATAGTGAGGAAAATAACGCCTTACACCCCAAAAAGGAAACACGAAGTAGCTACGGACGTGTTTCGGAATTATTGTTCCTCATCAGCGTAGCGTAGCAACGAAAAGAATCTAGAAAGGACAGATAGGAACAATAATTGAAGGTTGTGTGTCGACTGTCGGTGAAGGTCTTAAATAGACCGATCTCGATATGAATGCACAAATAAGAGTACCTACTGTGTACTGTGCTTCCAACCTTCAATTATTGTTCCTATCTGTCCTTTCTAGATCCTTTTTGTTGCTACGCTACGCTGATGAGGAACAATAATTCCGAAACACGTGTTCGTAGCTGCTTCGTGTTTCCTTTTTGGGGTGTAAGGCGTTATTTTCTTCACTATTTATTTTTAACCCTACTAATTCGTTCCTATTTTAACTTTTTATGCCAATTAAGGAAAGTTAAACATCTCCGAATATGTTCTTTCCCAAATAAGTTCATTGCTCTATACTGACCACATATAAATAACAGTAGCGTGTAACTTTTAATGCAATAAAAATTTCTAAATTACCTCGGATCACTCTAAAATTTTGCAGGGACTTTCCCACATAGAGACTAGTACACCATTTTATTTTCCGCATGACATGGTAAATCATCCTGTATACATTAATGAAAAACAATATTTGATACTTTATTAATTACTGACTAATTATAGTAACAAAACGGTAATATTTTTATTTAAAAAATGCGAAAAAGCACATTGTCTCAAGGAGTGACACCCGAAGTTTTCAATTGTCCTCAGAATCTGGCTGATTTAATTACTTCCACATCCAGTGGAAGTATAGTAACGACAAAAAAATTTTTAAAAATTTTTATTGTCCAAATAGGCTTAAAATGTCATGAAACGTCGAGATTTTAAGTTTGAGCGAAAAAAAAATTTCTGTCTGTCTGTCTGTCTGTCTGTCTGTCTGTCTGTAACTTTTTTTTGTGCGCACGTTTACTCTGAAACCGTTTAAGATATTGACTTGAAATTTGGTACACATATGTACCTTAACGAGATCTAGAACTAGATTATATTTTCATCTTGTTCCGTCGAAGGGTTGGGGGGTAAATTGGGGTAAATGGGTAAATCAAGCGGGTAAGAGTCCATGAAATTGGTATTTAGTATATACAAGAGAAGCTGAGGTCTCAAAAAATTTTTTGGCATTAGCCACCCCCATTACCACCCCCACCTCCTTATTAAAGGGGATGAAAAAAAATGTGATTTAGTGCATGTACAGGAACCAGAAACCTCAAAACATTTTTTTACTTCATCCATCCCTACTACCACCCCCCTATCAGCACCCCCACCCCACTACCGATGTGGGGTATCGTTTTATTAAAGTTCCATAAACAATTATTTTCACATATAAAGTTTTTTCGTTGTGAGTGACTTGGACAGAGAATCTGGATGTGGAAATAGTGATTCCTTGGGCAGCGGTTTTTTAAAAAATAGAGATACTTGAAGACTGTAATTTTTTCAACGATATTTTGATATCTCAATGTAAAACAGAGATTTATAGCTTGTTCTAGTTAAAGAGAGTACAAGTATCAAATTGATTTTATCCCATGATTTTAGTTTTAGACCTTATAAAACTGATAAAAGTTTGTAATTATTTCTGTAAAAAATAAAAATCTGGATAAAAATTAAGTATACAAATATTTTCATTCGAAGACAAAGACATCTTATATATTATTATGCCTACGGGTTAAGTACACTAAACAATGAACACCCTGTATATAAATCATTTTTAAAACGTGCGCTATTATCAAAAGATTATGTTATCTATTACAATAATCTCTTATTAAAATTATAGTTAATGTATATATATTTAGAAATAACAATTCTTTGCTTCAAAATTTAAATCTGACCTCATCTGATAAGTACAGATTTTGTTAGAGGTATATTGCCAAAGGTTAGTTTTAAGTGTTCCCTAATAATATACGTTATTAAGTTATCAAGTGGTTTTTAATGTAGTGAGTTCAACAATTACTAGTGTACTTGTAACTATGTATAAAATAATTCAAGTTGGTGTTAGATAGATAAACTTTGTGCACGTTCGATACGAAAACTAAGTGATATGAAAATGACTAATTTCGACAGATGTAAGTAAAATGGATTTCCTTATTGGCTAATTTTTTTAGATTAAGACGGATAAAGTATAATTAGATCACCACGTATTTTGCTTTGAGTAGTAGTACCATTAGTATTGCGGTTCATAATGATTGCAGTCAGCTTTGGACTACATACAGGTTGACTGGGAAAGATCTGGTATATGTTGGTGGGCGAACTATACTAACGTTAAAACATCATAGAATAGTTCAATATTAAATTTTCGAATTACAAAATAAAAGTATAACTACAGTGTGTCCACGGAATGAGTCTGGAAGAGGAAAAGTTTCGACAAGGACATACCGTAAAAAAGTGATATTTTTTAGAATTTCTGTTAAAGGTCGGTCGACAATGCGAAAAATGTAGGCATCCCCATCAAGTAACATCCTTTCCGACGCTCGACTTATTTTTGCACTAATTACAATGTCGGCATTAGCGCAAAATGCGGTCGGGCAATAACTTAAACATAGGTAGCGCTAAATCGACGGGACAACGTTGTTGCAGCTTAGCAAAACTAATAGTCTAATTTTAGTCAGAGATTAACGTTTGTTAGAAGTTGGTTGGCTGCTAGTCATATTTGGTATGGTTAGAAGATGTTGATTAAACTTCAGTAATTAACTAAATATATAGTGGAGCCTTCATACGATACTGAACTTATTTTTTTTAATTTGTAGACAATAATTTTGTTTACAGTAAGAAAGAACAAAATAGGTGGGGAAAAAAAGAAAAATCATCAAATTTAATACGCGTCGACATAAATACTCGATATATAATTACAGAAAAGTGAAATTTTATAAACAAAGAAAACAATATTATAAAAAGGCATCTATGTACCATTTCTACTAAGTATCTAACTCAAACATACTTTAGTACAGAAAATACAGAATATGGTAGTCACGACACGGCATCGGGTACACTGCCAACGTTCGACTAATTACCTATCCTATATACAACTTCTCTCTTAGAGAGAGGCCAAAATGAAACTTCATCTTGCACCCACTGAAGGGAATCAGGTTCTATTTCGCCTCGTTCGTTTATACCACGGTCAATAAACGATACGGTTACCTTGATCAGCAGCTTTAGGACGAGAGAGACGCGGGGGGCAGGAAATAGAATGAAAGAGACAGACATATCTGATTTCCATGCAAAAGACAGAGACAAAGATGCCTGTAGTGTCTACAGGTGACGTAAGCTGTAGACCCTACCGGACACTTTGTCTCTGTCTTTTGCACGGAAATCAGATATGTCTGTCTCTTTCATTCGATTTCCCGCCCCTCGCGTCTCTCTCGTCCTAAAGCTGCTGATCGAGGTAACCGTATCGTTTATTGACCGTGCGTTTATACGACTAACAGAGATTAAGCACTCTGCTCAATCTTCTGAATCTCGCCCATTATTTACCACATATTTGTAAATAAATAAAACCCTTTTTATTATCATTATTATTTCGAATTTCTCAGCTTCTGCTGGATAATATTCCCCTGTCCTAGGATGATGAGGTACGGTTGTATTTTTCTGTTCTATTGTAAATATTTTCTGACTATTACTGCTGTTTTAAGTACTATTGCTTTTTGGATATTTATGTGAATGTATGTGTTTATATTTAGTGTTTTGAGCTTATTGTGGAAATTGTTCAATGTGATTCCTGTAACTGACATGATGATTGGTACTACTAATACCTTTTCTTGTTGCCACAGTTCTTTCATTTCAATTGCTAATGGTGTGTATTTATCTATCTTTTCTTGTTCTTGTTGTACAATGTTTGCGCCATTCGGTATGGCTATATCTATCAGGAATGTTTTCTTTTCTGTTTTGTTGACTAGTGGGATGTCTGGTCTCTTACAAGAAATTGTTTTGTCCGTGTGTAACGTATCCCAGTATAATTTATATTCCTTATTTTCGAGTATGCTTTCAGGTGTGTATTTGTAGTACGGTGTATCTGTTTGTATGAGTTGATGTTTAAGTGCAAGTTTTTGATGTATGATCTTTGCCTGCTGTGTTGTGTCTATGTGTATAATCTGTTCCGGCGAGTAATTTGCATCCACCTGTTATATGTTCTATTGTTTCTCTGTATTGATGGCATTTTCTACATATATCTGTGTCTATGTTTTTTTTTATTTTATACTTCCTGTAGTTTTTGGTAGCTATTACACTATCCTGTATTGCCAAAAGAAATCCTTCTGTTTCTGGGAAGAGTTGCCCTGTTGTGAGCCATTTGTATGATAGTTGTTTGTCTATATTTGGGTTTTGCATAAGGTTGTAGTGTTTACCGTGTTGTGTTTTTTTTACCAGTTTTCTTTCTTCCGTTCTATTGTGGGTAAGTTTGTGTCTTCTTGTTGGTTTTCTTGGTTGAGTGGTGTATATTGTATGTCTGCTTTAATAATAGCTTCATGTAATGATGTGGTTTTGCTTTGAAAGTAGTTTCTTAAATATTTTATTTGCGTGTTGTGTAGTGCTTGTGTATCTATTAGTCCTCTTCCACCCTCCTTTCAACTGATAGTAACCCTTTCGATGCATGAGTTTGGGTGTAGTTTGCGATCTTTTGTAAGTTTTATTCTATTTTGTCTGTTTAGTTCTTCCAGGTCCGTATTAGACTATTTCACTATTCCGAATAAGTAAGTTAGGACCGGTATCGCATATGTGTTGATTGCTTTGATGATATTTTTGGAGTTAAGTTCTGATTTGGATATGAGCGTGAGTCGGTGTTTATATTTCTTTTTAAGTTGTTATTTGATGTAATTGTGAATTATACTTGTATTTTGATCGAACCCAAGGTATTTGTATGTTTCGTTTGGTTCCATATTCTCAAGTATTTCGTTATTAAGTGTGTCTGTTGTCTCTTGTGTGCTGTGTCTGCCTTTCTCTATGTGGAGTATTTTGCATTTGCTCATACCAAATTCCATGCCCGTGTCTTTTGTGAATTATTCTGTTATTTTTAGGAGTGCTTGCATTTGAGTTTTATTTAGTGCAAATATTTTGATATTGTCCATCTAGAATAGATGACTAATTGTATGTTGTGGTGTATTTTGATGTTTAATTTTGAGGCCGTAAGTTGTGTGATTGAGCATGTTTGAGAGTGGGTTGAGACACAAGTGCATTATCATTATTATTATTAATTTCGTTTTGTTGAAAAATAAATAACAATTAAAATACATTCTAAACGTACATATACATTCTAAAGTTTATGATAATATGCAGGCTAATATTAAAGTACAGCATGTAATGGAGAAAAATCGAGAATATGGCGAAGTCGCTGGTCATAATTTAATTTTGTGATTAAAAAATTCAAATTCCATTGGAATTGCATTAAAATTACTAGAAGTATAGAAGTAGCTGAAAATAGATCTGATGTCAAAAGTTAAGATTTCAAGATGCAATATAGCCGCGTTAATTGCAATATTTGTGTAGATTTACATGAAATTTGATACATGTGATTTCAAGATTCTATGATAACAAGCTTAATGTTAAAGTTTAAAAAGTCATAACTACGGAAATTTTAATGTGTAGAAGCTAAAGAGGCCATTAAAAAGCGTAAAAAAAATTTTGAAAGAAAAAATTGAAAAATAAAATTTCACCCTGGCGTCGCCCAGTTAAATGAATCTTATTACCTAATATCAATATTGAGGTCGGTGTAATAATGAACAAATAACGAATGTAAGAATATTTTTAACCGACTTCAATATCGACTTTAGGCAATAACGTTCAATTAACTGGGTGACGCGACGGTGAAACTACATTTGATAATTTTTAGCGAAATTTTTGGAAGGAAGTTCAATTTGTTTTCTAAAGTTTTTTTAATATGTAAAACAAATATAATAATAATAATAATAATAATAATAATAATAATACCAGCCTGCCAAAAGTCAGCCGAGTGGTTGGCAGGCCAAATGCAGAAGGCAGTTATCCTGGGGTCCCTTCGTCTTCTTAGGGCACACGAATCTGGCATCTACAGTCACTAACCCTGCGGGACGCGGGGAGTGCCTGCGGATAATCCGCTGGCGCTTCTCCCGTGAGAATGTCGGAGACACGGGAGAACTGTCCAGCATCGCACACGCGACAAAAAAAAAAAAATAATAATAATAATAATAATAATAATAATAATAATAATAATAATAATAATAATACACTTTATTCAAATACCAAAATAACATGTTATGAATCCAAATATAAATATAAGTGACAAAAAATGAATGGGCGGAGTTTAGCTGAAATTGACGGATTGCCAATGTCAGCTGTTCTTACACTCAACCCGCATGGTGCAGATATGTATAAATTTGACAAAAATTAGTATATACACATATATATGTACATTACATACTTTTATTTATAATTATATACCTACATATATACATACAAAAATAAAAACACATAAATAAATTCCATTAAAAAGACGATAGAAAATGTAATAAATTTATAAAAAAAATATGGCAAAATGAACACTTTAGCTAAACGAAAAGACTCTTTTTAAAAACTTTAGCAAAAGAGAGTATACTGCATGACTTTAGATGAAGGGAGAGAGGGTTATATAATTTATAAATACAAAACGTAAACGAACGTTCATAGAGGGCTGTTTTATGCATAGGTGGGGATAATATTCCTTTATATCTTAAATTTAAATTGTGTACATCTGTGCGAAATGTAATCTTCCTATATAAGTAACTTGGGTTATTTGAAACGATGAATTTATGATACAAAGTACCGCAATGAAGTGTTCGTCTCTGTTTCATGTTTAACCATTTACAATCTCGTAGCTTGTGACTCACTCTTCTGATTCCGTAAATGAAGCGTAAGCAACAATTTTGTATTTTTTGGATCCGCTGTGCAGTAGCCGCAGATAGGCAGGGCCCATAAACTGTGTCACAGTAATTGAAAATTGATAAAATAAGGGTATCACAAAGCAAAATTCTTATTTCAGTGTTTAAAATGTGACGAGCATTATAGAGTATTTTTAGCTTTGTCATAGCTCTTTTAATACAACATGAGATATGTTTATCAAATCTGAGGGATGTATCAATGATTAAACCTAAATCTTTTGCCTCATCTTTAAGCGGTAATTGAGTAGCATTTATCGATAAGCTTACATGTGCAGATAATTCTCTATGAGCAGCCCTTCCAAAAAACATGGCAATACATTTGTTAGGATTTAAATGTAAACAATGCTCCAATGAAACCTTGTAAATTATTTCCAAGTCCGAATTTACAAGGTCACAACTACGCTGTATTTCATTAGGGAAAAAGGAATAAAGTACCTGTGTATCATCGGCGTACATTTGTAATCTACAATGTTTAACAAAGTTAGGTAGTGATGATGTGTATATAGTATATAAAATAGGTCCTAGTACAGATCCTTGCGGAACCCCCTTTGACACATCAACAAAATCAGAAGACAGCTCACCCAGTACGACTTTTTGCTTTCGAGCAAACAAATAATTTTTAAAAAATAATAGCGATGCATCATCTAGGCCAATATATTGCAAAATCCTTAATAAAACATTGTGATCCAGAGTGTCGAACGCTTTGGAGTAATCCAGCAGTACCAACACTGTGCATTTCCCAGCATCTGTTGCCGTTAAAATGTGGTCTGTGACATTTAAGAGGGCCGTAGCACAGCTATGGCCTTTCCTAAATCCGGACTGAGTATCAGGCAAAATATTATTAATGTCCAGATGTTCAATAAGCTGTGCTTTAATAATGTATTCTAATATTTTTGACATTACTGGCAAAATACTAATTGGTCTTAAGTCATTGTAGTTAAGAGGTAAATTTATTTTAGGAAGTGGTAAAATGTGAGCTTTTTTCCAATCGGTAGGAAATACAGAGTGACGAATGCAGAAATTTACAATATGACATATGAATTCTAAAATATAAGGACAACAAGCTATAATAAAATTTATATGAATTCCATCCTTACCGGCTGCACTGGTTTTTATCGAAAATAAGAGTTTACTAATTTCTGCTTCCGTGACTGTTTTGAAAGTGAGAATCGAGTTTAGAGATTCTTTTACATTACTATAATAGTTTAAAATATTTTTATTAGGTGCAGTGTGAGGTATATAATTTAAAAAATGATGATTAATTGAGACATTTGAAAGATGTGCAGGAATATTCTTTTTTTCGTTTTAGTATTAATACACAAGTTGTTCAATGATTTCCAAACAGATTTTTTATCAGTATTTAAAAAATGCTGTAAATAAGCTTTTTTTTTCTCTTCTAATTGAGCTAGTTGTAAAGTTCTTTAAATTTTTGTATTCTTCCCAATGAATAGGATTTTTGGTTCTTTTAAATTTAGCAAGAGCTTTATCTTTTAGCGTAATTAATAACTTAATGTTATCGGTAATCCAGGGTTTGTTCTGCTTTTTAAAAGTACATGTCCTTAAGGGTGCATGTATATCCATTAATATTTTAATGTTATGATTAAAAAATGTAATTTTGCCATCAATGTTGTCAATGTCATAAATATTTTTCCACGGATTAGACTGTACATGCTCATAAAGTGATTCTAAATTAATATTTTTAATGTCTCTGTATGTAGTTGGTACAGCTGTAGTACTCTTTTTGTTATAACACAAACTCGCATAAACTAATTCATGATCAGAAATATTATAACATATACAGTACCGCATGAAGAAAGATTACAGTTTTCCGATACTATAATAAAATCTAATAATGAGACACAGTTTAATGTAATTCTCGTAGGCTCATTAATGATTTGTTTTAAACCAACGCTGTGTAATATCAATGAATTTAGTTGAACTATTATTTAAATTAAATAGGTCGATATTAAAATCACCGAGACAAATAATTTCGTCTACTTTAGGTAGAACACCAAGCAGAGTATTTTCAAAATCAGACATAAAATTATTCACATTAAGATTAGGCATTCTATACACACAGCCAATAGCAATATTTAATGTATTATACCTAATACAAAGCCACAGGTCCTCAAAATTATCACTATTTTCCAACAGTTGAAAATGTAGACTATCTTTTAAATATATACCTACCCCACCCCCTCTCCCGCCAGCATTCCTGTCTCTTCTTACAAAGTTATAACCATTAATTTCCACCGATACATTCAAGACATTTTGAGTCAGCCATGTTTCACTAACTGCTATCACGTCGTATTCATTAGAAGTTATATAATCAAGAAATTCTACGTAGTGGGCAGTTAGCGAACGAACATTAAGTGACAAACTTTTAAAAAACTATGTCCATTTTGCATTGTATAATAAGGTACCTATTTAAATTATAAATATGTATATGTACAGTAAAAAAATATTATAAATTGGTATAGTACAAAAGAAACCAAAGAAAAAATAATAACAATGGTAATCAAAGAAATCACAAAGGCAAACCATGCGTTAGCCCCGCAAGACAAAAAAAAGTTCATTTTAAATTTATCATATAGATAAGCGTAGAAAGTAAGGTAAGTAGATAATCTAAACTAAAAACTAAGAAAGAATTTTATTCAGAAATAATAGTTCTACCTATATAAACATCAATACATGATCTACATGGTACATTAAATCATACAATTACTTACAGTGCTGCTACCTGCTTTGCTCCGTTATCTGTGTCGTCTCATCCGCCAAGACTTTTCTTATTTTCACATGAGATTTTCTTGAAAACTCTTAATGCTAAAAAAGAGTATCAAATAAACAGATTGCCTCCATCTTTATTTCTTCCCAATATACTCGGTAGGTACCTATTTCGAAAAATAAAAAAGTTTCCCGCTTGCTGCACTTATCCTTGAAAACTGACATAATTCACGAAAAGAAATTTGATAAAATTGGCGAAACTAGATTGGTATAACTAAATCATAACAACCAACAGTCATTTACGAACATGGTAAACGTTTTTACAATTAATTATTTTTTATTTATTTGCTTTTATGCAAATCACAACAAAAAAGTATTGTGTGTGATTTGCATAACGCCTAAATCATATTTTCCAATCATAGCAAACATGGTTAACGATGTTTACAGTTTGAACAACTTCTAAAGTGACAGCTGGCAGCAGCGCCTGATAAAGTGATAAATTATATAATTTGAATTTTTTTTTAAATATTGTGGACTACAAATCAAACTAATAAAGATGATCTCTAATCAGTCAAAGTAGATTAAAGATAATGAAAACAATGATATGATTATTACATTATGAGTATTTTATTTTTACAAGTGACTTTTAGTGATACCAATCTAGTTTCTACCACGACACTTTTTACCAAACTTTCTTTCATGAAGTAGATCAATTCCCACATTCTGTCGACATTATATTCTCTACAATTTTTAAAAACCGGCTGCCCAAGGAATCACTACTTCCACATTCAGATTTGCTACCCAAGTCTCTCACAATGAAAAAATTTTGCATGTGGAAATAATTATTTATGGAACTTTAATAATGTAATATTTGAAATCGTAAATCGTCTACCCCAAAAACCTATAAAACCCACATCGATAGTGGGGGGGGGGGGGTAGTGATAGGCTGGTGGCAGTGGGAATAGATGAAGTAAAAAAAATATTTAGAGGCCTTTATCACAATTTTTGTTTCCACTCTCTTTTATAATGGGGTGGTAATGGGGTAGGGGTAGTAATGGAAGTTTTTGAGACATTAGCTTCTCTTGTATATATTAAATACCAAATTTCAAGTCAATATCTTAAACAGTTCCAGAGTAATCTTGGGCACAAAAAAGTTACAAACAGACAGACAGAATTTTTTTAGCTCAATCTTAAAATCTCGATATTTCATGACATTCTAAGCCTATTTGAACAATAAAAATTTAAAAAAAAATTTGTCTATACTTCCACATCCATATTAACACATTTTGTTAACAAATAACTCTATCAATTTGACATCAATACAATGTTTTCTTTTTGACTCAGAGCTAGTTAAACGAAAAAATAATTGTTTTATTTTATTTTTAATTATTTATCCAATGACGCAGAGAACGAGAGAAATGGTTTGCGAAATCTCGTGACAGTGATGAATAATTATTTGAAACATGAAACTTTACATACATGTAGCTTTCATGTATATGCTTCAATGTAGATGTGGAAACACGTTGAGAAATGATTGTTTCCCTCAAATTTGAGTCAAATTCAAAATGGTGACAAAAACAAATATAACTTTACTACATACAACATCGGTGGAAGGTAATTTAAATATCCAAGTGTAGGTTTGGAGGTTTAAGGAATTTGGAAATTTTCGGCTGCCATCTTGGATCATGGAAACCATTTATACAGTGTGGCTACAATTTCGTGGACACAAGCCTGTATCTGTGTTATTACTTGACGGATCGTTTTCTAATTTGGGCAGGCCACATATACTATGGTAGTGCATATTTAGAATATAGAATACATTTTAATCATAGGCGTGCGTTGCAGGAAATATATAAAGGGGCAATTTTTTACGATTTTTTATTAGCGAATCGGATAGAAAAAAATCAATGTCATATTCTTATTTATCACCCTCGAAAACATACCTGAAACAAGTTTCATCCAAATCCTATGCAGGGTTGTTCAGAAAATAAAGAAATATTTCAATTTTCTTTCGTTATTCCCTTTTTAGATAATCTGTTAAAACTAACTAGAAGGACGGTTAAGCATATCGGTGATTAAGAACTCTCGCTGCTTTTTTACTCTAATCATAAGAATTGTCATGAGATTTTTTAGCAACTAATTTACTTAGTACACAATGTAAGAGCAAATTAAAAGTGAATTCTAAAAATAATAAAACAATAATTTATCAATCTTTACTGCTTGCAATTATAATGCAAAATCCAATGGTGCCATGGACGGCTTTATTTGTCGAAATGTCATATTGTGACATAAGCTAAGTAGTTTACATTTTAGTGTTGAGTTTAGACTTCAAATAATTGTGATTTCTAATACAATGCCAGAAAATCGTTTATCATTTGCTGAAAAAGTTGAGATTATTAGAATTGTAGGAGAAAATATAACAGTAAGAGAAGCAGCAAGAACTTTTAATGACCGACATCCTAACCGGCCTCCAGTAAGTTTTAGCACAATAACTAAGATTAATCGAATTTTTAATCAAACTGGAAACGTTACAATATTAAGACCAACAAATTATAATCGGAATAATTTAAATGAAAACAGAATTTTGCAAGCATTCCGTAATAATCCAAAATTAAGTATGAGACAAGCTTCTTTGAACTTAAATCTAAACAAAGAAATAATAAGATGTCTAAAAAAAATAACATAAAACCATTTAAGCCTAAAATATTACACACACTCTTAGAAGGGGATTTTGAAAGAAGATTGGATTATGCACTTTGGATGCAGGGTGAATTTTTGAACAACAGAGATTTTTTGAAAAATATAATCTATTGTGACGAATCTACTTTTACATCAAATGGTGTAAGATCCACCCAAAATATGAGATACTAGGCGTCAGAAAACCCACATTGGATAATTAACAGTAAAAATCAATACTTATTCAAAGTGAATGTTTGGTGTGCTATTTTAAATCAACAAATTATTGGACCTTTTTTTATTCAGAATTTGACTGCTTAAAATTTTCTGAATTTTCTAGAAACAGAAATTATGGATTTTCTTGATAATTTACCGTTAAACGTGAGCGAAAACCTTTACTTTTTGTTAGACGGTGTCCCAGCACATAGTTCTCGTATGGTTAGAAATTGGCTTGACACCAATTTTCCTAGGAAGTGGATTGGTCCCCGTAGCCCATTACATGAGTTTCCTCCAAGATCCCCGGATCTCACCCCGATGGATTTCTATTTTTGGGGTAACATAAAAAATAAAGTATACGATAATCGGCCTCGTACTGTGGAAGAATTGCGGCAACGAATTACAGAGGCATGTCAAAGTATCACAAGGCACGAACAGATAAAAGTGATTCGTCATGTTAGAAAAAGGGTAGAAGCATGCATCACATTGGATGGCGGTTATGTTGAAGTTAGAAAAATTCATTAGTACAATTAATTAATTAAGTTATGATGACAAATGAAAAGAAAAAAATTCCATTATTTCATATAATTCCTTCAACAATTTATCATTACCGCAAATGTATTCTTAATGTCAATTGTTTTTCTGTTAATACATTTATGTGATGTTTCTGTGTTATTTTTTTCTGTAGTACGCATGCCATAAAGAAGAAGTAAATGGGACACAATGTTAACAAGAAATTACATACGGGAGAAAACATATTTCTTTATTTTCTGAGCAACCCTGCATAGGATTTGGATGAAACTTGTTTCAGGTATGTTTTCGAGGGTGATAAATAAGAATATGACATCGATTTTCTTCTATCCGATTCGCTAATAAAAAATCCTGCAACGCACGCCTATGATTAAAATGTATTCTATTAGGTTCTAAATATGCACTACCATGGTATATGTAACCTGCCCAAATTAGAAAACGATCCGTCAAGTAATAACATAGATACAGGCTTGTGTCCACGAAATTGTAGCCACACTGTATATACAGTGTGTTCTAGAATAGGTGCAACAAGAGGTGTAATGGATAAAAAAATTTTAGAATTATGGAATGGAATTTGGTGTAAAACTAAGGTAGACTAAACATGAGTTGGATCCGCGTTATATAAGATGTTTTACAAGCAAATTTGCAAGAACCATCGCTAATAAACAACCTTTATTTTTCAAGATATGAGAAAATTCCACTAAGAAAAGTTGTTTAGAATATAATCGTATACCCCCTTACCAAATTTCAGGATAATAAATAAACTTTTTTGAAACTGACACTTCCAATATTTTATTTTGATTAATGCAAAGAAAACTTTGGTTTTCTATATATGAGTTCAAAGCACTCTCAACTTGCTAAAATGATTTTACAAAGTTTTGGTTGCATAGTTCAAAATAAAATAAGTATTCATAGAAAATGCATATTCCTGAAATTTGGTAAGGGAGCACAAAATTTCATTCTAAACAACTTTTCTTAGTGGATTTTTTCCATATTTTGAAAAATAAAGGTAAGTAATTTATTAATTTATATTTCTCTAAATTTTTTTATAAGACACCCTCTGTATAATACCGATTCAACTCATTTTTTATATATATTAGTTTTACACCAAACAGGGCTGAATTCCCAAGTGCCATTCCAAAATTTTAAAGTGTTTTGTCCACTACACCTCTTGTTACATCTATCCTTCGACACACTGTATATATAAACGGTTGCCATAATCCAAGATGACAGCTGAAAATTTCCAAATTCTTAGAATCCCTAAACCTATACTTGGACACCTAAATTACCTTCCAGTATCAGCCGATGATGTATGTAGTAAAGTTACGCTTGTTTGAGCCTCCGTTTTGAATTTTCCTCAATTTTGAGGGAAACAATCGTATCTCAACTTGTTTCCGCGTCTACATTGAAACATATATATGAAACCTACATGCATTCCAAATTTTATGCTTTCTTCCAGAAGAGACCGTATATTTTAAAAAGAAACTGTACAGGGTGGACCAAATTAGATGGGATTTGGGAGATAGACAAAAACCAATATAGGTGTCTGAGCTCGATTTTCGACAAACAAACAATTGCGCAAACCGCGATCGTCTATCTTTTTCTACTACCGAGCTACAGAGCTTTTTTGGAAAATTGGCATTTTTTGATGTCCTCTGTATCTCAATTACAAAGTGTCGAATCGAAAATCAAGTAACACATTCTTAAGGCACTTTTTTGAGTAGAATCCGCTGCTGATAAGAAGAAAATTATGCATGCCTCAGTTTTCGAGATATAGACATAACTTGAGTTTTTTTAATGGAACACCAAGGGGGTTTACTCGTATGTCATATTTATCGTATGTAATATCACTAGTGCTTAAAATTTTATCGAAAATTTTTTCGAAAGCGTGTTGCCTGGTAATATAAAGAGTGCAAATTGGCAGTTTATTATCTGATTAAATCCCGACCGCTTTAGCGGGAGGGATTTAATCTTTGATAATAAACTGCCAATTTGCACGAGTTATATTAACTAGGGGCGACTTAGCTTGAGAAAACATTTTTAGACAAAATTTAAAGCACGAGTGGTATTTGTGGAGAATATTTCACGAATAAATAATTCATTAAGTACATCTTCAATATTATGTTTTCTCATTAACTGCCTTCAGACGTTTTCTTGTCACTTTTTGGAGTTTACTGACCTTTATTTTTAATTTCATCATTAATTTGATATACAGAAATATTTCCAAACCGACTCATGTTGTCAAAACAGCAAATCTGAAACAAACGCAGTAGAAACAACGGAGATTCGCTATATTTTAAAATAATCTAGTGACGTTTCCATGGCAACTAGTAAATAAAACGAGTTGAAACCTTAGATATTATAATATATAGACTGGCTTAACACCTTTCAGGCGTTTCTGAGGTGCAATACGACGAGGAACGATAGAGAGAGCACTACTTTAGTACCGATGTCTCGCCCGAATAAAATATACACCCATGGTTCCGAGATTGGCATAGAGAGCGCCATCTAGCGCTACAAGTTATATTCCATAATAAATAAATGTTCATCGACTCATATTTACCTATTTAATCCTTACTTTTAACTTACGAAGTTTATGAATTAATTATGTTGAGGTTTGCTTTGTTAAGCAAAGAGAATTTTAAATACAACAAATTATAATGTTTGATGCACAGCTTTGATTCAACGAGTTACTTTTTGATAGATTACCATATGTAAGTAGGTACTATACATTTTAGTTTGTTCCAGAGCGAATGTATACTTGACATTTATAATAAATGATTTGCTTACCTTTGTAACTACGTTATTGAGCTATTGAAAGCTGTGCTTGACTTGTTCCTGTATTATGAGCTATATTAAGTACAATCTTTGTGTGTAATTGTTACCTGATTGAACACTAGGAAAACTGACATAGTTACAGATAGGCAAAAGTTACAGCCTATATATTTCAGACAAGATTCGCTTTCGAATTGAGGTGTGTTTTTGTTTGCTACTACATAATACAATATTACAATTTACAAGGTAAGTACGTTAACAATTACTTAGTAATAAGCTAGAGAAGATATTTATAGATAAAACTTAAAAGCTCGACAAAAAACGTCAAAAAATTTTCGCATATTTGCCGCTGCAGCGACCTAAAAAATTAGAGCGATAAATTTTGCATGTTGGTCCTGTCAAAAGCCGATCTAGCTTGAATTACCACTAATAATGACGTTTGATTGGTGCAATGTTTTCAAAAAACGGGCTCTCATTGGCTAGAGCGTTAATGAGTGAAATAATCTCTAGAAAAAGTGGATAATTTTCGAATAAATTAATATATTTGTGAGGAGGCCATGGAAAACTATTAACAACAACAACTCTTCTTATAATATAAAATAATTTTACCAAAGGAAAATAGGAGAAACTAAACTACAATAAATGTTCGAATTGTCTTCCATTGACTTATTTTTATCGCATTTCTAATATTTATTGAGAAGGCCATTAAAAAAAAGAAAATCGAAATAATCGTAAATATCAAAAACTAATTTGTGAGTTAATTATGAGTGTGCATTGTTAAAAATGTTTCAATTTAGTATTAGTGATATGATTAAGTGGTTTATAGAATGCGGATAAGATTCAAACAGTTACGAGCTTTATTTTAATAGGTAAGTTATAGAGAACAAAACTTTCTGCCAAAAGTGCCTGCTAAACAATATTTTTAGATATCTAGAATAGAGACAGCCAAACATAAAAATATTCAAAAGCTACAACAAAATTTAAAAGAGTTTGAATCATTTGTAAAACCTTCATTTGTAGAAAGATATATAATAAAGCAAGTAGAGAAGCTGTAGAAAACATTGTTTTGGAAACTGTAAGAGGAAATCCTAATATATCGTCTAGCGAAATACAGGAAAATTTAGGAATCCCAAAAACAACCGAGTTGCGTTGCTAAAAAAAAATAAATTCAAATACTTCAAAATTAGAATTAGTCACCATCTATACCCAAACAACTTTCAACGGCATCTCGATTTATGCCAGTGGTATTTGTGTCAGTGCAATGAAGTGCCAGGATTTGAAGAAATAATTATATGGACGGACGAGGCCCATATAAGCAGTGCCCGAATTTTTAATCGGGTCATCAAAATCCGCACGTAACCGCTACAGTTAAGAAATAGAGCTCTTTGTAGGCAATATGCCTGGAAGATAATTACAAAGATTAATCTACCAACACGATGGCGCCCCAAGTCATACGTCAAATGAAACACGAAATTACTTAAATGCTCAGTTTGGGAAGAATTGGATAGATATCTATATCACTCAGAACTAGTTTATCAATATCTAGTTAGCTAAGTTAACTAAATTGATCACTAACAATTAATTTAGCTAACTGGACATCTGTCGGTCCTGTTGGTCTCTCTGTAACTTTTTTTGTGCGCACGATTACTCTGGAACCGTTTAAGATATTGACTTGAAATTTGGTACACATATGTATTTTAACGATATTTAGAACTAGATTATATTTTCATCTTATTCTGTTGAAGGGTTGGAGGGTAAATTAGGGTAAATGGGGTAAATAAGTAAATCAAGCAGGTAAGCGTCCTTAAAATTGGTATTTAGTATATATAAAAGAAGTTAAGGTCTCAAAAATTTTTTTGGCATTAGCTACCCCCAATATTAAAGGGGGTAAAAAAATAAAATTATAATTTAGCGTGTATATAAGAACCTAAGGCCTCAATTTTTTTTTAATTCATCCACCCCCACTACCACCCCCACACCCACTACCAATGTGGCATATCGTTTTATAGGCGTTCCATAACAATAATTTCTCATTGTAAGACTTGGATGGAAAATCTAGATGTGGAAGTAGTGGTTCCTTGGCCAGTGGCTTTTTTAGGAAATAATGGTCCTATTTCGTGGCCAGCTAGATTTCCTGATATAACCCTTGCCGACTTTTGGCTTTGGGGTTATTTAAAAAATATTATTTATAGAGAACGTTCTAATAACATAGAAGAATTGGACAACAAAACATTAGCTGCGTTTCGGACAATAACTCCTGTCATGATTGGAAATGCAACAAATGCTGTTAGGAGAAGATGTCAAAAATGCATAGATGTCAATGGAAGACAATTCGAACATTTATTGTAGTTTAGCTTTTCCTATTTTTGGCAAAATTATTTTATATTATAAGAAGTGTTGTTGTTGTTGTTAATAGTTTTCCATGGCCTCCTCACAAATATATTAAATTTTTCGAAAATTAACCACTTCTAGAGATATATATGATATGATATATCGTTGGATAATTTAAGTTGATCGTGATCGAATAATTAAATAATTTACAAGGTGCTCCATTTAAGAAAACACAAGTTATGTCTGTATCTCGAAAACTAAGGCATGCATAATTTTCTTCTTATCAGCAGCGGAATCTACTCAAAAAAGTGCCTTAAGAATGTGTTACTCGATTTTGGATTCAAAACTTGGTAATTGAGATATAGAGGTCATCCGGAAACGACAATTTTCCAAAAACGCTCTGTAGCTCTAGCTCGGTGGTCGAAAAAGATGGACGATCGCGGTTTGTGCCATTGTTTGTTTCTTGAAAATCGAGCTCAGGGTTCCTATATTGGTTTTTATCTATCTCCCATAGTTTTAGAGAAAACCCCAAATCCCCTCTGATTTTGGTCCACCCTGTACTAAATTGCGACGTGTAGAGTGTCTTTTTTATATACAGATCAACTGGCGGAAACATATGACAATTTCTTTAGCAATTACTTAAAATATAACAAAAGTACAAATCAATCTAAACTAGTATTCATTGGCCATTGCAGAATTAATGCATTATTACAAATGACTTTTAACACGATCAGCGGGATATCAAACAATCATTTTCGATACTAATAAGTTCAATTATCACTCAATAAAAAATTCACCAAAGATACCAAATACTTTTTATTAATAACATTTGGTAATACTGCTTGAAATAAATCATCAACTATCGTTGAAACTTTCGTCAAAAATTTTCTGCATTGATATGGTCTTGTTTCAAATGTTTCACGGAATACAGAAATAAGCAAACTATTAAAAGTGAATGATACCGTATATCATTTATGAAAATGTTAATGACCTTAATATCTTGAGGTTTTACGCCATAAACCAATGATAATGATGAATGAAGGCGTCAATTGATTAAAGAATTAAGGGATTTTGATAATAAATTTGGCTATATTACTGTTCTTATAGTCCGAGTTATAGTCACTATTAGCAAAATTATGTGTTAGTTTTATTCCATTCTGTACACAAACTTGAATCAGGTACCCTCTGGGGCACGTGCTTCCTAGTATTTACTTTTCGTTATTATTGGCTTGATAAGATCATGAAACAATGGAAAAAGTATTCTGGGAAAGTACAGTTCCGATCGCATTTAAAAGATTAAATAAAAATAGACTTGATAGACTAAAAGATAAATACAGTGTATTATTTATTATTCGTTTTGGAGCACTGCAGAATTAAGGCAGGTTCTGTAGATTTTGATGTGGCGTCGCGTCGGCAATGTTAAGGTTGTGTTCTGTAGTTTTTGAGACGTAGAATTAATTTCTGACTATGCGCACCCTCGATAAGGAGTGCAACATAAAGCAGGCCACTCACTAGGGAGCATGTTGGGCAACATGTTTGCCAACGGAGTTGTCGTCAACAAGTTTCCTAGTGAGTGTGTTAGTTGGTCAACATGCTGCTAAGTTGCTGGCTGTGAGAGTATTTTTGCGGCTTAAAAGCCATTCCTTTACCAATACTCTTATTTTCCTTCTCTTATTTTCCATGGCTATTGTCAAACCTACTGCAATTGCAAGCCTTTTTCTTGCTTTGACAGCACTTTCATATTAACCCACTCGTTAGCTCGCGTTTTGCTCAACATGTTTCCTGATGTGTGAACTCGACCAGTTTTGTTGACAAGTATGTTGACGAGCATGTTGTTCAACATGCTCCCTAGTGAGTGACCTGCTTAATAGGTAAATTCGGGTTCTTATTTTCGGACGGTTCAAGAACGATCTTCGGACTGCGTAGAACTACTTGCGCAATTTCAATTTGAGGACTGTTCTGGGTTCTGGGTCTGTTCAAAATTGATCAACGTTATGAATAAACCCGAACATCGGTTACCGTGATACAAAAGAGGTGGGGGTACTCCTAACCTAACCAAACTTTTCCAATTTAGGCAACCTAATCAAACTTTTCGAATTTCGGCGGACTTTCATTGAAATTTAATTAAAATATTAAAATGAGTCCTCAGGGTAAGTGAGAAACATCCAAGAGAAGAACGAAACAAACAAAATGGCGGCACTTTGTTTCTGTTTAGTCTCAGCTCTTCTTTAAGGAGCATGCGTGAAAAAAAATATGACACCAGTACTTGCTCTAAACCTCGGACTGATTTTGATAGTTCTAGAACCGTCCGAGTACACTTCTTAAATTAACCCGAACACCAAACTACTTTTCCTGGACTGGTTCAAAAACAGTTTGACCAAACCCGAATATCTGAAGAGCAACTCCTGACAGTTCTCGAACAGTTCTTTTCAGAATTCGAATATACCTAATTAAAAGTCGATGAATTTGCCGATTTTGACCCATTTAAACGATATTTGAGCATGGGTTTGAAAGTTACCCAGAAAAATCATTCCAAGTTTGTTTCACTCGCTCACTTATTCACTCATTTATTATTTATGGTGGAGGACCGTTACGGAAAAAAGTGCGTTATTTGGGAATAGGTCAGTAAAACACGGATTTGGCTGAAATTTTTTTACAGGTCCTTTATATTAAATACTAAAACCCCTACAATTGAAAAATTGCCGCCATTGCCCAGAAAACTGTAGGAAAATACGGAAAAATATATAAAATCGAAAAAAAATAAATAAAATGGGAGGAACCTGTTTTTTTTCAAATATATCAAAGTAAAGTGGTTCTAAGATTTCTGTGGCTTCATAAACTATAATATTTATTAGAAAAATAACAAAATTTTGAAAAAAAAAAACTGGAGATAATTCAAAATTTTAAAGATATAATTCATAAAAAGTAACAAAAAAATGAATTAAGTACAAAATAATTGAACACTTAAATTATTTGATTCTCTATATGCATATGATATATCTATTATAACTATATTTTCATAAAAATCATATTCATTGTCTGCATGAATTAGGACAGTAGGAGCACAGTTAGCACACCCCTCAACGCTGCACCCCGTGTAGGCTGAGTTGCAACGCGGTATTTCTGCATTCGCAATTTTGACCACAAAATATTATTTTTAATAAATTTTCAGGTGCTGGTTGTTGATTCACTGGATTTGGAGAAATTATTTAGAATATGACAAAAGAACAAATCAATCCAGAAATAGTATCATTTTTACAGTAGAGTTTTCCCTTTTCAAAAAACTATAATTAAGATCTGTTAATTGGCCATTCCAGAATTAACGCATTAAAAATGACTTTTATTACAGCCAGTGTGATGTCAAACAATCATTTTCGATACTGGTAAGTTCAATTATTATGCGATATAAAGTTTTCCAAAGGTAACAAATACTTTTTATTAATAACATTTAGTAATACCGTTTGAAATAAATCATCAACTATCGTTGAAACTTTCGTCAAACGTCTCCTGCATGGATATGGTCTTGTTTCAAATGTTTCACGGTATACATAAATAAGTAAAATATTAAAAGTGAATGATACCGTATATTATTTACGAAAATGTTAATAACCTTAACATCTTGATGTTTGACGTCATAAACCAATGATAATGATGATTGAAGGCGCCGTTTGATTAAAAAATTAAAGGATTTAGATAATAAGTTTGGCTATATTAGTGTTCTTATAGTCCGAGTTATAGTCACTATTAGCAAAATTATGTGTTAGTTTTATTCCATTCTGTATACAAGCTTTAATCAGGTACACTCTGGGGCACGTGCTTCCTAGTATTTACTTTTCGTTATTATTGGCTTGATAAGATCATGAAACAATGGAAAAAGTATTCTGTTAAAGTACAGTTCCGATCGCATTCAAAAGGTTAAATAAAAATAGACTTAGACTAAAAGATAAATACAGTGTATTATTTATGATTCGTTTTGGAGCACTACAGAATTAAGGCAGGTTCTATAGATTTTGATGTGGCGTCGCGTCGGCAATGTTAAGGTTGTGTTCTGTAGTTTTTGAGACGTAGAATTAATTTCTGACTATGCGCACCCTCGATAAGGAGTGCAACATAAAGCAGGCCACTCACTAGGGAGCATGTTGAGCAACACGTTGGCCAACGGAGTTGTCGTCAACAAGTTTCCCAGTGTGTGTGTGTTAGTTGGTTAACTTGCTGCTAAGTTGCTGGGTTCCAGGGCGAGACCGCAGAGCCGCGAAGTGAGCCGAGCATGTTGCCTGGGTGTGTGGTTCCACGCACAAGTTGACGAGCTGTTTATTCAGTTTAACCTCATTTTTAACAAAGTGGCAAATGCTGTATCTCCATTCTTAAATAATTCTGGAAGACTTTTAATTCTAGATTTATTCATATGAGAGTATTTTTGCGGCTTAAAAGCCATTTATAGCGACTATAGCGACTCACTCACTGGAAATCGAGAAGTTCCAAAAGCGAGAAGTTTCCATGGAGTCGCTAAGAAACAAAAAGGAAAACTCGATCCATAATGGAGAAGTTTCCATGGAGTCGCTAGGAAAAATAAAAACATTCGATATAAAAATAAAATATCAATCTACTTAAAAAATACTCAAATCACATAAAATATGAACATGTATTAAAAACAAATATAAGTATATTTACTTCCATTTTAATTTTATTTATAGCGATAACGCTATAAATTTGGTGACCCCGACGTGATCATTTTATGTCCAACGTGATAAATATATGCCAGACGTGAAAATTTTATGTCCAACGTCATAAATATATGCCAGAAGTGAAAATTGTATGTCCAACGTGATAAATATATACCAGAAGAGATTCAATATATCAACTACCGTTATAAATTGACCATTTTATGAAGAGAAGAATTTTCCGATGAATTTTGAATAGAGGTTCCAAATTTGAATAGATGTTCCTATAATTTATGGTAATTTCCTAATTCAATCAACTGAAGTTGTACATTACAAGTACTGTCATCTGTCGGTGAGTGAGTTAAAGTACATTTCCTTTTTTATCTAAGAGAGTAGTAAATCAATCAATCAATCACAATCGATTAGTTATGCAAAGACAACCTTCAGACGAGGATTTTCCTCAAACCCATTATGTCACCTCTGTCAAATTACCCCCATTCTGGAAATCAAAACCAGAAATTTGGTTTACCCAGATTGAATCACAGTTTTCTGTTGCAAAAATTGTCAATGATAAGAAAAAGTATGATCAGGTTATAGCTAATTTGCCATTAGATGTGATAGATAATATATACGATATAATATCTAATCCCCCGGAAACGGATCTCTATATAAATTTAAAGAAAGTTTTAATTTCACATTTATCATCGAGTGAGGAAAAACGTCTGAATGATCTGTTATCAGGTTCCCAAATGGGCGATCTGAAACCTTCAGATTTCTATAGATCCATGCTGAATATGGTTGGAGGATTCAGCATGGTTAGTCAAGATTTATTGATAAAGCTATGGAAAAGACGTTTACCTCAAACAGTATATATTGCCATTACAGCTTCAGGGAAAACAGACACAAAAGAGATTCTAGATATTGCAGATCAGATCTGGGAGTCCTGTCAAAATTCAATGGTTGCATCGTACTCCAAAAATCCTCTTGACTCTGAGTCCACCCCGTTATCAGATTTAACTACCACTATCAAAAATTTTTCAATCACTTTCCATGATTCAATTAATCAAGTATTACAAAAACAAGAAATTTTTAATTCTCGATTAAACTCTTTAGAATCCAGACTTTCCAATCAATCCTTCGAGCCTCAACCTTCTACTTCATGCTGCAACAATTGCAAAAGTAGAAGCAATTCACAAACTCGTACCACTAATCGCAATCGTTCACCCAGCCGTAATAATGTTTCCAATAAATTTGATCGTACAGACAATACTATTTGTTACTACCATCAACTTTATGGTGCCAATGCCTATCGTTGTGGAGGTGAATGGTGCAAATTCAGTAAGAATTGTAAAAAATCTGATAATTCTCAAAGATGACTGAAGTTTGATAATTCTATGACGTCTGATTTTGACATTTCTAACAGCAAACGTCGTCGACTTTTTATTTACGATAGATCTAACAACCTGAACTTCCTAATTGACACTGGTGCCGATTTATCTGTGGTGCCACGCAACGCTTTCACAGATTTAAAAAAGAATTTCGATACGATATTAACCGCGGCTAACGGTTCAACCATTTTTACATACGGTAAGAAATTGTTAAAAGTCAATCTAAACTTACGTAGATTATTTCCTTTCGTTTTCAATATAGCAGACGTTGACATACCGATAGTCGGAGCAGATTTCTTGTCTCATTTTGGTTTAGTTGTCGATCTTAAAGGAGCTCGAATAATTGATAACAAGACTAATTTGTCAGTTAATTGTTTTATTAAAAATAGTCCTTTAGACAATTGTAGATTAGATTCACTTAAATTATTTCCTTTGACAGATAAATATAACAAATTACTTTTACAATTTCCTAATTTAATTAGTTCCCCAGATTACAATTTACCTATTAAACATTCTATTGTACATCATATAGTTACTGAAGGTCATTTACCTTTTTCACGACCTCGTAGATTAGACAATCTTAAATTTAAAATAGCTCAAACAGAATTTAATAACATGGTAGAATTAGGTATCTGCAAACCATCATCTTCTCAAGTTTCCTCTCCACTCCATCTAGTGGCGAAAAAAGAAAAGAATGACTGGAGACCTTGTGGAGATTATCGACAACTAAATACGGTTACTATTCCAGACAGATATCCATTACCTCATATCCACGACTTTAGCTCTCAGTTGCACGGCTGCACTATTTTCTCCAAGGTTGATTTAGTGCGAGCGTACCATCAGATACCTGTCGCTGAAAATGACGTTTATAAGACAGCTATAACAACTCCATTCGGACTGTTTGAATTTTCCCGCATGCCTTTTGGTCTACGCAATGCCGGTCAAACTTTCCAACGTTTTATGAATGAAGTACTTGTCAATTTACCTTTCGTTTTCGTCTATTTGGATGATATATTAATCGCAAGTCAATCAGATGTACAACATTTGGAACATTTGGAAAAGGTTTTCAAGAGATTAGACACATACGGAATTAACATTAAACCATCTAAATGTATCTTAGGAGTTGACAATTTAACCTTTTTAGGTCATCACATCTCTTCATCAGGTATTTTACCATCAACTGAGAGAGTCGAAGTCATTAATAATTTCCCTTTACCGACAACTCTCAAACAACTACAACGTTTCATAGGTATGGTGAATTTTTATCATCGTTTCATACCTCATTTTGCTGAAATATTACTTCCCCTATATTCTCTTTGTAACAGTTTATCTCATGATAAAATTACAAAGATAAATAGTTGGCCTGATCAATGTTTGGACGGTTTTTCGAAAGCCAAAGACGCAATAAGTAATGCAGTAGTTTTAGCTCATCCTTGCAATAATGACGATACTATCTTATCTCTCTCAGTTGATTGTTCTAACCTTGCCATGGGTGCAGTTTTAGAGCAAAAAGATAATAAGGGATTTCTTGCTCCTTTAGCATTCTTTTCCCGTAAATTAACCACAGCACAAACCAATTATTCCATTTTTGACAAAGAACTTTTAGCATTATATACTGCAATTAAACATTTTAAGTTTATACTTGAAGGTCGAAAGTTTAATTGTTTTACGGATCACAAACCTTTAATCAACGCTTTATTCACAAAAGCAGAAAGATCTCCTCGTCAAATACGTCATTTAGAATACATAGCTCAATTTTCTTGTAAAATACAACATGTTAAAGGAAAACATAATGTAACAGCTGACAGCTTGTCACGTATTTACGACACTTCTTCCTTAAAACAAGATATTTTACCACTTCAACTTAAAAATTCTCCCTTCCTTAATGTTAACTTTGACCTAAAGTTGCTTAGTGAAGCTCAGGAGAAAGATTCAAATCTCAACTATTTATTGTCAGATAAATCATCACTAACTAAAACCAATTTCATTTTAAAAAAGATACAAATTCCAGATTCAAATGATTTTATTTGGTGTGATGTTTCTCGTGCAAAAGTCAGACCTTTTGTCCCACTTGTTTACAGACGAACGATATTCGATATTTTTCACAACTTATCTCATCCTGGTATTAAAGCCACTAGACTGTTGATTTCAAATAACTATTTTTGGCCGAAAATGAACACAGATTGCAATTTATGGTCAAAATCGTGCATTAACTGTCAAGCTGTCAAAGTCAGTCGACATACGCGAAGTGCTCTCGGGAACTTTTCCATTCCGAAAATCAGATTCGACCACATCCATATAGATTTGGTAGGACCATTACCTCCATCCAAAGGTAACTCTTACATTCTTACGGTGATTGAACGATTCACTAGGTGGCCGGAAGCGTACCCTCTTCGCGACATCACAGCAGAAACAGTTGCACGTACTTTATTTCAAAACTTTGTTTGTCGTTTCGGTGTTCCCTTGTCAGTAACGACTGATCAAGGAGTACAATTCGAGTCAAGATTATTTAATGAATTTGCAAAGTTTTTAGGTTTTCATAGAATACGTACAACTTCATATCACCCAGAAGGCAACTCTTTAATTGAAAGATTTCATCGCTCACTTAAAACTTCCTTGTTAGCTAGAGCCAATACATCACATTGGACAGATGAATTACCCATCATTTTATTAGCATTTAGGACAACTCCCAAGGAAGATCTGCAATGTTCACCTGCTGAACTCATATATGGTCAAACCCTTCGTTTACCTGGCGAATTTTTCGTTGAATCGTATAATTCCCCAGATATTCCTTATTTCATTGACAAATTACGCATTTATTTTAATAATTTAAAATTTGTTCCTCCAACTTCGCATGGCAATTACAAAACTTTTGTTAGTTCAGATCTTGCCTCTTGCGATTTTATTTTCGTTCGCATTGAACGTTTAAAACGTTCATTTACTCCTTTATATGAAGGACCGTTTAAAGTTTTATCTCGTTCAGATAAGTTATTTACCTTTAAGAAAGGAGACAAAGTCATAACTGTCAATATTGATAGGGTTAAACCGGCTTTTGTATTAGTTGACAGATGTGACACTTTGCCTACCCCGATTAAAAAAGTACGTTTTGCAATCGACACGTTGATTGATTGACTATTTTCTTTTTTAACGAGGGGGTGTATATAGCGACTATAGCGACTCACTCACTGGAAATCGAGAAGTTCCAAAAGCGAGAAGTTTCCATGGAGTCGCTAAGAAACAAAAAGGAAAACTCGATCCATAATGGAGAAGTTTCCATGGAGTCGCTAGGAAAAATAAAAACATTCGATATAAAAATAAAATATCAATCTACTTAAAAAATACTCAAATCACATAAAATATGAACATGTATTAAAAACAAATATAAGTATATTTACTTCCATGGAGTCGCTAAGAAACAAAAAGGAAAACTCGATCCATAATGGAGAAGTTTCCATGGAGTCGCTAGGAAAAATAAAAACATTCGATATAAAAATAAAATATCAATCTACTTAAAAAATACTCAAATCACATAAAATATGAACATGTATTAAAAACAAATATAAGTATATTTACTTCCATTTTAATTTTATTTATAGCGATAACGCTATACCATTCCTTTACCAATACTCTTATTTTCCTTCTTTTATTTTCCATGAGTATTGTCAAACCTACTACAATTGCAAGCCTTTTTCTTGCTTTGACAGCACTTTCATATTAACCCACTCGTTAGCTCGCGTTTTGTCAACTGAAGTTGCTCAACATGTTTCCTGATGTGTGAACTCGACCAGTTTTGTTGACAAGTATGTTGACGAGCATGTTGTTCAACATGCTCCCTAGTGAGTGGCCTGCTTAATAGGTAAATTCAGGTTCTTATTTTCGGACGTTTCAAGAACGATCTTCGGACTGCGTAGAACTACTTGCGCAATTTCAGTTTGAGGACTGTTCTGGGTTCTGGGACTGTTCAAAATTGATCAACGTTATGAATAAACCCGAACATCGGTTACCATGATACAAAAGAGATGGGGGTACTTCTAACCTAACCAAACTTTTCCAATTTCGGCAACCTAATCAAACTTTTCGAATTTCGGCGGACTTTCATTTAAATTTAATTAAAATATTAAAATGTGTCCTCAAGGTAAGAGAGAAACATCCAAAAGAAGAACGAAACAAACAAAATGGCGGCATTTTGTTTCTGTTTAGTCTCAGCTCTTCTATAAGGAGCATGCGTGAAAAAAAAATACGAAACCAGTACTTGCTCTAAACCTCGGACTGATTTTGATAGTTCTAGAACCGTCCGAGTACACTTCTTAAATTAACCCGAACACCAAACTACTTTTCCTGGACTGGTTCAAAAACAGTTCAACCAAACCCGAATATCTCAAGAGCAACTCCTGACAGTTCTCGAACAGTTCTTTTCAGAACTCGAATATACCTAATTAAAAGTCGATGAATTTGCCGATTTTGACCTATTTAAACGATATTTGAGCAAGGGTTTGAAAGTTACTCAGAAAAATCATTCCAAATTTGTTTCACTCGCTCACTTATTCATTCATTTATTATTTATGGTGGAGGACCGTTACGGAAAAAAGCGCGTTATTTGGGAATAGGTCAGTAAAACACGGATTTGGCTGAAATTTTTTTACAGGTCCCTTATATTAAATACTAAAACCCCTACAATTGAAAAATTGCCGCCATTGCCCAGAAAACTGTAGGAAAATACGGAAAATATATAAAATCGAAAAAAAAAAATGGGAGAAACCTGTTTTTTTTTCAAATATATCAAAATACAGTGGTTCTAAGATTTATGTGGCTTCATAAACTATAATATTTATTAGAAAAATAACAAAATTTTGAAAAAAGAAACTGGAGATAATTCAAAATTTTAAAGATATAATTCATAAAAAGTAACAAAAAAATGAATTAAGTACAAAATAATTGAACACTTAAATTATTTGATTCTCTATATGCATATGATATATCTATTATAACTATATTTTCATAAAAATCATATTCATTGTCTTCATCAATTAGGACAGTAGGTGCACAGTTAGCTGCACCCCGTGTAGGCTGAGCTGCAACCCGGTTTTTCTGCATTCGCAACTTTGACCACAAAATAATATTTTTAATAAATTTTCAGGTGCTGGTTGTTGATTCATTGGATTTAGAGAAATTATTTAGAATATGACAAAAGAACAAATCAATCCAGAAATAGTATCATTTTTACAGTAGAGTTTTCCCTTTTCAAAAAACTATAATTAAGATCTGTTCATTGGCCGTTCCAGAATTAATGCATTAAAAATGACTTTTATCACAGCCAGTGTGATGTCAAACAATCATTTTTGATACTAGTAAGTTCAATTATTATGCGATATAAAGTTTTCCAAACGTAACAAATACTTTTTATTAATAACATTTGGTAATACTGGTTGAAATAAATCATCAACTATCGTCGAAACTTTCGTCAAACGTTTCCTGCATGGATATGGTCTTGTTTCAAATGTTTCACGGTATACAGAAATAAGCAAAATATACAAAGTGAATGATACCGTATATCATTTACGAAAATGTTAATGACCTTAATATCTTGAGGTTTTACGCCATAAACCAATGATAATGATGACTGAAGACGCCGTTTGATTAAAAAATTAAAGGATTTAGATAATAAGTTTGGCTATATTACTGTTCTTATAGTCCGAGTTATAGTCACTATTAGCAAAATTATGTGATAGTTTTATTCCGTTCTGTATACAAGCTTTAATCAGGTACACTCTGGGGCACGTGCTTCCTAGTATTTACTTTTCGTTATTATTGACTTGATAAGATCATGAAACAATGGAAAAAGTATTCTGGGAAAGTACAGTTCCGATCTCATTCAAAGATTAAATAAAAATAGACTTGATAGACTAAAAGATAAATACTTATTATTCGTTTTGGAGCCCTTCAGAATTAAGGCAGGTTCTGTAGATTTTATTGTGGCGTCGCGTCGGCAATGTTAAAGTGGTGTCCTGTAGTTTTTTAACGAAGAATCAATTTCTGACTATGCGCACCCCCGATAAGGAGTGCAACATAATTAAAAGTCGATAAATTTGCTGATTTTGCCCTATTTAAACGATACTTTAGCAGAAGTTTGAAAATTACCCAGAAAAATCGTTCCAAATTTGTTTCACCCGCTCATTCATTCATACATTCATTTATTTTATATAGTGGAGGACCGTTACGGAAAAAAAGCGCATTATTTGGGAATGGGTCAGTAAAATAAACAACAGGTCTCTAATATTACATACTAAAACAATTCAAAAATTGCCGCTATTGCCCAGAAAACTGTAAATGGGAAGAACACCTGTGATTTTAAAATATATCAAAATAAAGTGGTTCTAATAAAATTACAAAATTTTGAAGGAAAACTAGCGATAATTCAAAATTTTAAAGATTTAAAGATTAAATCCATGAAAAGTAAAAAAATTAATTAAGTACAAAATAATTTAACTCTTAAAATATTTGATTCTCTTTGTGCATATGATATACCGTGTGTGTAGTCGCGGGCTAGGCATGGGGAGAAGAATTACAACATCGGGCGTGCCAGCTGGCTGCAATGAAATAACAGAGCTGGAATGATCCACCAACCTACGAATTTACAGCTGCCGGTGTTGTCAAATCTCTCGCGCTACGTGAATGGTAAATTACACGCCCGGTATCTATTATATCTATATTTTCATCAAAATCATCTTCATCGTCTTCATCAAGTTAGCACACGCCTCCCCGCTGCACCCCGTGTAGTCTGAGCTGCAACCCGGTTTTTCTGCATTCGCAACTTTGACCGCAAAATATTATTTTTAATATATTTTCAGGCGCTGGTTGTTGATTCATTGGATTTGAAAAAAATTGATACCGAGAATCGATACCTAGCCATATTTGCACCTGTATATGTACTTTCTTTTGGTGCTTTAGAGCTGTGCCAATTGTGCTGGGCAAGGTAGATTTACACTACTATCTCTAATGTTTATAAAACATATTATAACCTATATTTATTTAAATCAAACGAAGATTCAGGAGCGCTATATAAAGCTAGAATACATTTTAAACCAGCCTTTAAAATATATAGAGTCTTGATTTTGTTTCGCAAAGACTTAGGTAGGGTCCTGTAAATCATCACGTTCTTCAAAGATTTTATTATTTCGTACAATTAGGGTGTAAATAACATATTTAAATAACACAAGAATGACATTTTTTTATGCCAAATTACTCATTATTTTATTCTCTTTGAAAATTATTTATTGAATTTTTCGGCCATCTCGCACAGTTAAAAATTAGAGCTGAAAAGGCTTTGAATTTGAGGGCTATTTAATGTATCTGATGCGTTATGCTATGTGATGTCAACAATTTTTTGAAAAAAAAAAAATTGAACCGCATTCAAAAAAAGGTAAGTAGCTAAAAATTATGAAACAAAATTTCACCGTCTGCGTCTGCCAATTAATTGAACCTTATTACCAAATATCCTAATGACTCCAGTCGGTAAAGTAAAAAATACACCAGAAGCTCGCAAAAAATGTTATCTGAGATTTTCCTTCAGTAACTGTTAGTGGAGAGGTTATACATCATAAAACCACAAAAATCCGCAACCCCCCCAAAAAACCACCCCTTCGGTGAAAAAAGCATTATTTTACTGATAACTCGTTAACCGTTGAAGATATAAAAAAGTTTCTCATCATAAAAAAGAAAGCTTGACTAATTCCCTAAAAAAAAAGTCCTATTGTAATTTTGTTGAATATGAGAAAATCGATATTGAAAAAAATTCCAAAATTTATATTTTTAATGCGTGCGAATTTACGTGTATTCGAAATTTTTTGCGCGCGGCTTATAGAAAAAATTGAATTGCTCGAAAACCATACAAGCTAGGAATAAAAATCAAAATGGCTTTTAAAGGGAATATAAAATACTCTCTTGTGTTGCTATTTTTGATGGCTATTGATATTTATTAGTATATAAAAATAACAATATAATATAGTTATATCTTAATTTTTTGCGTTTCTAACTATTCACAGGCCCATATAAAATAACTGACTTTAATCTAAGTTATAAATGCATTATCTTTTAGTTCAAGGTAGTACTTCAATGCAGAAGAAGTGAGGAAGAAAAATATTCACATTTACAAATTTACCAGCATGTTGAAGTTAGCCAAATTTTGGCAAATTTTTTATTTTTTATTTTGATTTTGCATATATAACCATTTTCATATAGGCAATCCAAAGTTTGGCCGTTTTTCCTCTCTTTTCAATTTCCTCCATTTTATTGAATAATTTTTAGAGCTAAATTTTTTTATTTTTAGGAAGTAATAAAAAATTGGCAAAAATTTGGCTTACTTCAATATGCTGGTAAATTTGTAAATGTGAATATTTTTATTCCTAACTTTTTCTACATTGAAGTACTACCTTGAACTAAAAGATTTAAAGTCAGTTAGTTTTTATGAGCCTGTGAATAGTTAGAGGCGCAAAGAATTAAGAGATAACTATATTATATTGTTATTTTTATATACTAATAAATATCAACAGCCATTAAAAATAGCAACACAAGAGAGTATTTTATATCCCCTTTAAAACCCATTTTGATTTTTATTCCTAGCTTGTATGGTTTTCGAGTAATTCAATTTTTTCTATAGGCCGCGCGCAAAAAATTTCAAATAAACGAAAATTCGCGCGCATTGAAAATACAAATTTTGGAATTTTTTTCAATATCGATTTTCTCGAAAACCATACAACAAAATTACGATAGGACTTTTTTTAGGAAATTAGTCAAGCTTTCTTTTTTATGATGAGCAATTTTTTTACATCTTCAAAGGTTAACGAGTTATTAATAAAATAAGGCTTTTTTCACCATGGGGGTGGCTTTTTGGGGAGGTTGAGGCACCCCCCTCCAGAACGGATTTTTGTGGTTTTATGATGTATAACCCCTCCACTAACAGTTACTGAAGGAAAATCTCAGATAACGTTTTTTGTGATGGAAATTTTTATAATTATTGGACTAAATATCCTTCGTTTTGAATTAAAAACTTTAACATTAGGCTCGTTATCGGAGAATCCTGAAATCACTACGTATCAAATTTCAAGTAAATCTGCAATAATACTGCAATTGTCACAGCCATATTGGATTCGCCATTTTGAAATTTTAAATTTGACATCAGATTCATTATTAGCTACTCCTAAAATACCTAACTACCAATTTTAATGGAATTCCGACAGAATTTTAATTTTTTTTCTCAAAATCAAATTTAATGAAATTAAATTATCACTAGCGACTTCCAAATTCGCGAGTGCAAAAATATCGTTTCCAGTTTTTGTTCACCTTATACTAGACATAGCTTGATGAAATTAACATGAGACTACCGCCAAACTATACGTTGCAATTTGAGAAAGATATAATAGAAATCGCTTATGCCAATGCCGAGCAATGATTGAACAAACATAAAAAAAGAAAACATACATACTTACATACGGGTCGAATCGAGAACCTCCTACATTTTTAAATTTTATGAAGTCGGTAAAAAAGTTAAAAATGAAAAATGGTGAATCTAATATGGTTGCCATAATGGCAAAATTTTAGCAGTTTTACATGAAATTTGGTGCGTGGAGATTTCAGGAATTTTCGATAAGTCTGGCGATAAAGCTTAAAAATTCAAAACGACGGATATTTTCTCTCACTAAGTTGAAGTCTAAAAGGAAATGGGAGTCCAGTAAAAAAGGTGAAATTTTTTTTTTTTGAAAAATATTGAACCACCTCACAGTGGGAGACTCGAAAATCTGGCAAAAAGTCTGAAACTTGGCTAATGATCCAAAAATAGGTTAAGGTTTATAGAAAAATTATTTAATAACATCCTTTCTCAAAAATTGGGTGGGTATAGGGGATGAAAAAATTATATCAACAGAAAATTACAAAATTTTGTATTTTTATGTATTCTGTAATGCTAGTGATGGGAAAAATATTTTACAAAATCTAACTTTATAAGTATCGAAAAAAAACATTGGAATATAATAATTATTTTATACTTGTTAAAAAGCGTTTCATGCTAGAAATAATTTCAATTTTAGAAGTGAAGGGCAAAACATGGGCATAAATTTCAAACGTAATATATTTATTTAATAAATAAAGAATACACCCATTTAAAAAAACGTCTTGGTCGCACTTGAAACGAAACTAAATGTTTCATTATTTAATTAAATTTGTAATTACAAATGTGCTACTGTTTATCACAAAATTCTAAGTACTAGAAAATGTAATATGCATCTGAACTTGAAACTTCCATAGCAAAAAAGTCAAATTATAATATAATAATAAACAAATAAACGAGCACAAAGTCACAAAGATCTCCTAATAAAACTTTAAAAACTGCTGCCTAAGGAATTACTACTTCCACATCCAGATTTTCTATCCTAGTCACTCACAACGAAAAAATTCTGTAGGTGGAAATCATTGTTTATGGAATTTTAATAATATAATATTTGAAATCCTCCACCCCAAAAACCCATAAAGCGATACCCCATATCGGTAGTGGGGTAGGGGTGGATGAAGTAAAAACATATTTTGAGGTTTCTGGTTCTTGTACACACACTAAACCACAATTTTTTTCCATCCCCTTTAATAATGGGGTGGGGGTGGTAATGGAGGTGGCTAATGGCAAAATTTTTTTTGAGACCTTAGCTTCTCTTGTGTATACTAAATACCAATTTTATGGACGTTTACTTGCTTGATTTACCTATTTATCCCAAATTTACCCCCATTTACCCCCCAAACCTTCGACGGAACAAGATGAAAATATAATCTAGTTCTAGATCTCGTTTAAGTACTTACATACGTGTACCAAATTTCAAGTCAATATCTCAAACGTGCGCACAAAAAAAAATTACAGACAAATCGACAGACAGACAGACAGAGAGATAGAATTTTTTTTCACTCAAACTAAAAATCTCGATCTTTCATGACATTCTAAGCCTATTTGAACAATAAAAAATTTTTTAAATGTTTTTGTAGTTACTATACTTCCACTGGATGTGGAAGTAATTAACAACTGTCATTCATTTTATTATGTACAAAGGTGTTGACTATGCATAGCTCAAAAGCGATCGTGTTAACTCTATTACATATTTTGATTTTTTGCCACGTTTTTAGCTTTGTTGCTCAACTGTGCACCTAGTCAAAGAAGGGGCATAAAAATTATCAAAATAATAGGCTTAATCTAAAGAATTAATTGCATTCGAGGGTGTTTCTGCTGTGAAACGCGCGAGAAGCTAATAAACATGTACTTAAAAAATAAATATGCAATATATAAATAACTCGTATTGTGTTCTGTAACATTTAGATAGATAAACGTTAAATTAACATGTCAATTTTGTATCATATCTTTATCCGCATTTTTTAATCTTGCAAATTATGCTAATTATGGAGTAGGTAAGTGTTTTAAGTGTTCGAACATGATCTTTATTTGGTCAATATAAATTATGCAATTACATATAAATGATTAGGTACACCCTAAAGTTAAATTCACACCTGAGGATGCTCACTCTGCATTTTTCAGGCATGCAGTTTTGAACAGGCACATGCAGTTTTAACGCATTGCTTTTAAATTGCACATATAATTTACACATTTGTTGGGCAACTGCCACATTTTATATGAAAATAATACAAATATAAGTTGATACAATAGTCAAAATAATTTACTATAAGTTTAAATTAAATATTCGTTGGGGCAAGAGCCACATAGAAAAATAATGGAAAGTACTCTTTGTGAAAAATCATCACACTTACTTCCATGGAATAGTCAGGTCAGCTATGCAAACAATAAAATACATTGCTTACAACAATAGTCATTACTCTGAAATATGTATAGTTGCAGTCGGCATACGTAAAATCTGACACAAAACTCGGGAAATCTCCCAGTAGTGATATTATGATAAAAAAAAAGACAATCAACAAAATCCTGTTTAACTGTCACGTCAACTGACGTAGGTTTGTTTTCGGTGTTTTGAAGATTCGTAGTATGGTTAGTTACAATATTGTACTTGGCCGAGATCAATGGATCTCAAATTTAACACCTGATGTATTTCTAGATGAGGTGACAACCAACAAAATCTTATGATATAGTTGATAACAAAGAGCTGTATTCAGATCTCATCATATGTAAATAATAAATGTATATTGCAGCTGTAGCCAAAGAGGTGGCAATTAAGAACTCGGTAACGCTGAGTCCTGCGAAAGTAAATAATTACCAAGTCTAAAGTTAGAACCATCGCGGGTGTACAAATATCGTTTGTGTAGCTAAACTGAATATTGCCCGGACTATAACAACAATCGTTGTAATCATATTTTAAAACACCAAAGAAAACTTCCCATTCATTAATCAAATAAAATAATAATTTAATTCTGAATATAATTAGCTGTAATGGTGAAATTAAACAATATAGTATAATAATTCCAAATAAATTAGCTAATCAAAAAGGTACCACATATAAAGTCGTTTGCTTTACTGATATTTAAATAAATATTATTTGATACATTGTTATACTACCAGTATTTCCTCTTCCCCAGTATCCAGAATAATCTCGTAGTTTGTCTCCATATTTAACGGTTTGTGTAAAGAGAAACCTGAAGTTTGTGCTCAAAATGTTAATTTAATAAAATCTCAGAAAATTGAATTTAAATGATAATTAGAAATATTTCACTGGAAGAGCGGACAAGTTGCTCTACAGACTTCGCCTTCAGTCTTGATAAATGAAATTTAGATAAAAAATTTCACAGTTGTCTTTGTAGACATCGAATCTTGACTTTAAAAATAATGCAAATCTTAAAATGAAATTAAATATAAAAACCCGAGCAGTTGCCTCTATGGACACCACTTCTCGTCCAAATAATATAATTATGAATGAGAACAATTATTTTCAGTTTAAATTAATTAAAATCTCAACATTAAATTTTGGATAAAATAATGAGCAGTTGCCTATAAAGGCATCACTTCTCGTACCTAAGTCGTTATAGATCAGCGAGTTACCAATTAGATGATCACCTCAACTGATCCCCTTATGACGCCAATATTCTTGGCTAAAGATGTCGGTCTCGGATGACTGGGGCCGGGCAGGACTATTGCCCTTTACCCCAATGCATCGCTGTAGACCGGGGACCAGCCTCGTGCAGGGGGGGGGTCCCCTTATGAGTACTCGCGGTCCTTTTTATAGTCACCATTTTAAGAGACAAAAATACGCGAAACGAAAGCATGAGTGCGATGAACAAACGCGAAGTACCTAATCGCGATGCAGTGTTTGTCACCTAGGCAACTCCCCTTTAAATTACACCTTTACAAGAATTTCAACCCTAACTATATTATGAATATGATCTTCTATTGCTTACGTTTATGATTTGTTTATTTATTTGACACATTCTTGTTGGAATACTTTCTCGCTTGAAACACAACTTTAACGTCGATGTGGTTATAGTAATATACTGTATAAAATATTATTTCCCTAAATACTGAACTGAATATTTACGTATTTATTAGAACAAAAGCATTTCAAGTAAAATTATGCACGGAATACTATCTAATTGTTATTTAATTTTTTATAGAATTATTTTAAAGTACAGAAATAAGTAAATTCATATTAATAATTTAGGAAATTCTTTTAAAAATAACGTACCTAGGTACGGAATATTTCATTCTCCCCCTCGTCGCTTTTACTATAATCACGAAGTTAATTATTGTATGAGCTACGAAACGCGTGAATTTAGGAAACTGTAGTACCAATATGACTCACAAATTGTCCTTAAACCTGCCTAAATGGAATTAAACTAATTAGAATCACTAACATATCTCTATAACTACATATAATTAATATTCAGAATCCCTAACAATAACGTATGATGTGATTGTAACCTAACTTATATGATGTAAGGCAAAAAAAAATTTACTGACCCTTTCCTAACTGATTTTACAATTCTATCTGATTTATGAAAAAACAAAATTCAAAGATATTCAAACAAAATTTAAAGTTACTCCCAATTTTATGTGGTTGTAGCATAGTAGAAAAAAAATAAACTGACTGTAACATAAAAGTTATAGTAAAGTGAAAAAATAAATTAATTAAACCCAACTTAAATCCAAATTGAAATGAAAATTGAAACAAAAAAACGAATGTTGACTGTATATGATCCCCCCACCCATGCCCCTATCGCCCTCCCCGCGTACCCGTTCCTGCGATGACTTCTTTCTTCGGATTCTTCTCAGGACTCTCCCCCACATTCCAAATCCCCAGTACATCTCCCCAGACAGCACCGTATATTCTAAGAATATTCTGTAATTATGCAAAAAAGAATGAATATATTCTGATTTAATTCTGGAATAATCCTGAAATATATATAATATAACGGATTATTCTAGTAATATAGTATATAGTAATTTAAATATATACCTGGAATATTCAGCATGAATATGATAGTAATATTCATTTTGGAATATATATATATTCCCCCTGGGTCAAGAATATTCTAACACTTTGAGAATGAAAGAATAATATTAATTGTTACTCAACCAAATCAACGTTTTCTAAAAGCTTTTAATTTTTTCTGTAAAATGTAACTTAAATATATTCGTGTTATTATTTATTTCAATTAATAGAAAATATTTAATATGATTATGATGATTATATTATACAATGATGTTATTCCCAGTTTTAAACAAAAGCTCAATCCATATTTTTGTTATCAGGTTATCAGGTTTGAGCAGTGCAGCCAAGGTTAGACTTCAGAAATAAAGCCATGCACATGTATATAGTGTTTCAAACTACCCGCGATTTTTTCCTATTTACGTATCTCATAACATAACCTCAATATCAGAATTTACGTGCTTTAATCGTTTGTTATTGTTGAGATAGGTACTTAAGTGTTTTTTATGTGTAGTATAAGTGATAAGTGACCGATAGACAATAAGTAAGTACATTAATCTTTTTTATAGGGAAAATTTAACAGGGCATCACGTCACTCGTATATTTTCTTACTTAAATGAAAAGAAAAAGGAAAAGAAATACTACTGGTACTAGCGCAGCTTCATAGATAACTTAATAGAACTCTAAAACTCCATTAGGCCATAATACTGATGATATAAATCAGAGACAGTTATTACACTTGAACCAAAGCTTACCAACAAATTCTTCACATTTACAAGAAAGTTAGTACTTATGATTGCATCAGTTAAAATAATTCCCAAACTTTTAATCATAGTACCTACTGCAGGCACCACGAACTTAATAAGTAGTGTTCATTTAGAGAATATTGTTAGAAGTAATGTTTCAAATAGTGGCAGTGAAAGTAATTTATTGGAAAGCGATTCTGGCGAAAATTTTAATTGTAGCGCTAGTTTTGATGAGCAGAGCTTGCGACAGCTCTGCTCAGAAAATTACTATACTTCCATGTACCTGAAGTTTCGAACGTTCACTTGAACGAATTTCATTTGAAAAGGAAAGATTAATAAAAATTATAAAGCGATTTAGGCGTACCACTTTTACGGTAATATTTGTTGGCAACGATAGTATCGTTGCCAGCAAATATTACCAGAAAAATTGTACGTCCAAGTCGATTAACTTCAAATTTTCAATTTAAATTCGTTCAACTGAACGTTCGAAACTTCAGGTACATATACTTTCTGGAATATGTGACTAGCAAATGATAATCCTCTGTGCTTAGAGGCAATGAACAAATAATTTGTAGTAACTTTTATTACAAGTTTTCATTTTAATCAATCCTTTTCTATTATTTTTTGTAAAAAGATATTTTTCTAGATTGATACTATGTGTAGATTGGGTGGCGATAATTACAAGGAATGTTCATGCCGCTTTATGTGAAAAGTAATGAGTGATGACTTGGCCAAACTTTACAGTTTGCACGGACACACAGACAAAAAAGTGTTTTCCAAAACAGCGCTTTTCGCAACAGTTACAGGTAATTATTCAACATAATATATTTGTTTGCGGTTCGGATATATACTTGCTTAAATGAGAAACAATCCTGTAACTCTCTATTTTTTGCACGATTTGAATCATTTTTTTTTTATGTAGAGTGACAATATTTCTATGTGTAGGTGACATTAATTTGGTTTTGTTTTACATATACGGCCCCCTGCGAAGCGTTTTTTCACCAAAAACGGTAAATCATATTAGCAATTTTTTTTAAAACAGATGATATAATATCCTTTTATTTTGATTTTTTAGGAGGTGGAGGATAAAGTAAAAACAAATTTTGAATCCTTTGGTTCTTGCCAAAAAATGTTTTGAAATATTAGCTTCTCTTATGTGTACTAAATACCAGATTTATGGGCTCTTGCTTGATTTACCTATGTACTTCTATTTACTCAATTTACCCCTCAAACGTTCAACGGAATAAGATCAGAATATAATCCTCGTTGAAATACATATAATTCAAGTCAATATGTTAAACGTTCCAGAGTAATTGTGCGCATAAAAAAAAGTTACAGACCGACGTCCATTTTTTTTTTGCTCAAACTTAAAATCCCGACATTTCATGATATTCTAAGTCTATTTGAGCAATAAAATTTTTCAAATTTTTTTTTGCGCTACTATACTTCCAAGTAACTACAAAATACAAAAATATGAGTTGATTCTGGGTTTTACCATTAGCTTTCTTCAATACACAAGTTTAAATTCTATATAAAAATCCTATAGGTAAAATGTTTTCTTTTGTTTTAGAAACAATGAAACGGACAAAGAAGATTAGTCTTAAGATAGATTCAAAATATAAATATATTTATTTAAATACTTAATAAATAATTCTGCAATATTATATTTTCAATATTTTATTTTCCCATATTTTTAGAATTTTTAGGAAGAAGGCACTAATATGCAAGGAGTGGAAAGTTTTCAGGTGATTACTGTTATTATTTTACATTTTAATTTTTATATAATTATTTAAATCGAAAAGTAAGATAATCAGATATCAAGCTGAAGGAGCTGCTGTAAACAATTGCGAGTGTCTTTCCTCATACAGGTGCGTTTTGATGATGTATTAGTTTTATTTCTGCTTTTACCAAAAGTGACCCGCGTATACCAGAGGACCTGTATACATTCTTATGGGAAAATTCCTGAAACCAGCCTAAGGGAATATCCTATATAAACCTAGATTATTCCAGGAATATAAATATATATTTCAGGCAAAAGCTGTGAATATGTTTGAAACATATAAATATTCCTGGATTATTCTTGGAATAATTTGGTAATATTCTTAAAGGAATAATCTAGGTTTATGTAGGATATTCCCATTGGCCGATTCTAAGAATATTCCCTGGAGAATTTATATATTCACGGCCTATTCTAAGAATGATTCTTTATTCTCAAGAGAATATTCCAGGAATATTCTAAGATTATATTGTGCTGTCTGGGTCGGTGATAATATCCATTTACAGCTTCTCGACGGAACTATTACCATCGCTTATGGTCCCCCAGATCTGGTACGCCTCTGTTTTTGTCTTGACCATTGTTAGTGCATCGACAATTTATTCCAAAAGGTACATCCTAGTGTAACAGATATATTGAAGTCGTGTTTGGCGAGTTGTTTTGTATTTCAGTGCCATTTGTAGGATAATGCCTTGGTTGTTGGTGCCAAATTGTAATGGTTGTTTCTTGAAGACGGTTGATGGCGAGGCGGTTTAGCTTACAATTTGTTTCAGTTTAACCTGTACTCAACTCCAGGCCTGGAAATACTATGGTTGCGTTCTTCTATGGTGCCCCCAGCTCCCCTATCCCGTCGGTATCGTTCGTTCGTTGACTGTGTATAAAGCGGCATCGACGAAGAAGGTGGCGTCAAAGGGTTCTCATGGTAGCGGATAAATTCAGCAGCGGCAGCAATTTCACTTGTCATAAGGATGGAATATTGATAGGAACTGTTTCATCAAATCTGACACGAGGATGGCTTCAGGTAGCGGGTTAGTTAGCAGGCGTGTCAACCTTATGTAGTAGGCAGAATGTGATTCCATGTTACGTCCACCATTGCGTGACCAGTGGTCGGTAGTTATGAGACGACGAAGTTTGTGTTGTTATTCCTCGGACTAGAAATAACTTAAGAAGTGTGCCTTAAAATCGTCGAAAGTTTCCCAGGAAATTTTATAAATGGCTGAACAATCTGGCGCCACATCGATTACAGATTCATGTACCACGTCCAATATATTTTCTTCAGGTACATTCATTTTGTTCATATAAATTTCCAGCTCATGCATGTATTTTACAGGGTGTTCGTTTTTACCCTGGAACTTAGGCATCGTCGGGTTCTCGGTTGCGGTGGCGGCTTTTTGTTCTTTATGCATGGCTACCAGACTTTTTCCCAATCCAGTATGCAGGCGGCGTTGGCTTTCCATCATCTCTCGTACAGATTCGATCAGGGCATCCAGCTTGTCTGCAGGTGAAGGTGGAGGTACGACATCCTCGGGCTCGGTCGTGGGAATGCTGCTTTCCCCCAAACGAAGTCATCGGAACCTAGATTTTATAACAATGCGCGGTATCAGTTTTATCTTAACCAAATACAAAATAATACCAATTTGCGACTTTATATCCTGGTCACGGCACCAGTGAAACGGCACCAACCACAGTCGTACATTTATCTCTCTCTTTTTGTTGAAACAGAAAAATACACGAATTTGGCACTTTGCGTGATTGTCTAGATTTTTAAAGTTAGGACCGAAATTTACGTTGTGATAGTAATTTTATTAACCAGACTCTTTTTAAAGTTTGATATTACTTGTTTCTGTTTACTGATTTAAATTATTTACCTTAATTTTGAATACATTAATTTACTAATTCTCTTTACTTCTGGTACCCTTTTATTTGTTTGTATTTTACTTAATAAAGATTTCACTGCGATTACAATTTTATTTGTAATCGATTTATTTGTCGAAAGAATTTTAATTTTATTTAAGTTCTTATTTCTGAAAAAGCATAATATTGAAAGAAAATACAGAAAATGTTTTAATACATTTATTTAAAGAGAATCGTCATATTCATTAGTATAGGTTCACATTTGTTGGGCAACTGCCACATTTTATATGAAAATAATACAAATATAAGTTGAGACAATAGTCACAATAATTTACTATAAGTTTAAATTAAATATTCGTTTAAATTAAATATTCCCTTAAGAAGAGTAGGAATCTTTTACTTGCCTAACATTTAATAGACAAGGGACCGCCTGCTTTACATCCCCTCCGAAGGATCGTATATCCACTACGTAATCCTCATCTGAAATTACGTAACTTCCGCGTATACACTGATATACAAGCCGCTAGAAGGTGAGACGAGAACGCTGTATTTCCCAAGATGGGACCCCATCCAAGTACTAACCGCGCTCGACGTGCTTGAACGGAATATCGACTGATATTCACATTGAAGTCGCCTCTACGCTCGCCCCTCATTCATACTTTCAAACATGGCATTAATGCTCATGTATCTCTGGCTCTTCCCAGTACCAAAGAGAATCCACATCTCTTGAAGTCCCGCAGTATTGAGAACGCGAAAGAAAGATATTGCCAAAACAACTACATAAGTACCTACTGCGCAAATAAATAAATAATTCACAAATCATCAAATTACAAAAAGAACTCCGAAAAATTAAAATTTTCTTTTTTAAATTGCGCAAAACCCTTAAGGTGTAGAGATAAATGTATAGGGACAAAAAAGTGTCCTCTTACAAGAGCTTTCAAACAAAAAAAGAAAATAGAAATCGAACCATCAGGAGCTGAGATACAAAAACATTTAGTGTGGCTAATGGTGGCCATCTTTAATGGCCGTCATGTTGGTGTTCTGCACGGATTTTAAAGTGGCTCCCTATCTGGAAAGTTACCTTTTGGCATCAACTATGACCACAGAAAGTGGCACATCCCAATCAAAAAGTGCAGCTTTTTGGCTTATTAGAGCCATGTACCCAAGTACTAAAACGCTATGCCACACGGTAGTGGGGATAGTAGAGAGAAAGTCTTCGATTCTTATACACACACTATATCACAATTTTATGGATTCTTGCTGGCTTCCTTTACCCATTTCCCCCATTTTCCCCCCATGTATCCCCCAATCCTTCAACAGAATAAGATCAAAATATAATCTAGTTCCAGATCTTGTTATGATATACACGTGTATCATAACTGTTCCGTAGTAATCGTGCGAACAAAAACAGTTAAAGACCGCCGGGCATTTGCCCCGTTGCCCGCTTACCCTGCTCGGACCTGCATACGGGCTATGTAGGTCGATATGTCATATTCGTATCATTTTTTCTGTAGCTCTAAAACCGCTTTGGTGTTTGCCAAGAATTTCCTCCGAATATAATAAATTATCACAAACAATTGTACGTATATTATGTGTTACATACAGAATATATGTTAGATCACTGTTTGCGTGATTACCTTTTTAAAAACTTTTTATTTGGTTATACATGAGGAATCAACGTTGATTCCTGAATAAAAGACACAATTTATGTATGATACATTTAATATGAAGTGAGTATGATAACTGCCGGTACAAATGCTCGTTAGTCTTATTTATAAGTTTTCAAATGATGTGTCAGCCAAAGTTGAACAAAGGAAATGCAAGCTAGCTAATCAGCATAATATTGTGAGAAGTTAAAAGAAACTTAATATCTAGATAAGCAATTCTCAAAGGAAACTGTTATCTAATACTGTAATATGATGCTATCTGTAATGTCGCTTTATATCTTGATGATATAGCGTATAATTTTATATAACATATATTCTACACAGCAGCATAAATAGTGTACCTACTCTATGAACACCCCATGTATCTGGAAAAATGGTGTTCATATTCAACGAAGAAAACAGGAATAAAAACTACAATTAGATAGAAGATGTTAGACTATGTTTCTTTTTATCACTACATGCACATGGACATAATTATGTAAATAAAAAGCAACAGCTAATTTAGTTAGGGCATGTGAGAATTAATGGCATGTATTTTATTACCTGCAGAACGTTCCCCTTGCCATCGCTGCGACTTCTACAGCATTATGCTAAACATGTTACCAATATATACAGATTATAAAGTGCACTAAATCACTTGTGATTTGCAAAAATTCGCTTTGGTGTTGACGGTTTGTTTGGCACCAAATTAATGACGTCCAAACCGATTTAGTTAGCAATTCGGCTGTGTGGCGATGACGATCTGTTACGAGAACCCTTTTCTTATAGTCTAAGATCTTTTACTATATATACTATTGAAAAATCCGACTTACCTTCTTTACCCACTTTGATAACCCCACCTCCTTCCCCATTCTCCATTATGGTCCTGAAATCTTCAAACTGAAAAACTAAAATGCATTCTAGGTCACCCTGTACTACTTAGAAGTCTCCATTTAGTATGTAAATGTACGCGTAGGTCGCTTTCTAAAACATGTGAAGTAACTTCATATCGTTACATATCTAACGCATACTATAAACTCGGGTCGTTTCAAATGTGATATTTAATTTGAGAAGAATATTAAAATATGGTTTTAGGAAATAACCAATAAAGTATTATGAAGGAAAATGGGTAAGTTGGAGATAAATGTACTTTTCATATCCACTACAATATATGATATAAAAGCTATTTGGACTTTTATAGGATTATATGTCGTAGAGATATAAAGTTAGCAAAGATTGGTTGGGGTATTAAATACTTTTTATTACCAATTTAGATGTGATTATTTTGAAACCATGGCGGCAAAATGTTGTATGAAAAATCCTTCCGCCTTAATGAAAAATTCATTTTAAATCGAGCAAATTGAAATCATTCAAACGAACGGATAGTGTGGCCGTTGTGACCTACTTTATAATTTTGACGATTCCTGTGTCATTTGTCACTATACTTTCTTTGCATCACCATCATTTGCATTATACAAGGTTTTTAGTACGTCGACAGAAAGTTTCAAGGGGGTTATTTAAAACCCCTATATACCATTATGCAAAGTATGACAGACTTTGAGATATCAGCCTTCTTAGATATCGTAGCCAGCGAGATCCCCAGACTTGACATCTCTCGACTTTCATGGCTGGTAATGAATGAAATAAGTTGTTAAGGTTATGGTTAAAATAACTGACTGCGACTACTCAATCAAGAGAATTAATAATGCAGGTGCAAGAATTATGAAAGAAATAAGGTTAATAGCTACCACCTTATCACCTTCGAAGTGAGAAAAAAGCACGTCGATGTATTAGAAACAGTGGCTCGCATTTTGAATATTAAAAGTACTAAACTGTTCTTAATTGTATCTTTGTTTCATTAATTTTAAACATTATAATATACATAAATCCAAACGCTGTTAATCTGCGAGGGTCTGAGCAAAGGTAGTTCTGTGGGATTTTGAATGATACAGGTATGAGCGCATAGGCGCCGACTTTTGAAATTTTGGCCGGGGGCCCACCAATTCTTCCGCAATACCTACTATATAACTATTTCAGACAATTTTAGAACTTTCAATATTTTTTTATATTATAATAAGCAGTATGAAACAAATATTAACAGTTCCAAGCGCAGATTTATGGGGGGGGGGGGGGGGGGTAACGTGGTAATTACCCCTCCAAGATTCCGTAAACCATCAACTTTCGTTTTAAAATGTCATAATTTTTATTTGAGATTTTCTCTCCCCCGCTCTACAATTTTAATTTTCGAGGAAAAACATTTTTGTTATTTTCAGCACGCGGCTATGTTACACCTCCCCCCCCCCCCAAGCTCAAGGCCCAGATCAGCCCTTGAACAGTTCTAGATACTTATGATAATATTAACAAAAATAAATTCTCTCTTCAAAAACAAAACATAATTAACTACTCTATATTGTAATAATAATAAACATATCTTTGTAAAAAAAATTAAATATAAAATAATAAAAGGAGGTAAGATAATTTAAATTATTAATTTTTATTAATTAGTTCCCAATGATTTCTACTTTTTTTAAAATGGATTTTTGTGGTTTCTTGATATTTATAACTTTTTTCTAATTTTTATTCTGTTATTAATGCCGGGTTATTTTCGTGACTAATGACAATCAGCCGGGAGACAAATTTTAAACTAATAACATGTTGGTTCATTCAACTTCTTTCTAACAAATTTATTATTATATTTGATACTACACATTTTAAGCAGAAGAACAGAACACTTTCAAAATTCTAGTCACTAATAATACACAAAATGTTCAAAATTCTTATAAACACAGCTAATTAATAATTAGGAATTACTGGACTGGTACATACAGGGTGATCTACCATGACATGCGGAAAATTTAACAGTAGGTTGTCCGCACCGAAAGGAGTTAAAAGAATGAACAACTAAAAAAACATTACCAAAAAAATTATCTTATTTTTTTTGTAGAAATGCGCCACCAATGACTTTAACCAATCTGACGTAACGCGGTACAACCATATCATTTCCCCTCCCCCTTTATCAGACTTGGGATTGACACTAGTGACAGCAAAGCTGGAGAGGCTATGCTAGTGAACAACAACAAGTAGATATAAGAGATATTTACTTAAACCCGTCAATAACACAAAAACACCAAACTTCGGCGGCACTTTGTACCTGCCGGTGTCCTGATTGTTCGGCCGAAAGCAAAAAGCGCGGCATTTTGACCACACCCGCCAGCTGAACTTTTTATGCCAATTAAGGAAATGTAAACATCTTCGATATGTCCTTTCACAAGTAAGTTCATCGCCCTACTACTGACGACGGACAAGTAACAGTAGCGTATCTTTGGAAGTTTTAATGCAACAAAAATTACTAAATTAACTCGGATCACTCCAAAATTTTGCAGGGGATTTCCCACATTGAAGCCTAGTACACCATCTTATTTTCCGCATATCATGGTAAATCACCCTGTATATCGGCTGCGACAACTGCAATAGGCAGTCTGCAAGGCCCGGCTGATTCGCGCTGCTCAAGGGAATCACAGAGAAAGTTTAGCTGTAGAAGTAGGTTGTAAGATATAAATAGAGAACCCAGCCGCCTGCGATTATTATACATAACACAGATAAGGTTAAAAGACAAAGTAATGATTTTGACTACTACGGAGCCCAGTTCTGTTAGTTTTGGAGTAAAAAAATATAAATACAATCATAATATTTTTGGCCGGGGGGTACTCCCCCGACCTGATTTCTGGCGGGGACTCGAGCCTCGCCTCGGAGCACCCGAGAAGTCGACGCCTATGTATGAGCCTGGTATCAATATCTTCGTCAAGAAACGTATATTGCGAATTAACATGGTGATAAGTTGTAAATCGTATGGGGAAAAAGTTATGGCATAAAAGGCTTTAAGGTAACAACATGTGTATTAGATATATCAGTGCTACTGACTACACGTCTAGGGCGCTTAAAATCCCGCGCCAAAGGCGTAGGCAGAGAGGAAGGGTGACAGGAGGGGTGAAAGTTGAAATTTACAATGTACAACGTGTTCCACTTTTAATGCCCCCCCCCACATCTCAGTTATTAGTTATTAGCCATCCGATTTCAATCAATGTTCTTTTTGAGCAAAACAAAACTTTTTTCAGTCATTCATGCATTTTTATTATGAAAAAAGAGGTCGATTTTTCGAGAAGTCAAATTAGGCATTTTTTTTACTGAAAAATCTAATGCAACATTATTGATCAGCATACTGAAGAACCCATACATGCAAAATTCAACAACATTTTAATTTATGGTTTTCGAATTACGGTCCCCTAAAATTATAATTTTTAAACACAAAATAATTAATAACTCGGAGACAGATTGTTTTACGAAAAAATGTCTCCTCGTTTTCTCTTTAAACTCAGTTTTTCTATCAATTCATATCATCGATACATTTAAATTTACAGAGCTGATGGTTCGAAATTTTATCAACAGTATATTGCATTCGTTTTTCAATAAAAAAAATGCCTAATATGACGTCTCGTTTATTTTACTCAAAAAGGACATAATAAAGGTCTTTGATATGAATCGAAATTTGGTTGAAATCGGATGACTAATAACTGAAATGTGGAGTCCCCTCCACATTAAAAGTGGGACACACTGTATATTGTATTTAGTGTACGTTTTGCATTTCAATACTCAATCATTAATGTCGTTTCCCCCCTGCATTAAAAAAACAAATGTATAAGCATAGCAAATTATTTATCGCAACAAATATGGTCTGTTTACTTTATTATTTTTTTTTTAATAGTTTTTAGTTTACTTACACGTGTAGATCATTTTTTAACCACTTCCCACATAAAAGCGAAGAAGTTATGAAATCGGTGCAGAATTGAAAACCGAGATAAGTCCACATCTTTAAATCATGGGGTCCCAGGAACACGAAAAAGAGGTTTTTACAAAATATCTATATGTCGGTATCTTGATACTAGACTAAAGACCGATATTGATAAAATTTAGCATTAGGGTAATATTGGTAACGTGCATGAACTTAGAATTTCTTATTTTTTCGACATAATGTCATTTTTTATTGTACGATTCGAAAGTAGATGTTATTCTAATTCCAGCGAAATATCACACTTCACACTTTTCCGTCAAAAAGGAATTGTCCGAGTCCCGCGACGGTAGGTCGTTAAGGTATAAGTGCTAGCACCTATGGAATGGAGGTCTGCATCACATAGCTCAGCGTTATCGAGTTAACTAAATTAGCGAATTTTTGCCAATTTTTTGATCCACGTTCGTTCATTTTATTTTCATTATTTGAAATATTTTTTAAAACAATCGAGTATGATTTAAACCGTGATTTTAATTTAAAAAATCATGTGATTTAAAACATATTTGATTTAAAGGAGACCAACCCTGGTAATAAGTTTAGTAGTATCTATCAAAAATGTTGCTGCTGCCTTAGGAACCCAAATCCACCACTCTCTGCTCTAATTCCTTGACGCCATTTTGTTTTTGGGCCATATATTTTTTCCCACATAAGTTACAGCTTATCACTAAGCCAATTCGTAATCTAGATTTCTTTACAAAGATATTGGTGCCTGTGTCCCATACCTGTATCATTAAAAATCCCACGGGACCAGTTTCTTGGACATTTGCTTACAGACTATATACTGGGTGGACCAAATTACATGGGATTTGAGGTTTTCTCTAAAACTATGACAGATAGACAAAAACCAAATAGGTGTAATGAGCTCGATTTTCGAGGAACAAACAATGGCGGAAATCGCGATCTTTTTCGACTACCGAGCTACAGAGCATTTTTGGAAAATTGGCATTATCAAGTGTCGAATCGAAAAATCGAGTAACACATTCTTTTTCGAGTAGAATCCGTGCTGATAAGAAGAAAATTATGCATGCCTCAGTTTTCGAGATATAGACATAACTTTTGTTGTATTAATTGGAACACCCTGTCAGTTATTTCATTATTCGATCACAACTTAAATTAGTTATCCAACGATATATCATATGTCTAGAAAAAGTGGTTAATTTTCGAAAAATGTAATGTATTTGTGAGGAGGCCATGGAAATCTATTAACAAAGACAGCACTTCTTATAATATAAAATAATGTCTAGTTAGCTAAGTTAATTAAATTGATAACTAACAATTAATTTAGCTATAACTGGATATTAATAAACAACAAAGTAGTTTAGATATTGTTTAATTTTTAGGAAATAATGGTCCTATTTTGTGGCCAGCTAGATTTCCCGACCCCTGCTGACTTTTGGCTTTGGGATTATTTAAAAAATATTATATATGGAGAACTTTCTAATAACATAGTAGAATTGGAAAAACATTAGCTCGTTTCGGATAAATCATAACTCCTGTCATGATTGGAAATGCAACAAATGCTGTAAGGAGAAGGTGTCAAAAATGCATAGATGTCAATAGAAGACAATTCGAACATTTATTGTAGTTTAGTTTGTCCTATTTTTGGCAAAATTATTTTATATAGTAGGAAGTGTTGTTGTTAAGGATTTTGTAAAGTGAGAGGGAAATATGCGTTTATTTTCGGTTTATTATAAATAATTAAAAAACCAAACATAGTATAATCTTTAAAACTGTTTTAAATGATTCCTATATATAGCCCGTCGGGCAGAGCGCGAAAAGCCTTCTCTTTCTTGACCTACCCAATACTGAAGTATAACCAGATGGGACCTTCACTACTTATTAAAGCATGTTATTTTACATAGGAAATCAAAATTGACGACACTCTCCATTGGTCGAGACCGAAGATATAAGAAAAAAACTAAAAAAAAAGAAATTTAGAAATTTAAGATTTAATCAAATATAACTTTAGAACTAAAACAGATAAAAATACATTTTTTTTTTTTTGGTTTTGACAAATAAACATTGCTCTTTAATTTGAAGTATAATTTATTGCAATAATTAAAAAATTAACATAAAAAAACTAGCAAAATTCAAAAAGATACACAAATCAGCAACATTTTTCTAATTCTTAACTCGCCATAACTCGCTTATATAACGAGGTATTCAATTTTTTCTTTCACCAAAAACTGACAAATTTAATAGGCTTCATTTTGTCTCGATTAATGCTGGATCTAATTTCTTAACTAAAAGCGCTACAGCCCTTGAAACACAACGAAGCACAGTACGGCGACGAAGACGCGAGGCTTCCTTTCCCGCCCCCGCTACTTTCTCGGCCCATCAAGAAACGTATCGGCTGCTGGCCTCATTATTGTCTGGATAAATATTAATAAGTATATACTATTTTACTTACATGTATGCTATTACAGTTTATGTATATTGTAGATTCATTTTTATCAATGGAGAAAAACTACATGTTTGTTTTACGAAACTGCTGAAAGCAGTGAAAATCTAATGGTAAAAAACCAACTGATACTGGCATCAGGTCTATTATTAATTGTGCAAATGAAAGAAAATATGCAATTTCATTAAAATTTTTATAAAACAAAGTGGTGGCACTTATTTGCACACCCTTCGATACCGATTTCATTATTCTTGTCTGACATCTTTTTGTAATAAATAACATTAGCAAAGATAATACGTATTGTCTCTGATATTAGTAACGCGATAAAAAAATGCAAGTGAGCCTTCATGTAGTTATAATAAAGAAAAAAAAATCAGTTTAAAATAAAATGGCATTGTCTGATTTGTGGAAAATCCAGAAAAATTAAGAATAAATTAAGAACATCTTTAAGTACCAGTTTGTACAGGAACGGGTGCGGAAACTAGAAAAAAATATATATTAAAGCTGCAGTGTCCCATTGTGATACAGAAATACAAGGCAGGTTACACATTTATTCAGATTTATTTGAGCTAATGGAAATTATCATAAAATTTATTATGCAAAATATATTAGCAAAAAAAATTAAATGTGTACAAACTAAACAACTGAAAGAAAAAAATGAATTTAAAGTAGCGTTAAATATTTTATTTAAGGAGGTTTATCTTGCTGTTTTGCAAAAAAGAATTCTTAACTCTAATATTTCTAAAAACACGCCTTAATGATATATTTGAAGAAATGACGGAAGAAAAATTAGATTATTATAGCAGTCGAAATATAAGAAAGAGATTAGAAAAGCATTTAAGCAAAAAAGTGTTTTGTGAACACAAAGAAAATTCAACAACAGTTCATTCAAGTGATAATAAAGCTAAAAGGATTTTTGTTGTCAGTCACAAGGGAATCAGGCGAAGAAAACTTGGTTCATGAGAATGAATTGACAATTCCTGATAAAGCTGCCGGTATCTTAAGAAAAGCTATAGCTGGATGTTTTAAAACTATAAAAAAAACACGACTACTAATCTGAATGAACATAAATGTAAACAAGAAGTTTCAGATTTGTTATAAACATTTATGTCGTGGATACTAAATATGTCAGGACAGACAAATTTGATTTAAACGTTATTTCTATAGTAATGGAATTTATATTAATACTTATGAAAAAAAACAATCAGCTTAGGCCATTTTTTTAATCCTTTACATATCACTACATGTCTTTCGTGCCGTGAGAAGAAAAAGAACTTAATGATATGCTTTATTCTTTTGGCTATGGTTATTCCTACGATGAAATACGTACATTTTTAACGTCTTTAGCTAGTCACGTATTAGTAAAAACTGGTGACGACATTTTTATACCACCTGGAGTTCCTTCAGTAAGTTTTGAAGAAAACAATTATATTTATCGCAGCGCAATTTTGATCAAAACGAAGACAGGCTAGATGGTAAAAATCCCACTAGGAATAGTATTATTAAAAAAAAAGAACAGCCTATTTACACAAGCATATTTGGGTCGTCTATCCAATTTTAACCGATTTTAACCCTTCCAGTTTACATGAAAACAAAAATATAGTTATGTAATCGTTCAGAGCCTCTACGAGTTGTGAAAGCATGGCAAATAATTGTTTAGATTATGTGGTTACCTCTGACATTTTATGGAAAATATTAAAATATACGAAGCAAAGTAAAAACTTTACTAGCTGGCATGATTTTACTTTCGCATCCAGTGGAAGTATGGTAACGACAAAAAAATTTTTTAAAATTTTTATTGTTCAAATAGGCTTAGAATGTCATGAAACGTCGAGATTTCAAGTTTGAGCGAAAAAAAATTTTCTGTCTGTGTGTCGGTCTGTAACTTCTTTTGTGCGCACGTTTACTCTGGAACCGTTTGAGATATTGACTTGAACTTTGGTACACATATGTATTTTAACAAGATCTAGAACCAGATTATATTTTCATCTCGTTCCGTCGAAGGGTTGGGGGGTAAATTGGGGTAAATTTGGAGTAAATAGGTAAATCAAGCAGATAAGAGTTCATAAAATTGATATTTAGTATAGACAAGAGAAACCATGATCTCAAAAAAAATGTTGGCATTAGCCACCCCCATTATCACCCCCACCCCATTATTAAAGGGGATGAAAAAAAATGTGATTTAGTGTGTGTACAAGAACCAGAAACCTCAAAATATTTTTTTACTTTATCCACCCCCCACTCCCACCCCCTGTCACCACTACCGATGTGGGGTATCGTTTTATGGGTTTTTGGGGTAGAGGATTTCAAATATTATATTATTAAAGTTCCATAAACAATTATTTCCAGATACAAAATTTTTTTGTTGTGTGACTTGGATAGAAAATCCGGATATGGAAGTAGCGGTTTTTATAATGATATATCTGAAAATCAGTTATATCTGTCTGATACTTACCTATTATTTTCACTTTATTAATGCACTACCCGCGTAGTACGACACCATATATAGCAGATTATTACAACTAATATCATATTATTCAATTTGATTTGTTAATTTTATCATCTTACAATAAAGGAAGATAATTCTAAAGCTTTTGTTACGGCCGCTGATTGTAGCCTTGCGCGATTTATGGTGAACGCTGGATGTACCGGGAACGAGTGGGGAAGCCTCGCGACTCCTCGCCGTAGCGCGCTTCGTTGTGTTTAAAAGGCTGTACCGCTTTTATTTACAGAGCTAGACCCAGCATTAATTGAGACAAAATGAAGTCTATGAAATTTGGCAGTTTTTGGTGAATAAAACATTCGAATAGCTCAATACATAAGCGAGTTACAATGAGTTAGACCTTTAAAAAAAATTGACAATTTGTGTACCATCTAAATCAACGTCAATTTTTTAATGTTAAAGTTATTATTTTTGTAATAAATTATACATCAAACTAAAGAGAATCGTTTGTACTATAAAACTAAAAAAAATATATAATTTTATCTTTTTTCGTTTGAAAGTTATTCGTGGTTGAATTTGAATTTTGTTATTTTCATTTTTTTTTGTTTTTTTCTTGTAACTTCAGTCTCGACCAATGGAGAGTGTCGTCAAAAGTGATTTCCTATGTAAAAAAACCTGCTGAATAAAATGAAATAGGTTTTATTTGGTTATACCTCGGTATTGGGTTAGTGAACGATAGAGCCAGCCATCCGACGTACTAATATATTTTTCATTGTAAATTTCTGTTGCACTTGAATATCGTAGTTTGTCAATGAAATTGGTGCTTAATTTCATTATTAGAGTATGGTATTTAACTATATACAAAATTTATGAGAGCAATGGGAACTATTTGAAACTATTTTAAAAATTATACCATTTATAATTTTTTAAATATTTATAATAAACCAAAAATAAACGCATATTTCCCTCTCACTCTGCAAAATTTTATCCTTAATAGTTTTCCATGGCCTCCTCACAAATATATTATTACATTTCTCCACAATTAACCACTTTTTCTAGTGATAAATACGACATATAATATATCGTTGAATAACTAATTCAAGTTATGATCGAATAATGAAATAACTTACAGGGTGTTCAATTTAAAAAAACGCAAGTTATGTATATAACTCGAAAACTGAGGCATACATAATTTTCTTCTTATCAGCAACGGATTCTACTCAAAAAAGTGCCTTAAGAATGTGTTATTCGACTTTCGATTCGACACTTGGTAATTGAGATATAGAGATCATCTAAAAATGCCAATTTTCCAAAAACGCTCTGTAGTTCGATAGTCGAAAAAGTTAGACGATCGCGGTTTGTGCCATTGTTTGTTTCTCGAAAATCGAGCTCAGGACACCTGTACTGTTTTCTGTCTATATGCTATAGTTTTAGAGAAAACCTTAAATCCCTAATTTGGCCCACCCTGTACTTAGTTCATTACCTAATAAAATTTTGCCGTTTACAGGATTATGTTCTTTTATTGAGTGTACGAGCATATTCCATTATAACCTGATACATCATTGAAAAAGGGATCAAACAGAATTTTTTAAAGTTTTTTAAATGTATTCCTTGTGTGCTATTTTTGAGAAAACGCCGTTTAAATTTCAAATTTAATTGCACAAATACGCGTTCAAGCTCTTTAATTTGTATTCATAATTTTTTTTAATTTCATTCAAAACTTTTCTTATGTTGTTTTGAAGAAATACCCACTGAAGATTAGAGAAAAAACATATTTAACACAGATAAAACGTATCAATAGTATAAAGATATTTTGTACTAACAGAAATTCAAATAATAAACCAAAATAATAGCCCAGACGACAGAGAATATTTTATAGTGAAACTCTCAAAAATTTGCAAACTGATTAATTTTTTTTAACGAGTTCGTGAAAGTGTATAGAATAATAACCTGAAAACTTTACATTTCGCTCGGATGCAGAACATAAAAAAAGTGAAAAAAAAAATTTTTATCCATTTTTTCAAAATTTTTAAATTAAAACAGGGTAGGAAAAAATAAAAAATACAAATGGATACACCTCGTGTTTCTGAACCAAAAATATCCTAATAAAATTTATTGCTACAGCCACGGCATTCCTGGAAAAAAATAGTGAAATAACTTTTTCACTCTGCGCGGCCAGCGCACGGTTAAATGCACTATGGAACCTCTAAAAATTCTTAGCTGAATATCCAATGGATTCCTTATTCATTTGTTAATGTATTGGAAAACTTCCAGAATTTATATTCAAAATAATCAAAGATATTTTCATAGTTATAAGGATGAGATCGTGAAAATCGCAATTTCTTATCATGATCTGATTGATCATATTTTCGAAAAAATGCATACAAGTAAACGATTTTATGTTTGAACATTCGAAGAATATACATTTTTTCCGAAATAGTGATATTTTATTTTTTCCAATGGGTCAATTTCTCGACAAGTTACAGCCTCCAATATTTATATTTATCAAAAAAAATCATCAAGCAAGGAAATTAAAATGATTTGAGAGGTACTTTTTTAATCCTCGTTACTACAACTTAATAAACCTAATAATCATGAAGTGTACTGTGTACATACTTTTCAACAGTTCTCAGTGAAGAAAGAATTTTTTTGAAGGGCTTTTATTTTTTTCTATATTGTTTATCGAGAAGATTGAGTTCGGGCGTGATAATATACCGGGTGATTTTTTTAGTTGGTACAGCATCTTTTTCTCGCTTATTATTAAAGATAGAGTTTTGAAATTTGCAGGTATACTTAATGTTTTGCGTCTAATGCAGTTTTTAAAATTTTTCTGCTGTTTCCTGTCTAACCGGAAGTGACGTCAACTTTCGATTTTCAAATGAAACACTATAGTTTTTCTTTTGGATTTCAAAACTAGATTTGTTAGAGTAGAGTTAGAATATGTGAAAAAAGTATTAGGTTAGAGAGGAAAGTTTTTGAGACAATGCGATATTAATGTTTCAGGTGTTGAGAAGCACTAAAAATCGAGTTACCTATGAAATGATTTTGTGGCAGATTAAAATTGCTGTCAAAACGCGTAGTAGGCGCATGTCAAGTCAATAGAACTTTGCGTTGTCGTCTTTGAATTTAGTATTTCAAACAATAAAAACAAACAAGACAATAAACATTTTTATTTCAAACAGCGACAAAAATTTAAACATGAAGCTGCAATAACCAGGAAATTATCACAAATAATTTTCAAATAAGCCACCATTTTGATCTAAACACTTTTCAACTCTTCTCTTGACACTTTCTGTTATGTTTTCAATAAACTCGGGGTTCGTCTCTTGGCAGATTTCACGAACACGTGCTTCCAAAGCCGCTGTTTCGCGTTCAAATTCATAAACATTATTTTTAATGTGACCCCATAAAAAAATCCAATGGATTGAGATCCGAGGACCTCGCTGGCTATCTAATCGGCCCGGAGGTTCCGATCCTGTCCTTAAAAATAACTGTTAGAAGACCGTCCACCACCCTTGCATTGTGAAGTGGGGCTCCGTCTTGCATAAAATAAATTTCTCTAAGTGCGTCCAAAGGTAAATTATCAACTATAATATCCCTAGGACATTGATAATGTACGAGATAATTTTATGACAATCGAAAGCTCGGCGGCCTTCGGCGTCGGGCTATTACCAAGCAACGTGCTTGTGGTTGTCATAAAATTATGAGGCATTTGTCAATGTCAGAGGGATATTCGGTCAGAAAATTTTTTGAAAAAATAAAATCAAAAAGTCGCAACACAACAAAATATTTTTCTTTGATTAGCGCGTTTATAGATTGAGAATTGGCATTGCCAAAACGTGTCATTTTGAAATTTATTTGGCAGTTATTATGAAGTTGTTAAAGTTAAATAATTTTATTGTCATAGTGATTGAAAATTCCCTTGAATGGTGTTATCAGTGTAATGTTAAAATGATTGGATGATTTGTGTCACATGACAAGAAATCACGAAATTTAATTGGTTCAAAATTAGCATCAAAAAATTTTCTAGATAATTTTCTTCCAAGAAAGGCAATATGTTTTGGGAATAAAACGCTGCATTGAGATTTTGAATATAAACAGCAGGTTCAATCAGTTGGTTGTTAATAAGCCCAACCCAAACATTGAACTTCCAAACTATCTGAAAGTTGCTGGATTTAGTTAAGTGTAAGTTAACCGTGGACCAGTAGTGTGCGTTATGTCGACTGAAAATGCCTTTATTGGAAAAACTGGCCTCGTCACTCCTAATTACTTTGCGCCAAAATCCCGGATCTTGTTGATTTTGGCGCAGTTCGTCTCGTTTCAATATTTTCTGGATGGAGGAATATGATATGTCAAATTGCACTTCTAGTTGACCAACTGAAATACCTGAATTGTCCGTAACGGCCAATAGAATATTTAATTCTATTATCTTAATTATCCCCTTGCCTCGTCACATAGCAAGTTCTGTTTCGTTTCACTTTAAATTGTCCCGAAGTTCCTAAATTTGGAATTATTTTTTTTTTAAATCGACGATCAAGTCTTCTTTTCTCGGGATATTCTGCATTGAAACTACGACAAGTTGGTAAATATCTTTGACCATTTTGGTTAAAAATCATAAGGATGTTAAAGAAATCTTCGTTTGTATAATAATTTTCCATTTTTTTCACTGATTTTTTGTGAACTGATGCCAGAAAACTTTGAAATGTTAAATTCAAAGACGACAACGCAAACTTCTATTGGTTTGACATGCACCTACTACACGTTTTGACGGCAATTTTAATCTGTCACAAAATAATTCCATAGGTATCTCGATTTTTAGTGCTTCTCAACACCTGAAACCTTAAAATCGCATTATCTCAAAAACTTTCCTCTCTAACCTAATACTTTTTTTACACATTCTAACTCAGAAAAAATCTAGTTTTCAAATCCAAAAGAAAAACTGTAGTGTTTCATTTGAAAATAGAAAGTTGAGGTCACTTCCGGTTAGACAGGAAACAGCAGAAAAATTTAAAAAAGTGCATTAGATGCAAAAAATGTCACTAAGTATGCAAAATTTCAAAACTCTATCTTTAATAATAACCGAGGAAAAGGTGCTGTACCAACTAAAAAAATCACCCGGTATATAAGTATATTTTTCCCATCCAATCTTTGCTCGTAGCATCAGAAAGCTACAAAATTGTTTAAAAGATGGAAATCCATCTTTTAAAAGAAACAACACTCATATAGATTGAACAAATTCGGATTTAGTGACATGTAATTCAGTGAGTCGGTCGGTGTCACAGTCATGCGTATTCAAGCGCGTGCACTCATGGATTCGCTCGAGTTATAACGTTACACTTGACTAATTTTTCAGAGAAAACCGTGGCTTTAACGATAAATTTTGTTAGAACATTTTTTGTTTATAAATACGTGATATATTCATCTATATTTTTAATTTTTTTCTGGCTTGATTTAATTTCAAAATTTTGAAAAAATTGATGAAAAAATTTTTTTTTCACTTTTCTTTTATGTTCTGCATCCGAGCGAAATGTAAACCTTTCAGGATATTGTTCTATACACTTTCATGAACTCATTAAAAAAAAGTTTACTTAGTTTGCAAAATATTGTGGGTAAATAGCTACATCGACTGGGCTAAACTAAAATGGTCAATATGTGAAAATTTGAGATACTTACTCTCATATATAAGTTCTAAATGACCATGTACCTCTATCAGCTCGTTAAAACTTTCTATCCCCAAACACAATGTACATACCAATTATTTTAAGTTTATTTTTTATTTTATTCACTTTTCAACTTGCCCATCCTGTAAAAGGAGATTGCATTTGTATATAATTTTTTTAATTCCTGCCCCCGCTCGTTCAGCTCTTCAGTTGCCACGGCGCGTGGTGATTCGCAACATGTATGTTTGGCTGGCTCCAGGACGAGTGGACGCTGGGAGAACAATATGTTGTATTTGATTTAAAATAGATTTATTTTTGATTTGATTAACAAGAAAAGTACTGTAAATTTAAAAATGGAGATTGTTCTCTGAAGAAAAATCCGCGTCTAAAAAATATAATAAATATATTCCTATTTAAGTAAATATATATATTTTCAATTTTAAATACCGAGCCGGATCTGGCATCTAGTCAAAGATGCTATTAGTATTAGATGAAACACAAAAGTGGACATTGTCACAGATAACATGACATCGCACATTGTGTTTATTCTGCAATTAAGTAGTGTGCTAAAGGTAAAAAAAAAATATTTAAATATTATTTATATCATGACGGGTAAGTCTTCCCTTTTGGTATTTTTCGTTTTCTTAAATATTTACGAATGAACATATATTTAAAATTCTGGAATAAATATTTTGATTACATTAAACAATACATATCAGTAGGTATACTTAGTTCAGTCATTGCGTCGTCAACATCAATCAAACAAATCGATTAAAATATTCTTTATTGTTCAGAAGAATACAAATTCTTGTTGACATAGTTAACAAAAATAAGTTATATCAGAGACAACATGTATTGTGTCTGGTAATAGAAAAAAAATGTATAAAACAAACATAGAATACAATATACGCATATACCGCGTGTTCCAGAATTACTTTAACAGGTAATATCCCCGTTATTCGAAAAGATAAAAATATAAATAAAAAATCCGTAAAAGGCATGAAAAACTCCGTCTGATAACACCCCTGGAACGTGTTGCCTCTTGCATCCCCTAAGAATCTAAGAAACCACCCCCAACTTTTTGGCGTAAGTAAAAAATTTTAAGGAACTGAGTTTCACCCACTTCTAATTGTTGTATCATCATGAAACTTGGCAGTTGTGTATAGCTCTGATGACAATACCATATAGTATATTCAATATTGTAATATGTTCAAAATGGCCGCCGCTCCAAGATGGCGGATTATCATTTTCTTTACAACCCCCTTGATATAGATATCAAAGGAAATGATTTGATAAGTAGAAAACAAATATGTGATCAAAATTCAAAATGGTGGCGTCAACATGACGGATAGGTTTTATCAATTATCGTCGGATTCGACTGAAAATCGGTATCTTAATGGCAGATAAGTTTTGTAATTTATGGCCTGATTCGTATTAGAATTGATATCTGGGGATTTTCGAGGTCTAGTCCAGTCATTGAAGGTAAAATACGGCGATACTGTATAATTATGCCAAACAGCATCGATTTGCACAAAAATTTGGATTTAGGTTCTACTTACCCTCTACTCCAAAGTTGACGCTGTACCAGGGGGTTGCTATTACCCTGGGGGTGGATGCCACCCCTTCTCGAGGGTGAAAAATGTTTCATTGAAAATAAGTCCGGGAATGGATAGATTGACTAACTCTAAGCAACTTTTGTTCCATAAAGTTTTTTCTGAAAGTCAATACCTACGAAGGCGTAGAAGGGCTACACGAAAAAATTTTTTTCTTAAGTCAGAATTCTGACTTTTATCTCAAAATTCTGACTTTTATCTCAGAATTCTGACTTTTATATCAGAATTCTGACTTTTATCTCATAATTCTGACTTAAAACTCAGAATTCTGATTTTTATCTCAGAATTTTGACTTAAAACACACTTGATAACAGCACTGATAAAAATGGATTCTGAGGGAGCTGGAACCTTCAGTTCATCAACCACAACTTTTAGGCACCCCAAAGAATATAATTGCATCAAACCAATAGGAATGTTTCGATACCACAAAGCTATCGATATTTGCATTGCTACCGGCAGCGAAAGAAACTTATCGATATCCATATTGCCCAGTATCGTATCGGAGAAAAAGTATTGATCCCATCAATTGTTTTTTCTACCAGATGACCACCCTGTATATTTTTCTTATTAAAATTATGTCAGAGACTTACCCGACAGTAGTAGCAACTACATATCATATCATTTTCCGCTTATTTTTTAAAGTGACCACCCTATATATTTCAACACAAGTAGTCAGGTTTTCCCTTGATAATTATGTCAACTGCACTCTAAATATTATTTCCACAATAGCTTCTTAATTATCTTTTAGAATGACCACCCTGAATATTTTTCATATTTTTTCCTCCTTGACAGTTGTGTTAACTACATATGCGATATGTTATCGTCCTCCTTCAGATTTTTTCATATCTCTTTTAGATTGACCACCCTTCTTTAAATATTTTTTTTTACAGTTCTGTTCTCTCCATACAAAGTATTATTGTCCTCCATCACATTTTTTCACCACTTCACCCTGTATATTTTATTCATATTTTTTCTTTGACGGTTGTGTTAATAACATGTGAAATATTATTACCTACCGTCACATGTTTTCATTATTTTTTATGATGACACCCTGTATATTTTCATTTCTCTCCTTGACAGTTGCGTTAACTTCATGTAAAATATTATTGTCCTCCATAATATTTAGACTGCAAATGACATAATTATCAAGGGAAAATCTGACTACTTGTGTTGAAACATAATAGGGTGGTCACTTTAAAAAATAAGAACAGTGGAAAATGATATTTATGATATGTAGTCAGGTAAAACTCTGATATAATTTTAATAAGAAAAATATACAGGGTGGTAATCTGATAGAAAAAACAATTGGTGGGATCGATGCTGGGAAATATTGATATCAATAAGTTTCTTTCGTTGTCGGTAGCAATGCAAATATCGATAGCTTTGTGGTATTGAAACATTCCTATTCGTTTGATGCAATTATATTCTTTGGGTTGCCTAAAAGTTATGGTTGATAAACTGAATCATTTTTATCAGTGCTGTTATCAAGTGTGTTTTAAATCAGAATTCTGAGATAAAAGTCAGAATTTTGAGATAAAAGTCAGAATTCTGAGTTTTAAGTCAGAATTCTGACTTAAGAAAATTTTTTTTCATGTGGCCCTTCTACGCCTTCGTACTTTTCGACTTATTCGCAAGTGAAAGTGTCAACCAATAAACCCACGTTTTCAGACGGTTTTTCGCGAATAACTCAAAAAGTAATAGAGTGAGATCCCAGAGCCGCCAGACCTACGTCATTTTAGCAAAGCTAATATTTTGACAACAAATAGTGTAATATCTAGTTAAGAACGTATGCGCGTATTTGCTAGTATGAAAGCGGGGCCCTTTTGCAGAAAACAGGTATAAAAGGTACATAAAAATTTTACTACGTACGTTAAAGTATGATAGCTGGATTAGTTTACAAGTGGCACGCTAACTACATGGTGTAAGCGTCAACCTCCGGAACTTAAGGTCCAAGGTTCGATCCCTGAGCGTTCTCAGTTTTTTAAAAAAATGTATTGTTCAAATAGGCTTAGAATGTCACGAAACGTCGAGATTTTAAGTTTGAGCGAAAAAAAATTCCTGTCTGTCGGTCTGTAACTTTTTTGTGCGCACGTTTACTCTGGAACCGTTTGAGATATTGACTTGAAATTTGGTACACATATGTACTTTAATGAGATCTAGAACTAGATTATATTTTCATCTTGGGGGGGTAAATTGGGGTAAATTTGGGAAAAATAGGTAAATCAAGCAGTAAAAGTCAATAAAATTGATATTTAGTATATACAAGAGAAGTTAAGGTCTCAAAAAAAAACTTGTCATTAGCCACCCTCATTACCACCCCCACCCCATTATTAAAGGGGATGAAAAAAAAAATGTGATTTAGTGTGTGTACAAATAACCAGAAACCTCAAAATGTTTTTTTACTTCATCCACCCCCACTGCCACCCCCTATCACCACCCCCACCCCGCTACCGATTTGGGGTATCGTTTTATGGATTTTTGGGGTAGAGGATTTCAAATATTATATTATTCAAGTTCCATAAACAATTATTTCCACATACAAAATTTTTTCGTTGTGAGTGACTTGGATAAAAAATCTGGATGTGGAAGTAGTGATTCCTTGGGCAGCGGTTTTCTTTTTAGTGCAGTATTTATAAAAGCATGTTTTTTTAATTTTTTCAAATGAAACACTATAGGAGCTATAGAGCACGAACGTCTTAAATTACACTTTAAGACCTTTGTGAGCTAGGCAGTGCAAGTTATGCAAACTTAGATCCAATTCTAGAATTAATCAAATATTCATTCGTATTTGACCTCTTTCCAAGCTCACGGTAGATGTTGATAGACGGACATGCTTCCAAGTCGCTGAATTTTAGTCCTACTACTAATCTCTATGTGCGTTTTCACATTGCACGATACGATATCGTTACCATCAGACGACACGATATCGGGGCACGCAAAATATATGGCACGTTTTCATATTGTCCGGTAAGCACATTTACGATAACTCCTATGCGTCCGCGATTGCTCGCTTCTTCCAGTTAGTAATTGCTGTACGACAAAATACACTCCAATCCTTCACGTTACATCTTCAGCAGATCCCAAGTTTTTGTACACAGCATAGAACAATGCGATTGTCCCCATGGAGCTGGGGGAAATTTTTGTAAGCATTTATGTGCCGTGTACAATGGTGGAATACATTTATTTCACACACCACAACTCTCGTATCAAGGTCGTGTAAAATTAGCAACATTGACTCTGGGAAACATTGTTGACAACACTTCTTTTGTGAATATGGATAAAAATATTAATGTTGCAACATCATCCACGAAACCAATAATATCTTGTGGCAAAAATTCAATCAGCCGATGAGAAACGAAAATGAGAATACTGGTGAACCACAAGACAACGCCGAACCTACTGAACAAGAAGTTAGCGAATATTTTGAAGAATACCAATCAGAACTACCATTGCCTAAAGCAGTTCAAAATTTATGTTGACGAAACTGTCCCAAATTAATAACGTGATGTGTAACGTTGATAATACTGAAAAGTTTCTAAATATGTATTGTTCTTGTTTTAATCCACGCAAGACATCAACGAGAATTAAAAAGCAGCCGACATCAATTGCTCGTCGAAGTGATAGAAGTTTGAAAGCAGGTGTACGAGTTATCCAAAAAGGCAGATCATCGAAGTTGGAGGGAATTCCCAAAAAAAGGCCAAAGAGAAAGAGGTTATTGATGATAAATGTTCTGCAAAATCAACCCAACTCAACCCTTCATTAATGTTTTCTTATTGTATATTATAAGAAGTTACAGTTTCGTGGCAAATTAAAAGTAATAACTTAATTTGTGTTTCGACCTTTTCGTAACTACTCTAAATTTCGTTGTGCCCTGGAAGGCAGTTTTTCAAATGCTCGCAGGATCCAGCGATGTAGCCAATGTTAAATAAACGTGGTCGCTGTGCCCTGTGGAGAGATTGGAGTGTATTTTGTCTTACAGCAATTACTAACAGCGTTTTCACATTGCACGATAGATATCGTTACCATCAGACGACACGATATCGGGGCACGCAAAATATATGGAAACATATGGCACGTTTTCATACTGTCCGGTAACGGTAACGACATCGTCCACGGTACACGACATATCGTAGACGTCATCGCTCCCCGTAGCTGTCGGACGACAAAATAAGGTGTATTTAGGGCGTTTTTTCACTGGCCGAAACGATACCGATTCTTCGTCAACGACACCGATACAACGATATCGGGGCAGTACAAACGTATAAAATTATATGGAACTCTTTTTCACTCGCCGATACGATACCGTTTTGTCACATTTTGTCGGCGCTGTGTTATTATATGGTATTCATCAGTATCGGTACGGCATTGTCGGTATCGTGTCGGTATCGTATCGGCCAGTGAAAAAACGTCCTTACAATTTGATCAATATATTTTGCTTTTTTATACTGTTCATTAGATGAGTTAATAAGTAGTCGAATGTACATTCACTCATACGAAAGTAGATTTAGAAGGTTCATTTTGTAATATTTCAAAGAGAACGAAAAATGCACCCTCAATGTATCTAGCCTTTAGAGTGAAATTATTTAGAGAAGATAACATCCGCACAAACCGATATCGCTAACGCGTGCTGATTGTCTAGGTCGTGTTCGGTATTTATTATATATGTTTAGTGAATATTCAACTGTTTCTATGAATAAAACAGCTGAAATGAAATTTATTTTAATTGCGACTGTCCAATATTTTTAATAAACGAAAATAGTAAACTTAGTAGTTTTAGTATGTTATCTTCTCAAAGTATTTTCACTCTACAATCGGGTGTATCCAACATTTTCTTTTACTTAGTGCCTTTCGCCTTAAATACAAAAAATACAGTAAGGTTCTCTGACACGCCGCCATGATTAATACTGACCGCTGATCGTCACGACCTATCGCATAGTGTGAAAGCGTGCCCGATATTCTCGTCTGTCGGATGTCGTTACTGTCCGACGACAACGATATCGTATCGTGCAATGTGAAAACGCACTTCCTGGTAGAAGCGAGCAATCGCGGACGCATAGGAGTTCGTAAATGTGCGTCCGGTAACGGTAACGACATCGCCTACGGTACACGACATATCGTAGACTTCATCGCTCCCCGTAGCTGTCGGACGACAAAATAGAGCGTATTTACAATTTGATCAGTGAAACACGTACGTACAATATGGCATTTAAATATGACATTGTATCTTTGATTGAGCTAGTGGAATTCAAATCTTGTTTATGGGATAAAACTCACAACGAGTACAAAAATAAGTCTTCTATGACACGCCGCCATGATTAATACTGACCGCTGATCGTCACGATCTGTCGTATAGTGTGAAAGCGTGACCGATATTCTCGTCTGTCGGATGTCGTTATACTGTCCGACGACAACGATATCGTATCGTGCAATGTGAAAACGCACTATTTCACCCGGAAATTCGTATGGGCAACCAAAATGTAAAATGCTCCACTGCAAATTTCATGAGACAAAATCTTTCATCAAACCTACTCTGCACTGATTATACTGTGGCCATACTGCCAATAGTTAGAAATTAGGTACAGTTGCACTAGCAATTAATTCGTCTGTGTTGTAGTGACCCAGAAGAATTTATTCTTCTGTGGGAGTGTAACAAATTTTGCTCAAGTTTCAAGAAATAATAAGTTTGAAATAAATAAATTTATTTACGACAACCCAACAAACACCGAAGATCGGCCCATCAGCGGGCCATCACTGGGCCAGAAGTTTCATTTCTGGCCCAGTGATGATCCGCTGAAGGGCCAACCTTCGGTGTTTGTAGGGAAGTTTTTTATTTCTTGAAATGAAAGTATGTGTTTTACATGAAGAATTTATTTCTTTGTATATATATATATATATATATATATATATATATATATATATATATATATATATATATATATATATATATATATATATATATATATATATATATATATATATATATATATATATATATATATATATATATATATATATATATATATATATATATATATATATATATATATATATATATATATATATATATATATATACATATATGAGAAAACAGACTCTTGATTTAAAATTTATTTTTCTCCATGTGGACTGTTCTGAGATTATAGAATTAGCTTAGATTGTTCTTTAATATATCCGTAAACAAATGTGCCAAGTGTCCTATAAATTACCCACACCACTACCTGAATTAGTCCTTAGGATCAGTGGTGAATTCAGGAGAGGCAAAGGGGCAAGTGCCCCCCTGTCGTTTATTTGGTGTTCGTATTTTATTAAATAATAGTGATTATGGAACAACAATATTAATTGTTATTTAATTCTATACATATGTACTGTACGTGTCCCCTGTCGTTTACTTTGGTAAAAAAGCCGGAGCATAAAAAGTTTGTTGATTTTTTTATTTGTGAGCTGAAAAATTTTTGGTGATTTTCTCCCCCTTGCTCATTAATTTTTATTGGGGTGGAAAACATTTTTTGTTATTTTCTCCTCCTTGCTCATCAATTTTCATTGCTGAGGGAAAAAAATGTTTGTTTGCTTGTGGCGGCGCATTTTTAATGGCTGTGCCCCCCCTGTTAATTTATTCTGGATCCGCCACTGCTCAGAATATTAGCATACCCTGCCAAAAATTCCACATAGAAACTTATAAAAAAAAAAGTGATGCGGTTTTATCGTTCCTATAAGTTATATTATTATTATACAGACAGGATTTTATCTGTTTTATTAAGTTTTAAATCGGTTATGAAACAGTAATTCCGAATGAGCTATTTGGAATTATCATGTTGCCCTTTCATGAGTACTTATATGAAATATACATCAACAAATCTACAGTTTAGTGTCCCCTTGCCCTTATATCTGTAAACATATGGAATTACAGATACAACTTTAAAGAGATTCTAAACTTTTCTATAAGTAATATCATAAGAGTCCAGTCCGTCCTTTCTCCAGTATCTATCGTATATAACACACCATTTATCAACATGTTTTTATTGTAAATTTCAACATTGTCTTTTTATTAGTATTAATGTGGATATACATGTCAACAAATGTACAGTTTCAATTGTATATTTTACAGATGTATTTTTTTTGTAAACTTCCATGTTGCTTTTTTATTAGTATTAATTTGGATATGCATGCCGACAAATGAACAGTTTAAATTGCATATTTCAAATAGAAATACTAATATTGTGGTAAACACAAAATACTGCAAAGTCCTTATTTCCTCGGGTGTTCTTGTTCTAGCCTAAAAGCAATGAATGAGTTGGCAGTGAAAGAGACTGCTTTACTTTTAATTTAACAAACACACGTCAGTTCCTTAGGTCACATTAGAGTAGATATGAATTAGCGACACGTATACAGCTCCCTCTACTGGAGCTTGGAGTAAAGCTGCTGCTGAAATTTCTATCAGTTTCTACCAGAATGGAGCAGCAAACATTTACTTATACCACATCAATGAGAATTTATGAGAACAGTATCTAAGGTAAAACGTGCGGCTTTCCATGGTTAAATGGCAAGTGTTTCTATAAGAAACGAGCTGCATTAGGTTAGGACAGTTTTGACTTGCAATTGAAGATTATTAATTATAATGTTTGAATAGGGATTTATGAGATCAGTTTCTAATGAGTATTAATGTTTTTTTTTCAGTAATATGTTAAATGTGTTTTCATTTGTTTGAATGGGTAAAAAGAAAGGTCAGTTTTCAACTGCAATTACAAATACAAGTTTAATCACTTTGAATGGGGTTATATGCGATTAATTTCTAAAAGTATTTATGCTGTTTTCCGAATATAATTGTGATGAGGTTTAATCAGTAACAAATTGTTCACTACTTGTTATGATATGGTCGGAAATTCCAAGTACACATTTAGTATTCCTTCAAAGGGATTGATGAGAGCAGTTTTTACGAGTATCTATTTGTTGTTCCTCTAGTAAATTATATAAGTCTTTACATTTACTTATACTATCTCAATGAGAATTTATGAGAACAGTATCTAATGTAAAACGTACGGCTTTCCGTGGTTAAATGGCAAGTGTTTCTATAAGAAACGAGCTGCATTAGGTTAGAACAGTTTTGATTTGCAATTGAAGATTACAAATTATAATGTTTGAATAGGGATTTATAAGATCAGTTTCTATGAGTATTAATGTTTTTTTTTTCAGTAATATATTAAATGTGTTTTCATATGTTTGAATGGGTAAAAGGAAAGGTCAGTTTTCAACTGAAATTACAAATACAAATTTAATCACTTCGAATGGGGTTATACGCGATCAATTTCTAACAATATTTATGCTGTTTTCCGAATATAATTGTGATGAGGTTTGATCAGTAACAAATTGTTCACTACATGTTACGATATGGTCAGAAATTCCAGGTACATATTTAGTATTACTTCGAATGGATTGATGATAGCAGTTTCTACGAGTATGTATTTGTTGTGCCAATAGTAAATTATATAAGTCTTTATCAGTATGCATTCGGATCTAATTTAAATATGAAAATTATATCAGAATAAAGCAACCAAATATTTTAAACAGTATCTATTTGTAAATCCAGACATTTACTTATACTATCTCAATGAGAATTTATGAGGACAGTATCTAATGTAAAACGTGCGGCTTTGCGTGGTTAAATGGCAAGAGTTTCTATAAGAAACGAGCTGCATTAGGTTAGAACAGTTTTGATTTGCAATTGAAGATTACAAATTATAATGTTTGAATAGGGATTTATGAGATCAGTTTCTATGAGTATTAATGTTTTTTTTCAGTAATATATTAAATGTGTTTTCATTTGTTTGAATGGGTAAAAAGAAAGGTCAGTTTTCAACTGCAATTACAAATACAAGTTTAACCACTTCGAATGGGATTATATGCGATCAATTTCTAATAGTATTTATGCTGTTTTCCGAATATAATTGTGATTATGTTTGATCAGTAACAAATTGTTCACTACATGTTACGTGTGGAAATTCCAGGTACATATTTCGTATTACTTCGAAAGGATTGATGATAGCAGTTTCTACGAGTATGTATTTGTTGTGCCAATAGTAAATTATACAAGTCTTTATCAGTATCCATTCGGATCTAATTTAAATATGAAAATTATATCAGAATAAAGCAACCAAATATTTTAAACAGTGTCTATTTGTAAATCCAGACATTTACTTATACTATCTCTATGAGAATTTATGAGGACAGTATCTAATGCGGCTTTCCGTGGTTAAATGGCAAGAGTTTCTATAGGAAACGAGCTGCATTAGGTTAGAACAGTTTTTATTTATTTATTTATTTATTTAGAAGAAGAAACAAACAGGTTACAAACCTAATTACATGTTTCTTGAGGGGGGACTACAGGCGATATAACCCGCCGGAGTCAACCCGGGCGACACGCTTCGAAGACCGGGTTTTGATTTGCAATTGAAGATTACAAATTATGATGTTTGAATAGGGATTTATGAGATGAGTTTCTATGAGTATTAATGTTATTTTTTTTAGTAATACGTATATTAAATATGTTTTCATTTGTTTGAATGGGTAAAAAGAAAGGTCAGTTTTCAACTGCAATTACAAATAAGTACAAGTTTAATCACTTCGAATGGGGTTATATGCGATCAGTACTTCGAATATAATTGTGATGAGGTTTGATCAGTAACAAATTGTTTACCACATGTTACGATATGGTCGGAAATTCCAGGTACATATTTAGTATTCCTTCGAAAGGATTGATGATAGCAGTTTCTATGAGTATGTATTTGTTGTTCCAATAGAAAATTTGTCTTTATCAGTATGCATTCGGATCTACTTTAAATACAAAAATTATATCAGAATGAAACAACCAAATATTTTAAACAGTATCCACTTGTAAATCCAAACATTTAAAGATATATTTTAATGAGAACCAATCAGAACAGTATCTAATGTAACGCGTGCGGCTTTCCGTGGCTAAATTTTAAAAGTATTTTTAATAAATAGCTTTAACGGATTTGAACAGTTTTAATTTGCAATTCCAGATGAATAGTTTTAATTGTTAAATAACGATCTATGAGATCAGTGTCTTTGTGTAATGTTTTTTTTTTAATAAAAACACATTTTATTGAAAAAAAAAAACATTACACTGACCTCATAGATCCCTAACAATTAAAACTATTTATCTGGAAATGCAAATAAAAACTGTTCGAATCCCTTAAAGCTTATTTATTGAAAATAATTTTAAAATTTAGCCACGGAAAACCGCACACGTTACATTAGATACTGTTCTGATGGATTCTCATTATAATATTATCTTTAAATGTTTGGATTTACAGGTGGACACTGTTTAAAATATTTGAGGTTTCATTTTGATATGATTTTGCATTTAAATTAGATCCGAATGCATACTGATAAAGACTTATATAATTTACTGTAGGAACAACAAATAAATACTCGTAGAAACTGCTCTCATCAATCCTCTTGAAGGAATACTAAATATGTACCTGGAATTTCCGACCATATCGTAACATGTAGTGAACAATTTGTTACGGATCAAACCTCATCACAATTATATTCGGAAAACAGCATAAATACTGTTAGAAATTGATCGCATATAACCCCATTCGAAGTGATTAAACTTGTATTTGTAATTGCAGTTGAAAACTGACCTTCCTTTTTACCCATTCAAACAAATGAAAACACATTTAATATATTACTGAAAAAAAAAAACATTAATACTCATAGAAACTGATCTCATAAATCCCTATTTAAACATTATAATTTGTAATCTTCAATTGCAAATCAAAACTGTTCTAACCTAATGCAGCTCGTTTCTTATAGAAACACTTGCCATTTAACCACGAAAAGCCGCACGTTTTACATTAGATACTGTTCTCATAAATTCCCATTGAGATAGTATAAGTAAATGTCTGGATTTACAAATAGATACTGTTTAAAATATTTGGTTGCTTTATTCTGATATAATTTTCATATTTAAATTAGATCCGAATCTTTACTGATAAAGACTTATATAATTTACTAGAGGAACAACAAATAGATACTCGTAGAAACTGCTCTCATCAATCCTCTTGAAGGAATACCAAATGTGTACTTGGAATTTCCGACCATATCATAACATGTAGTGAACAATTTGTTACTGATTAAACCTCATCACAATTATATCCGGAAAACAGCATAAATACTTTTAGAAATTGATCGCATATAACCCCATTCGAAGTGATTAAACTTGTATTTGTAATTGCAGTTGAAAACTGACCTTTCTTTTTACCCATTCAAACAAATGAAAACACATTTAATATATTACTGAAGAAAACACATTAATACTCATAGAAACTGATCTCATAAATCCCTATTCGAACATTATAATTTTGAATCTTCAATTACTAATCAAAACTGTTCTAACCTAATGCAACTCGTTTCTTATAGAAACTCTTGCCATTTAACCACGGAAAGCCGCACGTTTTACATTAGATACTGTTCTCATAAATTCTCATTGAGATAGTATAAGTAAATGTTTGGATTTACAAATAGATACTGTTTAAAATATTTGGTTGCTTTATTCTGATATAATTTTCATATTTAAATTAGATCCGAATCTTTACTGATAAAGACTTATATAATTTACTAGAGGAACAACAAATAGATACTCGTAGAAACTGCTCTCATCAATCCTCTTGAAGGAATACCAAATGTGTACTTGGAATTTCCGACCATATCATAACATGTAGTGAACAATTTGTTACTGATTAAACCTCATCACAATTATATTCGGAAAACAGCATAAATACTTTTAGAAATTAATCGCATATAACCCCATTCAAAGTGATTAAACTTGTATTTGTAATTGCAGTTGAAAACTGACCTTTCTTTTTACCCATTCAAACAAATGAAAACACATTTAATATATTACTGAAAAAAAAAACATTAATACTCATAGAAACTGATCTCATAAATCCCTATTCAAACATTGTAATTTGTAATCTTCAATTGCAACTCAAAACTGTTCTAACCTAATGCAGCTCGTTTCTTAAAGAAACACTTGTCTTTTAATCATGGAAAACCGCACGAATTACATTAGATACTGCATGTGCTCATAAATTCCCATTGATGTGGTATAAGTAAATGTTTGGATTTACATATGGATATGGCTTGACTCGTTGTGCTGGTCAATTCTGATATAAACTGATAACAATTTCAACAGCAACTTTACCTAACTCTTATAGAAACTTATTGACCATATAGGTTCTCATAGATACTTATTAATTTTTGATAATTTTCAATACGGATTGATGAGATTTTTTTGACGGGGTAGCTATCCTCAGGAGGTCATGCGGAAGGCCCGGACTGTCCCACTTGGCTGTCCTATGAACATTCTCTGAGGTTATCATGGGATTTGCCCAGGATATCCCACATATCCAAAGATGATATCCTTAAGATGCCCTGGGGACGTATTTGTGTTGTGTGGGTCACAGCGCCATCTATACTATTAATAATAATAAAAATATTAAATTTTCAGAAAAAGAAAAATTAAAACGAATTAATAAATAAACTCCTCAATTTCTAAAATGACCATTTTTACTCAGAGCTGAAGTGAAGTCCTAGTGGATACCTTTTACAGAACTCAAATATCTCTTTTAGTTATCGGGAAAATCCACAGGAGTTTTAAGTGCGACACCCTGTATATATTAAAAAACTTTTCTACGAGCGTTAATATCGATGTTCGATGCAACCACCAGGAATCTATTGTAAACTGTAACAACCAAGGAAATTGCATTTTAGGCAATAAGGAATAATATAGGCAACTTGAAATTAATCTCAGAAATTAATAATTCAAAACTAAGGCGAAATAATAAATATGTAAAATAATAACGATTAAATACCAAAGTCAATATAAATAGATTACATTACAGTCATTACAGCAAATTAAAATCATTTAATTTTACCTACGTAGACGTGACTTAATTTTCCAAGCATATTACTTTACTAGCGCCACCTTTTGAAATTACACACAGTTATATTTAACAATACATGCGCAAAGGAAATACGAATTTATGCCAAAATTAAAATTTCCAAATTTCGCCACCAGTCGGCAAATCATTCTTCAGTAGGGTGTGATATCGTGCTGTTGTATTCGCAAACTCCGTTCGCCGCATTTAACCAGATTTTTCGAGTTTTAGCATTCAGTAAACGTGAAAAAGTCAGTTAAAAGAAAAAATCTATAAATAATCCATGCGACCTTCCAAAATTCGTTTAAAATACATGAGTTAAAGTGTTATTGCAAATCTTTAATAGATCGTATGTCAAAACTCCACGCTTAAAGTAGATTATTTCTAATTCTGCAATTGTATTTTTTAAACAGCTTGAAAATGAAGATTTATAAAATTTTAATATTAAATCAAATTATTAGAAGCCCTAAGACTGTTAATAAAAACGAATTTTCTATCTGAATTGTGACTAGCTGAAAAGTGAGGTTAAATTTGATGAAATCATTTTTCAAGGAACTGTGACGTAATTATTGAATTACCAAAAAAAGAAAACATTTTAGAGTGTCTATAAATTAGTGCTAAAATCATTTTCAAGTGAAAAGTTCCCAAGCAAATAAACTTATCTAGAACTAAAATTAATTCATTAATTTATTGATAAATGTTTTCTAATCCAATTATTATGTATACAAGTGATTATAATCAGTACATCAAAGTGTTTTGTGTTATAAACTTGGACAAAATTAGTGGAATCTGTACCAATAAGATGCATAATGTTGAATCTGCCTTCGTTACGTCCAGCATTGGTTATCGAGCAAAAAATGATCCTGGTGACTGACATAGATTACTAAAAGGTCTATATTATGGATATATGACATTCACTTGATATCCTCTTATTCCTGGTTGATTTTATTTTTGATGTTAAAGTAAGTATATTACATAATACTGAGCATAAAGATGCAATATATTCTCAGATATAGTTTGACAGTCGCAAGTATCAGAGCATATTCGAAAGCATACTAGTTTCTCAATCAAAATTTTAAAGAAATATCTGCATTTTATCTGGAAATTTTTAAAAATGTATTGTAATGATAACCTTGAAAATAACTTACATAAAATACTTATCGGTATTTATAATTTTAACCATTTGTAGGATAATATATAAAATCATATTTATTTTTGGTATTTATTTTACCTATATAATTAATTGAAATTGAATTTTTTTCTCTGTTATTACCTCTTCACAAGTCTTAAAGCTGAAAATTTTTGGAAAAAGATTTTTTTAGTCATATTTTAAATGTCTCATAGAAAGAAAGAAAAATTAATCTATTTACCTATTGCTAATTAAATTTATTTCTAACTATAAGAAGAAGCATTTAAATTAGCACAATTAAGTAGTTGCGAGGTTAACAATTAATAAGTACTCAGTTATTCAATTTTTTAGGTAATATGAGAAAAATAATAGAGTACAGAAAAAAAATTGAAGATTTATTAGAAGAAAGGAGAAGTATAGGAAGCATAGGTATTGTGTGTAATATAGAATATTCCAAAAGTGACTCTCATACAGTGCTGGACTGCAAAAAAATAATGAAAATACTTTTCTGAGTGTTTACTTTAACTGTCTTCATTTACTTACATATATAATTTAACTTAATACTTACCTAGATATAAAAATTACAGTGTGTTTTTGTTAACTCTTGAACTCCATATTGTTGTGTAACAAATTAAATATAGTGAGTGTTTTAAAATTAAGTGTTAACATGGGGTCTAAAAGTATTTTTACAAAAATTTGTGGTAATGGTAGCAAAAACATGGATCTCACGAAAATTCAAGAACAAAATGAGGGTCTCCTTAGAGGTTAGTTATTGCATTTTAAATAAGCATTTTTCATTGCACCTCCTACCTAGCTCCTTGTACTCAAACTCTTGTACTGCCTAGTATCCCACTAATTTTTAGACAGTGTAATTAATCCTACATATTATTTGTACACACTTATGAACATTTTTCAACGTATGCACCATTTATATTTACTTGTTTGCTTGGTGCATATGTCTCGTAGTATGTATATCTTGTGATATGTCTACTGCTATTTATAAAATTTGCTGCTATTTATAAAATTTATTTGACTTAATGTCATCAGGTGTAAGTATGTACACAACAAGATATAAATCAGTGCAGAATACTCTGAATAGCGTAGTAAAAAGCGGTTGCAAACGTTTCAAAATGCACTTTCGCCATTACCTTTCTCCTAAGGTTATGAAATTACAAAAATCGTTTGGCGCAGACGGTGTGGGAGTGTTTTTTTTTTCTTCAAGGATAGGATGATATAGGTACATAAGATTAAAAATAGGGACAATATACCCGTATTTCTTGTGTCTTCAAATAATTACAATTTTCTCCATAATTAAAGGAAATAAGAAAGTAGGTAAATTCACTATATTTACGCCACCAATTTAGGAATAAAGTAGTGTCCTTGTTTATAAATTATTAAATTTATTTAACCTGGGGGCACTACAGTTTATATAGGGTCGGGTGGGGTAAAAATGAGACAAAATGACATCTTTCAATTTTTAGGTTGCTTAGAATCAAGTCATATTTAATGAAAGAATCATATATAAAAATGACAGGAAAAACTATATTTCTATGTATTTTTTTACTAAAAAAAAAAAAAAAAATAAACCTTGTCTCATTTTTACCTTTCAAGTGGGGTAAAAAAAGACAGTGGAGGGCAAATAAAAGACAGTGATTTATCTCCATTTTTATTAAAGTTGTACAAATGGAAGTGCAAAAATAAGGTAGGAGGGTTTTTTCTTTTCTTGCAGAAGGGCTAGCTTCTCCTAAATTAGGAAGCTGAAATGTGCCTGCTTCACTCTGCCCATTTGATCTGTTTGGTCTCTTTTTTACCCCGCTTTTAATTTATTCGTTAAAGTCAAAATTTTGATGATTCAAAACTAGCAGATTAATAAACTTGATCACAAAATGTGAGGTTTGACACTTCTAGTTGACATCTGCCAAATACTTACAATGCCAATACAGAAACCATAAAATCCCCAAAAAAGTACAAAGGTGCATTCAAAAATTTTTTGAAGTGAAAATAAAGTGTTTACTGAATAATGCTAATGTAATAGTAGGCATAACATCTTATTGGATAACATAAAACAGTTCTGAAGGTATAAAACAAACTTATATAAAAATTTAAGTTTAATTTATTTCAATCTGGGTTGGATATCACCTTGTCTTTTATTTACCCCGCTACCTGTGTGTCTCATTTTTACCCCGCGTGACCCTATACCTATGTTATGGACCGGGCCCTCTCATTTTTTTTTTAAATTTTGTGAAATGAAAGTAACATATCTAGGTGAGGTAAAAGAAAATTTTCTTCTAATATGGCTCGTTAATATACTATGTATCACTCAGTCGGCAGAGGTTTTGACGAGGGGTATTTCGCAGGGGAATTTTGGTGTACAAGCTCCAGGAATTAGTAGGAATTAGTAGAAATTAGTGGGAATTAGCAGGAATTAGTAGGAAATTAGTTTGGAATTAGAGGAATTAGAGAGGAATTAGTAGGAATTATTAGGGAATTAGTGGGGAATTAGTAGGCAATGAGTGTGGAATTAATACGCGGCGCGCGCAACTCGACACATGGTAGCACTCGTACATAATAACATGCGCCGAGACGTGCGCGCTCTATAGCTCTATCATATACAGATTTGGCAAATCTAGTTTGCATGCATCCTGAGTTCAACGGGTGCAAGAAAAAAACATATATTAGAAAAGAAAAACAGATATTATCCTAGTACAATGCGCTCGCTGTTAAAAGCGATGCCCTGCGTTGACACACGACAAGGTGATACAAATAAGATTTCACGAAGTGTGGAGTGTGCTGGGGGCAGTGTATCCGTCATTCTGCTTTCACTCTTGCACTCGTTTATCTCAGGCTATATAAAACTAAATTTGCAGAATCTGTATGTGATTTGCACGTGCACCAATTTCGCCGTTCTAAGTAAAACTAAACAAAACAATTTTATAGACAGTGACAGTAATTAAATCAAATCATGGTAAGTTAATGCACTAATTTATTCACCCATCTCGCAATTGCGCCGTGCGGAAAATCCATTCCAGCAATTCAAAAATTATAAACAATCACAACCTTCAGTCACCGAAATTCTGGAGGTATGTTCTTAAAAGTAAAAGAAATAATTATACGAGAAGTATAACTCATTTGCGCCAAAACTGTGAGCCATACATAAAAATGAGCTAAATAAAATCGAAACCTTATCAATTACCTTTAATTTTTTTTATCGCTTTAAGATGTAAATTGACTAACTTAGATTCAAAACTCCCAAAAATAAATATTGAATGAATATTCGTGTATAACATGTTAACAATGCGTGCTATCTAAAAATTGCTTGGAATCATTTTTGTTAAATTTTTATAGATAAATTCATCGGTGTATGCAGTTTTTATAAAATAAATATCTTTAGCAAAAATCCCTTTGGTTGACAAAAATCAAAGTTTTTTTGTACAATCTGTTATGAACAAATTTTTTGTGGCAGACAATTAGTTTATTTATCGTCATTTTCTCAGTTTTATAGTAGTAAATTAAGCACAATGTCTAAGCAAACTGCGATTTTCATATATATATTGCAAAAAATATACAAATTTTTGAAAAAATATTCATAGTTTTATTTGCTCATTTTGTCGAAATATGTTTTCGAAAAGGGCATATTTTTAATCATTTCCGAGAGAAACAGGAAATTTTTTGCTGCAAAACTATTGATTTTACGGAAAGATGCCAAAGGAGATAAAATTCCCTTTATTATACTCTTTGCAAATACGAAAACGAAAAGTATATTGCAATTTGATCGGCACATTTCTAAAGCAGAAAATACTGCTTGGAAAGAAAAAATGTTTATATCATTGTGTTAGTGATCTAATTCTGAACAACTTTCAAAATGTCCGTCCATCCGTCACGTTTCTTGTAAGCATGATAACTTAACTGAAAGTCCGATTGTGTTCGAATTTAGGAGGTAAGTTAATGCAGAAAGAATCGTGATGTTTTTTACAAGCTTTTATTTAACTTGCAATTTTTGTAACTAGGTCTTTCCGGTTCAATATTAGGTGTGATACTATCGGTGTTAGCTATTTATGGATGTAGTGCATTAGGGGAATTACTAGGGAATTAGAGGAATTACTAGGAAATTAGGGGAATTATTATCTATTTTGGGAATTAGTGTACACAATATTTTTCTGCGGAATACCCCTCGGGTTTTGACTAGAAGAAAAATCGGAAAGAGCTGGAAACTGTTTTAATCACTTCATTTGGACATCAAATATAAAGTCTCAAGTTTCCTACAATGAGAGTGGACCAGAATGTTTCGAAATTTTCCAAGACAGGTGCAAAAAAATAAGTTATTTGCAATTTTCTCATTTTCAGTGAGTTTTACAATAAAAAAATATATAAAAGTGAAGAAGACAAAATTCTCCACAAAAATAAATATTTGAAGTTTTAATGTACGAGCAATAGTTTCGGAGCTAGCTCCGTGAGAAATTGAGAACCTCATTGCAAGTATTGATAATAATAATAGGGGTTTGTGCCACTTGATTTACTGTCTATTAAATTATATTGTCAATTTATTATTAACTAAACATACATGAAGGATTGTAAAATTATTATTACTCAAATATAAATTAATAAAATACGTCAATTTATTTTTTGCCGCTTTTGGGCTGAATGTATAACACTTCCTTCTAAGTTTCGCTTCTCTGTGTCGCTTTCATATTCCGAAACACTTGTCTCGGAATCTGTCGAATCATTGTCAAAGAACTTTTCGAGTTTTGTATTCGCAACATCGTCATCCTCCAGCTTTGTGATGTCACAGGCCTCGAAATTAGTACAGGCATTGCCCTGGCAATCCGAATATATAGCTGAGCATCGGTGACCTGCTTTTCGAAACCTACATGCGCATTTGCAGCCTTTGGTACATTTGCACGAAATTGTTTTTAACAGGAAATCCGGAGCAGGATCTTTTTTAGTAGTGACTGGAAGCAAGCCATTCTGCGAATTGGTCCAGCCCCAGATCTGCGGAATTTTAGCGTTCCCATGCCACGTTTGTACTTGATGATATGTGTAAAGAGAATGTTCGTGAGCTGCTGCGTCTGTTGGGGGCAAGGACTCCAAGTTTGTCATGTTTAGTACGAAAAAGTCTTTTTCATACTACTATCTCATTTTTTGACGTCTGTCAGTGTTATGAAAGTGTCACAGCCCATAGGCAAAAAAGCAAAAAATTTACTTTTCGTACTACTAGCTCTGTAAGTGTCACTTTTTGACGTCTGTCAGTATTATGAGTGTCACTTACAGCCCATAGGCAAAAAATGCACAAAATTTACTTTTATGCCCTAGGCCAAAAATGTAAGTTTATTTTTATGCCCTAGGCCAAAAAAGTAAAGTAATAAGGAAGTTAAATAATAATGAAATTCTGGCACCAACGAAGCACAAGCATTTTTGGCTGCATCCTGAATGTCGATACTTTCATCATGATCCATATTTTTATTGCAAAAACTGACAAATAACTTGAATGGCGGCAATTATTATGAAGTTATCAATTTGACAACTTTTGACAGTAACCATAGCAGAAAGTAAACACACTCCAATTAGAGTCTAAGCCAACTAATAATATCTAACTAGTATCTTGAAATATAATAATTTTGAAGGAATTTTCCTAAAAATTGTAGTATTGCTATATTGTGTGTTTATCGAACGTTGATACGGTAACTGCAATTAAACAGGCTGCAAAGAAACTACCAATAGATAATGCTAATGAATGTCGAGTTCCTTTAAAAATTTAATTAGTAAAGCAATATAAGACCAGAGATGATTTAACATCAAATGAAAAACGTTCAATTTCATTTCTAAAAAATGACAGCATTAAAATTTTACCATGATGGCAATGCCACTGTAATCTTAAATACAGTTACGTATTTATAATGTGAGAGGCAGGCATGCGGTTATGATCTCAAACCACATGTAAATTGCCTTAAACATAATATCTAAATGGTGCTTGTCAGAGGGCCTTGCAAACCTCAGCCCTACGGGCTTTGGTTTACACTGTGTTCTCGACCTGTAAAATACACTTACAAGCCTTGGTACATAAATAGCTATTACATCCAGGATGTAAGACTTTTAGATCCACTTACAAAAATCAATGAAAATATAGATGATAGAATCAGTTAACCAGTTTATTTATTGTTATCAACAAAAACATAAATTTTAACAATCAATCATTAATAATCAATTTAATTAACAATCAATTTAACAGTTAATCATTTCTTTTACTGTTTAAATTTGCGTGCACTTAAGTCCTCGTCATTCAAAGACCTGCGATTCCCAAAACATCGTCAGCGAACAGTATTAGGTACTTTGTTACATTTAGCTTAGAATTCATAACGTCTTCAATAAATATTAAGAACAGTAGGGGGCCGAGCACGCTTCCCTGCGGTATCCCCCAAAAAAATTGAGAAATTTAAACTATTTTTCTCTCTCCTTGATGATCTTTTACATAACCTCATCAATTAATTTTTTTATTCCAAGGCGTTTAATCATCAGGATTCTGAAATTTCTCCATTTTCCCATCTAACTAAATCTCTTTTTTGGTACTTGAATTTTAGAAGAGGTTATGGAAAATCTGAAAGTCAGGGAAATTTAGAATTTTCTGTTGTTACCAACCTTTCTTGTTACCTATTGAGATGTTGTTTTTGTATTTTTTTTATGAGCCTATTTCAGAAATAGGCTATTAGGTATCTGGCGTTGGTGTTATAGTGCTTGGCGGTGTAATGCTGTAAAGCATCACTTTCTGATAGATAAATCGCCAAAAGAACGTCGACTTTGCAGTTGGTCACATTTTAACTAGAGATTAATTGCAATGCTGTACGGGGAACAGATTTTTTTTGAAGTACTTATGAAAATAAGGAATGGTGAAGTACTGTGAAATACTTGAAGCAAGGTTCAAAATGTGTAATAGGATGTATACAATATTTCCCGGATGTTGATGCCTCGATTTTCATTTGTCCCCTACAACTAGCATATTGGTAATACTAAGACAATAAGTTATTAGGTATTATCACAACTTAATTAAAATAGTTGGTACTCATTTCAAAAAGTCTAATTTAAGAAGTCTAAGGTTAATCAAACAATTGAATTTAATTTATTAAATGCACATCTGGCATTGATAGAGAAATTAAATATTCTAAATATAAATATGATACATTTCTTTCTATAGTATTTTTAAATGCATCTGATGTTGAACACTCGGTTGAACATTTTTGAAATACCAAAATAACAAGAGTTAGTAGCTGCATTTGGGGTGTGGTTGAGGCCTTCACCCCAATATAAATTATTTACCAAAGAATAAAATAGCTATTTCATGACAAACTACCCTTAATTATTATTTTACTGACTGATTATAAAATGACGAATTTTTATTAATTACCATGCTACATAATTAATTTAATAATTAGGTAGTGTCAGTATTAATAAAACCATAGCAGATACTTACTTATATACAACATAGAAATTAAAACACGGTAGTACTGAATCTTTTTATCGTTAATACCCAGTGAATTACTTACAATTCCAATATATACTAATCATTTAGGTACCTAAGACAAAAGTTTAAATTGAGGTTTAAATAGTTAATAGTTAAATAGTTAATTCTTAGTTTTAGTATTAAATTATAAAAGTCAAGCTAGGGGCGACAGAAAATTACAGATAATTTTTTGTAATTTTAACACGACTTTAATTTTAGTCAAAAGGTAAGTAGAGGGTATAGATATTAGGGTCACCAATTTATAGATATTGGGGTTTGGAAAATAATATATCTGTAATAATTATTTAGAATTAATTTTGTTAAATAATGTATACTTATATTCGAAGATAAATAAAGTTTTAGATTAACATTTTGTATAATACATGTTATTTTTTAAATTTCAAAAATTGTTGTTCTTTTTGTTTCTTGATTCCCCTTGGTTACTTGAAGTCCTTGAATATCTTATATTTACTAGAAAGTGAATTGATCGCCACAGAGGGTGTTCAATATAATTTGAACCGAAATTGATTAACAAATGATATAAGATTGTCAAACAGCAAACATATAATTTCTCTCTCTCTCTCCCTCTCTCTCTCCCTCTCTCTCTCCCTCTCTCTCTCTGCAGGAAATTTCGGGGAAGTTAGGAAATATTTCTACGAAAAAGAAGCGTATACAATTTTGCTGAGGGGTTACCCTTTGGGTTTTAATATTAAAAAACAAACTTGCGTGTTCTAACAATCCATAATCAGTCAGTTTATGTCACATGTATTATTAATTTATTATAATATCTATAGTATAATTAAATTATAACCAGATACCCCAATCACAGTGACCTCTCAGATTTTGTATTGAATCTTAGACAGTACCTATGACAATTTTACGTTTACTTATTTTTCTATATCAATTCTTTGTGCATATTTATCTCACTTACTGTATGCAGATATTCAGAACGTAAACATTCAAATGCCAGTCAATCGATTACACCTATTAGCTTTAAATAATAATAGAGTGAATGCAGTCATTGAAAACGTCTGGTCTGAAAGTGTAAATGATAAATGTGTATCTAATAGACTCGTTCCCTACATGTCTCACCTTTGTTTTAATTTTACCTAATTCCTATTTACCGTAGTCTACTCTAATGTGTCTAATATAATGCCCTGAAAGACTCCTGATGCGAAATAGTTGAGTTGTTACTAATACATGTTATTTTTTATGATACCAAATACTTTCAGCTTTCTTAAATATTTTTTTTAGATATTCTCAATATTATTGTCTTTGTCGAAGCAACACAAAAAGAAATGCCGAGGTATTGGTATAAAAATTATGTAGGACAATGTATGTCTTGAAATATATTGGTTCGATTTTTCTTTTATTTTAAGCAAAATTTTTTCAAAAGCTACTATTACTACTTCAAGAAATTCAAATAGTTTTAAAAACTTCTCTATTGCATACTCTTTCCAATGGTATACCAAGTTATGACAGAATTATAGTTCGTTAAACTAAAAAAGAAACATATTTGCAGACATAAAAATGAAATAAGTATTGATCATTTTATTACTTTTATTTCCAATTCTAACTAAAACACATATACTTAACTAAAACTAATAATTAATTCATTTCGCTTTCAAAATGAGAACCTCCATTTCTAACGTGCCCTCTTTCGTATTTGGGTAGTGGTGATGCGTAACCTCATTTCTTCCCTTACTCTGGCACCTGCTTCATTAATTCTCCGTACAAGATGGTCACGGTCGGTTATTTCAGTCTCATAAACTAGTTCTTTCATTCGACACCAGACATGAAAATCAAGGGCATGGTGTATTAAATAGGTGGTCCGACGTACGGCACTTTCCTCTTATAATAATGGCTTCATAAATGCATGGTTTCTATTTACTTTAGTAGATGGCGCGAGCAATAAGGTCCTACAATTACCTGGGCAAGTGCATCATATAACTAACATAACCTCAAATTTTAAGGTTTTTTCGTTTATTCTCATTTTTAATGCTTGTTATAGGCATTTTTAGCTTGGAGCCATACTGGCTCCAAGCAAATATTTAAAAATTCACACAAATAATTTTTCAATATTGTTGATTGATAAAAAATAGACTGCTAATTATAGGTTAGATTCCAAAACTGCAAAAAGTGTCTTATTTTATTGTGACAAACTATTTAAAACTTCATACACATTACGTTGAACTTGATTTTGGTTGAAAGCACAGGAACTAGGCAGAAATTTTAGTAATAGCTACGTAATACTTGTAAATCTTAAGAAACATATATTTTTGAGGTTAGCTGTGGCGACACGTGCAATGCTGCATGTAGTGTTGCATATATTCTTATAATGTTTTAATTTAGCTACTTAATGTCAGATGTCACTGGACTCTTGTTTCACTAAACAAAAAACAAAAGGCCGGGAATGTATGCAACACTGTATGCACGTATGCACAGAACCTGTAAAATTATCTATCTGTGCATAAGTAATGAGAGAACTTAGTGGTTTTGCCATCTATTACATTATGTACAAAGTAAGCACTTATGAAGCCACTGTGAAGGTTGTTGTCGTTGCATCACCTATTTAATACACCCTGATCAAGGGGCGTTAAGTCTGGAGACCTCGCTGGCCAAAATATTGGCCCATTTCTCCCAATCCAACGATTAGGAAATGTTTCATCAAAAAATTCCTTCACAGTAATTCGGTAATGAGCAGGACATCAGCCGTTTTGAAATATCAGGCTGTGTCTTACATTTAGAGGTATGTCGTCTAAGATATCTGGTAAATTATTCTGCAAAAACTCTAAATAACTGTCTCCATTTAAATTGTCTGGAAGATAGTACGGACCAATGAAAGCTCTGCCAATTACTGCTGCCCATACATTCACACTGGACTTGTATTGAAAAGACGTTTGTTTTTTCATGTGCATTCCTTCTCGAGAGAACTTCGACTCGTCTGTCCACAAACTACTTTTAAGAAAACATTCATTTTCTAGATCAGCGTTCAACATCAAATGGCAAAAAGCAGTTCTCCGTATTCTCTGTCCCTGAACAGGCATGTACTGGAATGGATGTTTTCCTTCAATCCTAAGAGTTTTCCAAACTTTCCATATGGACAAATTCAGTTGACGAGCTACTTTTTGAATACTCCTGGTAGGATCTGTTTCAAAAGCCTCCAAAATTTGCTCATCTACTTTAGGACCCAATCTTTAGCTGCTGCTGCGTTTCCGTCGGCTATTCCGTACATAAAGAGCATATCGGCATATTCGGCATTAGAAAAAGATGCCATTGCAGAAAAATGTGACAATACTATGAATAATATCACACTAATATTGGTGTCAGGGTACGACCTGAAAGATATAGTGCATAATTTAAATGTTGAACTTGATATTTTGTATAACTGGTTATGTGTTAATAAATTAAAGTTAAACTCGGCCAAAACAAAATGTATGATAATTGGATCTAAACATAATTGCCAAAAATACTCCGGAGATGATATTAATGTATCTATAAAAAATAATAAAATTCAAGTAGTATCTGAAATACAGTATCTGGGAGTTATTTTGGATCAGCAACTTACCTTTTCTCATAATGTTGATTATCTTTGTAAGAAAATAGGGGAAAAAAATTGGTTTTTTCTATCGTATTTCTAGGAATCTGTCAAAATGGAGTAAACTGTTAATATAGAACACAATTCTGTCACCTCATTTTAATTATTGTATTTCTTTACTAATCTCCTATTCGAATGAAAATATAAATAGATTACAGGTACTCCAAAATAAAATAATGAGAATAATATTAAATTGTGACAAATATACCCCCATTTTAACTATGTTGAAATCATTGAGATGGTTGTCCGTGAGGCAAAACGTTGATAAGGCAAATGTCACTTTAATCTATAAAATCTGACATAAGAAATTTCCAGAGTACCTGCAAAATTTTCTAGTGACTAGATCTGAAAAACACCGGTATGATATAAGGTCAAAAGATAATTATAATATTGAATTCGTAAGATCCAGTAATTTGCAGAAAACCTCTTTGGTGACGGTCTGAGACTTTTCAATGCTTTGCCGGATAAAAGATGTTCGTAGTGTTGGGCTATTTACAAAATTAGTAACGAATTTATATCTAGATTAAATGTGTAAGTAAGCTTGTAAGTTGTAAATATTGTATTGTTTTCCTTTGTATACGTTTGTACTTAAAGCTGTGTTCTATGTATTCTATGTATGTATCTGTTTTTTTGTATACAAATGGCCTTTGTGCTAAATAAAGCAATTTATTTATTTATTTATTTATAATTAAATAAAACAGCGTTTGACACAAAAGTTCAAATGTCTCATTGGTATCCAAGCAAGACAATTTTTTGCATTTGGTCGCCTGATATCTACCATTTGTTTATTTCATTTCTTGTTCACTGTACATCTAAATACGTTTGACTTTATTTCAGTATGCCACAGACAGAAAATTATATTTAAATATTAGCAAATAAAATCACCGATTTGTGGCTGAAAGAATTTATTATGATTTTGTTTATTATTTCCTTCCTTATTAAAAATGTAACGTCTACGAATATGTTTCATTTTTAGTTTAATGAACTATAATTCTGTCATAATGTGGTATACCATTGAAAAGAGTATGCAATAGAGAAGTTTTTAAAACTATTTGAATCTCTTGAAGTAGTGCCGCTTTTGATAAAATTTTGCTTAAAATGGAAAAAAAATCAAACCAATGTATTTCAACACATCCTACATCATTTTTATATGAATACTTCGGCATTTCTTTTTGTGCTGTTTCGACAAAGTGCATATTAAGAATGTCTAAAAAAAATATTTAAGAAAGCTGAAAATATTAAGTATCATAAAAGATAACATGTATTAGTAACAACTCAACTATTCCGCAAAAATATCTAAAAATGCCGATAGGTATCTCAAAAACGGTGAGACTTTGCATAAGGGTAAATATGGTCATATAGGTTCTAAACAACCCCCAACTATCACCCAGTGAAGACTTTCTATCGATGTATGAAACACCCTGTATAATCTCCTGTTTTTTGAATTAGGATAGGTTTAGGGTAATGTGTGTGCGGCTTTTGGATATGTGTGCAAATGTGTTTATTAGTATATATCTAATATATAAAAATCTCATGTCACAGTGTTTGTTATCGAACTGCTCCGAAACGGCTTGACCGATTATTATGAAATTTTTGGTGTATATTTGATAGGTCTGAGAATAGGTCGTAGGCTATTTTTTATACTCCTAGGTGATAAGGGTGGCCCTATCCAGAAATTTTATTTTTATTTTTTGGACAAAAATTTATAATGTATATGGCAAAACGTTTGCTGGGTCAGCTAGTATATATATATATTTCACTTCTAAGTAAGTGTGTGAAATATCATCTGATATACACCATATGTCTTATGTTACCATCTAATTGTATTTCATATAGGTTTAATGTTTAATTTGCTCTTAATTACAATTTGCTCTCATGTTTAGTATGTTCAGGTAAAAAATAGTGTCCAAAAAACAATCCGCTGCTAAACGATTATTGCTATTGTTATTACTTGGACTTTTTTAAATTCTGTTGTGTAATTAAGTGACCTTCATTCAGTTACCTAATTGTCATACTGCACTCAGACTTGAGGTCAGTAAAGGAGAAACCCAAATGGAAATGTCTTATCTTTATTTTCTAAGGACTATTTAGCATGCAGCATGATTTGAAAATTAAACATATGGGAAAGACTTGTTTATATAATAAAAATAAATTTACTTAACACAAATTTAAATTTTATTTTAGAAAAGCCAACAATACTGTCAGGTTGCATTGTAAACGTAATCTTCACATAGTCTGTTCATTAACCTTAATGATTGAGTGCTAGTAAAAAAATTGAGGAAGCTATGAAGTTCAAAGTTCAATTTGTTACCGATATATCAGTATAACCAATTCTAAGTATTTACATGTGATCTAATTACCTAATGTACTTAATAAATAATATTATTCTGCTATTCAAGTGTGAAATAATTGTTGTAATACTATGGATAAGCAAATTCTTCCTTAAGTTGCTTTTAAACATAGATAATTAGATCATATGTATTTTTAAATTTAATATATATGTAATAAATAACAGCTAGAAGTTTAAATTTCGCAACTTCTATAATATTTTTTAATAGTATTAAATTTTAAACAATCAACACCAAACTTTAGGTTTGGTGAGAATCCTTCTTGCAGTCTGAGGAAAAGTTGAGTTTTGTTTGTAGAAATATATTGTTTTATTATCCAAGTTTGTGCCTACCAAGTGTAGGTATAAGTAAAAATTCAATTAGATTACTTAACGATGCATGACAAAATTGTTGTTACTTATGTTGTAACAATTTTAATTATTATTTTACACGTGATGTTTAGGTACGTGTGTTATTATTGCTACGTACAAGCAAAAGCTGTCTTTGGAATTTATCGACCGAGTACAGTTAGGTAGTTCAGCAGACTACAGTTTCTAGGCTATCGGCAACCAATGAGAAGGCCCCTAGCTTTCTCATTGGCGCGGGATAAACTACATCACGAGCAACGTGGGAAAACTTTATTATTATTTTTCTTATATCAAACGATGTAATATGAAAAAATACAGGTGTATTATTTTTTAACGAACTTTTATAATTTAAAATAAAAAAAGTATCCGGGATGATCCCATTTAAATGATAAAATTCACAGTCTTGCAGATAGCCCAGGGTCGATCCAGGTCGATGCTCAACAAATTAGAGACAAGCTGAAATTTGGTACGGTGCTTTGTTTTGAAGTGCTAAATATACTCTGAAACCCCAGCGGTGAGTCGTTGAGCCCGTACCCCCAAAACAACCCTCAAAAGGAGATAAAATGGTCCATTTTTTACTTTTTTCTTTATAACTCGAAAACGAAGCATTGCAGGAAAAAATTCCAAGAGGCCAAAGTTGAAGAGCAGAAAATTTCCTATTACACACGTTTATATTGAGTTAGCAGTGGCGGAGCAATGAATTTTCAAATTTGGGGTATTTTTCTAAATATTTCAAAAAAGTGCTAAATTATGTTTTTTTCGCTAGGTAACTTCAATTTTAATCAAATATATAATAATACAGTGTAGCACTATTGGGCTATACATTTTTGAGGGTACTCCGTGGTCTGTATAATAATAAAGATTAAATAAACCAAAACGTTTTAATTTTAAAATAGGATTTAAAAAAAAAAACAAACAACTTGTAAAGATCTTCTTCACCTATGTCCAAATTTACAGCCCGGTTTAGAAAGCAATTCCATTGCATTGACTACATGCCATAGTGCACTTCAGGCCCTTTCGTTTGCATGCACATACTTTTTTACATCCTCCTGATGAACAACTACAAAAAAAATTTTGTAGAATCCATGTAGGCAATGTTTTGGTCGGAATGAATTGGCTGCAACTCTTGGTTTTTTAGACTCCAACCCCAATCAATCTTGCGGTGGTAAATGGTTATTTAACCACGTTTGTATCTAAAAAGTTGAAAAGAATATGACCTAAAGTTTTAGTTGCATGATAAATCTGACTTTGACTTACCTGGTGGAAACTCTAAAAAATCTAATCTAAAAAAAATCTAACACTTTGCGCTACTGGAGGTAGGTGGTAATGTGGCCAAGTTAAAATCAGTACTAAGATTTTGTTTACGTACGTGCTGATGAAAAAGAATGGATCTAGCACTATCCAAATCTGTAATTGATGAGTTTTTAACATATGCTGCTATAAATAATTGCGTTGTGATTGCTTCTAATTTCTCCTTTGTAGCCTGACGGTTATAAAATTCTTTTAGCAGGTTACCTAACTATTTTTCTTGGTGGTATTTACTAAATTAATTTACCCTTTATTGAATAATGCAGACGTGGTGTCACAACCGGACATAGCGTGCAAACTTAGAATATAAAACATCTTTTAGGTCTCCCAATTTTTGTTGTAAGGTTGGTATGTCGGTTATTTTATTTGGCTTTGATGATTTTCCCGGAGGAACCATAAACAATATTTTCTGGCAATAATGGATTAATAACACCATGAGGTCTGTATCATCGCTAACTACTGCTACCGCATCTTCAGAAGAATTCTCACTAATTGCTATTGCTGTCAGTGCTGTCATTACAATGAGAGTATCGGCATCACCATCTGAGTATTTTATATTAATTCTATTTTCAAACAATATTTTTCCGAGGGCACGTATAAAATTGTTTTTGTTGGTGCTATTTAACAAAAAATCTGCCTTTGGTATCCTCACAGCAGATAAATTCGAAAAAGATACAATGGGTACTATTCTTTCACTCGTAGACCTGCGATTTTGCTCAACTATTTTGGTCCATAAAACCTCTTTTGTGCGCCACTGTATAATATTTTTGGATAATATTGATTTATCCGGTGATTATTACATACTTTAATAATAATTAATCCTAACTATAAAATATTAACATTTTGAATAAAAATATTAAAAATTCATTGCTCCGCCACTGCTAGGTCAAAATTTCTGCTCTTCAACTTTGGCCTCTTGGAATTTTTTCCTACAATGCTTCGTTTTTGAGTTATAAAGAAAAAAGTAAAAAAAGGACAATTTTACCCCCTTTTGGGGGTTGTTTTGGGGGGACGGGCTCAACGACTCACCGCTGGGGTTTCAGGGTATATTTAGCACCTCAAAACAAAGCACTGTACCAAATTTCAGCTTGTCTCTAATTTGTTGAGCATCACTCATATAACATGAGGAATCGACCCTGGGCTAAGAGGTGCCACCAGGGAGGGACATTGAAAATGATGAAATTAGATTTTAGTCGTTACCAGGGAACCTACAGCTTTAGTAACCTGGTCTACGCCATGCTGCAAATGAGGAGGGTCATTACAAAATGAGTCTTATCCACTTTTAGTCATATTCTAGTTAGCGACGTGAATTAATTCTTTACATTGCTCTAGTCATATCTGCACTTGTATCTGCATATGTTTTGCTCTGCCAAATCGATTCTCATTCTATATAATATGTCTAAAAATTAAGTGTTTTTCCATAATGTGTTATCAACTCAGGGGCGGCTTAAAGGCCGGGCAAACCGGTCGGCCACCCGGGGCCAAACTGAGGACAGAAATCGTTTTAATTTTATTGTACTCTTTTTCACACAATTTAACACTAGTGCGCCATCGAAAACGAAAGCTTCAATTTGACTATGAGTTACATAATGAACCTGCTGTGGATCTTAAAAAGGCATTCAGGACAACGTTTTGTTCCACGTATTAGACTGTGCCATCATGTCATTTGGTGAACGATTTGCCCAACCACACGCATAATGATATGTTTGATTTTATGTACAATATTGAAAGCAGGGAAAGAATGAACTCTTACAAAAGTGTTCAGACTGTCTGTCAGCACTAAATGGAGGCCATTGTGACATTGATGGTGTGCAACTACATCAAGAACCTTTATTGCTACTTTCCTTATTACCCGACAAAGGTGTAAATTACCCATTGGATGTACTGGAGTACACCACTCAACAACCTCATAAAAACTTTTCAAACGTAACTGTGGCACTCCGAATACTACTCTTCATTCTTGTGACTGTTGGTACAGGCTTCAAGAGAAAGTTTCCCAAAACTAAAACTTATAGTATAAGCCTATATAGTTGAAATCGACAATGTCACAGGACGGTCTAGCGGGATTAGCAATGATGGCAATCGAATATGACGTCCTTCAAGAAATTGACACAGAGAAGAATACCCGCAAAGTGCACTTTTCATAAACTCATAACTGATGTTCTTATAATATAAATTTTGTAGCAGGAACTTGATAGGTTCTAGATATATGCCAAATAATACATGGTTAACTAATCATTTAATCTTGCTGTTTTTCGAATTATCATCCACAGGCTGTACCGTTATATTTTAAATACGCTCAGGAGTAGAATAAACTGCCTTTAACGAGTTTTAGCTTTGACTTACCAATTGTAAAAGTTCAGGACACGAGTTTATTACATACACATTTGTCTTACCTATGTGTCAAGTTAAAAAGTAGTAACCGCAATGTCCGAAGGTATATCCTTGCACTTTAGTATGTAGTACGTCCGTGAAATTCTCGAGGTTATCTCACGGGGGCGCCAAAACACGATGTTGCCCGGGTGGAAAATTTACCGTGAGCCGCCCCTGCATCAACTATGCTATTTCAAAGTGAATCTGATCCATTTGGACCAATCGTAAGGACGCATGCGATTCAGCATATGCAGAGAGTGCAAATTAATTAGCTTCAGTTCTAAAAACTCTGTTGGACTTATTTTCGATTGGATTGGAAAAGCAATCCCAAATGTGATTTTTTTGTAAATTTATGGAGAACTTTAAAGTTACGAATGATTCAAATTAATATCATTCTCTGGCAGAAGAAAACGAAGGTTTTCATGAGTGTGTTTTAGAGAATCCAAAGATATTAGAATTTATAGCCTTTTATTTTTATTATATTGCTCTTCATATCATTTTTATGATGTAGTGTAGTTGCATAAGAGTTTCAAACATATTTTATTTTGACAAATTTTGTTTCTATACTTACCCAAATAGTTTTTTAAAGTGCGCCTTATCCACTCTGTTTCTCCAAAATGCTTCGTATCCGAATTTAATTTTAAATTTTTGAGAATGATAATGGAGTCAAATTAGGACTAAAAAATTCGCAAAGTGAATTGTCTGGTCAGGGCAGTTTTTTTTGTTTTAACGTGTTCACGGGATCAACTTAAGTTCACAGTTCAGTTTTGCAGTTTCTACCCGGTCGGTGTATAGTTTATTTAAACAATTTAATTTTTTAGACTGTGTTTTCCATCGGTTTTCTTTGAATATCTCGAAATCTATAAGTCCTAGGGAAAACAACAAAAAGAAGAAAAGTGTTCGTTATAAGCTGTACAACATAATAAAATTCATTAAAATTGTTATTAATATTTAAAAAAAATTTAATACTGCAAAATTATGCGTTATTAAACAAATCACTGTTCTTTCAAAAATAATTGATAATATTCAATGAAATTTTGGAGAAATATAGCTCTTATAAAGTACAATCACCACTTAAAATTTCAAATCAATATAGTTATTAAAACGGCTCGAATATACAACTATTGCTAAAACTTTGCACCCTTGTGAAATCCTGCCATCAAAACCAAGAAATGAATACGATGGCTCATTGTAGCTGTTTCTAAGTACTTTAAGATCACGGAGAGGGAATTTTTTTTTTCAAAATTTAAACCCTTTTTATTGCAGTTGTTTATAATTTTCGAAATTGTAGTTATAATCAAAGTCAAATAACACTCTGGTTTTTTTATTAATTAAAAAAAACGGTAAACGAGTAATGAAAGTAGATTAAAAAAGACAACTTTAAAAAAAAATTAATGCTCTACTTGCATTTTGAGCTGCGATACGTTAGTTTTTACGTTTAGGTCACTTATGAATAAATAAATCGATATTTCTTGTTGAAATTTGGACTGGTATTTCTCCAATGTACCTATATTCTTTTGTCTCTGCTACTTGAAAATAATCCAAAGCTACAATTGTCAAAAAATACTGCATAGAGAAAGTGGGGGTCTTTAGTGATTTTATTAGAGATCTGAATATCAGATATCTCAATATGTCTACAAGTTATATTATGTTCTTACAAACCGGACTTAAGTGGCTAGATGTCCGAGTGGGTAAGACGACTGGCATTTTTTATTCAAGGTGTGGATGTCTTGGGTCGCGAAATATTTTTTTTTATTGTATCAGTAATATTAAAAGTTTTACAAAGCTGTATACATGAACATAAGGGTAGTTGTTCAAGTTAGATTGGTTTACCATTTTTGTGACAAAAATTAAAAAAGTTATAAAAAAATTGAAAATGTGCATTATGTTCTCAAAGCCGTAAAATTTCATTGAAAATTATCCTTTATTTTTGAAAGAACAGCAATTCGTTTAAAGTCGCATAATTGTGCAATGTTCAATTTTTTTTAAATAATAGTAACAATTGGAATTAATATCATGTGTAAAAACTATAATAATTTAAGTAGCAACTGCGACATTAATTTGTCCAGTCTATTTTATATTGCAATAATATTGATAGATAATGATGTTCTATTCATAAGATCTCACTGTAAATCCTAATTTTTTATCTGATCTGTCTTGTTTGTTAGTTTATGTAAAAAACCGCTGCGCAAGGAATCACTACTTCCACATCCAGATTTTTTGTATAAGTCACTCACAACGAAAAAATTTTGTATGTGGAAATAATTGTTTATGGAACTTTAATAATATAATATTTGAAATCCTCTACCCCAAAAACCCATAAAACGATACCCCACATCGGTAGTGGGGTGGGGGTGGTGATATGGGGTGGTAGTGGGGGTGGTGATAGGGGGTGTTAGTGGGGGTGGATGAAGTAAAAAAACATTTTGAGGTTTCTGGTTCTTCTACACACCCTAAATCACAATTTTTTTTTATCCCCTTTAATAATGGGGTGGGGGTGGTAATGAGGGTGGCTAATGCCAAAATTTTTTTTGAGACCTCAGCTTCTCTTGTATATACAAAATATCAATTTTATGGACTCTTACCTGCTTGATTTACCTATTTTCCCCAAATTTACCCCAATTTACCCCCCAACCCTTCGATGGAACAAGATGAAAATATAATCTAGTTCTAGATCTCGTTAAAGTACATATGTGTACCAAATTTCAAGTCAATATCTCAAACGGTTCCAGAGTAAACGTGCGTACAAAAAAAGTTACAGACAGACAGACAGAAATTTTTTTTTCGCTCAAACTTAAAATCTCGACGTTTCGTGACATTCTAAACCTATTTGAACAATAAAAATTTTTAAAAGTTTTTTTGTCGTTACTATACTTCCACTAGATGTGGAAGTAATATGTCTTATGTTATTTATGATCTTACTTCTAAGTGTTTTATCCTGTAAGTGTTTTTTACTGTTGGATAATAAAGAATAAATAAATAAATAAATAGTTTATATACTTTTGTTCCACAACTCATAATGAACATTTTCCTTCTTTTTGTTGATTTCCATAGGACTTATAGATTTCGAGATATTCAAAGAAAACCGATGAAAAACAGGGTCTAAAAATTAAATTGTTTAAATAAACAATACGCCGACCTCGCAGAAATTACAAAACTGAATTGTGAACTATAGATGACCCACTTAACACGTTAAAACAAAAGAACCGCCCTGACTAGACAATTCTCATTAAAATCCTAATTTGACTCCACTAAGAGCATAAATGATTTAAAGGACTTGCGTTTTCCTGATCTATTAATAATACTCTTTTATTGCAAAATCTAGCTAGGAACAAAAAGATGTGTTACTAACGGAACACGGTTTTTTCGATTTCCTGTAATTTTCGTCCAGTGGACAAGGCGCATTTTGAAATGACCCTCCTCAAATGCAACATGCATTTTTCATGAATTCAGGCCCCATATAGGAAACTAAAAATATTTGACGGGAGTAAAATATACTAGGGCCTTCTCACTCAATTTTTGATAATGTGTTGAAGTTCTCACAATGAAGAGTGCCTCAGTCCTTTAATCCCTCAAAATTGACATTTGATTGGTTTCAGACCAGATTAAAGCCTAAGGAACAATTCTAGACATGTCCCCCCAAAAAAAAAACTGGCTGTACTTTCAATGGCGGCCATAGGTTAAAAGAAACTTGCAAACGTTGTTTTTGTCATTTAACACAAAAACTAAAAAAGATGGAGATAAACTTTTTTCACAAAAAACAACGTGCTTAAAATTTTCCGCAATTTTGTTCCTATACAATATTTGGATAGGAGTTGCCGTTTTCGAGATAAATGTCTGCAAATTATGCGCTATCCAATCTGGGATCAAATCAGTATGGTTAAAAGTGTTGATAGTGTGGATTCTGGTGGCTCATTCCAATAAAATTAAATGTAAATGACTCTTTGATACTGGATTTGGCAATAAAAGAAGGCTTATTAACATATCCGCATTAGCAGAAGAGTACGGACCTTAAAAATATTCGGCATTATTGGGCCTTCATTCATTTACTGGATGCGACTCAATCAGCGCTTTTAAGGGAAAGGAAAGATAAAACCTCTAAAATGTTACTTTTTCCCAAATATACCAAATATATCCGAACATTTCAAGATTTGGGGAGCAGCTTGAATATTTTTTTTTTTTTTTTTTTATGGCATTAGGAGTTATCCATGCAGCCAGGCACAAGTTGTTATATATAAAACTAATGGGATAAACACATTTGCACACATATACACGCAGCACACATCTATACATATATTACCCTAAACCTATCCTAATCCAAAAAACAGGAAATTATAAAGAAGATCCAAGGGAAGGTACGAATGCACATTCTTCTCGCCCAGGAGTCTTTCAGGGCATTAGCTGGAATATTGATGATAAATTAGTTGCATCATTAGAGGAGTTTATATGTGCCATATATGGATCAAATAAATGCGCTAGCGTGGACAGGCTTCGCCTAATTGCCATTAGACAGAGACGTGGTGACAAAAATTTGTCTTTATCAATTGACACTAAAGTTGATTTTTCTTGGATTCCACCATCAAGAGCTTGCCTTATTGAGCATATTAAAAGGAGTGTTCACCAAACGTGAATTTAGCGATTAGCCGGCGAAGGTATTCACAATATTCCAAAGATGATTATGGATGACAAGAAAATTGAGAACCTTTTTGGTGTTCAGCAGATAAAATATTGCCTCAATCGTTTATTGAAATTCTTCAGATGATTCCAAATCAAATCGAAAGTGAGGATGATAACGATACCATAAATGAAGCAATAGAGGAAGAAGACTTGGAAGAAATATTCGATGTATCGGGAGATAGCGATAGCGAATCTGAAAGCCAGTGAGGTGTTACTTACGTTTTATATTGAAATTTATATTTTATTTTAAGAGCTAAATCATTTATCTAGAAAACGGCAACTCCTATCCAAATATTGTATAGAAACAAAATTGTGGAAAATATTATGCACTTTGTTTTTTGTGCAGAAAGTTTTTCTCCTTCTTTTTAGTTTTTGTGTTAAACGACAAAAACAACATTTGCACCAGTTTTTTTTTAACAGATGGCCGCCATTTTGAAAGTACAGCCAGTTTTGTTTTTTTGGGGGACATGTCTAGAACTGTTCCTTAGGCTTTAATCTTTATGAAAAATATTGTCCCCAAGGATCGGGGGGTGCACGCACAGTTAGGAGGATGGACTCCCGTAGTATATTTTCCATAAGTATCATACTTATGATATATATCAGCTGGCATTCCTTGAACAATGGATAGAAGAAAAAACGATTACAGATAATACTTGAAAAAATAGTAACATTCCAGATAGGTACTGGGATATCCGATAAATAAATATCTATTGATAACGGTCTTATCATTAAACAATTTGTGGATTACATCAATTGTTATTGTATTGAAATAATTATAGACCATTACAAATGGATAAATATAAAGAGGACTTAGCAGCGTATTCATCATATACCATATTATGCCATATTTCACTCCACAATAAAAAATGGAATGTTATCCTGGGGAGCCACAGCAGACTTCCACGTCCAAAGAATCTTAATTCTGCCGATAGCAACTATTTGAGGAATACTTAACAAAAATCGTTGGGATTCATGTAAACTACTATCTAAACAAATAAATATGACAGTTTTTTTCCCTAATATTGGTTTATGAAAATGGCTACTATGTAAAACAACATTTATGTGACTTCCAAACAGTTAGTGACGTGCATGACCACAACACAAGGCATGAGGAATTAACTTGTCCATACATAATACTTGAATTTAATGGCTTAAAACTTTACAATCCCTTGCCAATAAAAAATGTGAGTTACCATGATGCATTATTTTTGCATTATCATAATTGTTGGAAGTCTTTTAAAATGGAAACGTGATATTTTGTTTAAAATCGATTTAGATTGTAATATAATGATTAATTTTGCAATGGGCAATATCTCGAAATGTCTTCGAAGGAATCTGGCCGAATTTAAACTTTACGTGTCGTTTAAATTTACGTAATCGAAAGCATTACAGTATCTCTTGTGGGTTATCTTTATAGCGGAATATTCCAAAATAAATAAAAATACATGGTTGTCTTCCATTTAATTTCATTACTAGGCATCTATTAAAAATTAAATTAGCCTGCCAAACGCGATTAGTCAGTTAAGTCCGAGAACAATTTAAATAAAATGTCCAGAACATTCTTTAATGCTATTAAACGGTAAAATATAATTATTGTAGAAATGAATTAAAAAAGAAATATTCTAATTGCTTATCTATGTGCTTAATTTAATTTCATTAAAAACAGACATTTAATGTGTCACTAAAACAGGTTAAAACTGAATCAATTGATAAAATTGTTTCAAAATTAAACACTTTGTATGTTTAGAATCAATTATAAAATGTACTTAGCAAGTTAAGAAACATATTTCAGACTGTTATATTTCTCTGAGTTAATATCAGTCTCCAATATTAAACATTTGTGTATTTGTAAATAAACTAAACTTCATTGGTTGTCAAAGTGACAAGCATATATTAGTGTCCTACCCCATTCTAATTTCTAAAATGCATAAGTGCCTTAGAAGCGATACGTGCCTTATACGTTATTATCAACTGTATAATGTAATAAATAATAAAATGAAAAGAATGTAAAATGGGAGCAAACAGTTTTAGGAAAAACATTTTCATCAGTAGATGTGTTTTCATACTACAACTCGAGTTGAAACCAAAGATATGATTGAAAAGAGGTGAGGCTTTACTAATAGCATTTTACAGCCATTGCACTTTTATTAATTCGGTGCATCTCTAATCTCTATTCTGTTTTAACAAAAGAAAGAATTACTAGGAGTGCATAAAGGCATGGTCAGTGGAAAATGCTATGAATTAAAAATAAATAGAATTATCAGTTCTTCCACAATTGTAACTAAGTAAATTTTTATATTTTCAAAATATTGTGAAATATTTTGCAGTAATTTATCTCCCCATTATCATTGTCGCTATTAGCAGAGTGACTTAGTAAAGTTATTATGCTCTAAAGAACATTGTGAATGTTTTTTATATGTATGTTGAAGTGTCTGAAATGATGAGCGACAGCTATTCAAATGAGTTTTGTAGGTTTGTTCCTATTTAATTAATATTGATCTTGTTTTTAAGGCCTATTTTTAAATTGTAATTGATTTTTAAAAACAATAGTTTCATATTTAGCCTTGCATTATTTAGCCTTGGGGGGGATAAAAAATATATCCTGTTACTATAATTCAATGTATTTTTATACATCACTGACTAATGCATTTACATATTTTATCGTAAGATCTAAGTAAATGGTGTACGTAGTATACAAAGTGTATGAAAAATTGATATAAAATTTTTCCCCATAACGAGCATACATCCCCATTTTCTTGTGGTAAGCACTAGTCTAAACCCCGCATTTGTTTTATGCTTTGATATTTTTAGCACAAATTTCGATGCATAGTGCTTAAGTATATTTTTGAGTTTTATTTAATAATATTGATAATAATCAAAATTAACTTTATTGAATTAAATAGTTAAAAGCTATTCAGACACTTAACCCGATTTGCTATCATTTATTCAATATAACAAGTGAAAATATGCGATATATAAAAGTATATTATTATGAGAAATGCAAGCAGATCTGAAGATCCGCAGAACTCAGGCCTATCCGCCCATTGTAAATCCCTAGTTCCTTAGACTGTAGAAACTGCCTTCTGAGATACCTATACCTTGATGCTCCTATTGGTGCCCAATGGCATAGAATATGAGTGATGGTTTCATCCTCCACTCCACATATGCGAGAAGTAGGATCATCTTTCAACAGCATCGTATGCAGAGGACAGTGTCCTGTTATCAGACCTACAATCTGACTCAATCGTTCTCTATCAAGCCCAAGTAGCCACTTTGAGGTAGCCAGCCGTAGAGCTCTTTATATGGAACCTCGACTGTCTCGTAGCCATTGGAGTGGTCCTGATTGCTCCTGATATTCCTGGGCAAATTAGCCTTTGGACTTGACATAGGCGAGCCCTATAATTATGGAGCGCTCCCGTGAGCGTCGCCACACAAGTGACGTTATGTTATGAGTTGTTTCACCATGATGGTGTGTGTTCAGAGAGTAGTCTTTGGACTTATTCCCACTTGAAACTGCAGGTTCATAGAGAGGCTCAGGCTTTTCTCGCTTGAACTTCCACGTAGTCCTTCCACAACAGTTTATAGTCTAGGGTTACCTCCAGGTACCGCACCATACGAGAAAGACACAGAAGGAAGGTGAAAATTGCCTATTTTTCTCCTTTTAGTGAACAGCATTAGCTTTGTTTTGCCAGGGTTGATAGACCCCCCATAACTGAACTATGTTAAAAGCCCCTTGCGTAATACCTGCAATCGGTTCCTTATCATGATAGCCAGATCGTCTGCATATGATTGCGCATAGAGGCCGAATTCGGCCAGTAGCCCGTCAAGCATGAGGTTCTGCAGTAGTGGGGACTCCCACTCTGCGGACAGCCTTTGCCCTAACCATTTCATTGCAAAAAGTGATTTCAATGTTGTGAGTGCTCAGCATGAACGATATCCAGTTAATTATGGTGTCTTCCACACCATGGTCAGCAACTGCTTGACAGAGAATCGAAGGTGGGGTTATTATTATTGAATGATCTTTCGGTATCCAAGAATGCTACCAATGCCAGTTCTTTCTGATAAGAAAAGATAACACCAATACTCGATCCTTTATATACCTTTTCCATTTATTGGGAACATGGCTTCATCACTGACTAAAATATATTTTTTTAAAATCTCTATTATTCAGGTACTCGCTTGAGTCCACAGACAAAATTCCAGGTGTTTGTCTTTATCGCCATCTAAACTATGGAGAAATTTCAGTTTAAAGGCCTTTATTTATAATAATTTCAATTTTTTCGTGTACTGCAGCCATTTTCTAATTTTTTCGAAACTACAAATGTAATTTTTGCTCGAGTTATTTAATAACAATTATTTTGCTTAGTTTATAACAGGGTGTATTAAATAGGTGGTGCGACGACAACCCTCACAGTGGCTTCATAAGTGCTTACTTTGTACATAACGTAATAGATGGCAGGACCAATCAGTTCGCTCATTACTTACTCATAGATAGATAATTTTACAAGTCCTGTGCATACGTGCATACAGTGTTGCATACATTCCCGACCTTTTGTTTTTGTTTAGTGAAATAAGAGTCCAGTGACCACGGTCATTAAACCATACGGTTGTCTCAATCAGCAGCTTGGTGGCGAGAGAGACGCGGGGGGAGGGAAATAGAATGAAAGAGACAGATATATCTGATTTCCGTGCAAAAGACAGAGACAAAGATGCTTGTAGTGTCTACAGGTGACGTAGGCTGTAGACCTTGCCGGAATCTCTGTCTCTGTCTTCTGCACGGAAATCAGATATGTCTGTCTCTTTCATTCGATTTCCCGCCCCCCGCGTCTCTCTCGTCCTAAAGCTGCTGATTGATGTAAGTAAGTGTTTTAAAAGCTTTCGTTTACCCGCTAACGATTATTTTTAATTGATGTTTATAATCCGGTGTATTCCCAGACCAGTGGAAATTATCCAATTTTTAAAAAAGGTGATAATAGTTATGTTGCAAATTATCATCCTATTATGATAATTTGTAATTTCGCCGAAGTCTTTGAAATTTCTTTATATGATCTAATTTATAATAATGTGTGAGAGCAGATCAGTATTTCTCAGCATGGCTTTGTAAAGGGTAGGTTAACAGTTACAAATGTATTTACTGTCACACAATTTATTTCTGAGGCTATCAATGTGGACAAACAAGTTGATGTTATATATACTGATTTCTCTAAAGCTTTTGAAGGGCTTGACCACGGCATTCTCCTTCATAAACTTAAAGTATTTGGTTTTTCGGGCTTGCTAACTTCCCTCCTGTAATATTTTTTAACCGGAAGGAGTAAATATGTAGAATACTGTGGCTTTAAGTCTGAGCAATTTCTAACTACTTCCGGAGTGCCCCAAGGCTCAGTACTGGGGCCTCTATTATTTATTTTATTTATTAATGATTTAGTGACTTATACTGATGTCAACTGCCTGCTATATGCTGATGATATGAAATTGTATTATACTGTTGATAAGGACGAGAATTATGTGTTTACTCCAAAGTAATTTAAATGATGTTAACGTCTGGTGTCTTGAAATCTGCCTTTAAACATCGCCAAATGTAACGTTCTGTCTTTCTGCAGGAAGAATAATCCATTGTGATTTGATTATGAGTTGAATGATATCATAATGAATAGATGAATTCAATGACTTGGGGGTTTTATTCGACTCAAAACTAAATTTTAACAAACATATAGAAAATATTGTTCTTTCTGCTCATAAAAGATTGCGTTTTGTGATTAGAAATTAAAATGTTTTTAATGACACTGAATTATTAAATCTCCTTTATACTGCATTTGTTAAATCCAGACTTGAATATGCCTCTCTAACTAATTTGGAAACCAGGCTATAATAAATATTGTAATAGCATAGAGAATATACAACGGCAGTATTCGTTTCATACAAAATTGATTATGTATATCCTGCTGTTGGCTTCGAACATAAACAGTTGCTAAATAGATTTGATTTTCTTAATTTGCACGACTGCAGGAAACTTTGTTCTCTTTTATTTTTATGCAAGTTAATTTTTAATCTCATCGATTGCCCTAATATCTTGAATATGTCAAATTTTCATGCCCCCTCATTTGAAATGCGTAATCATAAAACGTTTTATCTACCCCCACGAACAAATGTTCTGATGTTCTCTCTTTATGTGTAACAATTACATGTCTTTTGAAGGGAAGCTTGATTTATTTTACTCGAATATTTCAGATATTAAGTGCATCTTTTCGTAGTAATTTGTAATTTTATTTTTGTGTGCTTTTACTCTGTTAGTGTATTATGCATGTTCATAATCGGTTCATTTCCTTTTTTGTCTGTATATTTTTGATCACTAGGTATAAATTATTGTATTTTTTCCCACACCGTAATTGGTTTGTACTGTGGGGTGGTGTAGCTATATAAATAAATAAAATAAATTAATTTAAAAAATGTCACTAAAAACTAACAAATACTTGAGTTATGTGGGTACATCAGAGCGAGGATCAACCGTGCTGCTGCCTATTATTTTTCTAGGAATGTTCTATAGCAGTCATGATTGAGTGACTATTTTGACGATTTTTTATGAAAGTTAATTTTATCATCTTTTAGGGAGACATTGGTTTTTTGGTGTATCTATGTCCTGATGGGCCCTCGATCACCACACTCTGTCTGCCACTGATTGCTAAGGCAACAACTGACATTGCTAGTAGGTATATGTGTACAGGCCAAGTGAATTTAATAGTCATCCTTCGAAATTTGTTTTGCAGATTTTATTTTCAATATAAAATAAATAAAACATCCTGTTAATAATAACAAAATATGTACCTGCTTATTTAAACAACATTCTATTATGCCATTATATTCCAGATAAAAAACTGATAATTCTATGAGTCTATAAACAAATATGTTCAATATCCCCGTGTTAAAATATTTCCATTTGCTTATCAAAATAGGGTCATTATTCAAATTATTTTTTATTAATTAATATAGTAAACATTTACTAATCTAATCTATATTTTTTTTATGTATGACTGTCTTTTTCTGGTTAGCAAATTAATGTGGAAAATAATACTTAAAAAATATAATTTAAACCATATACGACTGACATCTTATTTATATGAAGCATTTCTCTTCTCAAGGAAATAAAGATTTATTATTATTGTAATATCTTAAAAATATCTTCAATAATTTACTGTATGCTTTTTGATTATGAAATTTAATTGTCTATCGAAGTTGCCAATATTTAATTTGAATGGAATAAATGCAGATAAAATTATCTCTATAATAAATAACCTAAGGAGTTTAAATTGGATCAAACTAAATAATTTTGTTTATGTTTATGAAATGATATATATTTTAAAGTTATTTTTAATATTTCAGAAGATAGTATAAAAACATATATGTGGACTTTTGCCATGGATATTTATTATGGCATAAGACTAGTCATGTATGTGATCGACAGTTTTAGTATTTATCTAGTTAAATTAATGATTTACTTACCTCATTTTTAATGGTGCTGAAGAAATGGTTACATACATGCTTTGAATTAAAATATCACTTGTAATCACATGCACTTTTATCATTTTTAGTGAGGTATATGAGCTCACTTTTTGGGACTCTCTCCATTGATATTTTTACATCAGTAGGAACACAGGGAGTTTTGTAATTTTAAATATCAGTAAAAACATCTCAAAATATTATATTGGTTTGCACCAATGATGTAAAAGGATAGTTTTAAATGTAAGGGGCAAAACACTGAAAAAAAAAATGTGTTCAATATTATTTTTCAGGTATTTCACAGTACCTATGGGTACTGTGAAATACCAGTCTAATTTATACGGTGTGTTTTATTTTATTTTTGTCTCATCATATCTGTACATATATCTCATATTGTTAACTCTTCGATTTAGCAGCACATGCAGATACAGTTCTTAGTTTTAATTTTTACTTTACTGGCTAGCTGTTAATATTGAATCTGAATTGAGCTAGTTGCGTACTCTTAGTTTACTAGTATATCGCGCCAAAACTGAATTTTTTGCAGGGCATCAATAGAAATACACGTATGATACAATTTTCGCTCAAACGAAAAAAGAAAAATGCCCATTATAATATTAGGAGACTTCAACGTACATATAGGAAAAGACGAACAGACGGAGGAACATGAAAGCATCATTGGAAAAACTTTACCCCACACATGGTCTAATGAAAATGGAACGCTGAAAAACCTAGTACACTTGTCTGACATAACAATAAGAAACACGTGAAGCAAAAGTCAAACCTGTCTTGACACTTGGAATAATGGAAGCTCCGTCTCACAAATAGATCATATCCTGGTAGGCAGAGAGATAAGAAAAAGGATCAAAGACATTAAAGCAAAAAGGACAACAGAAGTCAATACAGACCACAAAATCCTATACAGAAAATTGGAAATAAAAGAAGAGCAAAAAGAGATAAAAGAAACAACAAAACACCACACAGTACCTGGAATAGCTCTCTACTACAGCACGATGACTTCCAGAAGAAATACTGCGAAGAAATAGAAAAACAACTGACATGAGAAGAATTAGACTTCAATGGGTTCTAAAATAAAAACTGCGGCAAGAAAAACGTTAAAAAGGAACGGAGTTTTTGAATTTTGAGAAATGATTGAGTGGGATGTAGAAGTAATGGGACTCATTTTTGCTGCTGTTTGCGGGGTCCGGAACATTGTTGAAGTTGCAAGGGGCATGGCTTTGCAATGGTTTGCGGAGAATTCCAGGGGAGCGGCAGGGTTGTGAAGCTGTTTTTTGTGGTTATCCCATGTATATTGGGATTTGCTGAGGATTTGAGTGTACACCGCGCATACATGATAAAATCTGTGAGGATATAAATTTTGAAATATGTGCTATTGAATTATGTAAGTTTAAGCTAATTATATGCTGCTCTTATAGGTCCCCTTTAGGTGATATCGAAACTTTCAACGATAATTTGACAGCTTTTTTGGATAAAATACATCTAGACAAAAAAATAATTTTCTGTGCTGATTTCAACGTTGATTTCGCTAAAAAATCAGTAAATTCGCTTTTTCTTACAAACCTGTTTGTTTCCCTTGGCATGTATGAATGTATTAGTGATTTCACGAGAGTTACAGATACATCTGCTACAAGAATAGATAACATTTTCTCTAACATAGACCGTTCTCACTGAGAGACGAATGTATTTAATCCATGCTTATCTGACCATGAAAGTTTGAGGTTTTTCTATTTCGTAACCGATAAAATATACTCTATCAGCAAACATCAAAATTACAGAATAATTAATAACATAACTAAAGAAAATTATAAATTGGCAATTGCCAACTCTGACTGGTTATATTTTTTTGACACCAAGGATGTTCATATAATGTCTGAAATCTTAATTCACAACATCACTAGGTCATTTGATACTTCTTTCCCTCTCAAACAGGGAAAAACAAGACACAATAAGATTAAGTACAGTGAACAGATTAAAGTAATGAAAAACAACCTTATTATGTTGCATGACTTTAGCAAGTTTAACAGCAATTTTAAAGAATCCTATAACATGCTAAAAAAGGAATATAAAATAGCACTAAAATCGGAAACTATAAATTATAACACTGAACTTATTGCAAACGCTTCTAACAAACAGAAGGTGGCATGGTTTATTATAAATCAAAATAAATACAAAGAAACTTCTCTTAAAATATCTGTTGAAGATTTAAATAATTATTTTGTTAATATTTCTAGTGAAATCATAAATACTATAAACCATGACAACTTAGATTACCTTAGCAACTTAAGAAATAGTAGAGTGTCCTTTTCCTTTTATCTGGAGCCAGTAACTGAGCAGGAAATTAACGATTTGATTGATACATTAAGTACATCAAAATGTAAAGATTATTATGGCATAAATAGCGACATGATTAAAATTGCTAAAAAGGAACTTTTACCTCAGATCACGCATCTAATTAACCTATGTTTTGAAAAAGGAGTATTCCCTGACTGCCTGAAACATTCTAAGGTAACCCCCATCTATAAAAAGGAAGACAGAAATCTTGAAAGCAACTATAGACCAATTTCAATAGTTCCCATTCTATCTAAATTATTAGAGCTAGCATATAAAGTTCGGTTAATGTATTATTTAGAAAGTAAGAACTTGCTAAATTGTTATCAATATGGTTATATAGGTGGAAAGTCTACTATTAAAGCCTTAACATACATTATAACTTTTATAACTGATGAACTTGAAAGTGGAAATATGACCATGACATCATATTTAGATTTATCCAAGGCTTTTGATTGCGTTTCTACCGACATTATTAACAAAATTAGTAACTTATGGCATCAGAGGGCCAGCTCTAACTTTTATAAAAAGCTATGTTATGAATAGGTATCAGTGCGTCAGTTCCAGCACTACTATGTCCCCACTAAAGCCACTGAAACATGGAATTCCCCAGGGATCCATTCTAGGACCAATCTTATTCATAATATATGTAAATGACATATCAACAATTCTTCCTTGTAAACATGTGGAATATGCTGATGATACAACATTACTCTCAGCTGATAAAAATTTAAACCACCTTATAGACATGTCAGAAGAGATGCAATCATTAGCTAAGGATTATTTTAACAATATTAAACTAAAGTTAAATGAAGACAAAACTCAAATGCTTATTTTCTATTTAAACTCTCAGATTGGCATAGAAAATAACAATCCAGTAAAATATTTAGGTCTCACTTTGGATAGTAGGTTAACATGGGAAGCTCATACAGATTGCCTATCCAAGAAGCTGTCAAGTTGCATCTATTTATTAAAAAACCTTCACAATTTAGTTAACCATAGTGTAATTTTAATGGCATATCATGCTCTTTTCCATAGCGTTATGTGTTATGGAATTTTACTCTGGGGAGGATCCACACATGCCTCTAAAATATTTAAATTGCAAAAACGAGCAGTAAGAATAATCACAAACTCTAGACCTTATGACACCTGTAAAAAATTAGGTATACTTACTAATCAGTACATATTTGAATGTATTGTTTATGCACAAAATCACATTAGTGAATATAATTTTCAAACTAGCTATAATACCAGACATAAACCAATAATAGCCCCATTCTTCCGTCTATCGATGAACATTAACAATTACAGGTATAAATCAGTACAATTATATAACCTCTTGCCAAATGAATGGAAGAATTTGAGTCACAAGAAATTTAATACAAAAATTAAGTTTTCTGAAAGAGGAAGTTTTTTATGAAGTCCAAGAATTTGTTGATTATTTTTGGCACACCACTTATAACTGACTAGCTCTGTATAGTGTTTTATTTTAGTTTAAATTCATTTTAAATTAATTTTATTACTATAGCATAAGTAATGTATTTTATACTTTTAATATTTAAATTTGTATGTTGTATTTTTTTTGACGAGTGTATACACTGTATCTGTCTCACATGAATAAACTGTCTGTCTGTCTGTCTGACATTTTTCAGGTGTTGGTGTTTTTGTTAATAACTCGAACAGAGGGGTCTTAGGAGTGTGGGGAACTGCTATATTGTTGCCACTGGCGACTTTGTGGGTTTGCTAAATTTTCTGTTGTACGGAGCATAGTTTTGCATGTCTTGGTAGTGCGGTCTTTGCATTGTTCACTTTGTCTCTGTCCCAAAAATTACAAACGTTTAGGGATTGTTTAGCGAATGTTAGATACAAGTTATTGCATCATGTATTGGGTTTGCTAGCACTTATATGAAACGAAGCCTTGCTGGATTGATAACGGTACTGATTTTGCACTAGTCTGGTCCTCAATGAGGAATTATAATAAATAATGTAATAATAATAATATTTACCAAATAACAATAACAGCAACAACAAATTATGACAATAATCTTAATCTTAATTAATTTTGCAAGATATAATATATGAATTCATATTGCATAATTACTTCCACGTCCAGTGGAAGTATAGTAACGACAAAAAAATTTAAAAAATTTTTATTGTCCAAATAGGCTTAAAATGTCATGAAACGTCGAGATTTTAAGTTTGAGCGAAAAAAAAAATTTCTGTCTGTCTGTCGGTCTGTCTGTCGGTCTGTCGGTCTGTCGGTCTGTCTGTCTGTCTGTCGGTCTGTCTGTCTGTCTGTAACTTTTTTTTGTGCGCACGTTTACTCTGAAACCGTTTAAGATATTGACTTGAAATTTGGTACACATATGTACTTTAACGAGATCTAGAACTAGATTATATTTTCATCTTGTTCCGTCGAAGGGTTGGGGGGTAAATTGGGGTAAATTTGGGGTAAATGGGTAAATTAAGCAGGTAGGGGTCCATGAAATTGGTATTTAGTATATACAAGAGAAGCTGAGGTCTCAAAAAAATTTTTGGCATTAGCCACCCCTATTACCACCCCCACCTCCTTATTAAAGGGGATGAAAAAAAAATGTGATTTAGTGCATGTACAGGAATCAGAAACCTCAAAATATTTTTTTACTTCATCCACCCCCCCATTACCACCCCCCTATCACCACCCCCACCCCACTACCGATGTGGGGTATCGTTTTATGGGTTTTTGGGGTAGAGGATTTCAAATATTATATTATTAAAGTTCCATAAACAATTATTTTCACATACAAAGTTTTTTCGTTGTGAGTGACTCGGATAGAGAATCTGGATGTGGAAGTAGTGATTCCTTAGGCAGCGGTTTTTTGTTATTGAAACAAGTAAATCTGCCACTTAAATCACAAAGTGAGTTGTATGTGGCAAATATTGTGTTATAATAAATAGTAAAAATATGTGAGAATTGCGTATTCTATAAATAGAAGGTTTTTAGCAGATATTGGATAATGATGAAGCCGTTATATTGCATCAAGTAATTCATTAATAAAGACATGTTCTTGTTTAATCCGTGCTTTGGCCAATTTTATATGATGTCTATATGATTTATTATGAAAATTTTTTAGTTCTAGTGATAATCTGTTATATATTTTTGCTGAAATGTATAAGAAATTTCTTTGTCCCAGTCTTTTTTTCATAAATGGTGGAGCATAATTTAGTTTTGTTACATACCTAGTGGGATAATTATGTTCTATGATTATTGTTGGTTTATTTTTAAATATACATTTTATTATTTGAAGAGCATATAGTTCTCATAGATTATTTACCTGTATTTCTAAATAAAGTTGTTCGGTTGGATATTGAATAGGTCTTTTTAAAATTATTTTTATAATTAATTTTTGCACAGCATGTAGATGTTTCATAACATTATTATAGGCGCCCCCCAAGCTATAATATCGTATGTAATCACCGACTGCACCAAAGCGTAATATGCAGTCCGCAGCAATCCAAGGTCTGGAGTGTTTCGTAATAATTTAAATGTATATATAAGTTTCCTTAGCTTGCCGCAAACTGCATAAACTTGCTCTTCCCATCGATTGTTGCAGTCAATAATAACACCTAAATACTTTATTTTGGATGCCTTTTCTATCTCTATTTCTATTTTACAATCACAGATATTATTTGGCCTGCACTCTTCTTCATGTATTATTATTTTATCCATCTGGGGTTGTGTGGCTGAATTCAACGAGAATGTTATAAATTTCGTTTTATCATAGTTCAACTTAAGATGATTATCGTCCAACCATATTTTAATTTTTTGTAAGCATTTTTCAGACTTTCTTTTTACTTCGTCCCAGCTGTTTCCCTCAAATGTATACAGCGTATGATACAATATCGCATGTTTTTTCTACGTCAAAGATATCATTGATATATAAAATGAAAAGAATAGGGCCCAAAACGTTCCCTGTGGCACACCACTTTGGATTACCAACGGGTCACCGATCGTGGTCCCAATCTTCACACGTTGACTAATATAACTTTCAATAAGTTTTAAGATGTTTCCTCGAAATCTGTAAAAAGGTAATTTGGAAATTAATTTTTTATGCTTTAGCTAGATCTAAAGAAACAGTTATGGATGGTTTTGTTTTATCAATGCTATTGTACAATTTTTCTGTTAAATGTATTATGGCGTCTTCAGTATTTAAATTTTCACGAAAGCCGAACTGCTGCTTTGCAAGTAAATTATGTTTTTGTAAAAATGTTACTATAATTTCTTTTATTGCACATTCATATATCTTTGCAATGTTAGATATTAGCGAGATTGAGCGATAATTGTTAGGTTGGTCAAGGTCACCATTCTTGTGGACAGGTATCACAAGAGCCTCTTTAAAAGTATTAGGAAATATACCTTCCTTTAATGAAATATTCAAGATTGTTGTTAAAAGTGAAACTATACTGTGCTTTATATGTTTTAATGTTTTACTAGTTATTTCCTCTATACCAGGCGATGTGTCATTTTTTAAAATATCTATAAATCTTATAACGTCATTTTCTAATACTGGCTTAACAAATATCGTTTCTTTTACTTTATTTTCTTTTATTGTATTACTTTCTTTAGGTGTTTTAATCTTTGCTGCTATATTTGTGCGAACGTTTATAAAAAAGTTATTGATGAAATTGGCAATTTCTTTTTAATTTTTTATTAAGTAGTTCATTATTTTCATTTTTTATACAATTTATGTTATTTTGTTTGTTTCTTGTTTATTTATTAGTTCATTTGTAATAGCCCATATTTTAGAATTATTGTTTATACGTTCGTTTATTTTTTGTTTATAGTAATCTTGTTTGCATTTTTTTATAAGTTTATTAAGATGATTTCTATAACAATTATATTGATTCTTTAGTTGTATATTTCGAGGGTATTTTGAAACTTCTTTATACAGTTTATCACGATAATTTATTGATGTTACTATACCATCTGTTATTTTCCAAAAATTATGTGTCAATATTTTTTCTTCGCGAATGTTTCTGCTGCATTATTGGCGTTATTATCTGGCAAAATTTGGTCCCATTTTATATTATTCTTTAGATAATTATTTAACACATTATAATTAATTATATTTATTTTTCGCTTTTCATTTTGTGTTGACATGTTATCTGTTTTAATATTTAATGATATTTTAAGTAATAGGCGTCTGAATTTAAGATGCCAGCGCCAAAGTGGGAGAACTCGTGAACTAATTATAGGCCGTTTGTTTACTTATTTGGCGAATACTTATATCGATTTTTTTCTGTTTATTGTTATTTTTGATGTTGAAAATAATAACATTAATAATATATGACCTAAAGGTTTGCAAGATTTTGTTGTAAGTGATTTGCAAGATGTTAATGGCATTATTCAGCAAAATTCATATTTTTTAGGTTATCTGGTTTTCCCCTTGAAAAGTACAGTTTCTTCGACAAAAACGGTGTCTGGCTAGTTAAATATTAATAAACTTAAATATTTCTTTAAATTTATGTACAGTTGTAGTTTAAATCAATTTTTTTTCAGAAAACATGAGTGACATTTAGGTTAAGCATATTGCAATGTATGGAACATTTGGGAAGCACTAAAAATGTAAAAATTGTAATTGTGTGTATGAAGGGGAATATGTTTTAAATACAGGACATATTATTTTGTGTGGTACAACCCATATTTCAACACAAAACTTAATAAATGTGTATGCTCTATGTTTACAAACAAGTGTCAGATCATGAAATTAGTGTACATTGAATATAGGTAACTGAAAAGATATTTATTAATTCTTGAAGTAAAATAACTGAAACAGTATTTTGTAAAATATGAAATAGAAATATTCAGGGGTAAAACATAATAGTGCATGATGCAATAGTATACATTACTTTTATAAATATATTGAAATTGCATATACCTATTTACTTATTTCAAAAATTTCACTTACAATGTGTGATTGTTCAGGCAATTATTATTGCTACTCGGGCCCCTCGGGCCACGATTATTTGTACCAGCTTTTTCCCTCTTAATGCCTGGTTAAAGGTGTCTACATCAAAGAGGGTATGCTGTGAACATTGTCGTGCCAATTCAACTTTCACGAGTTGTCCCTGCAATCTACAAAGGATACCGACTAGGTTGGCTCCAGCAAATTGTATCTTGTGTAGCCCCTTTAAACGCTATCATATTTTTAATAACTTAGCATCTCAGTTTATCATTATTTACTTATTGTTGATATCATCGTACACTAAAGAGACAATGACAGAAAAGCCTATAATTAGTTTGACTGTAGATCACCAGGTGGCGTACTCCTTATTTTCAGACGCCTATTGTGGAAAGTGGCCGCAGATTTTGCTGTGAAGTATTACTGGAAATATCCTGCTTACGTCTAGTTCTGTCTTTAAAAAAATATGATCGATACATGATTTGCTGTCATTAAAAATTCTAGTATTGTCATTTATACACGACAAAAAATTATTCTCTGCCATAACATTATAGTTATTAAGGTACCAAGGGTGTTATAAGGATAATAACGCACCGAGGTCGGCAGTGTACAATCCCGAGGGCCTCTGGCCCGAGGGAGTGTACGTCGACCGAGGGTGTTATTATCCTATAACACCCGTGGTGCCTTCAACGTTTAATGTCCTGCAAGTCTGTTATTTAATTCGAATTTTTTTTTTGACGTTTACGATTTATTAATTTGACATCTATTATGTTCAGAACGATTTGATTTAAAAGAGAGTAAAAATCAAAATTGTTTGTAAACGCCGCCGTTGCATACCAACGCATTTTGTTTGTCAATAACGCTATCATAATTTGCTTGTTTTGGGTTGTATTATAATTTTATAATGCCCTAGGGCGTTATTTTTCATTTAATGTATCTCAAAATAGGGTGGTTATTGTAAAATAACAGACTTGTAGGACATTAAGATATTTTTCAGCGATTTCATTATTTATTGATATATTTATATTAATATCCCCACATATTATTTCTGTTGCTTCCTTACAGTAGTTTTTTATAAATCCTGAGAGATGTTCAATAAATTCAGGTACATTATAATTAAATATTGTAGTTAAATATTTTTACAAAAAATGATTTGCGTGCTTTCTGTAGAGTGGCGGATTTCTGTTTATGTGAGAAATGTTGTTTCAAACATTGTATTCTGTTTGCTGGACTTTTGCAGTTGTTTGGAGGAACAAGGAGTACAGGGTCATTGTTGTTATTGATTTTGCAGAGTTCCGTTTCATATAAATATTGGATGTAATAATTTGTATTGAAAGCGAATCAATTTTTGGGCTAGGGACAGGGTGAGCAGTGCAGGGATTGCAATGTTGAGATGTGTAGGGTTGTGTTCCATGCAACGGAGGATTTAGCAGGTGTTGCGTAAATTTGTGGTACTTTAAATAACACTAAACGGTACTTGTGATTTCAGCTAAGCGTCAAACCCCTGACCTTAGGTTGAGGAACTATGAGAGTGGCATCTCGATGGGGATAGAATGCGTTGTTTACATGTTATAAGGCAATGTTGCCTTTTGAAGGATATTATTAAAATATCTGCCTATCTTCATCAGCCCAGCTTAGATCGATAATGGTATTAACATACTACCACTATTTGTGAAATGAATCGTGAAACCATTGCATCTGCCAGAGAACAAACCAACTAATTAAATTAGGATTTGTAAAGAATCAGCTGCCAGTGAATTTAATGCCAATTATTTTTATTTATTGTGCCGTTGTAAATCTCTCAAATCCTATCCGTCAGATGATAAATATCTTACAAATAAAGTACCTAGTTAAATGTTTTAAAGTTTATTTTCAGATATATTTCAAACTAGACAATAGACATGAACATTATACATTATACTCTTCCCAGACATCAGACTTATTGCACCTTTTATATAATTGTTGCACATTCTATAGGATATTCTTCACAATTTTTTGAAAACAATCTCGGTTTTGTCTTATTAAGATTCCTTAAAATAATGTTTTAAGGAAGAACAATTACAAATAAATCAGTCAGAGATATAAGACACATATTAGTCTTATGTTTTAATTTTTAATTATGCAACATTTTTCATCTTCAATTTTATAACCTCCCAATGATTACCAACGTAGTTGACGTTGGTAATATGTGTGCCGATTTAAATAACAGTATTTTGGTGTTTGTAGAAATTACTTTAGTATCTCAGTAAAAATTGCAGCTCTTAGGTTCATTTTTTGAAATTAAAATGTCGTACAGCGTTTTCATTTACAAATCGATTTCTTTCAAAAACAATAGGGTTCTTCCTCCAGCTAATTTATACTACTTTACCGTTTAAATTTCAATACGATTCAACTTTCCCTTTTTAAGTTCTCGTGATGGGTGAGTACAGATGAATAGATGAACATTTTGAAGGTTGTTCAGAATTCGATGGTTAATACAATATACTTAATAATAATGATAATAAATTTATTAACAAAATTTTCATAAATTTAATAATCTTAATTACATCATTTGTCTACATTTAAACAAGTTTTTTTGTTTTTACTGCACCTAGGCCAATAAGACATAATAAGACAAAAATATACTTAGTATCTAAATTGATAGGATAGAAAATAAAGAAATATATTTTGAATTTATGTAGTTCCTTATTGGAATTAAATCTAGGTACTGGAGAATGAATAGCTTAATTGTGCTTAACTAATGATGGTAATTAACAGTTATCATTATAAGAGTTTTGTAAACAAATGGAAATTTTCAAATATAAAATTTTTACATTGTGAACTAAATATTTTTATACTTTTTATAGATTTAATTTGTACTGGGATTAAATTGTAGAATTTTGGACCAAGATAGTTAACGAAACGCAGATTTAGGTTATTATTATTGTTTGGGATTTTTAGATGTAAGTCAGTCTTAATTCTTGTGTCATAATTGTGTGAGATAGTTTTTTGAATTGTCGTTTTTATAAATATATAAACAAGTGGTTTGAACATATTAAAGTGCGGATGTTACTGATTTCAGCAGTGTATAGCAGGTTGGTTGGATAACGTTTATTTTTGTGATAAATAACTTTTACAATGTAATTTTGAACAACTGACAGTTTTTTGAGATGCTATTATACAAACCACCCCAAACTAAAATACCATATCTCAGTAGTCATTCTCAATCAGAGATTTATATATTATTAATGAAAAATGTTTCTCTATGAATGATATTTATGGTTTTAGAAATGTGCTAATCAGGTCATTATATTTTTCATTTCATATTTGCAAAGATTATAATAAATAAAAGAAACTGGTAAATAGAAACTAAGAAATGAATTATTAAAACATTGTAATTGTTATTCAAACATGCAATATGTAGCATTTGATTGAAATAATTATATTTTAGTGTATATAATACATTTTTAACAAAATCCGTATCTATTTCTACTTTAATATTTATAAAATTGTTATTCTTGCTGGATTGTTAAATAATATGACAATATTATTATTTGCTTACTTCAGACATGACTTCAGCAGACATGACAACAGTGAAAATTGTAGTGTAAAACTATTTAAAACGCCACGAGATGATCTATGCAATGGAGTCTAATGCAAATAATGCCTGACACAAAACAAAATCCCCCATCGTGACGTCACGTAGCCCAGGTTGCCAAAGGCGGGAATATTACGTGAATTGCCAATTGCAGAAACCGAATAGAATAGGAGTTTATTTAGGATCAGACCTAATTTAAAAAAAGAACTTCAAAGTGGTTATCAAACAAAAATTTCTTTCCGTGCTATTTACAATATTAAGTATGTATATGTAGTACTATCACATTACAATCAAATATAAACATATTAAGAAATTAATGTGTGTTTAAACTTACGCAAATTATTGGTCAACATATTAAATCCTGGGATAAAGAATTATATTCAATGAATTCTTTAAAAAATAGACCTTTCCTGAAATTCTTTCTATGTGCATGTTGATTTCACGAGTTATATTTATGAATTCTTGTGAATTTCATTGTAAAAGTTGTAAACGACTGTAAATAAGAATGTCGCAGGCCTTTCAATATTTTGTATATGGATACCGTTGCTGAATTAAACAATTTTTTTTGAACTGGTCATTGAAGTACCGCAATTTTTGTATATCTGTGGCATCAAAGTATTATTCTCATGCCACGGTTTTGCAATTTGCATTGAAAGTATTACAGAATTCATTTAGTTATTTTAACAAATGTATAAATATAATAGAATTAAAGTATATTTTGGGATATTTAAGGTTAGAATTTATAAAAGATTATGGAAGACCTATAATTTGTTTAGATTTAATTTTACGAATCTACAGGGTATTACTAAAATATATGGATACTTTAAGCATTTCCTGGGAATCAAGATATATATATATATCTTTTATTTCACCGAAATCTCATTTACCTATTATAAGTATAAAAAAAATGAATATTAAAAAAAAAATTTTATTACTATCCACTAATTTTTAATTTCAATTATTCGGTGATTGCCCACTAACATTCAACTTTATTTTGCAGGTCCTCAGTCAGATGAATATATAATGTACCTAAACAGAGGTCAAGATGATGAGATGCAGTTATGTTGTTACAAAAGGAATACATTGAAAACGGCCATTATTTATCTATGTTTTATATTAACTTGTGGCTTGCTTAGGCTTATTTTCCACTGGATTCCACATTGGTTTTTGTTGGCAACCTCAGAAAAATGCAAGATTAACGAAGCTGAGATGATGCTCATAACAGTAAGTGGTACAAAAATAATAACTTTACTGCTGCTAAGAGGCAACATTAAAATAGAACTGCTGTCACGATAGCACAGTTGGTTAGTGCATATTGGCGCAATTATTACGGGCACAGAAAAGAGAAAACTACCAGAAGCTTGTAGCTTGGTGAAAATATAGTCGTATTGTTGGATATTATGTCACAGAATGTTAGTGTTAAAATAAAAACGAACTGACGGAAACACCAACAAAAAAATTACGGGGATCACACAAATTGATCAGTGACAGTGCAGAGAGTGAAATGATTTTGTATCTGTTTTTCTTCCGTGCAAGCTCTGCCTATTGAATTTCATGATTGATGTTTTACAGTTTAATGACTTTAGTCAATGATTTGCATATATTTTTATAAAATCGGTTGCATTGTTTTCCTCATACATAAATCAATTTTATCATTTGGTTTTTCCCTTAGACTGGAAAAACCATATCATATAGTACAAAATTTTATGAAAATGATTGGAAAAGAGCGAATTGTGATATTATCGTTGAAATCAGAATAGCATCTACTTTCGAATGGTAAAATAGAAAATGAATACTATGTTGTATGTTGAAAAATAAGAAAGTCTATGCACCAAAAGGATACTAAACTTCATCCAATCTGCACCAAAACCTTCTCAGCTCTTGTACAATACCAATATTATTGTGCAAAATATCAATATAATCACTAGTTTCGGTGCTATCATCACAGAATAAGGAACTACCAGAAACGGCACTCTCAGCACCGCCTTTGATGTTTTCAGATCAATTTTTGTGACCTTTGCCATTTTGTTGTTGGTAATTTTGGCGGAAAATTTAAGCAGCATGTTTATAAACAAAGTTTACACAGGCTGCATACAATTACGTTCAGCTGAACTTTTACTTGATCACATGATCACGTTTCCAACCACAATACGGACCTTAAAAGAAGAAAGGTTCACAATTACTTGGAAATATCTTATAATTTCCATCAATAATAAAATACCTTTTAGGATCCTTAGGAAACCTAAATAAACTAATGTCTTTTCCTGTCGTACTACGTGGACATTCCTTAACAGCGCAAATGGTTCCACCTCGTTTACTCATATCGCTAATAAAAATTTCTATTAACACAACACTTTCCCCCTATGATCTTTTATGACATTGGGCATTTTTATTTAAAGAAAGGGTCGAAAGTACCCATGACACTGGGTAGTAGAAAAAGTGAATTTAAATAGAAAGTTAAGAATGATTTTCGTTCGAAAAGCAATTTGTTTTCAAGTTATTTAATGTTTGAAAAATGTGATTAATTTTAAGGGGGCCGTAATTCGAAAACCATAGCTCAAAATATCATTAAATTTTGGATATAGGGGTTCTAAAGCATGCTGACCAATAATATTGCATTCGTTTTTCAGTAAAAAAATGCCTAATATAACTTCTCGAAACATCGACCCTTTTTTTATTAATAAAAATGCATGTCAATGACTGAAGTAAATTTTGCTTTTCTCAAAAAAGATATATTGAAGGTCTTTGTTACCGATCCTTTAGTTGAAATTCGATGACTAATAACTGAGCTATGAAGGTGTTACCGTGAAGAGAGGACTCACTATACAGTCAGCACTTGTCATTTTTCGACTTTTAGAAAAATGTCTCATGGCACAATGCTCAAAAGTCAATAAAGCACAAGCCACTGCTTGTTGAAGACAGAACCATTAAGCGCAGAATCAAGGAACTAGTATACTGTTCCTACCATGTATTCCATTAATGCTGTATACTCATGTATATGCGAATGTATGTGTGGCATTAAACAGGCATATGTATAGAAATAATCCTAATTCTAAAACCATTGATGAAAACTAAGTACGAGTAGGGCCAAGTGACGTGCAAATTCCGATTCGTAATATCTTCGCGGTGCACATTGGGTAATGCTAATACGTGCGGTTCGTGAAAATACTTATTTATTTGACTACTCTCTTAAATGAAATATTTTTCTAATTAAATCATAGATTATGTACTTATATGCTAGTGGGATATGCGTGCATATTAATACATTCCGAATGAAGTTTCGACGTAAACGTTTACTGAATGAGAACTGACATGCATTCGCGTATACATAAGCCAGGACCATTAAAACACATAAATATGAACATACAGTAATTAGTGTATGGTAGATAGATAGATAATAATAATAATAACGTTTATTCATAAATAAAGAGAACAATAGCCTATGACATTTTAATAATAATAATAATAAATAAACAAATGTGTAGTCGACTCACGAAGCACTCACACGTCATGGACTGTGACTGTGACTGTGAACTTGTTTGTGAGCTAAAACCTACCAAAATTTATTTATAATATGGCATCGTTTAGTTAAATTTAAATATATGTACATATTTTTTTTTCATATTTTTTCTTTACATTTTTTTTAATATCTATAAGTATTTTTGTTTTTTTATTTTAACATATCGATTATATAAGGTAAAATAAATTCATTTTTTTCACTCATATAAATATACTTAGTTTCTTAACTACGCAAACAAAACTGATTTTTTTTTTTTTTTTTGGTGGTACAGTCCGGAACATAAAATTGTGTTTGACTTTCCCAGAATATATCACAGCAAGGGCTAACACGGTTACTGATTAAGACTAGGCATAATAATATGTTTTGTCTATTATCGCATGTACTACAATTCTAGGTGCATCAAACATCCATTGTTTAATTCTTTTTTTTAATGAATGGAAATTCTTTAGCGTTTTAATATCTTGCAGTAATGCGGAGTACATTTTGGAGCAAAGGTGTATATAACATCTTTGCCCTACTGTTTTAGTGCATTTTATGTTTCTAGAAATAGACGCAGTTTTTGACCTGGTGTTATATTGATGTTCGGAAAAATGTAGAAGTTTTTTGTTTTTAAATATTTCAGTACACATGGCTAAACCAAACATCTGACACACATTCAGCACTTTTGCTTCTTTATACAATAAATCAGACGAGTACGTATATTTTCTTTTTAAAATTATTTTTAGGCACCATTTCTGCATTACATCTAATGAGTGTAAGTAGATAGATAGATAGATAGATAGATAGATAAGTAGATAGATTTATTTAGATAGATAGATTTATTGGCCAAAGATAATACGAAGTACATACTTATGGCAAGTCACAGATTACATTTATAAAATAGAAACTTATCAAGTACATTTAACATAATTCTGTAGGATTAAAAAAAAAATACAGTAGTAAATAGAAAGAACGATAGACAAACATAGGTACTATAAGTATATATACGATTTTCAACTTAATAAAGAAATTAATAATTACATGAAAGAAAAAAACTGAGTACCAGGACTTACAAAAATAAAGCTCAGCTATAAAAAAGCATTTAGTAGTAAACTATATACATAAGATGAAAAAAAAAAGTCTAAAAACTTACTTAGGGTAATAATAACACAGGCCCACAAAAGAAGAAAGTTGTCTGCGCCGCGGTATTGACCATACCTATCCCTAGATTCGTGTTCAGCGGCTTAAAATGCAAGGGATAGATGTGGTCAGTACCCCCGCGCAGATGACTTGGTTGCCACTGTGGCACAGTGGCAACCAAAAAAAGTGGTCTGCGCGGGGGTACTGACCACACCTATCCCTTGTATTTTGAGCCGCTGAACACGAATCTGACCTTAGTTTTTCCCCTACACGTCCGTTTTTCTTTTAAAGCAAAAAGAAATCTGTTAAATCGTGATATTTATATATTTATTTGCTGTTAAAAAAAAAACCTGACGTATAGGGGAAAAACTAAGGTCAGATTCGTGTTCAGCGGCTCAAAATACAAGGGATAGGTATGGTCAGTACCCCGGCGCAGACAACTTTTTTTTTTGTGGGCCTGTGTAATGAAGTCAGTTGTCTTCGACAAGCAGTGGCTTGCACTATATTAGCTTTTGAGCATTGTGTCCATGAGAACTATTGTTATATATAACTATAACATATTAAAATTTGGTGCAATTTAACTGAAGGCCATTTTCCTATCATTCCGAGCAAGGTCCTTTCATTTCATATTTAATTCTCAGAATCATTATTTTTATTGCAGGAAATTTATAACAGAAAGCACAAAATATACCATGTGAAACCATTAAAAATATTAACACCAGAAAATGTGGCTAAAATGAAGAACGACGATGACTTACTTAATCACCACCATATTTCTGTTTCTAATTCGCCTCCTGCCCTCTCAGTGCATTTTGAACATGGAGAGTTTAGAGATCTGGATAAGTAAGTACAAAACTAATATGTTCTTGTGCATTAGAACCATGATACTATGAAATATAAGATACGCTCGGTACGAGTACCATCTTTCGACCTACTGTGCGCATCAGCGGCGGCTGGTGAAATTTCAATATTTTTTTTCTCGTCTGTGGCGCATGGGACCCATACGAAATTTGGGAAATAACATCTAGAGAAGCACTTCTCTAATGACCCCTAAAAAATTTTGAAAAAGCAGTTTGCGAAAAAATTTTTGAAAATTTGCTAGCCTCCCCTGGGTCTAGGGACCCCTGTTTACTTTTATTTTTTTTTTGTCATATGCATTTGACTTTTCATAAAAATGCATCGACAGATTTTAGAGTTTGTGAAAATATTTTCATTACTAACTGAAATACAATGAACTGAAATTTTGTAATTTACAATTTAACAAATTACAATATTTCAATTCGTTGTATCTCAGTTAGTAATGAAAATATTTTCACAAACTCCAAAATCTGTCGATGCATTTTTATGAAAAGTCAAATGCATATGACAAAAAAAAATAAAAGTAAACAGGAGTCCCTAGACCCAGGGGAGGCTAGCGAATTTTCAAAAATTTTTTCGCAAACTGCTTTTTCAAAATTTTTTAGGGGTCATTAGAGAAGTGCTTCTCTAGATGTTATTTCCCAAGTTTCGTATGGGTCCCATGCGCCACAGACGAGAAAAAAAATATTGAAATTTCACCAGCCGCCACTGGTGCGCATAGCGTCACCCTCTAGTCAACTTCAAATCGAGCCCGCGCCGGCGACCATCTACCTAAAAATACAAAGAAAACTGTAATATAAGACCTAGAAAGCAGGCAATTTTACTTTTTAATATCATAGAATTCTATGACTGCTTTTGTCAGCACTTTTCATTTCGCATAAGGCCGTGTGGGTTTAAATGTTTGTGAAAACACATACAAAATAATTGGTGCAAGCACATTATGATCTTTTGCACCGTTGATTTTTCAACGTGTAAGTAAGCTATTTATTTTGTTTTTATTTAATATCAAATTTTAATTCATTTAATTAAACACAATAAATAGTAGTAGTAAATAATAAATTACTTTAATTAGTTTAATTATGAAACTGTATATTTATCTAACATTGTTCAGGAAAATAGACAAACAGTCAAGAATGAGAAATATTATTGTGTTTTTTAGAGATAAATTGCCGGATTCTTTAATGTTTTTATTATGAAAAACATTTTGCATCTGCAAAATAGCGTTTTCGCAGTATGACTTAATTCAATAGCGCGGGATATATCAATGTGTTCTCTCATGGTAATTATTACAAATATTTAATAACCTCCACTGATTTGCTGAAACATCTCAAGAAAATCTGAATTTGATTTCATTAAACAACACTAAGGTACATTAGTTCTCACACCGCATTCTCTGCGCTGTACCGTTCGCGAGGGGGTTCCGTATACTTAATTGCAATTTTCTCGAAAACTGTTAATCCTAGAAAAAAAAGTTTCAAATAAAAAAGTTAGCTCCATCCTTTATCTTCATATGCCCTCGATATACTTGGTATCTATTTCGAAAGACAAAAAAGTTTCTCGTTTGTTATATTCCCACCTGTAAATTTTCACAGTTTATCGACATAGCCTTAGAAAAAAAATCGTATTTTCTACACTTATTAACACTTGACCTTCATATTAACACATTTTGTTAACAAATATAGATTCATCACACGGTAAATATTTGAGATTAATTCGTTGTCCCGTTTTTTAGTTAGAGCGAGTTAAACGAAAAAATAATTGTATCTATTATATTACAATTTTCTCACATTTTTGGCTCTATCTTTTGTCTCGAACGACCAAAAGAGTTGTAATTTGTTATTTTATTGAAGGATAAGCTTCTAAACACTTCGGTTAAGGTAATTTTAGTTTACATCTAAACTAAAAATTGATCACTGAACTAGTTGACTTTTACGTGACGTAACAGCGGGAACTGCAGTAAGGGGAGGTATGCGTGAGAGCGTATCTCTATTTCTTAGTATCATGCATTAGAACCTATATTTGAGTTCTCGAACAGACATAGCCACTAGTCAGGGATCCAGTAAACTAAATTCTGCTTATTTCTACATTGCTATGCAACTTTTGGACCTACTTTTAAAATTATTTCTAAGTTGTGTTTTCTGCTGAATCCATTTCCGGAGGACGATTTGAGACATAAGCTTGCGTTCATCCGCTATATTAATTTTCCACCCCTTTTTGGCGATACACGATATTTAAAAATGTTTAGATATACTTGTGCTATCTCGAAAATTATAAAAGCTATAAGAATCAAATTTTAGATGGAGGTTAAATAATGGTGACTACGATAGCAACTTTTTGACCTTTCCAACCTACAAAGAGCAGACCTCTGTTGGTTTATAGATGGCTCCAAAACCCCTGAAGGAGCTGGAGCATACAGTCGCAACCCAAAGATAAGAATTACTTCAAGGCTGGGTAATAATGGAATTTCAGGCAGAAATTCATGCCATTGAACTGTGTACAAGGAGGCTTGAACAGATGCACCCTAGACACAGATCAATACGAATATTTTCAGACAGCAAAGCAGCTCTCAAAGCTCTTGGCTCACATCGCTGCAATTCTAAATTGGTCTGGAACTGCCAAAAGGCTTTAACCCGATTGGGCAGATACAACATATTAACGCTGGTCTGCATACCGGGTCACTCTGGCATGGAGGGCAACGAAATTGCCAATTCTTTAGCCAGGGAAGGTGCGGTATCAAAATTTATCGGACCAGAACTAGTGCTTGACACATCAGCAAGCACTGCGAAAACAACCATCTTGGCCTGGACCGAGAGGAAAACCCTCCAGTACTGGCAAGAACTACCAGGATTAGTTCATTCAAAGAAGTTTATTACAGACTGTCTGAAATCAAGAACTAAAAAACTATTAGAGTTAAATAGGTTACACTTAAGAACTCTAGTTGGCCTGTACACTGGGCACCACCTACACAGACTCGGAATAGTGGACAACGCTGTGTGCCGACTGTGTTTGGAGGAGGATGAAATGGCTGCGCACATTCTATGTACTTGTCCTGCTGCAGAAAGAACCAGGTTCTCACTTTTTGTCAAAGGGCAGTTGCTGCCAGAGGACCTGGACAACCTCTCACCCAACAAGGTGGCTTTATTAAAAAACTAAACCTATTGGGTGAAATATAATATAATTAGGAGTGAGTCACGATAGACCATATGGTCGCAGTGGAGGGTCTGTTACTAGCTCACTCACACATCAACCTAACCTAATGATAGCAGCTTTAAAATTATGTTTTGATTATTGACCTTCCAAATTTCTTGTGGAATGTGACCACTCGCACTTACGGTGCCATCTATGCAAGATGGTAAAGATCTTTAAATATATGTTTATATAAAGAATTTGTTTATTACCGCTTATATATGAGATGAAATGTTCTTGATTCAGAACTAATTTTATCTGTGTACACAGACAGATTTATCCAAATGTTACAATTCTTTCCTTACATTTTTGAAAACAAGCATTTTTCTATGCAATCTTTGTACACACACGTTTCTATTTGCTATTTCGTATGTTTTGCGACGTTGAATGGTGCGAAGAGCATGGTTCTGCCACAGTTCACAAAACAGCACTTCATGCCTGTGCGATCGAAACGCGCGTTATCGTTCCCGATACTAAATAATTTATATTTTTCGCTAGAATATTCAATTGTAAAAATTCTTTCACTGAAATTAAATTTGAACTTTCTACTACAATACCGCTCACACAACTGATATAATATCACTAGAAATAGATGCTACATGATGCACGATGCTACATTTTTCTCTACAATATTTCAGTTCTTTATTTTTTCCTTAGATGATCAATAATCAAAATACTATTTTAATGCTGCTATCACAGTCACCATATATTATTTAACCTCCGTCTAAAATTTGATCCTTGTAGCTTTATAGTTTTCGAGATAGCACGAGTTATATTTAAAAAATTTTAAATATTGTGTATCGCAAAAAAGAGGTGAAAAATAAATATAGGGGATGAACGCAAGCTTACATCTCAAATCGCCCTCTGGAAATGGATTTGACAGAAACTTTTAAACAGGATAGACCTGATTTTAAAAGTAGGTCCAAAAGGTGCGTAGGACTGAAAGTAAATGGTCTCTGGATCCCTGACTACTCAGCTTTGTAAAATTATGTGGTAGTTGCATCCACTGTAATGCTGCTAGGACGAAAAAAATACTTTATGCCCACTAATAATGATAATAATACTAATAATAAAAACCTTAATTCAGTTATACCATAAAAATGGGGCCAAAAAGTATTTTATGACGATTCGTGCAAAAAACCTTTATTGTTATTTTTAGGTTATTGCTATTTTCTTGTAAAAAGGTGACATATATTTGGGACAATGAGAAACATGAATTCATAAAGCTAGTCGGCCTGGATAAAGGTGTTTCCAGTGAAACTTTTCATAAATACAAACCACTTACATCGAATGAGCAGTTCATGAGGTATGTATCACTAGTACAGTTACATTTTATTAAAAAAATCTATCTTAACTGTCTTTTTACAATTTGCAGGAGGCTAGTTTATGGTCCTAACAAAATTATTGTGAAAGAATTATCAATACTTACTCTATTATGTCTGGAGGTACTTAACCCATTTTATATCTTTCAAATTTTGAGTTTTATACTTTGGTTCGCTGACGATTATTACTACTACGCAGCAACAATCATGACAATGGCGATGGGTGGCATTGCCATGTCTGTCATGCAAACAAGAAAGGTAATTATAAAATAGCAAAGTAACTTTTATTTATGAAAACTTATAACTTATTTTTTTACAATTCAACAGTATATGCCATGATTATATGTACGGTCAAAGTATTAGTATTTCTAAAAAAACCTACCTAATGTTACACCTAAGACATAAAAATGAAGAAGACACTGATAGGGTTGTGTGATTAGTATAATTCAGTCTACATTTCCTAATTAAATTTATATTGGCCATGCCGTTAAGTGTTTGCCAGTAGAGTGTTCCAATGTCTGATTCCTAACCAAGTCAAAAAATTGCTTCCACGAGAGGGTGCTTTTTACATTAAGGGAGTCGTAACAAAAAATGGGTAATACTCTGTCATTTCCGAAATGACATTGAAAATTGACAAATAGCTGTTTTTGGTCATTTTGATTATATGGCTACTTTCATAAGAGAACACATTTTTTTGTATTCATTGTTAATAATTAAAGGATTCAAAATGTAAGATCTATTCAAAAATTTAATAGTGGAAGCCGTTACTTTGTGATCATCATTATGGTCTATTAAAACACTTTACTTTCTATTTTATCACTATTAGTTTCAAGCTTTGATTTTCACTGCAAGTATTAATGTAATATTTCGATCATTATGGTCTCCACATATTCACTGAAATTTGAAATATTGCAATATTTGTTGATGTTGATAGTCGTCAGTGTAACACTGTTAATTTACAGGTTCTAGGATATTGCGGAGGTCAGCTATATATAAGATATTGGTCCTGAGGTTGAACCTTGAGGTATACCATTCCTTACAAATTTTGCCTCTGATATATTCAATTTACTTTGTTATTATTTGCACCATTTGTCTTCTGTTATGCACATATGTGGATAATCAGTTTTTCGTATTTTGAGCAAAACCATAATATATAATTTCTGCTAGTAAAATATCTGGAGAAATGTATCGAATGCTTTACAAAAATTTATAGCATTGCTAATAAAACACCTTCAGAGTTGTCCATTACTCCGAATATATCATCATAAACATTTATTATTACTGAGTATGTACTGTGACATTTTCTATAGCCTGAATGGAATTTTGGTATTGTCTTGACTTTTCATATAGTCTTTCAATTGATAGTAAACGGCTTTCTCAACGACTTTTGATACTGCTGGCAGTATACAAATAAATCTTTGCTTTTGGCAAAGGTAATACAATGCCCATCTTTCAACTATTTGGGAAAGAGCTGTTAATAATTGACTTGTTTATGATATCTAGTAATGCAGATCCACAATATGAAAGTACTTAAATTATCAGATCTTGTAGCACTCGTTTTTATTTCACTCATCTGATTATTACATCTATGCTTATTTGCTTTAAGGAAATTGGCTCTTCTATATCTTTAAAGGTTCTACTGATATAATTGTTAATTGCTCCCTGCTTATTCTTAGTATCCAACTTTATGTTACTTGTAAAAATAAAGTAATCATTAGTAATCAAAGCTATTTACCCAAACACGATCATCTGATATAATTGAAAAAGGAAATTACGAAAATGTTACAACAATTAGGTGATTATGGTTGAAACACATCAAAGAGAAGTGTATAATAAAGATCTAACTGGTCGTTAAGGATATAATTATGGAAAATTTGGCTAGATTTAAAAGTTTCGAATAATTCCAGTGAATTTAATTTAAAACTTTTTTCTTGTATATGTGATATATTTAGAGTTTCTAATTTTGGAAAAGAGCGACCGGATTTTAAAAAATGATTTGAAAACTTGAAATCGGTTTTGTCAACTCTTAGGGCCGGTTTTATAGGTACAGATTAAACCAAAGTTTAACTAGAAGTTTAAACTGAAGTTTTACTGGAGGTTTAAACTTTGGATTTTAGTGTTCGCTAAAATGCCGTTTTATAGGTGCTTGTCAAGATCGTCAGTTCTATCGTCATTTTGTTAGTTGGTAGCATAGTGACAAATTGGCGATTGATATCATTTTCATTACTGGTACTTTGACTTTTTGCGATGAGTGACAAAAGATCTTTAAACTTCAACGTCAGTGAAATCAAACTATTGATTGAATTAGTTAAAAAGAGTAAAGATGTAATCGAATGCAAGAGAAGTGATTAGATTACTTGGAAGGATAAAGCAAATGCCTGGATTGCAATTGGGAAAGATTTTAATAACGCAAATGGTTTTATCAAATGAACTCCTAAAAAATTTAAGATATAAATATGAAAACCTAAAAAAAATACAAAACAACAATTTGCCACCGAAAAGTCAGAGTTAAATGTAGACTAATATGTTCTAATACTATATGCATTGCATACATTCTTTAGATATTCGAAATCGATCTATGAATTCTTTGTTATTCCATATCTGTAAATGATAGGTTTCTCTCAGAATTTTCGTACACGACGAGGTGCTTCTATTATATTTATAACACCATCTTCATCGCTTGGTATCAAAAATGTCCATTTTCTTTAACTTTTCCCTTACAGAATATATAATAGGTAATTATTTGTAGGTTAAGTTGAAATTTGAAGTTTGCATTGAGCACAACACCCTTCAAAATATTGCCAATTAATCAACGTAAGGCGTGCATAAACCTAAGTTTGGCGTTTAAACTTAAGACTGGCAGATATAAAACGTACTTTTTGACAAAACTTAAAGTTAACTATCAGACCTAAGTTAAACGGAACCTATAAAATCGGCCCCAAGAGAACATAACTGTTCAATATATCTAATTTTAAATGTACAACCAGATTGACGAAAGACATCACAATCCGGACATGTTAACTTATAAACAACTGATTTTTCCAGATCGTTAGTCTTACCCTTGGTATTAAACAAAAACTGATTTAAAACTAAGCTAAGGCTTACTAATATTAGTCACAAAAGTAACAAAAGGTTTTACAAAATAAAACTGCAAGGTAAAAGTGCAATATAAATTAAATTAACATTAAAAAAATACAATATAATAATAAAAACAATATATACACATATACATAAAATTAAAATTCATTATGTCAATATGACGAGATCGCAATTCATATACTCACTGATAGAATAGAAACTATTTTTAGTTAGTATGGATCGTACTGTACATTTGAAAGGTTTAATATTTTTTATCTTTTTAATTTCAATTGGAAGTTTATTATATAACTTAATAGACATTATGTTAGGACCCTTGGCAACAGTAGTTAGTCTATGTTGTGGAACTGATGTTTAAATTTTCCCTTAGATAATATGTCGAACTATCGTTTTCTGATATATATTTGTCCATATGAGATTTCACATACGATACACAGTTAAAAATGTATAAAGATGGGACAGTTAGAATATTTAATTCTTTGAATAAAGATCTGCAAGAGTCACGTGGAGATTTAAATGCCATCATGCGAATTATTTTTTTCTGCATTACGAGAAGTTCCCCTATCCGAGAACAATTTCCCCAGCAGATTATACAATAGTTGAGACACAATTGTATATATGCAAATTAATACATTTTCAAGATGTTTAAGCTGACATGTTGTCTCATTTGCCATGGTACAAAACAATGGGCAGACAATTTTACTTCCACATCCAGTGGAAGTATAGTAATGAGAAAAAAATTTAAAAAATTTGTTATTGTCCAAATAGACTTAGAATGTCATGAAACGTCGAGATTTTAAGTTTGAGTGAAAAAAAATTTCTGTCTGTCTGTAACTTTTTTGTGTGCACCTTTACTCTGGAACTGTTTAAGATATTGACTTGAAATTTGGTACACTTATGTACTTTGAGATCTGGAACTAGATTATATTTTCATCTTGTTCCGTCGAAGGGTTGGGGGGTAAATTGAGGTAAATTTGGAGTAAATAGGTATATCAAGCAGGTAAGAGTCCATAAAATTGGTATTTAGTATATACAAGAGAAGCTAAGGTCTCAAAAAAATTTTTGGCATTAGCCACCTCCATTACCACCCCATTATTAAAGGGGATGAAAAAAAATTGTGATTTAGTGTGTGTACAAGAACCAGAAACATCAAAATATTTTTTCCTTCATCCACCCCCATTACCAACACCTATCACCACCCCCACCCATCTTCCGATGTATGGTATCGTTTTATGGGTTTTTGGGGGTAGAGGATTTCAAATATTATATTACTAAAGTTCTATAAACAATTGTTTCCACGTACAAAATTTTTTCGTTGTGAGTGACTTGGATAGAAAATCTGAATGTGGAAGTAGTGATTCCTTGGGTAGTGGTTTTTTTAATAACGCATCTATTTGATCATTCCATGATAGGGAAGAGTCTATTTGGAGTCCAAGGTATTTGACAGTTCCAAGATGAGTTCTAGATTTATTTTCCATTTTTATTAACAAACTAGAGTCAAGTGTCTTATAGTCTGTTTTTAAACGAGGAGAACTGAATATAGAAGTCCCATTCACACCATAGAAGTAACCAGAAAATACACTAGAACCTTTTTTGGCATTTTGAGCAACCAATAATACACCACTACAGTATACTTGTGTGCGTTTTATTACATTATATAATGCATCGACCTCTATTTGACCTCCCTGTATTTGTTACACCATCCATACCATTTACATAATATAAAGGCACCAAATAATTAGCCATTTTTACCTTCAGATTTATACAAAAGGGATTAAAAACTGACAAATAATGTGCAAAGTATAAAATAGAAATTGAAACAAAAAAATTTATGACATGAAATTAAAATTTATTATATGTCAAAATATACGACTATTGCCCTGTGTAAAACTGGTGAAGGCGGATCCAATCACAGATGTACGATTTAGCACGGTAAATTTGAAACGGTCCTCCTGGTTTAAAAACAGACTATAGTGGAAAATGTTAGGAAATTGGTCTTATCAACATTTAGGTCAAAACCATTATATTAGAACAATATTTTCACATTAGAGACACGGTGTTATTTGTTTTAGTTGCAAGAATATTTAACCCTTTCACTGCGGGAACCGGCTAATTACGCGAGGATGAAGGCATACTTAAATGCGGGAACTGACCGAATCTGTATGTGAATATGTTTATAATATGTACTAAACTTCAATTTGGCACCAAAAAAAAAAAAAAAAAATGCTTCCATATCTCTTATTTTTCAGCCAATATTTAAGTTTTGTATAGTTCTCTTCAGATCTACTAAACACTCAAAAAATGTCGACGCCTTTGACCATCAAACACGTCGCACCGCACCGCCAAAGACGCTGACATTTTTTACACACTTAACAAGTGTGTAGTCAACTTTATGCAGAAATGAGCACATTGAAAACAAAGTATTATTCAAGCATTAGTTAGATTAATGATTACAAAGTCGTAAGAAAAATTATAAGATTCAAATACTGTCAAACTTACACATGTTACACTGAAGAAATTTGTAAATTTCATGTATCAGCCATTTAGTAAAAAGGAACAAAATACTAATTTGAAACTATCAATAATCTCTACCGAAAATGACGTAATCGAAATGACTAAAAATTACTAATTGTGATCATGGTACATCACTAGTTATAATCAAGGCATTAGCATTTTAGTATAATTTTCACTATCTCTACTACTAGTTTGTACCATATTTTCAATATTATTTTTCAGTTAATGAATTATTTATTGAATCTAGTAAATCTAGTTAATTACATGACCATTTTAGAACCAAAGAAATTTGAGGTCCACATGTCACAGCAGTGATGTCTGCACTGTCTTGAGGCGCCTACCGAAAAATTCTTTGGATGAAATTGAGAATAAAGGATATAGCAGCGAAGCTATCTCGACAGAATTTTTGGTACCAGGGGATATTTTGGAAATACCATCTCACGGCTGCATTATGCATTGTGATGCACTGTTACTTACAGGAAACTGCATTTTGAACGAATCAATGCTAACAGGTCAGAATATTTTTGTCATTGCTGCTTTACCGCTTTTTGTAAGCTACACAAAGTAGTTTACGTTCAATTAAATTGAACAATCAAAATGTATGCAAAAAACATGCCATGTACCAATAAGGCAAAAATTCATTTATAAGGAAATTTAAAATGTATTGCATCTTTTATAAACAAAATTTAGGCATATTATTTTAAGTTAAGTTAATTAAAAGAATGAAAATCTAAGAAATATAGGACGATTTATTCAAAGAAATCTGGATATGATGAAAATGAGGAAGATATTGCTTTAGTTATTTTAAATACCTAGGTACAAAATTTGATGAGTGCAAGTAGAGCATTATTTTTTTAAATGCTGTTTTTTTTTTATTTACTTTCATAATTCGTTTACCCTTTTTAGTTTCATAAAAAATTCATGGCGTTATTTAAAGTTGTTTACAATACAATTTCGAAAGTTATAAGCAATTAAAAAAAAACGGTTTAAACAAAGAAAACATTTTTTTTCTCAACAACATTGTAAAATAAGTGTAAACACCTACACTTTGAGAAAAAAAAATGCCCTCCTGCGAGTTTATGCACTTGAACAATAAGCGATAAAAGTTTAGAAATCTTTGATTTTTAGCCATTTAAATAAATAGTTTGCGCTAAAATTTGGCAGGAGGTTTAGCTCAATAAAAGGCATAGTTTCACTTATTTTCGTTAAGATTTATGTATTATCTAATATATAAAAATCTCGTGTCACAGTGTTTGTTATCGAACTCCTCCGAAATGGCTTGACCGATTTTTATTAAATTTTTTGTGTATATTTGGTAGGTCTGAGAATAGGTCGTAGGCTATTTTTTATACCCCTAGGTGATAAGGGTGACCCTATCCAGAAATTTTCTTTTTATTTCTTGGACAAAAATTTATAATTTATATGACAAAACAACGTTTGCTGGGTCAGCTAGTTACTTTATGTTTCTAAAAGTATCAAAAAATAGCAATTTCAATGGTTTTGATTTTTTGCAAGTTAACAAATTATAATAATGTTTATTTGCAAGTCTAGTTTAATTCGAAATTATATTGCAAACAATGTGGTATTTTTATTTTTGTGATGTGATTACTCGAACCGAAGATAATAAGGAAAATAGCAGAAAATGTTGCTTTTGCAAGATAAATTGTTTGAATTTATATAAAGCAATCAATGAATTTCTGCTTGCACTTGCCACACCAAAACAAATCAAAACCAAAACATAGCTGCAGTATAACAATTCCATTTAAAATTTGTTTTGACTCCACTATACTCTTTTTCTCAACATATAATGTTAACTATTCCTTTTTTAGGGGAATCTGTTCCAGTAACTAAAACATCTCTTCCAAATGTTACGGATGTTCCTTATGATCCAAAGGAACATGCTAGACACACCTTATTTTGTGGCACCCATGTCATTCAGACTAGATATTTTGGAAATGAAAAAGTTTTAGCCGTTGTAGTTAGAACAGGATTTTCCACAGCCAAAGGTAATTTATTCTCTACACTTAAACATGTTGAGATGTTGCGAACTTATAACGTAACTTTTCTATTACATTAATTCTGCTACTATTTATTTATGTTTGTAGTAAATTATACTTAAATTAATATATCTACTTTTTACAGGTAGTTTGGTTAGAAGTATTCTGTATCCTCCACCAGTAGACTTTCGTTTTGAAAAGGATTCCTACAGATTTGTGACGCTATTAGGTGTCATTGCATTTTTGGGATTTATTTATACCATAATATCCAAGGTAACATACAGTCGAATAAAACTAACCATTAAAATAAAGATTTCAACCATTGTTGGGGGGGGGGTCAATTTTTTTTCTGAAAATGCAATCTGTATGTCATCAGGAAGTTACAGTAAAGTTTTGTTTGAAGGGGAACGGTTCTTGGAAATTAAGTTTTAATTTTTAAAAACATGTTTTTGTCCCGTTTTTTTTTATATCTCGGGTTCTGTTCTAAAAAAAATCAGAATAATTGTAAATAAATTATGAATAAAACTGCATAGGTCCAAATTCAATCTGCCATTTTGTTTTTTCTTTTTGCAAAAAAAATAAAAACTACGAAAATTTCTAATTTTATATAAACCGAAATTACTAAAAAAATTACTGCAGTTTTATTCGATTAATACTGATGAATTAGCCACTATTTGTTTTTAGAAAAGAATGTTTTTATTGTAGGCGATGAGAGGTGTCCACGCTAGGGACTTGATTTTAGAAGCCTTTGATTTGATAACGATTGTTGTTCCTCCAGCTTTACCCGCAGCTATGACAATTGGAAGATTTTATGCACAGATAAGATTAAAGAAAAATAAAATATTTTGCATATCACCTAGGACCATCAATGTGTCTGGTTCTATAAACTGTGTTTGTTTCGATAAGGTAAAAAAAATATTATTATTCAATCTGTTTTGTGTTTAAACTTTTTTAAAATAATTTAGACTGGAACTCTAACGGAAGATGGCTTGGATCTGCTTTGTGTTGTGCCAATTGAAGGAAAAGAATTTAAAATGGCTGTTAAAAACGTCGAAACACTTCCTTATAACGTATTAGTTTATGGATTGGTGTCTTGCCATTCTTTGACAATTATTGACAAGCAAATTGTAGGAGATCCGCTAGACTTAAAGGTATGTATATGTTTAATAATATGCTAATTGACTAAGACTAAAATTGACAGAGTTTAATACTCTAGCCTTTCAAAAAAATATATATTTTTTTTGTTTGAAAGAACTTTGGCACTTTTATAATATAAGGATAAGCACTTTCAAATTAAAAAGGGCTTTTTCGTTTTTGTTTCGTTTTTTTTTTTGGAATATATTTTTATTATTCGAGACACCTGGTTTATCAAATTATCTTGTATTTACCACCCTAGTTATTATCTTTTAAGTCTTATACAATCAAAAACAAGTTAAAAACGTACTCTTCACCTGTTCACTGAACTTTTTATATAATTGTTACACATTCTATAGGATACTCTTCGCCGTTTTTTGTAAATAGTGTTAGTTTTAGACATTTTTAATTTTATAGTACGAACTGAGTTGGTAAAAGACTCAATGTAAAATGAAGTAAAAATAAATAAAATTATATAAAAAAAATATTTTTAAGAAAAGCTTTTATTTGGAAAAACTGCTAAAAAGTAAAAATTTTTTTTTTAAATTAAAAAAAAATTTTACTTTTTAATAGTTTTTTTCGAATAAAAGCTTTTTCTTAAAAATATTTTTTTATATGATTTTATTTTTTACTTTTTAGTCTACTTATTTTACAGACAAACAGACAAAACCCTTTCATTTGCCACCGCCATCCACCCCTCCCCTCTTGTTATCTTGTATTTACCACCCTAGTTATTATTTTTGATGAACATTTTCATCTTTTTAAGTCTTATACAATCAAAAACAAGTTAAAAACCTGTTCACTGAACTTTTTATATAATTGTTACACATTCTATAGGATACTCTTCGCAGTTTTTTGTAAATAGTGTTAGTTTTAGACATTTTTAATTTTATAGTACGAACTGAGTTGGTAAAAGGCTCAATGTAAAATGAAGTAAAAATAAATAAAATTATATAAAAAAAATATTTTTAAGAAAAGCTTTTATTTGGAAAAACTGCTAAAAAGTAAAAATTTTTTTTAAATTAAAAAAAAATATTTTTACTTTTTAATAGTTTTTTTCGAATAAAAGCTTTTTCTTAAAAATATTTTTTTATATGATTTTATTTTTTACTTTTTAGTCTACTTATTTTACAGACAGACAGACAAAACCCTTTCATTTGCCACCGCCATCCACCCCTTCCCTCTCCCGTCTTCTCACCGCTCTAACACTACTTCCCACTTCTTCCCACCCAGCGTTACCACATTTGGTAGATTTTTATTTCTTTTTAGTAGAATTTTAAGGATTTTTGTAAAGTTTGGTAGGTAAAATTTGCTGGCAGATTTCTGATAATTATTATCAGAAATCTACCAGCAAATTTTACCTACCAAACTTTAAAAAAATCCTTAAAATTTTACTAAAAAGAAATAAAAATCTACCAAATGTGGTAACGCTGTTCCCACCCCTTTCTCACCTCTTCCCACCCCTTCCTCTCCCCCTTTCCCACCTCTTCCCACTCATTCCCCTCCCCTTTCCCACCCCTTCCCCACCTCTTCCCACCCCGTCCTCATCTCTTCCCAGCCCTTCCCATTCCTTCCCCACCTCTTCCCACTTCTTCCCCACCTCTCTCACGTCCGCCATATTGAATTTAGAATGACGTCGCATAGTTTATCGTATTTTACTCGTCAAACCCTTTCATTTGATACCCATATCAAGGGGGTTGTGAGTAAAAAGCCGATCCGCCATCTTGGGACGTCCGCCATATTGGATTTAGATCGATAATGGCTTTACTATGTTGCATTGTCACCGGACATATACACGTGTGCCAAATTTCAAAGTTCTAGCTTAATTAAAACTAGTTGAACTAAACAAACAAACATACATTCATACAGACATACAAACATTGCAAGTTAAATAAAAGCTTTTAAAAAAAAACATACCAAACCCCCTTTGTGTTTCGAACCCTTGGATTCCGAGACAAAAGTGTATGAACTATACCACCACCTTACACGTAAAAAAATGTAAATTTTTACATTATAAGACACGAGCTAAAACACATTTCCACGGTTGTATATTACATTATGAAATGTATATTTGTAAAATATATAAATATTTAGATATTAAAGTGAAATATCATTCCACCAGATTTCTATTCAATTACAAAAACATAAAAATATAAAAAAAAACTTTTTCAAATTTAAATCATTAACATTTTTATTTACCGATCGATTTTGTTCAAAAACAATGGGGTTCTTCCTCTAGCTAACACTAACTTACTGTCCAAATTTCAATACAATCGGAGTTTTCTTTCTTGAGTTATCGTGCTTACAAGAAACGTGACGGACGGACGGACAGACGGATATTTTGAAAGTTGTTCAGAATTCGTTCACTAACACAATGATATGAAAATTTGTTGTCTGCGAGCGATATTTACGGTTTTAGAAATGTGCCGATCAAATGCAATATACTCTTCGTTTTCATATTTGCGAAGAGTATAATAATGATGTTTAATTTGACACCGAATGGCTTTTGATTTTAACATAAAACGGTTTTAAATTTTAAAAGTGCATTATGAAGCTGCTGGCAACCTTGACGTGTTTACTATACTGATCATGCAGTAGTTCATACAGGGTCGTTTAAATTTGATATAAATAATCGAAAATTCGTTGTACATCATACTACATAATTGTGTGAATTAATACCACACAATTTAAACATTTTTTAAACATTTCCCTATATATTTTCCCATTATTTAACGGAAATTTCCACTCAAATTTTCCTGGTAAAATTAAATTCTACAGCATTACAAAAATTTTTAGAATTTATTTAATTTCACATTGTTATGCTGTGTAATAATATTTATATAGATTTGTAATGTTTTTATTTTTGTGTTAACATTTCTTATATAGGATTAACAAGGTAAATAAATAAAAAAGCAATAATACTTTAAATTCCATGCTTTTTTATATTAGTTCTCAGAACATCCTCTGGTACCAATAACATTTTTGATGGAATATTTTTTTTAATAAAAGTTACATATTTTTTATGCATTTGCGTTTTTCCCCATTTTTTTAATATGAAATTTTTACCATTTTTGCCTGAAAAACACGGAAGAAAGTTTGGTAAAAGTGTCATAGCATTTCAACAAAAGTATCAATAAAAGTAGTAAATAGTCACTGCACATGTTGACCACCTGGTCTAACTCCCAAACTTTGTAAAAATGAAATACCTATAATATAATAATCATATCATTGTTTTCATTAACTTTCATGTTAAAAATACAGGATGGGGGAATAATGCGCCGGACTTCTATATCTACGATAGCTAGGAATTAAAAAAAAATACGAGTAAACTAGATAAAGAAGTCTATAACCGGAAATTATTTTCGAATATACAGAGCGAGCCAAGGCAGAATTACAGGATGCTATGTATATCAGTAAATTTTTTTAGGCATCTTTCTAGACCCTATTCATTCCTATACTATTATTGACTATCTCCCAACCACTTGGATGTAATGAATTTTTGTGTTGAAATAATGCCATCTGCAGATGTATATTGAAAAAATTACCAAAGTCACAATTAGGGGTTTTAAGAAAAATTTATGTGAATGCTAGTTACGAGACATCTAATTAATGTTTTTGAGTCATTTTTACTTCATAAAAATGTACAGGGTGGCCAAAAATTTTATTTTTTGTAAGTACTTCCCTGTGGCTAATTGCAACCATTTTCGTTTTATTGAGCAATAAGTACAAAATTCAAGAATAAATTTAAAAAATAGAGGTTTCTTCAAATAATTAATTAGAACAAATTATAAATTAATAAAGCGGAACTTGTAGACATGACTTTTGTTTTGGGCGAGTCAGACAGAAATTCTGGTAATTTTCACATCTTTCTCTAGCCTTTAAACCAACTCCCCTACTGAATGCTATAATAAAATGCACCAGCATTTATTCACAATTTCAGCAGTCAGCCCTATGTCCCTATCCACTATACAGGTGAATTTTATTCACCCCGAAATTTAAATAGCAAGCTTATGTGAATTTCCAGATGAATACGAATAGTTTTGTGTCATGGGCTTCGATTCTATTATATGATTAACATTAATTTATTCTTAACTTGTTACTAAATTAAAAAGCAAAAACTTGAATTTCAGATGTTTGAGAGCACAAAATGGGTAATGGAAGAACATGATGTGGCCGACAATAATAAATTTAACATGATATTTCCAACTGTTCTTAAGCCACCGAAAAATCGGCCTAGCCCACAACACAACTTAAACGAAGGCCTACAGATCGGTATAATAAGAGAGTTTCCATTTTCGAGTAGCTCCCAACGCATGGGTGTTATTACGAGACGTCTCAATGGGACCCATTTCGAATATTACTGCAAAGGTTCTCCAGAAATGGTGTTAAATTTTGTCAAGAAGGATTCAGTTCCTCATGACTTTTTGGACATTTTGGAGTCCTACACGCAAGAGGGATATCGAGTTATAGCACTGGCACATAAAGAATTGAAGTTGTCTTATGCAAAGGTTCAAAAAGTACAAAGGGAGACAATAGAAAAAGACTTAGATTTACTCGGTTTGATAGTTTTGGAAAATAGACTGAAGCCAGATACAACCCCTGTAATACAGGCTCTTAACGATGCAAATATAAGGGTTATCATGGTAACAGGTAAGGTTATTTTTTACAAATATGTAAATATAGCATTATTAGCTGTAACTATCCTAACTTTGCAAAATTTTTTAAGTTACCTATATAATTTTTTTATTATTATCTAAACATCGTAAATTTAAATGAATATTCAAATACATGTTGGTTTCTCTCTACTCAAACGTCTTAAATACATATTTCTTTAATATTGTCAAACCTTAAGTGGTTTAGTCTATTTTTTATTTCGTCTGGTAATGCAATAAATGTACTTATAAGATATTGTTTTATCTACAAAGTAGTCATGTTCTGGCTCTTCTAATAAAATCATTCTTGGTTCAAATATTATGTGAGTGCACACATTGTACCCTTATTATACAACGTAGCTGCACTTTTGTTCTTAATCTTAAATATAAAATCTAGTGTTTTGAAAATTACTCTTTGTTTTATGCTCATAAAGTTGAATGCGTCAAGTCTTATAGAATATTCCCCATACCTTTATTTTGTAACTTTGAATTGAATTCTAGAGATTTTTTTAATTTAAACTAAATAATTAATGGTTTTTATAATAACACTCTAGTGTTTATAGTAATATTATTACTTATTCTTAAGAAATATATTTATTTCAATAATTTATTTAATACATAATTACAATGTTTCTTATAATTACTCCCACATATTTTATTTGTTTTCAATGTTATAATTATTTTTTGGTAATGTTGCGTATTTAAATTGAGTTGCATGCTATTTTTTACATAGTCAAACATGTCTGATTATAGTCAGTACCACTTATATCTAACATAGTGTAATCAGCAAATAAGGAAATTTTAGTCATGTAGATTTTTGACAATACCATTTATACACAACTAACATTAAAGAGGACCAAGAATAGTACCCTGCAGAATGCCATGTTTTACTGATAGTTGATCTGACATCAAATATTTGTATCTAATTCTTTGAGATCTGATTGTTTCAAATGCTGTTTTTTCTTAATCTATATTGCATTGACTTTCACGTTTTGAGAGAATTATTAATGATTTTTAAAGTTACGACACTAAATTTTCTGAGAGTATTATTCTTCGTTAGTTCTAATAGACTACAAGCCCATCGTAATTTTTAAGGGGTCAAGTGACCCAGCATGAATTATATTCAGTACGATGCTGGTATATGAAACCATAACTTTAGGCACTATGCCGTCACTTTTGGGCGGTACAGGTGAATACACAGGTAAATTGAATTTTCCATCCAAAAAAGCCTTCTTCAGACAAAATATTCTTGTACGGCATTACTTATGTTGATAGTTCATAAAAAAATAATGACCTAAAATCTACTGCCGTACAAAAATAATGGGACCGGAAGCCAGAAGAATTTTTTATTTTCCGAAAATTTTTCCAGGCATATAGGTAATTTAATACTGTACGGCGTTTGTACAATTCGATTTGTATGCTTTCATAGATTCATTATACAGCAACGCCGTACATATTTGGTGGTTACAGGTTGAGAAACCCCGGGCGCAACCCCCTACCCTTAACTAATATAGTGGTGGTAATTTGAACCAACATCAAATTCAATGATCTCTGCTTTTTCATGAAACGAAGATATTTTTTGCCATGTCGTATATTTTTCATGGAACACATTGTGTCAGGAAAATATATTTCCCTCTGAAAAGAGCAATTTTAGGATGAAAAATTTGCTTACGGCATTAGCATAGTTTGTTAATACTTAAAACAATAATTAATAAAATCTAAATGCTGTACAAATAGAATGGTTTCAGATGGCTGGAAAAGTATTTTGTCGCCTCTAAGATTTTATTTTATTTTTGCAACTGTTTTCTACTTCATGAAGGTGATTTTTTGGACATCTCAAACAAATGTTAATAGCCATATTTCCTCACAAAAGCATTTGAGTGCTAGTGGCTCTACTGATAATGACAGTCGACGTAGTTTTTTTAAATTAGATTTAGTGGAAGTGATAGTGGGTGTAACATACCGTGGTCGAAATTAGATAATGTTAGTTCAATATTACATCCCCCATTCCTCATCTTCAAGTTTGTTTTTATAATAAACTGATCATATTAACTTTGGATATCACGGAATTCCCTATAAAAAGTACAAGGTAAGATATAATTTTGTCATACTTGCATAAAAATCTTTACGCACTGACAGAGCCAAATCTGACTGTCACGTCACAGATAAAATTCCCGAGCTCTGTTTACGAAAGATAAACTGTCCGTCACATTCAATGATTAATATATAATTGTTGAGTAATATTTTAGAATCGATGCCGTACATTTTGCAATGATCTTGCACCCTACGGGGTCTAGGGAAGGAATTGCGCCCGGGATTTCTCACCCTGTAATCACCATATATGTATATATGTACGGCGTTACTGAATAATGAATCTATGAAAGCATACAAATCTAATTGTGCAAACGCCGTACAGTATTAAATTGCCTATATGCCTGGAAAAATTTTTGGAAAATAAAAAATTCTTCTGGCTTCCAATCCCATTATTTTTGTACGGTAGATTATTTTTTTATGAACTATCAACATGAGAAATGCCTTACAAAAATATTTTGTCTGAATAGCGCATTTCGGATGGAAAATTCAATTTACCTGTGTACTCACCTGTACCGCCCAAAAGTGACGCCATAGTGCCTAAAGTTATGGTTTCATATACCAGCATCGTACTGAATATAATTCATGCTGGGTCACTTACGTTAAAAATTACGATGGGCTTGTAGTCTATAAGGTTTATTCCATTTTAGCAATAGTCTCATTTTTTAGCTAGTTCATTAAAAATTACGATGGGCTTGTAGTCTATAAAGTTTATTCCATTTTAGCAATAGTCTCAGTTTTTAGCTAGTTTATTTCTTCCCAAAATTATACCTATTTTCTAAATTTTTTTAACAGGAAAGTTTCCCACTAAAAAAAAGACAATTTTTGTACAAGTATTTACAAAAAATTTCTCTCTTTTCATATGTACAATAAACTCAAATATTTTCTTCCACATTTTGATTATTTTGTATAGTTCTCACACACTAACAGGAAATATATACTTTTTTTATTATCGTTTCAGGTGACAACATTTTGACAGCCCTGAGTGTAGCAAAAGATTGTGATATTGTGACACCAGGTCAAAGTATAATAACCGTTAATGTAGACAGCAATCATCCTCCTAATCTATATTACACACTTACCAATACAAAGAACAAACTGCCAACTGATTTGAGTATTCTAACAAATTCTGCCAGCGTGATGAGTTTGGATACTATTGAAAGTCAAGTACAAACGGTGACAGCTAGCACCGTGAAAAATGAGACAAATAGACCGAATATGCTCTTCAACAACTACCGGTTTGCGATGACTGGGAAAACTTGGGGAGCCGTCAAAGAATTCTACCCAGAATTGTTACCCAGACTTTGTACCAGAGGTAAGCAATTTTATGTTTTTTACAGCCGATTTTAGAATCGCAAGTTAACTTTGGTGTTAGTTGACTCTTACTTGCAGGTTAACTACAACTTTACCGACAGTTGCGTTTTTCAATATAAAGTTAAGTGATGATTTGTAAACGAGAGGTTGTGAATAAAATTTATAATGTTGGTACTAGAAAAATGGGTAATATCCATAAAATGTATGAATTTTTGTCAAAGTCACAGGTACCTACTGTCAAATATAAATGTCAGAAGCGATTTGAGAGTTATTAGGCAATCCAACGACCTGTCAAAATTATTTTTCAATATGGCGCTGAGGGCAAACATGGGGTTTATTTTAATTAACTCGCGGAAACGTAGCCAAGGCAACCGAAAAAAAAAACTCATTTAACGAATGAAAATAAAGGATTGCCGGATGTTTGCCCTCAGCGCCATGTTGGAAGTCACGTGGTTTGGATCGCCTAATTGGTTTATAATTAAGTATGTACTACAAAACATAGAAACGTTTATTTTAAAAATAAAAATGTGTTTTATTTTAAGTATTAATTCATGGATAATAAAAGGTGTGCAAATTTTTCTGCCGACGAGTGGGATATTTTCGTAAATTTAATAGAAAAATATAGAAATTAGGGCATATGCATCATAGAACTGACATAACCTCAAATTTTAAGTTCTTTAAGTTTATTCTCATTTTTAATGTTTGTATACTCATTTCAGCTTGGACCAATACTGGCTCCAACCAAATATTTAAAAATTCACGCAAATAATGTTTCAATATTGTTGATTAATAAAAATAGACTGCTAATTACAGGTTAGATTTCCAACCTACAAAAGGAGCCCCATTTTATTAGGAGAAAGTATTTAGAACTTCATAAACATTACACTGAATTCGATTTTAGTTGAAAGTATGGAAACCAAGCTGAAATTTTAATAACAGCTATGAAATACTCATAAATCTTAAGAAATATATATTTTTGAGGTTAGCTGTGACGTCACGTGCACATGCCCTATAGGGATTAAAAAATGTATTCTTCAAAAAAGTTAGGTCTACACCGGATTACCTTGGGCCTTCTTGGCTCCTCATCACTGCTATATGCATTTACTTCGTACGTATCCATTTTTAAACGAAATATTATAACATTATTTTGTGACAATTGTTTTATAGGTTAGAAATTGCTAGTAAACCACCAACTTTTAGTTTACTCACACCTCATCTGCTGGTAAAGTTAACTACTAGATAACTACGACCTTGAAAATGACCAGCTATTGTAAAACCCAATTTCTATAATAACCTGAAAGTTAACTCTGACTGACAGTTAACCAGCGATTGTAAAACCGGGTGTTAATTGTAAAGTACTTCAATTGTGTAATAAATTTTAAATAATTAATCCATATGATTTACACTAGTTTGTCGTATTTTTTTATTTAGGTAATATTTTTGCAAGAATGGCTCCTGACCAAAAACAACAACTAGTTCAAGAGCTGCAAAGCTTGGGATATTGTGTTGGTAAGTGTTTTTCCAACTAATTAAATGAATGATAATTTAAACATTAAAAAAAAATTTTTTTACTTTATATACTTCAATTAACTTCAACTTGTAACATGCCTAAATTGTCTACCCAAAGTTGTAGTTTCCAAATCCAATTTGTTTTCTCTCGAAATTTTAGCAGAGACTTTGAAGGCTTAAATCTCCTCAGCTTTTTGTTCAATGTTTTGCTATAAGAAGTGAATATTTCTGAAATAGTCTCTTTATTTTATGCAAATATTTGAAATGAGTCATGGAAATTCTTTTTATGAGAATCCACAAATCGAGTAGTTAAATTTGAAATATTTTTTTATATTTTAAAGTTTTTAAAATTCCACATTTTTGCTATTTTTCAGCTATGTGTGGTGATGGAGCTAATGATTGTGGAGCCTTGAAAGCAGCTCATGTAGGGATCTCCTTATCAGAAGCAGAATCATCAGTAGCATCGCCGTTTACCTCAAAAAATCCTAATATTACATGTGTATTGAATGTTATAAGAGAAGGTAGAGCTGCTCTGGTCACGAGTTTTGGTATTTTTAAATACATGGCAGCTTATTCCTTGTGCCAGTTTATATCAGTACTACTTTTGTATAGTATCGAGTCCAATCTGACCGATATGGAGTTTTTGTACATTGACTTGGCGATTATTTCGATTTTTGCATTCTTCTTTGGTCGAACGGAGGCCTATCCAGGAAAACTCGTTAAGGAAACTCCACTTAGTAGTTTAATGAGCTTGAGTCCCATACTGAGTTTAGCTTTACAAATAATTTTGGTTATTATATTTCAAGGGGCAGCATTTGTGCATTTGAAATCTGAACCTTGGTATGTACCATTTAACTCGACAGTTGAAAATGAAGAAATAGCTTGTGTGGAAAATTATACCCTGTACACGATATCAAGCTTCCAGTATATCATATTAGCCATCGTGTTCTCGAAAGGGTATCCTTATCGTAAAAGTATTTTTTCCAACTACGGGATTGTGCTAAGCGCTATCGTAATGACATCTATTTCTGCTTATCTTGCGTTAAACCCCGCTGAATTTCTTGTTGATCAATTTGAACTGGTTTTACCAGAAGATTTCAATTTTAGAATGTTTATGTTAGCTTATGCTGGGGGAAATTTTATAGCAAGTCTTGTAGTTGAGCACTTACTGATTGACCAACTTATATTTAAGAGATTGAGATTTAAATTCCACAACGTGGACAGATCAAAACGAAAATTTTTGGCTGTGGAACGAGACTTGAACAGGGACACAAAGTGGCCAAGCCTAACATCTGACTATAAGTCCGCAGCAAGCCCCTTGAATCCTATTCCGAACTGTACGGCAGAGATTGTAGTTGAAAAAGAAAACAAATTCGACAAAAATCACGTGCTGAATAAGCTGTATGAGTGTTCAGAGAGCCCCTCCAGGGATAGCTTGTACAGTCAGAAAACTAATAATTCTGTCGCAGTGAACTCTCCCAAACATCAACAACTTAACAGTTTTGTGCCTAGCTCTCCCAAAATCCAAGCTGAATTTCGGGTAAACGGTGTATTGCCGACCAACGAGACGGGGTACTTTAGTCAAGAAGACTTGTTTTCGAGTTTGCCGTCTGAAAATTTGACTAGCCCCAGCGAAACATTTAAAAGTCTGAGCAATAATACTAACTACGATTTAGCAAGTTCTAATTTAAACATACCTGATTTGCCATATGACGGCACAAATCATTCGCCTAGGCATACTTATGGCAGTAACTTATCTCCGTCAAAGATGTCGAACAATTCAAATAATATTGTAGGAAATGATGAATGTTTATCAAATTTTAATTCATTTGGCAGAAGTCCCCCACAAAATGCTGACATAAAATCATTAGAAATGAATACTTTAGATACCAATAGGTGAGACAGGGTACAATTTAAGATTTTATTAATTTCTTTCATTGCCAGGTGACATATGACTTGTCATTTATTAAGTTATATTTTTATCGTTTTTTCTACGAGATTTTTTTTTCACAATTTTTTTACAGTATTATTTAATAAGAGTCAAATTATTTTCTATATACGGGTCCACAGATAACGTTTACCTCATCTTTTTCAATGAGCAGCAAAATTTGTAAAATTCAACGTACAAAAAAAAAAGAAATAAGCAGTTGATAACAAAGAAAACCATGAAGTGTGGGCAAGAATACATTGTGATACGTTAAATATAGGTACTAGTAGTATGGATCGAAGATCTTTGGGTTTAGCTTGGTCAGATCTCCATTTTATACCAGACCAAAATATATAAATATAAACCTGTGACGATTGAAAATTAATGTAAAATTTTAGGCAAAATTTGAAGTAGAATATATCTTCAAAATGAAAGAAAGTGTTGAGATGGGATTTTCAAGGTTTTCCTACAAATATCTGAAGTAAGTTGCCCACGATATCGAACTGTGATATAAAAAGTATAGAGGTATAGAGAGGTATATTGAACCATTCTCAATTACGCTGAATTGTATTGGTTCTAAAAATATAAACAAAAATTGTAGGTTTTTATCTGGCATGTTATTATTATTTGTTATTGAATTGGAAAAAAAATTTTGATTATTCTTTGTTCGTTTATTCACTGGGAGATTTTAATCACCGGTATTTATTAAATATTAGCTTTATAACTTAACTGTTGTTATGCTAATACGTATCACTTTGTGTACAGTTTTTCACTTAACACGACAAACAATTTTGTCCTATTGGACTAGCTTATCAGCGGATTTTTACGTAAATTTCTAGGAGCACTTTTAAAGCACGTCCATTGTCTATGACACCTCTAGATGAGCCTGTATCGAGAAATATTAGCTGAATATGTATATAAAAAAAAAACTTCAAATGTTGCTTTTTCCAACTTATGGATAGGTCATCTAAGAGGAGACAACACCAATCACAAAGTTTCATAGGCTAAGCTAAAGCTGAAGTGGAGCGAAGGATAGACAGTGTGGCTATTATAGGGCATCTGCACGTGACGTCACAGCTAACCTCAAAAATATGTTTTTCTTAAGGTTTAAGAGTATTACGCAGCTGTTATTAAAATTTCTGCCTGGTTCCCGTATTTTCAACTAAAATTTAATTCAGTATGATGCTTATGAAGTTCTAAATATTTTGTCCTAATAAGATAGGACTCTTTTTGTAGGTTGGAAATCTAACCTGTAATTAGCAGTCTATTCTTATTAATCAACAATATTGAAAAATTATTTACGTGAATTTTTAAATATTTGCTTAGAGCAGTACGGTTCCAAGCTAAAAATGCGTATACAAACATTAAAAATGAGAATAAACTTGAAAAAACTTAAAATTTAAGTTTATGTTGGTTACATGATGCAGATGCAGCTGTAGGTGGCACTGTAGCACTGTACTAAAAGTCTTGACTAGGAAAAAGCAGTTTTTAGCCAAACGACTGGCGTTATTAAACTGAAAAAAAGATATTCTTGTAAGTAAATGAATAATACTACACTTCTATTGAAGAAAGTTTTTAGCTAACATTTGTTTATTACGAAGTGTGAAGAGAAATCTTCGTAATAAATAAATTTTAGTTAAAAACTTTCTTCAATAGAAGTGTAGTATTCATTACTTACAAGAATATCTTTTTTTCAGTTTAATAACGCCAGCCGTTTGGCTAAAAACTGCTTTTTCCCAGTCAAGACTTTTAGTACAGTGCTTTTTAATAGATGGTGCCACATCTGCATCATGTACCCGGCATAACCTTAAATTTTAAATTTTTCAAGTTTATTCTCATTTTTAATGTTTGTATACGCATTTTTAGCTTGGAGCCGTACTCTGGCTCCAAGCAAATATTTAAAAATTTACGTAAACAATTTTTGAATGTTGTTGATTAAAAAAATAGACTGCTAATTACAGGTTAGATTTCCAACCTACAAAAAGAGTCCTATCTTATTAGTAAGGCTCGGGAGATTTATCTTTGTGGCGGTTAAATCAGGGTTGGCTCTAGGTCAGTGCGGAACGATTTGTATGCAAGTATGACATAAATATATCTTACCTTGTACTTTTTTTTAGAGAATTCTGTAATATTCAAAGTTAATATGGTCATAAACTTTACGATATTAGGTATGAAATTCGCTTAAAAAAGTACAAGGTAAGATATATTGTGTCATACTTGCATAGAAATCTTTCCGCGCTAACCTAGAGCCAACCCTGGTTTTTGACGTCACAGAGATAAATCTCCCAAGCCTTGCTTATTAGAACAAAGTATTTAGAAATTCATAAGCATTACACTGAATTAAATTTTAGTTTAAAATACCGAACCAGGCAGAAATTTCAATAACAGCTGCATAATACTCTTAAATTTTAAGAAACACATATTTTTGAGGTTCGCTGGGACGTCACGTGCAGATGCCCTATAAGAACTGCCCTACCCTTCGCCCCACTTCAGCTTTATCTTTACCGATGAAACTTTGTGATTGGCGTTGTCTCCTCTTAATGTGACAGATAGAAACTCACATAGGATATTTGATACTAAGAGGTATTAATATAATGCATAAAATTCCAAAATTAAATATTTGGAAAAGTCACTGTTTTTCTACATCTTTTTAACTAATACTTATTTTGCAAAATTCTAAGGATTTCAGACGATGGGGAAAGAAAACATCAATAACCTTCTCAATCTTAATAACTTCTTTCATTTTCAAGATATTCAAAATTTTTTTAAAAACTTAACTGTTGACAGTTGAGGTTATTTTATTTGTTGTTAACTTATTCGTCCTTCATATAAGTTCAGACCTAACTACCCTTGTGACGTCACTACCGTTTTCACGGTACATTCAAATAGTCGAAACTTGACAATTTTTTTATATGTTGTGATCCGAATTTTTCTTCTAAATTAACTATATATGAACGAAATTAATGCCTAATATACTAGATATTTCACCATTTTTAAAAATCCCTTAACCAAATTTTATGAATAATGTACTGAACATTTTTTTTTAAAATTCTGTTTTACGAATTACATACACAACTTTCTATCCATAAAATATATATTGGTGGTGAAAAAAGTGGGAAATACCTGCTAAATTCACTTCAAGGACATATCCGTACAATATTTCAAATTTAAACTTGTGGCAATATAAGACAAAAAAATCAACCTACAGAATTGAAGATGATATTTGCCACCAACTGAAATTGTTAAAATTTTATGAGTCCAAGTCAATTTCGTAACTGAAAAATTATAGATGTCGAGCTAAAAGATGTGATAAATCAATTTGTGGATCTTATTAAGACCAGTCGTATAGTGATTTAAGTGTATACATTTATTTATTTATATTTATGTAATTTAAAGCCGTCTTCCACTTACTACTTATACATTTTCTACTTAAACATTATTTTATAAAGCATAATTTCCTATAACCAGATATAATATCTGGGACACTTAATTAAGATTATTAATTCCTGCCAATTTGCGGATTTGCTATGGGGACTTCTTAATATTGGATTAGCCAAGTAAATATTTATAGGAAAATGTTACTTAAAAGATGTACTTGTATAGTATTACTTAATAACTTAATCTTAAGTGCCCTAAACACAGAATACTATGAAGGTAGTCTAAAATAGTGATAGTAGATTTAGTAATAAATGTGATTTCCTAATATATTAAGAAAAAAATGTTTTGTATTGTTTTTCTAAGTTGTAAGACTTAATCTTTTACAGCATTTGTTGTTTTCTTTTTATATGCATTGTTCATTGGATGTATTTAGCCGAACTAAAACTAAGCAGCAAATATCTTTTGACAGTTTTTCAGATATAACCAATAAGATAGTTGCTCAGTGCTTAGTTCGTCTAAAAGCTAATATTATGTTTAAACTCTGGTATTTAGAGAATTATATATTGCTTTTGCTTATTTTTATATCCAGCTGTACAACTTTTGTAAACGGAACTTAATGATTTTTATACCAAACTTTCAAATACAAATTGTCTCAAAACACGTTATTAAGGTTAATGATCTCAAATTACACGGATAGTGACATCTTTGATACAAATTCGTTTCTAGTTGAATTGTATGCGTGGCATAATATTTCGTCTGTTATATTACCCTGGCAGTGCTTATACTACCTTACGGTAGTTGTGCCACTGTTTTGATTTCAGTTTGACAACTCGCAATCATTACCGGGAAGGTTATGTTGTATGACAGGCGAGCATTTTAAACTTATGTAATTTTTCCTCCAATATCCATTTATTGTGGATTGCAAAGGGGCAAATTGTTTTCCCACAAAAGTTACGTATTATATTCAATTCAATTTGTACTTGGTTATTTATTGTTGAAATTGTTTATGCCACAAAAAAGTCTTGATGCTTATATTTAAGTATAAATACATAGATGTCTACACATTACACCTACTTAAAAATCTAAAGTTAAAATAAGAACATCGTGTATGTCACCACGCAGCTTCTGTGATAATTGTTAGCAAATAATTGATGGCGAAGCAGCGATATGCCTTAGTTCCTATTTGATGACATTATGGTGTTCTTATTTCAGTTTTAGTCGATGTTATTTCGTTTATTTTTTTATATCCATTAAACCAAATTGTTAGGTAATTGATTTGTTTTATTTATTTGTACGATTATTGTAATCAATCAATGTATTGGATTAAAAAAACATCAATAAAGAATTTTTTTCTATCAATTCTTTTATCACCTTTCACCCTTTCGTGAACTGTAAAATGTGTTGCAGAACTATACAGCAGCAAAAAATTAGACAAATTCATTAGGGGAAAAGTTAAATTATAGTCCGTCTCAATTAAGAATAATGCAGTGTACGCAGAGATAGGGAACCTCTGTCCTTATATCTGATTGGTAAATTTGCATGCCAAGTTCACAGGGAAAAATTAGTAAATCATGACAGATTTCTGGTATGGAAAATACATTATAAGTATTATTAAATTGAAATATTTTATTAAGAATATTTCTATGTATATACAAAGAAATATGAAGAAAAAATATCTTTTTTTAACCAAAATTGAAAACAAGGAGAATAAAATGGAAAAAAGAGCTTGCAATGCCCCTCATGCCCTAGCGCACGCCCCTTCACACATTGTTGCCCTTAGACTATAGCTTAGTTAGCCCTATGGATAATCTGGCCTTGGTGCGGACTCATCTCAAATTTTATTCTCTACAATTTTGTTCCTATAGTTTTTTCACATTTCACTATTTTGGGAGCGCCTCCATTTATTGACATTGACAGTTGACATTTTTCATGTCATATTTTTTATCTTCATTTATTCTGATTTAAAGACTGATTAATTATTACCTAGATTTAATGTTCTGTACAGACTTTTAATTGGGTTTATTGACTTGTCTATAATGTAAAATTTTTAAAGGTGAATAAATATTATTATTATTACGGGTATTCTTCTATGTAAATATAGATTAGACATCATATTGGAGCAGCCATTTCGAATTTTGCAAGTTTTGAATTTTCTAGGGGTCGGGAGGGTATCCCCTACCTCCCTGCCTTTAAAGTTTCTAGCTCATCGACAAGTACTCAAACAATTAACCGTATAAGTAAATATAGGTAAAAACATAGTTAAAAGAATATAACAGCAATATTTGTTTATTTGGGTGTTTCCAGACATGGAGAGAACTGAACTGCATGTGCAAGAACTAACCCAGGGCCCCGGTATTTGGAAATGCCTTGGGTCCCCCACTCCAAAAAAAGATCAAAGTCCTTGAAATGATATTTTTTATTATAGGGAACAAAACCTCCTTTTAAAAGTCAAGTTATATTTAAACTAAAAAATAAACTTCAAAGATATAACATAACAAACAAAAAGCCATAAAGTTCAGAAACAAATAACACAATATGATATGAAGTAAACAAATATAAACTAATAGGTAATAAAGTAACAACCATCAACCAGATAATCGGTATGTTACAATTGCTTAGTTATGCAGGGTTGCCTTCCGAGCTTTGATGCGGGCAAATCTATCTATAATTTCTTCAAAATCAGTTTCCCGTGCTAACTTACACTCTATAGCTAAGGTTCCTAAACCGCGTCGCCTTTAAAGTACCGATACCCGACGTTATAAACATCAAACGTCTCTGTTTCCATTGGCATTGACTTATGACTTTGAATAAACTAGGTACATACACTCGCTGCTGCTGCTCACATAATCATAAATAGTAAATTAAGAATTCATATTATAATTTTTTATTTTTAGTTTCATATTTTTTGTTATTTAAAAAGTCTGAAGAGAGATGGGCTACATATTACAAGAGCCAAGCCCGGGTCCCTACGGGGTCCCGGGCTTGGCTCTCGGGGTCCCTGAACTAACCTCAAAAAAATTTAAAAAATTTGGAAATCATGACCACCCCAATATGGCGGCCTAAAGTTGAGTCAACTTTTTTGGAACATCCAACTTGGATAATAAAGGAGGATCTCTGAGGTCGGTTTTCGGCCTAATTTATTTTTGAATAAAATGCACTTATTTTTTTTTTATTATCATCTACTATCAATATTGAACCACCCCAAACGAAACTTTCCCGCACTCACCTTCCCTATTTATACCCCCCTAAACTATTAAATAATCAGCATTTAGTTGATTTTTTTGCAGGTCATTGCAACATTTTAACATGACTGTTGCTGAATAAGGATATTTTTGAATTTGTACGTGTATTTTCGATGTTTTGGAAGAGGAGGGGGGAGGGGGCGACAAGGGGTAAAAAGGAAGGGTGGGGGAAAGTTTCGTTTGGGGTGGAATCGATTAAATGTAGATACTAAAAAAATGTTTTTTGAGTTTTTTCCTCAAGAAATAAATTAGGCCGAAAACCGGCCTTAGAGACCCTCTTCCTTTATAGATAATCATTATTTGATCGGTTTTTCTTTAATAAAAATTAGAGGAGGTATTATTCATCATTTTTAGCTACCTTAAAGAACAAGCAATTTACTAGACTAGTATTAATAAAATTAGGCCACAAACATTGTTATTTAAAACAATAATAGATTATAATTTCTCAATAATTATACCGGGTGTCAACGAGATCACTTTCCAGCTGCTATTTCCTTATTTTTTTAACGGATTGAGGTGAAACTAGTCACATGTTACCAAAATGACATTTTTTCATCCATCTTAAGATTTTACGACTTCCGGTTTCACCGAAAGTGACAGACAAAAAAAATCAATACGTATTTTTTTCCAATTATTTATGAATATTAGAATAATTTCTGGTGCATCATGACACACTATACTAAGAATTTAAATTGGGTGCAAAAAATCCAAAATGGCGGGAAAGGTTATAAAATTAGCGGTCATATGTCTAAAAAGCATCATATTCTACCGCTTCCCTGTATAGTTATTTATGTGGCACTGATTTTCGTTAAAACAAATCAAGGAAAATTCCCACAAAATAATTCAGTGCATGCACATGATACCAGGTCTAATACCAATATTCACATTTCGAACTTCAACTTGTCAATGTATAGAATGAGTCCTTACTGTTTTTGTAGTCATATTTTTAATCATTTGTCCAACTCTCTCAAAGATATTAATCCAATAAACATGTTCAAAAGCCACATTAAGCGCTACCTTCTAGAAAATTGCTTCTCTTTCCAGGAATATTACTGCAGTAATTAATTTTAATATTTGACGTTATGTACTTTGTCTTCAAATTCTTTGTGTGACTAACTACTGTTATTGTTTTTTATTTATATTTTCCTATGTGTATAACTACAATTAATCAATTGACGTTGGCAATATCTTTTATAAGATCTTACGACAATAAAGTAATTATAATTATTATTATGCCGAATTATCTCTAGATTCCAAAAATATACAGGACGCCCCAATTAAAAATCAAAAGTAGTAGAAGTTGTAGAAACTTGGATAAAGATAGAATAAAAAATTTCGTTTTAGTAACATGTGACACGTGTCTAGTTTCATCTTGATCCTTTAAAAAATTAAAAAATAGTGACCGGAGAGTGATCTCATTGACACCCAGTACATAGAGTGCAATTTAAACTAAAAGACTTCGATTTAGTCATAGTCATAAGAGAGTCAAGCGTCTCTAAATCCGTTATTTTTTATTTTGTGCATCAATGAGCTTGACACAGCCCTGGGGGAATTCTCCTTATTTGGAAATTCCCTTGTGTAAACCGTGCTCCGTCTATAACGTAAACAACTGCATTCTTAACTGAGACAGACTTTAGTTAATACTGTTTAGTGTGTAAGTTATCAGGTTTTCCCAATAAGAGAAAAAAATCTGTAAAAGTAATTACACGAAATTTCTGTCTTTATTTGACACTTTTTATTTATTAACTATACCTCGAGCGTAAAATATTGACAGTGAAGTAATGCGAGTTGGGGGGTTTTAAACGTGGAGCAGCACGTACTTTAGGATGCGTGTAACAATATGCAAGGTTACAATCTCACTTACTGTCAATACTTGGACTGCAATACTGCTACAAATTGGAAAAAGTATATTCTTATTTTAATTTTGACCATTGTAATGGAAGTAAGGAGTCAGAAGAGTATGCAAAATCGTGCTAAAGTTATGAAACCTATCCCCTCGGTTTTCGAAGGTGCTGAACACGAATAACAGAGTGAAAAATGTTTTTTTTTTTTAACTGCCAAAAACCACCCCTTTTTGCTTATTTCTCATATGACAGCTTGGCATCGACTATTTTTGCAAAGATTCTTCGTTTCTTCATGGGGATATAATAGATGGTGAAAAGTGATATCAGGTAGTAGACCGCAACCGCCCTTAGGAGTGGAATCTACCCTGTCGGGGTGTAAAATTGTTTCTTTTTTTTTATTGTTAAAGACGAGATCACTTTTTCGAGGATGCTGATCCAGAAAAAAATAGTTTTCACACTGGTTTGACCCTTCCTTCATCCTTAAACTGTCGGAAACCACCCCACCCCTTTCATAATAATAATAGGTAGCGGCTTGGCTGATATTAGGGACTCGTATTATCATTTTATTTGTTTTTGCCTCCTTCACTGTTTTCTGGGTAAATCTTGTGCCCTCGTGGTATCCATAGCGTTTATTGTAAGACTTGTCAAGGTAAATTTTGTGAGAATTGTGTGCCAGAGGACGAAGATGATGAACCACACACAGAAACAAAGGAATCCAATGATAATAGTTATGATAATGCTGTAAACTTCCTAATCTCTCTCTATCCATCATGATCATGAATTGGAAACAGATGATGCATGCGATAAAGAAGGAGGCAATAGCATTGATTGTGATGTTAATTTCGAGGAATATATCCCGTTTTGAGTAACATGAATTTCAAATCCTTGCGAGGATAGGTTCATTTTTGATGAGGATGTAAAATGGACAAATGGTCACTTTGAAACCACTCCTACTCAATATACAAATTAGAAAATTAAAAAAATCCATTTTCCACCCCCTGGGGTTGGGGGTGGGACCAACCTCCTGAGGTTGTCAGTATTCACTCTTCCCATTGTCCTTGATGAGCATCATCGAAAACGGGGGATAAACATCTTTAACAAGAAAAAAAAGAAACAATTTTACACCCCGACAGGGTAGATTCCACCCCTGAGGGCGGTTCCGATCTACTACCTGACATCACCTTTCACTACCTGTTATACCCCCATGAAAAAACAAAGAATCCCTGCAAAAATAGTCAATGCCAAGCTGTCATATAAGAAATAAGCAAAAAGGGGTGGTTCTTGGCCGTTAAAGAGGGTGCGCATCACTAAAAACTTTTTTCGCCCTGCTATTCGTGTTCAGCACCTTCGAAAACGGGAGGGGGGGGGGGAATAGGTTTCATAGCTTTAGCACGATTTTGCATACTCTTCCGACTCCTTACTTCCATGCATGATAAAGGGGAGAATTTTTCTCTTCAGGAATGTTTGGTGTAGTCGGGAGGTAAACATACTAAAAGTCCCCGCCCCTAACCCCGCCGTTTCAGGGGGAGAGGGGGGTGGAAAGGTTCCTTTTTTCGATTATTCGCTTATAACTCGGAAACAATGCGTTGTACGAAAAAAGGTAATCTATGCAAAATTAAACGTAATTAAATTTCCCACAAGAATGTTTATATTCAGTTTCTTCCTATGTGTTATATTTTACAAGATATTCGTCAGCGAAAATCGATAATTAATAAAAAAAAATCAATTGTGTACCTTGAATATTTCTATCAAAGCGGTTTACCGTGGTATGCTAATAAATCACAGTCACAAAACAATCTTTATTTTACAACACTGGACGTGTTTACTAACGTAATATTTTGTCGAAATCTAGATATTTTCTTAAATATACAGTGCGACTCACTTAAAATGAAGATACCATTATAACTTTTTCATTTTGTTTCCGATTTGAATCTAATTTTACTCAAGTATAGAATAAATTAGGATCTACTTATGACAAGAAAATCATTCACCCGCTATAAAGGCAAAGCTACCTGCAGTACCAAAATATGAGGAAAAAGGTTAAAAGTCATCATATTGATTTTTAATCTTACGAACAACGAATTTTACATAGCCACCACAAATTGCGGAAACTTTTGCCAGATGAGCTTATGTATGAGATATCCCCCATCAATAACCAAATCAAATTTTGGTGTATGTACGTTTGTGGCGCTGATCGGATGCATTTTTAACATTCAAAATATTTTGTTTTTTTTTTTCAGCATATTTTGGTATCGCAGGTGGCTTTGCCTTTACAGCAGGTGAATGATTTTCTGGTCATAAGTAGATCCTAATTTATTCTATATTTGAGTAAAATTTGATTCAAATCGGAAACAAAATGAAAAAGTTATAAGGGTATCTTCATTTTAAGTGAGTCACACTGTATATTTAAGGAAACGTATAGATTTCGACAAAATATTACGTTAGTAAATACATCCAGTGTTGTAAAATAAAGATTGTTTTGTGACTGTGATTTATTAGCTGACTATGGTAAACCGCTTTGATAGAAATATACAAGGTACATAATTGATTTTTTTTTTATTAATTATCGATTTTCACTGGCGAATATCTCATAAACAATAACACATAGGAGGAAAATGAATATAAACATTCTTGTGGGAAATTTAATTATGTTTAATTTTGCATAGATTACCTTTTCCCATACGACGCATCGTTTCCGAGTTATAAGCGAAGAATCGAAAAAAGGAAACTTTAGTCCCCCTCCCCCCTGAAGCGGCGGGGCTAGGGGTGGGGACTTTTAGTATGTTTATTTCCTGAGTACCCCCAACACATCCCCGAAGAGAAAAATTCTCCCCTCCAAAATGTTCTTTACAATCCCCTTTTGGGCATTCATTGATTGGACTAAATGGTCAAAAGTAAAAATAAGAATCGATTTTTTCCAAATTGTAGCAGTGGTAGAGTAAACTACAGCTCTTGACGATTACTTAAAAAAAATTACTAGAATCGATTGTGAAATGTGCCGCGTCTCGATTTTTGTCCAAAAAAAGCCGCCATAAATTTCCCTCTGTAAAGGTAAAGGTGCAAAAAATTGTTTTTTTTAAAAGAATTCGGCAACGTTCGATACTCCAAGAAAAACGTGAACTAACTTGAAGAGGGCAAAATTTTCTACATTTTTTGTATATACATTTTTTTGTAATTCTAATGTTTAAAGAGATACAGTGTCAGAAAAATGGATTTAAGAAGAAAACATTTCTTTTTATTAAATAATGTACATTTACAACACAACATATTACGGGATACCCTGTATATATATACAAGTAAAGGAAAAGAAAAATAATTGTAAAAAACATTAGAGTATTTCATAAGCAAAGTATTTTTTGTATATGAGGATTACGGTAGAATGGGCTCATTTAGCATTTTTTTTTTTTAATTCATATCTCGAAAGTACACCTTGGATAGTTAGTAAATGTGCAAACTATTAGATTTTTTTTTTCAACTCCTCCCTCAAAATAAATAATGAAAATAGAGTGCGCGAAAACGCAGTGTGACGTCAAGCCACCCGCACTTCAGCCAATGATCGACCGTCTGTGGGTCAACCGCTAGCCTGCACTCACATAATTTCATAGGGCAAGCACAACAGACCGAATAACTCATAAACAGCGTTGCCAGTGGATACAAAATTAACGTAGGTACTGGTATTGAAACAAAAAAAGTAATAATCTTATGAAAAAAGTACAAAAGTACATACAGTTAATTAAAGTTTTTATTTGTTTTGTGTATAAAAAATATGTTCCCAATATTCACTTGAACTGTTACTACAAAAAGAGCATCAGTGCATATTCTATGCGAAATACTTTCAGTGTCTTGTAATCACATGTTAAATTTTTATTAAAGTATGCAATAAGTATTGAATTCTTAAATGTCTCTCAGTGCACTATAACTTCTCAAGGACCACAAACATTTTTACAATTCCTATAGACTGTAAATACTTAACTTCCTTGCGGATAACCCAGGTTGGTCCCTATTGCCATGCATCCATTAGACATTTTTTAAATGCAAAGATAACAACACCTTATTCAAGCGAGATACAGAGAAACATAATTTTCGAAAGTGATGGAAAATCCAGAACTAACTTGCGAACAAAAACATGGTTTCTTTGATCCTGCCGTATTTTATTTCACGGATCATGATAAATTATTTTAAAATTTGTCGTCAAAGTTGCAAAATAAGTAAATAGGACGTCATACAAAAAAATGTAACGATACAATGAAAGTAGCACTGACGTACTGATTGTGCTCTAAAAGTATTGACTTTAGTACAAATGTACTGACACTGGCAACGCTGCTCATAAAGCCAGTCGAAAGGATGCCGTGACATCATCCCCGCGCTATCGGGAGTTTCAAATATGGTACGAATTAAAAATCAAATATTACGGTTAATATTAACGCTAGCGGCCTAATTCTTTCACTATATACTTAAACGGTTAAATACTTACAGAAAATGCAAAAATAAATTGTAAATTAAATATCACTAAATGAGCCCATTGAGTAATTAAGATATACAAGCAGTGGCGGTCTGGGTATCTAGGGTTTGGTCGGCATTTTACAATAAACATTCAAACTCAGTTAGTCAGTTATTTGAATGTTTTTGCTTCGCATGTATATAAGCGCATTACGTTCACAGAAGGCAAAGGGTCCAGTCGGCATTTGCTGACTCGCCGACCTGGCCAGACCGCCACTGTATACAAGAGCCTTAACCGGTTATGATTGGCCCCAAAAATGGTCATGGAACAGATGATGTGACCTACTTAAAGCATTATATAGAATAGAATAGATATTTATTTTCCCATTTGATCAATTACATGATATTGGATGTGTCAAACACAACTTAATGCTAGTTACTATAGTACACTGTAAAAAATTATGTAAATTTACCATCATTGCGTGTAAAATTCCCATGTAATTTTACCTGCAAAGAGACAGGAAAATTTCCATTGACCATGGAGGATTACTCCAAAATATAAGGTAAATAAAAATTTTCCACTCTCTGTGGGTAAAATTCCATACTATTGGGGGGTAAATTTACTATGGAAAAAAATCCTGTCTAGATAAGGGGCAATTTTATTACATGTAATAAAATTGCCCCTTATCCAGACAGCTTGATTTGATTTCAAACAAAATTGTCATGAATTTTTTAAACAAGAAAATCCATTTGAATGATATTTTTGGACTTTGACATTATATTTTAAAAAATTTCAATATTTTTTAATTTTGATTAAATTTTCGATTTAGGGTTTTTGAACAATTCTGAACAATTTTCGTTAATAAAATGCCTAGCATTGGAAAATAGGAAAAGGTTTAGGTAGTTCTTGAAGGGTAGGTCGGAAAATATTGTCACCATCGTGTTCCCTGTCCTCGAAAACGGGGGGGGAAGATGTCTTGCAGTCCGGTCGCAGAACTTTTGGCCTTTTTCTGGTTTACCTCTAGGGACTATAAGTTGTAAAACAGGAATAAGCTCGATCTAATGAACGAGGATATCATCTTGGCTGTCTGCCTGTCAATAATATATAACAAAGGGGCCACTGTTGATGGCATTTCATAGATCGAATGGACAGTTTTACAACTTAACATACTGAGAGTTTGAAGTAGACTGTACAATGGACGTTTTTTTTCTTGAAGTGACAGGAGCGGAGCGTAGTCAGTAGCACTGATATATCTAATACACGTCGTTACCTACATGTTGGAACCTTTGATGTGACATGAAGTGAAATAATCAAAACACCCAAAACACAGTCTGGATGTATGTTTTGCCAGCCAAGTTGGATTCATCCAGAGATGACAAACTCATTGAATTATTACTACAGCAGCCTTATTAAATCCTAAGGTTTGCTATCTTTTCTTCTTAGTTGAAATAATGCAATTAATGGTAAACAAATTAATATATTCCATTTGCAATTACAAGACACACTATAAATAGATAAATAATCTACAAAATATGATCACATTACACACTGTTTCATTATAACTAGGCATAAAAAGAAATTAAAATTTGATTATAATTATTGTGCAAGCATACAAAATGTCTTTATTGTATATAAAAATATAAGCCTCTCATATTATAATTTAATAAATACTCATGTTGATAAACCTTTGGCTTTACATCTAATTCTTGCATAAGGTTATAAATAGATAAATAATCTACAAAATATGATCACATTACACACTGTTTCATTATAACTAGGCGTAAACAGAAATTAAAATTTGATTATGAATTTTTGTGCAAGCACACAAAATGTTTTTATTGTATATAAAAATATTAGCCTCTCATATAATTTAATAAATAATCATGTTGATAAACCTTTGGCTTTACGTCTAATTCTTGCATAAGGTCCTACATCGGGATCCATCACGAAGTCGTACAAGACTGCGCTCCAGCTTTGATGTTGAGGCAAATTGTCATAAAATTCAGGTGCTATTCTCTTTACCTGCAAAAAATACGGTTTTCAAGAAATCTTATCTAACTAATATCCAGAGTGATCCACTTAAAAACCCCCGGGGCCATTTTCTCGCTAATCAAAACAAATATTTGACTTCTATAGTATCGGAAAGTGTTCGATTTGGTACGGCAATAAAAGCAAGCGAGAGCGAAGCAAGCAATGATGTACATTAAGGGGCGTGTCACACTTTGCCTCTGATAGAGTACTGGTAGACACCTTTATTGTGGGCGGTCGGTTAAGTCGTTGAAACTATGCAATCCCAAAAGCAAAACTTTCCGATAATGTATAAAAGGTTTACACTAGAATATATAAATTGTAAATGTCTTCAGTTCTGAATAAAAACGGTATTTCTACAAATTGACGCATAGATGGCGTTGCAATGCAAAGAAATTTTGCAATCCCTGTGACTTTGAAAAGATGAGCACGTGATGAGCAGTATCGGAAAGTTTTGCTTTTGGGATTGCATAGTTTCAACGACTTAACCGACCGCCCACAATAAAGGCGTCTACCAGTACCCTAGCAGAGGCAAAGTGTGACACGCCCCTTAATGTACATCACTGCTTGCTTCACTCTTGCTTGCTCTTATTGCCATACCAAATCGAACACTTTCCGATACTGTATACATTTCTTGTATCTGAAATGGTGAATAAAGATGATTATTATTACATTCTAAGCAACTTTTATAAAATTTGCATTTTTTTGTAAAGACTCAAAACTGAAGTTATATATTCTAGTAAATACAGAATTCAAATATCTGTTTTTACGGAGTTATCAAGAAAATAATCCCGGGAGTTTTAAGTGGGGCATCTTGTGTGTCCCCGGATGGAGCGGAGCGTAGTCAGTAGCACTGATATATCTAATACACGTCGTTACCTACATGTTGGAACCTTTGATGTGACATGAAGTGAAATAATCAAAACACCCAAAACACAGTCTGGATGTATGTTTTGCCAGCCAAGTTGGATTCATCCAGAGATGACAAACTCATTGAATTATTACTACAGCAGCCTTATTAAATCCTAAGGTTTGCTATCTTTTCTTCTTAGTTGAAATAATGCAATTAATGGTAAACAAATTAATATATTCCATTTGCAATTACAAGACACACTATAAATAGATAAATAATCTACAAAATATGATCACATTACACACTGTTTCATTATAACTAGGCATAAAAAGAAATTAAAATTTGATTATAATTATTGTGCAAGCATACAAAATGTCTTTATTGTATATAAAAATATAAGCCTCTCATATTATAATTTAATAAATACTCATGTTGATAAACCTTTGGCTTTACATCTAATTCTTGCATAAGGTTATAAATAGATAAATAATCTACAAAATATGATCACATTACACACTGTTTCATTATAACTAGGCGTAAACAGAAATTAAAATTTGATTATGAATTTTTGTGCAAGCACACAAAATGTTTTTATTGTATATAAAAATATTAGCCTCTCATATAATTTAATAAATAATCATGTTGATAAACCTTTGGCTTTACGTCTAATTCTTGCATAAGGTCCTACATCGGGATCCATCACGAAGTCGTACAAGACTGCGCTCCAGCTTTGATGTTGAGGCAAATTGTCATAAAATTCAGGTGCTATTCTCTTTACCTGCAAAAAATACGGTTTTCAAGAAATCTTATCTAACTAATATCCAGAGTGATCCACTTAAAAACCCCCGGGGCCATTTTCTCGCTAATCAAAACAAATATTTGACTTCTATAGTATCGGAAAGTGTTCGATTTGGTACGGCAATAAAAGCAAGCGAGAGCGAAGCAAGCAATGATGTACATTAAGGGGCGTGTCACACTTTGCCTCTGATAGAGTACTGGTAGACACCTTTATTGTGGGCGGTCGGTTAAGTCGTTGAAACTATGCAATCCCAAAAGCAAAACTTTCCGATAATGTATAAAAGGTTTACACTAGAATATATAAATTGTAAATGTCTTCAGTTCTGAATAAAAACGGTATTTCTACAAATTGACGCATAGATGGCGTTGCAATGCAAAGAAATTTTGCAATCCCTGTGACTTTGAAAAGATGAGCACGTGATGAGCAGTATCGGAAAGTTTTGCTTTTGGGATTGCATAGTTTCAACGACTTAACCGACCGCCCACAATAAAGGCGTCTACCAGTACCCTAGCAGAGGCAAAGTGTGACACGCCCCTTAATGTACATCACTGCTTGCTTCACTCTTGCTTGCTCTTATTGCCATACCAAATCGAACACTTTCCGATACTGTATACATTTCTTGTATCTGAAATGGTGAATAAAGATGATTATTATTACATTCTAAGCAACTTTTATAAAATTTGCATTTTTTTGTAAAGACTCAAAACTGAAGTTATATATTCTAGTAAATACAGAATTCAAATATCTGTTTTTACGGAGTTATCAAGAAAATAATCCCGGGAGTTTTAAGTGGGGCATCTTGTGTGTCCCCGGATGGACAACTAATCTTGTAATCTTTCTTATTTTGCAGTTTAAAATAAAAAGCCAATATTCATAAAAAGTTTTGCTTATTGTGAAAAGTCCTTAGTCATAGTCAATTTCGAAATAAAAAATAAAGAAACTTTAAATTATGCTAAGAGCAAGGTATACGTTTTTTGAGAGGAAATTAAAAATGTTATAGGAAGGAGACGTTTCTAATGTCAACGAAAGTTCAGATATGAAATTTTAAAGGGTATCATTTAATCGTGCATTATTCTAAATACTTTGAGCATTACAATATGACATACTTCACAATAAATAAACATATCTATATAATATTTAAATGCACATTAGAGTAAATAGTTGTGCAATATACATTAAATTTCTGCGCATTAAAATAAGATTTTTTTAACATTACTGTTCATGCATTAATATAATGACTAGGTATTATTAAGTATTTCAATTGTTCCACTATCTTAAACAAATAACAACTAAAAGAACCTAACCAACAATCACTGGAAAGCACGCGAAAGCAGGTACAGTGGATAACAAACAAGTATGGGTAAAAAAAAAGAATATGAATAATACAACATTAACTAAATAAAATTCGAACAAAATAAATGACAACTCACAACAGCTAAAATAAACCTTACCAACAATCTCTTGAAAGCGCGCCAAAGCAGATACAGCGGCTAACAAACAAGTATGAGTAAAAAACAAAATATGAATAACACAATAACAACTAGGTAAATAAAATTAGAACATAATAAATAAATAACAACTAACAACAACTAAAACGAATCTAACCAACAATATCTTGAAAGCACGAGAAAGTAGGTACAGTAGTTAACGCTAACCAAGCTGTAACACGTAACATGTCCCACATCCCACAATTTGAAAAGCTTACACCTTATAGTGTACGTTTTACCTTTTTTAATGCACATTTATTAATTTTAGGGCTAAAATAATATTTCAGTTGCTCATAAAAGTTCACACACGAGTGAAATTAAAATATTATGAAAGTAATAATTTTAATGTAATTTTATTTAAAATATTGCTAATTTTTTCTTCTTAGTATGCATTAATTTTTTTTCATGTAACTAAAATAATGTTAATGTTAATTATTGTAGATGCATAAAGACATTTATTTTTATTCAATGTCACAATGATTTTTTAGATGTGAGTTAGTATTTTATTAGTGTTACAATTAATAAATTGTTTCCCGGTAAATTATTGTATTGGAAAATAATTTTGTGAAATGCTTGATTTGATTATTAATTAAGGAAATATTTATTATAAGGCTCAAAGCCAATGCCCATTATATTTAAAATAATGATCATTTAAATTGTCCTCAATTTTAAATCTGTATCTCAAGGTTGCTGTTGTTTTTGCCATAAGTTTAATTAAAGTAATTAGGTACGTACAAATTCCACCAAACTGCATAATTTATTGATTGGGATGATAAAAAAACAAACAGAAACATTACTCTGTGTTGCCCTCCTACTGCTACACATTTTTCAATCTGTCTTCTAAATTTTTCATACACTAAATGAATGGTATACTCATTTATATCAGCTATTGCTTCTGTAATGTTTTCTTTTAAAAAGTTTACGTTATCATGCATATCATGCTCATAAACTTTTTGTTCCCATATGGTGTCCCCATAAGAAAATTAAGTCGGGTAATATCAGGGGAGCGTGCATGACAACTTTCATAATTATAGCAGAAATATCAACTTTGAGATACATTAAAATTTCATATCTAAAAAATGCATACTTTACTCTTGACACAATGTCACATTTCCTTATTTTTCAACTACTTAGTTTTATTAGTATTTCAACATTCTGACTATGATTAAGGACTTTTCAGAAAAAGCAAAACTTTTTATGAAGAATGACTTTTTCTCTTAAAATGCAAAATAAGAAAGATTACAAGTATAGTTATGTCTATCCGGGGTCACACTGTATATTAGTTACAAATTACCTCTGGTAGACGTGATCCGGGAACAGCAGGAAAATCGTGATGTTCATTATGATACCCTACATTAAATGTAATAGCGTTTAGAGGTCCATAGTAACTGTATGTTTCGTAGCCTTTTTTAAACATATAATGTTCGCTAATAAAATGTCCTGCAACAGGATGGAGACCCATTGCCATGACCGAACCAAATATTAGATATCCCAATATTCTTCCTCCTGTAAAAAAAAAAGTAAAAATACTTCACTTAAGGCGTTACAAATCACTATGCGATGAAGAATTATTATAAAATTCAACAAAAACAATAAACAATTGTCAAGAAAAAAAACAGAGAAGTTTTCAGTATCAAAAAACGTCCGACGCTCGACGAGGCAAAATTTTGTAAAATATGCTAAAATTGGGTTTAGAAAATTTTTCATATCGTTTGACAAAACAAACATCAAAACTGATTTTCGCAAAGAAAAACCCAATTATGCATCGATATAGTTTTTAACATTACAAAGAGTGAATTTCATCCAGTGTCAAGAACTTTGGGTAAAGGCACCAGATGACAACAGCCAAGTTTTATTACTTCTCAATGGCCTAAATGTGTACTCTGTATACAACGTGATTTACCATGATAATCGTAAAATTAAATGGTGTACTAGTCTTCAATGTGGGAAAGCCCCTGCAAAATTTTAGAGTGTTCTGAGGTAATTTAGTATATCAAATTATTAGTAAATTTGCGAAGATACACTGTTATTGACTAGGTTAGTAATAGGTCGACGAACTTACTTGTGAAAGAATGTATTGGAGATGTTTACATTTCCTTAATTAGTTTTTTTGCTTACTACCCCCAGAATAAATGTACTAGTGCAATCACCACTCTTCCAGATGTTCTCAAACTATAATAGTGTAAATACTCAAATAGATATCTTTAATATTAACATCCAAGGAATTAAGCAACTATGATTTTTAAATTTATATAATTGCATATTTTATACGTAGGTATATGTGTATGTTTTTACCGTCTTCATGTTATTACAATAAGTTGTTTGTATTTTATTCATGTTTCACGTCATTATTTTTGTATTTTATCTATATTCGAATTTTACTAAGTTGTTTGTCTTCTATTTACTTGTTTTTTATATCATTGTTCTTGTAGTTATACATTTATGCATGTATCTACCCTTATCCTGTAATTGGACATTGGTCTGTTGGATATTGTAACAAAATAAATAAATAAATAGTGAAGCCAGCGAGTGCGGTCAAAGTGCCGCGTTTTTTTGCTTTCGGTCGAACAATCAGGACACCGGCGTGTTATTGAAGGGTTTAAGTAAATATCTCTTATATCTACTTGTTGCAGAGTTCATTAGTATAGTGAACGATATATTTCGCTATTTTTGTAATGTGATTTGATTAAAACCAAAAAGTCACTTCTACCCGCTCCAGCTTTGCTATCAATAGTGACAATTCCAAGTCTGATAAAGTGATATGGTTGTACCATGTTATGTCAGATTGGTTAAGTCATTGGCGGAGCATTTCTACAAAAAAATAAGGTAATTTTTTTGGTCATTTTCTTTTAATTTTTCATTTTTTCAACTCCTTTCGGTGGGGACAACCTACTGATAAATTTTCCGCATGTCATGGTTGATCACCCTGTATACAGTATATGGATATTCACAAAACATTTTTAAGAAATTGTCTATTAACCTCTCTTACCAAAAAAGTAGACAACGAAGGCATCAAAAATCAGTTGTATCACAGTATTTACAAATTCCATAGCGGTGGGAGGTTTTGGATAGGTAATTAGTGGCCTGAAGGCGTAAAAAAATGGCTGCAGCATCACCCAAATAAATTTTCCAAATGTTGTACAGAACAGTTTTGCTTCAAGGTAGGTGGGAATATCTGTATCCTTAATTTCATCTCCTTGATACTAAAAGAAAATTGTTATTCTGAAAATATTATAAAATAGTAATAAAACTGTAGTCAACTGAAATTTAACTTGAGTGGTCCAAAAGTTGCTTCTCTATTTGAATTAAGATTGCCGACAAACTAGAAAAAGCAGAAGTTCTCAAACAAATTGAAATGTTTTTATTAACAAATTTAAAAACAACTCTTTAAACTAAAATTTGTATGTACTCCCCACACTATCGTTGGTACAACATAGTAAATATAAAATACATTGTCTTTGTAAGTAGAAGCTGCTATCTATCTATCTAAATAAAATTATAATTTGTTGAGAAAATAACCATGAATGAAAACATTTGAGTTATATTTCAGTTGACTTTACAAAACTTGGCAAACTTCTATGCTTATGAAGAAGAATCACAGAATCAAAAAAAAGTGGTCTGTTTCTGGGCTCCATTGTGTAACCTCTCGACATGCTGTGCACGAATCAGATGTCCGTTTAGTTCCATCAGCCACCAATATTTTTTTTATTAACATTAATAATAATAATGTTTATTGATAATAATAAAATATAACGATAATAAAAATAAATATAATATAACATTAATACATTAATAATAATAATAATAATAATAATAATGTTTATTGATAATAATAAAATATAACGATAATAAAGGTATACAAAGAAGTGTAAGCCCATTTAGGTCCACATAAGGGCCTGTCTATGGGCTAATCATTCCATCACAACACTGTGGCTGGATGGAATGATGACTTAGTATAAACAATATTAAAGTATAAACAATATAATCAATATAAACAATGTAGACAGCAATATAAAAAAACAGTTTAAACAATTGGGTGATAATACACCAAATAAATACTTTACTTAACCAAATAACCAAAATAAATTACACACACGTACAAACAGAAATATGCACAACATAAGCGTACAAACGAACATAAACTGTGATTTCATTTTTTAAAGGGCCAATACACATTCTTCTTTTTTTTTCTTCTCTTTTAAGGATCTATAATATTATGCACCGTATTTCGGTCGGATAGAGTAAGCCAACGTTTCAAGTGTTTCTTATAGAGATGTCTTATATTCATAAGTTTAAGGAATTCGGGTAAAATATTATGCAATCTAGGTCCGATATAAGAAAAACATCTTTGTCCGATTGTTTTCTGTGCTCTGGGTAAAAATAAGTGAGCTCCCGTGTTAAGTCTAGTATTGTATAAATGGTTTATTGAGGTGATGTATTGATTGTTATTAAATAAAAATAAACATGTGGTTTTTGCAAACAACTGCCTAACATCCAATATACCTAATTCTTTATATAACTGGTCGGAACGATATCTCAAGGGTTTGTTATACATGACTTTTAATATTCTTTTTTGAATTATGTCTAAAGGTAATAAGTTAGTTCTTCTTATACCTCCCCACCCAATTATTCCGTATTGTACAATTGATTCTACCAAACCATAATACAATATCTTGAGTTGGTTCAATGAAAGAATGCAGCGAAGTTGATACATTTTAGGAATTATACCTCGCAGCTTTCTAATGACACTTTGTATATGAACATCCCATTTTAAAAAGGAATCAATATATATGCCAAGGTATTTGACAGAGGATACGGTTGAAATACTTTGGTCACCAAAAGGTACAGTGCTGTAATCCGGTAAGTATTTTTCCAACGACGCAAACGGTATAACTTTTGTTTTGTTGACATTTACTGTTAACAAATTAGCATTGAACCAGGTCTTTATTTTTTCTAGGTCATTTTCGGCTTTTGTTCTTACATCGGTCCAAGAGAACCCCGTATAGAGAATAACCGTGTCATCAGCATACGAGATAATGGTTCCGGATGATTCCAAGGTAAGTAACTGGTTTAAATATATACTAAATAGAATGGGTCCTAGGACCGTTCCTTGTGGCACTCCACAAGTCACGGTTTCCTCGTCACTGAGCACTTGATTTATTTCTACCATTTGTTTACGATTTTCTAAGTAACTATTAAATAATTTTAGTACATTACCCCTAATACCAAGGTGCTCAAGTCTATCTAGCAAAAGCCTGTGACTCACAGTGTCAAAGGCCTTTGCCAGATCGACAAACACACCCAAACATGGTTTCTTACCATCAATCGCGCTATATACTAAAGATGTTAATTTAGCTATCGCATCCTGTGTTGAGAGATTTTTTCGAAAACCGAATTGCATTTCAGAAATAATATTATTTTTTTCTAGGTAATTACACAGCCGCTTTTTAATGATTTTTTCGAATACTTTTGCTATTGATGATGTTAGGGAAATGGGACGATAGTTTGAAATATTACATTTATCTCCCTCTTTAAACAGTGGCCTCACTATTGCTTTTTTAAAATGTGTAGGAATTTTTCCACACTCTATACATTTATTAAAAATAAAGCATAACGGGTCTGCAATATAGTCAATTGTTAACTTTAAGTTTTCATTGGTTATGCCATCTGGCCCAGGAGCCTTATTTAATTTAAGTTCTAAAACAATGTTTTTTATTTCAGTTTTATCCGTCCATTCTAAAAACATGCTATTAGTTATGTTCTCGTTGTTGGTCACAGAAACTCCTTGCTGGATTTTTGAGGCGAGCTTTTCTCCTATTTGGCAAAAGTAAGTATTATAATTATTAGCAATATCTTTAAGGTCAGTTATTTCATTTCCTCCTTCTGTAATAATTTTAGTAATTTTTTTATCATCTTTTTTATAGTTGTTTGTAAATTCTTTAACTGTACCCCAAAGATTTTTTGAACAATTTTGATTTTTTGCAATTTTAGTTTTAAAATAATTATGTTTTGTTTTTTTTATAAGGGCATTTAATTTATTTCTGTAACTAATATACATATTTTTTCGGTTTTCATCAAGGGGGTATCTAATATGAGCTTGAAATAATTTATCCCTTTGTTTGATAGAAATTACTAGTCCTTTGGATATCCACGGCTTCTTTTTTTTTAAGCCTTTGTACTGAATAATATCTGTTGATAATTGTAATAATCGTTCATACTTTTTAAAAAATATATGTGAAGCTTCTTCTGAGTCATTGCATTTGTATATATCATCCCAGGTCTCATTTTTTATAAGTTGTAATAATTTATCTGCATTAACTTTTTTGAATGATTCATTAATTTTTTGAATATGCTCAAAATTTATATTTTTGTTAATAATTTGTGCTGTAATTGTATAATGATCAGTAATATTTGTTTTAATGATTGCTGGAATTAAATCTACAGTTTCTCCTGGTTTGTTTTTTATAAATATATGATCAATGCATGTAGAAGATTGATTAGTTACTCTTGTGTTTTCATTTATTATAGATACAAAACCAGTTTCAGATAATAGATTTAGATATTCCTCCGTATAGTCAACATTTTTACAATTGATATCAATATTAATATCTCCCACAATAATCGTATTATCATAAATATTAAAATTATAATTATGTAAGATATCAGCTAAATTGTTTACAAAATCGTACACACATGTAGAAGGTGGCCTATAGACTGCAAATATTTTTATTTTATAGTTTTTAAATAATATATCTATGTCAATTGCATTAACGAACCCGATTTTTATAAACTTATGATCAGATATCAGCTCACTTTTTATGTATATTAATATACCATCATTCTGATTGAATCTATTAGTGTTGTGTATGATTTCGTATCCTTCAATTTTATATAAGTTTGTTTCTGTTATATTCCAGGTCTCCGTTAGGATTATACAGCTAAAAAAATTATGGAACTGTGATATATACACTAGAAACTCATCAAAGTTTTTTTGGATGCTTCTAATATTGTTATGGTATATAGAAAAGGAGCTTTGTGCGTTAGATATATGAAAAATGTTATTGAATTGTTCCATATCACTGATCTCATTTGTCTTAATAGATTCATTCTCATAATCTCTAATAAATTGATCCATTTTGAGATAAGTGTATTTTTTATAATTATATACCAAGTTAAATGTATGTGTGTGTATATTAACATAAAAGAGGTTACTATATAAGAAATTACATCTAGTTATACAAATAAAATAAGTTAATGCTATGATTAAAAGTATTAAAATATTATCTAAAGTAGCAACATATAAAAGGTTTAACAATATAGAACAGATTTATTATTAGACACAGACACGTCATCAATTCATGTTCACTTTAGGTTTCTTTTTGATCGAAGACCATGCTCTTTTTCCTCTGACAAGTTGTTTCTCTTCGACTTGGAACTTGCTCCACATTGACCTGGAGTAGAGGATTTATTTTCTACAATATTTTTTTCTGTATTGTTTTTCTTCAGTACTTCCTTGTTTCCCTGCTTTTCAATATCCAATTGCTTATTTTGGTATTGAGGATTTTTTCCAAATGGACTCTTATTACTTGTTACGGGAGTGGCCGGAGCAGAATTATTTTTAAAAGTTTCTGAACCTTCGTCTAGTGGACTTGTGGTACTGTTTTTAAGATCTTGGTAAGAATATGATTCGCCGTTAACTACTAGCTTATTTCTAACAATTTTTGCATTAAGCTGTTTTTGCTTAGCAATTTTGAGTTGCTGGTACAAGAACGTTTGTTCCTCCTTATCCTCGGGTATTTGATCGTTTGAGAAAGTAATCCCAGTACCTTTCAGTTTATTTACTACATGAAAAATCTTCTGTTTTTTTAGGTTAGATATTAATTCTAATATAATTGGTCTTGGTTTTTCTATAGACTTTTGACCTACACGGTATATATTATTTATGTCTCCCACACTAAATGGAATTTGTAGTGTTACCTGTATTAATTCAGTTATAAATGGCAGAATGTCTGTAATTTCCTCATTTACTCCAAATATGATAAAATTATTTCTTTTTGTTTTTCTTTCTGATGCTAGTAATCTTTTTTTAAGGTCTCGATTTTCTTTTTCTATAGCGTCAACTTTACTATTTATTATTTCAATTTTACTATGTTGTGTTGACAAATCAACTTTTATTTGTGAAATATCTGCTTTTATTTCTTCGTTTTGTGTAATGATCACTTGTAGCAGATTTCTAATATCATTTTGTTCATCCATGCCAGTGCTAAGTTTTATCTGAAGAATGCTGTATAGTTTGTGGGGACTTTTTTTTTAGAGTGATAACTGTATATAGTTTTATGATGAGGCTCTTTAGGTTACTTTCGTGATTTACTAAAATCTCCTGAGTGATGGAGCTAAATAGATACCTGATTCGTGTTCAGCACATTGAAATACATAGAGGTTACCCAATGGAGTCCCAAAAAACAGACCACTGTTTTTTCTTGTGTGCCTGTAGAATTAATGAAGTACTTTTTTGAGAACGTGCAACTTTAGAAATTGTTAAATCCTTCCTTTTTAAAATAAGTTACATTTATTGTAAGGGAGATATAGAACTTTGAAGTTCCTTAGATATTTCAACTAGTCAAGTAAAATCTAATTTGGCGGGTGTATGAGTTGGTAACACAACATACGATTGGATTTGCGATGTGCACAGAACCATTGAAATGATGCAGAGAGAAACTAGTCACGTATGCCTGATCCTCTTAGTTTATTTGATGAAGCGACCTTTGGACGTGCCAAGTTAAAGTTTACTCAATTCTAGTTTTAAGCATTTTTTTTTTCCATTATATGTACTTCAATAGTGAAATGGGGAGAATAGGGATGTTCAACAAAAAAATTGAATTCTGTTGAATCATCAAGTTCAAATAGTTTTCATATTCAATACGTTTTCTTTTAAATTGCTTTTCATGGAAAATTATAAGAAATATCTGTATCTACAAAACACTCTCTGATGTCACCGACTCTACAGAGAACCGTTGGCTATGTGCTTAAATATACAGTATAGTTGGTTGCTAGAAGCATCGTGCTGATGTACTTCATATTTTGAGAAAGACAGGACCTCAATAAATTTGTCAATTTTCATCATATCTTCCTCGTAAGTATAAGGTAAATGTACCAGTTATCGTCATGTTAAGCAAAAGTTTAACTTTTGACTTTAATAATACTTTTAACAGGAAAAAAACGTTGTTTTATATTTTTTGTGCAAGAGGGAACAAAAACCGATTGTCCTAATAATCGTCACTTGAGGCTCTATATATCGTCATATACATGTCCCAAATATCATCACAGTCTTAGTTGATATCAGAAAATTTATTTAATATATTTTTTAAATTATTTTAAAACTAAAGCATTAAAAATTTATAACAAATTAGAATAGTTATAAAATGAACAAAAAACAAATGAAATTATACCTATAAGCGAATGGAATGTGTTCAAAAAAATTTTTTAAACAGAAATACATATTCTTTTTCTTTGGCACTTCGTACACTTATTATTTTCTATTAATAGCCTTCTTTCCAATATCACTTTCTTCATATTCTACAATAATTTCCTATAGACGACATTGTCAGTTCATTCCACTTTGTGTAACCTCTTAACACTGTAGTCTCTACATATTAAATTTATTAATAGTCCAAGCAATCTATATTTTTATATTTGACAGCAGAATGCCCAATTTTAATATGACAGAATGACTGCATGTTTGGTGGTCAAGGATGCTTACTTACTCCAAGTTCTGAGATCCCGGGTTCGAATTTCAATCGCGGCACAGATTTTTTAGGGAAAATAAATTTGTCCTAGTATATTAGGATACTCAATGTGTCTCTTGTGTCGCAGTGTGCAGCCCCTCCAGCACAATGTCATTTTAGGCCTTCACTGGTAAAGAGGACTGTTATTTACATTGCAATTGTTAATATCAACTTTATTATTTATTTTTAACAACAGTTTGCATATTTATTTTATCTTCTAAACTTGTTTTTGATCCTATTTTTCTCATTTTTAAGTAAAATGACAAGAAACTTGCTTGATTTTTCATTTAATATTTTCATTAGTAGTGTTTTTCAATCTATCAAATTATCCTCATAGATAGCGCATAATATCGTCACCCTTTTAAATATTTTTTTTGTAGCCAAACTATTCAGATAATTAGGTACCGAAAATTTTGTACCTTTGTATAGCTGTTAAAAACTAAAACAGCTTCATAATGACAATATGAATATATCTTTTATTGAACTGAAAATTTCATGTAAAAACCCTTTTATCGTTACTTATGACGATAATTGGGTAATCTCTCTTGTTTCTTTCCCTAATATCGTCACCTATTTTTTACTGTTAAAATTATAAAAAAAATCATATCATTTGGTTAAATAACAAAAATGACATCTTTTATGAATTAGAAAATATATCCCAAAAACTAAGAACTGAAAAATAAGCTCAACAATAAAAAATATAGGTAGCCTGTACCCAAGGTTTGTAGAGGGACAGGTTGCCTGGTAACTAGGGAGCGCCATATTGCGCGTCATCCAGAGGATCCGCTTCTACAACTCACTTCACAGAGGTAAAAGATGCAAAGGTCGACCAGTGTATCCCTAACCTCATTGATCTCGTCGTACTTTGTTTAATATATTTTATTTCTGCTTACACAGTTATTGAAAATATTATTTTGGATATTCATATTTTAAGTAGATCATTTGTTGTGCATGTTAATTTTAAATGGTCCTCTGGACAGGTCACTCCCGCGCAAGAATTTTATTGGCTCCTGAGTTACCAGGCAACCTGTCTCTTTTACAAATCTTGGCCTGTACCATCCTCTTACCTTAGAATTTAAAGGGGGCTACTGGTAAAGAGTCTAACATGCCACTGAAACACTGTTTCTAATAAAAAAATCTTTTCATTTTATACATTTCTAAATGTATAAAAAATATCTTTAATTTCCGTTGTACATGAACGAATTCCTAATTTCTTATTTTCCACAAAAACATGTAAGAACTGACGATAATTGGGTTAGTGACGATAATTGGGTCTTTTACCTTACTCTAATTCCATTGTTTTGTCGATCGTAAGTGACGCTTTATGACCAAATACTTGATGCCACTGGCAACAGGTCGTTATTTTTCATAACGTCCCTAGGGAAATAAAGTAAATTTGGGAAAATTATCTCTTTTATATAACAAATATTAAATGTTTTAACTTTTTTGGAAGTAAATCCAGACAAGCCTTACTTGCTATATCTTCTATATCCGACATTATTTTCAAAAATCTTCAAAGCTATTATAATAATATGATTTAACTTATCTTGACAGTAGTTGTTATTTGAATAGAAGCTGTGTCCTAAATTTATTTTATTGATAGTTGCCATGGATATTCCAAGCATTGCTACCTTTACTATTTGCTTAGCAAATATGAAAACTAACTCAAATAATTATAGTTTCTACTAGTTTTCTCAAGTTTTTTTCTAGTTTAATGATTCACGACAAAAATTATAATAAGCACCGCGGGTCGTACAGTGTGATTTTTGAAAGAAAGTGCACTTACGACCCATAAATAATTATCGTCAACAGTGGATTTTAAAATGGTGTAGATTTCTACCTTAAAATAATTTTCCATGTTTCTAGATGCATTAGTAAATCGAGGCAGTCTATTCTTAAATCTCTATTAAAATTGTAGACTATGAAAAATGTCACTTGTTGCATATTAAAATGATATTCTCGACTAGCAATAGATACCACATAACATAGAATATAACTTTCAATGCTCCTTGGGTTATAGAATGCGACATTCGGGAATGCATATTTTTAGGATCATAAACATTTTCCCAAAGTAGTATGGGACTTTTGGTAATATAAATTCAAGAATAGATTTCCAGATCCATTTAAGCAAATTTTCACATAACCGACCCCTTGCAATCAAATGATTTGTGAAATGCTTGAAAACAGGTTGTATGTTGCACGGTCTATGAAGGCAGTGACGTCACATACACAAGCTTCAACTCAGCAGCATGTTGTAGCCTCATCAAATTGGCTGTTAGTATTTTGCTTTTATTTTTGGAGCTATTTCATGATTACCAGTATTTCAGTATTTCTGTCATTCAAATAACGAAGTACTTAGAAAGTTATGATATTCTGTATAAATTCCAATAGGCTTCCGAGAAAATTTGTCAACAACAGATGTTATTTTAAAATTCACCGAACATACCTTTGGTTGCGTTGAAAGGGGTCAGTTCACTGTCACACACTTTATTAGTCAAAAAACTATCAAAACATATTTTCATCAGTGAAGTAGTGCTCTTATTAAATCTTACCTTGAAAATCATAAACAGTCAGTAAGATTAAAAGAAAAAATATCAGATCAGCTAGATATTAGATTAGGAGTACCACAGGGTTCAATACTAGGCTCTGTGTTATTCCTCATTTATATAAACGATTTACCAAATGCCCTGGAAAATATCACTTATATCTTTTATGCCGATGATTCTACTTTTTTAATGAACGATGAAAGTTTAGAAACTCTATTTTTCAAGTGCGATGACACCCTGTCAAAGACTAAGAAACGGTTTACACCTAATGCTCTTGCACTAAACGAAACAGAAACTGTAAAAATGGCCACAAGCACACGTATTTTAAATAATATACCAGGCAATATCGTCAGCTATAAATTTCTGGGAGTTTCTCTTCATCTTTCTCTAAAGTGGGACAGTCAGTTTACCAAAAATACTTACTGTCTTAGACAACTGTCCAACTCAGTTTCACCAAATATTTTAAAAAGCGATTATTTTGCTTTAATTCCCTCCCATATATCGTATGCTATCCTCATCTGGGGACATTAAGCTGGTACGAATAGAACATTTCGTTTACAGAGGAGGGCAATCATAATAGTTGTTGACGAAAGATATCGAGATGAGACAAAAATATTTTTATAACACTTAAAATACCTACAGTACCTAACATATATGCATTGCAATGTATAACATATATTCATCATAATCTGAATAAAGGAGGAGGGCCTATAAAGCCAGTTTTAGACCCTTTCTATTTTTGGTCAAAAAATGTCGAAAAATTTTTTTTACCATATATATTCAGTATCTAATCTATTCCACCCCAAACAGAACTTCCCCCAACCCATCTGCTTCCATGTAACCCCATTAAATTATTATAGAACCAGTTTACTTTGGCACACATGCTTAGATAAACATAAACATACCACAGATAGTAGACAACCCCCAAATACAAAACCAAGGCAGTGTGGAAGGGGGTTACACATTTGGAAAAACGCAGACATACATTCACACCCACCAGTGTTGTCAATACCAGGGCTGGAGGTCGAACCCAGAGCGCGGTAGACAGTCGATCAGCATATTCACCACTCAATACGCCTTAATCGCGCCGGTTGTTTTTGAACTTGAAAATCATATTTCCTTTGAATAAATTGAACACTAAGCTCCCCCTGCTAAAAGTCAAATACCATAATAAAGTATTATTTATGGTATTGAGTTTTCATTGTTTTGAGTTTTTTTATGATTTTATGTACATAATTGCCAAATGCCGAAAGTGCCGAATGGTGACCGATTTGCCGAATCGGCTTCAAAGTTGGGGGGGGGGGGGGGGTGTGACACCCCCCATACTCCCCTCTATATCCGGCCCTGGCCATGTGTGGAATATATAATTATGTTGGTAATGAGTTGATATTCTTTTTTTGTTTAGGTTAAGAGTTCTAATGTAATATTGCCTGTTTTTGTTGTTTTTTTGTAAAGGCGCATGTGCGTTAGGGTGGGCTGAAAAACACGAAAATTTGAATTTACAGATGGCCCACTTACTAACTTATAACTATGTATCTAAAACTAATTCGGGTAGATTTTTAGCCAAATCGGTGCATATCTAGCTGGCCCACCAGGGCCTTGAAAATGAAAGAAAGGGCCAATTTTTCGATTTTTAACATTTTTTAAATTGACATTTGAAATTTTTTTTGACTATTAATGCCTAAATGCATGTAGCAAAAGTTTTTCGAATAAAATATTTTTCAGTTCCAGGGAAATTAGAAATTTTATACAGAAAACCTTATTTTCGTCGAATTCTACGTTTTAGTGACAAATTTCTAATTTCCCTGGAACTGAAAAATATTTATTCAAAAAAAAAATAATTATTCGAAAAACTTTTGCTACACGCATTTAGGCATTAATAAAGAGTCAAAAAAAATTCAAATGTCAATTTAAAAAATGTTAAAAATCGAAAAATTGGCCCTTTCTTTCATTTTCAAGGCCCTGGTGGGCCAGCTAGATATTCACCGATTTGGCTAAAAATCTACCCGAATTAGTTTTAGATACATAGTAATAAGTTAGTAAGTGGGCCGTCTGTAAATTCAAATTTTCGTGTTTTCCAGCCCACCCTAATGTGCGTCCTCCGCACAATTTAATAAAATCTCACCAATATGCGGAGGACGCACTTGCGGGTCCAATCATTTTTTTTATTTGTTTGCATATTATCTCATTATGCTAAAGAATAAATGATGTGGACGCAAAAGCACACCGTCTGCAAGTAGTGGGGACGACCCTGGGTGCACATGTGCGCCTTCCGCAGCGAAAGTGTTAAAAATGTTTGCACCAGTAAATATTACACATATTTTTAAAATTAGTATTAAAATAACCCACTGCAGACTATTTCTCTATTGATAATCTGAATTTATAATGTTATAGACCATTATAAATTCAAATTGCGTTTTATATAAGTCAAAGAAAATACTTTTATTGGGCAATAGAAAAAAAAACATGTTTACATCTACATGTCAACAAGTCTGCCGTTTTCTACTGCTATAATCAAGTAGTTTAACAAGAACAATAAGTGATTAACAGTGAATAAAGCATGGATTGTAATGTCTGTAATTAAATCAAACTTAAACAATGATTATATATAGCAAATTAAGTACTTACACGGTGGTGTTCGAGATGATATTTTTTAAAACTTATTGATATTGGTATACCTATGGGTAAATTAGCAAAAAATCCAAACAGTCTGTTATGCAAGGGCCTTGCATGTCCAAATGCCAAGTTATGTGATATTTCGTGTATGGCTGAAAAAAAAAAACATTAATATAATATACCATGCACTAGCAAATGTACCATTACATAAATGGTCACATAATAGAGTGACAGCACTAGAAGTTCGTTAATAAAAAGTAGAAATGTTCATGAATCTCATACAATATTATATCATGGGGTGTAGTGCAATAACCAGAGTATTTATGGTTCAAAAAATAATAATGAGATTTACTTATATTTGGGTTGAAATAGAAAGCTGTAGACATTTTTAAATAAAAATTTTTTTTTTGAAAGAATTTAGAAAAAGATTAGAAAAATGTGTACTAGTAAGTAGGTCTACAACATGTGGAATAGTTCTCAACTTTTAACTTAGCCAAATAAAATGTTATTCTTTTTAAAAATTGTTATTTGCAATTAAACTCAGTATTTAAGCTTTTCCTCATAATTGAAAAAGCTTTGTTAAATAAAATTTTCAATAAAAATGTAAAAAAGAAAGGTAGTTTGCTTAAAGTCAACTTCGTATTTTCTAATTTTTATAATACCCTGTATAATCCCAAGTAGCAAAATAATTTTTTAAAAAGTTGTTAGAATAAGTACGTCTTCAAGATTACTTATACAACAAATTCACATATGCACTAGCGAACTGCTATAAAAATATTGTAGGAAAATTTTATATAATCATTTTATTTTCTAGTGATGAAATTTGGAACAAAATTATTGCAAGAATGTTATATAACACAAATATGTTGTGTGGTTCTTATTTCAAATAATGGCACTTAAGATTCTTTAAACTTGGTAAAATATATCATTAAACAGTATAATAAACCTATGATATACGCTAGTGGTTAGAAAATTTTCTTGCGCTGCAAAATTTTCTGACAAAATATGTATATCTTTTTAGCAAAAAACTGAAGCGCCTCAGTTTAGTATACACGTTTGGTTTATAAAAATTAAAAACTATATTTTTTTAAATTTAAAAAATGATTTATGATTTTTAATTCCCAAATCATATTATTTAATTCGAATATTCCTTTTTGTAGCTTCTTCTTTGTAGTAATGGATGAATCAAATAATGATATTCAACAAAATCTGTTTTATTTACGAAAGACTTGGATCGGGATCAGGAAGTAGCTCGGATTTAGCTGAAATAATTGGAGTGAAGAGGGGAAGAGAAAAATTTTTAATATGTTCAGAGGAAAGGAATGAATGGCTACAGAAATTTTTGAATAGTTGTTTTTAAATACTTTTTTACTAGTCCAGATTCATTTGTCACAAGTTGCTTATGACAAAAACCGATTTTATACTAACATTTTTTGTTAAAAGCATGGTTTTTAGCTAATCCAAGTTTAACACAGCTTTTTATCGTATTATCTATCCTGTACCCCAACTAGCACCAAAGTAACAGTAACTAAGATAAGAACGTCGAATCAGTGACCATTACGAATCCGTCACTAAATTTACGACTTTGATGTATAAATAACTTCATTTGACATATTCATACTCGCTGCCTCGTAGTTTTTACCACTAGTGGTTACTTTAGAGTTATGTGACTTCTACGTAGCTTTTTCGGTGCATGGAGACGCCTTAGTTACCAGTTTGACGACCTTTAAAGTTGCAATCACTTTCAAGTAGTTTTAATAGTTGCCGCGGCATTCTGGGAACCTTCACTATCCGTTTAAAATTGTGGAACTTGTAAGTAACATTTATTAGGGTTAATGACATTACTGCTATCTGCAAAACTGAACTTCACGGTGCACGGCTACTACGAACTGCGTATCACCTCTTAAATTCAACATGAAGTAAATTTTACCATCTGGTTTCCAATATTGACCATAGATAGGAAAGGAAAAGATAACGAGAGGAATATATTTCATATTCCATGCATGCGCGAGTTGTTAGATTGCATGTTTCGTGTTATCAAATATATTAAGTGCTTTATTTAAACATCTTGTACGTGAAAAGGTAAATTAAAAAAATCCCTCACAATAATTTATAGGCCACTGTTTAACGTAATCTACTTCACACATCCTACACGCATTAGGGTTTATTTTGTTATTGTACAAAAAGGGACAAATAAATTTTATCTATCTATTATCTGAGGATACTCTTTTGACTTAAGTGATTTAACTAACTTCCGTGAAATACAACTCATGTTTTTCTTCCCATAAAACTGATTCATAATATCAGCTGAGTAAATAACACTTAACAATGAATATGAGAATATATTTGTAAGGTATTATAATTTAAAGGACTGTGATTCAGGTTCTTTGACGAAAATATTTATTCACGAATATATTTTCATAACAAAATTAATGTGTATAAAAACAAACCAAAAGTAATGTGGAAAACGTTAAAAATAACAGCAATAATTCCAGCTTTGGCAAAAAACATAAATAATGAATCTGAAATTTGTAAATGACTGAATATTTTAATCATTACTTTGTTGGCAGCATTGTAGATATAGTAGATAGTAAAAAAATAGAATAGACGGAAAGAATGGCTATTTCCTTGTTTTTCATACTGAATATATGAAAGAAGTTGGCAAGATGTTTCGTAAGAGGAACTTCTTGTTGATATGTAATCATACTTGGATCAATAGTATATGAAAAAAATAAATGGTTTCTTTGAAAGTTTTCTGATAAATACCCAACATAATGTTTTTTAATAATAATGTAAGCAGAAATACAAAATATTTATTTTTAAATAGTAGATCGGTATTCAATTTTACGGATCTTAAGAAAATTATGAATTCCCTAGATAACAAGTGTGATACAACAATATATTAAATGCAATATTTATAAAAAAAAAAAAACACATTTTAAGTAATCGGTCATGTAATTTTGCATTATATTACTTTATATTCCTTTGAAACTGGTGCTTTTCCAGCCAAACTAAAAACTAGGACAATCCTATTCTAAACACTTTTGTCTTTAAATGAAATAACATTACAAAAATTGTAGGCATAATAACAAAAATAAACTTCAAATATATACTTGTATACTAAGTTTTTATGATTTAACACTTCTGGAAATGGAAATTTAAAATGGTGATGGTCATTGCACGTATTTTTTTATTGCATATTCTGAAAATATAATGAAAAATATTAGACCATTTTTTGGTTTTTTTTTTGCTGTATGCATTTTAAGGGTGTAAATTAGCATCAAAAAAATGAGACAGTAGAAATGATGGTGTAGAGCGAGCAACGCCAAATGCCTCCGAAAATAGTCGGAACTCACCGATCTATCCGTGCCCGTCCTTGTCACCTAAGCAGTGTTGTCACACTCAGTACAATTGTACTGAATCTAGTACAATTCAGTATTTTTTAGTACGTTAGTACCTCTTTTGCATTTTTAGTACAATTTTGTGCAAACCCTGCATTTTGAATCTTTTAGCTTTTTCGTAATGAATATAATTTTTTGAGAGGAACAATAAAATATCGATTTTCTACATGCGGTATTGGCGATTGATGTGATTAAGTTTCGATCTTAATGTACAATTCCAGGAGCTTAAAGTAGTTCTTATAAAAATTGAATCATATAATTACAATATTTAGTGGCTTTATAAATAATGTTTAGCTTAGCAACAATATTATATATGTAACATGTTATTGAAAATGCGCATGTGCCTATAGGTCTTCTGAGCAGTATGAATTTGTAACGAAAAATATTCTTTTTCGCTGACGGCGCCCTTTATTTTAAAGTGGTGTAGTTTAAATTTTGGGCAATAGTTTGGTCAACTCATGTAACACAGGGCACAGTTACATTTTCCATCCAAATTCAGACTCAATTTCGATATAGTGCAACGACCATGGAGGGCTGAGGAAGCCGCCTAATAAACGAAATGTAGGGGGAGTACTTACAACTTACAACTTTTATTTGACTACCTACTTTACATTATATATTTGTGACAAGTCAAAGAAAAAAAAATTACAATTTGTAATATAAAAGTATTTAAAGTTATAAGAAAATATAAAATATGACGTAAAACAGATGGACAATTAAGAGCTTACCTGACAATAGTATCCAGGTTAAATATGATCTGACATTGAATAAATTCAACAACCGAATAAAAACAATGGAAAAGTAAAAAATTTATTGTTACTTAAATGGTTAAAATTTTGTTGCTTAACATTGTTTGGTAGATGATTTTAAAAATTAGCATATAAGGAATTGTTCTCTGACTTAGTCAATCTATACCTTATAGTTTGCTGTGAAAGAAGATTTGTTTTTATGCATTTGGAAGATATGTTGGAAAATTTAAAGTGAAACGAGTGGTATAATATAATGCCCACTTTTTTTTTAATAAGGGTTTACAATGGTCTCTGGATCCTGGAATTGATAACCTTACAGCTTGTTTTTGCAACCTAAATATTTTTATAGCATGGGCCGAGTTACTCCGAAATATAGACCAAATGTGGTTTGTGACCGAGAAAGTGAGAAGTAAGAGGTTACTTATTAGAATTTAAAACCTTTCTAAGTTACTTCACTAAAATGTTTATGCTAGCTAATTTCTTACGTAAGTGGTTTATGTGATCTGACCAATTTAAATTACCGGCGAGAACAACTTCCAGTAGCCCCACATCCGAATCTCATCAGAGGTAAATTTAAAAAAATTGCAGAGAGAAAGAACCCTCCTTTAGTTTCAACTTTTATTGTTAGAGTGCTTAGGTTGTTTAAATTTTTATCACTACAAATTAAGGTCGCGTCATCAGCGAATACACAAGGGTCAGGAAAAAGATGTGACTATATCGTTGATGTAAATAAAAAAAAGAGTAGAAGCCCCAGGACATAGATATAATTAATAAATAGTTCTTCAGATAACTATTTAGAAAAGTGCGGATCAGACCCCATATTCCCTAGTGGCTTAACTTCTTCATTAACAGCTTGTGGTTGTAGTGTATAATTAGTAGTTTGTTTTTACCTTTATTTATAAAAATATTTAATACATGTAAATGGAACAAATAATTTTTTTATTGTCCAGATTACTAAAGATTATTTGAAGCTATAGATTTACGAATTTTTAATGCAACAATATAAAATACTAAAAATAGTGTATTATAAATCAGAAACTTGAAAAATGATCAAATGATTAGGAGTGTTAGGCAACATATTACTAATATAAAAGAATTTAGATCTATTAACTAAACTAGCACTTAATGTTGTTACCAATTATATTCATTTATTGCAGACTATGAAAGTTAAGCATAGTCATTAAAAATTATTACCCATTTATGAGTGTAATAGATGATTTATTATAGGTTTCTGAAGTACACATTTTCTGCTAATGAAAGTTTCAAACATAAAACACACATTTTCTTTTAGGAACTACTTTCGTTTGCAAGGAAATTTTGCAAGGCGATTATTAATTTTTTTTTCCAAGTATTTCCAAGTACTTCAGCCTTTAGAATCTGAAGAAGCTGACAGCATGATCAGTCAAATTCGACAACCACGGCAACGCCCGGAAAAACCACTTCATAGAGTGTATAAATACATATTGTATATGAAATAAAAGTTGCACTATTGGCAGAACCAAATGTAGAACATGGAGAAACTAACTCAATATGGTCAGACATTTGTTCCACAAGTGAAGTAGGACAAAAATACAGTATATTTTTGTGCAATCGTAATCCATATTTGCAATTCTACAATGGGCTCATTTAGCATTTTTTTATTATTACATTTTCCAAAAGAGTGAAATGCAAAAAACCAGAATATTCTAGGATCACTATAAGTTTTAAAATTAATCAAGAAAATCAACGCTGCGTGACTTCAATCAATCCTAGTTGCATTTTCATTCCCCTCTTCTCGCGGCACTTAAATGTGGCATACTTTTGTGTTAAAATACTCCAAGAGTCTTCAAATCACCATAATCAAGTACATTTCTGACATATTAGACTGAATTCTAACACCATAAACGCAACTTCGAGACAGACTTTTGGATTCAATGACGTCAGCACTTTGTGTACGCTGTTTCATGTTTAAAAGTATATTTCTGCAACTACTTATCGGATCGACCTCAAATTTTCAATGTTATAATTATTCGACGATTACTTCGCATACATGTACTAAAAAGTGAAATATTAAATTTGACTAAATGACCTCATTGTACAAAAATTTGAAATAATGTTAATGCATAAACTATACAAAATCATAATTCCAAAAATATATTATTTATTTGCACCAATTACTTCTGTTATTTTTTTAAGACTAATCTGGAGTGAAATTTTTTACAACTGGGATATAATATTACACATTTTTCTCCGTGGATTAAAAAGTACCTATATAACTAATGCAACTAATTGCACAATTACTAATAGTTAAACATTGGAAGCCATATTTTAGGTAAACAAGCTGTATTTACAGTAGGTAAATATTATGTAACCTAAACTACAAATAGGTAGGTATGTAAAAAATAATATATAAAATGCATACAGCAATGTTGAAATTTAGAGAAGTATGTATGTGAACGCTAAACATCAATCGAATGTTATTACTCTCAACAATTAGTCATAGAAACCTTTAAAAAAATATGGTTTGATTTGAAGTATAAAAATAATAACTTACCTAACATTAGTGAATGGTTTATAACACCTCCAAAACAATAAGCGACTAGAAGTAGTACAGGCCATGATCTATCTTTGAGAATGAACATCAATAAAAATTGGATCAAAACCATACCCGTGACAACCCATTTGAAGTTAGGGTCATAACCAAATAATTTCTTGATTTGCGGATATTTTTCTATAAACAGAAAAAAATATTAAATGAATATATAGTTTATTATTCTTAGCAAATGAAAATATACACTTATTTGAGTAATAAAACAAATTTTTGCATGATCCAAAAATTCCCAAAAAAATTTAATTATTTATCCACCCTAATTTAAGCCAAAAACTGATTAGTTTCTATTTCTCTAAAGATTTTTTTGGCAAATTGCATTGCTCTCGATTCACATATATACCAAGTGATTGAGATATAATATTATTGTGGGGCCCTATACATTTTCATCAATGCATGTCTGATTAGATTATTACTACTTTCGTTGTTAAATCAGATTAAAAGTTAAAGTAAGGTCAAGTTAGGAAAAAAACGTGTAATGAAGATAAAGCCAATATCTTTGTTTATGAATAGCGTAGGTAATAAATAATAAGTCATAAAAATCCGTGATATAATTTTTTATGCTTCTAAAATTAGTCAACATTTGGAGAATATATGTTGTTAAATTAAAGCAAAAATGCTGCAAAAATATGAAATTTTATTTTAATTCAATTCAATTTTTTTTATCATCAATCAGATAAATACACATGAATTACAAATCATTATTTACCATTAGTGGGTACATACATGTAGTTTTATGACATTTATTGTTTTCTAATGTAATGAGCAAGATCCATGAATTTTAAAAATGCGTTAATTTATTATTTTTACTTCCACATCCAGTGGAAGTATTATAGTACCGACAAAAAAATTTTTGAAAATTTTTATTGTTCAAATAGGCTTAGAATGTCATGAAACGTTGAGATTTTAATTTTGAGCGAAAAAAAATTTCTGTCTGTCGGTCTGTCTGTAACTTCTTTTGTGCGCACGTTTACTCTGGAACCGTTTAAGATATTGACTGGAAATTTGGTACACATATGTACTTTAACGGGATCTGGAACTAGATTATATTTTCATCTTATTCCGTCGAAGGGTTGGGGGGGTAAAATGAGGTAAATGGGGGGTAAATCAAGCAGGTAAGAGTCCATAAAATTGGTATTTAGTCTATACAAGAAGAGCTAAAATTTCAAAAAATTTTTTGGCATTAGCCACCCCCATTACCACCATTATTAAAGGGGATGAAAAAAAAATGCGATTTAGTGTGTGTATAAGAATCAAAAGCCTTAAAATATTTTTTTACTTCATCCACCCCCACTACCTCCCCCTATCACCGCCCTACCCCACTACCATGTGGGATATCGTTTTATGGGTGGGGTGGACGATTTCAAATATTATATTATTAAAGTTCTATAAACAATTATTTCCACATACAAAATTTTTTCATTATGTGAGACTTGGATATAAAATCTGGATGTGGAAGTAGTGATTGCGCAGCGGTTTTTCAATATACATATTATATAAGCCGAGTATATAATAAAAAGAAACTATAAAAAAAAGTTATTTTGTAAAAAAGAATCATTTTAACATTCAAAACCACGTGACCTCACACGTGACTAAAAACGGTACACCATTAGTCTGACGTATTCTGACATAACGTTTTGGTTTGATTCATAGACCGCAGATTTTTAAATTCACCGATGGAGCGCACCGGTAAGTAATAACATTGATTGGCTAATTTGAAAAACATAGCCAATCAGCTTTGTATTTTATCCACCCCCGTCCAACAGTGAATTTGGAAAAGTGCGGAGACAAGGTTGATAGCTTTGAGTTTATATCTGCTAGTACTAAAATATTAAATTGTGTGTTAATTAAATGTTAAATTGTAGTCTGCTGACCTTTAAATCTCGATTTGTTTATTTTTGTAAAAATCATTAATTTATTGTATTAATTTATCTAAGTGGTAAAAATGGCGAACAGCGACTTTGTGCAAGCTCAAAGTGATAATTTGCCAATAATCGACGTGTTTATGATGAGCACTTTTTTGCTAATAATACCGATTATATCAGTGCAGAAATTAGAGGTGGAAAAGCGACAAGGATGCATCATTCATTGTTCTTAAAAATAAATTTGTTTACGCTCACTTTTATCCTTTTACTTTAGATAGCTAACCTCAGAATATGTAATCATGCAATATTTTAATATTTTTACCAACATTAACTACTGTCTTTCGTCTCAGAATATATAACTTTTTTATATCAAATAGTTTGCCACCACTAAGTACTTAGATTAAATATCTGTTGAAAATAATACTAATAAACAACGCTAATGCTTAATGCCCAATGACGTCACACGCAAATGGCGGGGAACTTGCTTCGTTTGAACGTATCTAAATTCTCAGTGAAACTAAATTATTTTTTTATCCTTTAATTCGGATAAAAAAAATAAAAAATACATAGAAAATAACGTTTTTTAGTGATCTATTATTCTATGATGTCAAAAAAATTTATGCATTTTGCTCATTCTCAAAACTATTAATATATACACATATTATATATCTCTCTTCAAATTAGAAAATATTATTTAGGTAGGTATTAAGCAACCTACAACCTAAACACTTTTTTATTCAACATGAAATTACCTACTTTCTGTATATTGGTGTTTCAATCTGGTCACACTAATATACTAGTTAAATAAACACTCATTATTGGAGGATCAATCGAAACAACTACTCTCCTAGCTAATACTGATGAAGTATTGAATTACATGATAGGATTCCTAGCATTTTATTAAAGCAAAAAAATATATTGAAAATACTTATTAAATCATTTATTTAAATTCAGTCAATCACAGTATTCACACTTTTTTATTTAGTATGAAATGATCTACTTTCTGTATATGGTACCTTAATCTGGTAACGCTAATTATACTACTTAGGTAAACACTTTAAAACACTCATTACCTATTGAAAAACCAATAAAAATAACTACTCGCTAATACTGACGAAGTATTTCTTTTTTATTGAATTACATGATAGGATTCCTAGCATTCCCAGCATTATTTCAACTCTAGAAAAGTTGTATAAGTTTTTTCGATCATTCATTTTTACAATTAATTGTTTTCTATTTATTTACTTTCATCATGATTAGAAAATATTATTTAGGTATTAAGCAAATCACAACTTACACACTTTTTTATAAGGATAGGATTTTGCAGAGTGAGAGGGAAATATGCGTTTATTTTCAGTTTATTAAAAATATTTAAAAAATCATAAATGGTATATTCTTTAAAATAGTTTCAGATACTTCCCATTGCTCTACGGAATACAACCATATACAGTTTTTATCATAAATTTTGTATATAGTTAAATGCCTTACTCTAATAATGAAATTAGTAGGTAACTCTTTTCATTGACAAACTACGATATTCAAGTACAACAGAAATTTACAATAAAAAATATATATAGTTGTATTCTCTAGAACAATAGCAATTATTTAAAATAGTTTTAAAGACAAAACAACTAAATTTAGAAACCACCAAACAGTCTTCGTCACTAATTAAGGAAACTATGTCTGAACAGCACAAGGCCCTGGAAGATAAGCAGTTAAACATAATGAATGATATAATAAATCTAGCAAATGAATGTGATAATAATAAAGAAACAATTACTACACAACAAAATAATGAAAATAACTGGCAATTTGTTCAAAGAAGAAATAGATATAAAAGAAACATAGGCCAATCAGAAGACAAAGAAAATAATTTTAAGGTAATAAGACCTGTGGATGAATCTATATACCAAGTAGCACAGGAAACCACAGAAGAAGACAATTACAAACAGGGAATAAAGATGAGGATTTTATTGTCAAAGATTTAAAGGAACAAGGAAAGTTGAAATCCTATATGGTTGCCGAAGGACTAGCAATTTCTAATTCAGACTGGTCTAATTTTTTTACAACTAATGATGTTAATCTAATGTCAGAAATCTTAATACACAATATAAGAAAGGCTTTTGATAATTCCTTTCCACTTAAACAGGGTAAAAAAAGACACAATAACAAAATTAAGTACAGTCAACGAATTAAAATAATGAAAAATAACCTGGTAATGTTACATGACTTCAGTAAGTTTAACGATAATTTTTAAAAAACTTATAATCAGTTTAAAAAAGAATACAAGTTACCCAGTAAACACACATGTATATGATATGTAGCATAGGAAGCTCAACTATATTTTGTTCGTTATGTAACCATTTTATGTAATTTATCTATAACATACCCGTTTATTTCAAACATAAGATTTATGTATCGTAGATATATATATAGAATGTATCATATACTTGCCACAGATATATATGATATATTGTAAATACATGTCCATATGCCCACTAACAGACATATATTTTATGTTATATGACTGCAGATATTAGTCCAAACTTAAAACGTCACTAAAATGGCGAGCGTATGTGAATCGTGTTGCTATTTTGTATTAAGATAATTTCTGAATTTCAAAATATTCATTATAAATTGTTGGCGTAATTTGAAGTGTTCGCAGAGTGCTTTATTTTTGGTGTGTTGCGTCCGTTTTGATGAAAAATGAAAAATAAAACAGCATAAAATTGACATAACCTCTAAGAGATACCTATGTAGCTATACGTTTTGACAAGCAAGATTTTATTAAATTATCCAAATGCTTCTCTTCAGATGTTATTATATCTTCTAACCCAGATATAAAAGGAAATACATTTGAAACAAGTGCTAGTGAAGTGAAATGAATAAATGTTAACCTAACTAAAAGAATTGAAATATTTCAGAGTTATTATAGGAGAAAGTTGTTTTTTTTTCAAGTATATCTTTTGTTATTATTATGTATATCCTATATAAATATATTTACTTTTTTTGTTCTCTAATTATGCATCTTTTTAAATATAAATATTTTTTATCAAATTAAAATGCTAATGATCATTTTATTCTTGCATGCACTCTTCTTAGCAAAAGAATTAAAATGAAGGAAGTGGTCCTATGAAAGTAAAGAAAATAGAATACTTGACTTGATGAGGTGAGTGACGATAATATTGGTTTTTGTTTATTTGCAGATATAAAAGTGAAAAAAAAAGTATAAATTAGGAATCTACATATTTTCAGAACAAATTGTAAATAAAATAACTGGCAGAAAAACTGATTAATTCAACAATTTCTTTCACAATTTTAAAAAGTCTATCAAATAATTTTTTCCAGAAAAATTAATTTTCAAGATGCTCTTTGGCTCAATTTTTTCAAAACAATAATTTTAATGTAAATAAATAAAAGCTGATAAAAAAGAATAATATTCACCCTGTATGCAGTCTGTATTTATAATACATTCATATTGTCTATAATCATTTATTTGCAGCCTTTATACTCTTGATTTGACTTCTTTGGATGTTAACCGCACTGTTTCTGTAAAATATTGAAATGATTAATAAATAAACTTCTACGCCAAAAGGACACAGTCAGAAGTTGTTCTTGATTAAAATCTATTTTTTGTGATAGGCAAAAAAAATATATATTTTACTCAAAAACAACTTCTGACTGTGCCTTTTTGGCGCAGAAGTTTATTTATTATTCATTTTAATATTCTATAGAAATAGTGGTTTAAAGTACCCAAAGAAATCGAGAGAATAATACATACATATTACATATCTTAAATGTATCTGATACATTTTACATATTGTTAAGAGATGTATGAAATACATAGTCATAATATATCAGACAAGTTACAAACAAACATATTATATACATAAGTGATACATGTCGATGTTGCTGACATAGAGCCATAATATCTTATAAGAATGTATATTACCTGTTACATTACTGATATATTGAAAGGAACAGTAGTTATGTATTTTATATGTATATATTACCTCTCCGTGTTTACTGGGTAGCGCTAAAATCTGAAACTATAAATTATAATACTAACCTCATTGCAAATGCTTGTAACAAACAAAAAGTAGCTTGGTCAATTATAAATCAAAATAAGCCCAGTCACTCTCACAAAATTTCAGTTGAAGAGCTAAATAATTTTTTTGTTAATATTTCAGATGAAATTTTAAATGAATTAAAACAAAGCAACTTAGAATATTTAAGTAATTTAAGGAAAAGTCAAGTTATGTTCTCCTTTTACCTTGAACCAGTAACGGTACTTGAAGTTAGTAACCTAATCGATAAATTAAGTACATCTAAGTGTAAAGACTATTATGGGTTAAATACCGATATGATCAAACTAGTAAAAGAAGAACTTTTACTACAGATCACACATTTTATAAACCTATGTTTTGAAAAAGGTAATTTTCCGGAATGCCTTAAAATATCAAGTCACTCCAGTTTTTAAAAAAGGAAATGAAAATCTTACAACTAATTACAGGCCAATCTCAATTGTAACTATACTGTCCAAATTGTTAGAGTTAGCATTTAAGGTTAGATTAATGAAGTATTTGGATACAAAACATTTACTTAATTGTAGTCAATATGGATACACAGAAGGAAAATCTACTACTAAGTCATTAATAGATATCACATTTATTACTGACCATTTTGAAAACGGAAATATGACCATGGCTATTTAGACTTATCTAAAGCTTTTGATTGTGTTTCTACGGATATTCTATTAATAAAATTAGAGAACTATGGTATTAGAGGACCTGCTCAATCTTTTATTCAAAGTTACATCACAAATAGGTATCAGTGTGTAAGTGACGGCACTACTTCGTCTTCTCTAAAGCCTCTCAAACATGGAGTTTCCCAGGGATCCATCTTGGGACCAGTCCTATTCATAATTTATTTAAATGCTATATCATTACACTTGACTGATAAACATACTGAATATGCTGATGACACTACCTTAATCGCTGTAGGAAATGATTTAAAACAGCTTAAACAAAAATCAGAAGAAATGCAGTCTGAAGCCAAGGATTATTTCAATAATATCAAATTAAAGTTAAATGAGGAAAAGACTCAAACTCTCATTTTCAATTTAAATCCTTCTGTCTCCATCAACAATGGGCCTGTAAAATACCTGGGTCTCACTCCTGATAGTAAGCTATTTTGGGAAGCTCACATAGATTGTTTGTCCAAAAAATTGTCTAGTTGTATCTATTTATTAAAAAATCTCAATTATCTCGTTCATCAAAATGTAATTGTCATGGCTTATCATGGACTTTTCCATAGCATAATGTCATTATACTTTGGGAGGGATCTCCACATGCCTACAAAATATTAAAATTGCAGAAAAGAGCCATAAGAACCATTACAAATTCCAAATTTAATGATACCTGCAGACCTTTATTTAAACATCTAGGAATACTTACTTCTATTAATCAGTACATATTTGAATGCATTGTCCATGCACAAAACCATCTCCATGAATATCAATTTCAAGATAGTTATAATACCAGGCATAAACCTATAATTGCACCACATTTCCGTTTATCAAGGAATATTAATAGTTACAGATATTTATCAGTAAAATTATATAATCTGCTACCAAATGAATGGAAGCATTTAGAAAAAAACAGAAGTTTGATAAAAGTTAAAGGTTTTTTGAAAGAAAATGTTTTTTATAAGGTCCAAGAATTTATTGATTATTTCAGCACATCTCATAATCAGGTCTCCTAATTTTCAATTATCAATTTTATTTGTTCATGAACTATTTTCTTAATTACTTTCTGCTTTCTTGTCTTATATTATTATATATTTTATCATGCTATTGTAATGTTTGTATACTTATAATTTTGTATGTTTTTTACCTTGAATGTAATTTTGCAATGTTTTTTATTGACGAGTGTACACAATTGTAATTGTCTCACATGAAATAAATTATCTATCTATCTATCTATCTATCTATCTATCTATCTATCTATCTATCTATACTATGTTTGGTAAGACTTAGGCCGAAAATGATACATTGGTCCTACCTTTCGGTTGTGAGACCCATGGCTACCTACGCATCATGTGTATGGTGGCCAAAAAACAGAAGAGAAAACAGCACAATAGTCCAATCAACAAGAGAGAACATGGAGGAGGGGAGAATTTTTCACTTCAGAAATGTGTTGGGGGTAGTTAGGAGGTAAACATACTAAAAGTCCCCGCCTCTAGCCCCGCCGCTTCAGGGGAGAGGGGGATGGAAAGGTTCCTTTTTCGGTTCTTCGCTTATAACTCGGAAACAATGTGTAGTACGTCGTAAAGGTAACCTATGCAAAATTACAAGAATGTCTATATTCATATCCCTCCTAAGTGTTATAGTTTATGAGATATTCGCCAGTCAAAATAGATAATTAATAAATAAATTAATTAGGTGCCTTGAATATTTCTATCAAAGCGGTTTACCGTGGTCTGCTAATAAATCACAGTCACAAAACAATCTTTATTTTACAACACTCAACGTGTTTACTAACGTAATATTTTGTTGAAATTTATACATTTCCTTAAATATACAGTGTGACTCACTAACCTGCGGTACCAAAATATGCGGAAAAAAATAAAAACATTTCAAATGTTAAAAGTTCTAAAAAAATGCATCGGATCAGCGCCACCAACATACAGACACCAAAATTTGATTTGGTTATTGATGGGATTTCTCATACATAAGTTCATCTGGCAAAAGGGATTTAATCAGTTTCAATTTGTGGTAGAGACGTGAAATTCGTCAAGAGCCACTAACATGATTTTTAATTTTTTTCCGCATATTTTAGTACCGCAGGTGGATTCGCATTTATAGCAGGCGAATGTTTTTCTGGCCATAAGTAGATCCTAATTTGTTCTATACTTGAGTATAATTTGATTCAAATCGGAAACAGAATAAAAAAGTTATAAGGGTGTTTTCATTTTAAGTGAGTCACACTGTATCTTTAAGGAAATGTATAGATTTCGACAAAATATTACGTTAGTAAATTCGTTGAGTGTTGCACAATAAAGATTGTTTTGTGACTGTGATTTATTAGCAGACCACGGTAAACCGCTTTGATAGAAATATTCAAGGTACCTAATTAATTTATTTATTATCTGTTTTGGCTGGCGAATATCTCGTAAACTATAACACTTAGGAAGAAAATTAATATAGACATTCTTGTAGGAAATTTAATTATGTTTAATTTCGCCTAGATTACCTTTTTCCGTACGACGCAACGTTTCCGAGTTATATACAAAGAATCGAAAAAAGGAACCTTTTCACCCCTCTCCCTCCTGAAGCAGTGGGGTTAGGGGCGGGGACGACGCAACGTTTCCGAGTTATATACAAAGAATCGAAAAAAGGAACCTTTTCACCCCTCTCCCTCCTGAAGCAGTGGGGTTAGGGGCGGGGACTTTTAGTATGTTTATTTTCATTTTAAGTGAGTCACACTGTACCTTTAAGGAAATGTATAGATTTCGTCAAAATATTACATTAGTATAGTAAATACGTCGAGTGTTGCAAAATAAAGATTGTTTTGTGACTGTGATTTATTAGCAGACCACGGTAAACCGCTTTGATAGAAATATTCAAGGTACCTAATTAATTTATTTATTATCTGTTTTGACTGGCGAATATCTCGTAAACTATAATGCATAGGAAGAAAATGAATGTAGACATTCTTGTAGGAAATTTAATTATGTTTAATTTTTCCGAGTTATATGCGAAGAATCGAAAAAAGGAACCTTTCCACCCCTCTCCCCCCTGAAGCGGCGGGGTTAGGGGCAGGGACTTTTGTATGTTTATCTCCTAACTACCTCCAACACATTCCTGAAGAGGAAAATTCTCCCCTCCTCCCTGTTCTCTACAATCCCCTTTTGGGCATTCATCGATTGGACTAAAGGAAAGTTGCAGAAATTGCAATGCCTTGCCTGTCTAGGGACTACAATGCTGGACTTACTTCCTCTGCATTTGCATGTAAGGAAGGAGGCAGCACTTAGTGCCCTAAGGCTGCATCAGGCACTTAAATTCAGACCAGGCGACCTGGTTGGTCACTTAAGGATGCTGGAGCTAATCCAATTCGAATCCATGACCAAACCCACTGACTCAATGTCAATCAAGCATGACTTTGACTGCCTGTTTGACGTGCTGATTGAAAGCCGTCAGGCGAGCAGGGTCGAGGTACTGCGGTTGGAGAAAGAGTCACACATCTGGTACACAGATGGATCCAAGATGGACGAAGGGGTTGGTGTGGGCGTAGCAGGGCCTAAATGCAGGCTATCTAAAGCCCTTGGTAACACCCCAACCATCTTCCAGGCAGAAATCTATGGTATAGATCAATGTGCCCAGGAATGCCTAAACCAGGGTGTATTAAATAGGTGATGCGACGACAACCCTCATGAGTGGCTTCATAAATGCTTACTTTGTTCATAATGTAATAGATGGCAGGACCAATAAGATCTCTCATTATTTATGCATAAAACGATAATTTTACAGGTTCTGTGCATACGTGCATACAGTGTTGCATACATTCCCGGCCTTTTGTTTTTGTTTAGTGAAACAAGAGTCCAGTGACATCTGACATTAACTAGCTAAATTAAAACATTGAAAGAATATATGCATCACTACATGCAGCATTGCACATGTCATCACAGCTAACCTCAAAAATACATATTTCTTAAGATTTACAAGTATTACGTAGCTATTATTAAAATTTCTGCCTGGTTCCTGTACTTTCAACCAAAATCAAGTTCAACGTAATGTGTATGAAGTTTTAAATAGTTTGTTACAATAAAATAAGACACTTTTTGCAGGTTATGAATCTTACCTATAATTAGCAGTCTATTTTTATTTATCAACAATATTGAAAAATTATTTGTGTGAATTTTTAAACATTTGCTTGGGGCCAGTATGGCTCCAAGCTAAAAATGCCTATACAAACATTAAATATGAGAATAAACGAAAAAACCTTAAAATTTGAGGTTATGTTAGTTACACGATGCACATGCCCAGGTAATTGTAGGACCTTATAGCTCGCGCCATCTACTAAAGCAAATAGAAACCATGCATTTATGAAGCCATTATTATAATAAAGTGCCATATGTCGGACCACCTATTTAATACACCGTGGCCTAAACAGAGGCACTTAAAGGGCAAAGATCTACATACTTTCAGATAGCCAGGCAACATTAAAGGCTGTCAGGTCCTATACCTTCGAGTCAAAAATTGCCTGGTAATGCAGACAATCCCTGAAGCAACTGGCAAAAAACAACAAGGTTACCTTGATGTGGGTGCCGAGGCATGAGGGAATAGAAGGCAACGAATTGGCTGATAGCCAAGAAAAGGGGCTGGCGCCCCATTTTTTGGAGCAAAACCGGTCGGTGGCTTACTTAAGGAACACATAACGCAGGAGGTCCTAAAATGGGAAAAGGAATTAAAGGAAGGAATACTCCAGGCCAAAGACAAGCGAAAAGGTTTATAACCTATTCAACAAAAACTGCCACAAGGCTTCTGGAACTTGAAAAGTCCGACCTAAGGCTGATTACAGGCCTTCTAACTGGCCATTGCCCCTTGAGATATCATCTCAAGAACATGGGCATGGCAGAAGATGACAAATGTAGATACTGTGAAGCTGCAACTGAGACTGCGGAACATATGCTTTGTGAATGCAAGGTACTAATCCGCATGAGGCTAAAGTACCTAGAATAGGCGAAATTAACGCCAGAAGACAGGGAAATTAGCTCCCAGGAAAATCACAAGCTTTGCAAAAAGTCTTGGAAACCTGGGCAACAACTAGGTGCAGGGTAACTCACAAAATACCTTTTAGGTCGAAGTGAAGAAAGGCCAACTCAGGGCCAAGCGACCCCTTAAACAATTTACAATGTTTGATTTTTTAATTATTTATAATAGACCGAAAATAAACGCATATTTCCCTCTCACTTTGCAAAATCCTAACCTTAATATGAAATTAAGTACCTACTTTCTGTATATTGATGCTTGAATCTGAAATCGCTAATATACTAAAAACACTCATTAAATGTTACACGTAAACACTTAAAGTGCTTGTTTTGTGTACAATGTTTAAATTATTTGTAGCCACTAATTTTATAATTAGAAATGTTCATAAGGTAATTCTTATTTAATTAATGTAAGGTAATAGTGTGAAACACGTGGAGAATAAATATATTGAAATTTTAAAACCATGTTTACTCAGAGTTATGTGTTGTTTTTATTATGAAATCCTTATAAATTTATTTGTTTTTTACATAGATCATAGTTTGAAAAAAGAGTAGAGAACAACAAGAGGAGATAGTCAAAAAGAAAACAATATATTAGATAAAGATAGTTGAAAAACGCCAATTTAAAGGGACACAGTTGTATGTAATATTCACAAAATAAAATGGAACGTAATGAAAGTATTGGCAATAGGCGTCTGAATTTAAGATGCCAGCGCCAAAGTGGAGAACTCATGTACTAATTATAGGCCCTTTGTTTGTTTATGTGGCGAATACTTATATTGATTTTTTTCTGTTTATTGTTATTGTTGGCGTTAAAAATAATAACATTAATAATATATGACCTAAAGGTTTGCAAGATTTTGTTGTAAGTGATTTGCAAGATGTTATTGGCATTATTCAGCAAAATTCATATTTTTTTAGGTTATCTAGTTTTTCCCTCAGTTTTTCCCTTTAAAAGTACAGTTTCTTCGACATAAACGGTGTCTGGCTAGTTAAATATTAATAAACTTAAATATTTCTTTAAATTTATGTACAGTTGTAGTTTAAATCACGTTTATTTAAGGAAACAAGTGACATTTAGGTTAAGGATATTGCAATGCATGGAACATTTGGGAAGCACTAAAAATGTAATAATTCTAAGTGTGCGTATGAAGGGGAATATGTTTTAAATGCAGAACATATTATTTTCTGTGGTACTACCCATATTCAACACAAAACTTAATAAATGTGTATGCTCTATGTTTACAAACAAATGTCAGATCGAATACCCATGAAATTAAAGGTACCTACATATATCTGAAAAGATATTTATTAATTCTTTAAGGTGGGCGGTTTCGTGAACGTAATTCGAGGATTTCTCCTGCATCTCTGAACCGATTGAAAAATTTTTTTGATATTCTTTTAGAGACAGCTTTATAGAATGGTACTAAAAAACTACTTGTGAGAAAATAAAAAAAATTTTTTTTTGACTTTTCAATAGTCTGGTACCATTCTATAATGTATCTAAAGGCCTATCAAAAAATTTTTTGAATCGGTTTAGGGATGTAAGAGAAATCCTCGAACTACGAAATCATTTTCTTAAGTACGGCACCGGCACCCTTAAGTAAAATAAATGAAACAGTATTTTGTAAAATAAGAAATAGAAATATTCAGGTGTAAACCATAATAGTGCATAGTAATATTACTTTTATAAATATACTGAAATTGCATGTATTAACTTATTTCAAAAATTTCACTTACAATGTGTGATTGTTCAGGCCTTTATTATTGCTACTCGGGCCACGGTTATTTGCACTAGCTTTTTCCCTCTCAATGCCTGGTTTAAAGTGTCTACATCAAAGAGGGTATGCTTTGAACATTGTCGTGCCAACTCAGCTTTCACGAGTTGTCCCTGCAATCTACAAAGGATACCAACTAGGTTGGCTCCAGTAAATTGTATCTTGTGTAGCCCCTTTAAACGCTGTCATATTTTTAATAACTTAGCATCTCAGTTTATCATTATTTATTTATTGTTGATATCATCGTACACTAAAAAGACAATGACAGAAAGGCCTATAATTAGTTTGACTATAGACCACCAGGTGGCGTACTCCTTATTTTCAGACGCCTATAGGTGCAATGTACAGAGTTATTCATTGACCCCCTCCTTATTTCTGTTATTATTGGAAATAAAAAAAAAAGTTTCGCATAAAAGTTGTAGGGTTGTATATTTACATTTTTTAAATGCAATTAGAAAAACAATTGTTTGCATAGGTCACGTGATATAACAATGAAGGTTGTTTTTTAAATGGAAAATCCTGTATGATTTTACATATTCTTTTAGAACTTTTTTCCCTGATTTCAAACACGTTCACTGCTGCTGGCCACTTACGTGCATGCGCCTGTGCCACCGCCCACGTAAGTGGTCAGTTCTATAGAATATATTTTCCCAAATTAAATAAAAAATGTATGATGGCTTTTGGGGCCGAACATGGTTTTAAATGACAGCGAATGTGTTAAACGTAGTTCATTTATTAGGTATATGAATAAGTATTGTTATTTATTTAGCTAATTACGAGGCTAATTAAATATTGCATTTAAAGTAAATGTCCAAAATTTGATTGTCACACTACTCTTAGTAAACCTTTGGGGCCATCCATAAATGACGTCACGCCAATTTTTGAGATTTTAGACCCCCTCCATTGCCACGTTTTGTCACGCTGAGTTAGACCCCCCAAAAACATTACATCACGCTTATCGAGACCCCCCCCCCCTTATGTTTTTTTCGATTCCGTTGTTTTAGTCCAAAAAATTTTTTCATGAGCGGAGGGGAGAAATCCAAAAAAAATTCGTTACATCACACTGAGTCAGATCCCTCCCCCCCCTCATCACACTTATCACGTAATTAAAGACACCCCCCCCCCCCTGAGGTGTGACATCATTTATGGATGGCCCCTTTGCCGTTTTTGCACATAGAAAATGAAAGGACAATATTATACGACGTACTTAATAGGACCAAATTTCATATCATTAATATAAATATCTTCAGCTTATCCCCTCAAAGTCCCACGAGTTTTGTTATAATTTTTCAACTAGGTAGAGAGGAAAGGAACTATAACTCTAAATTTAAGACTATAGATTGACCAATGAAACTCAAAAAAATAGGTATATATTTATTCTGAGCTTCGTCATAACAATTGATCCAATTGTTGTCACATGTAGATGCATTTATTTTGTCAAACTTTTAAGGCGAGTTTATAAAAAAAAGTCCCAGTCCTAACTTAGCCTATCTCAGTCTTAATTTCTCCCTAAAACATATCTGATGTCTTATAGTCCGGGAGGTAGCGACACATTTTAGTCACTCATTTCAGCATGGCTTCTTTTCTCTAAAATGTTAGTTTATTTCGTGTACAAACACAAAACCGAGGTCAGCTGGCGCATACGCGGTGGAGGCGGATGCTAGAAAGCCTCCCACGCGTTATAAATTTATGAAAATAAAATAATACCAGCAGACTTGAAATTTTTTACAGTATTCTATTAGATTGTAACATGATAAAAAAAAATATTCAGCTGCTGAAATAGCGGTGGAAAGTACGTCCGCTGCTCGGATGAACGTTCGGACGATACGTAAAAATTCAAATCAATTCAGCAAGCTTGAAACTTCATTAAAAAATGATTTATTCTATACATGATTGGTCACAAGATTATATTATGGCTTCTTTTATTGGCCAAAAAGAAATATATTTAAATTTTAACACATGCTTTAAGTATGAAGTTATAGATGGTAAAGTTGTCAGAACAGAAAATTTCGCTTTATCGACTCCAGCTCACGAAGAGGCGGATACAAAAATAGTCTTTCACGTTTGCCAGTTAGATGCGATTACAATCCCTCTTTCTTTAGAAAAGGTAAAAATCGTCCATTCCAATTATTAAGAAAATCCAAAAAGTATGTAGATGCATTTCGTAGATTCTCGGATTGCAACGAAGAAAATTTAGAGGAAATGATACCAATTATGGAGGAATACATCTGCCAAGTGTACGGTTTTAAAGTGATTAAAGATATAAATGAAGCTCGCCTGGTAACTTTCAAGAAAACATATAAAGTTATTGAAAATGATGATGTTTTTCGGCTGCCAAACAATAATATCGACGGTCCTTACTACCACTTCGCCAATCAGAGCTAAGGCAGCATTTATTGCGAACTTTTTATATATCGAATCTCTGGGCTCATGCGCACTGCAAAATTCCAAGTGAAGTACCAAATGAATACGGTTGGGAGGAAATAGATAATAAATTTATGTACAAATGGTTTGAAGGAGATCAGTTGCCATCAACTATATCGAAAATCACTCTAGATCCAGTTGCAGATAATGATGAAGGTAAAATACTACTGAAGTATTTTATATTATATAATATTCACGAAACAAATATTTGTAATACAAAAGAAAATCTACGTTTTTTTCTTTGTAAAAAATCAATTATTTTTGCTTCTTATCGACGCATAAGAAATTATAAAACATTAATTAACCAACACTTATTTCTCATGATTATTTATCATTTTTAATTGCAGATGAGGAAGAAGACTTGCATTTAAATACGGAGATAGATTAGAGATGCAAGAAAACAGTTTTTTTGATGTTGATGTTCTTTTCGATTCGTATTTTTAGTTCTTTTCTTATATTTAATGGCCAAACTGCGATATAAATATGTTTTTTGATTCTATACTGACATTTAAATATTTTATAAAGATTACTGTTGAAACGCCAGTTTCCTTTTTCATTTAATACCTGAAATTACCGTCACATGTTGCGTTGCGCACGCTTATTCCGTGCTGACATGTTAAGCATCAAAGCATCAAAGCATCAGAGGTTTTATAACCTAAAAAAACTTTTGAACACTGAAGTACCCGTATTAACAGAGAGTAAGTATAGAAAATTGATGTATTATGAATAGAAATTTTATTATTAATTGCCCAGGTTATTATTTGTAGAACTAACAGAATGGCTGGTGGTAAAAAAAAATCAGAATTACTACGAGCGCAACAAATAAAAAACGAAAAAAACAGGGCTTGTGTTTTTTTCATGAAAAAAAAAAACCGATTTAAAACAAAAAAAAAAACAAACTGTATTTTTTTCATTCACATCTCTAAGATAGATGCGCTCGACTCTGATGAAGCTAGCGAGCAAGAAGATTACGGAGACAGCGACTGTGAAAGTTCCAATGAATAATTATATTATAATAATCTGAAGAGATTTTTTCAACTAAAAGTAATGCTTAAAAAATTAAATAAAATCATTGTGTTTGATATTATTAATCATGAGTATTGTTTATTTATGCAAGATTAATAAGATATTATTTAAATAACTAATTAATAATAAACTCTAGTATACCTGTCACGAAGAACAGCAAGTATGTTTGTTTTGAAAATAACGTGCGACGCTTAATTTACACAAACAGCACGCCGGGCGCTGAACTCAAGCCGCAATGTTTACGGTGTCAGCTGACGACTTTTCTACCAGCTGATCGACAGCTGACTATATTTTTCGTGAAATGTATAGAATAAATCATTTTTTAATGAAGTTTCAAGCTTGCTGAATTGACTTGAATTTTTACGTATCGTCCGAACGTTCATCCGAGCAGCGGACGTACTTTCCACCGCTATTTCAGCAGCTGAATATATATTTTTATCATGTTACAATCTAATAGAATACTGTAAAGAATTTCAAGTCTGCTGGTATTATCTTATTTTCATAAATTTATAACGCGTGGGAGGCTTTCCAGCATCTGCCTCCCCCGCGGACGAGTCAGCTGACCTCGGTTTCGTGTATGTACACGTAATAAACTATCATTTCAGAGAAAACTAGCCATGCTGAAATGACTAGCTCCAAAATGTCGCTATCTCCCGGACTATTAAGATGGGTTTATCAAAACTGGCCTTTGTCCTAAGTTGATCTGGAATTGATTTCTGATTTATTCTGTGGTATTAGCCCCTAGGAAAAAATTAACCTAAAAATTTTAGGACCAAGACAGGATTACGACTTTTATAAACATTTAACTTTTTAGGTATAAAAATAAGACTAAGATAGGCTAAGTTAGGACTAGGACTCTTTTTATAAACTCGTCTTTACTTTGTTTCATAAAATAAAATCCGCAACTATTATGAATAATATTTTACAATATTTTAATCATGGTTTTAATGTCCTAGGAGGGTTTCCTAATTGGTCCACAGGTTATTTCCCCACTTTGACAGTTTTTGCCAACTAGGTATATGGTTTTAAATAGGGTGTAACAAATCTGTCCTTAATCATATTTAAAATCTTTTCTCTTCCCCTCTTTTTTGAATTAACAACCAGAAGTATCATTATCATTAACAGAATTTAGAATTCGTATTCATTATAATCATAATTTATATCCATATATAAGTATTTAAATAAATATTAAATAGAACATCCAGTATTATTGCAAATATTCAAATATATTTAAGTACCTATTTATTTGTTATTTAAAAAGGGGTATAGGTAATCACAATAGAACAACAATATGACACCTGAATCGCAAATAATTATCACCTATTTTAACTACTTAAGTAAATAAAGACGAGTTAAGTTAACGTTCCTAACCTAGAATTATTTTTCTTCGACTAGCGTGAGGTTCTTCAGTATATACCCACTCAAAATCAGTCCTGGACACATGTTGTCCCATTTTTTGGCACTAAAAAAATTAACTTTCTACCACTCAACTTTATTCATATATAAACCGGGCGCGACAAAACTATCATTTTAAACGGTGGCTGAAAAATTATAATGATGTAATCTGACCATAATCTATTACTATCTTCAGCGTTGCCACATCTTTTCGTGCGAATCTACTAATTTTTTTGTTTGAATCTACTAAATCCACTAAAGCAATTTTTAAGAAGTTGTTATTGAATTTTTTGATGTAATTATAGTCTGATTTAATTTTAAATAGATAACGAAAACATAAAAAATTTAGGGAAATCAAAAAACGACACAGGAAGGGGAAAGTACACTTCGGGAATCCGGGATAAAGTCAGAAAACTGATTTATTCTAGAGATGAGTTGCTATTTAACAACCTGTTATTTTATAACTGTTATTTGTAAATAGCATTAACACACTGTTATTTCTGTTCGAAAATAACAGATAAACAGCTGCTGCAGCAGTATGATGTATAAACAACGTCTCTGAAATAACATTTGCAACTGCGCGCTGCGGTATGCGCATGCCAGTACTTCTCAGCGATCTGTTATTTTTAAACTGTTATTTCAAAATAGCAGTAGCAGTTTAAACGTATTATTAAAAAATAACAGCTTTTACCCATCATTAATTTATTCATGTCAAAACTTAACATATATTACACAACATAATTTGCCTATAGCTTTGTTCAAAAACCCTGCACTATCTGCACTAGTGCAAATGTATCTCTCTTCAACTTATGCATAATCTCATATTCTATATCCTATTATCTGCACTGGTGCAGATAGTGTAGGATATTTGAACGAACAAAAATAAGGGTAAATTTACCGTCGTTGCGTGTAAAATTTCCATGTAATTTTACCCGCAAAGAGAGTGGAAAATTCCATTTACCAGGGAGGATTACCGGTAAATAGAAATTTTCCACTATCTTTGCGGGTAAAATTCCAATACAATTGGGGGTAATTTTACACGCAACGACGGTAAATTTACTATGGAAAGAAAATCCTGTCTGGATAAGGGAATAATTTTATTACACCACGGTGGTGTAATAAAATTACCCCTTACCATGGAAAGAAAATGCTGTCTGGATAAGGGGTAATTTTATTACACCACGGTGGTGTAACAAAATTACCCCTTATCCAGACAGGATTTTCTTTCCATAGTAAATTTACCGTCGTTGCGTGTGAAATTATCCCCAATTTTAATGGCACTTTACCCGCAAAGAGAGTGGAAAATTTCTATTTACCGGTAATCCTCCCGTCCTCCCTGATAAATGGAAGTTTCCACTCTCTTTGTGGGTAAAATTACATGGACATTTTACACGCAACGACGGTAAATTTACCCTAATTTTTTATAGTGTATCTTAAAACTAGCACAGAAAAAAAATCAGAACCCAGAACCGATTCGGATATTAAAAAACATTATAATAACCTTTTTAACAAAACATATTTTAATGCTAAGCAAAACTCTTAACCATAATAATAATATACCAAAAATCTACCAGAAAATTTACCTACTAAACTTTTAAAAAATCCTTAAAATTGTACTAAAAAGGTAGAAACCTACAAAATGTGGCAACGCTGACTATCTTATCCTGAGACATGAGCAACGAGGTCTTGTCGCTGGACATGAGGCATGAGCAAGATTTGTAGAGTATGAGGTTCCTTAATATGCAGCTTTTAGGCGAGACGCGGAGTGCGGAGATGAAACATCAGACTATCCTTGTTCTTTGAACGTGCAGAGTAGCGGTGCAATTATCTCACTCTAGAAGAACTGTCCGTACTGGCCCGAAATATGGTCTGAAGTATACTATGACCTGTAGTATCACATTTTACAATTTATCCTCTGATTATCACCATGCAGAACAATGACTCAAAATGCGGAATAATTACACCCGACCTCAAAAGCGGGTAATTGTGAGCCCGTTCCAGTTACGAGTTCTTTGCTTAATTAACAGTACACAAATTCTTACAATATTTTGAATAAGGCCCTGCATCTGGTGTGATCTCACACCAGCTGTTCATTGGCTAATAGCATTTTTTGGTGGGGATCGTGAGTTATTAGGCCACCTCATAGTCTACCAACATGATACAAGGAATAGAAGGTATGATCTTCAGTTCGCCAAAATCGGTCCGGTTGGCGCAAGACGTCACGCGGTGATGGCGGAATTTTAAATTACATAGGATTTTCCTCATGATAAAAAGAATTTGTATCATGGATTTGCCTGAACTCATTGGAATTTTGAATAAATAGGGATTCTCAGTGTTCTTTAGTAAGCATGGTTCTTTATAAATGAGCTTTATCTCCGCATAAATACGTTTTAAACATATTGGCACTTTTACATGATGTCAATGCACAACGCATTTTTATAACTAAAGGTTATTGCAAGAACACTAAAATAAGTAAAATAATCCAAAAAACAACTTCCACAGACGTCGGCAAACTCACTTTTACGAAGGAAGCGGGTAGAAAATTATCACCACGTGACGAAGCAACTGTCGATTTGGCTCCGCCCACATGCGCAATGCCATACCTTGTATTCTTTGTATCATGGTCTACCAATGTTGAGTTTACCAATCATGTTAGAGTGAAATTACTTAGAGAAGATAAAATAAGTCGCACATCGCGTATAAAAGTTGGCATAATATCAGTGCCCCGTGCCATCCATTTACCGGATATATTACTATTTCTCGTATTTGTTAGGTGATAGTTATTCAAGGGCGGATCCAGGGGGGGGGGGAGGCAGTAGGGGCAATTGCCCCCTCCCCCCCGAGAAAAGTATTTGTTACGTTTTCAAGGCGATAAATTTTTTTCCGCATGAGGTGGGGGAAAAAAATTTTTTGGATTTCTAATAGTATTCCTGTGTATGAGGCGAAAAAATTTTTGTCTGGCCCCCCCATGAGGCGAAAAAATTTTTTCAGATTCCGAGGCGAGCGAAAAATTTCTTTTTACATTTTTAAATAGCATTCTCTATATGAGGCGATAAAATTTTTTTAGATTTCGAGGCGAAAAAATTTTTTTTTCTGATTTCTAAAATTTTTTGTAGATCTTAGTGCGCCCCCCCCCAGTAACCTTCTGGATCCGCCCTTGTAGTTATTCGATAACAATATCACAGTTTTTTCATTAGAAATTAAATAAGTTCATCTTAATAATTATGAATAAATAATAGAAATGATTACAGGAAAAATTAGATGATCAAACGAACTTACCTAAGTGAATACATTTCGTCCGAAATATTCACAACTGTAGAACTGTAGCACCCAGTACCTCTACTTTCCACAGATGTCACCACAAATTTTAAAGCGGAAATCCTAGCCTTCGAGAATATAGGAGAAAATAGAGGTCGCCAAACAGCTGTTTGTTTGTGCGGGCTAGAACTGTAAACAAGTAAATTATTAATCCCCCGTGTTATCTTCTCTAAGTAATTTCACTTTACATTATGGTAGCTAGAATGAGCATACCTGTAAGTGTATGTACCTTGATACCTATCCACTATCAGTACAGCGCCATCTTGCGTCTGCTTCCTTTATTCCCCTTTTACAGAAATATCGTGGAAATACTAAAAACACATCGTGCTTGTGCTTGCTCTTTATTTCTAGTCTTCAATAACACAGCATATCTATGCTGTGTCAATAAGCTCAATGCCCCGCTGGTAGCGCAGGGGGCATTGTAATTTGCAATAGTAATTAATTTTTCCCGGTAACATAAAGCACAGAATAGGGAATTAGCAAATATAAAGAGCAAACATCGCTTAATTATTTAGTTTATTTTAAAATATGCCTATTTACTTTAAAATTGGAATAATATATCAAAACCCCATATTTTAAATTTAAATTGTTTAGTTACTTTTATTACTTTGATTCAGTTCGTTTCGAATTCAGTGATATAGCAATTACCAATTGGTAAACCTGGTTGTCAAAAATGACATAACTAATTTTGACAGTGTCTTAATTAATAATAATAAAATGTATTTTTGTTTGTGATATTTGTTGTTTTAATGAATAATGTTGGATAATATGCCTCCATTTCGACGAAAAAAATCAGGGAAGAGTTTCCCAGTTAAAGTATGCACATTAGATGCAGAACTGGAATTTAATCTAGAAGTATGTTTATACTTACATTTGTCATTTGTTTATTTCCTCAAGTTCACATTAGAAAGCACATTCTATTATAAAAAAAAAAAATGATATATTACAGTCTAAAATAATGTTCATATATAGTTTATTATATTTTTGTATTTGTGCCAAAAGTTTCCATTGTACATAAAAACTAAAAGTGTTCGTTTATTTTTAGTGGCGTGCCACAGGAAGGGATCTTTTTGAATTAGTATGTAGAACCATAGGCTTACGAGAAACCTGGTATTTTGGTCTACAATATGAAGATTCCAAGGGCTTTATATCATGGTTAAAATTAGATAAAAAAGGTATCAATGTCGCAGCATTTCAAAAATGTTGATTTGATTGTTATTTTTTTAGTTCAAGACCAAAGTATACAAAAAAATCACCAAACTGCCTCTTTTATGTTTTTGGGTAAATTCTATCCTGAGGAGGTAGCGGAAGAACTTGTACAAGAAGTCACTCAACATTTATTCTTCTTACAAGTAAAACAAGCGATACTATCCATGGATGTTTATTGTCCCCCAGAGGCTTCAGTATTATTAGCAAGTTATGCTGTGCAAGCAAAGGTGTGATTATATTACTAGAATATTTAGTTTTAATGAACGACGCTACTGACACGATTTTGTTATACCTAATAATAATAATATTTATTAACTACACAGAGATACACTTGGTACATATGGTATACCAATGTAAAAACAATATACCTATCAAAAAGAGGAACAAATCGACAACCGTTCTGTCAAAGAGTACTGAGTACTGAGAGTACTAATACACCGAATTATAAACTAGGTAATACTTAGTGTCTTGATAACTTCCTATTTTTGCTCTATCGCTAGCAATGAACTTCTAACTTTGAACCTGTTTTTGGTTATTTTATCATTAAGTTCTCTGCAGACTGCTATTGTGATGTAATCAGTGTTTACAATACTTGCATTTTATTAATGGGCCCGTTCAGCATTTTTTTTTAATTTTAGAAATCGAAGTACGTTTAAGCCCTTAAATCGAGGGGTCAGCCACTTCGGGAATACCTGTACAAAAATGTTAGGAATACCATGGCAATATTTTGGGTATATCGGGAATACTAGGAAATACGCAGGAATACTAGGAAATATGCGGGAATACATGAGAATATTCGGAAATATCATAAAATACTCAGGAATAACTGGAAATAACGGGGAATATCTAGGAATAATCGGGAATACATCGGAAATATTCAAGAATAGACCCATTCATAAACATTTCGGAGAATCTCGGGAGACGTCGGACGACGACCTTCCTTCCCGTACGTTTGTGAGGAACACACGCAAACTATCATCAGTCATCACACAGTGAATTACACTGTTTCGTCGATATTTTATTATTGTTAATAAATGTTAACGTGACAGAACCATTTGACGGCAATAAAATTACTTTATCATAAAAAATAACAACTGTTAGTGATTTGAATTTAGCTCAAAATTCGCTTATTACTGAAAGTTCGGCCCGTGATACAGAATTAAAACCATAGATAAAACTTGCACACGGTGTAAAAATATGACGAGAAAATTATAAAATTCGCTACTTCGTGTATTGTGACACTCTTGAAGCTCTAGTTCAGTAATAGTCGAAAGGCCTAAGGACCTGTATTATTTTGAACATAAGGTAGATTAAGTGTCCTTTATATTGGTGTATAATTTTTAAGATAAATAAATATCTCAAGAAACACCGAAGATCGGCCCATCAGCGGGCCATCACTGGGCCAGAAGTTTCATTACTGGCCCAGTGATGGCCCGCTGAAGGGCCAACCTTCGGTGTTTGTAGGGATATCTTTAAAAATATTTGCTTTGAATCTCTACGAAATATTAAATAAATCTATTAACTTTGCGCACTATATCCTTTATTTTTCACGATACCAATTTTGTTTAAAGGAAACTATTGTCTGTCTCATGTCTATCTGTCTGTTGGCGCTATATCTATAAAACTATTTGACGGAGAAAATATTTGGTAGGCAGTTGACTATTATCTAGGAAGAAATGGGATATACTATTGATGACAAATATACTAAAAAAATGAATAATGAAGAAAATTTGACGGATGACAAAAATATTTTGCATGTAGTTAACGCAATTGTCACGGAAGATATCTGCAATACTTTTAGAAAAAAATATGCAGGGTGGACACGCTTAAAAATTACTAATATTGGTAACAATTAATTAACAAAAGATGGAAAATATTTTGAAAGTAGTTAGCATTATTACCGAAGAGGAAACCTGATGAACTTTTAGTAAAAATATACAAGATGATCACTCTAAAAAAACGATTAAGAAACGATGCGGCGGAGGCAAGTGATATTTATAATGTAGTTGTCGCAATTGCCAGCAAGAAATAATATACAGGGTGGTCATCCAATAGAAAAACAACACAGGTCTACAAAAAAGAAGGCCTTGTCCTAAGGTTCTCATCTAACTTTTCTGAAATATCTTGACGCTCTGAAGCCAATTTTGAACACACAAAATTTTTTTATCGTGTCAGTTTCCCTCTACCACTTCCTTTTATCCCCTAAAAAGGTCACACAAGGACAATTAAGTAATAGATTTTTTTTTATTTGATGTGATTATTTGCTCATATACACGGTGCGTCAGTAGTGTGTAGATGGGCAATTTCCTCATCCATTTGAAATTTGAAAAAATGTCTCAGATAAAAATTGTTTGAGATAAAGAGTGGCATATTCTAAAATAATATTAAAATCTACAGGGTGTTTCACAGAGTAGTGGCAAACTAATACTAGGATTTTTTAAATAGAACACCCATTATTTCTTTATATATTTGTATTTGACTCTTACTTCTCTATCTAGAAATATATTATTTTTGGATCTACACTGCAGCCTTGCTACTTTTCCATGTTTTCCGAAAAAAAAAAATACGTTTACAGGGGTCAAGAGAAAAATCTGCATAAATTTGAGTAATTTCATTTTGAATATTCTCAAGACTACACAGAGAGAAATCGCTTTGGAACATTTTGCACAATATTGTGGAACAACGTCTTGTTGCATTTTTTTAAACAATTGTAAAATTTCAAGGTACATCGTTATATAGTTTTATACATTTTAATTGTGCATATTTCTTGTACGTTTTATTTATCCAATATAAAGATTTAGTTACAATGAATTTCTTGGAAACTTCGACTAAAAAATTGGCGAAATAAAGAGTCAAATTTATTTATTTTTATTCAACAAGTTGTAGCAAATTAAACTTAATTTATTGTTAATCGTGTCCTCTAGCTATGTATTTTATTGCCATTCTATTTACAATTAAAAATTTTACACAAATTGTAGAAACTAACTTAATCTGTTCAGAGATTTGTTTCACAAGTGGAATAAAATTATGCATTTTTATGCAGCCATAATTCAAATTTGTAAAGAATTCAGTTTATGTTATTTTTAAGTTTGTACAAAAATTTCAAACAGTGTTAATGTATAAACCGTACAAAATCATTGCCCCAAAAATGAATTACTTATTTGCACAAATTGTTCCTGTCACTTTTTTAAGACCAATTTGGAGTACAATTCTCTACAATTGTGGTAAAATATCACACACATTTTTCCCTGTGTATGTACTAATTTCCAGGATTCTCAGAGTTGAACCCAATTCTACAGTTGATTAAAACTTTTACTAGGTATTTAAACCGTCAAACTCAGTTTTTTTCAAATGGAACACCCTGTACACTTTTATTTAAAATGTTCCGTCAATCAATTGCCCACATGCTGATATCTCATAGTGACTACTTTTTTCGACGGTTTCAAGCGAAAAAAAGTAGTCATAGATTTAATAAGTGTTCAAAATGATGCTATGCTCTCTTTTGCACAAGTGTACTTTTTACTAGTGTAGATTACAGATTTTTATTTTAATAATTACTTAGTATTTATCTCGATATTGATTATTGATTGTATTGATTATAACAACGCACAGTACGCATACAAATTATTTTTCATACAAAACATTTTAAAAAGAAGTTTTCAAAGGCAGGTGCAAAAAATGATCCTAAATATCATTGCACTTTCAAAATTATACACCGACTGGCTATAAATTATAACTTACTTCAAACATTTCAGTTTATTAATCAGTTAATAATGGTATCAAAAAATTGATGATATATGCTATGGCCCATCCCTTAACAAAATTTTAGATGGTATGTTTTACTTTCTCATCAAATATGGAACACTCTGTATATCGTACAATTATTTTACCATTATTTTACGTAAAACAAAAATAACGGCACATTTTATCGTCATTAGGGCGGTAGTCGAAAAAATACGAGGAATAATATCGTATGCATCTCGGGCTGTATACAGGGCGACCCAATTAAAATGGGAGCATCCTCATTACTTTTTTATTTTTTTTCCGATTTGAACCAAATTAGGATCTACTACTTATTGCCAAAAATACATTCGCCTCCTACAAGTGCAAGTGCGGTGTCAAAATAAGCAGAAAAAATAAAAAAATCGCATTTTTTTTATCCAAAAATTTGATTACTTGAAAGTTGTTCTCCAAAATTAATCAAAAATACAAAATATTGAAATTTTGTTTAAAATGGTGTGCAAGTCCGAAAATATAATTTAATTATTACTTTTTTTTTGTTTAGAAAATTGTGCTATGACAATTTTGTTAGAAATTATACCCAAGCTGGTAGGCAGTTGTCAAGTAATGGGCAGTTTTTTTTATTATTTTTGAGTGTTAAATTTTTTAAATTTAAGTTTTCAATTTTTTTTATTTTGATGAAATTTTGGACAATTTTGAACAACTTTTATTAATAAAATTTTCAGTTAAAAATATGCCTAATATGATTTGTTTTGACTATAAGTAGATCCTAACTTGTTCTATGCATGAGTAAAATTTGGTTCAAATCAGAAAAAATAAGTTATAAGAGTGGTCGCAGCCAGCCATAAGAAGTGAAATTTCCGAGAAATTTCAGACTGTACACGCACACATAATTTGTTTTTATTGTCAAATACCTATATGTTGGGTACGGTTGGGTTAAGAAAAGTTTAATGCACCATTTAACTAATATAGAACATTTAAAAGTGGTATGTTCATCTGGGAATACAGAAAATACTTAGGAAATAATTGGGAATGTTTGGAAATACTCGAAAGAGCTTGGGAATAACTGAGAATACTTGGAAATAACTAAGAATTCTCGGGAATAGTTGGGAATAACTGAGAATTATCGGAAATACTTGGGAATAACTGAAAATTCTTGGGAATACGTGGAATAAATCGGGAATAGAGGGTATTCCCGGAATACCTGTACAAAATTTTGAAAGTGGCTGACCCCTCGCCTTAAATAAATTACCAAAGTTCGCTCGAAAACGGGGCGGAGCTTCACGTGACGTCACTTTGCAGATGCTGATCAGGCGACAGTCGAGATTTAATGTGACTTCACAGCTAACCTCAAAAATATATGTTTCTTAAGATTTACAAGTATTACGTAGCTATTATTAAAATGTCTGCCTGGTTCCTGTACTTTCAACCAAAATCTAGTTCAATGTAATGTTTATGAAGTTTTAAATAGTTTGTCACAATATAATAAGACACTTTTTCCAGGTTAGGAATCTAACCTATAATTAGCAGTCTATTTGTATCAATCAACAATATTGAAAAATTATTTGCATGAATTTTTAAATATGTCGGCGCCACCGAAAATAATTTGTCCACGCCTATGGTTCTTCGGGACCTGCACTAGATGTGACTTTATTATTTTTGTTAATATAAACATTTTTATCTATTTACCCCAACAAATGATAGTATTAAGTTTATGAACATGGGAACGCTCTGAGGGGTTCCGAGCAAACGGAACGAGACCAGCTAGCCCAGGGAGAGAAGGGCACTGTTGGATAACCCATTCGAGAGTTAACATTAAAAATTAATGCATGTTGCTGCAACGGCATTTCGTCTTCACTAATGTCCTTCTTGCGGTCTTTATCGACCACTTCTGATGTCAGAAACTAAAGGGGCTTGCTTAGGGTTAGACCGCTTGGACATCTTAACAAATACTAATAGGCACGACACTGATATCCTCTAAACACTAATTTTAATAACAAATTTATAGTCACAAATAGTTCACAACTAGATCGCACAAATAAAATTAAACAATACAATTATAAAATACCAAATAATTTCGATAAACAAGAGAACTTAGCGATCCGCGACCCGCTAGCCCTTCACATTAATTTTTAATGTTAACTCTCGAATGGGTTATCCAACAGTGCCCTTCTCTCTCTGGGCAGCTGGTCTCGTTCCGTTCGCCTCGGAACCCCTCAGCGTGTTCCCATCTTCATAAACTTAAAACTATCATTTGTTAGGGCAAATAGATAAAAATGTTTATATTAACAAAAATAATAAACAGTCACAACTAGTGCTAATCCCGAAGAACCACAGGCGTGGACAAATTATTTTCGGTGGCGCCGACATATATACTTGGAGTCAGTTTGGCTTCAAGCTAAAAATGAGTATACAAACATTAAAAATGAGAATAAACCTAAAAAACATAACAATTGAGGTTATGTTAGTTATATGATGCACATGCCCCAAGTGTGTGGCGGGTGTTATTCTGTTTCTCTATGGAAACAGCGTTTGATTGTTAAGTTATATCTGTTTTATCTTCTTGCTGGTTTAAAATGAGAAGTGTTTATGCAGAATGACGTCACGAATCGGCGAAGCGCTTTGTACTGGACTCAATTTTTAACATTGAATATCTAATGATTGGATATACTTCCGAAGCTGAAATTTTAACAGCTTATCTAGATGATCGAATTCTATTGAATGCCATAAAAAATAACGAAAAAATAATTATTGGTAACAAGCCCATTAATCTATTTCACGTTAGAAAATTGTAAAATGTGTCATGTGTCAAAACAAATGATATGACTGTTATATTATTGGTATTTCATTTTTACAAAGTTTATGAATGGGCATGTCCACAAAAAAAATATACGTTAATATTAGTTAAGATCATACCTACATTTAGTGCCCCTAGTACTAAAATCAGATTTTTTTTATTTACACCTATTAGAACAATGTTGAATGTACTGGACTGGTTAAGTGTGAAACAACGCTTAAAATATTTTACCTTAATTTTTATATACAAAATTTTGAATGGTTTACTCCCTTCTTATTTCAACAAATATATTACTTTTGATAATCAAGTACATAATCGAAATGTACCAAACATATGCGCACATTGTTTTCTGGGAATATAATATGTTACCAAATGAAGTCAAAGAAAGTACTAACTTGATTGCATTTAAACAAAAGTTTTTGGAACCATGTTAAAAGTTATTAGCATGGCACCCATGCACATTATGCACATTATTATTTTTATTTCATTATTGTTTTTATTATTTTATTCTCTTTCATACTGTCGACTAGTTTTTATAGATAGATAGATAGATAGATACATTTATTGATGTTAACGTACATAGTACTTACACAGGTCTTAATAAATAGTATATAATATATGATCAAAATATTGATCAACGTAATGACATAATATTTATATCATTGGTCACTTAACATAGATAAAAATATAGACAAATGAATTAATAACATGACTACATACATATAAAAGAAATAAATATATACAGGAAATACTTATAAAGAACAATTACGAATAAAAAACAAAAACAAATTATGGCTCACTATTGTTAGAGGTGTAATTTAAATACTCCTCATATGAATAAAATGCCTTTCTTATTAAAAGGCTCTTGACATTATTCTTGAACTGACTAGAGGGCAACAATTTATATTTAGTGGGCAACACATAAAATTTTAAGGCAATGAAATTCAGGTTTTTTTGGCTTTTGGACAGTCTGCAGTATTTTGGAATTAATATATTGTTATTACGTGTATTATAATTATGTGTGTCACTATGGGCAGAGAATTTTTCCCAATTATTCTTAACATACATTACACATCCATGTATATTATATTTTATTAGTGCTTTTAAATGTAAGATATCATTATAAAATTGTTATATATTGTGGAATGTGTCGAAGACATGTATTAGGTTTGTCCTATTTCAATAAAAATAAAAATTATTACTATTATAAATATTTTTATTTTGCAGTTTATTCCTAGTAGAAATCATCTCAATGCAGCGATACTAAGAAACCTTCCCAAGGTAGACAATGACATCACCTCCTTGCAGGCACATTGGTCTGTATCTGTAATGCGGGCCTGTTGTTTTTTATTGAAAGACTAATGTAATACTATTGATCAACATGCTTTAGCAAAATTTAAAGACATTTTGATTTGTTTTCGAATTATGGCCCCTAAAATTATATTTTTTAAATAATAAATAATTAATAACTTTCAAACGAATTGTATTCTGAAAAAAAGTCATTCTTCATTTTCTTTTTAAATTCACTTTTTCTACAACTCAGCGTCATCTATATTATCAAATCTCATAAGCCAAGAATTTTCATTGAAAAATTACCAAACATTTTAAAGCACCAGCGCTGTAAATTATTCGTGCATTAGGGATTGCCGAATTTGAAAGCATGGATGACAGTGGGTGATAGGAAAAGTGATTTTAAATAGAAAATGAAGAATGACTTTTTTTAGGGGGCCGTAATTCAAATATCATAAATCAAAATGTCTTTCAATTTTGGATATGGGGGTTCTAAGGGTTCTAAAGCACGCTGATCAATAACATTACATTAGTCTTTCAGTAAAAAACAACGGGCCCGCATTACATATACAGGCCTGCGAGCCTGCAAGGAGGTGACGTCATATTACTAGCCTCTGTCTGGGAACGTTTCTTAGCCTCGCTGCACTGGGGTCATTTCTATTACGAGTAACTGGCAAAATAAAAATATATATATTTTTTTATTGTTACATTAGTTTATAATACCAATAAATCTATCATTTCTAATTGTGACTAAAATTTTGTGGACATGCCTATTAGATGAGTTGGTCAACATGTACAGTGATTTTTAGTGATACCAATCTAGTTTTTGTCATGATACTTTTTATCAAACTTTCTAACGTGAAATAGGCGTCTGAAAATAAGGAGTACGCCACCTGGTGGTCTATAGTCAAACTAATTATGGGCTTTTCTGTCATTGTCTCTTTAGTGTACGATGATATCAACAATAAGTAAATGATAAACTGAGATGCTAAGTTATTAAAAATATGATAGCGTTTAAAGGGGCTACAATTTGCTGGAGCCAACCTAGTCGGTATCCTTTGTAGATTGCAGGGACAACTCGTGAAAGTTGAGTTGGCACGACAATGTTCAAAGCATACCCTCTTTGATGTAGACACCTATAACCAGGCATTGAGAGGGAAAAAGCTGGTGCAAATAACCGTGGCCCGGGTAGCAATAATAATGTCCTAGACAATCACACATTGTAAGTGAAATTTTTGAAATAAGTAAATATATGTAATTCCAGTATATTTAAAAGTAATATATACTATTGCACCATGCACTATTATGTTTTAACCCCTGAATATTTCTATTTCATATTTTACAAAATACTGTTTCATTTATTTTACGTAAAGAATTAATAAATGTCTTTTTAGTTATATTCAATGTACCACTAATTTCATGGGTATTTGAATCTGAGACACTTGTTTGTAAACATAGAGCATACACATTTATTTATTAAGTTTTGTGTTGAAAATAACATGTCCTGCATTTAAATCATATTCCCCTTCATACACACACTTAGAATTTTTACATTTTTAGTGCTTTACAAATGTTCCATACATTGCAATATGCTTAACCTAAATGTCACTCATGTTTCCTGAAAAAAAGTGATTTAAACTACAACTGTACATAAATTTAAAGAAATATTTAAGTTTATTAATATTTAACTAGCCAGACACCGTTTATGTCGAAGAAACTGTACTTTTCAAGGGAGAAACTAGATAACCTAAAAAAATATGAATTTTGCTGAATAATGCCATTAGCGTCTTGCAAATCACTTACAACAAAATCTTGTAAACCTTTAGATCATATATTATTAATGTTATTATTTTTAACGCCAAAAATAACAATAAACAGAAAAAAATCAATATAAGTATTCTCCACATAATCAAACAAAAAGCCTATAATTAGTTCACGAGTTCTCCACTTCGGCGCTGGCATCTTAAATTCAGACGCCTATAGGTCAATTAATATTGAAAATAAACAATTTATTCAAATAGGAATCGTGATATAAATATAAATAAGTAAATATGAACAAATTTTCATTATAATTATGTGGGTTTTGTTATATTATCTCACAGAATAACACAAATATGAATATAATGACAGGTTTATCAAAATTTTAACATTGACACTTATTTGGGCAAATCAGAAAAATGAACCCAGTGAGGGTACAAACCAGAGATGGCAATGGGTTTTTCCTGGGAGGGTTAAAATGAAAAAAACCCCGTTTTTTCCCATTTTTGGATTTACCCCTAATTTTAACCTAACTTTTAGACTAAAAACTAGGTTAGGTTAGAAATGTTCCCAAAAATGTTTTTTTTCCTGGGAGGGTTAAATGAAAAAAAAAAAACGTTTTTTTTTCCCATTTTTGAATTTGCCGCCAGTTTTAACCTAACTTTTAGACTAAAAGTTAGATTAGAACCTCTGATGCTCTGATTAAAGAACTTATATCTAGATACATAATGGCTATCTTTTCTTCATATACCTTATTTGCTCCTAACATAGTCACATTATATGTCCATTAAAATGGATAGATGAACATCACATCCCATAGGCAACAGTGGCGGGTATGTGTAGAAGGGAAAATGTACAGTATTGTACATATTTTATGTAATAATTGTTGGTTAACCTCTATGAACATAACCGCGGATTTAAAAAATATAATAGGTAGAGATGTTTTATTCAAGGGAAATATGTATTGAAAGGATATTATTTATAATATTATTATTACAACTGTAAACTGAACGCCATCATGTTACGACTATGACCTACTTACTTATGAAACGACCGATTTTCTTCTTTTCTAAACTGCCTTCTGCAAACGGCACAGCACTTCAACATGTAGCATTCAATTTTCACTAAACTGTGTAAATATGAATAGAGAATATTAATTAGGTATTAAGAAAATCACAACTTAAAATAAAATTACTTTTTCATCACTTTTTGGTCAGAGAACACGAAAAACATTTATTGACATTAATGGCGGACACTGTCAAACTGAGATTATGATAATCAAACTGAACTGGTCATGTAGAAAACAGCCGCGAATAAGCCGATGGGCCAATCAGAAACTTATGGGAAGAAGTGCCTTAGATTATGAGTCTTTCAGCAAAAAATAAATCAATGCAATTATGTATCTAGATATAAGTTCTTTAATCGGAGATTAGAACTAAATCAAAGAAAAATAGCATTAAAGCCCTTAAGCTCAATTTATAAACTAGCCGCAGCAGTTACAGTTGAAGTTGCCGCACCTGTAGTGTTTATGAAGAATATGAAAGCAATGCTTACATTTATAAAGTCCGCTGCCGCTGCAGTTGCAGTTCATATTCCGCAGGTAGATAACCAAATTTTATCTTGAACGGCAACCGCTGTGGAATTACCAGCGTAATTAATTCAATTGAAATAATCAGATTGTAGATTGTTCACAATTGTAAAAATACAAAAAGGATCATTGCACTTAGGCATAGTTTATCTCACACATTTAGCCATTTTAGAGTTGACAACGTAGTATTTACCAGGAACCTGGACCGAATTGAAATAGCGGTTCCAGTATGGTTCCGGCTTTGAGAAAAACTGAAAAATGGGTTCCAGTTTTAAGTAAAAGAGTTCCGGTTCTTATAAGGGTTTGTGAGCTTCTATTTAATTATGGTGCCAAATCTTTCACCATTGTTTTTTCGGTTCACAATGGTTTTTTCTACTACATAATTTTATCATATTTTATTATACACTGTGTCCTCGGATGCAGTACCCTATACTTGCAAATGCAAACGTGCAAACCTTTTTCTTTTCATATTTTCAGAGAAAAGTCATTATTTAAAAGAAAAGAAGTTTTGCTTATTCTTAAACTTATATAACCGCATTAAAAATTTAAACTCCCGGGTACGTTATTGGTTATTGTTATTATTAAAACATTGTGGCAGGTACGCACGCGTCAAATCTAAAACTTATATACAAATTCAACTACGAATCGAATAATACGAAATACGAATGTCTACCAAACAAAAGAGTCAACCACAAACAATGAATCGGAATGAACCTGTCATTCAATCATAGATAAAGTAGTTGGTTGCATTTGATACCGTAAGAGGTACGAGTTGATTGCTCTTTGGAACAGTTACTGATCAGAAAATATTTAATAAGATACAGTGGTCACGGTGGAAACTGGAAAGTGGAAAGTTTAGAAATTAGAATCTAGCTTAAACTATACTTAAATACAATAAATTTGACAAAATATGCAATTGTAGATAAAAAGTAAGTAAATGCTTTCCCTGATGTAGCACAAACAGAAAAAAATTAAATGTATGTAATAAAAACCACATGTTAGGAGAATATTGTTTTTACTGCATGAAACATATACATATAAGTACCTACACAAAATAATACACTAAACTTAACCAAACATGCATCACAGTAAGTAACTTAAAATAAAACCTGATTCCCAGGAACTGTGGTATGAAATATAAGTACACAAAATAATAAACTGAACTTACATAAACTTAACTAAACACAATCGTAGTAATAAAACATCATGCTGAGGCTTAATGGTATAAAAAATAAATTCACAAAATATTAAACTAAATTAAACGTACCTCACAGTAAATAACTTAAAATAAAACTTCATCAGGAGGCACTATGGAGTATAAACATATATAAATTAATAAAAAAATTAGCGTTTACATAATGGGAGGTAGCAACGTGGTGTGTAAAACAAAAATTATGTTTTACATATGAATTTATAAGCTGGCTGTACACATTTAAATATAATTCCAGGAGCATTTTGGTGGTAATTTTGGTGGCATTCATGCTTATACCGTGATTAGTGTGACAATTATTATATTTAAATACCCAATACATCTAAAATTTACCAATGCTATTGGTTACACTGCTACAATATTCTTGTGATTTTACAGTAGTACTGTGAATTCACATTTGATGTAACATTACAAAAAGGTCTGTAAATTTACATGAGGGGTAGTAAATTTTCACTCAGTGTGGATAATAGGCACGTTCACAAAATTTTAATTTCAATTGGTAATGATAGATTTATCGATATTATATAAACTAATGTAACAATAAAAAAATATATGTATCTTTATTTTGCCAGTTATTCGTAATAGAAATCATCCCAGTTTAGCGAGGCTAAGAAACATTCCCAAGGTAAAGGCTAGTAATTTGACGTCACCTACTTGCAGGAAAGCAGGCCTGTGTGTGTAATGCGGACCCGCTGTTTTTTATCGAAAGACTAATGTAATATTATTTATCTGCATACTTTAGAACCCCCATATCCAAATTTTGAAGATATTTTGATTTACGATTTTCGAATTACGGCTCCCTAAAATTATATTTTTCAAATATTAAATAATTAATAACTTTTAAACGAATTGTATTTCAAAAAAAAATCATTCTTCATTTTCTATTTAAATTCACTTTTTCTACAACCCAGTCATCTGTATTTTCAAATTTCATAGACAGAGTTTTCATTGAAAAATTACATTAGGACAGGAATAAAGAGTGTAGCAGAATAAGTATGGTAAAATGGCTCCAGAAGCGTTTGGGCCTAATTCGCTGTCAGTAGATCGACAATAGGAAAAGAAATGTTTTCCTCGAGTTTTAGCCCCCCGTCGCCACGGGTAACCTTTGTACCTTAATAAACATGACATTTCGTTTTCATTTTTTATCTCTGCAAGTTGTGCGTTAATTATTATGGAAAAAAATAGATGACACACATGTAATTTAAATGCATCTTAGGAAAAAAAATCAGCTGATTTTGCTGCCTCCTTCGAATAAAAAAAAAATATTTAAAAATTAGAATATTTATTTTTTCATGAAAATAATGATTTGCATACACAAAACTTTTACCAAAAATACATTGTTATGAGTAGTTTATTGTAGATTTTTTTCAAATTTTTTGGAGCGGTGCGCCATAATTAAAAAAAAAAATAAAAACTGTTACAACGCATTGTTTAGTGGTGCTTAACCATTGAAATTTTAATTATCTATCAATATGGTGTCGTCTTCTACTGAGAACTATTATCCACTGCATTGAGTTTCATTGCAATACATATGTCTCTCAGAGTTAAATATTAACGTTGTCGGAATTTCGACAACTCCACGATTAAGCCATACCAAACTAATCCTAGATTTACAATAGTCTGAGCTAGTTTTAAGTTATTTTTTTCATTTAAATTTTACAATTAATTATTACCGGATATTCTGAGAATTATGTAATTCGGTAGTTTTTATTTTTTAAATTAGGATAAACCTTTCTTGAAATTCCAAGAAGTTTGCCTGTACCATAGTTCATGAATTTATTAGGATTCTTATTACAGTAGCTACAAAAAATATAGTGAAACAGAGATCAAGATATGATACAGAACTAAACAACTGTTAAATCATTCTATCTTAATTTTTTCCTTCTAAAATCTTTAACTTTATGAAAATAATAACAAAATGATTGGTTGCTTAAAACCCAATCAGAATTATAGTTCTGGAAAAAAATACACACGGAGGAGGGTAGTGGCCACGTTTGTCAGCATCATTGGCGGCTTCGGCTACTTAATCGGTAAACTCTTTGATAACCCCTCTCTGTTTCATATTATATATATTTTTTGTAGCTACTATAATAAGAATCCTAATAAATTCATGAACTATGGTACAGGCAAACTTCTTGGAATTTCAAGAAAGGTTTATCTTTATTTAAAAAATAAAAACTACCGAATTACATAATTCTCAGAATATCGGGTAATAATTAATTGTAAATAAATATTTAAATGAAAAAAAAAAAACTTAAAACTAGCTCAGACTATTGTAAATGTAGGATAAGTTTGGTATGGCTTAATCGTGGAGTTGTCGAAATTTCGACAACATTAAAATATAACTCTGAGCGACATATGCATTGCAATGAAGCTTAGTGCAATGGATAATAATTCTCAGTAGCAGACGACACCGTATTGATAGATAATTAAAGTTTCAATGGTTAAGCACCACTAAACAATGCGTCGTAACAGTTTTTATTTTTTTTAATTATGGCGCACCGCTTCAAAAAATTTGAAAAACATCTACTACTACTCATAACAACGTGTTTTTGGTAAAAGTTTTGTGTATGCGAATCATTATTTTCATGAAAAAATAAATATTTTAATTTTTAAATATTTTTTTTTATTCGAAGGAGGCAGCAAAATCAGCTGATTTTTTTTCCTAAGATGCACTTAAATGATATGTACATCATCTATTTTTTTCATAATAATTAACGCACAACTTGCAGAGATAAAAAATGAAAACGAAATGTCATGTTTATTAAGGTACAGGGGTTACTCGTGGCGACGGGGGGCTAAAACTCGAGGAAAACATTTATTTTCCTATTGTCGATCTACTGACGCCGAATTAGGCCCAAACGCTTCTGGGGCCATTTTACCATGCTTACAACTTTCATGTTAGTTGACTCTTACTTGCAGGTTAACTACAACTTTACAGACACTTGCGTTTTTCAATATAAAGTTAAGTCATGATTTGTAAACGAGAGGTTGTGAATAAAATTTATAATGTTGGTAGTAGAAAAATGGGTAATATACATAAAAAGTACGAATTTTGTCAAAGTCACACGTCACTTACTGTCAAATATAAATATCAGAAGCAATTTATGACTTAGTGGTTTATTATTAAATAAGTATGTAGTATTTAATGTTTACAATTTTTTATAAATAACTAATTTATACAATTTATTTTATATTTTACTACAAAACATAGAAATATTTATTTTGACAATAAAAATGTGTTTTACTTTAAGTTTTACATCATGGATAATAAAAGGTGCACAAATTTTTCTTCTGATGAGGAGGATATTCTCGTAAATTTAATAGAAAAGTATATAAATATTATAGAGAATAAAAAATGTATTCTTCAAAAAAGTTAGGTCTGTACCGGATTACCTTGGGACTTCATGGCTCCTCATCACTACTATATGCATTTACTTCGTATGTATCCATTTTTAAACGAAATATCAAAACATTATTTTGTACCAGTTATTTTATAGGTTATAAATTGCTAATAAACTGCCAACTTATAGTTTACTCACACCTCATCTGCTAGTAAAGTTAACTACTAGATAACTACGACCTTGAAAATGACCAGCTATTGTAAAACCCAATTTCTATAATAACCTGAAAGTTAACTCTGACTAGCAGTTAACCAGCGATTGTAAAACCGGGTGTTATTCTGCTATAGTCCGGTAAACTCTAAAGTGGTGTATGTATGAGTTGGTAACACGACGTACAATCTGATATGCGATGCGCATAAAGCTATCGCAGTGACATAGAGATGAACTAGTTGCGTATGTCTTATTCTCTTGGTTTATATGATGAAGTGACCTTTGGACGTGCCAGCTTAGAGTTTACTCGACTATACACTCTTTGAAAGTTATGTATATTTACATGTGCCATGTATTTTTACGTGTATTTGTCTGTAGCGATTTCTTATTACATTATTTTAACAGTAAAATTCCATGAATTCTAATGTGATGATGCTGTAATTTTACGTGCACTTTTTTCAGTGTAGATTCCTTTTTTGATTTTTCATAATTGGGTTGTTGACGAATTTTCAAAAATAGTGAAATGTGGTAGTGGAGGCATTAATTTAGTTATATGTTTAATTTAAAAGAAAAATTCTAAGCGCAACATATTAAAAAAAATTATTAAAGTTCGACTATTTGAATGTACCACGAAAACGGAAGTGACATTATAACGGCAGTTAGATGTGAAGTTATATGCAGAACAGAAGAAAAGGAACAAGTTGGCATTGTTGGCAATAAAGAAAATAACCTCAAATTTCAAAATTGAATTTGACATTTAATTAGAAGTTTTTATCGTTTGGTATTTATTTTCTTTCAAAATGACAGAGGCAGGATTTATAAAAGCCAATTCTGATATTTTACCTTCTATAGATATATTTATGGTCAACGAATTTTTAAAAAGAGATGATCGTTTTAGCATTGCAGAGGATAGAGTTGCAAAAGTCGCGAGGTACGTTACTGCTATAGTTTTGATTATAAATATTAGAAAAACAGTTAACCATTCATTTTTACGGTCACTGTTCATTATTGGAACACTGAAGAAATGTTTTTTCGGTGAATTGGTGGTATTATTTACACAGTACGGTACAAAACGAAGGAAAAATGTATATGAATGAAGAAGAAATATCAGAAATTTTCTAAATAGTATTGAACAAATTGCACTATCACTTACAAAAACACAAAGGACAGAAGAAATTTTGAAGAATATACCTACAACACATAGTAGATTAGAAACATTCAGGTTGTTAGAATTTCATCAGCTAAAGAAAATTTTCAGAGATATGCCTAACAAAAATAGTAGTGTAGATGGTATAACAACACAAATGGTTAAAGTATCCTTTGAAGCAGTTGGAGATAGATTTCTGCAGGTTATAAATAACAGTTTAGAGAAAGGAGAATTCCCAAAAAACTGGAAAAAATCAATGGTAATTCCAATAGAGAAAATAAATAATACAGTACAATGTGAAGAGTTCCGTCCCATCAACATGGTACCAAGCTATGAAAAAATGTTAGAATTAATTGTAAGTGAACAATTGGTAGAATATATTGAGAATAATAGACTGTTAACTAAGTATCAAGCAGGTTTTCGTAACAATAACTCGTGTGAGAGTGCTCTTCAGTCAGTATTAGTGGATTGGAAAAGTGCCGTTAATAAAAGAAAAGTAGTTGATGTAGTGTTTCTGGATTTTCAGCGTGCGTTTGAGACAATAGATAGGGATTTAATGTTATTGAAAATGGAAAAGATGGCCATTGGTGGGTGTGTAATAAAATGGTTTCAGGACTATCTAAGTGACAGAGTGCAATGCACAAAATTTAATAATTCAATATCAACAGAAAAAGAAACACAGTTTGGTGCCCCACAGGGAACTGTATTGGGACCAAAACTATTTATAATGTATATTAATGATATAGTTCTACATGCTAAAAGATGCCAAATTCAATTATTTGTATAGGTGACAGTGTAAAATCGGTAACAGAAGATTTAAATTATGATCTACAAAATTTGTATAGTTGGTTAACCAATAATAACTTGAAATTAAATACAAATAAATCAAAATTTATGATAATAAAAAATAAATATCTATTGGCACATACCAACACTCATGATGTTGTAGTAAATAACAGTAAAATAGAACAGGTAAAAGAAACAAAATATTTAGGTGTTATAATAGATGAGCATTTGACCTTTTCAAATCATGCAACATATATTACCAATAAAGTAGCGAAGAAGGTAAACTTATTAGGGTGAATAGGAAATAATTTGACACAATGGACAAAACAAACTATATATCAATCAATTATACACCCCCATTTTCAATATTGTTCAACAATTCTGTTTTTGCTCTCAAATGCTGAGATAAATGTCTTACAAAAAAAACAAAATCAAGCTTTACGAATAATTTTAAAGTGCAATAGATATACAAGTATAAAATCAATGTTAGACAAATTAAAAATGCTCAGTGTAAAACAAACTTTAATATTATATACATTAATTTTCATTTTTAAAATTTTACATGGGTCATTACCACAACATCTATTAGATCATTGTACATTTGTAAATGAAATTCATCAACATTTTACAAGAACCAGTAACAATCTATATGTACCAACTGTAAGGACTAATTATGCACAAAATAATATTTTTTATAAAGGTCTTGTTTTATATAATGAGTTACCAAGTGAAACTATTAACTGTGAAAACGTAAACCAATTTAAAAAACTATGTTACCAATATATACAAGAAAATGTAAATATTGTATGATGTGTTATGTACATTTAAGTAACCACATTTTTATTAATTTCTTTAAATGTTTGTAAAAAATTTTTATGTTTGTACTATTTATATGTATTTTATTCTATTGATATGTATTATCTTTAGCTCTGGCTAATAATAAATATTATTATTATTATTAAAACACCACTTAAACTTAGATTTATCCATAACTTTATGCATGCCGCTAAAATAAACCGAAATATAACTTAGAAACGTCAATTGAATTTGACATAGTCAATTACTGACCGTGGAAGAGCACTGGTGCATATAGTGTGGGGTTTTTGAACAAACTTATTAAATATAGTGTCAAATGACATTATTCTCTTTTCTCTGTCGCTATCAACAGTTTATAACTTATCCCTTATCCTTATCCGTATCCTTTTTTCATCGTTTAATAACTAACTTCTCTGAAGACTGCCGTTATGTTGTCACCTCCGTTTTAAATGCATGTATTTTTAAAATCGATATTGTAATATTATAAGACTTTATTTTCAACTTTTACATGTTTTTAATGATTATTTATGAAGAAATGTTATTGTTAAACACAGATTCTATTAAAATTTTAACTTAGTGCAACAACCCAATTATCCTTTCTACTGTTTGCGAAATTCTATAAAAAATGTTCCTTACTGTAACTATAAGCAAACAAAAAATAATTTACTTTAAAACTGTGACGCCCTTCTTGTAAATTTCAGTTTGGTGATTTTGATGAAGACACTTATAAGCCGGGCATGTTGGCTAGTGAAGATTTGTTACCGCAGAGGGTTATAGATCAGTACCAGATGACACTGGAGATGTGGGAGGAACGAATTAGAGTTTGGTATGCAGATCACAGGGGAATGTCTCGAGATGAAGCTGAAATGGAGTATTTAAAAATTGCTCAGGATCTTGATATGTATGGTGTAAATTACTTTCCGATATTAGTAAGTGTTTGTATGTAAAATTATAAAGAATCGGAATATATAACATGTTATTTAAAATCACCAAATGAATTGCTGCCAAAAGTCAAAAATCTTTTAGAAAACATTTACTTTCCAAGATACCAAATATACCAGATATACCGAAAGTAAGAATAGTATATTATATTACTAGGAGTAGAACGCACTCTTTTTTTGTGTTGAGCCCAGGATTTGCAAACTGGGCGAAACACAAAAAAAGGCGTTCTATTCCGTGTAATATATACTATTTTTTCGTGTATTAAAATGCAAAAATTAATTTATTTATCATAAATGTACAAATATTCAAACTAGTCTTACATGTTGACACAATATGACAAGTGGCTAGTGGATAGCGCGCCACCGGTGGCTTTCGGTATTAACATTATGTTACTAGTAAAACAATACCCACTACGGCGGCGCTTTCGGAACTAACATTATGTTACTAGTAAAACAATGTCCACTACGGTGGCGTTCGGTACTAATATTTTGTTACTAGTAAAACAATGTCCTACTTCTACTTCTGTTTTTGATGACATAATTTAAACATTTTAATACGCTTGAAGAAAAAAATATTTCTACTAGTTTTATCTTAGTTCACGTGCATATCAGTTAGTTTTATTCTGAAGTAGATCTCTTCGCGAAATATTTCTTTTAAAATTCCGTTCCAAAATAATCAAATGCTAATTATCATGTATGCTTAATGCAATACAATCTCTAAGGGCGAGTTGTACCAAACTTCCCTAACCCAGTGTTAAGCTAACACCGTATTAAAATTTAACACTGGTTTAAAAATTTTGCGAGTTGTACCATCTGATTTAACCCTGGTGTTAACAAACCCAGAAATAACTAAGTATAAGCACAGAATAAAGAACTATAAGAAGCGACATTTTCCGCGCCACCTTTGATGTTTCTTGATCAATTTTTGTGATCTCGAGTTACATAAAAAACTTGTCAAGTTGTGTCAAATGCATTATAAATATTAATGTAACACAGGTCGTAGGTTATACCTATAATGAAAATGGACAATTTTGAGTTGGAGGAAGAAATTAGGGGTCATAAAACTATTATTAAGTAATGACAATGTACACTGTATACTCAAGACGGAAGTGTCAAAATTTGAAATTACATTTTTACTAACCCCACAACCTAGTTTAAGTTTTACCCACCCCACAACCTAGTTTAAGTTTTACAGGGTTAAGTGCGTCTCATAACCTTAAAATTCAAGGTTAGCGTTTTGGTACAATGCCACATTGCTCTTAACCCACTTTTAATACAGGTGTTGGTATAACTCGCCCTTAATTAGGAAGGATCATCCCAGATATTTTTTAAATTATAAAAAATACAAAACTCATATTTATTTATTTCCTCACATTACATAGTTCAACATAAGAAAATAATAGTTATTTATGTACCAAGGACTGTAAGATGCACTTTTTTGGTCGAGAATACAGTTTGCAATCCAAGATCCGTAGGGCCGAGGTGTGCAAGTATTAGAGACCAAAAAATTGCGCTGTACGACACGCGGTGCATATTATATTTTTCCTCATACCCATGAATCATTAAACTAGAAAAACTGATGGAAAACTATAATTATTTCATATTTGCTAAGCAAATGGTAAAGGTAGAGAAGCTTGAAATATCCATGGCAACCGTCATTTAAATAAATTTTTTCTTCAAACGTTAGAAAAACATAACATTTCTTAACTCATTCTGTGACACCAAGGTTTGACTTTTTGGACGGCTGTGTGTTGCCAATAACAACGGAGGTAAAAGTATTTTTTCTGACGCTTGAGCGGCAGAAAAAGTAATATCCATAGCAACATATATTTTACTTAATACGCCGGCCATGCAATATTAACACAATGCGTTTTTGGTGGTGAAATTCGAGATTTTTTATCTTTAGCTTCAAATGTAGCTAATCTACATTTGAAGAAAAATAGCATGTTTTATTTGGAGTAAAAGCCACTTTTTGTGTCGTCTCTAATTGCCGGACAAACGAAGAACCTACAGTCTCGTCACAAAAGTATCACTTTTACTCCTAATAAAACAATATACAATAGGACACGGCTTCTATTCAAATGACAACTACTGTCAAGATAAATGAAGTCATATTATTATAATAGCTCTGAACATTTTTGAAATGTCAGATATAGAAGATATATTGTTTATATTCATCATAAAATATCTAATTTAATACTTGTTATATAAAAGAGAAAGTTCTCCCAAATTTACTTTATTTCCCTTGGTAAGTTAATAATAATTAACGTCCTGTTGCCGATGGCAACAAATATTTGGTAAATAAAGCGTCACTTACTCATTTCGTTCGTTCGGCAATTACAGACAAGCCAAAACAAGTGGCTTTTACTCCGAATAAAACATGCTATTTTTTCTTCAAACGTCCATTAACTATAAAAAAAATAAAGATAAAAAATCTCGAATTTCACCATCAAAAACACATTGTGTTAATATTGCATGGCCGGTGTATTAAATAAAATACGCGTTGCTATGGATATTACTTTTTCTGCCACTCACAGCGTAAGAAAAAGAACTTTTACCTCCGTTGTTAATGGCTACACACAGCCGTCTAAAAAGTCAAACTTTAATGTCATGAAATAAGTTAAGGAATGTCATGTTTTCCTGACGTTTGAAGAAGAAAGTAATTATTGCTATGTGCCGTTAAAAAATAGCTACGCAAAGTCTGAACCCTGTTTGAGATGCTTGCCTTTCCATTTGAGCGACATATAATTTGTATTTCAATATCGGTGTACAATTTTTAATCATATGGAAAAGTTACAGTAAATAAAATAAGGAATAAGACCGTTTTTTATGTCGTCTAAACTTGAACACAAATGAATTAATATCTGGAGTAAGTACTTATCGTTTTTCAATATATTCTCTCAGTTTCAACTGATGTTATTTCTTATTAAAAATTTCTCTACTCAATAAAATCACTTTACAGAGATACAATAGGTAGTATGATAAATAGAGATAACATAAAGAGATAAATTACAGTTACGTGACTTTGTAACTGTAATTTACCTCTAACTGTCAAAATACAACATAGTTAAACTAGCTATTGAAAAATTGAATGTTAAGTTCGATTCTGTTAATGCTGAAAAATTCCGTGCCTTGCTGATCATATATCTAATGAAATGTTTTCCATCTGTTGCATTGATCTTGACATTCACTGTATGTTAATCATTATGAATTATTAATATTTTAGAATAAAAAAGAGACTGAACTTTGGCTAGGCGTGACAGCTCTAGGTCTAAATATTTACGAAAAAGAAAACAAGCTACAACCAAAAACTACATTTACTTGGTCTGAAATTCGACATATCAGTTTCGACGATAAGAAATTCATTATAAAACCCGTGGACAAAAATGCACCAAACTTTGTGTTCTTCAGTCAGAAAGTGAGAATGAACAAATTGGTGAGTAAAACAAAATTACGTGATTTACAAGTTATACATGATTTCTTGTAGATATTAGACTTATGTATGGGAAATCACGACTTGTTTATGAGGAGGCGAAAACCTGATTCGATGGAACTACAACAAATGAAAGCAGCTGCGAAGGAAGAAAAACAAAGGAGGCAGGTGCAAAGAAATCGATTAGCGAGAGAAAAACAATTGAGAGAGGAAGCCGAAAGGGAGCGAGCCACTATGGAGCAGAGGTTGTTACAGTACCAAGAGGAAATTCGACTGGCCAATGAAGCACTGGTAAATATTTATCCGGTTATAAACATTTTAGAATATTTTCTAATAATGATTGGGTTGTTGATAAATTTTAAAAAATAGTGGCATATACAGTGTGTGCTATTTAATACCACAACACCCCGTTATTTTGGAAAACGTTGATCGATTTTAATTTTTTTTTTTTTTGAGATATAGTGCTCGATGAGCTTTATTTGACTGTTTTGAAAAAATTGTAATTTTCATAGTTTCAAGGCCTATTAAGCTCCTCTAAATGGGTCGAGATCGACTATTAGGCAATTTTTAATCGGCATATTGGCTAACGTATTCAATTCGCAGTTGTCTCAAATACCTCTAAAAAATTTTAGCTTGATACCTCGTATAGGGTGTTTGTTATGTAATAGCCAAATTTAAAATTTCTCACTTTTCAACTGGCCCTGTATGAAAGTAAAGTAGTCATTCAACTTATGGAACATCAAATACTAAATGAGGAAAAAAAAAGAAAAGTTATTCTTTAAATAAATAGTTCTATACATTATTCGGTTGCTGTACGTAGGTGCCTTAATGAAAGTTTTTCAAACAAATGGATTAGACGGAATAGCTTCTCCTTATTTAGTGTCTGATGTTGACGTCACTAAGATAATTGTCCTATTTACATGAAAATGGCCTTCACAACAAAAATACTTGATCTTTGTTGTTGTACACTTTGTCCGGTGAATTTGAACCATTCATTTTTACCTTCATCATTGATTATTGGAACACTTAAGAAAAGTTTTTCTGGTGTAAATATAATCTCAAATTCAATTAACATCTCTTTTCTTTTTTCTCATTTCTTCGCTCTCAGTGAATTTCCAAATTTTTTCATCATTTTATAACTAACTTCTCTGCAGTTTGCTGTTTCGATGTCATCTGCGTTTGAAATAATTGATATTGTAATATAAGATTTTATTTTCAACTTCTACATGTTTTTAATGACTTTTTTTTTGAAGGAATGTTATTGTTTAACACAGGTGTTACTAAAATTTTAACTTAGCTCAACAACCCAATTAAATGAAAATAAAATATATTAATTTTTAATTTTTAATTTTATGTATACTTTAGAGAAGGTCGGAAGAAAGTGCCGATCTTTTGGCAGAGAAAAGCAGGGTGGCTGAGGAAGAAGCAAGGCTTTTAAGTCAGAAAGCTGCAGAAGCAGAACAAGAAATAACTAGGTTAAGATTAACTGCCATGAGAAAAGACGAGGAAAAGGTATATGCATTAGTAAATTTACGTTGGATTTATATACAGGGTGATTTACCATGACTTTTACTCAGTAGATTGACCCCACCGAAAGGAGTTAAAAAAATGAAAAATGAAAAAATATGACCAAAAAATTACCTTATGTTTTTGTAGAAATGTGCCGCCAATGACTTTAATCAATCTGACGTAACGCGGTACAATCATATCACTTCCCCTCCCCCTTTATCAGACTTGGGATTGACAGCAAAATTGAAGAGGGTAGAAGTGACTTTTTGGTTTTGACCGCACCCGCCAGCTTAACTTTTTATGCCAATTAAGGAAATGTAAACATTTTCGATATGTTCTTTCACAAGTAAGCTCATCGCCCTATTACTGCTCATAGACAAGTAACAGTAGCGCATCTTTGCAAGTTTTATTGCAACAAATATTACTAAATTACCTCAAATCACTCTAAAATTTTGCAGGGACTTTCCCAAATAGAAGACTAGTACACCATTTTATTTTCCGGATGTCATGGTAAATCACCCTGTATATAATTAGACTTCATTCAAGTATTGTTTCATTAACAGCATATTATATTCGTAGGTTTCTCTAGAAAGAAAAACGAGGGAAGCCGAAATGTTAACCGCAAGGCTAGTGGAAGAGTCAGAGAAGAGGGTAGCTGAAGCAAATAAATTAAAAGACGAACTTTTAAAAGCCCGAGCGGCTGAGAAACAGGCAAAAGAAAAGCTTTTAGATTTTTTAAGTCGTACTACGTCCTATGCTGGGTCGAATACAGCGTCTCCAATATCTGTAAGTTATAAAAAATATATAAAACATCAATTTGTCATAATATTTTCATGCGCCGGTATTACATTACATCGGATTCTTATTTTAATTGGTGGCATCAGTAAATACTCCAGGCCACGTTATAGTGAAAAGAATTGCTCAATGCACTTGTTTCATTCCCTGTTAGGCCCATAAGTCATTATTTATTTTGCATTTAGATCTGCAAGTTGTGGTCACTAAGTCACCTGGTTTAGTTTGGTTAGTTAGTTTTCTAAAATGTTGTGAGAAAGGAAAAGAAAAGGAAAGATAGTTTTAATCATCTCCAGATGATGGCAACATGGTTTGCAAAATACGCATCAGGTGATAATGTTTCCCAACTAGCACAATTAGTTGCTGGAACGTAGCGACGGCTATTATAGGTACTTTAAAGTGTTTTTTCACTAGTCACAAGCATGTAATAGGAGCGTTCCTATTACATGCGCGCAATGGGAATTTTTTTTTTTTTGGGCTGCAACATACTGGTCGCGTTCCCGTAACTTGTTCGGCTAAGTTCCAATAACATCATAGTGTGGAAGCCGTGACTTTCACGGAACTTTACCACCCTCCACTCTTTCAATGTTGTCTGGTACGTGTTTCTTGTTCATTTCCCTAACTCAGAAACTAGAATATTAGAACAGTAATATTAGAAAACAAAACTATTTTCCAATGGTCTAAGCATCAAAATTAAATGAATGCAATTTTATTGCCAAATATTATGATAAAACGTCTGAATCTGACCAGCCTTTCTAATTTGCATTTGCATCTTTAAAATATTTTTCATCATGTGAGAAGGACACTGTATATGCTGAACGCTATTTTTTTTTATTGATCTTTGGAACTTGAAACTAATTTTCATCCGATAATTTATTAAATTTGGTGCAGATGTGGCGATAAATTAAATTTTTAAGTCATTTGTGAGGTTATGGTTCATATCTTGTAATAATGACGTCACAAGTAAAAAAATGCCTAATATTAATCCAGTCATATAGGGTAAAAAAAAAAAAAAGATAAACCTTGGAATGAAGGATAATGGGTCGCGTGCGCGTGACGTCACAGGTCCCAGACCTTAGGAAAAACAAACCGCTGTCATTAGCTGTCAAATGGTGACTGACTGAACCTCAGAATTAAATTTTTCATAATCCTAGAGTTTTTATCGATATTATATCATACAAAATGGCTAGTTTTTATTGTATTGTAACGTGTTTCCACCCTTAGGAAACCACCCTCGCAAATTCCGTGGGTTCCAAAAATTATAACAAGAGATGTCCACTAACACACTTTATTAAATATTTACTGGATACTTCACAATACTATTATTAATTTAAATACACTTTACTGACTAAAATCACAATGTTTATCACTTTGTTTATCCTTGAAGTCTTAACCTCACTTTCTATACTTTTTGAACTTTCTGAACTTCTGAACTACTCGCCGACAATGGGATCGCTCTTTTATACCTAAAAATGACAGATCTCGATTGTTCTGTGATGACGCCACCATTCTCTCGATAATTCCAGATGTCACTTTGGAATCTTCTGGTAGGTTCTTTTTCGAGTAGGTGCAAATACACTACATTCATTCAGACATTCAATCTGTTGAAGTCTGCCTACTTTTTAGTAACATAACCTTAAATTTTAAGGGGTGCAACATATTACACTGCCCCCTCCTTAAGCCTGAACGTCCCGGTCAGGCAATTCAGCCTCTTTCACATACTTCGCCAGTCTATCCAAGTGTACGATCTTCATCTTGGACTTTTTGTTTCGTTGAATACGATAGACGACATCATTAATTCGGGTAATAACAGTGTACGGTCCATCCCAAGGAGGTTGAAATTTCGGGGGTCTCCATTCCTTCCGCTGTGGGTTGTACAGCCAAACCAGATCCCCCACCTTGAATCCCCCTGTACTGGCATTCTGATCATAACGGGCCTTCAAGCGGTTACTAGTTCTGTTCATCTGCTCTTGATCATTCTTTGGCTGTTCTCGACTTCCATTCCTGTAGTTGCTCATCGAAAATGGGGCCTCCACATCCTGGCGACATCCTGGCGACTATTAACCCAATAGAATTGTTCCCGTGCTCTACTCAATGTCTTGTTTATGCCGAAGTGTCTGCTGGACGTTTTATTGTGCGCTTTCTGGAGTACTTCTGGTACACGACACCTGGGAATCACTAGACGCATGGCAACCTGCTTCCCATCTGGGCTTTCCCATGCTCTCCTCAAAAGCCCATCTACGACCGTAAGTGAATCCCATTGTGACCATAAAGCCTTCAGCCCCACTTCTTTGTTGGAAACATCCTTCCATGCTGGACGCGTTCCCTCTTCTTTTGCTCTCAACATGGGTCCGATTTCTACATCGCGCAATTGCTCTTGCCTCAGAGTTTTCTTTGACCAACTCTCTGGAAGATCGACCTTGACAGTGTTGACTTCAACCATGTTCGACAATCTTTCCACCTGAGGGTAGCGCTTGCAATCTTCTTTATCTGGTTTTCTGGATAATGCAGGAGTCTTGACTGCCTGCGTTGTCAACAGCCTGGTTTTCTCGCATTGGTCGTTCACTTTTGACAGAATAAATTGTTCGTTCCCAATCCTTAACATTCGCTTTCCTACGTCAACAATAAATCCATACTGTTCCATAATGTCCAGTCCCAAAATGAAGTCATCCGTAATGTCAGCCACGATGACCCTGTGGTCGAACCTCAAATGCCCAATCTGCAAACCCAGGTCTACTTCTCCATGAACCGTAGCCCTGTCCCCCGTAGCTGTCCGGACGATCACTTCTTCATTTTGCCTCTTGGTAATCTTTATGCCCGATATAAATCCTGGCCGTACTATTGATGACGTAGTACCTGTGTCGATGGTAAACAAACATTTTCTTCCGTTCACATATCCATGCAACAACAGACTGCTTGCGATTCTTCGAAGCTGGGAAATCTTAATTTCTCTGGGGTCACTGCATTCCCTAGCCAGAACAACCCCCTTGGTACTGTTTTCCTGCTTCTCTTCAAGATTCACAGCATTTACTCGACTCTCCGAATTCTGCTGTCGACAGTCTCGCTTCATGTGTCCTACCTTGCCGCAGTTGTAACATTTAATACCTCCACTCGGCTTTCCTTTATTTTGTTGTTTTCTCTGCTCCCTAAGATCATCCACTTTGTTCAATAATTTGGTAAACATTTTCTGCACCTCCGTCAACATAGGGTTCTGGTTCATTTCTGGTTGCGATTCTTCGAGAGTCACAGCTCGCACTCTCGACCTTGGAGTATCCCTGTAAGCGGCTTCTACTTCGAGTGCACGCACCAAAGCTTCGCTACTACTTTGGTGTCTCGTCAGCCTCAGAACTCGCCTGACCTCTTCGTCCTTTATACCATCTAAAAAGGCCCCCACGGCTAATTGTTCCTGGAATTCTTTAGGTGCACTTGGATACGCCAGGTGCGCCAGTCTCTCTATCGCAGCTTCAAATTCTTGTAAACTTTCCCCAGCTTTTTGCATCCGGGATTTCAGCTGAGCCTGGTATAATTGGGCAAGGTGTTGATCGCCATACCTCAAGTCCAATGCAGCTTCCAAGACTTTGAAGTCCCTTTGTTTCTCCACTGGGATGGTTTGGAGCAACTCTGAAGCTTGGCCCCTTAATGCTAGAACTAATGCCATGGCCTTTTCCTCATTATCCCAATTGTTCGCACACGCTGCTGCCTCAAACTGCCTCTTGTACGTCGTCCAGGAACTTTGGCCATCAAAAGAAGGAGGTTTTAGTCGCTGTCCTGATGATACCACTTGCTGGCTTCCTCTATCTCTCAACTGTCGTTTAAGCCGGTCTATTTCTCCTTTGACTTCTTCTTCGAACTTGTTTACTTTGTCTTTAACTTCGGTTACTTCTCCTTTTACTTGACTGACTTCTGTCTCGACTACTCCTACTTTACCTTCGACCTTGTTTATCTCTTCTTTGACTTCACATTTTAGTACTTCATTGGCAGAAATTATAGCGTCCTGTTGTATTTTGATTTGTTCATTTAGAATTTTCCTTAATTCTTCCTGGCGTCTTTCTTGCCCCTGTTTTTCCTCTTGATGTCGTCTTTCTTGTTCTTCTTTCTCCTCTTGCTGTCGTATCTTCAGGTCTTCCATAATTTGTCTCAATTCGTCTTTCTCTTCTTGACGTCTTCTTTCTTCATCCTCTTTTTCTTTCTGACGTCTTATTTCCTGATCTTCCATCATTTTCTTTAATTCGTTCCTTTCTTCTTTGTCTTCCTGCCGTTGCTGCACCATCATTTTTTGGAATTGTTCGAATAAGTCCTGTATTTGTTTATCGGATGCCATACTTCTAGTTTATAAGATTATGTTAAAATAAAATAAATTTAACTGTCACGTCAATATCGGTAATGGAACTTTCCAGACAAATCTCGAAATAGCACGAAAAAGTCTTATTCAGAGTCTTTTGTCACTATCCAGTTCAGAGAATTTAATAATCTCCACTAATGTCCAAATAGAAAAGTTCTAGAAATTTTCACGCACTAAATGAGTCTTTTTCAGTGTCTCTATCACTTCTCAGTTCAAAGGATTTAATTATCACACTAATGTCCTAATAAAATGTTCTACAATGTCTCAAAAATGCACTTAAACACTATTTTCCTGTCCGAAAATAACCCTCGAACAATGTCCAGTAAATTAGTCCACTGTGTTAGCACTAAACCTCGAGAATACGTCTCGAACACTCCAGCACAACTTCAGAGTCCCTCTTGTCATAAAATTCCGCTTTCTGACACCAATTGTAACGTGTTTCCACCCTTAGGAAACCACCCTCGCAAATTCCGTGGGTTCCAAAAATTATAACAAGAGATGTCCACTAACACACTTTATTAAATATTTACTGGATACTTCACAATACTATTATTAATTTAAATACACTTTACTGACTAAAATCACAATGTTTATCACTTTGTTTATCCTTGAAGTCTTAACCTCACTTTCTATACTTTTTGAACTTTCTGAACTTCTGAACTACTCGCCGACAATGGGATCGCTCTTTTATACCTAAAAATGACAGATCTCGATTGTTCTGTGATGACGCCACCATTCTCTCGATAATTCCAGATGTCACTTTGGAATCTTCTGGTAGGTTCTTTTTCGAGTAGAGAGATGTCCACTAACACACTTTATTAAATATTTACTGGATACTTCACAATACTATTATTAATTTAAATACACTTTACTGACTAAAATCACAATGTTTATCACTTTGTTTATCCTTGAAGTCTTAACCTCACTTTCTATACTTTTTGAACTTTCTGAACTTCTGAACTACTCGCCGACAATGGGATCGCTCTTTTATACCTAAAAATGACAGATCTCGATTGTTCTGTGATGACGCCACCATTCTCTCGATAATTCCAGATGTCACTTTGGAATCTTCTGGTAGGTTCTTTTTCGAGTAGGTGCAAATACACTACATTCATTCAGACATTCAATCTGTTGAAGTCTGCCTACTTTTTAGTAACATAACCTTAAATTTTAAGGGGTGCAACATATTACAGTATTATAAATTGTGGAAGTGTGGCAATCCGAGACAACATCAGTTTTTATATAATAACGTCGATTTACAGCCAGAAGAAGAGGTTAGGTTAAACAATTCCAGGCAATTAAAAGAAATGCTTTAAGTTGTTGCATGTTACCCTAATGCAAGAATGATTGTGATAGTAATAACTGCTGCTCAAACAAGCAATAAACAATCCATGGTAAAGAAAATTAATATTTTATATTGGTTTGTCGCTATTTTTAGTAACTATTTCTTATTTAAATTTTAGTTGAGCGAAGCATGAACTGCACGGAGGGAGAGTATATTTAAGAGAATACAAGTCATAATTAACAATTGACCTACATAAAATAGTAAAATACATGTTAAACATTTTATATAATATATTATAATAAAAAATTTACAAAAATTACAACGGTTTGCGTAGTCCAATCTATAGGTATATAAGGTATAGACGAGGGGTTAACCGCGGGAAGAAATTGTGTACATCTTATTACATACTTCAAATAGTTTACAGTAAATACGTCAGTCTTTCATTGTTTATTTTATAAAGTGTCTTTTTCACAAAATTTACAGCGGTTAATCTCCAACCATAGTCATGTTCATTGCAAAAAAACTAAAAGGAAAGATTTCCTGTTAAGTGGTGAACATGTTTTGTCTAGACTGGCAACACAATCCCAGTGAGCATTAAGGAACCATCTGAATCTGCAATAGTCCAAGAAGTCAATGGCTTTTATTCATGATGCTAAGAGTTCATATCCTGAAAAATTAATTTCTGCATTGGTAATTATTTATAAAACAACATTTAATTAGGCACGCATATATGAAAAAATGGTTGATAACTAATTCTTACCGTTGTAACAAGCTTTTATCCTGCCAATTTCTTGCAGAGTACTTCTTTCATCTAACCACAAACAGCTTCAAGACTTTTCAATGCCTTGAATTCGTCCTTCTGTCTAAGCAATTCTTTCAAAAATCAAGTAATTCGCAACATCCTTATGTGTAACATTTGGAAATACATCAATGTTTGTACTAAAGTATTTTTTTCTCAAAATATAAGGATTTAATTCGATGGCAGCCGTATACCTAACCTCTACATCAAGAGACAATTCTGCAAAATACGAACTAACCGTCATTCTGACGACTAAAATTGTTTATATAACAGTATTAAGAATAGTTGTAGATGTTAAATAATCCAACAAGTTCTTAAATGGCACAAACACTGCAAAATTCACTTTAAAGGAACACGTTTAATCGGCGGATTTCTCACTGACAGCTGTTTGTTTTTCCTAAGGTCTCAAAATCTGTGACGTCGGCGCACGCGACCAATAAGCTGTAAACTTGTATAAATCTTTGTTTTGGCATTTTATAAGTTGGCTCAAAAGTCTCATAGAATCTCGTGTACGCGAGTCAAGATATTCAAGGTCAAAGGTCACAAGAATCGGTTTTTTGTAAATATCTCGTTTTCTATGCTCTAAATGACATTTTGATTTATTATAAAAGTTGTAGAGCATAAAATTCTCTGTAAATTTTGTTTCAAGCAATATTTTATACATTTAACCATTCTTGAAATAGGGCGCGAAGAGCCGTATGTAACATAACGCAATAAGTAATACGATTTATAAAGTTAATTATTTATTAAAAATATTATAAGTATGAAAGAACCTTGATTATTTACTATTTAATATATTATATTCATAGATATTCATAAATCAGATATTCGTTTAATTAATATTTACTTAATTTATATAAATAAAATATTGTATTGAGCAGTTCATCTGGTGCTGGTGATAATAATGTTATCAGTTCCAGAATTTCATTTTACAGTACCCAGCCGCATTCCTGGGATTCTAAATCGTTCCCTAACCAAGTTTAGATCTGGTAGTAGACACGATTGATATGCTGTCGAGCTGCTGGCACTTGTAGGTGGAAAAGTTGATAACTGCACCAGTTTGTTAAGTCTTGTTGATTTGATGAATTGCATATATTGAAAATTGTCAATATTGTGTTCTGATTTTGGAGCATTATATATTGCTACAAAGATACTCCATTTTCAAACAATGTTTCTAGTGGGCAGTTTTCTTGCTGAAATACTTGAGCTAATTGATCCAAATTAGGAAGTTTCTCTAACGTTTTAAGAAATGAATTTTTTTCCTTTTTTAAAAATCTCAGAAGTCGTGTCACAGCCACTGAAGGCGTGAAAAATTAAAATACGTTGTTTAGAACGAGGGATATTTGTCGAAGCTTTCAGAGGAATATATTTGTGTCTTCACATTGCCTTTGCCAATTTTTTTAAAGAAAATTTCTTGTTGATGTGATTGAGTACGTCCTATTAAAAGAACAAGCAGACCAGTATCTTCTCCTATGAAGACGACAGTCCTTGGACGTTCAGATTCTGCAATGCAATACTGCAATAAATATCAAAACTGAATAACTGAAAGGGTATTATACAAAACGGGCTGTGACATCATCGGTTGCATTAACATAACCTCAACTTTTAGATTTTTTTAAGTTTATTGTCATTCTTAATGATTATATCCGTACTTCTCATTTGAAACCAGTATGTTTCAAGCAAAGCAAAGCAAACATTTAAAAATTGACGCATATGATGTCTCAGTATTGTTGACTAAAAATGGGCTGCTAATTATACAAAAATCGCCTTATTTTATTGGGAGAAGATATTTAAAACTTTATGAACATTACATTGAATAAGATTTTAGTTGAAAATACGAGAACCAAGCGGAAATTTTCATAATAGTGACATTACTCGGGAATTTTTAAAAGATATGTATTTTTGAGGTCATGTGTTTATGACCGATAACGTCAACATTAGGTCTTTTCCTTTGCACTAAAAGTGTAGCACTGAGCTGCACTGGTGTGAAATTGTCTCTCTTTAACTTATCATATCCCCATTGATGCCATCTTTGTCACTCAAAATTAGTGTCACACTTCTTGTGCAAAGCTTAGTGTTTTGGACGGTAAAATTGTAATTCAAATTTAAGAATACTTTTTCTTCGATATTACTCAACTGGTTGTGGAAATTCAAATGTTTTTAGTTATAATTAAGTATTACTTTCACAGTCAATGAGATTTCAAAATTTGTGAAAACACCGAATTGTCTTTTTCCATGTACAAAATTATCTAAATTTTACAAAAAACATTTTTATATACGTATAATTAATATAATGAACAAACAAAAGGTTTTTTATCAAAAGAAAAAAATATAAATGAAATAAATTTGAATAAATAATTATTATCTAAATAACAAAAATATCAACTTAAATAACAAAAATTATAAACATAAACTCAAATAGGGCATTTACTGAATACCTAATCTAAAGGTACAATATTTTTTTAAAATAGCCCGCTAAAAGGGTTAGTTTTTCAAAGCTGTATCTGTTAGTCGTCTGATATTTGTGCATAGAATACCACCAGCTGAAGATGCCCTTCCTCAATCGATATTGGTAGGTCGATAAGTTAATAAGAATTGATAATAACATACTTCTAAATTTTTTCCACGGATATTTGCGACAGTGAAATATTCAATTTCCTGTTGCATGATATTGTCAATCTCTGTCTTAATTGTATTTCTTAGAGCTTGGTGTTTGGGTTTTACTTTTTATAATATTTGTTTATTGTTAAAAGTGCTCAGTGTTGGGACAGCCACCCTGTATTTAGTGAATACTAGTCACTGGCACAAATAGAAACGTTGAATACGTAATATATCGTAAGTTCAGAATTTACCGAAATAACCGGTAAAAAATTAAAATAACCGGTAATTATCGTCATGTGGTTTTTGTCCTGTTAACCGGTTAACCGGCTAGTCGGTATTGCAATCCGTAATCCCTATATGACTGGATTATATGACTTCTCGAAAAATCGATCCTTTTTTTCTTAATACAAATGCACGCCAATTACTGAAATAAGTTTTGTTTTACTCAAAAAGGATATAGTAGAGGTCTCTTTGATACCGATCCAAATATGGTTGAAATTGGATGACCAATAACTTAGCTATGAAGGTTTGTCCACTTGAGATAGATCACACTGTAGAAAAAAATCGTGAAATTTTGCAATCAGTGACATTGGTTCATAAGTACAGTTTAATTCATGGCATAAGGAACTTCTTTTATTAGCACAGCAAAATTAGTTACCTACTTATTTTAATAAAACTCGTAACTTATTTTTTTTCTTAATATGACCAAATTTTTTTTTTCTTTTCTAAAAACTGTTTTTTGTTGTAATCGTTGGGCTCCTTTGTTTGATGAGGGATGATATTAGATTAGATTTTCGTTTTCATAGCACAAAATAAATAATGATAGAGAGGAAGTCTAATGATGAAGAATTTATATGTTTGATTACTGAACTTTTGAACAAATAAAGTATAAAATTATCTTTCTGTGTTTTAGTCTGTTACAGCATTGTATCCACCATCATTAAGCCCTGGATATGGTCCGGAGTTATCAATTTTAGACAGTGAGTCCTCTTCTCCAGATTATAATTTGAATCAAACCTCTTACGACCTAATAGCGCATGGTGATGCTGATCAGCTATCATTAGAGATAGAAAAGGAACGGTGAGTTAAACGGCTTTGTATTTGTTTTCATGATATTACCCTTATTCTATTTTTAGGGTGGATTACTTAGAGAAGTCAAAACACCTACAAAATCAGTTAAGAGAATTACGTAGTGAGATAGCAGTGTTAAAAGTTGGTGATAAACAGTCTGATTATGATCAGTTGCATGATGAGCAAGTAAAGTTAGGCGAAAACAAATATTCTACCTTAAAAAAAAGCAAATCTGGTTCGACAAAAAGCAGAGTTGCATTTTTTGAGGATTTATAATATGTAATTATAATTATTTAATTTAAAAGTTATATTTATATGACAATAAGATACAGAATATTAATAAATATTTTTAAATTATTGTGTATTTTTTGTAATGCATTTCTTTTTAAAGAGCATTGTGTTAGATGTAGAATAGAATAGAATAGAATAATTTATTAACCTCGAATTAACATAACATAAGTTACAAAAGGCAAGTCATAAAATAACGGTACAAAAAATTACAGGAAAAAAAAAAAAATATATATATAAACAGCAATAAATAATACAGTTACATTAAAATAATCAGTAATAAAAAAATTTCAGTTATATTATAAAATAAGAAACAAGTGATAAAACATATAAACCCAAGTTGCAGGCCTTAATTCCCTACTGGAAACAAGAATTCTTTAACGGAGTAGAAAGCGTTTACTTCTAAAAAAGATTTTACGCCTTTTTTGAAAGTAGTATAGTTCCCTAATAATTTAATATCATCAGGTAATGCATTATAGAGGATGATACAATTGTAGCGTGGAGATTTACGAAACATAGTTGTTCTGTATGTAGGCAATCGCAGGTTTATATTTCTTGTGTTGTAGTTGTGAATATCGGATTGGTGTATAAAGTCCATTAGGTGTCTCGTAAACAAAACACATTTCAGAATGTATATAGATGGCACGGTTAAAATTGCATATTCTTTAAAGACTTGACGACAACTTGTATCTTGGTTATTAATAGAATTCACATGTGTGACATCAAAACCAGGGTTGGCTTTACAATTTGAGAAATAAGAGTGGAATGTAGATAAAAAAATGAGTGGTATTTTAATCAAAGGAAATAGCAGATAAATTCCAAGTAACACATAAAGTCGCGGGAACGTATTGGCGACTATAAAAGCCACGATAAAGTGGACCACTACCAAAGGCTGCCACGTCCCTGCTACGTGGCAGCTACGTAGCCGCCACTAAAATAAGGAAAAATTTTTAGTCGCCGGGTAGTGTTTCGGGTAGTCGCGGCCTCTATAGATGTGACTATGTTTAGTTACTATAAAGGATCGGGGTAGTAGCGGGTACTACTCCACGACTCGGCGGCCTAGTAACTGCCACTATCATTTTTTAAAATAGTGTTTATCTTTTAGCGACCTCTTTGTTTTTTTTTTATAATAATGGCGCAGAGTAATAATATTATACCAAAAAGATATGTACTTTAGGCGCCTGTTTAAAGTACTTCTTTAGCCATTTTTTTAAACGCAAGTTACTTTTTTGATATAAGTTGAGATATTAAACGATAAAATTTCAACGCGCCCTCAAAATGACCTATTTTTTGTAATTTTTTGACAATCATTTAAAAAGGCAAGATTAAAAAAATTAAATATTAGGGAAACATTTGGAATACTTTCAAAATCATTTTTTGTAAAAGTTTATGATAAGATATTAACACAACCATTGTCTATTTTTGATTAAAACCAATTTTTTTTCCTAAAAATTTTAACAACTAATAATGGCCGATTTTAACAAAGGTACTATAAAGTTAGGCCCTCCACCATAAAGTATAGAGGACTACCCCATTTTACCTCTAAAAGATCTGTGACTTTGGTGACCCAATAGCAACTATCCTGCTGTGACTCTATAGTATCAGATTCTATTTTGGAACTGTAAAGTACCAACAGGAACTATTTCGCTACCCACGTTGCCACTAAAATGCCACGATACTTTAAAGTTCCAAGTGATGGTCACTGGAACTATTCTGGAACCTAGATTGCCTCTCTATGTAACCAGTTACTTTATTTAGGCATCTTAGTGGCACTGGCGGGTGGCAGTAACTGATTCACTGGTGCTATATAGTTTTTGCCACTACAGAGTAACAATAAATTGATACTGCCTAGTTCCAGTAACTACCCAAATGTTACTTTGACTTTGAAAGTAGCCTTACCCAATAAAGTAGCAATATTAGTACTCCAGGAACTAAGGCTACGTAGCAAAACTGAAAGGATTTGGTACCATGTGTGTTACTTGGGATACCTGAAGTGGCACCATCATTTACTACGTTCTACCACAGACCTATATTTAAGATTATTAGGGTTTTGCCCCTTATAAGAGATTAATTCTTTCTATCGTGAACCCCCAGAATCATTCAAATGTGTCTAGCATACAAAGTTATTGCTTTGATATTTTCTACTTTACTAGACTACTGGGAAAAAGAAGGCTTTTGGCAGGTGGTAAGGAGGCCCTCGGCACGATTGAACATGATACAGTGTCGTCCCTCTGGGTGTATATTATTATATTATTATATATTGCTTATATACAAAGAGTAAAAACGAACAGCATAGGTATAATAATAATGACAGCTCAACCCTTCGGGAACTGGCGCACCCGAGGTATCCGAGCTCCGAGTGAGCCGTGCCACTCATTCGCTGAATACCATAATCTCAGCCCACGCTTCAACGAACTCTGCGGAAAAGAAAAAAATGGCACCGCAGGGGAATGCCGCGTGGTAACTGAGACTGAGGAGCTTGCCTTAACCGGCTGGCTTGCGAGGAGGCAACCTCTATAAAACAACCGACAGCGAAGTCGTAAAAACCTGTGGGGCACCTGGCGCACCCCACAGTATAAATGCCTTGCTTTCGGGATGGGAGTCACCCGGGAGTCGACCTTTAGTTCGACCCTACTCGTGGGACATATATGGAATCTACCAATAAACCTAAAACGGACGGAAACACCACGACGGATACAGGCACGAACAATGATATTCTTATTGACTTTGTTAGCATGGACGAGAACGAGGTCTTCGCGAGAAGGAGCTCACTCCAACATAGCCCGACGAGGAGCAGATGCTCCTCAACAGGTATGGCAGACAAACCAGAGGTGATTGCAATGGATGGAACCAATGACGACAACAGCGCGAAAGTGGCCCCCCGCCATAGTAGGATTAACGTATTCAGCCAATTACAAAGATCCAACTCTGCCAGTTATAAAAAGAGGAGATTCGACAAGACTGTCGAACATGATGCGGACACAGTGGACCCTGTGGCAACCATCCTCGAAGAAGTAATCAAGTCGGTAAGGAGCTGCAGTCAATACCTCGACCAGAAAATAACGGAGAACCCCAACACTAAAAGGGAGATCAAGGACATTGCAGCAAAACTGAGAAATGGAACAGCCACGCTAGGGGGTACCGTTATCAAGGCATGGATTGACAAACATAAAGTGATTGCCACTGAGGCATTCATGACAGACACGAGGCTGCCAACAAAGCCTCCAACCAAAGAGGCCGGGACACAGACGACACCATGGCATGGTGCAAAATCGGTGTTGTCATCCCTTGAAGGGATTGACACACTAGAAGCATGGAAAGAGGCTGATAAGAAGGACTGGAGCGAAGAGGTGTTTACCAACACCGAGGAGAAATCAGGCAGCCCACTGGACACCAAGGACAATGTAGTTAAAGTGGTTCTGGTCAAACCAGACGACACCACAATGGACAAAGGCGTACAAAGGGAATATAGAGATAGATTCCCGGACCTAGTCGGAATAGAGGAGAAGTTCGAGGTGACCGAGCAACGCACTAAAGTACGGTCCCAAACGCAATGCGCTAATAGAAAAGTGATCAGGGTAGCCCTCCATGGCACAATCGAGGACACCTGGGAGAAGTTACAACTGATCAAGGCAGAAACTAACAGAGACAAATGGGTGGCATTACACCATATTAACGCGATAGGCCCAAAGAGCTTCCGAAAACTTGTAGAAGCGACATTTCATAACACAGACACTAAAGCAGAAATCTATGTGACTAAAAAACCGCAAAGAGGTAGCAAAGACCAAAAGAGGAATCGGAGCACGTATGCGCTCATCGTAGAACAAAAAGGAAAAGAATACAAAGAGGTCCTAAGCAACGTCAAGGACTGCATAAAAGGAAACGCTGTTACTAACAGCATCAGAAGTATCAAGAGTACCAAAGATGGTAAGCTTGTGATAACACTGGACAAAAATGGGGAAGCCCTCAACGAGATCCAGAAAGCAATCAAGACTCCGAACGAAGAGGTTAGCCTACACACCATGGGGTTGGATGAGGACATGGAGACACTCCATATAAGAGGCATCGACGCGGCCACCGAGAGGGACGAAGTTATTAACGCGATCGAGTGTAACGTCGGTAGCCTGGACAAAATAAGGTACAAACTTAGCGAGCTTAGAGCCAACGCGCGTGACACCCAGGCAGTGACTCTCCGAAATTTTATATTTTACAAAATAATAATAATAAAAGTTCTTTATTGAGCATAAACCCAAAAGGCCATCGACCGAAGTCCTTCAGCCTGTTTACAAAAATATTAAAGTTAAAATAAGTACTTGTACATTGTGTATTTCATGTGTGGTAAGTATTTATATATATAAAAAAAAAATTGTATATGTATTGAAAAACGTTGTTTATGGTTCTCTTAAGTCCTTAATGTGTTCCCACAAGGTTCGTTCTGGATATTTCCTGCGTCTTGGTGTCTGATGGTTTCTTGTTTTGCATAAGAGTTGTATTTTATCTATATTGTCTTCATTTTTGGCAAACTTGGTTGACAATTTTGAAAGTCTTTGTGAAATTGGTTCAATATTGGTGATTTGGTACAGGAGGTCATTAGGCGGGTTATGGAGTGGATTGTCAGGGTGTCGGCATTTGGTGATCGTTCTGAGTGTTGATGTCTCCGCTACATTGATGTTTTTCAGTGCCGGGTTTTTTGCATTAAGGTAGAGGGGATGGCTGTATTCTAGTAGTGGCCTACATATGGATTTGTAGATATGTACTGCTGTCTTCATACTGATACCTTTGTTTTTAAAGGTCAAACTACGGAAGTGTTTGCCTCTGGAGATGCACCTCTTTTTTATGATTTTGGTGTGATTATTAAAATTCAACTTGTGGTCAAGGCTTACTCCTAGATATTTGACTGTTGTACTGGGTGGGAGAGAGTGATTGTTGATGGTTATTTTTGGGGAGTTGATGTTGGAGGCATGGTTGAAGATTATGTATTGGGATTTTGTCGGGTTTGGTTTCAATCTCCATTTGTTGAACCATATCATCGTCGTGTTCATTAATCTTTGTAGTTCATCCACAGTCTTTTTCATAGTGCAGTTATGACTAATTAATACAGTATCATCAGCATATTGTAGTATATATGGATTAGGGTTGAAGTGCGCTGGGTCATTTTCGAAGTTGTAAATATCAAAACAGTAGGTGTTGTATAGTAGTGGCGATAGCGGCGAGCCTTGTGGTAGTCCTTGTTGCATTTTAAATGTTTTAGAGTAGCATGTGTCTATTTTGATTTGTAATGTTCTCTCTTTTAAATATGTGCTTATCATGTGTACTAAGTATCTCGGACAGTTCAGGTATGCTAGCTTGTACAGTAGGCCCATGTGCCAAACACTGTCGAATGCTTTATTTATGTCCAAAAATATTGCCGCACTATGTTGACCTTCCAGCTTTGTCGTTTGGATATTTGAAGTGATTATCATCAGCGGGTGGGTGGTGGATGATTTTTCTCGGAATCCAAATTGGTAGTTGGGTATGTTGTGCCCGATTGCATCTGAAATGAGTCTTTTAATAATCTGTTCCAAGTTTTTTGCTAGTACTGGAAGTAGTGTGATAGGACGATAGTTATTTTTTCGGTGTGGGTTGGTGTTGGGTTTGGGGATGGTGATGACAACACCGTGTTTCCATTCCTTAGGGAAGTACTGGTTGTTCAAACAGTATTCGTATAATTTTATTATGTATAGGTGTACTTTGTGTCCAAGTTTACGGATATTTTTAGATATGCTGTCTTTTCCGGGGGCTGTGCTTTTACCTTTATTCAGTATGTCATAATAGGTTTCCTCGCTTATTGAAATGTTTTAGTTTGGTAATTCTTCAGAAATGAAATCGTCATGCCAATTTTTTACGTCTTCGTGATGCGCTTCGTCGAATTGGTTATCATTTTTAATTGTGTATACATTTTCATAATGTTCCGCAAACAGATCTGCTTTTTCTGGGTTGCTATTATAAAGTGTATTATTTTCTTCTAGTGTGGCTATGGATGTCGACTGTTTATATCTGGATAATTTTTTTATTTGTTGCCAGTAATTTCTGCCTTGTTGTTGATTGATTTCATTACATACTGTTAACCATTTATGTTCCTTATAGTCTTTAATTAGCCTTTGGATATTTTTGTTGTAATCGTTAATATGTCTTTTATATTGTGCATCTTTATTTGTTAGGTATTCTCTATACATTTTCCTTTTATGTTTTATTAATCTGATGATGAATGGTGGTAGTTCATATGAGTAATATCTAATCCTTCGAGTGGGTGAGTTATGTATTATCGTCGCCGTTAGTTTTTCGTTGAATCTGGTTATTGCCTGTTCGTCAATTGGAAGGTGTTGTTGTTCTTCTACATAATTTTCTATTGTATTGTTGGCTTCATCCGTGTTGCACTTATGTAGGTTAATTCTTTTTTCTTCCACTTCCTCTTCTGTTGTTTTGTCTAGCTCTATGTTAATTTCTATCGCCAGGTGGTCGGACCCTATGTCTGGGAGAGTTTCTATTTTACATATATTGTTAAGAATATTTTCGGTGTAGAGTATTATATCTGGTGTCGAGTCCGGGTTGTTTTCCATTAGGAATGTTGGGGGGGTGTCTGCCTTCCTAAATGTTGTGTTATTTATGAATGTTTGTATTTGCTTGTTTTTTGTTCTATTTACATTAAAGTCCCCTATTATTAAGCAAAATTTGTATTGTGCTGCTTTGTTGAAGATGGTTTCTTCAATGTTAGATGTTGGGTGTACATATATCAGAATTATATGCAATCTGTCTCCTTGGAATGGTATTGAAATGTGTGTGGCTTCGTTGAGTGGATTATTTACCCTCGGCGGATTTTCTTTTCTCATTTTCAAAAGAGGATTTACTTGTATTAGGTTTCCTCCTCTTGTGTTATTATTTACGATGTTTCCATTGTATTGTAGCACGTCCCAGTTTTGGTACCGAGTGTTGCTGTTTTCTTTGGTTTTGGTCTCCACGAAAAGTGAGCAATTGATATTATTTTTTTCCATTGTGTTGTTAATTAACTGTTTTTTGGGTGTATAGCTGTTTACATTGGCGTATAGTATCCTAAGCATCGACGTGAACTTGAACATTGGTCTTTCCAGGTATAGGTTCCGTTGGTGATACAGTTAGAGGTTCGTCTAGGTCGAACATTAAGATATATACTCTGTTACCAGAGAACGTTGCCACTGTGTCAATGCTGTATAGTGTTGTAAATCTCTTTCTAAGTTTCCTTAATAGTTCTTCCCTATCTCTGTTCTTTTCTTTGTTTAGTTTTGTTATATATGTGTTGATTATCATGTCATGTACTGTAACTGGTGAGTGTATTTTGGAGTTTTTTGTTATTCTATTGTCGATTTCGTGGCTTTGCTTGTTGAGTGATTTTATCTGTGCATTTGGAAGCCCCTGTATTGGTTGAGTCGGTCTTTTTGGGCATTTGAGTGACCATGCGGCATGGTCTTCTGAACCACACCCTGTGCATTTCATTGGTAGTGTGGAATTACATGTGGAGAAGTGGTGAGGTCCATTACATTTCGTACATTTTGGCGGAGTTGTACATTGTTCTTTAGTGTGCGTAAATTGTAAACATTTTGCACATGGTTGTGGAATTGGTGCTGGCGGAAGGCTCGGAAAGATGGGGTAGTGCTTGTGTTGGTAGAATATTCCCTCGTTTAGTAATTGTTCGCTAGCTTTTAGACAGTCCGTTATTATCCTAATCATGAGTGTGGGTTTGTTATTTGCTTTTGCGATTATTCTTTTGCAGTATCTATGTCGTATACTAATTCCATTAAGGTGTTCGCTTATTTCTAGATCCGAAATTTCATGTTCAACTGATCCTATTATAACCGAATATGAGCTTGACGTTGTTGTCCTGTTCTGACTAGGGATGTGTGATTCTGAGGTTTCTTGATAATTTTTAATTTTTTTATCAGATACTAGTTTATTTAAAGTTTCGGTTGCGATTTTCTTTTCCCTATTTGTTTTTATGAGGAATCCTTTTTTTGTTTGTATTATGGTTTCGTCTGATTGAGGATGCATTTTTTCCCATAACTCAGACATATCCCTTCTAGTCATATCCTGTAATGGGGTGATGTAAAATAAGTATTTATATTTCTTATTTGTTAATTCATACATTTTTGCTGAATGGTTTTTGTGTACCGGCATTGTTGTGTTTTTGTTTGGTGGGTTTTTTGTGGATGTATTTATCTGTGTGTTTTTTGTGTTATAAGAAGTTGTTCCTATTATTTCATTGATGTCTTTTTGTGTTATTTTATTCTTTTTATTTGTATTCCCTGATGCAGTTTCCCCTGATTTCCTTTTGTGTTTCACTTTTTTCCATTGTCCTATGTCATCTATTTCCATTTCACTGTAGCTACCATCACTTTCTGAAGTCATTTTGGATTAAATTATCACTTTTAACTGTGCAGTACTAGGAGTAAATATCAACAGGTGTTCACTCTACACACATAAGGATCGGGTACGTCAAATGCTCAGTCGAGAAGAAGGTGGCGCTAACCAGGTGCCATAAATGCTGGGCCTATGACCATGCAGTCGCGGACTGCAAGGGCCCAGACAGGTCTGGCATGTGCTACAAATGCGGCTCAGATGGACACCTCTTTAAAAAGTGTCCCAACCCTGAACGTTGCCCCACGTGCTCCGAAGAGGGGCATAAAGCCGGAGAAGGTAAATGCCCTGCATTCAGGCAAGCGCTAACACTGGCATGAAGAAAAGTTAAGCCCTTTCAGAACGCCAGAGGGACCACAAGCGGTAGAACCTCCGCAGAAAACCGCAATAGTGAGAAAGCCGACCTGCTTCCTGCAGGTCAACTTGAATAGGAGCCGTGAAGCTCAGGACCTCCTCTACCATGCTAAGGAGGTCCATAAGGCAGATGTCCTACTGACTACCGAGCCCAATAAAAGGCACGTTAGCGACGATGGCAGATGGATTAAAGACAACAGAGTGGATACGGCAATACGAGTCTACAACAGGAGCGTTTGCAATCCCGGCGGCGCCGACGGCATCTCTTGGTGCATCGACGATGGCGTTGGGATTTTCTCCTGCTATAAGACCCCGAACTGTACCATCGAGGAATTCGCGAACTTCCTAGATGAACTCACGACGTGCGTCAGGGCCAGCGTTACCGCATTTGGTAGATTTTTATTTCTTTTTAGTAGAATTTTAAGGGTTTTTTTAAAGTTTGGTAGGTAAAATTTGCTGGTAGATTTCTGATAATAATTATCAGAAATCTGCAAGCAAATTTTACCTACCAAACTTTACAAAAATCCTTAAAATTCTACTAAAAAGAAATAAAATCTACCAAATGTGGTAACGCTGGTCAGGGCCCTTGGGCACACACGGGGAGTCATTATCACGGGTGATTTCAATGCAAAAAATCCGTTGTGGGGTTCTGTCATACAAGATGCAAGAGGTCAAATGCTGGCCGAATGGCTGGCGGGCCACGACCTCATTGTGGCAAACGTAGGCAACGAGGCCACATTCAGAAGGGGTGACAGCGAGAGCGTAATCGACATCACGTTCGCCAACGCCGAGCTGGCGGGAAAAATTCGCGATTGGCGCGTACTGGAAGATGAAACTCTCAGTGACCACCAACTTATCACCTTTCGACTCCTTGAGGAGCATCCGCTAAACGCCCCAACACGGGAACCCCCCACCAAGGGAACTAGGTGGCGCTACAAGCCCGACAAGGAGGAGGCGGTCACTGAGAAACTACGGCACGAGCTGGGTCAACCCCACGATCCAAACGCCGACAACGTAATCGAGGCCCTAACTAGGGCCTGCAAGGCCGCGTTGCCGGCCGTGGGCCATCCACGCGGTAAACCAGCATACTGGTGGAACCGCGAAATTGCGCAACTACGCCAAAAATGTCTCAAACTAAAAAGGATCTGGACTAGATCCAAAACAGCGCGTTTCGTCGACATAACCGCCAGGAACTACACGGCCTACCGAGAGGCCAGAAACGACCTACGTGCCAGCATCAAAGCGTCCAAGCGCAGATGCTGGAATGAAATCATCGAGAGCGTCGATAACGATATCTGGGGAGACGGCTACAGAATTGCATGCAAAAGAACAGGCGTCCGTGAAAAACTAGTACTCAGTACGGACCGTAAATTGGAACTAGCGAGTGAGCTTTTCCCAGTACGCCCAACAACGAACTGGATAAGGGCAATCGGGGACCCCCCACCACCCCCAGTTACAGCGGAGGAAATTAGCAACGCGGCTGTTAAGCTAAAATCCAATAAGGCCCCGGGGCCTGATGGAATACCCCCCGAGGTGGTTAAACTAGCGGTCACCCACCACACAGCCTACTTCGAGAACGTCTTTAATGGCATCTTTGTAAACGGAGAAATCCCCCACAGGTGGAAAAGAGCAGTATTAGTGCTTGTTCCCAAACCGGGCAAGCCGCCGGGTACGGCACCCAGGCCTATCTGCTTGATCGACACTACGGCGAAAGTCCTGGAACGCGTCATTGCGACTCGCCTCACCGCGGAACTCGACGCGAGAGGGGGCCTCTCTGACAGCCAATTTGGCTTTAGAGAGGGTTTCTCCACGACCGACGCTATCTAGGAGGTCATAAGAGTAGCACGCACCGCGAATGCGGGCAACTGGAGGCAAAGAGAGATCTGCCTAGCTGTGGCGCTCGACGTGAAAAATGCCTTCAACACGGCCCCCTGGGGCCCAATTGTTGAAGCGCTAGAACTCAAAGGGGTACCAGCGTACTTGGTACAACTTGTGAAGAGCTACTTCACGGAAAGATCTTTAATCATCGACGACCACGTCCGCGATGTCACGTGCGGCGTTCCGCAGGGGTCGGTCCTGGAACCACTCCTGTGGAATGTTTTGTACGATGGCATCCTCGCACTAAAAAGCCCCGACATCCCTGATGACTGTCGACTCGTTGCATTCGCGGACGACCTTATCGTTATCGCCACAGACAAAACGGAGGAGCGCGCTATGACCAAGGCCGAAGCCGCCATACGTGCAATAAACAGGTGGATGGACAACCACAGCCTAGAAATTGCCCCTGAGAAATCGGAAGCAGTTGCGCTGACCGGGCACAAACGTGTGAACAACATGAGCGTCAATGTCCTTAATGCGGAGGTGACCGCTAAACCAGCTATAAAATACCTAGGGGTTTACATCGACCAAAAGTTGTCGTGGAACCGGCATGTTGATTACGCCACCGACAGAGCAGAGAAAGCGACCATGGCCCTCCGCAAGATCATGCCACGAATTGGAGGGCCCAAGACCTACGCCAGGAAACTCTTGAGCTCCGTGGCAAACTCCATCTTATTGTATGCCGCTCCGGCGTGGGTCGACGCGTTAAAGACCGCGCGTAACCGCAACCGGTTACTGAAGACACGTCTCATGCTGATAAGGGTGTGCTGCGCCTACCAGACAACCTCCGCCTCGGCTCTGCAAGTCATATCGGCGGTGCCACCCGCCGACTTGCTCGCTAAAGAGCGTGCATACGGCCACGGCGCAGACAAAGCTGCGAAGATTGTCTACAGGAACCATCTGATGGAACGCTGGCAGGAGCGATGGGACACCTCTGAAGACGGCAGATGGACGTACCGCCTTATCCCGGACGTAAGAGCCTGGACTGCCCGAAAACATGGAGACCTAAATTACCATCTAACCCAAACGTTAAGTGGCCACGGCAACTTCGGCAGCTATTTATATAGAATCGGCAAGCGGGAAGCAGACACGTGCATTTACTGCCCAGCACCCGATACCCCGGAGCACACCATGTTCCACTGCCCTAGGTGGAATGACGAGAGGAGCACGGCAAACGGAGATGTTGGCCTTATAATCACGCCACAAAATTTTATGGTAAACATGCTCACCGCCGCTGAGAAGTGGGAGGCTATCAACACCATGTGCTGCAGCATCATGAAGGCAAAAGAAGAAGAAACACGGATATTAATTCCATAGAACTCGCTAGCCTACGAAGAAATGTTTAGCTACAGTTCCGGAGAGGAAGAGGGGGGGTTTTTTAGTGCGGTAAGAATCCCACATATCCCTGCACGCTTGGACACCAGTGCAGGTTGAACCTTTTGAAGGTTTTTCCCCTCGGAAAAAAAAGGTATTATAATAATAATTTTATATCCATTTGATTTAATCAAATCGGTATATATTATGACTGGACAAAAATATTTTTATTAGTTGGCTTAGACTTTAATTGGATTGTTTTTGCTTCCCGCTATAAGTTGTCAAATTGATAATTTCATAATAATTTCTTTCATTCAAGTTATTTATGTGAGTTTTGCAATATAAATATGGATTATGATTGTAACGGTTTGTTGTCGGGTAGCTGGTTTGGAGATTAATCGGGGTCCAGATTAGTTAATAAGACAGCCCAATAAAAATATAAACAATTTATTTTCTTCTTCAAACAGGTAATATGTGGCAGTGTTACATAACATACAGGTTATACAGGTCCGTATCTTTTACGGCTCTTAGGATAACATTTCCAATTATCAGAAAGAGACTCAAGAAGTTTCCCAGCCCAATACGCTGTAGGAGGTCTCCAAGTCAGGCTCATCCGCTCTGGTTCTGGCGGCGAAACGGCGTCGGGGAATAACTAACAGCTCAGCACGCTGAAGGATTCCCAGGGTCAGATTGCATTCGCTCCGTCGTGTTTGCGTCGGGAGATGCACAAAACTGTAATATGTCCAGCTCAGCCCGCTGAAGATAGATTGGCAGAATTGTCCACTCTCTGAATTAGTTGATTTGTGGCCGGGCTTTTATATCCGAGAATCCTCGCTTGTTGATGACGTAAAACTGCGTATAGTTTAGTGTCGTGTGCAAATCCTCTAGACGGGAGATGGGTAGATTTGCGGGCCGTGTGCACATTGGTGTCGTGTGTAAATTCGGAAACTTTAGTAATGTAACATGAATTTATGAATGCTTCATTACACTCCCCTCTTTCTTTACAAAATAAATTTCAAAAATCTATCAATGAGAATTAAACAACTTTAAACAAAGTCTAAAATGGCTAATTCTTTCTTATATACCTGGTGTGTATATGTAGAGAAAGACAAATTTTTAAATAACATAAACGGTATGCAAAACATCATGGTACAGGTAAAATAGTTAAAACAAATGAGCACAAAAAAAATTACAAGAAACAGGTATTCAAATACAAATGTGGTTCTTCCGAACGTCTACTGCAGGGGGCGATGGCGGACAGGGGGGACGGTGCCAGGGATTCTGGAAGCGGGGCCATCTTGGTTGTAGCGCCTGAACTGTCGCTTCCGTTGCGAAGCTGGGACCAGGAGGGCTGCGTCGTCGTCCTGGAAAAACACCTGGAGGCAGGCAATTGGCCTACCTGGGGTCGGTGGCCTCGGGGGCTGGGGCTGTCTCCAAACTGGGGACGGTACGTCTCGGACTGCGGACGGCATCGGGGACGGTACGTCTCGGACTGGGGACGGCATCGGGGATGGTACGTCTCGGACTGGGGACGGCATCGGGGATGGTGCGCCTCGGATTGGGGATGGTACGCCTCGGACTGGGGGCGGCATCGGACTGCGGATGGCATCGGGGACGGTACGTCTCGGACTGGGGACGACATCGGGGTTGGCTGTTGCGTTTCGGACTGGGGGCGGCATCGGGGACGGTACGTCTCGGACTGCGGGCGGCCTTTTGGCTTCGGGTGTCGGAGGGGTGACAGTAGGTCTGGCACTTGGACTTCATCACTTATTTTGGATGACTCTGGTTTTACTGGATTTGGTTTCGTTGCGGTTGCGGGATACAGGGTTTCCATGGGTTTGAAAATTCGGGGTCTACAAAATTATTACTGCTCCATATATGGCGGTGCAGGATTCCGTCTATAATGCAGTAATCTGGATTTGTTTCTGGACATCGGTTCATTTAACGTATTTTCGGGACTCTTGGCATAAATTTAAATTAGTTTACTGCTCCATATATGACGGTACAGCTATCGTCTATAATGCAGTAATCTGGATTTGTTTCTGGACATCGGTTCGTTTAACGTATTTTCGGGACTCTGGACATAAATTTAATTTTTTTTTACTGCTAAATATATGACGGTACAGCTATCGTCTATAATGCAGTAATCTGAATTTGTGTCTGGAATTTGGTTCGTTTAACGTATTTTCGGTACTATGGAATTGTGTCTCTTCTGGGGTTACAAGTGTAGTAGTCTGGATTGCCACCAAAAAAATCGTTTTCATTTTCGTTTTCTCTCTTGGCTTGGAATATCTTTATATCTCTATGAATTAACTTGAAATATCTTTATATCTCTCTCTCATTTGTGAACGTCTCTTTCTGGAGTAAACTAAAGTCTTAAAATCTGCTCGGGCGCCAAATTATGTAACGGTTTGTTGTCGGGTAGCTGGTTTGGAGGTTAATCAGGGTCCAGATTAGTTAATAAGACAGCCCAATAAAAATATAAACAATTTATTTTCTTCAAACAGGTAATACGTGGCAGTGTTACATAACATCAGGGCCGCGTCTAACGGGGGGCCATTCCGTGCCACGCACGAAGGCGCACTAGGCCATGGGGCGCAAAAAGCCAATTTTATAGTATTTGCTGCCCCAAAAAAGGGCGCCAAAAATGTTCTCTCACGAAAGCGTCTCATGACCTAGAAGCGACACTGCATAACATACAGGTTATACAGGTCCGTATCTTTTACGGTTCTTAGGATAACATTTTCTATTATCAGAGAGAGAGAGAGTGTGTAACAATGCGATGCGACGTTAGTTGCTGCTACTGGAGTGACATGGGACGTCGGGCGAATATCATCGACCCAAGAAGTTTCCCAGCTCAACACGCTGTAGGAGGTTTCCAGGTCAGACTCATCCGCGAATCTGGGTGTTTGCGTCAGGAGATGCACAAAACCAGCGTCCAGCTCAGCACTCTGAAGACAGATTGGCAGAATTGTCCACTTTCTGAATTAGTTGATTTGTGGCCGGGCTTTTATATCCGAGAATCCTCGCTTGCTGGTGACGTAGAACTGCGTATAGTTTAGTGTCGTGTGCAAATCTGTGCCTCTAGACGGGGGATGGGTAGATTTGCGGACCGTGTGTACATTGGTGTCGTGTGTAAATTCGGAAACTTTAGTAATGTAACATGAATTTATGAATGCTTCATTACATGATGAAATCCAAAAATGCCTGTGCTTTATCGGTGCCAGAATTTCATTATTACTTAACTTCCTTATTGCTTTTTACTTTTTTGCCCTAGGGCTCTGACACTTTCATGACACTGACAGACGTCAAAAAATGACACACAGAGCCTAGTAATGAGAAAAATGTTATTATATATGAAACAAAACGACATATTCATCTAATTCATGTGCGAAGTTCATTGAAAGATATTTAAATTATAACTTTCTTGCTGCTTCGGGTAAGCCTCCAATACCTACAGCTTACGAATTTGACGCCATGTCTTATTCGCTCGGATAGTACCGCCTGTAGCATCTTATCCGCAAAAACATGGCTTAAAATTTAAAAATCCTCAATTTCTGTACCATCTAACGGTAGGAGGCAAAACTAATAATAATAGTTACAACTGGTTTGGATCTGTAATTTTTAGATAACGGCGGTAACTGTTTTACCGATGAACACCCGATATAAGTCAAACGAGGAGAGCCTTAATACACCCTGGCCTAAATGCAGGCAAGATTGGTAGAGTATACGGTGGCCTAATAACTCACGATCCCCACCAAAAAATGTCATTAGACAATGAGCAGCTGATGTGAAATCACACCAGATACAGGGCCTTATTTAAAATATTGTAAGAATTTACGTAATGTTAATTAAGCAAAGAACTTGTAACTGGAACGGGCTCACAATGATCCGCTTTTGAGTCACTACTCTGTATGCTAGTAATGAGCATAAGTTGTAGAATGTAATATTACAGAGTACAGATCATAGTATACGTCAGACCATATTTGCGGCCAGTACGGACGGTTCTTTTAGAATGAGATAACTGCGCCGCTACTGCGCGTTCGAAGAACAAGGATAGTCTGACTTTTCATCCCCGCACTGACTTCTCGCCTAAAATATTAAGAAACCTCATACTCTACAAGTCTTGAAATGCAGGAACGTTATCCACGTACGGCGCACGCGCCAATCGTAGTTGTACTCTGGCGATACAATCTTAACCTAATATCAAAGATTAGAGAATGGACCTTTTCAGCATATTTCTTTTGTTGCGGAATCATAAATTTTATGAAAAATTAAAATACCCGTATTTTTTCAGTTTTTATTTTGATGCAGATTAGAGCCAGAAAAAAATAATTAAAATCATCTATTTACAAGTCCAGTTTAAACGATTATCCGTAACGCGTGCTTAATACGTCAGCAATCCCAAGCCAATAGTGTAAAAGGCGACTCGGCAACGTTGAACAGGATCAGCATTCAATTGACGTTTGTAGTGATGGGCGATATCACGATTTTTCAATCACTCCTTATCGGCGACTTATATTTTTCACTTCCGGTGGTTTTAAACTAACGTGATCGCAATCTGCAAGCTGATATGTTTACCATTCGCCGTAATTTGTTTGTGTGTATGTATGACTGCATTAAACAGCACTGGACAAAACGATGTAAATTACACTTTTGTATTAATATTTTATATAATCACGGTGATTTAATCACCGGCAGTGACATATCGCTCATGACTAGACGTTTGACAGCTTGTTGATTTTAACGTCTTGGTTTTGAGGTTAGCGTAAATTGAAAGCCTGTGATTTCGATTAAAATATCTAGCAAGCAGTGTTTTGTTCCATTCTATGAAAATACGACCGAAAATGCCCCAGAAAAGACTTTTCTCACTGTTCCAGGAAATGCGGAACGCCGAGAGAAATGGTATAATGCAATAAATTATAGTAAAGTCCGCAGTGCTAGCCACAAACTATTTTGTTGCGAGGATCACTTTGACGTAAGTTCCCCTATAAGCAAGCAACATCAATAAAAGGTGCAAACAAGTTGATACTCATCATAAATTCTTTATATTTCGACACTCTGCACTTAAAAAATCTAAATTGTTCTCGTAATACTCATCAACCATCACCGTATCCACACATAGTAGGTTATCAGATGACCCTTTTTCGTAACCTTGTTCCATAATATTAACAAAATAACTTCACACACACGGCAATAAACTATAAACACTACTTCTATTAAATACGACAGCTCAAATGAAAGTTTGCTATCCGCACGCTCGGCGATCGCAGTGTTGCCGGTTTGCAAGTTCTTCCGTTGCGTCCTCGCTGATGATTGGTGGGATTACGTGTGCAACCAAGGCGCGTGAAACTCGAGCGTTTGAAATACCCCGTGAAAGTTGTTGTATTTCGCTAATTTATTTCTCATTGGTCCCTGTTCTAAGACGCCTCATTTTTAGATCAAAAATTATTTTATTTTCCCCAAATGACACCTACCATATTTAAATGTCAAAATTCGAATATACTGTAAAGGCCCATTAACTCTGTAATCTTTGCTAATATGTTGCTTTTCAGTAATAAAAAAAAGGAACATAACACAACCTTAACCCAACCTAATCTAATTTGCACATTCAGGAATAAAAATAATTTCGGGCAAGGAAAAAAATATCTCGGACACAAAAAAACGGAACCCGGAATATTAGTACTGAGAGGTAACCATTTACCATTTACAATTTACCATTTACCATTTAAGCTCTCTTTATTTATTTTAATGTTTACATTTCAAGTTGTGCATTTTATTTATCTCGATATTGTGTTTACAATACACTTCTTTAATGCAGAAACGTAACAAACGCCGCGGATACATGATGCGTCCTTGTATGGCCTGGTGGTGAGCCCAGAGAGAACAATAAATAAAATTAGATTAAGGCATTTTTGCTATAAGATTAAATGCATTTAAGTACTATTGCCGTAGCTTAAAATAGGAGAATATACGTTTGAGAAGGTATGGAGATGTGCTCTGTTACATCCAGGAAAATAAAATAAAAACCTGCTTAAAATATTTAAAAGGTCACTTGGATAAAAACATGATGTTTTGTGTATGGAATAAAAAATCTAGGGAATATTATTGATAGATGGAGTTACACATTTGTTTTTCTGTTACCCTGCTGCAGGATTCCTCAAAGGGGGAAAGATTTATGAGTAGGGATCATGTAAGGAATGGATGTTATATGTGATTCACACTATTACTGCCTACGTAATTCGTATATCGGTAATTTTTGGTGAATTAGTTTGTGTGTATGAGGCACGTTATCATGTAATCTTAAATTGGCTATATTACTGGTTAATGCCGAGACGTCTGTTTTGACCATAAAAAATTTTTGGGCAGTCTCCCTGATAAGGTCCTTTACCATAGGCATATTAGTGATCCTATGGAGCTCTGCGATTGTAATGTAGCGATCAGAGTTGGTAAGCAGGCTGAGAAACTTGTTTTGAGTAACTTGCATTCTATGTAGCTGCGTGTCCGAGGCGCCGTTTCAGGCCACGCAGCCATAGAGTAACATAAGTCTAATAATTACCGTATAAAGGGTGAGTTTATTATCAGTTGTAAGCTTACTCCATCTATTCACCAACGGGTAAAGTTTACTCAGAGCCCCGTATAGGATCTGCCTATGGCCCGGGCAACGTGTGGGGGCCAAAATATAACTTTTTATCAAGGAGACTCCCAAATATTTGATGGTATTATGCTCAGCAACTTCTATGCCGTCGATTTTTGGTTTGCTGATAGTTTTGATATTTGCGAATTTTCAGTTGAAAGTTATGGATTCGGTTTTGGAAGAATTAATTTTGATTTTCCAAGTATCGTATTTTGTAAGTTTTTGCAGTTGGTATCTGATTTTCTGTGTTGTTGTTTCGGCATAGAAGCTGCTGGCGTAGATGGTGACATCATCGGCATATAAGAGTAAGGAAGTGTTAAGGTAGGATGGGATATCTGAGGTAAAAAAGTTATAAAGGATGGGTGAGGAACTCCTGCGGAGAGCCTCGTTTTTATAGATAGAGAATTGTTAACCCATACCAGGATGTAACGATCTGATAAAAAAGATGCTATTAAGGAAGTACTTGGGGAATTTATGTATTTTCTCTAGTTTGTAAATTAAACCGTTTCTCCACGCAGTCAAACGCTTTTTCTGTCCACTAGCAGGACTACGTTGCACTGCTTCTTGTTGAAACTGTGCAACGTGTCCTGCACTAATTTGCAAGGGGCATGTGTGCTAGTGTGTCCCGATCTGAAGCCAAACTGTTGAATAGGAATGAGCTTTTTCTTCCCCACGAACCTATTCACGTACCCTACTAAAATCACCCTCTCGGCCAATTTTGAGAGAGAATTGAGAAGGGAGATTGGCCGGTAGCTCCCCGGTTCGTAGGGTGGCTTACCCGGCTTCAAAACTATAGCGATTTTCCATTTTGAGGGATAATATTGCAATTTAATTATGGCATTTATGACATATATGTTATTTGCACCACGGCTTTTTGAGGTAAATATTTTAATACTATGTTGGGGATAGTATCTATCCCTGGTGCCTTGTTATTGGGTGACTGTTTAATAAATTTCTTATGGGAAGGCTAAAAGTTTAGGTAATTTGTTGGGTGGGATGGGATATTTGGGGAGCAAAACGTACATGAGCCGTGACCTGCTCCTGGAAGGGGGAGGAATTAGGAGGGGTTGTGTTTGTGGTCTGGAGATACCCAGCTATGACGTCAGCCTTTTCAGCGTCTAAGTTGTATGTTTAGCCATTTTTAATAAGAGTAGGCATAAGGAGGAAAGGATTTTTTAGAAGTTTTGACATGCACCAAAGCGTATTGTCTTTTGTTGATAAATTGCTAATTTCTTTGTTCCAAGTTTCCTCCCTATATTTCTCTAATTTATTTTTAATGTTGTTTTGGATGTCTCTAAGCCTGCCTCTATCTAAGGGCCTTCGAAATATTTGCCATTTTCTACGCAAACGATTTTTAAAATTAATGAGGTCGACTATCTCACGGGGGATAATTTCTTCTCTCGGTTTTATTTATATAATTTGAACAGCCCTATCCCTGGCATTTTTAATTACTTCCTTGAGATAGTCGACCTCATCGTCTAATTGTTCATTACTGTTTATCTGATTATTAATGATTAGATTATCATTGATAATATCTCTGAACTGTTCCATTTTGCTGTTTTGTAATAATAGATTTTTCTAGCTTGAGTATCTTTCAGATCAAAGTGGATGGGATTGTGGTCTGGGGATAAAAGGGGAAGAGAAAAGGGTTGGAGGTGGTGAGGGTAATTTTTATTAAGAATTATGTCAATAACACAGGTCTACAAAAAAAAATTCTGTTCCAAGGACTAAAAAGACTTTGACGTTTACTCGAAATCTACGCGGTAGACATTTTTTTTAATTGAAAATTCGTATTCAGCACACAAAAATACTTAAGGCATGATAGATGTTTAGTCCGTGGAGCAGAATTTTTTTTTGTAGACCTGTGTAATTGACGGAGACGTATTATTAGGCGGGAAGTGGGTTGGGGTATCTGGAGCTGAAATTGCAATATTCTCCCCCAAACTATAATCGTAAATAATATGTCCATTATGGTTATTCCGTCTGTTTCTCCACGTGGAGCGTCTGGCGTTAAAATCCCCAAGTACGAGTACCCTGGGACGGGTGAACAATTGATCTAATAAATTATCCGTTAAGCGGTTGTTAAGTGAGTTATGAACTCCTATTATTGTGGTTCCATCAGTTAGTTGAATCGTACAGTTTTCCATTGAAATATTGAGCATGGGGAGAGAATGATGAGGAATGTCCCTTCTAACCAGGACAGCCACACCACACCCTCTCCTTCCAACTCTATCACTTCTGTGTACAATGTTATTGGTAATATTAAATTTGTGCATATCTTTTAAAAAGGTTTCTGTTATAATACAAGTGTCGACTTTTTCGACATTGAATAATAAGCAAATTCATTTTTCTTACTAATTATTCCGTTATAGTTTCAAATGGAGACCTTATACATTTCTTAATTTATGTTTAGGTTAAATTTTTGAGGCGAATTCCTGCATAATAGCAAGCACATCCATGTCTGTTTGCGCTCTTTCTAGCATACTATTTAATTCATTTATAGGCTTAATAGTTTCTGTAATATTGATTAAAGAATTTAATTTATTTACCCACCAGCAGACGCCGCGCCGTGCCGTGTCTTCGATTCTAGCTGAGAGTTGTTGTATCGAAGCGCTTCTCTGTTGGATTGGTTCTTCCCTCGTGGGTTGAATTTGTATGGAAGACCCTGCCTCGGCGCCGTCATCTTGCATGGCGGATCTCGTTCTTTTCCGGGCACGTTCCGCCCAAACATTTGTGAGAAAGACTGGAGCTGGTACGTATTTGTTCTGTGTTTACTGATCTCGTGCTCATTAATGTTATTCTGTTCTGGTAGATCTCGCATTCTGTGTAGAACGCTGTGTGGTTCTTTTTACAGTTTGCACAGGTAGGTGGTTCATCTTGTGGTTTTTGACAGTCTCTGGTCCAGTGTATGTCTACACACTTTACGCAACGAATAGTCGCTTGTGGCGTGTCCCCATGCCTGACATCGTCTGCATTGAGAAATTAGTCATTCGTTCGAACGTCTCTCCCATTCCATTTTCGTGTACATAATAAATTTGATGCGCTGTTGCAATTTTTTGATTGTCACATAATTATTGGTAACTACCAGAATAAAGTTTTCATTTTGTAAATAGATCTTACTGGTAAATCGTGATTATCTTAAAGTTCCTCTTTTAAATCAGTTAATTTGAGGTTGCCTTGGAGCCCTCTCAAAACAAATGCCTGTGACTTACCGTGACGTGGTGTATATATATGGAAGCGAGCGGATAAGTTTTTCTTTGTATTTCTTATGTACTTCCTTATCAGCGATATATAATTGATTTAGGGGCATATTTAATATAAAAGCCGTTTTTTATGCTGTTACGAAGTTTTCATGGGATTTAATTTGGCTTTGTATAACTATCGGCGGATTTTTAAAAGCGTTTTCTGCTGATTTTTTCTGTGTGTTTTTGGGTTTGTTGATTGTATTTTTTGTGATAGTTTGCGAAGTTTTTTCGGTAATATCTCTCGGATTGTGTTGGGAGTCCGGTGAATCTGTTTTTAGTGGATATAGCATCTGAATGGTTACTAATTAAGGTGAATGGCTTGGTCGTTTCCTTAGAGGTGATAAATCCAGAAGTATGTGGTGAAAGAAGGTATAGGAGTGATGTTAATTTTTTGGCTTCCAAAGATTAGATTATTATCCTGTAGTGTGATCTGTCCTTCCTTAATTAACTGGTTTATATATTGCTCTGTTATGTGTTGCTGTGACAGTTTATAGCCCTTTGTTCTAGAAGGGAACTAGTTTTAAGTATAGGGTCTTTTGGCAAGTCGAGATTTGGTATGTTAATCCTAGATTTATCGAAAGTGTCCAATTGAGTGATATGTTCTAAGTGAGTGCTTGATTTATCAGGGGATGCTTTGGTGACAGTTTCGGTGGCTGGTCATTATCGCGGCGGTTAGTTCTGCGTAGGCTTGATTGGAGGCCTGAGAACTGCTGTGCTATTTTCTCACTCTGTAGCTTTTTCGCAACCGTGGGTTCGGGCGGTGATGTGTTGCTTGTTTCGTGGGCACTTCGAAACTGAGCTTCTGCGAGCAAAGTGCTTGTGGTCGGATTGACGAATTCAACGGATTCTTCGAATTCTTTAAATACTTCAGCAATTTTTTATGTTGTCTTCTTATCCAGTTTTTTACTAAATTGATAAAGCTTAGGCTGTATATTTAACCAGTTACTTCGTTTGTGTTTTTGATGTGTATTGACTGTACGTCAATATGTTTATCTTGCTTAGTTTTCTTGGTAATCTGTACACTGTCTTTGTATTCTTCTTCGGAATCAGCATATACAATTTTAGATGAATGGGGTATATTTAATTTACTCGTGTCTATCTCACTCTTATTAATAGGGGGCACTGTGTCTGTTTCACTTTTCCTACTCACTAATTCTGTGTCTCTATCACTGTCTGTATTTAATTTAGGTATATTTGTGTCTCTGTCACTACTAGTTGCACTGCCACTGCACTATTTTTCTGGTCTTACACTCGATGAACTCGACTTTTTCTTAGGAGAGCGTCTCCTCGCTTCTCTATCTTTATGTTGAGGATTTGCACCTGTACTTTTATGAGGTTCTTTATGACTTTTTAGAAATAAATTCTGTGAAGGCTTCGAAACGATGTCATCCTTCGCAGACATACGCTCGAACTCCACCTTACGTGCTGAGCTTGACTCGAAATGTGTAAAACTTGAACATAACGAAAGTGATTCAATTTGATTGAATTTGCGCATGTACGAGCTAAACATTTTAGGATAACGTTCCTGCATTTAGGCGCTAATAGTCAAACGTCTACAAGATAAACGTCTAAAGTATCTCTTGGCAATCCCAATTCAGTATACGTACGGTTTGTTTGGCCATACAATAAACGCTCGAGGCACGCAGTGGGGGTGAAATTGTTGGCCCTAGTTGCAGTCGAGTACTGCTTTGAGGGATAGAAGGAATGAATGAATATTGTTTTTTATTGCTGTTCTATTATTAGTTGAGCTCAAATCTATTAGTCAAATTACTGTAGAAGTAGTAATAAATTAAATTTTATTTAAAAACTGAGTAAATGCTGTTCTATACATTTTTAAAATATTCGCAAATTCCATAGCGTTAAATTAAAGTGACGCCCATGGTGGACTAGTTGCTTGCCAAGGTCGAATATATGCTGGCCATGTGCCACGCCTACTTTTCCAGTCTCTCCTTATTATGGTAATTTTACTAATTTCGGTAATTTCCTTATGTTTATATTGGTGCGGGAGCTACGTGGCTTTTTCGGGAACTTATCCTTACAATCATTTTATATGCGTCGATTAATTCTATCGAACTTAAATAACGACAAAGTAGACTTCTGGCATATGTCAGCCCGTCGAGTTGGTCATGGTTCAAGATACAAAAATCAGTGAAATTATATCATCGTTCCAAGGCCATTTTTTTTTGTGTGTACACATTTTATGTTTAGAATGAATAAAATAAAATGGCCAGAAAGTGTGGGCCGTCAGGGGCGCAGCCAGAAAGGTCAAAGATGTAAAAAACGGAGTTATATAATATGATCGTTACAAGCTTTTTTTAAGGCTAAGCATGTTTATTTAAATGTTTTGAACGCAGAAAAAAATTCCCAGAAAGAAACTCCCGTCAGTAAAGCTAGCCAGAAAGAAAATGTTTAGGATTTTTGAAGAAAATTGTATTTCTTTTTCGCATATTTCATCTCAGAGCTCTAAATTCATTGTCACAAGTTCTGGCTCCTTTTTAAAACGTAAATATAAGCTCCTTCGACAATAGAATAACCTCCCCAGAAAGTTCTTAGTGTCAACAAAAGTACCATAGGCTCTTAAATATACAGAAATTTAACACTTTCGGCTAACTTGACTTCCTACCGTGCCTCAGATGTATTGTATCATTATTGCCTTTCTGACTGCGCCTCCTGACGGCCCACACTTTCTGGCGATCTTATTTTATTTATTCTAAACATAAAATGTGTACACACGAAAAAAAATTAGCTTTGTAACGATGACATAATTTCACTGATTTTTAGACAGTGTTGTGACGCACCTGACAGTAGGTGCCCCGCCAGATTTCGATTTTATGAATCGTTATCATTCATTAAACCATAAAAATATCTCAAAGTTCATAAAACGATGATGTGCCGAAAAAGCCACCTAGCTCCCGCTCTATATCTTTGGTTTATATCTATTTCGGGTCAATGATAAATAAAATTCGATAACCCTCGTAAATTGTTGAATTTGTATTTTGTTTACCAAGAAAGCAACAGAAAGGGAATTTTCATTTACGGATATTTGCCAATTTGAAGGGACGTTTCTATAATAAAAGCATTAAGTAAAGTTGACTACACACTTGTTAAGTACGTGTGTAAAAAATGTGGGCGTCTTTGGCAGTGCGGTGCGGCGTGTTTGATGGTCAAAGGCGCCGACATTTTTTAAGTGCTTAGTGGACCTGAAGACAACTATATCTCCCTATTAGTTGACACAAATTTAGAATTTCGGACATTTTACGCAACTAGACAAGGGATAACATATACACAGGTGGACTTAAGAACCTCCGCCCTTTTAAAATTTTATGAAAGTAGAGAAAAAACAATCACGCTATATCACGCTATATAAATACCGTTACAATAGTTGAATAAAACAGTAACAAATTATTTTCATATTTTTTAAAACCTAAGTAGGAAACAAATTAACGAAGTAAGTACTAAGGAGTTAAATCGTTTTAAATAGCTACATTACCTCTATCTAAATTTACAGTACTTTCAATTAATTATATCTATTGACACAATTATCAGATTATCACAAAGGATACTATAATGTTTCTTCAGGAGTAAAATTGATATATTAGGTATCTTTTGTTGGAATTATTTTCAATTTCTAAAAAAATAATGAAAGAAATACGCTACCAAATTGAATATAATTACTTTTTCACAAATTCCAGATAGCTATATAAAGGAATATATTATGAATTATAGAGATAATTATATTAGTACCATTTGGAACATGAGTAGTCATCCTACTTTTAAAAAATAAATATGTGGAATATATGTGAAAAACTTGAAAAATTCATGCCAACCTTTGGTTACATTACTACTCATAAAATAAATGTTGTGAAATTCCTATAGACCAGTGGGCAAGTACTTCATGATCAGGAACAATTTGTATAAGCTGGAATTAATTTAATTTTATTTAGATTGTTGCAAAAACACATTTTAATTTTGCACTCCCTTTGGCCGCCATCTTTTGAATAATGGTTCTGAAGTTACCTTTGTTATTAGAATAATCCACAGCATTTTTGGTTTCAACATCTGTATTGTATATCGTCTTCGTCATTGTCTTCCAATTATTTCATATATTTCTATACATCTGTAACCTTTGGTACATTTTCATGAAATTGGTTTAATAGGTAACTCATGAGGAGCTGGTTCCTGAAAAGCTATTATAGGTGTCAGTCCGTTATTTAATCATTTCCATATTCAGTCCAAAGCTGATATTCATTCCCATACTATTGCTGGATTTGGTAGTAGTAGAACAATAGAACAATAAGCGAGCTGCATCTTTCGTTGACGGTAATGATGCTAAGTTTGAGAGTATTTTAGTTATAACTGCACAGAGCACCGATATTTAGAAGAATCCAATAATTTATAGTCTCTTGTCCCATAGAAGTGAAGCAGCAATTTCTCTTGCATCTAGAGATGCATTCGGGTCCTTATTAACAGTTTCCTGTAATTTCTTGTTTTTCTGTAAAAGCTTAATACCTCTAATTTTCCCCTGACTGAATAATGCATTGTATCGTTAATTACGTGCAAGAATAAGATGTCTCTAAATGAAACTTCTATATAGATAATATTGTGAGATGAATACAGGGTGTCCCACCGGGAATTGCATTGATCGATATAGGGAAAAGTACGCACCAGAAATGTTTAAAAATGTAGGGAATTACTAATGCCAGTATGTCCAATCCACAGAAAACAATTACAAGCATTTGGCATTTTCGCTTATACCAACTTGCTTACTTTAAATGGAACACCCTATATATTTCGAAGTTTTCGAAAAGAGCAAAAATTCTGAGCCAAGAACATGTAGCATATCTATCTCTAAACCCAGCCATTTTAAAGATATTTGTCATTTTATAAAAAAATTGACAGGTGTAACGGTTTGCATTAACCTTTATTACTTTTTTCGTGTAAAAGATCCTCATTTGCTTTCTGGCATGCTGAAAGGCCATAAGGTGAGCTACGCTCTACAATTTAAAGAAATTCAATAATAATATACCAAGTATTCAGTTTTTTACATTACATTTTGTCAACTTCAAACCGCGCAAACTTGTTTAAGTCAAATAGAACACTCTATGCATTAAATTATGTAAAATTAAATTTTCCTTTTTCACCAGATATTGTAAGGGCATAACTAACGTCATTTTAAATTATTTGTGAATTTCTTAGAAATTCTGCAGTTCCCGATGGGCATCCTGTATGCCTTGCTTTCAGATTCTCCTTTGCCCAGCTCACTCATCACCCACAATAACTATCGATTTGTTGTAACTTGATGTTTCGATTATACTTGTTACTACTAAGGTGTCAGAATTTTCAGCAGCTTGTTTGACTGTGAAGCCATTCGATAACCGTGTAGACAACATTGAAATCATTCGATATTTATTTATCTCGTTGGACAAAAATTTTCCCTGGGATAAAGTTGTCATCATGTTTCCATCAATACAAATCTTAGTGGATCAACATATTGGCGAATACATTCAGCGGTTTTAATGCTGTTTGGTGCAGTATCCTCTGAGTATCCATGAAATACTACAACTGCATTCTTATCGAGCCTTTCTACATATGCTATGTACTTATCTAAAATGGCAGAATAAACTTCTTGCTGGTGCCAGATAATTTTGTAGAGTAGAAATACTCCGTCTATTACAAAATAAAGAATATTTTAAAAGTCAATGTCTTGAGCAGAAAAAAACGCTCCTTAATAAGCAGTAGATAACATGCCGCGTTCACAAAGGGACATTCGCCCACTGCTCATTAAAATAAAGCTTTACAACTCTACGCGTCGTGTCCCAAATTTCCCTTCTCACAAAGTAAAAATCACTTTTAACACGTCATTAATAGCCATTAATTATTATAAATGGCAAAAATTTTAATAACGAACGTCTCGGAGATGCTTCATTAGATAAACCAAGAAATTTTACACCTATTATAATCCATTAATATACAGGGCGTATCGCGGTTAGTGGCCCATTAGACGTTTCAGAAAAAACAAATAATTTGAAGCTGAAAATTTAGGAAGCGAGGTTTTCAGGGTTGCTCTATTTAATGAAAATAACGTCGCGTATCTGACACTCCCGGTTATACCGGAAGTTGACATCAACTTCCTCATTTTAAATGGCATGCCTTCGATTTTAATGAAATCTCATGCGAAACCTAACCATAGATGGAAATTAATAATCTTCGCTTTGGTAAATTCCCTCAACCATTTTTTCTCCCTTATGTCTATGAGACAAGGAGCTTATGTGGGCTCAAGCTACAAATGCCACAAAATATACAGAGTGCCCAGAAAGCGAGGTCCAACTTCTAACTAATTAAATCGCTTATTTCAATTAACATTGTAGATTGTAGATTGTCTAAAGGGTCGCTTGGCCCTGGGTTGGCCTTTCTTCACCTCGACTTAAAAGATCTTTTGTGAATTACCCTGCAACTAGTTGTTGCCCAGGATTCCAAGACTTTTGCAAAGCTTGCGATTTTCCTTGGAGCTCATTTCCTTATGTCTTCCGGCGTTAATTTCGCCTGTTCTAGGTACTTTAGCCTAATGCGGATTAGTACCTTGCATTCACGTATATGTGCCGCAGTCTCAATTGCAGTTTCACAGTATCTGCATTTGTCATCTTCTGCCATGCCCATGTTCTTGAGATGATATGGGCAATTGCCAGTTAGAAAGCCTGTGATCAGCCTTAGGTCGGACTTTTCAAGTTCGAGAAGCTTTGTGGCATTTTTTGTTGAATAGGTTATAAACCTTTTCTCTTATCTTTAGCCTGGAGTATTCCTCCAGTAGCTCTTCTTTTATTCCTTTTCACATTTTAGGACCTCCTCCGTTATGTACCCCTTAGGTAAGCCACAGAACGGTTCGGGTCCAAAAAATGGGGCATCAGCCCCTTTTCTCGCGAGGCTATCAGCCAATTCATTGCCTTCTATTCCCTTATGCCCTGGCACCCGCATCAAGGTAACCTTGTTGTTTTTTGCCAGTTGCTTGAGGGACTGTCTGCATTCCCAGGCAATTTTTGACTCAACGGTATAAGACCTGAGAGCCTTTAATGCTGCCTGGCTATCTGAAAGTATATAGATCTTTGCCCTTGGTATGCCTCAATTAACATACTGTATTTTATAGTCCTATTTGCTTCCCTCTTTTATTATCTTTCAACCTGTATGCGCATTCTCTATAGCTAAAATGTGCGGTTACTAGGTTATTTAAAGTTATTTAAAAGAATTGTTAAATTAACATCGTTATCGACAATATCGTGGCATGGATAACACAGTAATTTAACAATAATTTTGTAAAGGAAGTCACAGTCGATTCATTAAAGTTGCATCAAGTTCTTCAGGGATGGTAAAAAGTTCGATTTATTCTTGTTCTGTACTCTTTCTCTCTCTCTCTCTCTCTCTAAAAATAAATAAATAATAAATGTGCAGAAAATACATGTATAATATCAAAATCATTTCCTACTGGGTGAAGGACATGATTCCATAACCTCCCCTCAGAAGGTAGTGATTCAAAACCAACTAAAGAGAAAATTTCAAGTATTTGAGCCACTGAAGGCAGTATAAAAAACATCATCTCCTTCTTCTTCCAGTAGAAAATGCTTTTTAGATACACGTATTTTCTGCACATTTAATTTTTTACAGAACATGAATAAATCTATTTATCAACCCCGAAGAACTTGAAGCAACTCTAATCAATCCACTGTAAATTATCGTGTTTGTCCATGACACGCTATTGTCGATATTGATGTTAAGTTAACCATTTTTCTAAATAATTTCAAATAACCCAATAACCGTACATTCTAGCTATTAGTGCAGGGAAAGATTGAAAAAAATGACTGCAACTCGAAAAAAATTTGTGCAGAATTTAAACTTTGGTTATAAGTTTAAAATAGGCCAAAGTTCGCGCAGCAAAAAAGTTTAGGAGTTTTATGGATCCTCGGGAACTTATACGGGGTAAAAACGGGTACTTTTAATAAAAAAAAATCTCCATTTTCTCGGGAAATATGGCATTTACAATAAAATAGTTCAAATAAAAGTTGTCTATGGCAAAATTATCTTTAACTTGGTGTTTTTAAATTAATTCTATAGCAACAATTAACCAAAATACGGCATGGCGGATGGAATTTTTTCTAAAACAAGTGTTTTGAAGGGACAAAATAAATTGAGCATCTAGGTGATACTATCTATTAACGAAAAACAGCATTTTTGAAAGAAAAATTAATTACTGAGCAATTACAATAACAAAATGTGGACATTTTGTTAACAAAAATGTGAAAACGCACATTAAATCGGCCATAACTTCTAACAAAACTTCATTTTAAAGTTACCTATAATTTTGTTTCTTAGAACTTTTGATGGAAGTGTCACAGTTTCTAAGATATTCAACATTTTAAACTAAATACTTCATCCTAAAACCGGTCGGATGCCATCTATAAGATTAAATATCTCCGAAACAATCAACCCTAAACAAATATATAAACAAAATAAATTTATTCTCAGTTTATATGCTTCATTTTCGATGTCCACCATATTTTCTCTTAAACTAATATTTATTCAGATATTTGCAGAGAAACAAGAATGTTACGTTTTTTCTAAAATCCCTTTACAGTTTAAAATGCATTTTTTTTTCTAAAGTAAGCCGATGAAAAAATTTGTGCGTCTAGGTCACCCTATATTTTAACGAAAAACATTATATGGGAATATATTTTTTTAATTACTCACTAGTCACATTAACAAAATTGCGACGTTTTAATTAAATAAAAAATGTGAAAAAGTACATTGTTTCTGTCATAACTTCTTTGCTTTTTATGCTATGAAAATAGGAAAAAAATCATTTAAAAGTTTAATTAATAGTTTTTCAGTTTGGCTATTAGCGTTTTTGGCCTAAGTGCCATAGTTCCTGAGATATTTAACATTTAAACTAACTACTTCGTCTTATAAACACTGTCTGCATATTTTGGGACATTTGTAACTTGAGCCCACATAAGCTCCACCTCTCATAGAGAGATGGGAGAAAAATTAGTTATCAGAATTTACCATAGCGAAGGTTTTTCAGTTTATTATACTCTTCGCAAATAGGAAAACGAAGAGTATATTGCATTTGATCGGCACATTTCTAAAACCGTAAATATCGCTCTCAAACAAAAAATTTTCATATCATTATGTTAGTGAACGAATTCTGAACAACTTTCAAAATGTCCGTCTGTCTGTCCGTCCGTCCGTCACGTTTCTTGTAAGCACGATAACTCAATAAAGAAACATCCGATTTTATTGAAATTTGGACAGTAAGTTAGTGTTAGCTAGAGGAAGAACCCTACTGAACAAAAACGATAGGTAAATAAAAATGTTACTGATTTAAATTTGAAAAAAAATTTTTTTGACTTTTATGTTTTTGTAATTGAATAGAAATCTGGTGGAATTTTAATATCTAAATATTTATATATTTTAATAATAATAATAATAATAATATTTATTTATACCAACAACATACAGTATAGTATTACAGTAATTTATTCATATTTAAATATCTTATGTACAATAGTTTGGTATTAACCTGCGAAAATTGTGGATATAAATAAGGAAATTCGCGTAAGTTTTTAGTAAAAACTTGATTGCGAATCGCTGTTAGTCATAGCCATGCATTTCGAAGTACATGTTATAATGTTAATAAGTTTTTTTTTTCTCTGATTGAGGTAATTAAAATATAAACGATAAAATTTAAATTAACTAACACATGTACGATAAAATGTGTTAAATAAAATTTCTAAACCCCCTGATACTCAATATGTTATATCTTAAAAAACTAATAGAAATAGCCACATAATACCCCTGCATACATATTATGCACCAGAAGTACGCCCATACTTATTTAAATAATGTAGAATATAGGTTTATACCTTGTGATTTAATCCATTTTTTTAGTTTTCCTTTGAATTTCTGAATATTTGGGGCATCTCTTGTTTGTTTATCTAACATGTTGAACATTTTTTGCCCTATGTATACATAATACTTTTGTCCTATGCTTTTTGTCATTTTGCTGATTTTGATGTCAACCTGATGTTTGCCCCTAGTACTGTAATTATGTGCAAAATGCTCATGGTTTTGTTTGTTTTTATATTGATATATAATGGTGACATAACAATAAATTTGTCTTATACTAAAGAGTTCAGTATTTTGAAAAAGCGTTTCTGTTGGATAAAGCCTGTTTTTTTCATAAATTATTTTTAAGAACCGTTTCTGCAGATTTTGAAGTGGCGTTAAATACGTTACTCCTACTCCTCCCCAACCTATTATCCCATATCTCAAGATGGACTCTACCAGTGCTTTATATATTGCTATTAAATGTGGAATTCTTAGTATATTTTTAAGTTGTTTGAATTTATACAACAAACCTCTGACTTTTTGAACAATATTTTGTATTTGATGTTGCCATCTTAGATGGCAATCTATATAAATTCCCAAATATTTTACTTTTTCTGCTGCATTGATATGGATAATTTTATTTTCCTGTGTTATGTCCAGTTTACTGAAATTTGGGAGATTACGACTGTATGACGATAGGGGTAAGTAAAAAGTTTTGTTGTAATTTATTGTCAGTTTTAGGCTATCAAATGCATGTTTTATTTGTTTTAGGTCCTGTTCAACTAAGTCTTTGAGAATGTCCCAAGTTGTTGCTTCATAAAATATAACTGTGTCATCTGCAAAAGAGATAATAGTTCCGGGAGTAGCAAGTGTAAGTATATTGTTTATATAAACTGAGAAGAGTATGGGTCCTAGCACCGTTCCTTGTGGTACACCATATGTCACAATTTCGGGTTCACTCAAAATATCACCAATTTTTACACATTGTATTCTATTATGTAAATAGCTTTTGAATAATTCTAGTGCTATACCTCTGATACCAATGTCTTTTAATTTATTAATAAGTGTTTCGTGACATACCGTGTCAAAGGCCTTCGCTAAGTCTAGGAAGACACATAACGAAGGCTTTGACTGGTCTACAGAGTTATACATAAGTGATGTCAATTTAGCTATTGCATCATGTGCAGATTTTTTTTCTTGAAAGCCATATTGCTGCTCTGATATTATGTTATGTTTTTTAAAAAAGTGTGTCAATCTGGCCTTAAGAATTTTTTCAAAAATTTTACAGAAGTTTGATATCAGTGATATGGGTCTGTAGTTTTCTACTAAATGTTTTTCTCCATTTTTATATAAATATACATTTCATAATGTAATATACAACCGCGAAAATATGATTTTAGCTCGTGTCTTATAATGTAAAAATTAACATTTTTTTACGTATAATGTGGTGGTGTAGTTCTTACGCTTTTGACTCGGAATCCAAGAGTTCCGGGTTCGAAACCCAAATGGGGTATGGTATAGTTTTTTTTAATTTTTCCTTTATTTTACGAGTCCTTTACCAACTAAGTTCGTACTATAAAATTGAAAATGTCTAAAAGTAACATTATTTACAAAAAACTACGAAGAGTATCCTATAGAATGTGTAACAATTATAAAAAAACTTCAGTGAACAGGCGATGAGTACGTTTTTAGCTTGTTTAGTTTTCGCATCAGCTTTCATTAAAACCGAAATATCTCAAAAACTATTGTTTTCTTAAATAGGACATGATATTGAAAGTTACATTAAAATAATGAATAGAATTCAAATCTGGCATAAAAAAATAAGGCATGCCATTTAAGATAAGGAAGTTGATGTCATCTTCCAATATAACGGGAAGTATCACATACGTGACGTTATTTTCATTAAATCGAGTACCCCTGAAAACCCCTCTTCCTAAATTTTCATCTTGAAACTATTTGTAGTTTTTCTAAAACGTCTAATAGGCCACTAACCGTGATGCACTCTGTATCAAAAGTCTGGTTACATGAATCTTCAAGGATTTTACTTTTTTTAAAAATAGGTTCATTCTATTGCTGATTTCTTGCATCCCTACGTGCTTAGGCGAATGTATACATCTGTATACTTGAGGTTGCATGTCATATTTCCCGAATTCTTCAAAAATCTCTAGGTATCGCAGTAAATGGTTTTGTTTTGAATTTGAAGGATTCAGTTCAATAATAAGAAAACAGATTCTTGTTTAACATACCATATATATTTGACAAATTTTTATTTAATAATTCTTTTTCCAATTTGTTTTACATATATGATCATAATGTATACAGAATTCTGATTTATGCTAGAAATGGGAGGAGGTGCCGTGCCCATTGTAGGTGTGATATACCTACCCTGCTAGCTGGCACCTTGTAGGGGCGGCCGCAAGGTGATTCCGCTTCTGCATTTAAAATAGTATCTGATGATTAAATAACTTAAAATGAAATATTGTAGGTTTTGTAACATGGAAACGATGGAACCTTTCAGATACATATAGGCATACACACCTAATGGTTAAATGGCTTAGATAATCTCTAACATGATTACAATATGCGTCACGTTAATAAGCACTAATGTGCGTTTTAATTACTTTTATGATCGTTTGAGTGTTGTTTGTTAATATTGTCAATAAAGTAAAGAAGTTTTACAATATAACAAATAATCTATCTATAATTTGTAGACGAAATTTATGGGATCATATATACTCCAGCCGATGAAGGTATTTACCTCCAAAAACTTGCAAAATGAATAATTTATTTTAATGAGTTCGTGAAAGTGTACAGAATAATATCCTGAAAAGTTTACATTTCGCTCGGATGCAGAACATAAAAAAAGTGAATAAAAATTTTTTTCATTCGTTTTATCAAAATGTTGAATTAAGTCAAACTAGGAAAAAATAAAAAATACATATGGATAGATCACATATTTATGATCAAAAATATGTCTTAACAATTTATCGCTAAAGCAACGGTATTGCCGGAAAAAAATAGTCAAGTAATGTTATAACTCGGAGCGAGATCCATGCGTGCGCGCGCTTGAATTCGGATGACTGCGACACCGACGCACTGAATTCGTCACTAAATCAGAATTTGTTCAGTCTCTATGAATGTTGGTTCAGTTGTAGTAACGTAGATTTAAAAAAAAGTACATCTCAAATCATTTTAATTTCCTTGCTTGACGATTTTTTTGATAAATATATTGGAGGCTGTAACTTTTCGATAAATTGACCCATTGGAAAAATAAAATATCACTATTTCGGAAAAAATGTATACTTTTCGAATGCTCAAACACAAATTCGTTTACTTGTATGCATTTTTTCGAAAATATGGTTAATCCCACCACGATCAGAAATAGCGATTTTCACGATCTTATCCTTATATCTATAGTTTTGAATATAAATTCTGGAACTTTTTCAATACATTAACAAATGTATAAGGAATCCATTGGATATAGTTGAAATGTGGATAGGTGTACCTGTAATAAATATAGTATAGTAAATGCAGGTAAAAATTCATGCGATTCAAAAATTCATTACGGCGCAGCAGATCTGCTTCGATCCTGCGGCCATGTGTGGTGTCTGTATATGCGTTCATAATTATATATTTTCCTTCCATACCCACTATTTATCCTCCTATTCACTAAGAAAAATGTTAAAAATGTGCAATCAGGTAGAGAAAAAAACTTTATTTTACTCGTTAGAACAGCTAAGAATTTTTAGAGGTTCCATAGTAAGCATTTAACCGTGCGCTTGGCCGCGCAGAGTGACAAAGTTATTTCACTATCTTTTTCCAGGAATACCGTGGCTTTAGCGATAAACTCTATTAAGGCATTTTTTGTTCAGAAACACGTGGTCTATCCACCGACATTTTTTATTTTTCCTACCCTGACTTAATTTCAAAATTTTGAAAAAATGGATGAAAAAAATTTTTTTTTTACTTTTTTTTATGTTCTGCATCCGAGCGGAATGTAAACTTTTCAGGCTATTATTCTATACACTTTCACGAACTCATTAAAAAAAATTATTCATTTTGCAAGTTTTTGGAGGTTTCATGTTCTCTGTCCTCTTGGCTAATAGTTATTTTTCAGGTCTAATCAATTTCTCACGGAAAAATCTTACAAATAAACTCGTTTTACTTCTATCCACATAAAAAACAGACGATTTTCATTCTCAGAAAGTAACACTTTACAGTACTAGTCTTGAAAATGGCGATTCTAGAGGTCTAGTAATGACCATTTCTAATAATAACCATTACTCGGATTAATCCCATATAAAAAGTCAATAGGTCAATAAAGGTATGCGGAGGCGCTATGCCCGGAAAGTAATTTTATTGAATTTTTTAGATTCCAGGACGAGCCGTAAGCGAGTTCGAAAAATTACCTTCTCGTGCAGTAAAATAATACTTTTCGAATTTGATGTGCACAATTACTTAGTGTATATTTAATAAATATGAAACAAAAATGTAGTAAAATTTACCTATTAAAGAATTTTACACCAATGCTTCCCCAATTTATTTATGAATATAATTTATGAAAATGGATCTACCAAGTTATAGTAAGAGTATATTTTGTTTGTTTAGAAATGATTGTTTATAACAAATTCGGATAAAAACATGTCTCTTTACAAAAAAGTGTATTTTTTAAATAAAATATTTTTAAGGAAAATAATAAATGTCATTTGATTAATTGTTTAAGAAACTACAAAAGAGTTTAAAAGAAATTTTTTGTTGGAACGTAATTTAAAAGAATAAATTTGCAATTTCGATTTTCATAAAAACATACTTTATTAACAACAAATAGCCATAACTTGGCCATGTTTTATTGCAGAGCGTTATACTAAATTCCAAATTGTAGGGAATTAAAATATCTTTCAACATTGTTATTAACATTTTTTTTGTAAAGCCTTAGTTTTTGAGTTAATCACCAAGAACGGCGTGTGTTGAAATTTGACTTTTGGAGAGTAGTGAAAAAACACTAAACCTTAAAAAATCATATCTCTGACAATTTTTGATCAAAGTGGAAGAGCTTACCTTAAATTCAAGGTAATTTCATAGTTTTCAAGACATAAAATATTTTTTCCCTCATTTTTAACATTTTTATGATTTTATTAACAATAATTTGTTTTAACAATTAATGAAGCAAAAGCACACTTTTTGAATGGATAAACATTTTTGTAAATGTCATTTAGAACCCATTAAAAAAGGTTCCATCAAAATCGGTCTTGGTTAACCGTTTTCCAAGATATAAACCTAACGTGACTCCACTATAATTCTTGTAGACAATTTATTAATAAATTTTTGTTTTCTTGATAATAATCAAATAGAAAAAAAATCATTTTTTTATTTGTCTTTTTATCCTCATTCATTTATTTTGTTTTAACCGATGAACGAACTAAAGTTTAAGTGATTTTTCTGTGGAAATCATGGAAATTGCCCAATTTGCGGTGGGTGCACTTTTGGTTTTGCAAACGATTTTTGATCTCTTGAAAAATATTTTTCGGTTCTATTTTTGGGATTTGTATTTATCCTTTAAAAATAATATCCAAGGAATCTATAAAACAATAGAATTACTCAGTGTATTACTGAAAAATAACCTCTACACTTTCACACCAAGGAACAGTTAGATTATGTTTTTGACAAATAATATAAATGAAAATTAAAACAACAATTTAGTACATTTCATTGATCTTCCGGGAACGGAACTTCCTTCCTAAATAGAAGCCTTAACAAAAATCTATGCGCTGTAGATATTAAATAAGGATAGGCAGGTACGTATTAAAAAAGTACCAAAAAAGCAAAGAAAATAATGAAGAAAATGCCACAATGAACTTTTAGACAACATTTTTTGATATTCCACATGGATATTGCACAAAATACATTTTTGTAGACATTCCTCCTGAGAAAACTACCATTTTGAAAATATGCTTAGGTCATTTCGGGGGTTGTCTACTACGTGTGGTATGTTTCCGTTTATGTTCATGCATAACTGAAAAATTTCCAGTTGCCGGGATCACTGGAAAATAACTATGCCTTCACAATTAGATTATGTTTTTGACAAATAATATAAATGAAACTTAAAACAACATTAATATATTTCGTCGACCTTCCAGGAACGGAATTCCTTCCTATTTAGAAGCCGTAACAAAAATCTTCTATGTACTGTATATGTCAAATAAGGATAGGCAGGTACATATTTAAAAAATACCAAAAAAACAAAGAACACAATGAAGAAAAATGCTACAATGTACTTTTAAACAACATTTTTTGATATTCCCATGGATATCAGAAAAAATAAGTTTCTGTAGACATTTCTCCTGAGAAAACTTCCTTTTTGAAAACATGCTTAGGTCATTTGGGGGTCATTTGTCTACTATGCGTGGTATGTTTCAGTTTATATTAATGTTTAATCGAAACATTTCAAGTTGCCGGGATCACTGTTTAATATCCTTCGATGCCTACAAATAATTAAAAAAAAAAAAATTCCTTTAAACTTTCCAGTTATGCTGTGTGTTTCTGGTGTGATATTGTCGGTGTTCTCTTTTAAATACGTTTGTGTAATCTTTTTTATTTTGTATATCATATTTACTAAGCATTTTTAGCCAATTAAATATTTAAATTATTAAAAAACATCACATTTCTAACATTGCAAGTAGTATCAGTTTTTACAACGGTATTAATAATAAGCTTCGTAGTTAAAAAAAATCAAATCAAATAATTCAATCAAATTAAAGATATGTGATTATTTTCCCTTTCCCTAAGTCGCGCCAGTAGAAAATTAAGCGGCAAATTTGAAATAACAGCTAACCCAGTTATACGCACGCCTGGTTCCGCTACAAAAAACAACTGCCGCAGTATACCTGTCTTCTAGCCAAAGCCAACTAAACAACCTACCTGTTGAATATCATAGTGAGTTGGTTGAAAGACATGAAAGTACGGTGCAACGCCAACTGAATTCCGTACGGTGGATAAAATAAAAACAACTGCCAAATTAACTATTTTTTAACACAAAATACGAAGGCTTTTGTAATTTCTGAACAGCTTTGTGTGATTTTCGGGTGGAAATTTAATTCGTAAGACTTTTTGTTAGACAATTTTGTGATTTGTGTGTGTTTTAGTGGGTTTTTAGTGTCCTAGAGGATATTATAACAAATATAAAAAATATTAATCGGTAAGTTAAAAAGATGTACTTATACCTAATTTATAAATTGAAAACTCTGTAGGGTCTCTCTGTTAAAAAAATAATAAAACATTATTTCGGTTCTGACAACTGTAAATATTCCTAACTAAACAATAAATACTAAAACGACTAACTGTAAATCGCTTACAAGAAATACAAATTTTATTAAAAAACCAAACCATTCTTCCATTAATTAATCTCTTTTATATACCGAAGTTATTTAACAATAGTTCTATTAAAAGCTAGGGCATATAAAAAAATACCGTGGTAACAATAATTATATTTGCTGTGAGACAGTAAAACATTTATTGGTATCAATATTTATAGCAATAAAACACTATTAAGTAACCTTGATCAAATATATTTATTGCTACCCACAACTATTTACTTATTTGCGAATATGCATATATACTCATTTTACAGTTATTTTGTTGTTATTGAATGTAATAAGGTGAACACATAAAAGAATGTGATTTATAATTTTTCTCAGAATAAGACATTTCTACGGAACTGTATGTAAAATTATAGGAAATTTATATCCTGCACAATTTACAATAAATTTAAAGATACAATAACAGCAGGAAAACTATTTGTGAGATTGGGAGCATGAGAGTGTTAAATTTATAAAAAGAAAATTGCATTTGACCTTAAAACATATTATAAATTGTAAAGATGTTTAGCGTACGTTCAAGCATATATAATGTTATTTAGGTATTAGAAATTGTTTAATTGATGACTATACTGCATAAGCAGTCTCATCAATTTTAAAAAATGCAACGTTTTATAATGCTGTATAGGTATATATAATAATTCAACTCGTGGTTTTTAGGTTTATGAAATTTACTCATAAATTAGTAAGGGGAAAATTATTTCAAAACAATTAATTGGATACGAAAAGTTTTTTAGAATTCAATAAATAAATTTGAAAATATTTTTTGGACATTGTCATAATAAGTTGAATTTAGACATATTATAACACAGAACTATTTATTACGTTTTTAAAAATTTAATATTGTTAATATACATGGCCTTTAACAAATTCTCGAACAACAGAAGAAAAATGAATTACTAATCATGTGCAAAGTAGTAAGCATTATACCTACACTTGATTATATAAAAAGCTATGGACTCATTTTTTGTCTCCAAATAAGGTTCGTCTTGTGTTCCATCGTTGAAATCTCTAAAAATTAAAACTTTTTAATTTATATTTTTGCCAATTTTTTTCAAGTAATGCTTGCTTTTCGAGATTTATATGTAGTAGACACTAAAATATGAAATTAATTTTAGAAGATATTATTGAAAAGTGGTATATATTTAATTAATCATTCTGATTTCTATCTGAAGAAAGAAAATTGTGCCGTGTCAGCTTATTTCAATTATGATTTTGTTATCTGTTATTGTAACAGCTGATACATGTGTCTTGTGAAACTGATATACCAATATGATAGATATAGATTTTTTACATTGCACAATCCAAAAACTTGTCTGTTCCTTTGGCCGTTCGGTTTGTTGTTTTATCTTTTCGAGGTGCATCGTTAAAATTTGAGACATCTATAGTTTATACGATGGATATATCATTACGTATCAGGTTAGGATTAACAATATTAGTCCATTAGTCCATTAATAACGGCATGGTGGGGATGCAAAAATCGAAATTTGGTTTTTAATAGATATACATATTTTCAACCTTACTGAATAATGGAAATGATTTTAAAGTTGTCTGTGATGGAATTTGGTAGGCCAACTTTATAAAATAGTTTATTGCAATCAAAACCAACATTAGGAAATTAAATTCTTCTAAATGTTCTATGAAATCTTGCCATTGTCCATCAATTTTTCGCCCATTGCAAAAGTGCAACTCGAGCATGAAAGTTTTGCGCTCTGAAGAAAACACCGTTGCGAAATTAAACGTACTGTCTAGTAGCAGTGACAATGACGGTTTAAATAACAGATTTTAAGCCCCACGTTTTTATTTGCATCGTTTTTTAACATTATATTGAAAGCCGTCATAATTGGCGTTGATGTACATTTAACAGTATTTTGTATGTTTGAATAAATATATTTTTTAATATTTTCATTTCAAATTTACCTGCTTTTAGCTATGAAATGTTTTGTTTTGTTTTACATTTTAAAAACTAGTAGATGTTGCAGTCGAGCGTCGCCACTGAGAATTCCTATTTGATTAACACTTTGTTTGAATTCACTTTTACGTGCGGTGTCACTAAAATTAAGTACACAGCTAGTAACTCTTTTATTTTCATTGTTTAAATAGGTATACGGAGTCGACAACGCCAGACTGCAACCTTTATTCGTTCCGTACCCATATTAAAGCAAAATTCATATATACAGGGTGGGCAATAGTGTGTCGGACTCCGATATCTCGAGTTCTACGATAGCTACTAGATGAAAAAGTCTATAACCGGAAATTATTTTCGAATATACAGGGCGAGCCAAGAAGAAATTACAGGATCAAGTACCTTTTTTAAATGGAATGCTACGTATATCAGTATATTTTTTGAAGCCTCTTTCTAGACTCTATTTATTCCTATATTATTATTGAGCATCTCACAACCACTTGGATGTAATGAATTTCTTTGTTGAAATAATGCCATCTGCAGCTGCATATTGAAAAAATCACCAAAGTCACAATTACGTGTTTTAAGAAAAACGCATGTGAACGTTAGTTACGAGACATCTAATTAATGTTTTTGAATCTTTTTTATTTCCTAAAAATGTACAGGGTGGTCAGAAATTATTTTTCAGTTAAGAACTTTTTGAATTGAATTTTCTCAAGTTTTTCAAATGGAATGCCCTATATATTTTTCGACGATGTGATGAAGATATGAAAAACGAACATTTTTTGTAAATACTTCCCTATGGCTAATGGGCTCATTTAGCATTATTTTTTTATTACATTTTCTGAAAGATCTATTAATTCTAGAGCGAAATGCAAAAAAAAGAATTTTGTAGGGTTTCTTTAGGTTTCAAAATTAATCAAGAACATATCAACACGTGGCGCTTTCATGTTATAGCTGTGTGACGTCAATGTCTCTATCGCATCGGGAGACGTAGACGTAGCTGACCCGCTTGCCTAGTAGTCTAAGATCCGGCATAAGAAATTAATACCCTCATCTGTTATTCAGATAAGAAATAGTTTATATAAAAGATAACATGTAGGTTAATAGAAAAATGCCAAAAATGTCAATTTTGATTCGTTCGTGTCGAGCCGAATTTTCGAATTTCGGCGTGCGATTTACGATGCGGATCAACTACAAGTTTTCCTCTTTCCGTATCGACATGGTACGGGCGTCGCGGTATCGTATTTTTGATAATATGAGTATATTTAGATGTTGGGTTTTCGACGAAAATTTCTAGGTACTGTACTATAATACTAACACTGACATTCGATTGCGGTGGGCAAGGTTATTAGGTAAGCGAGGTAGGACTGTGGAGACATTTACGTCAGCGATTCGATCGCCTCAGCTTATGAAGAATTAGATTTTAAAGCAGTACATTTCTGGAACTACATATTGGATCGAGCTTAAATTTTCAGTGTAATAATTATTTGATGATTACTCCGCACAATTGTAATAAAAAGTGCAATATTAAATTTGACTAAATGACCCCATTGCAGCCATTTTCGTTTTATTGAGCAATAAGTACTAAATTCGAGAATAAAATTAAAAACTAGATGTTTCTTCAAATAATTCATTATACAATTTTATAATAAGTGATCCACATGTTGCCCATTTTGGTTGACACACATTTCTATGCGCTCTTGAAATGAGGTTCCTACTGCTCCTAAAATTGCCGGTCTGATAGATTTAAAAGCAGTTATTATCCTTTCCTTCATATTTTGTACTGTTGTTGGTGTGCCTTTATAAACAATTTCCTTCACGTAACCCTATAAAAAGAAATTCATTTTTGTAAGATCTGGGGATCTGGCAGGCTATTTAATGAGTCCATTTCAATCCATTGAAGTGGGTAGGTATTATTTAAGTGGTCTCTAATTGAAAATTATGTGGTGGAGCAAAATCTTGCTGAAATCACATCCTATTTCCAATCCTTTCAGGAAGATTCACTAATCATTGTGGCTGGTAGTTTTCCAGAAAATGATGATAAATAGCTCCAGTCAATGTACCGTCAAAAAAATGTGGCCCTATTACATGTTCTCCAATAATTCCTTCCCAAACGTTTATAGGCCATCTGCGCTGGTTATCAACTTGCCCAAAATAGTGAGGATTTTCTGAAGCATAATAATGGAAATTGTGTCCATGAACAAATCCATTTTTATGAAAAGTTGCCTCATCAGTGGTTAAAACATTATGAAAGAAAGTGACATCTTGCATTTTATCTCTGGCCCAATTACAAAACCGTAGACGCCTTTGAAAATCGTCATCAGATAATTCCTGGCGCATTTGAATATGATATGTATGGAACTTATTTGTTTTTAAGATTCGACTAACAGACCATCGGCTACTTATTTCTACTAATGAGCTCACTTCTCTCTGATTAATATGGGGATTTTCAACCGTTGTCAGCACCACAGAAAACTCATTTTCTTTATTCACAACACGTTTTATTCGTTCACTTTTTTATATTCGACATTTCCAGTTTCCACAAATCTATCGAGAGGTTTTGGAAGCTGCTAACATCAGGAATCTTTATTTCAGGATACCTTTGCTTATAAATTCTAGTGGCGAGTAAACAATTTCTGTCCGACTCGCCCAAAACAAAAGTCATGTCTACAAGTTCCGCTTTATTAAAATTCATTTTGTAAAACTCAAACTATTTTAAATTTAATACAAATGATAACTGACGATCGATAAATGCGATAAATGTTCATTTGTACAAGACAATGTATACCAAACTGAGGTTTTATTGCTTGTCGAATAACGAAATCAGCAAAAAAAATTACAAAAAATAGTTATTTTTGTATCTAGGGTGCAAAAATTCTACTTTCAGTTGATTTATTTGATAAAACAATAAATATTTTTGAACTAGATGTTTGTTTAATTCTCGTGTATACATTAAAAATCATAATAAAAAATAGGCAATAATGGTACGTGATATGCAAAATATTTTGCACTCTAGTGCGCAAAATATTTTGCGCACGGTGTCATGGTAACGCGAAAAATATAATATCAATAAAAAAATGTCTCATTTTAGACACTGACATTAATGCGCAATTTTTGACGCCTTTTTTGACAGTTGTAGAAAAAAATATTACAGTAAGGGAGCAGTGAAATACCATTTACCCACTTCAGTGGATTGGAAGAAATGGTCCCACTAAATGGCCTCATTTCAGAATTGCATAAAGACGTTTCCCAATTAAAATGGGCAACATGTGGAGCACATTATAATTTTTTCTAATGAATTATTTGAAGAAACCTCTATTTTTAAAGTTTATTCTTGAATTTTGTACTTATTGCTTAATAAAACGAAAATTTAAAAATATATTCTTGAGAAGTAAAAATGATTCAAGAACATTAATTAGATGTCTCGTAACTAGTATTCACATAAGTTTTTATTAAAACCCATAATTGTGACTGGTGAACAAAAAAATTTATTACATCCAAGTGGTTGGGAGATAGTCAATAATAATACAGGAATGAATAAAGTCTAGAAAGAGGCTTCAAAGAATGTACCAATATGCATAGCATTCCATTAAAAAAAAAGGCACTTGTAATTTCGTCTTGGCTCGCTCTGTATATTCGAAAATTATTTCCGGTTATAGACTTTTTTATCTAGTTTACCTGTATTTTTTTAAATTTGCACCTAACTCGAGATATCGAAGTTCGACACACTATTGCCCCACCCCGTATTATTCAAAAACCTTAGTAATATTTTTAAGTTTAGAATAAAACATTATATATATAATACATGACAATTTACACGCCTCTGATGACCACCCTGTATGACGAATATGGCCCAATCTCAGTAGAGAGTATTCTAAAACTGCATTTTAATATTACACTTTCTTTCTATTTAAAAGTTGGTGTTGTTTCCAAAAAAAAAAATTCTCAAAATCAGTTAACAATGAGCATCTATAAATAAGATGCTAAAAAGCTGATAATATGATAATGCATTACTATTAACTGTAAATTTTTAGAGTGTTTCTTGCAAATAGTAGAAGGCTTGGCGACCTATAGAAGAGAGATATGTACCTCTTACAATACTTTGCAATAGGTCAGGGTCTCCATCCTTACTTATACACGATATTTTCTTGTTCGATTACGTCATCATAGCGCATCCTTATCGAAAGCCACTCACCTTTATTAATTGACTATTATCAAGGATCCTCTGCCTAGAATGAATAACAAATAATGTAAAAAAATTCCAAGTTTATCAGATAACTTTTAATTTGGGATATTAGTTATTAGCTTAAAATAGTGTATTAAAAGATTTGAATGCTAATGCCAGCTGGTGTTTAACATTTAAATTATGATATGATTATTGTTTTCAAATGGATAATAACATCCGTGCTATAAATACAATATCGTTATCGATTAAAGCAATTAATCAAATGTGGTATTTAGAAATAGTTTGGAGTTAAACTTAAAAACAACAACTCAAATAATATATTTACTAAGAATTAATGAAATTGAAATGAAATGCCTTTCAAATGTATGAACAATTTTGATAAAATTGAATTTTTCATTTTGCCTGAACTGTGGTTTCGGTAGTATTGATCCTACACATAAAATGGCTAAATGGATAGATTTGTTATTAACTATTCTTTATATATGTATCTTATAATGAAATCCTCTAAGGCAGATTAGTAGCATAACTTCGAATTATTCACTTCGCTTCATGGGGTAAAATTAGTGCACCAACCAAAAAGAATATTTTTGCTTAATAGTTCCGTAAACATGAATAATACGAAAAAATAAACTGCTGGCCAATTGAAACGGACCAAGCGTATTTTTAGGTTGAATTTAGATGCACATTTCTTGAGAAAGATAATACACAGGGTTGGGCAAATGTGTGGAAACACCTTATTTCTGGCTAAACTATTAACTAAGAATCCTAGCATGTAATTCAATACTTCGTCAGTATTAGCTAGAAGAGTAGTTGTTTTGATTGATTCTCCAATAATGAGTGTTTTAAAGTATTTACCTGACTAGTATATTAGCGTGCCCAGATTAGGGCAACAATATACAGAAAGTAGGTATTTTCATAATAAATAAAAAGTGTGTAAGTTGTGATTTGCATAATACCTAAATAATATTCTCTAAACTATTAGTTCGATTAATAGTACAGTAACTAGAGGTTTTAACTTCGGAATAATGTCATATTGAACGGATTTCGTTCATTGTTGGTAGTATAATAGTAAATGCTTCACAGAAAAGTTTCTATATTGTGCGAGGGCTTGCTAATTTATAGGGGGTGGCACTTAAAAAAATATATATATTTATTTGGAGCTGAAATAGAATCAATTTTAAGAAGAAAAGGTTCTATGCAAATTTTCATATGAATTGATAGTTTTTAAGTTATAACGACTTCAAAATTGCGATTTTAGCTCTAAAAAAAAGGTATTTCCAAACGGCTTTCGTCAAGTATCTCGAAAAGTATTACTTTATCGAAAAAGTGTTACGGACCAATTACAGAAAGTACAAACTGGGAATTAATTATATTTTTTGTTTATATTTGTTATCCAAAAGTGTTTCGAAATTACCTTTAAAGTTTAAAATGCATGTTTTTCTAAAGCAAGTGCTTTAAATGAGCAAAAAATTTGAACATCTAGGTAATGCTACATCTTAACGAAAAACTGTATTTGAGATAATCTTTTTAAATTACTGGCTAATTAAAATAACCAAATAGCGACCTTTTTATATAAAAAAATATAAATACGCAAATTTTTTCGTCACAACTTCTTTATTTCTTATGCTGTAGGAACGAGTAAAAAATAATTTGAAAGAGCAATTAATTGTCTTTAATTTCATTTCTTAGCATGCGTGACGTAGGTGTCACAATTTCTGAGATATTTAACATTTAAACTGCATTTTTCGTCTTATAAACGTTCGGACGCCATTTGTAAACTTTCATATCTCTTCGAAATTATTAAATCTATGTAAATAAATAAACAAGGAAATTCATTATCAGTTTGTAAGCTTTATTTTTGATCTCTACCCATTTTTCAATCAAAATAATATTTATTGAGATATTTGGAAAAGGAAAAAAAATTACGTTTTATCGAAAATACCTTTATAGTTTAAGCTGTATTTTTTTCTAAAGCAAGTGCTGTATACAAACCAAAAAATTTGAGCGTCTATGTCATGCTATATATTAATGAGAAACAGCGTTTGAAATTCCCTTTTTTTTACTGGCTAATTACAGTAACAAAATGTTAGTAAATAAATGTGTAGACGCACATTGCTTCGGTCATAACTTCTTTGTTTATTATGATACAGAAACAAATTAAAAAAAACAGTTGAAAGCTTAGTTAATAACCTATTATTCTACCTATTAGCATCCTTGACGTAGGTGTCACAGTTTCTGAGATATTTAACTCTCACTCTAAATAGTTATCTTATGAACACTTAGATTCCAAATGTAAACTTAAATATCTCCGAAATTATTAATCCTACGTCAATAAACAAAAAATATAATTAATTCCCAGTTTGTACTTTCTGTGATTGGTCTGTAACATTTTTTCGATAAAGTAATACTTTTCGAAAGCCGTGTGGAAATACCTTTTTTTTAAGCTAAAATCGCAATTTTGAAGTCGTTTTATCTTAAAAACTATCAATTTATGTCAAAAATTGCATAGAACCTTTTCTTCTTAAAATTTGATTCTACTTCAGATTCAGTAAATATATATTTTCTTTTGTGCCACCCCCTGAGAGGGGGTGGCATCCACCCCCTATAAATTAGCAAACCCCAGCACAATATAGAAACTTTTCTGTGAAGAATTTACTATTATACTACCAAAAATGAACGAAATCCGTTCAATATGACGTTATTCCAAAGTTTTGCATATTTTTTACCTCTAGGTACTGTGCTATAAGAGATATCCGCAACAAAATTTTTTTTGCACTTTTGTTCTATTCAGTGAAGTAAAATATTGATTTCCAACAGCTACCCTGTTTTTTGAGATATGACCTCATCGGCAGTTTTTTTAAATGGATGTATATTTTTATATTTTCAGATAGACACTTTTTCATCAATTATAATGATATAGGGTTTGGCGGGTGTGCGATTTGTGGTTTTTTAAATATTAAATAAAATAATAAAATGAAGATGTAGCTGTTTACATCTTAAGTGTCAATAAAAAAATATTCATTTTTTTGTTGCCACGGTTTTTGCAAACTATCTTTAACAGAATTCAAATAATTCGTATTACTGTCAGTTGCATTCAATATTGTCAGATATAGTTTCCGTGTGAAATATTAACATTGTTTTTTGATTATGAGTGAACTAACTGAACGTGAAAGAATTACGTTGTAATGGTGGTTGAAATATTTGCACAGAGATGGGTAGGTCGAAGAGGACATATTGAATGGCCACCGCGATCGCCATATCTAAGTCCTTTAGAGTATTTTCTTTGGGGTCATTTAAAATCCGTTGTCTATAAAACCAAACGTCAGTCGTTAAAAAAGTTGGAAGATCGAATTAGGATGGTTGTTCAAGAGATATCACAGCTGTTCAAAACTCCTTAAAAGCCTTCGTTGATGGATAGGATATTGTCAGGCTGCTGAAGGTATCCAGTTTCAACATTTATTATGAATATTTTCTTTTCTCTCAATATTAAAGTGCTCAATGTTTTGTAATAACAAATTTAATTTTCATTAAGTAATAAATATTTATTACTCTTTATTTCATTATTTTATTTAATATTTAAAAAACTCTATCATTGTAGTTGATGAAAAAGTGTCTATCTAGAAATGTAAAAATATACAGGGTCATCCATTTAAAAAAACTGCCGATGACGACATATATCTGTTGGAAATCAAAGTACGTCACTGAATAGAAAAAAAATACTACAGAAACTTTTGTTAAGGGTATTTTTTGAACTTATAGTTTAGCCAGAAATCAGGTGTTTCCACACATTTGCCCAACTCTTTATATCAATATACGGTTTTCAGGATTTAAGGATAGGATTTTGGAGAGTGAGAGAGAAACATGCGTTTATTTTTGATTTGTTATAAATATTTAAAAAACCAAACACAGTATAATCTTTAAAACTATTTTAAATACTTGCTATTGTTCTAACGAATGTATATATTTTTCATTGTAAATTTCTGTTGTTCTGTAGTTTGTCAATGAAAATGGTTCCTAATTTCATTATTAGAGCATGGAATTTAACTATATACAAAATTTGTGATTAAAACTCTATATGGATGTATTCCTTAGAGTAATGGGAAGTACCTGAAACTATTTTAAAGATTTTACCTTTTATGATTTTTTAAATATTTATAATAAGCCGAAAATAAACGCATATTTCCCTCTCACTCTGCAAAATCCTATCCTAAGAGATAATTTATTTGTGAAACAGCGACTTTTGCGCAAATCTTTTATTGTGAAGCACCTTACTATCTGCAGGGTGTAGAAGAAACGCGTGTTTGTTTTTGACAAACTTTATAACTACCGAGATTCCACAAAAAAATGTTTTGTATTTTTTTGATGCGCATTTTTTTAGTCACTGGTTCATGGGGAGAAAACCTGTTTCTCAAATTTTCGATATCTCTCATATTTTGTAAGATACCGATTTTTTTCTAAAAAGCTGTCATCTTTCAATTTTTTTGCCATTTGGTCTTATTGTGCTTAGTAAGAGCCGATCGTTGTAGCTTCTGATAATACCTTATGATAGCTTCTTTAAAACTATAATAAGTACATGTTTTGCATGGTAATCAGTGGAGTACCCAAAATTGGTAATACGTTCACGAATTAGGGACCCTTTTTGGGTTTTTGAATTAAAATATTAAAAATCAGAACAGAAGAGACTAAATGGCTTTACCTGTAGATTTTATTTATTTTTATAAGCACTATTATTATATAAAATGTTAACTTAAGAAAAATAAAAGAATCAAATTATTAATGGGACATTAAAAATAAAATGTGTATTAGCGAGGAAAAATACATTTATTCACCATGAACCGAAGGTACAAAAAAATGTCTTTATTATTCTTATTATTTTAAAAGAGCCGTCATAAAGTATTATAATAACCTACAAAGATTGGCTCTTACGAAACCCAATAAGGCCTAACGACAAAAAGATGTGAAAATTACAGGCTTTTAGAAAAAAAAATCGGTATTTTATAAAATAGGAGCGATATCACAAATTTGAGATATCAGTTTTTTCTTTATAAACCAGTGACTAAAGAAATGCGCATAAAAAAATTAATAGTTTTTGTGGAATCTCGGTTAATTATAAAGTTTGGTTAAAAAGCACGATTTTCTTTCATACCTCGTGCTTCAAAATAAAAGAAATGGACAAAACTTGCTGTTTTATAAATAAATGATCTCTTAAATTCCGAAAACCACATCGATACACATTTTCTAAAAATTCGCTTGGTCCGTTTCAATTGGCCAGCAGTTTAGTTCAAACATATAGAATTATATCATAAAATATTGCTAATTTATTGTTTATAGAAAAAAAAAAAACCGTTTTTATACATATAAAAGGTGTTTGGTAAAGCGATGCCTACCCTGAATAGGAAGGTACAGGAGATCATTTTTTGACATCTATATGACCAAAACCTATTTTATAAAAAAGTTTCAATTTTTCATCAAATATATAATTATGATGCCTTAGGTCCTTAGGCCCTTTTGATGTTCTGCAATATTTTATTCTTTATCCAAAACAAAAATAATTTAAAAGTTTTGTTGGTTAGAAAAAAATGAAAAAAATATTTTTAGAAAAAAGATCTTATAATTAAAAAAAGAACTTGTGTAGATGTTACAATTATTTTGAAAACTTCTGTGTTTTATCCTCTTTTATCGGCATATCGTACATGCCCTCAAGTTTTATTAGTTACTAAGAAAAGACAAAAAAAAATATCAATCGGTAATCATTTCTCATTTAATCTAAAATTAAATATGTAAGGGTTTTCAAAAACACATTTAGAATGTTACAGAATTACTATTATGACTTCGAAATGAGATCTATTATTTCTAACTAATGCACTTTCGTGCTCGATTTATTATTTCAACTGCAGTCGGCCTTAGTTTTATTTCTGTTCCTAATTGTAGAGCAGCTCGCTCCAGTTTTGCTGTCAGTTCAGCACGGTTTTGAATTTCCTCATTATAGTTAAGTTCTTCAGTCCTACTCCACTTAGATCGAATATGTGCCGATCGATGAATGGGGCCTAGTGGATCTATTCTTTGGCCTGCATAATTTCCAGATTTAACCCCACTGAACTTTTACGTATAGAGTAGGATGAAAGAATTTATCTATGATGAGGAAATTCAAAGCCTTGTTCAACTGAGTAAAAATAGAGCAAGATGTCCTACAATTACAAACAGCAATAAGATTAACGACGGCTACAACTGAAATAAAAAGTCAAGTACGGAAATGCATTAAAAATAATGGATCTTATTTAGAACATAAGAAAATAATAATAATACAATTTATTTTACTCATCATCAGAACGCCCATCTTCACTATTTTCTTCTTGCTTCAACTCATCACCATTATCATCAGCATCATACTAAGCACTATTCGCTTCTTCGCTACCAAAAAAACCTGTATAGGAGTGATAATTATTTTGAATTTTTATGCAAAATAGAAACAATGAAATTAGCTATCAAATATCAAAAATTTTCATTCATTCAATAAAATGACTTCCAGCCTGCTGGATATAATCTGAAGTTAAAACTCTGGAGGCTGTACTATTAGTACCATTTGGAAAAGTGAAGTTTTGACCCAAAAACCATTTTGGTAAACTTCTTAGATCAACCAGTGGGTGTTTTTGATGTAACTTTAATATCTAAATCGCTACTATGAGCAGTTCGCGTTAATCAGAGAGGATCAAGCACTACATTGAGAAACGAAGTAAACCTGAAGTAAAAAGTTCTCTTGACGGTTGGTTAAAATGTCAATTATGTGGTATCATTAAATTAAGAAAATTATATAATAAAATAAAATGCAATTATAATCAGTGTTTTGAGTCTAGTGAAACCGGAAGGAGAAAAGAGTTCATATACATGTCAAAAACTGACGTTTGATAAACGAGTTCAAAAAAATTATGTGAAAAAATAAAGAGAAAACGGGAATATACCATAAGCCACACTCTGTATATCAAAATTAAAAAATATCAGAATTACCACATTTTCTTAGTTGGGCAAAAGAAAGTAATAATAAATTTATTGCTTTAAGTAAAAAAAATCTCAACCTCATTTAACTGTTTTAATAATATTATTCCTTATAATGTGACTACACTTTGTATATAGGCGGATTCCATTTAATATAACTAGTTTATGTTTATCACAAAGCGTAAGTAATTAAAGCTACCAAAATTCGTATTAGATTTAATATATCGCCCCAATGATAATTAATGACTCTTGCTTTCAGAACTAACCAAATTACTTTTTAAACTTATTTAGTATGTGCTCCTGGCGATCTATAAGAACTGAGAATTCATATCACGGCCATTTTTTTGTTAATTTCGCACTAATATTTTTCAAAATAATTCATTAACAAATAACATCGCTGTTTATGCGGCCCCGGCTCCTATAGTACACAGATACTAAGATATTTAATTTTTGTAAGCTGTTGGGTATGCTCCAGTTTTGTTAATTAGTGCTTGCTGTAATCGAAGGAAAACATTCAAATCTTCGAGAAATTAGGATTTGAAAATCAAACAAGAAAATACTCGACTAAGTTATTTAAAATTTTGAAATATTCCAGTATGTTAAATTTTTTCAAACAAAAAACTTTTTATTTTCATTTATTCTTCATTTCGTTATTACTAAAATACTACCCACTGTAATTTCCGAGAAATTACACATAGGCATTAAATTCAATTGTCATGTAGATGAAGACTTTTGCTATACAGTATATTTAAAAATTGGCTTCGTTTCTGGATTTTGCCAACAAATCAAAAAAAGAGAGTTAATATTTTTTCTTCAGAAAAATGTATCGAGAGATTTCGAAGTAAACTCTCTTATGAATTAACCTTTTAAATCTTTATTTAATGAGGAATAACTGTATTTTTTGTCCAAATGCACACTCATAATTTTTATGAAAGAAGTTCGTTGTTTCATTGATCATTCAAATCTCCAAAGTCCATCTTAATATATTATGTTTTCCACTAAAATTTCGCAGTTTTTACTTTTAATTATTGTATCGAAGTTAATTCATTTTAGAATCAGTGTCAAATTCAATACAAAAATGAGTTAATAACGGATTATCATTTTTACAAATCAGAAATATGACAGTAGTTTGAATTGAAGACACACGTTTCATCAAATTTAACATATGTTCAACTACTCTTAGAAAGTGATCCATTAACCAAAAGAGATTAATCCTAGCTTTTCTAGATTAGACAATTTTCAACATGCTTAACGTTGTTATTTGTCATAATTTGATCAATATAAATCTATTGTTCGAAGATGAGGGTACAGTTTGTAGACTTAAGCTTTCAACCAGTCTAATAATATCAATATCTTCTTACATATTTTCCATATATAGTAGCAATCTGGTGAAGTTACGTATCTTGAAAATAGGCCCAATATGTACAGTACTGAAACATGAGACCAAAACTCAATACAAATATTGGGGTACCGCAAGGTTCAGTATTCGGTTCAACATTGCTTCCTACTTATATCAATGACTTACCTGATGTTACCTTTAGTGTTAGTGATAGTGAACCGATAAATTCATGACTGGTTTCTACATCATCAGTTAGTTTAAAACAATGAAAAGACGAAATCAACGATTTTCAGGATGGCATCACTGTAGATTGTAGATTGTTCAAGGAGTCGCTCGGCTCTCTCAGCTCTACTTCACATCGACCTGAAAAGATCTATTGTGACTTACCCTAGTTGTTGCACAGGACTCCCAAGCTTTTTATAAAGCTTGTGATTTTCCTGGGGGCTAATTTCCCTATGTCTTCAGGCGTTAGTTACAAGTTTTCTAGGTACTCTAGCCTATTGCGGACATCTTGCATTCGCAAAGAATATGTTCCGCAGTTTTTATTGCAGAATCGCAGTAGGTATCTGCACACGTCGTTGTCTGCCTTGCCCATGATCTTAAGATGGTATCTTAAGGGGCAATGACCTGTTAAAAGGACTGTCATCAGCCTTGAGTCGGACTTTTCGAGTTCGAGAAGCCTTGTGGTATTATTTGACGAATAAGTGATGAACTTTTTCGCTTGTCTCTGTCTCGGAGTATTCCTGCAATAGGATTCTTTCTGTTCCTTTTCCCATTTTAGGACCTCCTCCGTTGTATTCTTTAGATAAGCCACAAAACAGGCCCAAATAATGGGGCTTCTTTTGCAAGGGCGTCAGCTAATTCGTTTCCTTCTATTCCCTCATGCCCTGGCACCCACATCAAGGTAACCTTGTTTTTTTGCCAGTTGCTTCAGGGGATTGTCTGCACCCCCAGGCAATTTTAGACTCTAAGGTGTAGGACCTGAGAGCTTTTAGCGCTGCCTGGTTGTCTGAGAGTATATAGATCTTTGCGCTTCGAATGCCTTTATTGATGCATTCCTGGGCACATGGTCTATAGCATAGATTTCTGCTTGGAAGATGGTTGGGGTCTTGCCTAGGGCTCTGAATAGCCTGCAGTTAGGCCCAGCTACGCCCGCGCCAACCCGTTTAGCCATCTTCGATCCATCTATGTACCAGATGAGTGACCTCTTCTCCAACTGTAGAACTTCGACTGTGCTCGCCTGGCCGCTCTCGATTAGCACATCAAACGGGCAGTCAAAATCCCGCTTAACTGGCATAGTGGGTTTGGTCACGGATTCCAATTTAATTGTCTCTAGAATCCTTAGGTGACCAACCAGAGCTCCTTAGAGCACTAAGTGCTGCCTCCCTCCTTACATACAGATGTAGAGGAAGCAGGTTTAGCATTGCTTCCATAGCTGCTGTGGGACAGGAGCATATTGCTTCTGTAGTCCCCAAGCAGGCAAGGCGTTGCAACTTCTGCAATTTTCCTTGTGTTAATTTTTCTTCAGTTTTTGGTCAACACACACATGATGCATAGGTGACCATGGGTCTCACAATCGATAGGTAGGACCAGTAGATTATCTTCGGTTTTAGTCCAAGTCTTACCAAACAGCCTGCGGCACGTTCACATAGCCCCAGTGGTTTTGGTAAGTGTTCTTTCTAGGTGTGAGTTCCAGGTAAGTCTTTGATCCAGGATTATTTCTAGATATTTAACTTCACTGGAAAAATTCAGCACTGTTCCATTTAGTATAGGAGCTCTCAAACTTAGTTTTCTCCTTTTGGTAAACGGAACAATAACTGTTTTGCTCGGAATGACGCTGAGGCCCTTTAGCGAGCACCATTTGGATAATTATGTTTAAGGCGATTTGCATGAGATTCGAAATCATAACCTCATGTTTGCCTCTTGCAGCAATAATAAGGTCATCGGCATAACCTTGAACGTTGAAGCCAGAATTACTCAGCTTATGGAGGAGGTCATCCACTGCCATTGATCACAGCAGGGGCGATAGAACTCCACATTTGGACAACCTTTGGCCGCAATCACCGTCACGAACTCCCCCCCCCCCCGTGTCCATAGTAATTATTCGACTTCTTAACATGAATTATATCCATTTAATAGTTGGGTGGCTCTTTGCATGGACTCATATGAGGTGTTATCAAATGCACCCTCTATATCTATGAATGCACACATAACCACTTCCTTTGCGGCAAATGTCATTTCAATGCCTCTGACCAGGCCATGTAGAGCATTTACTGTCAATTTGCCAGATTGGTAGGCAAATTGTTTTGGATGAAGCGGGGCCCGTGTGAGGGTTTCGCTTCTGACATGTTCGTCTAATATTTTCTCCATTGTTTTTAGCTGAAAAGAGGTTAGGTTAATGGGGCGATGTGATTTTGGTTCATCTGATGGCATCATATAGTGGACGTTACTTTTTCCGACAACTTAAAATTTATGAGAGTCTACTAGATGGCAATTAGTACTAGTAAAATCATATAATTCATCGTTGTAAAAGAATATCTACAACTTTTTATTACTCAGTCTGGCAAACATTGATTCACAGTCAAATTCACCTTACTAACAGCCTATCACTGACTTATTTACTCAGTACTTTCACGTGCAATTTTGGTCAGGAGAGACTGTACATATCGTGAATATTTTCTCCATGAAAGTTACAGCGAGTTTAGGTTATGGAAACAAATGCAAGGGTGTTTTTAAGAAAAAATGCTAATATTACCCAACACCTACCTATTACATTTTCTTTACCTGATAAAGAAAATAAGGATAGACATGCGAGCCGTAGTCTAATTCATTCTTATTCAGTGATAAACAACAAGAGAATAAATCATAATATCCTCCGTTTATCCAAGACTAGATGTTTCTCAGGTTATTATACCATGAAATATGTTAATGTATTGCCGGGTAATATTAAAAAAATAGAATATAATCGTTTTAACACTATGGTAGAAAAATATTTACTAGAAAATGCTTTTTATGATTTTAATAAATATTTATTAGGTAGTTGATCTGTCACGAATTACTATGTGAAATTGTCATTTTATATTTATTAATGTTATTTATTATCTTTATTTATCTGTTTTACATATTTTGTGACTGAAAAAAAGAAAACAGCCCTGGTGGTATCCTTGCAAAATTTGATGGAACTTTTGATTACTTCATTAGCGAATATTGTGCTTCTGTGAAAACCCCATTGCGGTTAAAAATTAGTTTCGTTTAACTAAAAGAAGTCATTGTGGCTAGCACCGTTACTAAATGATTACAAATTCTTGGTCTTATTAGTAATATTTATTAGTAAATTATATTTGGTACTATATTTTTTTGTAGGATTTCCATTTGCATTTTTAGATATTTTGAAAATGTTCATTTTTGGTTTTATGAAAGCTGAAATCGTCTTCAGAATGAAGTTCACCATAAATAGCGGGTAACAGAATTATATATATGTATATGTAATATATAATATAAAGTTTCAGATTTGATCGATCCAGAAAGTATAAAACTAATTAAAGGACAAAAAAAAAAGTGCGCTGCGACGATTCGCTAAGATGCTGAGAGAACCATAATCCATCAAAATGTATAAAACCAAAATATCAAATTAACAAAAAAAAAAAAGAAAAAAACTTGTGATGGTATCCATTTTACTAGTTTAGCCATGAGTCCCAATCAAAGTTGAGTTATTAAGTAAAACATTTTACAGCAAGGGCGGATCTCGAAATTTCAATAATTTTTTTCTCGTCTGTGGCGCATGGGACCCATACGAAATATGGGAAATAATATCTCGAGAAGCACTTCTCTAACGACCCCTAAAAAATTTTGAAAAAGCAGTTTGCGAAAAATTTTTTCAAAATTCGGTTACCCCCCCAAGGTCTAGGTACTCCTGTTTAAAATTATTTTTTTTTGTCAGATGCATTTTACTTTTCATAAAAATATAACAACACCTTTTGAAGTTTATGAAAATATTTTCATTACTAGCTGAGATACAAAGAATTGAAATTTTGTGATTTGTTAAATTGTAAATCACAAAATTTCAATTCGTTGTATTTCAGTTAGTAATGAAAATATTTTCATAAACTTCAAAACGTATTGTTGTATTTTTATGAAAAGTAAAATGCATATGACAAAAAAAAATAATTTTAAACATTTAGTAAACCTGGGGAGGGTAATCGAATTTTGAAAAAATGTTTCGCAAACTGCTTTTTCAAAATTTTTTAGGGGTCGTTAGAGGAGTGCTTCTCTAAACATTATTTCCCATATTTCGTATGGGTCCCATGCGCCACAGACGAGAAAAAAATTATTGAAATTTCTAGATCCGCCCTTGTTTTACAGGGATAACAAACGTAAAAATATGTTGCTTAAATCGCTCAAGGTTTCGAAAATGTTGTGTCGGTATCTTCAGAAATATTCCAAAATTGCACGAGCCATTGAGCGATTAAATTTTAACGTGAAAAGCATAATCATCATCATCATTAGCAAAATATTTCGGATACATTGCCTCATCTTCGGACAGCTTAAAGATAAAACAGATATTGACATTAAGTCCAGTTTTCCTGGCGCTACAGGAAGGTCTTCTGGCGCAAAGCCGGATGACTCTATCTAGTGGCACCTTTCACTAAGGAAAACCCTTAATCAACTCCATCTCTCCAAAATTGTCATTAAAAGAATCCTCGTTGCGTATGCTGACGTTTATTGTATAGCTTCTTTTTTTCTTCTTGACTAAGAAAGTCATTTCTTTCTTAGTATCGGTGGATAAGCCCTCACGATCAACTTGTTGCTCTTGTCTCCATTTATTTTGTGCAACCGTTCATAAGGTGGTTTGTGTCTCCTTGTGCTTCATTATGTTAACATATTGTTATTCTTAGATTGGACTTCTTAAAATATGCAAAGTTATTAGTTATGTTATGGCAAAATGCGCAAAGGCAACCTAAAAAAACTTAAAAACTCCTCTTTTTTAAATTTTTGAAGTCAGTTAAAAATAGATTTTCACAAGTTAAAATTATATACCAAATATATGTAGTAATATATTTATTCTACGCAACTTAGCAAATTTGTCTCAACTGACACACTAAGAACTGCTTACTTTGTACTTTGTCATTTAAATATTTCCTATGCTGTTCTCGCTTGCGGACACGCTGAAGATTGTCACAGAATTTTCAACCTACAAAGAAAAGCAATAAGGATTCTGGATGTTCTCAAGTATAGAGATGACTGTAAGAACTCGTTCATAAATCATGAAATATTAACTTTTCCATCTATATATATACAGGGTGTCCCGTAAATAATGGATAATCCTGAAAATGGTAATAGGTCAGGGCATAACCTATCAGAATATCACAACTTGACCTTATTGAAAATCCTACGGTTTTCGAGATATGGGCACTTTTTTGAAATTTTGAAAATCTCTACTCTAGGATAGTTTACTAGATGCCACTGCCACAAGGTAACGATTTTTTTCATTTTGTTTTTTGGTGAGTATTCTAGAATAGTTGTGCTATCAAACGTCTACAGGAGTTTTTAGATAACGACGACGGTATTCTCAAAAAAAATGTATTTCTTTAATTTCGGTTCCACCAAGATTCCGTCTGCTGACTTTGACCTTTGATGGTGTAAAGAAAAGTGCGAAGCGAAACTTGCAACTTATCTTAAAAACTTGCCTACTTATTATTTTATTCTAAAATGTTTAAAAATTCTGATTCTTGCAACTTATCTTAAAAACTTGCCTACTTATTATTTTATTCTAAAGTGTTTAAAAATTCTGATTCTTCCTGTTAGAAAAGAAGATATAGCTGTTTGAATAGTGGAGGAGCTAAATTTATCAATTTAAAATTTTTAACAAGTAAGCCTTATTTTTAATTGCATGTGATGTCATTTTGTACGTCTAGTGTTACCGATTCAGACTTTGTTTTTTTGTCGATAATAACGAATCAGAGTTTCTTTAAACTTATTGGAACTTGTTGAGAACAACAATGCCTCGTATACAGTATACACAACGTGAGTATGCTAATATGCATACTATTTACGGCGAATGTCGAGGCAACGCCAGTGCATCCGCTGTGCGTTATCGAGAAAGGTACCCGAAAGCACGCTATCCTGACTACCGCGTATTTATTAGAGTGCATAACGTGTACTGTGAGGGAAGGATTTCTAGTCTTGGTGGTATTGGTGGGTGAAGGAAGACCTCGTCAAGATTTCGACGAGGAAGTGCTTGTTGAAATTAACGACGATCCGTCTACTTCTGTGCGTACCATATCACGACGCACTGGCGTATCTCCATCGGCGTAACTCCATCTTTTCCATGTACAACGTGTGCAAACTCTACTCCCCAGAGATTATACCTTGAGAGTGGTATTTTGCCGACGAATGCTGCGGATGATACGAGAGGATCCAAATTTTTTTAATAAAATTTTGTGGACTGACTAATCATCGTACAGAAAAGATGGCTTTTTAAATTTACATAATCTGCATAGTTGGCAGTTTGAAAATCCCCACTTGATGAGAGAAGGAGAGAGCATACCAAAATTTGAAATATCGAGGAAGATGGATCGGTCGCTTAGCTCCAATTCTGTAGCCACCCAGCTCACCAGACCTAAATGCTTTAGATCTTTTTAGGGATGCATGAAGGAAAAGGTGTGCTTCCGACCTGTTCAGTCCTTAAACGAATTGCATGAGCGTATCGGAGTAGCCGTTGAATAAATTAGCCGATCCGGATATTCACGACATTTAAAACGTTGCTTTACTAAAAGGTACAGAACCTGCATCAGGGCTAGAGGAGAGCAATTCGAACATTTATTATAAGTTGTTTGATTATTTCTTTTTAATAATGTTTAATAAATGCTGGTGAAATTACTTTTTATTTTATTTCGATCTTTCTTCGTCCTCTTACATCAGAATTTTTAAACATTTTAGAATATATTCCCGATAACGCACAGCTGATGCACTGGCGTTGCCTCAACATTCGTCGTAAATAGTATGCATATTAGCATACTCGCGTTGTGTATACTGTATACGAGGAATTGTTGTTCTCAACAAGTTCCAATAAGTCTAGAGAAACGCTAATTCGTTATTATCGACAAACAATCAAAGTCTGAATCGGTAACACCAGACGTACAAAATGACATCCGTCACATGCAAATAAAAACAAGGCTTACTTGTTAAAAATTTTAAATTGTTAAATTTATCTCCTCCACTATTCAAACAGCTATATCTTTTTTTCTAACAGGAAAAATCAGAGTTGTTAAACATTTTAGAACATAATAATAAGTGGGAAAGTTTTTAAGATAAGTGGCAAGTTCCTCTTGGCACACTTCTTTACATCATCAGAGGTCAAAGTCAGCAGACGGAATCTTGGTGGAACCGAAATTTAAGAAATACATTTTTTTTTGCGAATACCGTCGTCGTTATCTAAAAACTCCTATACACGTTTGATATCACAACTGTTCTAGAATACCCACCAAAAAACAGAATGAAAAAATCCTTACTTTGTGGCAATGAGATGCAAGATACAATCCTAGAGTAGAAATTTTCAAAATTTCAGAAAAGTGTCCATATCTCGAAAACCGTAGGATTTTTAATAAGGTCAAGTTGTGATATTCTGATAGGTTATGGCCTGGCCTATTACCATTTTCAGGATTATCCATTATTTACGGGACACCCTGTATATATTAGAAAATTTATTGTACATTAAAAGAAACTTAGTCTCATATGATACATATGATTCTGTACATAATCACAGTACGAGAATAAATTGAATCTAGTTGTTAAGTATTGCCGTTTGAAGAGGTGTCAAAATGGGCCAAACTATTGGGCCATAAAATTTTTTAACATTTTTTACAACATTTTAAGCAGAGGATCAAAAACTTTTTAATTTCTAAAAACTTTTATAGTTTCAATGAATTCTTGGACTGTGATATTTCTGATCTGTTTTAAATTTTAATTATTATTACTTTAAGTTTTACTTGTAATATTTTCATTTTATTTAATTTGTAGGTTTTATTGTTAAATTCCCAATCAATGTTTGTATTATTTATTATTATTATAAAATGACGATTATCTCTATGTATGTGACTTGTGTAAATACCAAATGGCATTAAAATCAATAAAATACTTATACTTATATGTGTCCATAACTCTTGAAAATTTGTGTGTCCTTCCAATTTTCACATCCTCTTTAGTATTACGGTTGGTGGTGGTGTTCTATTGTATGTCTACTTTATACTTTGCAGTCGGTGAAGTTTCCATATCCTCATCTTGTCTTATCTGTTTGATCCAGTCTAAAAGTTCTTTCAGGGCTGTGGTCTCTTCTGTGTTTATGTTGATATCGTCAATAAGTTTTTCTTTTTTATTTTGTACTACTCTATTCCTGTTCATTATAATTATGTCTATACTTACCTTCCCCTTCCGGTTCTCATATAGATCTGTAGAGATCTATATTTTATGCTCGTCTCTAGCTTCAATCTGTTATCTGTTTTAGTCATCTGTCCGCTAGATGTCCTAATTGTTCTTCGTTCCTCGTGGAGATTTTATTGCCCAGATTCCTCTTCTTTCCACTTCCAACGGTATGCAACCTGGTCACAGATCAAACAAACCAGATGTTTCACTTAATAGTATTCCCTATGTAACCAGTTTCATTTTTTGTCGTGTGACGTTTACCTTCCAGGATTCTGCGCAGAAGTCATAAACAGAGCAACCTAGCGGTTGACATGGAAGTTAAGACCAGCGAGTACAATATCACAGGAGAGAGTGTTTAGTACTGAAATCTCAGAGATGGAAGTCGTCATCAGCTACACCATTGATATTAATTATTTTGGAATGCAGTGTATTCTATTGAAGCTTAGAGTTCTTATTGTTATACATTTAAGTGGTTTTTTTGAGTATTTATTAGGTGACTTTTAATTATTGTTGGGTGTCATCACCTCCCTCCTGTATCTATACTCGCTGGTTAAGACTGCTTGGTATATGCGCAGATCACTACACAAATTCGTACCTTCCAGGAGTTAATTTATTATCTAAACCATGAAACGTCATAAGTGAAACATCTGGTTTGTTTGATCTGTGACCTGGTAACACATGTAGTGCTGTGTTGGACACCCCCGTAATACTTTTTAAAAAGAGTCTCTCTATAGCACGTAGTTGTTTTTTGATTTTCTTATTTGGCATTATTTTCCCCGCATTTCTGTCTCATAGTGATTTGATAAGTTTTCGTAAATTTATTTTCTTACTTCCTTGCAGGTTCTCCACTTTCTTCCTGCATTATAGTTGCTTTCTCGACATTTTACGCTTTTTATCCATTAGTAGATTCTAATAGATATTGTCAGTGAATATAACCTCACAGGCACCAGGCACCTATAACTAATTGTATTGTGCTATATGCAGGTAAGATGTTAGTGCAATTTCTATTAGTTTATAATATTATTTCGACAAAGGATGGATAATAAATATATTTTTTTAATAATTTTTTTCACTGATTTTAAGATAACAATTTTAAAACTACTGCATCGATTGCAATCTAATTTTTGCAGTTAGCATTGATAAGAATGCAGCATTTTTTGAAATTTGAGGTGACCATTCTTAAATTCCTCAATTAAAAAAAGTATCCTTGCTTAACACGAATAAGACGACCCATTTTCAAAAAAAAAAAAAAATTAATTCTGCTCATAAGGACTGATAGTATAATTGATTTAAGGGAGTCAAATCAACAAAAATTGTAAATGTTTTTACATGTACTAAAGAAAGTAATGCTATAAAATATTTTTATATTTTGTAAGAGAAACTAAAAATCAAGTAGATATATTCGCAGATATATTATTACTATACTCTTTGCAAAAACGAAGAGTATATTGCATTTGATCGGCACATTTCTAAAACCGTAAATATCGTTCGCAGAGAAAACGTTTTCATATCATTGTGTTCGTGAACGAATTCTGAACGACTTTCAAAATGTCCGTCCGTCCGTCTATCATGTTTCTTGTAAGCACGATAACTTAAGAAAGAAAAGTCCGATTGTATTGAAATTTGGAAGTAAGTTAGTGTTAGCTAGAGGAAGAACCCTATTGTTTTTGAAGAAAATCAATAAGTAAATAAAAAAGTTATTAATCATTTAATTTAAAAAAAAATATTTTTTTCATTTTTGTAGCTTGTATTGCTTGCGAAATGTTATCTCTATAATATATATTTTTTGTCTATACATTTTACTAATATGTATTTCATAATAATATATTTAATGCGTTGAAATATGATTCTCGAAAGATACATATCACAGACATTCAATTTTTTCAGTAATGTGTGATGTCCAGTGGCCAATGTTTTGGCCTTACAATCGTGTGTTCGAATCCCCACAGGTTGGATGTTTTTTTTATTTTTTTTTTCATATATTTTTTTCACAACAAAGTTGGTATCACAAAATTTAGGATGTCCAAAAACTAACATTATTTACAAGAAAACTGCGAAGAGTATCCTACAGAATGTGTAACAATTATATAAAAAGGTCAGTAAATTGGCGAAAAGTACCCTACGTTTTAAGCTTGTTAATAAACTTAAGTTGCGGCAAAATGCGCAAAGGCAACCTAAAAAAACTGAAAAACTCCTCTTTTTAAAAATTTTTGAAGTCGGTTAAAAATAGATCCTCACAACTTAAAACTATATACCAAATATGGATGGTTGCAGAGGAAGTTAATATGTTATCAGTGCAAGGGTTTTCTGTGTCGGGAAAGTTCTGTAGGCAAAGCAGCATTCACGGGGGAGTGTTAATACTTTCTAAATCTAGCCTAGTGCAAGACGGTATGGTTCGGCAGGATTTAATAAACCTCTCAGTGGAACTGCACTGCGAAGTTGCAGCAGTGGAATATTTAACTAATAAGTTGCTGATAATTACCATATATAGATCATCATCAATTAATGATATGCAAATATTTTTTGATACACTGGTGAATATACTTAATAAAATATATAATTATAAACACAAAGTCATCATCAATGGTGACTTCAATGTTAAATTTAATACAAAGGATAAAAATTGTACTAAACTAATTGATCTGATGAAATCGTATAACTTTGATCATACCATTCACTCAAATACCCGATATAGTTCGTGTTTAGATAATATTTTCACTAATGTGGCCGAAGACCTGCGGACATCTTGTGTTATCCCTATAAATCTTTCGGATCACTATGGCATAAATATCGGCATTGCCAGTGAACCAGTGACACAAAAAAAAAGAGTCAGCTTTAGACCAATCACTGACATTGGTCTATTTAATCTAAATGGTGCCATTAGTGCTATGAGTTGGGAGTTTACAAAGGACCCTAATCTTTCATTTAATGACAAGTTTGATGTTTTGATGAAGAGCTTATGTGATGCTCTACATATGGCATTTCCAATGAAATCTAAAGATACATCATCGGACCCTAAACCAGTAATTAACTGGTTTACGGACGAGCTACGCAATATGCGTGAAACTCTGGGATTTATGACTGAGTTTTCTAAAATGTATAATAATAACATTGATCTCCCAAATATTACTTCAAAATATCGCAAAAAATATAATGAGACCATAATTGCATCAAAAAAAGCTGCACACGATGCCTTCATCAGGGCATCCAACAATATACAACAGGCATCATGGAAAATAGTCAATAGCCTTAAACCAATTTCTAATAAATCTAATGACTATAAATTAACGCCGGATGAGTTTAATAAGTTTTTTGTAAATGTTCCCAAATCAATAATAGCAAATATACCCAAAGTTGACTCAAATAACACTGACTACTTAGATGACCTATATATACCAAATAATCGTGGAAATTTTCAGTTTAGATATCTTACTTACATTGAAGTCAGAGACATAATTTATTCTCTAAAAAATAGTAACAGTCTGGATTATTATGGATTCAATGCTAAGATCCTTAAGTGTATTGCTCAATACCTGGTGTATCCATTGACTGATCTATTAAACGAATGTATCAAAGCAGGTATTTACCCCGACTGCCTGAAAATTTCCCGCGTAATGCCCATACACAAAAAAGGACAAATAGACGACCCATCTAATTTTAGACCGATCTCACTGGTCCCGTTAATATCAAAAATTTTTGAAATTGCTTTAAGGACACAATTAGTTGAGTATTTTGAGGTAAACAATCTTTTTAATACATCTCAATTCGGCTTCAGATGTAAACGCTCAACAATGGATGCATTTCACAAACTAATAAATATTATAACTGATTGTTTTGACAATAATGAATATACTGGATCCATTTTCTGCGACCTGTCGAAGGCATTCGACTGTGTATCTCACAAGGATCTTGCGATTAAATTAAGATGTTATGGTGTTACCAATACCTCTCTTGATTTATTAGTATCATATCTAAATGACAGAAAACAGGTTGTGTCCTTGGAGGGTACATGCTCCTTCCTGGGGAACGTGAATATGGGAGTGCCACAGGGTTCGGTACTTGGCCCGGTGCTATTTCTTGTCTACGTAAACGATTTCCCTAATTGTATCCCTGGTTTTGAGCATGTGCTGTTTGCGGATGACACAACTATTGTGGATCGAAATACGAATTACGAAGCTCTTAGCAGTAATCTGGAGAATGCTCGGTCGATGGCCTTCGACTGGTTTGCAGCTAATAACTTAAGTCTAAATGAGTCTAAAACAGAAACCATGATCTTCACTTTAAAAACCTCAATTAAATTGCAAAATCCCAAATCAGTTTGTTTCCTTGGCATCTTTTTGGATGATAAGTTAACTTGGGATGATCACATTAATCACTTGGCCAAAAATATTTCTAAATATACTTACATGTTAAGAAATATCAATAATTTAGTGTCTGGCGAAGTAATGAGGTCGGTCTACTTCGCATTAATTCATAGTCGCCTGAGCTATGGAATAACAGTATGGGGGCATGCGTCCTCAGCAAGACGAATATTTGGTTTACAAAGAAGGGCAATACGTATCATAAATCACTTAAAATATAGGGAGGATTGCAGAGAGGCTTTTAAAGAACTGGGCATCCTAACATTACCTAGTATTTATATTTTGGAATGTATAATGCATACAAAAAATAATTTAAGTAATACAATCAACTTTGAAAATATACATAATCATGATACTAGACATAGTAATAATATTTGCTTAGATTTTCATAGAGTTAACAGATCAAGAAATGGTTTAAACTATTATGGTCCAAAAGCCTACAATTGTCTACCGATCCAAGTAAGGAATCTAACTCCAAACCAACTTAAAACTGTGTTAAAAAACTATCTCATTGGAAATGCCTTTCACACAATTGATGAGATTCTGTCCAATATCAAAAATATTTAGTTGTTATGTGTGCCCCTCACGTAATCACTTTAAAATCATGTACTGATTTCTGAACTGTAATCATGTATCCAAGTCCCCGACAAGTTTTTAAAATTTTTAAATTGTTTCTTTTTTATCTTACTCGACTTTTTAACTGTAAATGTGTTACACTTTAGTTGTTTTATATTGTAATTTTATCTCTAATGTTTCTGTTCATTGTATTGTATGTATTGACCTGTGTAAAATGTAATTTATAGCACCAATAAAGCTATCTATCTATCTATCTATCTATCTATCTATGTAGCAGATATTTCTCTATTTTAGAAGACAATAATTTTAAGTAATAAACCTCAATCACGGTGTGCTACAACGAAATTTAAATCAAAGTTGATGCCACACGGAATTTTTTTTACACATTATTGGATGCAAATAGAACCAATTTCCATGATATTTAAAATCATTCATGCAGATTTTTTTTTTACAAATATTTTACGTTTTTTGTTCAATGACACAGCCATACAAAATAAGTGGTCGGACCTGCGGACCAGACCAGTGTATCTTTATGTATTCGAACCCGCTGAAACCGAATCCGAAGTCAGAATTGTCAGATTGGCCCGTTTTTCACCCCTGACCACAAAAAAACATCCCCCCCCCAAAATGGTATGTTCGGCGGACCATACCAGTGTATCCTTATGTATTTGGACCCTCTGAAACAGAATCCGAAGTCAGAATTGCCAGATTCGCCCGTTATTCACCCCCCAACCCCAAGAAACACGCTCAAGACAAAAAAAAGTGGTCTGACCTGCGGACCAGACCAGTGTATCCTTATGTATTTGAGCCCGCTGAAACCGAATCCGAAGTCAGAATTGTCAGATTGATTCGTTTTTCAGTTTTTCAGATCAGTGCATCCTTACCAAATACATAAGGATACGCTGGTATGGTCCGCCGGACAGATCATTTTTTTGGGGGGGGGTTGTGGTTGGGGGTGAAAAACGAGTCAATCTGACAATTTTGACTTCGAATTTGATTTTAGCGGGTCAGACCACTTTTTTTGTGTGGCTATGTTATTAAACAAAAAAATAATACTTGTAAAAAAAAATTTCTGCGATGAATGATTTTAAATATCGTGGAAATTGGTTCTATATACATCCAAGAATGTGTAAAAAAAAAAATTCCGAGTGGCATCAACTTTGATTTAAATTTGGTTGTAGCACACCGTGTCAATTTTAATATTCTGTGTTTTAGTACCGAAGCGGGCCAGACATAAGTTTATTAGAGATTTCTGCCTATAAGCAGAGCCGTAGCGAGCCAACTTTTTTGGGGGGTTATTTCTCCAAATTTGTCAACTTCTTAAACTGAAAAAGCCAACTCTGTAAATAATTAAATAATAATTCCTCCAAAAAATTGATGACCGGATGGAAGAAATTCTAAAAAAATTTTTTTCAATAAAAATTGCCAACTTACGTCTCAATTTGCAACTTTTACCTAATTTTCGTAAAGATTCGCCGAAATAAAAATTGAGGGGGAAGAAAATCTAAAAAGGATTTTTTCAATAAAATTTGCCAACTTACGTGTCAAATTTCCAACTTTTGCCAAGTCTGACAAAGTTAGGGGGATAACGTACCCCCCCCATACCCCCCTTCTGCCTATAAATGACGATATGATCCAGAAGTTATGACATATATTTCTGAAATATTCTGTAAAAACTGAAAGAAATTATATGCAGATTCGAAAAAAAAAACGTGACCAGGGAAACGAATTACAATTGATACATAAAGGTAATATGTTTCTATTTCTGTTTATGTAAATTATGTTCGTCAAACGCAAGCATAAAATAAATTACAATATCAATTGAGTAACGGCAGATCGGATTTACACATGAAATTTAATTATCTCTATGATCATTAACTCACTGTCACTTTTCCATTTTATTTACATTTTTCGAGTTAGTCAAATATTTGTCGTTTTTGTTCAAAGTTATATGCTACGGAACAAATCTCAAACTGTATTCTTTAAAGTACCTAGAATGTATACACCTCCATAATGCAAACAAAACTTTCACAGTTATCTTTCTAATTCAACAAATGCCTTTTAAGTGACTTCGAACTTAGAATGTTACAGAAGAAGATAATATATAATGAAGTAGATCTGATCTCTAAATAATCAAAACTAAATATAAAGAAGGTAGAATATTGTTTTTAAATAAGCCAGAATAAATTTGTGTGAAAATGAAATGCAATGATACTTTTAAGACAAAATATCAGTGTTTATAAAAATTCACCTTGAAGGTTCATAAAAAGTATTGTTTACTATTTTTTATGTAGTAAGTTGAATTAACTGTAAAACGAACACTGAACGGAATCACACTTGACGGATTTAGTTTTAGATTTATTTCCTTTTCATTATTTATTTATCTTAAAAATAACTCGTTTAAATAGTCGTACATCGATGCTGCTGAGTTAAATTTGTATAAATAAATAAACAGGATTCCTAAGGGCAGTTGAAATCTTAAAAAACCTGTTACATATATCCAATCCAATAATACCTACATTCTTTAAATTATAAACTTTTTGCTTACTACTCATGATTAGAATACAGGGTGTAATTAGTTTCATGTCATTAAAAAAAAGAAACTGGTAATGGGGACCGAGTAGACAAACAAAAAACCTTTATGACTTTTTCCTCTAGGGGCACTTTGAAAAAACTGACCTAGGTCAACAATTTGAATATTAGGGTAAGAAACGTTTGAAAACCACTGCCTTTCTGGGTCAATGGACGTGTAGTTCTCGTCGGCACGCGGCGGCCCACGGTTTCAAAGCAAAGAATTGCGGCACCTTTGATGATCGCCTCAACGGAACCAATTATAAAAATGTAAATAATTCGTTATCTCTTTTTGCAGAACTGCAAGCAAATGATGGAAGTAGAGGTTTAAACACAGCATTTCTTACATGTGTGTTTTTTTAATTTAGAACAAAATATTGGAGCTTTTATTGTTGTTTATAATTTTCCAGATTTAAATGTGGTTTATTAACATTTGTAACCTAAATGAGTATTCTGGGTTAAAAGCTTAAAAAATTAGAAATTATTGCATGACATTGGGAAATAAAGACGTCTGAGATACGATAACATAAAACAATTATGTGTATTTTAAGTTAGGAAAAAATATGATTTATTTAACGAATTGCCGATCAGTTATCGAAAACTAAAACATTCGATAAATCTAGAACTTACCAAATTATTGTTGATTTACATAAATTGTTCGAAATGGCTTCAGTCTGCATCAATACACTTTTCGGCACGTCGAACTAAGGACAAACGCACTCCGTTTAACACATTTGGTAAATTAGGATCATTTTCTATGGTTTCTATGCACATTAAAATACCACACTAAACTATCAACTAAAGTCAATAAAGAAAATAAAAATAAAAACTTGGTCCAAAGTCCAAAAAGCAACACAAAAAGAACGAACAAGTAGTGTATGTACGTAATCAAGAACTTAACGACTTGAACGGTAAGTCAATAAAATAAATCTAAACTGTAAATACGTGGCCCAAAATTCAAAAAGAACAAAAGCAACATACAAAAACAACGGGTTCGACGTGTGTACTTAACGAAGTGCCCACAGAAACTAAAATATTGCGCAAGGGAGAGTATAGTTTTCTTCAGATCTACTAAGCACTCAGAAAACGCCGACGTCTTTCACCTTTACCGCACCGCTAAAGACCTTACCTTACCTACTTTAAAAAAAACATAAAAAAAGTGTGATTATCAACTTGTGTCCTCGCCGACGCGCGGTCTCTAACAAAGGAGCGCGACACTTTGAAAGAGCCGAACTAGCGTATTTGATGGCCGACATACGCGAAGATAAAAGGCTATCCCAACATTTCAGCAGTTCTCAAACAATATTATTAAAAATTTTCGAAATTTTTGTTTACTTTTTTTTTCTAAAACTATGGGTTTTAGACCCCATGTTATATAAGGTTTTTTGTTCATTTTGTCGTTCCCCACCACCAGTTTTATTTAATGACATGAAACTAATTACACCCTGTATATTAATAAAGAAATAAAAAAATCTAATTCTTAGGTGTCTTCAATAGAGAAAAAAATCCATCTGATATTTGATATGCCTTATTTAACCAGAGCAATATTCTCAAATGCCTTTATCTTTATTTGTAAGAACGAAGAGTACAACTAGTCGGCAGATTGCTATGATATCCAACGTATCGCACAGTGTTATATTCAGCACGCTTCAATGATACCCTATAGTAGGAAGACAGAGTATACGACAGGCGACAGGGAAGATCTGCTCTTACAGTAACAACTCAAGGACAAAACAGATGTTTAGTAAGAAAATTATAGCAAGATAGTTAAGACGGTGTAGAACTAACTTCGTCTCCCAACGGAAACATATACTACTAAACCATGTAGTTATTTCTAACCGCCAACATGAAGACTATAGGAGCAGCAGTTCAGAATTAGGAGGAGATCCCGATGACCTTTGTTAAATACTGAACATTGGGAATTCGTTTTTGATGAGATGAGCATGTAGGTTGGAAGCTGGATCAATGGAGTCACTACTTCTTTGCTAAGAGACAGATATGTGGAGTATTATGCTACTCACAGACCATAAGCAGGAAGCGATTGCGATGCCAAATACTCCAAATAGGGATCAAGATTAATAACTCTTTAAGAGTCGAAAGTTTGTAAAATATCTTGAAAATAATCTGAATACTTTTTCCACTGAAAGTCCACCTACTGGTCCAGTGAGAAGAATAAAATTTCGAATTATTGACTCTTCTATGCCACAGTCTTCCAAAAGATCAGAATAAAGTCTGGATATTTCTTCGTATTATAAGTTATTATAATCGTTCTTGTAATTATAATTAACAAACAAACATCATCAACATCCACGGGAGAAGGATCAAAAATTTCTTTTCCTCTCTCTAAACTAGCCTTCGATTTGCCAACTTTGATTCAGTCAGAGCTACGAGACTGCAACATGACACAGTTCAAAAACTACTGGGTTTAATCCCCCGCAATGAGAGGGGGGCGTGGCAAGGCTCCATGTAAAGATACCAACGTAGTCTATATACAATGCTTCAACTGATACCACTCTAAAATGGTTGCTAGAGACAAAATGAGACAGAACGCTGCCCTCTGAAGAAGCACCTGCTTAGCTGGATACGTGGAAGGTATTTCATTTGAAAGGTACTTGATTTGGAACAATCTAAAGGATTTTCGTTTTTTTAAAATAGTAATATATTCACTTTCTTTCTTTCTTTCTTTCTTTTTTTTTATTGATTCTTTCTTTCACTTCATCATTGCTATTTCAAGAATCAATAAAGGTAGGAAAGCTATTGGAGCGTTAAACTCAATAATGTGGGAAAAAAATATAGGGAAAGACACTAAGCTACGCATCTACAAAAGCATCGTACAAAGTGTAATTATGTATGGAGCGGAAGTGTGGGATTTAAACAAAGCAAACAGAAGAAAAATGTTGGCCACAGAAATGGACTATTTAAGAAGAAGTTGTAGGATATCCAGAACAGAAAGAATCAGAAATGAAATAATCAGGAAAAATTCTGGCATAGAAAAAGATATTATAGTTGATGTCGAAAAGAAACAGTTGATATGGTTCGGACATACAAAAAGAATGGTGTAACATAGGTGGCCAAGAAAAATACTAGAATGGATCTCTTATACAAGGGGCCTACCTACAGGAGAACCTGAAGGACATGTCCTGTAGACCAAGAAACCCGCGAGAGGTTGAAGTAGCAGCTCTACAGCTGCAGACTGCCATCAACTCCGCGTTTGAAAATAACTGTCCCTTGCAAATAAGCAAAGGAGAAAATAGCGCCCCATGGTGGAACAAAGAACTAAGTGGGTTGAGTAAAGAGACGCGTGAGCTGCTCAATAGAGCAACACGCACTAAAGTACCGACAGATCAGCCCAACGAAGGTATAAAAGCTTGATAAATAAGCAGAAAACAGAGTGCTGGAGGGCCTTCTGTGAAACCATCGAAAACCTACCAGCAGTAGCTAGACTGCACAAAACGCTCTCAAGAAGCCCATCATCACGGCTTGACGATATCAGGCTCCCAGGTGGGTCTTACACAAATAATGACCGAGAGACAATTGAGTGTCTTCTCGACGCTCATTTCCCAGGGCCAGAGATTTGTGAAACGAAGCCCCGGCGACAAAATTCAGATCGGAGGCAACTACCGCAGACTGGAAGAAGGCGTCGGAGGTGATAACACATGAAAAATTGAAATGGGCCATATCGACATTTGACCTATTTATATCGCCGGGACCTGATGGTATATATCCGGCTCTTATACAAAAGGGCGCGGATGTACTATTGGGACACCTGTACCATCTACTTAGATCCTGCCTAGCTCTGGGATACATACCAGTGTCCTGGAGAGAGGTAAAAGTTATGTTTATACCAAAGACAGGTCGTAACATATATGACCAGACTAAGGCATTTAGACCTATAAGCCTGACTTCCTTTCTTTTGAAGATATTGGAAAGGTTAATAGAAATGTATATAAAGGATTGGTGTCATAACCAATTCATCCCAATCAACATGCATACCAAGCCAGTAAATCTGCAGAGACGGCCCTTCATCAGATCGTTGTTAGAGCTGAGAAGGTGCTAGAGCAGAAAGAACTGGCATTGTTAGCATTCTTGGATATCGAAGGAGCATTTAACAACCCAACCTTCGATTCTCTGTCAGGCAGTTGCGGACCGCGGAGTGGACGGCACCATAATTAAATGGATATCGTCCATGCTGAGCACCCGCAACATTGAAATCAAGCTTAGCAATGATTCGGTTAGGGCCAAGGCTGTCCCCGCTATTGTGGAACTTCATGCTCGACGGGCTACTGGTCGAATTGAGCGAAGCAGGTTACTATGCGCAAGCATATGCAGACGATTTGGCAATCATGATAAGAGGCCGATTTGAAGTGACTATTGCAAGGTTCATGCAAAGGGCTCTTAACATAGTTCAGTTATGTTGTAACAGACACAGGCTCTCGGTCAGCCCTGGCAAAACAGAGCTAATACTGTTCACTAAAAGGAGAAAAATAAGCGGTTTTCAGCTTCCTTCTCTCATAGGGACACATCTGTGACTTTCCCGTACAGTGAGGTACCTGGGAGTAACCCTAGACTCCAAACTGTCATGGAAGGACCACGTGGAAGCTCAAGCGAGGAAAGCCTGCGCATCCCTATGGATGTGCAAGCGTATCTTTGGTCTTAAGTGGGGAATAAATCCAAGGACCACCCTCTGGATGTACAGCGTTATGATAAAACCCCTCATAACATATGTGGCTCTTGTGTGGTGACGCTCCCAGGAGCGCTCCACAATTAGGGCTTGCTGTGTCAAGTTCAAAGGCTAGCTTGCTTAGGAATAACAGGAGTAATCAGGACCACCACAACGGCTGCAATGGAGACCATCCTTGGACTCACTCTTTTGCATGTCGAAGTGGAACTGGAAGCTAAAAAAGCAGCAAATAGACTGTTTAATGGTGGAATGTGGAACATGACGGAACAAGGGCTGGGGCGCACAAAGGCTCTAGTTCTACCTGTAAGGGACCAGGTCGTTGCTCAGTCAGAGGACGACCGGTGTCTCCCCGTTTATGAGTTCACTATTCCATATACAGTCATGTTCCCTAGTCGAGATGACTGGGGACGCGATAAAATGAATCTTCTGAGTTCCGGAGGTCTGGAATGGTACACAGACGGATCGAAGACTCAGGAGGGAACCGGTGCTGGTGTACACGGATGCAAGCCAAGGGCGCCACTTGGTAAGTATCCTAGTGTATTTCAGGCTAAGATATATTCCATTTTACTGTGTGCAAGCGAAAACCTCAAAAGAGGCTTCGTTAATAAGCATATTTATAAATGTAGCGACAGTCAGGCAGCTGTGTGACAATGTATCAAACGAGGTGACTTCTAAGCTGGTGCTGAACTGTCGAAATATTCTAACTGAGCTGTGTGAATGCAACTCAGTCAAACTTATATGGGTGCCCGGACACAGTGGAGTCGAGGGCAACGAAGAAGCAGACCGTTTGGCGGGTGAAGGAGCAAAAACTCCTTTCCCTGGCCCCGAGCCAGTCTTCGGTCTGCCAAGAAGTCTGATACAATCAGAGCTGCAAGACTGAGCTACGGCACAGTTTAACAACTATTGGGCTCAGGCCCCGGAATGAAACACTCGAGGCTCCATATAAAGGGGCCCTCGACTGACCACCGTAAAGTGGCTGATTGGGCTCAATAGAGAGCGATTGAGACGGATGGTAGGCTACGGCACAGTTTAACAACTATTGGGCTCAGGCTCCCGGAATGAGACAGTCGAGGCTCCATATAAAGGGGCCCTCGAGCGGTTGAGATGGATGGTAGGCCTGATAACAGGACACTGTCGTCTGAACAAGCATCTGCATACAATGCAGTTGAAAGATGATCCTACTTGTGGGATGTGTGGAGTGGAGGATGAAACCATCACTCATATCCTATGCTATTGTGCACCAATAAGAGCGTCAAGGTATTTCGGAAGGCAGTTTCTACAGCCGGAGGAACTACGGGATCTAACCCTGGAAAGGGCTGCTCTCCTTCGTGGAGAGCACTGATCTTTTCTAGGGGATCCTAAATGTCACGAATGTACAATGGGCCGATAGGCCTGAGTGCTGCGGATCTTCGGATCTGGTCGCGTTTTCTAATAATAATAAAAATGGTCACCTCAAATTCCAAAAAATGCATCTTTATCAATGCTAAGGTTAAAAAGCTTTAGGGCTTTTGGCTTTCTAGATAAGATATGAGAGGTACCATATTTTTCAACCAGGTACTTACTTACTTGTATACTGTAAAAATTAGATCGCAATCGATACATTAGTTTAAAAGTTGTGAGCAAAAATTTTCAAGATTTAACTTTTAAAGACGATTAGTTCAATTCAAACAATACGTTTCCGATATATACTCCTGGGAATCCTGTATATATACTAAACAATTATTTACTTGAAATATATTTTAATTATATATTGTCGACCTTTTTTTTTTTGGCAAACTCCAAAAATAATTATCGAGCAGTTTACACCATTATTTTAATATTAATCTCTTTCTAATCATTTTCGGACAACACTAAACAAACTTTGGTTAGAAACGTCTTTTTTAATAATAGATCATCGAACTTTGAACTGGATATAATTTCGTGTTATTAGATGTTTGGAACGTAATTTTCAGTAATGCGAACAAAAAATACATATTACCCTGCGGCAAGAATTCTTGACTCGTAAGTACATTAATGTAATTTTCATACTTTAGAATTAACTACACATAAACAATCAAAACCTGTCCATATTAAAAAAGGTTATAGTCACATTATAATATGAATAGCCTCTTTGAGTTATCAAGTAGGCTTTTAGGTTAACGATTTTTTATGTTCATTTACATATATGTATGCAAAAGAAAATCTAACAGTTTATTTGTAAATCATTATCTCTGAATTGTCGATTATCATTTTTAAATGTATAATTAAATGAGCACGATGGGCGATGATTTATGAAGCATTTAATACGAAGGTGGGATTATTAGCTAAGGAATCTTTGATGATGCTCTATTTTTTTGGAATTCAGTGATAGGTAATTATACGAATACTGTACAAAGTTGTTCTTGCAATGGCGGAGTTCATTTTTAAACTAGGAGCAGTAAGAGGTAACTTAAACGGAAGAAAAATTTTTTAAAATTAAAAAGAAATTGCTTTCTGAAATAAAGACGTCTAGGAAATGATGATAATTTGAAAGTTTTCACGATTATACTTTCCACAATGCTGTTTTCTTATGGACAATCGGTCAAATTTCATGGCCTCAATTCGATCCTAGGTCCAGTTTCTACTCAAAAAGGTTACAGGCAATCAAGTTAAATTTTTTTCGAATTTATCATTGTTTTTAATATATTTTATACCTATTACTTCTTTCGAATATTTTGAAGTAATAAGATTTTTAGTTTTAATTAAAAAAAAATGCAGAAAGGAACACTGAAAAATTTTGGTGAAAGCAACGGAAAATTGGTAAGAAAAATAACAAGTGAAAAAAAATCAATCAAACCAAGTAAAGGCATTTTGTACATAAACTTTGTGTTTTTTACTGATCAAAAAACTTTTAAAGAAACATTTCGAAAATAACCTCTAATATTCTATCAAAATAATACGAATTCAATTTATAGTCTCTATTATTATTATAGTGGTATAGTCAAAGCAACCATTTCTGAAAGTTTTTCAATAAGAGTTTTTTGATCAGGAAGGCAGCAAGTTTATGTAAAAAACGTTTTAGCTAATTTGATCGATTTTATTTACTTGTTATTTTTAGGAAGGATTTTCTGTCCACTTCGTCGAAGTTTTTTATTTTTTTTTATAGTTGTCTATAACTTTATATTCCATATAAAAAATTCAAATTTGTCGACCGAGCTAATATAAGGGAAGATCGGGGCATGCTTTATTTTTCTGCACTATATTAAATAATAAATATAATGTATTACTTAATAGATAAAACATCATTACTCTTATGTAAAGTATGTTCTGGTATGACTAAGATCTTTTGATGAAGATTTCTAACTCTTGTGATATAATTACATGAATCAACCCCTAAATACGATGGCGCGAAGTTTATTGTCGGCAATAATACCAGGGTAATAGATTATCAGACCCATACTTTTAATTTATTTGTCAATGTCGCAAGGACAGGCATGCGTCCACCAATGTATCAGATTTTCCTATTTTGACGCAAAACATTTTCTTATTTACCAGAAACTTCATTAAGTTTCTTAGTCCAATCAATGAATGCCCGAAAGGGGATTGTAGAGAACATTGGAGAACAAGGGATAATTTTCCTCTTCAAGGATGTGTTGGGGGTAGTTAGGAGTTAACAACACTAAAAGTCCCCGCCCCTAGCCCCGCCGATTCAGGGGGGGAGGGGGTAAAAATACACCAAAATTTGATTTGGTTATTGATGGGGAATTTCTCATACACGGCAAAGGGGATCCTCAATTTGTGGTGGCTACGTGAAATTCGTCAAGACCCATTAATATGATTTTTAATCTTTTTCCTCATATTTTGGTACCGCAGGTGGCTTTGCCTTTATAGCAGGTTTCATCAAAATCCATTCATTAGTACTCAAATTAGAGGTTGACTGGACTATAGTAGTAACGTTCATTTTAAACAGCATATGTCAGCACAAATTTTCTAATTAACGTATTTTCTTTAATTAAAATATTTGTTCAAAAATTATAGATTTAAGATGCTCCAGTAGCATCCAATTGTGTACGTTTAAAATTTCAATTTTCGGTGATATACCAAATTGTAACATTTTTCCCATTTCCTGTAAAACTTAGTAAAATCAATAAATTCAATAAGTTAACGCACACACAATTAACCATACAATAATGAGAAAAAATTAAGAACTAAGTAGTATTCAAGTTTAAAGCCAAAAACATATAAAATAATTTTGTTAATAATATTTTTAATTTTTTTCAGCACATTTTGGTACCACAGGTGGCTTTGCCTTTGTAGCAGGCGAATGTTTTTCTGATCATAAGTAGATCCTAATTTGTACTATATTTGAGTAAAATTTTATTGAAATCGAAAACAAAATAAAAGAGTTATAAGGGCGTCTTCATTTTAAGTGAGTCACACTGTATATTTAAGGAAATGTATAGATTTCGACAAAATATTACGTCGAGTGTTGTAAAATAAAGATTGTTTTGTGACTGATTTATTAGCAGATCACGGTAAACAGCTTTGATAGAGATATTCAAGGAACCTAATACTTTTTTTTAATTATCTATTTTGGCTGGTGAATATCTCGTAAACTATAACACATAGGAAGAAAATGAATATAGGCATTCTTGTAGGAAATTTAATTATGTTTTATTTTGAGCATCTATTCGCGCCGACTTTGATATTTTTATGACTGGTCGATAATGATGTCAACAATATTCCAAATATTATTTCTGGCCATCATTTATTTCGTAATTCATTATTTCTTATATAGGGTGACCACCCTATATGTTTTCACTAAAAGTATAACAAGTTTCTTCCTTGATAGTCGTACTAACTACATACCAAATATCATTGTCCTCCTTCACACTGTTTCCGTTAATTATTTTCCTAGGGCGTCCACCCTGTATGCTTTTCACTAAAAGTATATCCCATTTCTTCGTTGATAATAGCGTCAACTACCTACCAAATATTATTTTCCCCTGTCAAATAGTTTTGTAGACATAGTGCCAACAGACCGATAGCAGACCGACAGATACACAAGACGGAATTGAAAGACCATAATTTTCGTAATTTTCGCCTCAGTGGACCGTCATTTGTTAGAAAAGTTCTCGTTTTTGGGGTTCGTGGTAGTTCAAACACTAGCGTATAAATCTAAGCCATGCGATGTATGAGTTGGACTGCTATGTGGCACCATATGGGAACCTGTATTGGAACTTATGTTTATAAGCACATTAGTGTCTATTAACATGAGTTCATCTGACAGTGGACATTGTTTTTCTATATCCAATGACTAATATGATTTACTATTGTTATTTAAACTAGAAATATAATTTCTGTTTTCTAATCGAACCATTACTATCCTTAAAACTTGCCCGAATCATTGTTAATTCGTGAATACGTTTTCAAAATTTTTGTAACATTAGATTCCTATAAAATAAAGTATTTAAATATGTTGATGCTTTGAAGGTATACCATTGAGCTAACGTTCTCCTAATAATGGTAATTTAATAATAGTTTAGTCATATAAAATTAATCATAATTCATTAATTACAAAAAAATATATTATAATGATAGTATATTAATTACATACATCTCATTGTAGCAATATGCTGATAAAATTATTCTTATGTAATGTATTTACATACACGCGTACGGTTAGGTAAATAAATAGGGGAAACCACAGATCATGCATGATATCTAATACACTTTATTTAATATTAAACCAAAGTATATGCGGCCAGGTTTGCGGTGATTAGCAACAAATAAAAATAGTAACAATATACAGCACACTTATTTGGATTCATGAAGTAAGACCTACTACTCTTAGTCTAAGTCTTACCAAAGATAATTTACATTTGGATACTATCATACCAATTTTGCAAGACTATCTCTATCCTTACTTTGTTTATAAACCATCGAGACCCAACTCATATCACCCCGATGAGTGAAAGAGAAGAGGCAAAATTAATCGGAAAATGGTTTCGTTTCATCAAAAAATGTTCTAAGTAAAAAATTTTAATCATAAAATGATATATAATAAAAGATCATTAAAAATCATTTTTTGGTATGATGAGTAGTCAGATCGAAAAAATATAATTTATATATTAAGAATATACAAAACACCACGACTCAACTCTTTTCCACTTTCAAATCTTTAACGGGTGAGGTATAAGTAGTCGTGCATAGTTCACAATTTTTGACACACACATTTTTAGAATAGTACAAAACCATCCCACTGCTTTCTCTTTTAAATTTGAACTGTTATCGAAGAATGTGTCAAGATTCTACAATTATAGACGTCAGAATCACAATTAATTTGCCCTGAAGACATTTATAAACAATAAAAGTAAATTTAAAAGATTGATTTTTGACTAAGAAACTGATAGCATCAAACAAAATCGCTGCCTAAGAAATCACTACTTCCACATCCAGATTCTCTGTCCAAGTCTCTTACAACGAATAAAATGTAGATATATTTGCACTCCACTATGTGGAAATAATTGTTCATGGAACTTCAGTAACATAATATTTGAAATCGTCTACCTCAAAAAGCCATAAAACGATATGCCTCGCGTTACAGAGGTTAGTAGAGGAGGAGGCTGATGCAAAAATTTTTTTAGTCCTTTGGTGCTTGTACACACATTAAATCATAATTTTATTTAAGATTTTATGAGTTTAGAGTTAATACATTCCTATCTTTGTAATGGGCACCGGTCAGTATTTTCCAATGATGAGTTAAGTTCAAGCTTAAAAATCAAGCACGAAGTCCCACAAGGGTGTCCTAGGACCAATACTTTTCTAAATTTATATAAATACTCTACGTCAAATAATTAGTTCGAACTATCTATGACTTAATAGAAACAAAACTCAATCATTAGAGTTTTCACTAAAGTAGAAAACAGCTGATATTGTAAAATTTCTGGGACTTAACACTGATAGAAGTTTAAATTGGCATAGTTATATTAATTCCTTTACAAAAAAAATATTCTTCATTATATACGTAATAAATATTAAAACCGCTGCCCAAGGAATCACTACTTCCACATCCAGATTCTCTATCCAAGTCACTCACAACGAAAAAACTCTGTATGTGAAAATAATTGTTTATGGAACTTTAATAATATAATATTTGAAATCTTCTACCCCAAAAAACCCATAAAACGATACCCCACATCGGTATTGGGGTGGGGGTGGTGATAGGGGGGGTGGTAGTGGGGGATGGATGAAGTAAACAAATATTTTGAGGTTTCTGGTTCCTGTACATACACTAAATCACAATTTTTTTTCATCCCCTTTAATAAGGGGGTGGGGGTGGGGGTGGCTAATGCCAAAATTTTTTTTTGAGACCTTGGCTTCTCTTGTATATACTAAATACCAATTTCGTGGACTCTTACCTGCTTGATTTACCCATTTACCCCAAATTTACCCCAATTTACACCCCAACCCTTCGACGGAACAAGATGAAAATATAATCTAGTTCTAGATCTCGTTAAAGTACATATGTGTACCAAATTTCAAATTAATATCTTAAACGGTTCCAGAGTAAACGTGCGCACAAAAAAAGTTACAGACAGACAGACAGACAGACCGACAGACAGACCGACAGACAGACAGAAAATTTTTTTTCGCTCAAACTTAAAATCTCGACGTTTCATGACATTTTAAGCCCATTTGGACAATAAAAATTTTTAAAATTTTTTTTGTCGTTACTATACTTCCACTGGACGTGGAAGTAAAATTAATATGGAAGCAGCTCTAATAAGCTATCATGCTATATTCCATAGTACGATGACTTACGGAATAATAAATTGGGGAACTTCTAATCATATGCAAAAAATTTGTATCCTCCAAAAAATAGCTATTAGATCATTCGCTGGTGTTCCGTATCATGACAGTTGGAAACCATGGTTTACGAATATAAAAATATTAACTCTGCCTTCAGCAATTATGTACTGTAACTTAGTTCATGTAAAAAATAATTTGGACAAACTTGTTACTAACATGGAACATTATGATCACTGGACACGCTCAAGATCAAATCTGGTAATCCCTTCTCCCAGATTAACAAACTCAAACAAAACTTATATTGGTATAAAATTATTTAACAAACTACAAATAACTGTGAGAGGGACACCGCTGATTGAGTACAAGTCAATAATAAAAAATAATTTATTTCAAAATGTTTATTATGATATAAATCATTTTAAATTCAGTTTAACTTAAACACAACAAAAATGTTTGTTCACGTTGTCTATATGTATAACTTATTTTGGAATAACGATTCATTTCATGGATAATTCTATGCCGAATATTTTTTATTAAAATATTTCTTGACAAAACGTATTGTTTTCGAAATTCAAAGAACCGCTTACCGATTACATTTTCCTTATCTCATTGCTCTCTCGAGGTAATATGTGTTGTGTCTCGATGGTTTCTAAACAAGGTAACGATATAAATATGACTATCAAAAGTATTCACTTGCGGCTAAAAGGTAGACCCTATTTGTTGTAATATATCTATCAAAATATTTGGCTTTGCAGCAGGTTTGTTAGTGACATCCCTCCAATAGGGTAAATATTTTCTTTTAATTAGCTATTCATTAATTTATTAGATACCAAGATTTCAGTATATGCAGTATAAATTACGCATAATCATTTGTTACACTTCGCGGATTTGACATTAACAACAAATAAATAAGTTTTATACATGTATACTCACATATCTATCTTAACCTCTCAAACAGAACAGACCTTGCCGTAAATATCAAATATCAATTGTTGTAAACTAAAGTTCCTTTATTAATGTTTTAAAGTGAATTATGTTTTCTTTGTTTATAGTAGTTCATCTTATTTTCCATTTTTAGGGTTTCAGGCTTCAATTTTTCAATTTTCAGCGCGGTAAAATGAGGCAAATTCACCATGTGAAATTTCCTGTCACTAGCTATAATAATTTCGAAGAGAAATCGTTATGACAGACACACAAACAGACGGACAGGCAAACGACGCACATAAACGTTACATTTTTCACTTTTGAATAGGGATTCCCAAAAATAAAACAAATTTTACCGAAATTTTCTGTAGGTAATAAATATTTTACTCCTTACTCCCGTGGAGTCACAATAATGCTACTTCCTAAAAAGCAAAATCGTGAATCTTATGGTCATTGTAAGGTTAATTAACACAGTTAACACAGCCACACAAAAAATTTTTTTCTTTCTGATCTGGGGATCAGATTTTCATATCCTATAGTATTTTGATCCACTGGATCCAAATCTGATATCAAAATTGGATTCAGCAGGTCAAAATACTATTGGCTATGAAAGTCTGACCATATCAGAAAAAAAAATTGTGATGCTGTGCACAGCCAAAAAAAAATATTATTATTTTTTTAATCTGGGGATCAGACTTTCATATCCCCTAGTAATTTGACTGACTGAATCCAAATCTGCCATTAAATTTGAGCCAGCATTGGCTTCTAGTGCTTATTTTTACGGTTTTTTGCATTTTCTGCAAAACTGAGACGTACTGGCTTAAATCTGATGGCAAATTTGGATTCAGCGGGTCAAAATACTATAGGATATGAAAGTCTGATGCCCAGATCAGAAAGATTTTTTTTTTTGTGTGGCTATGTAATTTATGAAATATTATGTAAACATTATTGGAAGCAACATAACCTACCTGCAGTATTACTAATGACGTTTTGAAAGGCTAAAATTATACAAATTTGACTCTACTACCGAGTTTTCTCCTAAGATTTTGATTTCAGTAATTACTAGATATTATTACTAATTGAACTGCCTTCGTGCATATTTTAAATAAACAAAGTGATTTATGGTTTGAACAAAAAATGCAACATTTTGCAAAGTAGTTTTATTAAAATTTTCATCAAAGTTGTATCTTGTCACAACCTATTCCACTTCAAAACATCACAAATAGGGTGAGGGTTCTCTGATGTTCAATGGCGAATTTCAATTTTTAGCATGTTCCGTTGGTGTTTAATCCTCCTGCGTCTACCATGAGCCCACAAACAAAATCGAGGCTCATCACTGAACACTGTGATACCCAAGGGCGTAAATATTTTTTTTTGTAGGGGGAAAAATTGATGAGCGGAGAGGGGGGAATCCAAAAATATATATTTTCTCCTCAAAATTGAGGAGACCCCACCCCCTCTTGTTTACGCCCTTGGTGATACCATTCCCGTCTCCAATTCACTCTCTCAGAAAACGGAAGATAGTGTCCCTAAGAGCAATAACAACAACGGCTATCACAGTCAAGATTATTCTCAAAATATTTTGTAATTCTCACTCTTTGGAAGCATGAAGTTCACCCATGTAAAGTAAAAAGATGAACTTGTCACCGGATGTTAAGTAGTTTGCACTATGTGGTGTGTTATTATTAATATTAATATTGCTACAAATAAACCATAAAAATTGTAGTGATAAACTTGGCGGAAATAAAATATTTTCGTAAAGAATAATATTATTACTTTTTACTAAAACATTTTTACAGTCAGCATGAGATATATTTATTTTTGAAACATGATTAATCGACAACTGAAATCATTTCACATTATTTTGTGTCCATCCGGTGTATGTATAATGCATTAACAACTTTCATACCAATACATTTACAGAGCGAGAAATTAATGTAATTATATAAAACTCTAAACAACCAACAAATTGCTATAATTAAACTTTTTTATGTACCGACTTTTACGTCACTATTTCCTCAACACCTAATTTAACTGACAGTTATAACAGAAAAAAATAGTAATGCAGTTCTCCATGGTGATTGACTTTTGCCCCTCCTTTAAATAAACTAAAAATTCTATTACTGGTCAATAGCATTGTATTTGTCATTGGAAATACAGTACCTACTGAGTTAATATCTTTATTTATTATGTCGTCATAACAGACAATTTTTTTGTGGTGCCTCAAAAATGGGTATGTCCCTATATCAGATAAAAAAAAATCGGGTGCGGAAAGAATAGTGTGCTGTACATTCTCCTCGTTTCAATGAATTGCAAGGACTTCTTACTCTCTGTTTTCAATTCTTTACATTGACGTTCATGGGGGAGTGACACCAAACAACAAATGTCTTTGAATTTATAATCTCATACTGATATAGTTAGATTAATAAATAAATACCTATTATTTCTGCTTAGATCATTGTTAAAAAATATTATTTTGGGTATTCAGCAGATAACTTTCAAAGAAAACATTCGTTTCTTTCATATACCTTTGGTGCAAGTCTGACCAAAAATGGAAGATCGACAAGACTCCCCCCTACGGTGACTTGTCGACATCTTTCATACACCTACCATATCAAGATTCAGCATGTAGTATCCTCTAGGTAGGGCTAGAGATACTTAATATTATATATATTAGCATGATCAGACTTGAATCATCAATATATAGAAAGAGTGGTTGTTTTATTGCTTTTCATGCTGAATCTTGATATGGTAGGTGTATGAAAGATGTCGACAAGTCACCGTAGGGGGGGAGTCTTGTCGATCTTCCATTTTTGGTCAGACTTGCACCAAAGGTATATGAAAGAAACGAATGTTTTCTTTGAAAGTTATCTGCTGAATACCCAAAATAATATTTTTTAATAATATAGTTAGATGATGTGTTATTCGCGCACGAATTCTTTATTTATTAAATAATTTTTTGTGATTGTAATCATTGTATTTCTCAATTATAATTGCATTTTAATAAACTTTTACTAAACTGTTTTTAACAACAGGAGATGTATACTACCAATAGAAAACCAAAGGTGAAAGTGAAGGAATATCACATTTTACAATTCTAAAGAATTATTTAAAAACCTTTTACATGTCACTGTGGTCTGTTAAATGATTTTTTAGCAACTTTACGACGAATGTTCGTTTTCAAAATATTGAAATTTTAATATTTTTTCAAATTTCGATCATGTACAGTGTGTTTTATCTTTCATGACAGCCACATCATTGCTGCTATTAAAAATGCGATCCATACGACATTTGTACGAACGATACTACTACTCAAGAGAATATGGCACTGTTATAAAATTTAATTCTCACCAGTGGCGTTTGTCGTCAAAATAAAGAGCAATTACTCCCCATGGTGGGGATGGTACAGGGGGTAGTAAATGTCAACAAAAAAATTGAGGCTTTCGGTTCTTGTATAAACACTAAATCACAATTTTATTTTTATATTCCCTTTAATAATGGTCTGGGTGTGGTAATGGGGGTGATAGTGGGGTGGTTGATGCCAAAAAAAAAAAAAAAAAATTGAGACCTTCTCGTACATACAGTAAATCTCAATTTTATGGACTCTTACTTGCTCGGTTTACACATTTACCCCACAACCTTTGAATGGAATAAGATCAAAACATAACCTAGTTCCAGATCACATTATGATACATAGGTGTACCAAATTTCAATATCACAAATGGTTCCAGAGTAATCGTGCACAAAAAAAAAGTTTCAGACAAAACGACACATCGACAGAAAGATTTTTTTTTGCTCAAACTTAAAATCTCGGCGTTTCCTGATATTCTAAGCCTATTTGATTTTTTTTAACCGTTACTATACTTCCACTCCACTACGTCGATGGGGAGTAGTACGTGGACATGTTATAGAACCTCCTAGAATCGACCTAAGTCGAAACCAAAATGAAGTTTCGACTTAGGCAAAAATTTTATTTAAGGACATTTTCAAAAGACTGAGGGACTTCAGAGCCACAGACTAGTCCAAAAGGACCGTTATGAGTTCGATAAGACATTAGGCACAACCGGGTAAAAATTCGAAGAAACCGAATTTTTACTTAGGAAAATATATTTTGGTCCAGGATATGAGAGTGAAAGTATATGGTGGTCATGGTAAAAAGAATCACATACTTTCTAAAAATACGACAAAAGGGTACTTTGAAAATATTCAAAAATATTTTCAATTTTAATTCCTCAGCCGAAAACATTGACCATGGAGGTACAATCATAATACACCTTGTTCTAAAGAATGATAATAAAATTTTAACAGGGAAATGTATCAGAAAGGCGAAACCGATGAATTTGGCAAAAGTGGTGTAGCGCCTATAAGCAAAAATTAGCAAAAAATCAATGAAAATGCACAAGGCCGGTTTCTCGCATAAAACAAGTTTTAGCGACTCGCAATTTGGTCGAGTGCGTTGGGTGGTCAATACAAAGCGATTGTAAGAAAGCCAACTGCAGGGCTTTCCGAATAATAAAGTTATAGAGAAAACCGCCTTGTGCACAAAGGACTCAAAAGTCCATTTTAAATAAAAGTCGTTCGGAAGCGAGTCGTTGTAATTTTTCCTAATTTGAACACTTACATAAGGACAAGTAAGTCGTGGACTGACCGAACGTTATCAAACTTATGTAGTAAGTAAGTCCTCTTGAATGTCGTTTTAGTACGTGAAATCTTACTTTACGAGAACTTTAAAGCTAGGTAGTCTCTAGTGAAACTAATTTTCTTTAGTAAAACATTTTTATGTTATTTTCAGTCAGCTGTAATTACCATAATTACAAAAGTCATATAAATTTTTAAAAAGGTTGCATAAATCTTTTCTACCAAATCGATTGTCAGCGTACGCTCTCACTTGTATGGTTAAAAAGTCATGTGCCTTAGTTGGGGAGGCGTGATTCTTTCACATTATATTATCATTTTGCTGAAAATCACTGTATTATTTCATACTTATTAAATAAATGGTATTCTTTGAACGAATTACATTTTATTGATGTAAGGACTTGTTGCTAGTCTTAATCCCTGGAGTTTTCGTTTGGAAACAACTGAGTTAATCGGAATTTCATGATTCCTTAAGTCTGATCCTCAGTGTTCTGGTCGCCTTACGGGAGCTTGATAGGGATTTTTTTATGCGATTTCTCCAGAAATCTTTAAGTGCCGAGACCATTATTAGTAAGTAAATACATACAGATCACGTCAAATTCCAATCCCGTCGGAGAGAAATCTTCGATAGGGATTTTTTTATACAAAAATCGCAGAAACCAAATGACGTCAGACCATTTATTACTGTATAAACAGATTCAAATCACGTCAAATTCCAATCCCGTCGGAGATAAATCTTCAATTGGGATTTTGTTTTATGCAAAAATCGCAATAATCCGAAGACGTAAAGTGCCCTTATTGTCAATGAATAATTGAAATCACGTCTTGAGAGAGCGTCGTTAATGATCTAAGGTAGTGCAGCCTTGATCCATTACTTGTCTATCGAAATGCATCTTATCTCGAACTCGATGGGGAGTGGAAGAACGGGGCAGAACGCGGCTGGCGCCCCTTAATAAATAAATTGGTGTCGCGTCAATTTGACGCCCGGTAGTGTGTTCTTCTACATACACACTCAGAGAAAATCTGAAATTATAATGTAAAAATATTTTTTTTTTCAGTAAAGCACACCTTTCTTGCCTCGGTTACAACATATCATAACTTCAAGTTTAATTAAAACTCAGCTTTCATTTTACATAAAAAATATTACTGCTTTTTGTCGCAAATGTCGTCATAAACAAGATCCATGTCAAAAATTGACTCGTATGCCGAGAAGCGTAAAAACTATGACAATATAAAATATAAAAAAGCCATCTTATAACATTTATAGCAAGATTTTTAATTGTATTTGAATGACCGACAAAAAGAACAATTTAAAAAAAATAAGAGCATGGGAACATAGAAGAACTCACCACCGTTCTTCAGAAGGACGTAACACTATTCATTTATTGAGGGGCTAGTCTCGCTCCCCTCTTCAGCGTAGGATGGCTAATTTTTAATCTCAGTGGGGTTCGATTAATTCTAAGAGATGCCTAGGACCGGGATCGTATAATAGTCGAGAAAGGTGTAAGTTCGACCTACCGTTGATTACTTCAAGGCATCCGCCTTCTTACGATACACTTGTCTTGTCTCTAATCATTTCTTATAGATCTACAATTTCTTAATTTTGTAATTACTTTTAGAACTGCTCCCTTTAGCTTGTGTTATCTGATCAATTTCCTGAATAACAGACTTGAGAATCTTATGAGGATCCTCTGCATTCAGTTGTCGACTTAACACACAAAAGCTCCCGAGAGGTTCAATTAAAGTTAATCATTCAATCAAGAAAATGCAAGAGTTCAAATAATACCATTTATTGTGTGTAAATTCAAAGTGTATAGTAAATGTGTGGAAGGAACCTATCTATTAATATGCTTAACAAACATGGCAAGGGCGGACGCTTATATTCGAGAAAGTGTATCTAAACCACTATAAAATAGAGAGTAATAGCAACAATCGACTTGGCACAAAAAGGTTCACAACTTTCTAGAAAAGTACGAGTAATTTGACTCTACTAAAAATTTGAGCTCGATGGTGGTGGTGTGCTAGATTGTCCCTAATAACTATATTTTTCTAATGACCTTCCGGTGTTCCTGTTCCATGATCAAATCATCAGATGGAAACAATTTGTCTTTATAGGAAAAACCGCCCTTGGCAATTTTAGCCTTTTTTGCCTAGAAATTCATTTTGGACGCACCGTCTCTTATGCACTTTTCTCTTTTTGGTACTTATAGTAAAGTTCAGGAAGCCAAAATTTGTCGTTTTTGGTCGACTATTTGCTGCAGCGACAAAACCTACTTACCCCCTCTACCTCTAATTTTTGAGGGTGCTGAATAGAAAAAAATGTGGAAAAAGTTTTTAACCACACCCACCTCTTTAAACGGACAAAAACCAACCCCTTTCACCGCTTTTCGATCGTGGGATGATTATGCGTGTTTTGGAAGGAAATCATTGAACATTTTATGAAGGTTTATTGGCAAGAGAAGGTCTGAGGCAGAGTGAAGGGCGGTAGTAGCCTCTGGGGGTTGTTATAACCCTTCCAAGAGGTGGTAAATTGACTTCTTTCTGTTTTAGTTTTCTCCCGTTTTCGAGATAGCTGAACTCGAAAAAATAGTCAATTACGTCTTCAACCTTCCCCAACCCTTCAAACGGACAAAAACCACCCTTTTCTCGGTTTTTACCGTAGTAGCGTTGACCATGCGTGTTTTGTAGGAAATGATTTAGTTTATTACTGGGGTCTGGTGACAAGGGACGGGTTATGTCAGGGGAGGGTGTTAACAATCCTTTTTAATCGGGGTATCGGACATTAGGTGAATAAAATCATGAATAATCTATTTTCCGAGGGGTGGAAATTTTCGTTCTTTTAAATAAATAATGTAAATAGAATATTTTTGTAACAATGCAATGAAATTTATTTTATACTACAGCTAATTATTGTAACCTAGGTCGCTTACAAATAGAATTACATTCTTGATACTCCTCAAAATGTACATCACATTCATCACCCGTTTCCATATCATTATATTTGCCCATACATTTAGTGGTTGCGACACAACTTCAGCGTTTTTCAACTAGGGAAAAGCTGTATTTTTAATTGCCTTCAAAAGCGATTCCAGTTTGCTTACTGGAGGCGAGATTTCTTGAATTCCAGTTCATCGCTAAATGAACTATGTAATTTAGCATTAAAATTAGTAAGTAAGGTATATTTAAAAAAAATCCACCCTAGACAATTTTAACCCTATGCGATATAAATTTATGCAAACGAAAGCAAAAAAATATTAATGTTTGTACCCCCCAACTGAAGGAGTGATTAGAGAACACGCCATGCGTGTGTGTTTGCAAGGTCTAGCCTGGCTCTCAAATGAACTGAAGCATATCGAGTGGGGTAGATATCTTTAACCAATTATCTAGAACCAAAACTTTCGGGAAATAAATTGATCCCAGACTTCTTTTAAAGGATTATAATTGTAGCTGTAAGAACGGATGTTCAAAACGATGTTGTTGTATAAATTAGGTATATGTAGTATTTTCTGTAAGAATTGTCGAGTTCGAGATTGAGAAAATTGTACCCCAGAGGATGAAGATGATAACCTACGTACAGAATAGAACTCGCCTGATGATGCTAATGATGATAATTATTTAGATTTCATCCCTCAAGCTAAAATGTATGATTCTGATACTGAAACGGGCGATGAATCTGATGTGCATTTTGAGGACTATCAAGAATGTAATTCTATTTGTAAGCGATCTGGGTTACATTGATTAGCTGTGGTATAAGAAATATTTCATTGTATTGTTACAAAAATATCTATTTACATTGCCTACTTATTAAAAGAACATAATTTCCACCCATTGGAAAACAGATTATTCATGGTTTCATTCACATATTGTCCGATTATCCCGATTAAGAAAATAAGGATTGTTGACGCCCTCTGCTGACGTCACCAAATTCTAGTAAGGAACTAAATAATTTCCTTCAAAACACGCATGATCAACGCTACTATGGTAAAAACCAAGAAAAGGGTGGTTTTTGTCCGTTTGAGGAGTAGGGAAAGGTTGAAGATGTAATCGACCATTTCTTTCGAATTCAGCGCCCTCGAAAACTAACAGAAAAATGTCAACTTTCCACCCCTTGGAAGAGTTGTAACAACCCCCAGGGGCTGATACCGCCATCCACTCTCAACTTCAATGATTTCTTTCCCAAACACGCATTATCATTCCATCATCGAAAAACGGCAACGGGTGGTTTTTTGGCCGGTTAATGGCTAAAAACTTTTTTATTCAGCACCCTGGAAAAATGGGGGTAATTAGATTTCATCGCTACAGCAAATAGTCTTTGGCTTCCTGATTTCTACTATTAGTGTTTTGCCAACTTTTAAAATTTAAAAATTTCTAATTTTGTGATTACTTCGTGAAGGGACAAGAAAATTTCAGTCAAAATTCGTCTTCACACGTCAGCGGAAACGTGCAAAAATGCTTTTGGCTTAAGTTTTTGCGTAGATGTCAAAAATTTGCTTTGTTTTGCTAACGAACGTCTTTTGAGACGAGAAATTTTCTAAATCGTCTTTTTCCATTTTCAACTTGAATCAATTCTCTTGGGTTCTACTACAGGAACTTCATTTTTAAGATTTTGGCTGCCGTTCCTTTAACATGGTACATTCGGTAGTGTACCGTTTTTCATTTTTGAGAATTTTTCTTCCAAGAAAGTAGGTATAGTTCTTTGCATGTCGCTTAGTTTTCAAAATACTGACGAAAAAGTGTCAAATGCCATTCCATCTTATATGGCGAATATTTCAGAAATAAACATTTTATAGGCTTGTGGGTAGTGTTTGAGATTTCGCGACAACAGACAGACCTACAGACCGACAGACTATCAGATAGGCTAACAGCATCTTTGCAATCTGAAACACTACGACCAGAAGAAATATTAGGAGGATTTTTTTCTTGTTTATATAACTTTCCGTATGTTAAAGTGAGGGAAATAAAGCCAAAGAGAACATTGCCTCTTCAGTAAAATGGTCTTAAGGAAAAAAGAACGGTTTAAATATTGCATACAATTTACACATACTTATTTTAACAGATGGTAGAATTTCCACCTGCTCTAAATAGTTAACATTAAAATCCTGATTTGGTGCTATGAATCGTCTCTGTACAATGTAAACAAATACTATCGTCTTGATTTGTCGGATGCAGCAACATGCATGTGTGAAATATGTAAGTTTAAATATCTAACTAAAATAATTTTTGACATTATTCATAAGTTATTATTGTACAGACGATACCTGAGCTGAATATTACTTTTATAATGTGCCGCTCCCGGTGCCGCTGAAACAGGTTTATGATTTTTATGTAAAGTACAGAAAAGTTATATTACAAGCACCTGCCTAGAATATCTCATATTTATTTTTTATAATTTTAATGAAATCAACATTATGTTACATCCACCATCTGAAGTAATATATAACATTCCTTGTAATAACTTATATCATAAATATCTAGTATAAAATAATATTATCAGAATTATATTTTCAATATTCCAATTTAAGTGGTTTCATGGGACTCCATTGGGCAACCTCTATATATTTCGCCGTGCTGAATACGAATCCGTTTAGTTCTATCACCCACCGATTTTTAGTAAATCCCGAAAATAACCTAAATTATGAGGGCTTTTTTTAGGTTATTTTCGCAATTTATAGAAAAATGGTGGGTGATGGAGCTAAACACTCGATTCGTGTTCAGCACGTCGAAATACATAGAGGTCACCCACAGACATACACACTGGCATTGTCAGTGCCAGGGTTGAGGCTCGAATCCGTACACTATAGACTATCTGACCAGCATATTCGCTACACAATACAATTTAAGCGAGTGAGTCATCGTGTCAGTTTAACCAAATAGGCATATTATAAATGGATACAATTTTGAGGTTATATCCCAGGTGTATCAAGTACTGTGCTCATGCCATAATTTTAAAAATTTTACTTAGTTGACACTGTAGATCATCGTGAAAGAAAAACATACAAAAATCCGTTTCGTAGCATGCTGAACCCAAATATTGAATAAAAATATCTGTGTATATACGTTTATGTATGTATGTATGTTACAATTTAGAACACCTTATTTTTTTGGAAAAAATAGATAAAATAGCAATTCAATAGTAGTATTTTATATAAGCTATGATTTATCATATTTCAGGGAAACATTTTGCTAAGGTTTTTGATTATGCGCACAAAAATACGAAGATTAGTGGTGTCAAATTACACATCAAAATAGGTGAATAAGGAATTCCCTGGCTGCAGCAATTTTATTCTTTTAATATTAGAGTGAGAGCTGGCCGCAGAAAACCTGGCCGATCAACAGAATCAAATGTTTTTGAAATGTTAGTACTCACAGCGACCATAAGAAAAATTGTTTTGTTCCTGGGCAGAATTTGTTCACAAGTTTCGTATGTGCTCTCTCCGGAACATTTTTTGGTACAGCAACCATACCAATGGAGTAACAGCTTGGAATTGCTTTTATAATTTAGTATTTACAGAGTAAAAAAAATAATATATTTTTGTGCTTCGTTAAATCTTATTCTAATGCCTTGGCACAATTTTTTTTTAATTTTCATTTTGGTTCATTAATTTACTTATCGAGCAACATCTTCAAACTACAACCAAATTAAAGTTTAATCATTTTTCTATTAGAAAAACATTTGTGCCACGTCTATACCTGTTAGAAATATCTGGCACAAAACTGTCTATTTCTCAGTCTTATGCTATTACTAATACAACCTATTACAGAACTATTCAGGGATAAACAAATAATCATCCAATAAACAATCATAATGATTTCAAAAAAATAGTTTTCATTTATGTGGATATTTTAGAAAGTATATATGATACATAAGTATATAGATACATAATACAATTAAATATTTCTCATATACCGGGTGGCTCAGCCGATAGAGACACTCTTGTAACTTTTGAATAGGTGAATAGATTTTTTTCAAATTTGGTCTAGTGGTATGGGATGAAATTTGCAATTAGATGATATAAAGAACCAAAATGACCGACTTTCGGTTTCTATACAATTTACATGAAAATCAAATTTTTACATGGGACAAACTGCATATTTTTGCTAGATTATTAATCTGCTAAAACAAATTCACGTCAACGTCTGTCGAGGAATATTTTTTGAGAAACGTAAAAAGATTTAACTCTATTTAAATTCCACCATGTTGAAAATCACTGAAACAAAAGATTTTACGAATAATTTATGTAACTGCAATGTGACAAATTGCTTTCTGTTAAAACTTGCATTTGGGTTCGAGATACGTCAGCTTTTCGCCTCAGTCGCTTCTAAATAAGAGAATTGATACTTCTTGAAATTTAGACTGGTTATTCTTCAATACTCTCTTTGACTCAGCTAGTTAAAAACAATCCAGAATCACAATTGTTAAAATATGGTGTATAGAGGCCCGAAAGTCAGATATTTAGCGATTGTTTTAGTGATCCAAAAATCGCCAAACAGACATACGTTGTATTTATTCCAGGATGCAGACGTCTCAGGTTCAAATCCTGATTGCGATTTTTTTTATTGTATTAGTAATATTAAAAGTTTTACAAAACTGTATACATGGACATGAGGATAGTTGTTCAGGTTAGGTTAGTTTTTCCTTTTCGCGACAAAAGTTAAGAAAGTTATAAAAATTGAAAATGTGCGTTGTTCTCAAAGCTGCTTTATTTGATGTAATTTTAAAAATTGTAGATTTGGATTATTTTCAAATAGCAGAGACAAAAATATAAACATTGGAGAACAACTAGTCTAAATTTCAAGAAAAAATATTGATTTGTTTATTTATAAGTGACTTAAACGCAAAAACTGACGTATCTCGGGAGCACATTAATTTTTTACAAAAATATTTAATCTGTTTTCATAATTCGTTGGCTATTATTTGAATTTGTTTATATCTCTAATTGTGAAAATTATAAACAAATTTAAAAAAAAAACTGTTTAAATGAAGACTTTTTTTTATTAATACCATTTTAAAATACATGTAAAAATCTAACATTTTGAAAATTGAAAACTTTGCCCTTCGACTTACTAACTAAGGCTTTTTGTTCTGTCGAGGAGTTTTTATCTTGTAGTTTTTTTTTCCTCTAATTTTGACGTTACGATCTTAGCGTTTTGGCCAATTTATCTTGTAGTGTTTAGTTTGTTTTTTAGCGTGTAGATGCACTTCAACAATAAGCGATGGAAATTTAGAAATTATTATTGGTTCTTAGCCTTTTGAATTAATATTTGCCGCTAAGAGTTGGCATGGAGGTTCAGTTCAATACAGGGCATAGTTTCACCCACTTTCGTTAAAATTGATGCATTATTACGTTATATTTCTAAAATTGTCAAAAAAGGCATTTTTTTTTCGTTTTAGTTTCTTTACAAATTAACAAACAATCAAACAATTTTTCCATAAATCTAGTTTTATTCAAAATTCTATTGCGAACAATTTGGTATTTTTATTTTTGCGATACGATTACTAGAGCAGGAAATACTAAGGAAAATAGCAGACAATTTAAATTATTAAAATGTTAAAAGAAGCAATGAACCGATTTAATCTAAAACTGCCCATAGCTCTTGTTATACATAAAACGAATTAAGATAATAAAATTCCTGCAGCCAAGTAATTCCATTCAAAATGTGTTTTGACTCGACTAGATGTACAAGATATCTAAACAGCAATAATATATAGTATATCTTTTGGGTTCGAACGAACTTTGGTGATATATCAATTTTAATTTAAAATATTTTTAATAAGACTATTGTAAAACAAATGAAAGTTGTATTAGGACGTTTTTGCCTGCGAATGCCTATTAAAGGCGATAACTTGCGTTAAACTTAATATTTGTATTTCAAATTAGGAATATGTAAAAAATAGCATGGTAAAATACTTGTTAATTAAATTAGGCGATATTATTTATATTCGTCTTATAGATTGATAGCTAGAAGTGTGTAAACTGTCGTGTTTTCTACTAAAAACTATATTTGATTATAATTTTAGAGTAAACTAATGTTTTCGATTAAGCATGCAAAAATGCGTATAATATACAAGGTATTTATCTTTATACCTTGTTCTTTATACCTATTTAAAGAATAAAAATAGAAAACATAATATTGGGTATGTTCTTAATCTTAGTGACGCCACGTACAAGTGAATCGTGTCGTGCAAATTGTTAATCAGATTAAATGTTCATTTTTTTTATTTTAATAAATGAATAAATATACTAAATCTAAGATAATCATCATCTATTTGCAATACCAACATCATCACCCAACAAAATTATAGCAGGTAATATAAAAAAACCTAAACAGAGATTTGGACGTGTTAATAAACATTTTCATTTTAGGTTACGTGATAGTGCTAATTCTTTTTGAAGATATTACTTCGGATAATAATAATTGGCAATTACAATTGCATTACAAATTTTACTGCTAACATTAAATACTCAGAAACTTCCCCTATGCTGGAATATGTATGCCATGTTGTAAAACTGTGCAGGTTGTTTTATACTTTTATTTACGTTATTTAAATATATTTTATTATGTTATTTCGAAATTGCTTTCTTTTTAAGGATTAATTAATTGACTGATTAACTATTTGATTAATTGATTAAAGTTATGAATATTATACGCATGCCAATGATTTCTGTTAGTACTTAGCAGCACGTCTTTTTCTAAATATAAAAGTACACGTATAAAACGAGATATATTTTCGTTGTAAATGTCTCTACAATGAGCTTTACGTTCTCTTTACGATCAAAGAAATCTTAAATGTCACTCCTGCATATGACATCACTGTATGGTATATGGTATTTTAATAAATAGTTTTTGTAAAGGTATTCACAACGTCTAAAGCAACCAAGGTTAATTTACGGTACTTTTGATTTTTTTAATATACACCTATGTTTTCCTATTTCAATTAAAAAGTGCTTTCTTGTGCAGATAATTTATTTGTACATTTTCATAAAACAAAACTAGATGCAAACTTTACACTTTTCGTCAAATTCATATTGTTGCACATTCCATAGTATACTCTTCACAGTTTTGCGGATAAGTTAATTTTTTAGGTATAATTGTTTTAATTGTAATTTTAGTCATATCTCGATGATGCTATCTTGATTGGCGAAACATTCTTCATGTGCATTTTTTTCTTCAATATTTCTTAACTTTTATATCTATTGATGGACTAACTTATTGAAATTTCAATACAATTAGTCATTTCTAACTTGAGTTATCGTGCTTACAAGGCGGACATTTTAAAAGTTGTTAAGAATTCGACGACTCACCCGATATGATTTTTTTCTTCTTTGAGCAATATTTACGGTTTTATAAAAGTGCTGATCAAATGCAATATACTACTCGGTTTCGTATTTGTGAAGAATATAATAAGCGTCATGCGTGCTTTTAAAATTTTGGATTTTCAAGGAAATTTTATTTTCTATTTATTATTTTAAATAAATTATATACAGTCTGTTCCGAAAAAGGTGGTTAATCTCTCAGGGATGTATAGATCACGTAAAAACAAACATATAAGTTCATATCAAAATTTCTCACAATTTCTTGTAATTTATTAAAAAAAAAACTGTGAAAATTATTATAAATGTTAAAAATGACTACATCCCTCATATTCATCGAATTGACGATTCCGGAACTCTATATAACATCCCATGATAGTTTCTCATTTCTTCAGAGTGATTGCTAATTCTGCTCAGCAGTTCTTTTGTGGCATCTATTGTTGTTTTGAAATATCTCACAAAAAATCAAAGGGGTTCAAGTCAGGTAAGAGAAATGGTTGGAAAAGTAGCAAATGTATAAACCAAGTTGCGAGGTGTTCCAGAAAGAACACCCTGTAACAAATCTGGCAGGTGCTCCTGAAAGTATATTTCTCCATTTAATCATGGGGGTAATACGAATATTCTTCTTCGAATACCATGCAATTATGCGTAGGTGACTATCTTAGAGTGAGGGTTCTTTCTTTGGCCGCGTGACATAGTTCGCCAGTGTTGGTTATTCCAGTCCATTGTTTAATGTTCCGTAACCAGGACATTTGTTTACGCCCTACTCCTCTCCTGCCTTCAATTTTTCTTTGTAGAATTAGTTGTGGAATTCTGTATTTCGGACCTCATATAATGTGTCCCAGGTAGTTTATCTTGCGTTTTTTTATCAAATTAAAGAGCTGTCTCTCCACATTCGCTCTTTGAAGTACGTCGTCGTTACGAATTCTTTTTACCTAAGATATGCGAAGCATTCTTCTCAGTATCCACATTTTAAAGGCTTCCAGTCTATTAATTGATGTGATTTTAAGTGTCCTGGTTTCCATTCCATAGAGTAAAATAGACCACACATAGCACTTAACCATTCTATACCGGATCAAAAAGGACAAACTTTGGTTGCATAAGAAGAGCCTTAATTTAATGGATGCCTGTCTCGCTTGCTGTATGCGGCATTTTATTTCATACTGCGGATCCTATTCATCATTTAATAAGGTACCCAGATATTTAAATGCATGTACTCGGTCTATGGGAGCATTATCGATATTTATGGCATTTACGACATTTTGTAGAGGTAAAGGATTTCTGCTCACATTCATGAATTTTATTTTCTGAGTATTAATTTTCAGGCCATTATCCCTACCCACTATGTTTATTTTATTCAAAAGCCGCTGCTGATATTCGTGGTTATCAGTTATAATTACTGTATCGTCGCCATATCTTATATCTGATATCAAAGTACCGTTTACTTTTATCCCGCATGCTTCGTCTTCAAGAGCTCTAGAAAATATGTTCTCAACGTAAAGGTTAAATAGCATCGGTGACATAATGCACCCTTGACGAACACCCTTCCTCACTTCAAATTCGTCTGTGTTGATTGAGTGGTCCAATTTGACTCGAGCCTTTTGATTCCAGTACAGATTCTGTATGATCCTAATGTCTTTTTGGTCGACGTTAACGTTATGCAACAATCTCAGGAGAGTGTCGTGCCTGACATTGTCGAAGGCCTTCTCGTAGTCAATGAATGCCATACGAATAACACTTATTAATTGCCTGTGATTCCCTTCAAATTTTAACGTGGAATTGTTGCTGCTGTGTCAATTGTGGCGAGAGGGTTTTCTTCGGACCATTGTAAATTGTGGCAGTTAATGGCTCCATCTTTCCTAGAACATGTCTCATCCGCAAACAAAAATGACCCAACAGAATGGCTCTCCTGATAGTTTTGTGAAAATTGAGTCAATTATTGAGTCCTTGTGGACTAGAATAATCATCTTTAATCATCACGTGAATTTTTGTGCGTACAGATGGAGCAATTGTTCCTTAAGAATGCTCACAATAGTTAATTTAGAAAAATTGAAGTGGACAGATAACTTCACAAATCAATGAATCGCCAGCAACCGCGTGTAAACGATTTATCTTGAAACAACTTACTACGGTCTTAGATAATTTAAATAAAAACTCTGATTATTTCCGATCCACCTTTTTTGAAGTCATCTAATAAAAAATTCTAATAGTGATTTTTTGAAAATTTTAATAAAAATGTACCAAAATATGCTAAAGCAATTACGAACTATTAAATAAAAACAAGGTCGTGCAGCAAATAAAAATAATGATAATAATCTTGAAATAGCCTGCTGACAGCAAGTGCAGGATGTCTGGCGTAGCAGATGAACATGTCAGTTACATGTGGTGGGATGTATACGCTGGCATCGCATCATCGGAGTACACTCACCGACACAACAGAATGGCCAGATATCTCCACTGGGTTATGTGTGAGCACTTCGATATACCAGCAGAGCTGCTGTAAGTACCGATAAAATATACTTAAGTATTAAGTACCAGTATTTTCTAAAAATATAAATAAGTACCAGTACCCAGTACAAGTCTCTTAGGTGATACTTAAAAATTTAAATAAGTATTACTTGAATTCGGTTAATTCAAGTACTAGGTATTAAGTACATCAATTTGCTACTTTAAGTATTTAAAAAAGTACTTAGTAAATTATTTTTATTTATTTGCTTTTATCATGATTAGAGAATATTATTTAGGTATTATGCAAATCACAACTTACACACTTTTTTATTTATTATGAAAATACCTACTTTCTGTATATTGTTGCCCTAATCTGGGCACGCTAATATACTAGTCAGGTAAATACTTTAAAACACTCATTATTGGAGAACCAATCAAAACAACTACTCTTCTAGCTATTTAAGTATTTCTAATATATATATATTTTTTTCTTTAAAATGCTAAGAATCCTATCATGTAATTCAATACTTCGTCAGTATTAGCTAGAAGAGTAGTTGTTTTGATTGGTTCTCCAATGAGTGTTTTAAAGTATTTACCTGACTAGTATATTAGCGTGCCCAGATTAGGGCAACAATATACAGAAAGTAGATATTTTCATAATAAATAAAAAAGTGTGTAAGTTGTGATTTGCATAATACCTAAATAATATTCTCTAAAGTACTTAGTACTTAAATAAGCCACCATTTTAAGTACAAGTACTTTAAATATCGAATTTAAATACCAGTACTTATATATTTTGTCGCAAAAAGCTGTCTTCGTCAGTTATCATTATATTATTGTATTATTATATTATATTTATATATATTATTTTTGATGTAATGAGCGAAACAACTTTTTATAAAAAAAAATATTACTAGTCAAATTATATGAAAAACAGATTCAATTGCAAGGCAGAGGACCTCTACCTGTCACCTCTACTAGAGTGAAAGAATCTTATAAGTTTCCTAAGAGCTAAGAAGCTCTTAATTGAAAAGGACATATACCTATCAAATCTCTTTTTAATAAAATTACATATAATACCTGTAATCTCCTTCCAAACCTAAAGAAAAATAAAATAGTTTTGCAGTGATCAGTGAGTGAGTGTTTTCGTCATCTATCTGCAGCTATATTCGTTAGAACGATGATAATAAATAGACAACATGCAATAGATCAAACAAAAAATTTATTGTACATTGTACTTAAAAAAAAAGAACATGTTTCATATAAAAAAACTTACAGCTCTACAAGTAAAGAAACAAGAAACATTTAAACCAATAAACAATCGATAAACCAATAAAGTATAAGTATAAGTTAATAGGTATACTAATGTAATATTAATATTTATTATGATTGGCTTTAAGAACAACCAATTTTTGAAAAGTGTTGTCGCTCAAAGCATGTCTTCGTGGGGCATTAATTATTTGAGCAAATGAAAAAAGACGCTCGACAGCAGTGGAAGCTGGAAGTATTGTATTGTATTTTATAAAAACTAATTTGAGATATTTATAATCATCCAACATGTCCAGATTAACCCTTGTATCATTTAAATACTTCAAAACTTCTAGTTCACTTAAAAAAGTAGAAGTATTTATAGAAGTTGTGGATGTTTTTGATATCGCGATGGTTAAAGTACAAAATCTTGTAAGTCGTTTTGGGTTAATTTTACAGGACCAAGAAAAAACGTTTAATATTTTACCTATACCACATATTTAACCATTTATTACATTGAATGGAATATTGTGGATTTACCTTTTATGGGAGAAGTTGAGAATGTATTCATTTAAATTTTTTTGGCGGAAAAATACTTACTTACTTACTTTTGCATCTTAAATATTAAAGGAAAAATCGACTTAGGAGGTTCTAACATACTTAAACATTTATTTCAAAACACACTATAATAATAATATCAAAGTAAAACGAATTCTCAAAATATTAGAAGTAATAGAACAATGGTTATTCATGTAAAAGTGAATCACACTCCACCTGGGTGTGACCATTTTCGAGATAGTACTGAAAAATCGTGAGATTATTTTATTCTGCAAAGTATGTATAAGTTTTACGAGCTTTTGATAGATGGCTCCATTGGTTTTAAATTTAAATACAGAAGGTTTGTTTTCACAAGCGAGCAAATGGTTTGCAAACCATCAGGAGCGCACATTGATTTTCGGTGGTGCAAAACCGTTGTACGCAAACTCCTGATGGTTTGAAAACCGTTTGCTGACTTGTAAATACAAACCTAGAGTTATGTAGTTTTGTAGTTTAAAGGACATCAATACCTATAAACTGATGGCATTATAAAGTGAAAACTGCAAAAAAATCGACTTATGAGGTTTTGCACTTTAACCATCGATCGAAGCTAATAAAGACGTAGATTGTTATACATTTCCATATTAAGTACGTCTTTTTTCTTCGAGTAGGTATAAATAAAAAGTACTTAAAATAAAAAGTATTAAGTACAAGTACCATGGCCAATACTTAAAAGTTTAAGTACCAGTACCTGCATTTTTGTTGGGACTTGAAGTAAAAATACTTAAGTACTTTTTGTACTTAAGTACAAATTTTAAGTACTTAGGTAATTCAGTACCGCAGCTCTGTATACCAGTACAGCAAAAATATTATGAATATTCGCTTATCAGTACCAACGACGCCACAACTATGTGGGACTTATAACTGACAGAGAAATTCGCGCAAATCCACCAGACATCCTCGTACACAATAAAAGGAGTAGTCTTGTTTGCTGATCGATGTATCTATCTCAAATGATACCAACGTGATGCTCAAGGAAACAGTGAAGTTGTGCAAGTACAAAGACCTCTAAATAGAAGTGAAATGCATAGACCAGGGTCGTGCCAATAATTGTAGGAGCCCTTCGAACTGCTAAGAAGTCTACAACCATTGCCCGGTCAACCGAGCTCTCAAGAAGTACATAAAATCACACTATTGAGAACCGTGCATATTTAGAGAAAAGTTCTAGACTAGGAGTCTCTGTGAGCACTTGTTGAGGTCTGAACTCACCAATGTTGCCGAAAGGGCCCGATAGCCTGGAACGGGTATTAAAGGTTCTGAATCTCAAACGCGCGCGGTTTCCAGCTATGATTAAAATTTTATTTTCAATTTCACACCAGTTGAAACTGGTGGAAATGGAATTTAAAAAAATCAAAGCGGTCGAAACCCAGCAAGTGGTTCATTTGTGAGAAGCTGAGTGTCACACTTCCATTGATGGAGGCTAAGAGTGAGTGATTTTCATGGCAGAGAATAACACTAGAAGCTATTTCGTTTTAAAAATGCCTCAATTTTTACTACATTTATCTGCTCTAGTCTACATATGAATCCATAGACAGTGTTAGTTCGCATTGAGTTCCTGAAGTAAGTATTCTTAGTTGCAAGGAGCAGCTAATATATGTTTGTGGTCCAGAATCATGCTGGGCATCACTAAAGGCTCAGCCAGAAGGGCGATCGAAGATTGAATCAAGAGTAAACACAATTACTGGAGAATCGACATGGGAAAACATTTATTAATGAACCATACCCAAAACAAACTAAAGAACTGCTCACAAAGAACAGGATGCAGTTGACCACCATAACAGGTCTTCTGACAGGACACTCTCTTATTAAGAAGCACCTGATCATAATCGGAAAGTTTGCTGTAACCTTAAGATTGTACGGTAAGATACCAGAATATGTGGAGCAGAAGATATAATATTTACAGGCAAATACAAACAGACCCGGAAATTAACAAAACCCGCCCATTTTCGGACTTGTATCACCTTGTCAGTGGCATAGGAATATTAAAATGGGCAGTGTAAATTAAGGCAGGAAGAACACAATAAACCTAGGAGGTTGCAGTGCCCTCGACGTATTTTACAGACGAGCCCAGGGAGGAGGGGTTTTAGTCAGTTAAACTCATTCTAACGCTAGACAGCCCGTGGTGTTTTCCCCTCCTCGTAAAAAAGCACTCTTATTTAGCTGCCTATATTTTGTTACAACTTGTAACATCAGAAATCTGAAGTTTTGTGACACGAAATCCCAACCTAATGGCAACTCACAATTTGTACTAAATTCCCCTTCCGACTAGGGATATCTACCATATCCGAACGCACTAATCAATGATTTGAAGCAGTTGCTTGTCGGCTAATATACAGAATCTTCTTCTTGTTGACAGACGTTTTGTGATTCATGAATTATTTTAGTTGGCCTCCACCGAATTATTTTAGTTAACCGGATACTGGACCATAGCATTAGATGACCCCCATCGAATCCTACAACTAGTATTAAGTCATTTTTCAATTGTTAGCTTAACTGGCGAGATAATTGGGTTCTTGTGATTTCAATTATTGGTAATGGGCCCGAGTAAGGCCCACTGGAAAAAATTTTTGAAAGTCATATTTGAAAGTATTTTTTTCGTAGAATTAGATTCTGCAATAAAAAATAGGAGTTCCCATTTAAAAAAACAAAGTTGGGTATCACAGGGTCTCACCAAGGTCACGGACCCGATACCCGACCACAGAATCAGATGGCCCTTTTGAAACTCAACAACTTTTGTAGAGGTCAATTCTTAATTGGTGGTTTACACGAAGAGATATTTGCAATAATAGATTAAAATGGTCCACCCTGTATATAATAAATAATTACAAAAACATGAGACGCAAATGTTGAATCCAGTGAATAGGTTTAATTGTAAAATTGTTCGATTTTTTTTAATCAAATGGAGTTATTGATATAAATCTGTTTGTTTATGTGTTAATAATGAGGCATACGTCGAAAATAGTTACATTTAGGTCCGGGCCTCACTATTCTTGGGGATGAGATAGTATTTCACCTGTATTTACGATAGATGAACTAACTCAGAGGTTAAAAACTATCTAATTATAAACAATGGAATCAAATAATAACGGATGCCAGCAATGCACTACTGTTCTCACTTTCAATATGTGTTTTAATTTCACGGGTGATTATCCTCCATACTAACGTTATTTTATGATTAATTTTCTTCATCTTACTTTTTTCTGAAAATTTATTACCGTTACTGTTGTTTCAATAAAACAATTCATTAAAATACCGTTTTGATATATTTTAGTAAAAGTGAAGATATTGAAATACTAAATTCACCTTTCAATTATATCTATCTGATTTAATGAAATAGGTATATGGTAACCGGACAAAATTTTTTAATAATCATCGTGGAAAAAGAAATTGGTCAGAAATCCGTTTCATAATACGCTGAATTTAAATTTCGAATAAAAATTATGCATCTGTGTGTGTACTGTACATACATCTATGTGTTTCTTACAAGTATGGTAGAATACTCCCTATAGAAATTAAACCACGTCCGACATACAGGGTGGTCGTTAGAAGCGTGTAAACTGTCATGATTGATAGAAACTATGTTTTATTAAAATTTCAGAGCCAACTTGTTACTAAGGATTTTAATTAAGCACACAAAAATACGGGATGTACAAAATATCGATACTGATATTGGGTGAATAAGTTGATCCCTCCACTTGTTTTTTAAACATTCTTAGTCAAAAAGATTGTTTTATTTTTTTATTTTAATGCCTTATTTATATTAACGTCCTGGCGAAGTTTAGCTGATGCTACTCTATCACTTAACCAGGACCGCGAGATGAGATACGGTCACCAATCCAAGTGACGGACCCACCCGGCGTGCATTAACTTCTCCAATCGAGGTCCAGTCACTGAAACCAGCACCAGCTATTTCTCCCGTTATGCATTTCTTTGAACCCCAAAATAATTAGCTAGCGCCATATCCGCTTATTAACTATTGATAGTGGGAGGGAGGAGGCTAAGTTAACTTTTTTGGTCACATTAAAAAAAGGCATGCAAAAATAATCTCAAATTGTAAAGAACAACAAGAGCCCTTTTGCGCCCTCAGTAAAAAAGGTCGTGCACTTTCTGGGGCTGCACTAGAGGGACGTATAGATGGGGGCAAGTTTTCATGTTTTCAAATAATTTTTTTTTATTATAGTTTTGTAGGAGAGCTCCTGCTCACTTGCGTCTTTTAAATACAGCTAGCGTACTAACTCTTAATGTGTTATTAGTTATCACAGCAGGAGGCGGATAGAGGCAACGGGTATGATATAAACTGGTGAAACTAGACAGTAGTTTGATATTAGTTCTACATTAGCATAATTTCTTGCTTAATTAAGATTGACTGAATTCTTAACATATCTTCAAATGGACACTGTTTTAAGATGTCAAGATAAAATTCTTCTAGAATATTTTGATCACTGGGTATGTTTGACCTTTTTTTTTCTTTTTTCTTATGGGCTGAGATGTTGAAACCACGTCGTACTGAAGCTTAAGCTTATTGTACTCCATTCATAATAGGAGCTCTGGCTATTTCTCCCGGGGTCACGACTGGTCCCCCGAAGTATGAAAACCTTCCAGTCACCAAGGCTGGGCAATTGGGCATTCACATAGTATTTGGTGAGGAGTTTCCTCATCCTCACCATACATCCTGCATTCTGTATTGTTCCTCACACCTATATTGGTTAGGTGGGCAGTGTCCTGTTAGAATGTCCACTGCACATCTCAGCTGTTTTCTGTTCAGCTTTAGCAACTCGTTGATGTTTGTCTTGGATGGTTAGTGATGAACATAAACGACGCGCGACCGTCTCATCCCTGGCACCCCAGTCCAAGAGAAATTGCGTTTCTAACCCAATAGTTCCTTTACCATTCCTCTTGCAGTATTGTATCATATCCCGCAGGTTGGCTCAGGTCCGGTGAATGCGGTTCTTGCGCCTTCTTTGGCCAGCTTATCTGCTTTATCATTGCTTTCATTGTCCTGGTGTTCTCGTATCCACTCCAGTTGCATAAGCTTCGCTTATTTCACCAAGGAATTAAGGCAACCTTTTACCGCTTTAGAAGGCATCCAGAGCTTTGAGAGCTGCTGCTGCTGACTGCCAGTGATGATACGGACTTTTTTGTCAGTATATGTTCTTCGTATCATTTCTTATGAACTGATTTATATAACTGTGACTTCTGCTTGGAATACACCGTTGAAGTACTGCCTAGGTTCAGAATAATGTCTGTCTTTGGTTGGTCCCTCGTAACTCCTGTTCCAGTATTTCTTGACGTTTTTGATCCGTCACTACACCATATGGTATCATTTGATTGTCCTCGCAGTGCCTTATTCATTTCCATTTCATGTTAGGTATGTATATCCTGAAGATTTTTGTGAAGTTGTGACTTGGGCTGATTCTATCTGACTGCATGTCTAGTAGTCGATTTTTTTTCTACTTGTTGAAATATTTTGGCATGGTATCCTATTCTTGGAATGGTTCCGTATTCGCTTGTTCTCAGCCTGTACGCTGCTAGCAGTGTCCAGGGCTAAGTGTAGTGAAGGTAGGCAAAGCAGTGCTTCCTTGGCTGCGGTAGGCGTTATTGACATTGCTCCTTTTATCCCTAGACAGGCCAGTCTTTGTACCTTTCTTAGTTTTCCCTTGCCTCCCCGTTTCCGGCTTTGTACTATCCGATCAGGGAGGCATAGGTTATTATTGGTAGTGTTTGCCTACCATTCTTCTGCTAGTCCATAAGGCCCTTATTGCTTTGGTAGTCGCTCTATTTAGATGTGTTTTGAAGTTTAATTTGGTGTCTAGAGTCAGTGCCAAATATTTGACTTCGTTGCTCACCTGCAATTCATTTCCCAGGAGATATAATTTATCCCAGGTTGAAACTCCCCTTTTTTATCAGTAGTCTTTCCTGGGCTCGCGCATAGACCTTCCTGGGTACACCATCTGTTTACCGTAACGAGGGCTCTCTGCGTCTTTTCTGTTATTAGGATGGTGATATCGTCTGCATAACCTTGCGCATATATTCACTGCTGTTCCAGTCGAGATAAGAGCTGGACCAAAACCATGCACCACAGGACAGGTGATAAGACCCCCCCCCCCCCCCGGACGTCCTCTTATCACGGACACCTCCTCCGTAGTGGATCCTAGCGTGAACCAAATTTTTCTAGTTCTGAGTACTGAGTCGATCCATGTTGTTATAAATTTTTTGACTTCTCGCCTCTTCACTGTATTACTTAGTGAATCGAATGAGGTATTATCAAAGGCACCCTCTATGTCTAAGAAAGTTTCAGCGGTAGTATCTTTAATGTTTAGGGCCCTTTTCATTTTTTGAGTAAGCTCGTGTATTGCTAACTCAGACTTTCCTGTTTGGTAGGCATATTGGTTTTGATGTAGAGGTTTTGTATTCATATTATCGTCCCTGATATGCCTTTCAAACAGTTTCTCCAGAGTTTTCAGGAGCAATAATGTTAGAACTTTAACTTTATTATTTATTGTTGATTCCTTGTCGAAAATTAAGACGAATTTTTGTTTTCAACATTAGCATATCTGTCCGACCATCTACACCTTCTTGAGTGCCAAATTACGGTTTTTAATTTTTGTTCCAAAATATTCTCAGGGATAATAAAAAATATGGTGTTTGTCGACAATTATTTTGAATCACGAATTTCGGGCCCAAAGATGAAAATTCAATGAGTGCGAAGCACGATTTTCAAAAATGGGACTGAGATGAGTTAACATTAAAAATAATAGTCCAGCCTTAAGCACACCACGAATTATATTTAGAAAGAGAAATGGACAGCTACATATCAAAAAACAATAAATTTATTATCATAAATTCGACTTTTATTAAACATTTTAATAACCACAAACATTTGAACACATTAAGAACTACCTAACTATTAAAATCATTAACACAAAATTTTTACAATGATCAAGTGACAGATGTTTAAAAGAATTTTTTTGCACTGTATTTCAACATGGATTGGTAGAAGAGTTCAATTGAAGTTGCCTGCCTAGTCTCAGGATTAGAACACAATGGATTAATCTGTATGTGCTGTGCTCATCTTCGTATTAAAATTTCATCATATTTATACTAGAAATTTACGGTTCAATGGAGTTCTCTTAAGTATAACTGTATAACCATGAAACTATATCTAGTTTCTAGATCAAACAAATAAAAATATTTGTCTAACTCTTCTTGAATAAATAACAATTAAAGCATTTTTATAAATATAAAACACTCCGTCACATTAAATTGCAGGAATACTTTGAAGTCTTGCATAATTTTATAATAAAACTTAATGAGCAATCTCATTTTCTAGGTCGATGAATTTCTTTGCCATCTAAATAGGGATTTATGATATGAAGGTAAAACGTAGCAGAGAAAGAGATCTGTTTTTGTGAAAGTTATAATGATATATGTTTAAAATGTTTCTGAAATGGTTTAATGAAATATGTCTCAGAATGTAAACATTTTATATTGGTTGCTTGACACCACGTCTTAGTTCCGTTGTATCGATAACCAAGTATATAATCAATTTACTGAAGTTGTTTTACATTCTGGCTGTAATTATTCCTTATTTGCATGTTAATATTTTCTTTATTTTTAACATTTTTATTAAATAGTCTTTTGCATGAAAGGAACGGACAGAAATTGTTTATCATTTTTGTTGATGGTAATAAAACGTGACATACATTTTTTTTCTTATTCATATGATTCATATTTTATGATCCATGTATCATTTTAGTTGGCCTCTCTTTACTGTATGGCTCGTACTCACTAAGTACTTTCTCACCAGTTCCGTAGTAATATCTGCCCAGGGTATTATCTTCAACGCTTCCCAACTGGTTTTCACGGAACCTCTAACTATTATCCTCTTTTCGGTTGATGTGACCAAAAAATAATTGAATTTTAGGGAATACGATGCTGGGCCCTATTCTTAGGCATTCGCAGTGCCCAAGGTTATTCGCAGATTACGCGAGTCAAACGAAGTCCGACATTTTGCCATTCTCATGTACTCGCTGTTCACTCGTATACGCATTTGGCACTCGCAATAACGGCGAGCGGACTTTGGGTGGTCGTGACGAATTCGCGTGAACTTCTGACAGTTGGTTTGTAGGTTAAGGTCGTGTCATTGCAATTTTGGTTTTCATATATTCCATTAGAGTTCCTTTCTGTCTCTCGGCGATTTTTCGCGCCACTGCTTTTTTCCAGGGAGAAATTTTGTAGGCACTAATCCATTCATTGTTATTACTCGAGTGCTATGATTTGTGACGTTAAAAAAAACAAATCATATGTGAATGACACCTTTGGATAGTGTTGTCATATCGACCATTCGCATTTCTCACACCGCATGATGAACGTTAGTAATGCTATGTCGGGAATTAAGATAACAGAGATTCTTCACAATACTATATTCGCATTAAAGCATGCATGCAATTTCACGAGGGTTGTTGACAGTAGCTCCCCAGAAGAGTCATTTTGGGGGGTGGATTTCTTAGTGAATCGAGTTGTTGGCCAATGGACTGTCCAAAGGATTTGTAATAAATGTCTTCAGGTTCATATATCAAAAGCATAAAAAATAAAGGAAGTTTTATAATGTTCTCGTCACAACAGATTTTGCTCAATTGGCAAATTGTTGATCTTAATCCTCGAATCACACATTTGTAGTAGTTATTGTCAACATGGGATACAGGGTATAGCATCTTGTTTACCATCTTGTGTACAACCTTTACCAATTTTTAATATATTGGATGGTTCTCATTTGCTTGCTTTACAAACATAACTTACATTTTGTTATAATTTACACTTAAACCTTATTGCTTAAAGAGTCAAGTCCCACACAGCCCATGATGACTTCGAGGCATCCTAAAATGATCCTGTATATCCGATAAATGAATTGTTCGTTGGGGCTGCCGATAAGAAGTTGAATGGTTATCCTTTGGTCCCAATAACAACCAGAATAGGGATATCAACTATACGAATATTTATAGGATAGCCTTTAGAGTTGCTGATGTCCTATATAAAACCTGTATAGGGAAAAACAAAGACTCTCCATAGGTCAACTCGTTGGGCTAATGTAGTTCCCAAATACGTGATAATTCATAATTCACCTAAGGTACCGTAGATTGGGGGGAAATGAAAACGTAGGGTGAAATGAAAATGTGATCACCCGCTACTTATTCATAGTGCTGACATCTATCAGATATCGCTGGAAGCCTAAAACCGCAGGCATTGTTTGTCATAGATCCCCGCACTAACTTTTCATGGTAACTTTGTTCGTTGAGATTATATTTACATTACTGTGTTTTATTATAAAGAGGTAAGATAATAATGATTTTTTAAACCCTGCGTACTTCCCATTGTCTGGAGAAAGCTATGACTTTCTAAATATGGCTACATTTTTTCGTTAGACGCTTATTTATCTATAAAGAATTGTCTAACATCAAATTTTTTTTATTTCAATTTTGTTAGCAGTGGCCTGCGATTTTACTTTTCTGTGTATTTTTAAGGGTGACATGAAAAATGTCGCGAGTGTATAAGAGAGTTCTTGGATCACGAAAATATATAGATTATTCAGTCAAGTCATTAATAAGTATAAAACTGGAAGGGGAACTCTTAAAGAAGTGGGAAAGGAATGCGGAATACCCTATGTAACCCTATATAGAAAACGTAAAAATCTACATAAGAAAAGACATGGTGGGCAAAGAGTTCTGTCAAGTTCTGAAGAAAATTCCATCGTTAATGCAATTCTATATGCGTCAGAGTGGGGATATCCATTTGAAGAGGACGACATATGTATACTAGTACAAAATTATTTAAATAGAACTGGAGTCCAAATAGCAAAATTTAAGGATAACCTTCCTAGGAAAGACTGGTTCCAATCATTTATAAATAGACATAACTAAACTAGCAATTCGAATGTTAAAAAAATATTAAAGAAAGTAGGGCGAAAATTAATCCAGGAACAATTAACTTATATTTTGACCACTTAAAGAAAACCTTAAATAATATCCTACGTGAGTCCATAATTAACTAAAAATGTTGTCAAAACATGAAGATGAGACCAATTTTATGGACGATCCCGGTAGAAAGAAAGTGGTAGTTCGAAGGAAATCAAAAAGGGCAGAGAAGGTCATGGATTCGTCAAAGACGGCCACATCCGTAATGTTTGCTTGCTTTGCCTCTGGACTACTACTACTTCCATATATTGTGTACAATGCAGACCACCTTTGGAGCACATGGACTGAACATGGCCCAGACAAGGTAAGATATAATAGAAGTGCTTCTGGGTGGTTCGACATGAACTTGTTCGAGGATTGGTTTCTTTCTATTTGTTTGTCATATCTTAAAAACTTGCCACCAGGGCCAAAATTTCTTATTGGTGATAATCTGTAGAGTCATTCGTAGAGTTCTTCTTCCACCCAACAGTACACAGTTAACCCAACCTTTAGATGTGTCTGTTTTTACCCATCAAAAATGCATGGCGTAAAGTCTTACAATCCTGGAAACGACAAAATAAAGGTGTTGTTAGAAAAGACGTATTCCCAAGATTATTGAAACAAGTCCTAATCAACATTGGAGCAAACAGCCAAAAAAATATCCAATCTGGCTTTGCGGCGACAGGATTAGTTCCATTAAATAGGGAACACATTTTTAAAAAATTGCCAATAGAAGAGGAGAAGAATGAAACTGAAATACAGAAGGAGTTTCCGAATCCTTAAGAGAAATATTTCAGCAAACTCGTTATGGCCAACAAGGACCTTCTACATCTAAAAGAACGAAATTAAACGTAGATCTAGGCAAAAGTGTTTCATATGAAGATATTAGAGAGTATAATGAGAAAGAAGTAGTTGGCGAAAAAAAAAAACAAAAGAAGAAGAATGCTAAAGCAAAGAAAAAAACAAAAAAAAATCTCAGAAGAAATATTCCAGGAAAATAATGAAATCAATATTGCTGAATAGTGTATAGACACTGACCAAAACACTGATATAAAGACTGACTGCTTGAAAGAAGGCGATTATATTGTGGCAAAGCTGACAACAGTAAAATGATCTACCAAAAAGTTTACGGCTAAAATGTTGTCAAAACATGAAGAAAAGTAATTTTTTTGTTCATTTTTGCGCCCCAGCAACAAAATATTAAATGCTCCCGCACTTGAAGACACAGGTGTTGTAGAGAAAGATGAAATTTTAAAAATTCTTTCTAGTCCAATGTTGCATCGAAGAGGTGCAATCATATTTTAAAACTTTTACCTACAAATAAAAATGTTCACCGTTTTATTATTATGTAGCTTATAAACACTACTTTGAAGTTTGTTATATCCACAAAAGTGTAGAATATATGTTTCTGTTGTTTCTTCACACATTGTTATATGTGGTTTAATAAAACCGTTTTAAAATAACAAATTTGTTGATATATCCCAGCTCCTCTGCCATTTTAGGATGCCGAAATTTTTTATTTTATTTAAAAAATTATTATTGGTTTTCAAGTCAATTCCAGACCGTGAGACTTGCATTGTATATATATAGGTTGGGAGGGCGGGGAAGGGGGGGGGGGGGGGTAAAAGTCTGCATACATGTAGAATTTTTTGTATAAACTCCAACTCATAATATAGATTTTTTTTGTGATGTTCATAATTTTTATGTCGAAGTTATAGCACCAAACACGTCAAATCCTTGATCAAGTCACCCCGTTTTACGGTACAAATAAGAAATTATTTAGTTTATATTTATATTATATATTCATTGTGACACAATGAATTTCATTGGTGGGAGACATTACTTATAAAATATGGTCCTAATTACAGCCAGAATAGGGATATCCACCGGAACCTATGTGAATATGAAAGATAGAAGCGTACAGCAAATAAAATACGAGATTTAAATCATCAGCAAAAATATCTCTCTCTCTTTATGTGACATAAAAAAGTGTAAATAAGATGGTAATATATTATCACTGTTTTTCCGATAAATACACCTTTGCATGAAGGGCTACAAACAAAATAATAATTCCAAAATATCTTCATTGTAAATGTAAATAAAAGTGATCAATACCTTGGGATTTACATATACTAAATTTCATCGTGAAATAGTACTATCGTTTTCCAAACATTACTTTTCAGTCTAATTTCCTTATTAATGCAGGCATTTTTTGGAAAAGTCTTGCCCTCAAGAAAAAAAAAAACAAAGAGACGTACAAGTTTCAATTTATTACGATTTTGCAATGAGTTGCCTTAAACTGAGATAAAAGTTTAAGTTGAATATAGGTATATTGGATACCTGTATATTTATATATTGGCTAGCTCGTTCTTAGTGATAGTTTCAGTAAGTCATGGTAGATGGCTCTGCTCGCAAGTTGCAAATTACTCACCTAGTCAGCAGTGACCACTGCCAAAAATCTAGAAACTACACAGGTTGTGTAGTCTATCCACTACGCAGGAAATGCACATCTTGCAAATGCATATTTTATGAAAGTTCATATTTTTCAATATGAGATTTATTTATTACGCAAGGTAGGGTCAGTATAGTATATCAGAATTTTAAATTATTGTCTACAGCAATCACGATATTTTCTGAAAAAAAAAAGGACCAATTTGGTCTCTTTCTCTTCCTATGGACAACCATTGGCTATCCCATTGTGGATGTCTGTAGGATATCCAGATTTTAACCTAAATTGGTCCCTTTTCCTTCCTATGAACAACCATTGGCTATCCCACTGAAGACATCCATGGGCAACAACAATTAATCTCAAAAGGATGTCCACAGAAGGTCCTAAATCTGGAGTAGCCCAGATGAGGACGTCCACAGGATGTCTTGCTTATCCTCTAAGTATGGCCACTGATTGTCCTAAGGCTATCGAGTGCTGTGTACCGACTTGAACGTGTATGACTTCATCTTCACTAGCTGCAAGTAAGGACGGTATCATTTGCAATGGATCCCACAGGGTTCCATGGATTTGGCTGAAACTGGCCATTTTGTAGTTCAGATGATCAAACGTTATTGTTACAATTCTATCGTTTTCGCACTAGGACAGCCGAAGTGTCAGTTATAGGACTTCAACCTAGAGTTCAATTAAAAATGTTTTTAAAATGAAATGGCAGTACACTCAGTTTTTTTGCTTCAAAGTGAAAATTTGAAAGCCCAAAACATATGTCGGTAAGGAATCGGCTGGATGTTTTGGGGCAATACCCTCAAAAAAAAATAACAAATGCCCATATTTCCCTTTCATTGTGTAACCTTATTTTTTTATACGGTTTTTTATGGGTTACTCGGATGTGGCTGACATAATGTCTATTTGTACTTCTATCTACGCTGATCAAAAGCTTTTATTTCCAGAACCTTAACCTACGAGCTGTTTTCGACGTAAAATGGCTAAAAAATCGGTAATTGCACGATATTCTATATCCTTGTCGTATTTCCTGTCATAGTGCTACCCAGAATCAAGACGATGACGTGCCGTATAAGTTAATGTAAATGTATGAGTCTGTATATGCTTGAATGTAAGAAGTTTTCGTCTCACTACTTGTAGGTATAGGGTCTATAGATTGAAGTACTATAATTGACCTTTCAGCCCTTCTGGTGCATAAATGGGCCATAAGATCGTGTTGTGACCATGGTGACATATAATCAAATGGAGCAGAGACAGCCAAGTCTGAGGAACGCCAAAATTTGAAGTACGGCTCTTGTCAGCAAATAATAGCGCCGACTTTGATATTTTTATGGTCATTTTTATGTACACTATATATTTGTAGACAACTATACGTCAAATAGAAATGAGTAGAAGTTGCAGTAGGACGTAGCCGACTTGGAATATCTATTTGACTGACATTTTACACAGCACAAATCAATTTTACCTCATACCAGTGAAATTAAGCGCACAATATATTTTTTTTCTTTATAGTTACTTAGTAACGCTCGATTGCAACTTTCATTTGTTTTGTATTAAACGTGAACATTTTAACTTGTAAAAAATTTATATCACATATTCTACGTAAAGTTCGGAACTGTATATTGCAGTTTCGATATCCTGTACATCTTCGCGTGCTTTATAAAAAAAATAGTAACGTTTTGTTTAGTATAGTTTTTATAGAACAAGCCAGTTCTCATGCCACTGACGATTATCCTATGCGGCGAATAAATATAGACTGGCGGTACATGACCAGTCAGGTGCAACGTTTTTAAAATGTATGCCAATCATATATATGAATGAAATTACCATGAATATGCCAGAAACGCAAATTTTAGGCAGTCGTCGCGTGCAGAAGGGTGTGCAAATCGATTTCTTGTTTGTTTTTTTTTGTGTTTTTTTTTAATTTTAAAATATATGCCAATAGTGCCCAACGAAAAGCCTTGAAAAAGAATCCAGCGAAAATTTATTGGCATGCAGTTTCCGCGCGCAAAACAATCTTTGATGCGCACATTAAATCGTAAAATTTTTTGGTGTTCTTGATTTTGGATAATTTTGATTTTGGATTTTTTTTCAAGGCTTTTCGTTTAGCCCTATCGGCATCCATTTTAAAATTAAAAAAAAACCACAAAAAAATAAAAAAAAAAATCGATTTGCACACCCTTCTGCACGCGACTACTGTCTAAAATTTGCGTTTCTGGCATATTCATGGTAATTTCATCCATATATATGATTGGCATACATTTTAAAAACATTGCACCTGACTGGTCATGTACCGCCAGTCTAATATGGCGCAATATCAATAGGGAGTATTCCATGCTGTTTTACATTTGTTGCAAATTTGGAACAAGTCTAACAGAAGTTATTGTGTATAATATATATTCTCAGTGTAACCTATGTAAAGTTCATTGTAACCTACAAGACACACTATGTATTGCATTGCATATGTATGTTTTCTATTTTGTGGGCTAAATCGAAAATCTTATCAACATTTTCTTGTAAAATTACAACAAAATATAGTTTATATAAAACATGGTGGATTGTAGATTGCTCAAGGGGTCGCTCGGCTCTTTCGGCCCTATTTCACATCAACCTGAAAAGATCTTTTGTGAATTACCCCACAATTAGTTGTTGCCCAGAACTCCCAAACTTTTTACAAAGTTTGTGATTTTTCTGGGGGTTAATTTCCCTATGTTTTCAGACGTTAGTTCCAAGTTTTCTAGGTACTTTAACCTAGTGCGGTTTAGCATCTTGCATTCGCAAAGAATATGTTCCGCAGTTTCTATTGTGGAATCGCAGTATCTGCACATATCGTTGTCTGCCTTGCCCATGTTCTTAAGATGGTATATTAAGGGAGAATGGCCTGTTATCAGCCAACGTCGGACTTTTCGAGTTCGAGAAGCCTTGTGGCGTTCTTTGACGATTAAGTGATGAACTTTTTCGCTTGTCTTTGGCCCGGAGTATTCCTCCAGTAGGACTCTTTCTATTCCTTTTCCCATTTCAGGACCTCCTCCGTTACGTGTCCCTTAGATAAGCCACAAAATGGTTCGGGCCCAAAGAATGGGGCTTCAGCACCTTTTCTTGCAAGGGCATCAGCTAATTCGTTTCCTTCTACTCCCTCATGCCCTGGCACCCACATCAAGGTAACCTTGTTATTTTTGCCAGTTGCTTCAGATATTGTTTGCACTCCCAGGCAATTTTAGACTCAAAAGTGTAGGACCTGAGAGCTTGTAACGCTGCCTGGCTGTCTGAGAGTATATAGATCTTTGCCCTTCGAAAGCCTTTATTTATGCATTCCTGGGCACATAGGTCTATAGCATGGATTTCTGTTTGGAAGATGGTTGAGGTCTTGCCTAGAGCTCTGGATAGCCTGCAGTTAGGCTCGGCTACGCCCGCACCAACCCCTTCAGGCATCTTCGATCCATCTGTGTACCAGATGAGCGACCGGACTTCGACTTTGCTCGTCTGGCAGCCTCGATTAGCACATCAAACGGGTAGTCAAAGTCCCGCTTAATTGGCATAGAGACATGGGGTTTGGTCACGGATTCCAGTTTAATTGTTTCTAGAATCCTTAGGTGACCAGCCAGGTCTCCTGATTTGAAAGAGAGTACCTGTTGCAGCATTAGGGCACTAAGTGGTGCCTCCTTCCTTGCATGAGGATGTAGAAGAAGCAGGTCTAGCATTGCCTCCATTGCTACTGTGGGACAGGAGCACATTGCTCCTGTAATCCTAAGCAGGCAAGGCGTTGCAACTTCTGCAACTTTCCTTGTGTTAATTTTTCTTCAGTTTTTGGCCACCACACACATGATGCATAGGTGACCATGGGTCTCACAACCGATAGGTAAAATCAGAAGATCATCTTCGGTTTTAGACCCCAAGTCTTACCAAACAGTCTGCGGCACGTCCATAAAACATGGTAGTTTACACGCTTGTGGTGTACTTACCATGTATGCCGAGCATGCCTCAATATTAATAAGAAATATTGTATCATGCTCATTTACATTATGTACCTTTGATATACAATTTTTAAGTAACGAATTTAAGTAACATATTTTTTCTACAACGGTTATTAAAAATATTTGTCTGGTTTTAATATACCTATATAGTGTAATAAAATGCTGCTCCATAAAAAATAATAATTAGATTAAGTATACTTATAAGAACGATATAACATAAGGTTAAAATGCTTGACACAAACAAGATATGTCTTAGGTATCAATTTGCTTTCTGTCAATTTTGATAGACGTTTATCTACTCTTAATAGTAATGTGTAAAAATATAATTAATAAAATAAAACTCCTATAATTATATAAAGATCTATAAAATCTATGAACGTTAAATAGAGAAATAAATAAATAAAATGAACATATATCTACAACCATAAAACATAAGTGATTCGAATGGTTTGCAGATAAATGTCTGTGTGAATACTCTAACCTTAAAATATTATATTCTAACGTTTAGTATGTCTGAAAATTAAATAAAATTATGACCCCCGGGGTTCTCTACTAATCTAGTAATATCATGTTTTCAAAGTGCCTGCAATTTTTTACTCATTATACACCAATTAGCTAAGTAGGTTCATTTCGTTTTACTGTTACTTTATTTAAATTAAAATATAACATCACGTAGATGTCAAGACATTAAATACGTCTCGGGCTGTCTTATTTCATGGTGAATTCCCAGTATCAATTTTTAATGAGCGCGAATGTATAGAAATATATTTTGGAAGATTATAAACAAATGATTATCGTATTCTACAACATCTAAGTAGTGAAAGTGGTCTTGAAATAAAGTATTGGCATCTTTAAATTCATATTCTGTTATGCCCACTGGGGTGAAGCAAGTGAAATTATAATTATCAGCAGTTTCTTTGGCGGTTATATTAGTATATAGAAATCTGATTAAGACAAATAAATATAAACGAAGAGAGTCAGGTGTTTACTGCGAATATTTACTATAGTACGGGAGCCAGCTACTCATTTTTGAAAGATCTGCTTAAAATTAATTTCTTATTTTTTGTGTTATATTTAGGCTGTTTCCACAAAATCGACTCCTGCAGAAGCACCAGCGCCAGCGGGCCAACTCTTGACACGACTTTTTTTGCTCCTGTCAAAGCCTTGTTCCGTCGAATGACCGACAGGACAAGTTTTTTAACAATTTTAAGTAATAAACTGTTCCAAAAAAAAAATAATAATAATAAATTCAGCTCTAAACATTTCTGTCAATTGACTTTATTTTAATGATAGGAGCACGCCGATCTGCAATGAAGGTGACAGGAAATAATTTTTCATCTTACTGTAATGTCAATAAAGGACGCAAAAATATTAACTTTAAACACGTATAGCAGTGACACTTCTTTTTTAAATAATAAAAATGCTATAGCAACTAAAAGTGTCGCTGGCTCCCGACAGAAATCTGACTCTTATATAGTGTTTTTCACAATATATCTCATTTTTTTTCATCATTTATAGGAAATTTTAATAAATTACGAGCACAGTAGTTGTTTTACACCTGTGACTCCGATATAAGAAATTCACCACCTACTGAGGATTTTTTTGCCAACACATTTTGAAAGCTGCATATCAAAAACTTCGACTCAGACTCAGACAAGCTCCCTTTTCCGTATCTGACATTGTAGTGATGAATTTCTTATCTCTTAATATTTTCCTCATTTGTAGACCATAAAAAAATGACTTCAATTTGGCTTCGCTTAACTGTGGAAATTGTATTCCTAAATACTCAAAACATGTTCCTGCTTTGTTCAAAGCTTTCACAATTTACTTCGTGAGACCAAACAATTAGCGCGAAGATTACAAAGAAATGGTATCCAACATGGTAGAAAAATTCGGATTAGATTGTCTAATGAATTTGAAACTACATTTCCTGCATTCTCATATAGACCACTTTCCAGAAAATTTAGGTGATTATAGTGAACGTTTTCACTAAGACATAAAGAAAATGGGGCGTAGATATCAAGGACGATGGGATGTTAATATGATGGCAGACTACTGTTGGACATTGAAAAAGGATGTGAAAATGAAAAGAATAAAACGAATAAGAAAACCATTACGCAGATCATTTAAACACAAAAGAGTAGGGTACCACAGAAAAGAATAAATTAGAATAAATAAGAAGTCTTGACCTGATTGCTTGAAACTGACATCGGTATCGTGTTCAGTGGCAAAAAATACATCGAATACATGGTCTACTTATTCAAAATTTTTAATTTATATTTTAAACCCTATTCTGGCCTATTTTTAACCGATCTTTCGTAGTTAACAAAAAATTCTGGCCTGATGGAGCATAACTGACATCAGAATCATATTCAGCGGTCAAAAATACATCGAATACATGGTCTACTTATTTACAATCTTTAATTTATATTTTAAACCCTCGTCTGGTCTGTTGTAGCCTATTTTTTATGGTTAACAAAAAATCTTGACCTAATGTTGTAAAACTGACATCGTGATGGTTTTCAGCGGTCAAGAATACATCGAATACATGGTCTACCTATTTAAAATCTTTAATATATATTTAAACCCTATTCTGGCCTGTTTTTGCCTATTTTTCGTGATTAACAAAAAATCCTGAAATAATTTTGTAAAACTGTCATCTGGATCGTGTTCAGCGGTCAAAAATACATCGAATACATGATCTACTTATTTAAAGTCTTTAATTTATATTTTAAATCCATTCTGGACTATTTTAACCTGTTTTTCGTAGTTAACAATAAATTTTGACCTGATGGAGCAAAACTAAAAGCAGGATAGTGTTCGGCGGTCAAGAATACATCGAGTACATCTACTTATTTAAAATCTTTAATTTATATTTTAAACCCTAGTCTGGTCTGTTTTAGCCTGTGTTCAGCGGTCTAGAATACATCGAATACATGGTCTACTTATTTAAAATCTTTAATTTATATTTTAAACCCTATTCAGGCCTGTTTCGTAGGTAACGAAAAAATCCGACCTGATAGAGCAAAACTGACATCGGGATCATGTTCAGCGGTCAAAAATACATCGATTACATGGTCTACTATTTAAAATCTTCAATATATATTTCAAACTCTATTCTGGCCTGTTTTAGCCTGTCTTTCGTGGTTAACAAAAAATCCTGACCTAATTTTGTAAAACTGACATCGGGATCATGTTCAGCGGTCAAAAATACATGGCAGTATATATAGTGCGTGTAATTGCGGACTGGGCATGTACTTCCACGTAGCGCGAGAGATATGACAACCCAGGTAACGGCAAACTCGCCCGTCGGCGGCATAGATTAAAGAGTCGGCGCTAGACCACTAAAGCATCCCCGTTCTCAGTTATTTCATTTCAGCCAGCTGGCACACGCGATGTTGCAATTCTTACTCCCTATGCCCAGCCCGCCACTACACACACTGTATGTGAAACCTGAAAATTTACTTTTTTTTGTGTGTGCCTGTGAAATTGCTTCATTCTTTCTACAGATTTCATATCAAAGAAGTATGCGTATTAGGCAGTTTTCAGAATGCCTCGATGCTGAAATTTATAGTGTACTTTTTGAGTATGCTTTGTTTAATCAATTTTTGTAGTATTTATTTACCATAATTATTTCAATGGCACTTGATTCTATATCCATCAGAAATGTGAAAAAATAAGCCAGTAAAAGCGGTGTAAACCTAACAGTCAATCAATTTTCAGTAATAAAAAAAAATCGGAAACAATTCTTTAAAGCTTTTCTGCAATCGCGGACAAAATGTAGCCCTCTTTAGATGCGCAAGTCAATGTACATATTTTTCCAAAACTATATCTTCGAATGTCCACCTCGACATTTTAGGAGCATATTTTGAAAAGCTAAATTCCCAACTCTAAGTAAAGAATATGAGATGCCAATTTTCTCTAATTTATTCTGTAGTAACTGGAGATCAAATCTGTCCAACGCTTTGAAAAAATCGGCATATAAGAAATCTGCTCGACTACGTTCATCTAGGAAAATATTTCTTCACAAATCCAAATGTTGGCAAGCAGAGATTTTGGCGTCAATACATATATTCTGGTAGGGAGTAGGATTTCTGAAACTTATCTAATTTATTCCTCTTTGGAATTTGTTCATGACTCAGGAAATTATGAAAATGATTGTTTCAAAGACAATTAAAGATAAGAATAGCAAATATGAATTTGCTGAAAAGACCATTACTACCACCAAAAAAAAAGCAACAAAAAATTCATACACTCACTCCACTGTAAAAATCGCGGATTACATTGTTGAAGAACCTGCTCGTCTGAAGGAAGTGACTGAATTTATTTCTATTTTAGGATGTCAAGTCGCTTCTTCTTCAACACAGGTTGGCTTATTTACTGTCAGAGAGGTTCTCTTTAATTTATGTGAGACACTAAGGACTTGAGTCTTACAATAGACGAGATAAAGAGATGCAGTAAGCAATCTATTGGTAAGTGTACTACCAATAGAATGCTTACTGCTTCTCTCCAGCTGCCTTCCGATGATACCCTTGTATTTATGTTTAACACTGTTTATGCTCTAATCGCTTCTTCATTTCTGAATCAATTCATTTTTTAGAACTTCTGCCATTAACCTTAGCGATTTGATCGATCTCCTGAATACCAGACTTTAGGATCTAATGAGAATCCTACTACAATCAGTTGCCGACCAAACACACGAAGGAGCCTGAGAGATTAAGCCCAAGAAAATTCGAGAGTTCAGTTATACCATTTATTTTTTTTTATATATAAAAGAATACCCTGACTGACTGACTCACAGATCTATCAACGCACAGCTCAAATGTCTGGGTCTAGAAACTTCAAATTTTGCATAGAGGTTCCTCGAATGACGTAGGCAACCGCTAAGAAGAGATTTTTCTAAATTCGATCCCTAAGAGGGTGAAAAGGGGGGGTTGAAATTTTAGACTTTTTCGGAAACAGTTAGATCTAGATGCGTGAAATTTGGCAGAAATATTTTTTGTCGAAATCTGTTAGGTAAGGGTAAGACGAAATTTCGATTTTCACTTTTTGAAGGGGTGAAGACGAGGGTGGTAAATAGTCTAAAAGGTACCCGTATCTCTGAAATAGCGTAAGTCAGAAACGCGATATTCCAGCGATGGGCTCTTCTGAGAAAATAAAGAGACGCGTATTCGACGGTTTTCAAAAAGAAACCCCCCCGAACGGGTGAACAGGGAGAGGGATGTTTTTAAGTATGAAATTTAACACATACCCGCCCATGTGTTGTCTATTGTCGATTAAAATAATTATTTTTTCATTTAACTCGCTCTAATACAAAAACAGAATAATGAATTGTTATCAAATTGCAATACGCAGTGGGTTTCCCCGAGTACTATGGATGCGCAGTGGGTTTCCCAGAGTACTATGGATGCGCAGTGGGTTTCCTCGAGTACAATGGATGCGCAGCGGGTTTTCTCGAGTGAAATGGATGCGCAGTGGATTTCCTTTAATGCAATGGATGTGTAGTGGGTTTCCTCGAGTACAATGGATGCGCAGTGGGAGTTCCCTCGAGTGTACTTCCTGAGTAGGTACTATAAGAGTACTCACTGAGTATGTAGTACTTCTTTATAGGCATAATTTAGTATGTCAATGTTCTTAATTCCACGCGAACGAAGTCGCGGACATCAGTGTATACAGATAAAAGTGGTAAAGTGTTCTTTCGTGAATATCGGTGAAGTCGTAAAGCGATATAAGATCCGAGTAGAACTTCGGCGTAGTTCCGGAATCCGTGCCAAAGCTCAGTTCCGAATTTTAAAACTTCGGCGTACTTTTGACTTTTTATCTTTGACGCCAGACGTCGCAGAGGAGGAGAAAAGTCCAGACTCGGCGTACTTTACACATTTTCGCCTTTAGTGCCATACATCCCGAAAGATGTAAAAAATATTTTTCAAAGTAGAAATTAGGTTTACCTTTAACTTTTGTACTTTTAATACCATACGTCTTCTGACGTATAAAAAAATGTTTACTAAGTTTGTTTAAATTTTTTGCCTTTATTAAGTCAGATGGATTTTCCATGGTTCTTTTACAACATCACAGCTCGAACATTGTCAACGTTATCAACAGAAGTGTCATTAAAATAAATAGGTTTTAGTGTCTAAGCATTTTGCCAAAATATCACTAATATTACCTAATTTATTCCACATTCACATTAATGCGATTTTATACAGTAACAAATGTGTATGCATCTGTAAGTATTGCCCTTTTCATAATGTTTCTTTTTATTACTTACATTGGTCCAAAACAAATAACATAAAATACCCATGCACGCTCATTGAATATCATGCAATGTTTATTTTTCACATAAAATAAATTACTTATTACGTAATGAAGCTTAATAAAATTACTTCTTAATGTCAAAGAAATATTTACCATTTTAAACCAGGAAGTAATAATAAATATTATTCAGTCTTTTTGTGAATGTAATCATCTTTATAAAAGGATTCATGAGAAGAGCTGGTTCATAACTATGATAAAAAATTGGAGAAAGGTGTGCGGTCAAGTTGTCTGTTTATATCTTTACCAAGGGCGCTGTTACATCATTGCGTGTTATCATTATTATGTTTTCTGCAAGAATGTTGCGGACAATATACTTAACAATAATTTAAAGACTGAATTCAATTAACTACCTATAATGCTGTCCATCACGAACACACATTTATACTTATGTTAAGTATAGACTAATCTTTGAAGAAAAAATGTCTGTCGTACCGCAAGTGATATTACAGTTAACAGAAAACAAAAAAAACTTATTTAATGAAGGATCTAAGATCTACAAATGGTATGTGATTAGAAGAAGAATTTCTTAAATTATTATAATTTTTTTTATTTAACGATATATTTTTTTTCAAAACAATAAGGGTATTTCTCCAGCTGTTTAAGTTTTTTCTTGAAAGTTGTTCAGAATTCAACTAGTAACAAACTGATATGAACAGTTTTTCTCTACGGGCGATATTTACGGTTTCAGAAAAATATTTGACAAATAACAAAAAATGTTGCGAATAAACAAAAAAATAAACACAAAAAAACGTGAGTTGCAATTGCACTTACTTTTATCGTGTTGTGCATCTTCAACCGTTGTTCTGGTCTTCAATTGGACTATATAGCGTGGTTCACAAGGGGTTGAGCGAAAGTACTTGTATAGTGAATAAAATTATAAAAAAAAAAATTAAGAAAAAGCTTTTATTTGAAAAAACTACCAAAAAGTAAAAATAATTTTTTAAAAATTTATACACCTGGAAACCAAAAGCTTTGGGGGCGGTCATATAGCGCTATTGTATAGTTACTTTGCTCAATTGGGATAACTTTCATACACTCAATATTTAGTATTTAATATGAAAAAATAAGAAAGTATCTGTTCTTCATATATACTGTTGATTTAATTCTGATCACGCTAGTATCTCAGACAGCACTAGATATTCTAAGAATAAGCCAGAAATATACGTTTTACAAAAATTCATTATACATTGAATACGCGTTAGATATACTTATATAAACTATTGAAAATATTTATGTAATCGTAATATTGGAATACCTGAGATAAATCTAGAAAATACTTTATAAATATTCCTCACATATTGAGGATATTCCAGAGTTGTACATAGAACATCTAAAATGTCAATTATTAGAATATTCTGTTGGGGATAAACTAGGCAATATTTTTAATCATTCCGATTATTACAGGAATATATCTGGATATATAAGACGTATAAACATTAAATAGGATAAAACATTTCAGCACTATTACTCGACGCGCGTTTCGCCAACCATGTTGGCGTCATTGGCGTCATTGTCAATACAATCACACATGAGTACACATGTAAGTCGAAGAGTCTTAATATATACAATTTAAACGTGAGATATAGTGAATAAAAAAGTGAGAAATTTCTACAGCTTAATATTTTCAGTGTACCCCTCATAACACCAAGGTACTGTCAATTTTTTAACATATAATTATAAACAAAAATTAAATAAACAACACTCGAATTGTTGAATATCTGTGTAGGATAAACAAAAAATCTCCTTATCTTTAGAAAGAATGTGTTAAAAATATACCACACAAAAAACAAGTTCCTAGTAGAGGTAAATGGTTTTCAACCATTGTACAGAGTGGCCAAATTATAATCACAAAATTAAAATTAAAAGTTATCCTTTCCTGGAAAAGTAGCTACAACTATTGAGAACGTAAGTCTGAAAGAGAATGGGAGAAAATGAAGTAAGCAATAAAGCTATTTATGATCTACTCCAGAGTGTCCTCAAAAAAACGGACAACATTGAAACCCAGACGAACACGAACACAGAGGACCTGAAACAAGAAATTCGAAACCTCAATACAGAAATAAAACAAGAATTGGAATTTCTTAAACTCGAAAACGAAGAAGTTAAAAAAGAAAATCAAACCTTCAAACATCGTTTATTAAGAGCGGAACGAAAACTAAAAAAATATAATTTGATTTTTTATGGGCTTAAAGAAGAAGAAAACAGAATTGACGAGGCAAACAGTGTACTTAATTTAATTAATAATAAACTCAACATCGACTGTCATTATACCGATATCAGAGATTATTTCAGAATAGGACAAAAAATACAAGAAAAAACTCGACCTATAGTTATTGAACTTGTTAATTACCAGTTGAAGCTTGAAATATTGAGCAACTCAAAAAAACTAACAGGTACAGGAATTTTTATCTCCAAGGACTACACCCCAGAAGAATACGAAGTGCAGAAAGTGTTGCGAAAAAACTTTAAAATCGCCAAAGAGAATAATTACGAGGCTCAGATAAAAAACAATGTTCTAATTGTAAATGGGGAAACTTATACCTACAACGACCTTAAAATCCAGCCAGTGACCAAACCTGAGGAGATTGAAGAGCCGGAAATAAGAGCACCTGAAGCAAAAATTATACAAGCTCCACTGACGGACAGTAGAAGCAACCAACCAACAAATACAACAGTTCATAATAGTAAACCCGACGGTAAAGCCACTGGGAATACAAATTACAAGCACTTTTTAAATCCTGAATCAAGAACAAGCAGAAGAAAGGAACAAATAATAAACAATGAAAACCAACTAAAAAGATCTACTAGGTTACTAAAATTGAGTTCGTAACTCACCACAATATCGTAACTGTTTATTTGATAGATTTCACTCAATGTTTATCTTTTTTTCTGTATTTTATTTGTAATTTATTTGTATGTTACCATTGCTTGTCTTACAATTTCATACTTTTGCACTAATTTTAACATGTTTTACTTTTCGTATTTTACAATTTTTAGTATTTTAAGATTTGCTATTCTTTAAAAAACATATAAGTTAATAGGATCATAAAATGGATCAGTATATAAGAGACGTTCAGTTCACACCAATAAAAACCGAAATCCTAGAAAATGGCGATCTAGCCAACACTATTTTAGAAATTAATAATTGTTTTCAAAATTTTAAAGTCTTACATATAAATATTAGAAGTCTTAATCATAACTTTGATCAGCTATTGGTATTTTTAAGTCAGTTTGAAGAAAAATTTGATTGCATAATTTTATCTGAAACGTTTGACCTCAAAGACAAAGACCTACAATTTTTTAACATTCCTGGATACAATATCTTTTACAACATGGGTAATATTAACAAAAATGATGGAGCTGTGATGTATATAAGTAAAAAGATAAATAGTCAAGTGAATATAATACAAATAGGTGAAATTAATGCAATTAAAGCAGATCTTTTCAACTTTTACAGCAGACATATAACCATTATAGCTATGTATAGACCTCCTTCTACCTGCCCACATACATTTAATACTGCACTAGAAAATTATTTAAATATGACCAACGCTAGAAGTGACTTTAATTTTATAATAGGAGATATAAATATGGATATTTTGTCTAACGCCGATTTTGCAATTGATTATTTAAATATATTATATGAACATGGCTATAAATCTCTCATCAATGAACACACAAGAATACAAAACAATTCTAAATCATGTCTAGACCATATATATATTTATTAAAAGCAAATTTAACATCGATGATAATGTTCTACCTATAATCATTCAAAGCGATATTACGGATCATTACATTACCACTGCACAGCTAGTTTTAGGAGATTTGTCAACAAATCTTAATACAAAACAAAATACCTATAAATACATGAACCTAAAAAAATTCAAATCCTCAGTAAGTGCAGAATCCTGGGATTTTATTCAAGGAACCGATGTTGAAGCTGAAACAAATAAATTTGTAAATATTTTATCATACCACATAAAAAATTGCACTATCATAAAACACATTGCTCATAAAAAGGTTAAACTTAAAAAATGGATTACTAAAGGACTCGTTCAATCTATAAATAAACGTGATTCTTTGTTTGCCAAATTAAAGAAATACCCGGATAATACCCTATTAAAACGGCAATATAAAAATTATAAGAAAGTCCTAGACAAATTGATAAAAAAACGGAAGGAAGATTTTTATAAAAACTGCATAAACAAAACAAAAAATAATTCTAAAGAGCTATGGAATACCGTGAATTCAATAACTAATAACTTTAATACATCCTCAACAGAAATAAAGTTAATAAATACAGAGTCCGGAGATACAATATACGATAATTCAAAAATTGCAAATGAGTTTGTACAATTTTTTACTAATATTGGTAAAAATTTAGCCAATAAAATAAGGACTGATAATCCTAATATAGCTGTCTCCGAACGCACAATTAATAACTCTATTTTTCTACAACCTACTTCAGAAGTAGAAATTAAATATATTATAGGTGACCTTAAAAACAAAAAATCGGTAGGTATGGATGGAATTAGCTCATTTGCGTTAAAAAACATCTCAGATTTTGTTTCTTTACCTTTAAGTATTTTAGTAAATAATATGATTGAACAAGGCAAATGCCCCTCTACGTTTAAGTGTGCAATTATTAAACCGTCTTTGAAAAAGTCTTAAAAATTAGAATTTGTAGTTTTATAAAAAAATATAATATTATTTCTGAATCACAGTTCGGTTTCGTAGAGGGAAAATCAACAAATGATGCTATTAGAAATTTGAGTGCTGAAATCTATAAGGCATTGGATAACAAAGAAAAATGTCTTACGATCTTTTTTGACCTACAGAAAGCCTTTGACACTGTTAGCCATGAAAAGCTGCTTACAACTCTTGAACAGTACGGTCTCCGCAATAATGCCCTAAAATTAATAAAGAGCTATCTAGAAAATAGACAACAAAGAGCTTATGTCAATGATACTTACAGTGATCCATGTACTATTGAGTTCGGAGTGCCGCAAGGAACAGTTTTAGGCCCAGTCCTATTTATTTTATATATTAACTCTATTTTTGAAATTCCCACATGTGGTCAAATCTTTGCCTATGCGGACGATACAGCAGTTATGTACAAAGATACTTCCTGGAAAGCGCTAAAAGATAAAGTTGAAAATGATTTAATTTTATTTAAGAACTGGTTCGATAGAAAATTACTCACCATAAATATTAAAAAAACTCAATATCTTCCTTTTGCAATGTACCCAAATGGATTACCCAATTTTAACTCGCTCAAAATTGGGAATTCGCAGCATATTCGAGTAGCAAAGAATAATATAAAATACCTTGGAGTAATCCTAGATCCACACTTAAGATGGGATGAGCACATCAAATCAATAATGAATAAAATTAGATGTATATTATTTAAATTTAAACAACTTAAAAAATACTTACCTATATCTCAACTTAGATTGGTATACCTTGCCCTTGTAGAATCACACTTCAACTACGGAATAATTGCATGGGGGGGAGCTCTAAATTGCCATATGGGCATTTTAGAGACATTACAAAAGAAATTTCTAAAAATACTACTAGGCAAAAGCCCTTTGTACCCATCTGACCTTCTCTTTAAAGAAAGCAATGTTGCTGACCTAAGACAATTATATTTTTTTAAATGCGTCCTAGAATCGTATCTGAAAAATACCATAATAACTTCCACTTATACAACCAGACAAACCGTCAAAACAATCATGCATGTGCCAAAAATGAATACAACCGCAGCACGACGCAGTTGGATTTTCCTTGGTCCAAGATGTTTTAATGCACTCCCAGAGGATATTAAGTGTCTACAAAAAAGGCGTTTTAAACTAGAGCTAAAAAAATACTTAATGGCAGACAGAAAAAAAATTAGAGCTCAAATTGACTTAAAGAACCAAAATCTGATGTAATTGATGAAGGTTGTAAGATTTAACAATGAACAAATCTCAGTATTTTGCAGTCAAAGTATTTGTTTTTAATACATTTATCTCGTTCTTTTTTTAAAATTTTTATTTTGGGCGATAGAAAATGATTATATTATACCCACCTATGATATTTATTATCTCATGTAGATGTATTTCTTATATATTTTTCGTATTTTTATGGTTTTATAATTGTGTTTATTATATATACTTTTATATGTTTCACTTGGTCACGGTCAGATGATTTTAATCATCTTGTGACCTCTTTTTAGTTTATTTACATTATTTACATTACTGTCATATGGAGATGATTAAAACTGTTTAAAAATGTTTCAATCGTCTCCAGTAAGGTAGTCAGTAATTAATAAAATATATTCTCATATATTGTTTTTCGTTAATATATAGCATGAACTTGACGCTCATCTGTTTACAGCACTTGTTTCAGAAAAAAAAAAAATTAATTTTGAACTATGTAGGGAATGTCGAAAAAACGTACAATTTCCGTTTCTTTGCAAATATCGCAATAAATATCAGTTTTACCGAAAAAATGGTGACACCAGAAATAAAGCTTATAAGCTAATAATAAATGTGTTCTATATTTATGTAGGATTAATTAATTCTAACCAATAAAATTAAAGATAATGAATCAGTCTTTAAAATGATTTTGTTTGTTTCTGTATCATGAAAAATAAAGAAGTTATGGCCGAAATATTGCGCGTTTTCGCATATTTTTCAACAAAATGTCATTTTGTTATTATAGTTGTCCAGTAATTGGAATTAAAAAAAAATATATTTTACGTTAATATGTATCATCACTTAGACGCTCATTTTATTTTTTTTGACAAAAACGGCGTATCGTCGATAAGCAAGAATTTGATAAAAATCAATGAACATGCACAAAGCCGGTTTCTCGCATAAAACGAGTTTGGATTCACCCAGCCATACAAAGCGATGGTAGGAAAGCCAATAGCAGGGCTTTCCAAATAATAAAGTTATCGAGGAAAATACCTTGTGCATAGAAAACCAAAAATTCAATTTTTCTTAAAAGTCGCTCGGAGGTGGGTCGTCGCAATTTTGCTAATATTGAACAACTGCATAGAAGCAAGTAAGTTGTGGACTGACCGAAAGCTAAGTAGTCTCTAGCGAAACTAAATTTTTTTTAGTAAAACATTTTTATGTTATAATCAGTCAGCCGCAATTATAGAATTATAAAAAGTCTATGACTTCTCTAAAAAGCTTGCATTTGATTCTGTCAAGGTTTGCATGAATCTTTTCTACCTAATATGTCGTTAGCTTAAGCGCTCTCGCTTGTATGGTCTGAAAGCCATTTGCCTTAATTGGGGAAGGCGCGATTCTTTAAATAAGAATTTTTGCTACATCCATTTTTGTATATAACCAGTCTCCATCGCTAAAAATATCGGCCATCGATAACATTGATGTAGATAATTTTTTTTTATCGAGTTTGTCCTAAAAGTCAATTATAGAACCAACATCGATAAATTCCACCGAGAGCGATTAATTTATATCTATTCGATAATAATTTAGCGAACTTAGCTCAAAATATTATGTAAAAAGAGATATTTTTACCGATGCCATAAACTCGTAATAGCTCCGATTAAAGAACTTATATCTAGATACATAATGGCATTGATTTATTTGTTGCTGAAAGACTCACCATCTAAGGCACTTCTTCCCATAGCTTTCTGATTGGCCCATCGGCCTATACGCGGCTGTTTTCTACACGATCGGTTCAGTTTGATTATCATAATCTCAGTTTGACAGTGTCCGCCATTAATGTCAATAAATGTTTTTCGTGTTCTCCGACCAAAAAGTGATGAAAAAGTAATTTTATTTTAAGTCGTGATTTGTTTAATACCTAAGTAATATTCTCTATTCATATTTACACAGTTTAGTGAAAATTTAATGCTACATGTTGAAGTGCTGTGCCGTTTGCAGAAGGCAGTTTAGAAAAAAAGAAAATAAAGAATATTATTGAACCCACTATAACTTTTTCTCTGTCGTGCGATTTCGAAAAACGAAGATGGTTTTTTTCGCTGTTACCACTAGTATTTGACTGATTAACGTTTTTATTTTTTCAAATAAACAAACTTGCAGGAGGGGAAAAACCTTTTGTATTTTTTTTTCAAATGCGTTTTTGAGTACGAAGGAAAGAATACCTTTTACTGTAATAATAACCCATGAGAGGAGACATTTTTTTACAGGCAACTTTATCTTTATTATATATAATATATATATATATATATATATATATATATATATATATATATATATATATATATATATATATATATATATATATATATATATATATATATATATATATATATATATATATATATATATATATATATATATATATATATATATATATATATATATATATATATATATATATATATATATATATATATATATATATGCGTCTCAAAAACGCATTTGAAAAAAATAATGCACAAGGTTTTTCCTCCCCAACAAGTTTGTTTATTTGAAAAAAATAAAAAAATCAATCAGTCAATTACTAGAGGTAATGTAGAAAAACGCACTACCGGGCGTCAAAATGACGCGACACCAATTTATTTCTCAGGGGGCGCCAGTCGCGTGCTACCCCGTTTTTCTACCTCCCAGCCGGGTTCGAGATAAGGTGCACTTCGGTAGCAGAATAATGGACCAAGGCTGCACTACTTCAGATTTTAAACGGCGCTCTCTCTGGCCGTGAATTCCTCGATTTAGGTTTTTGTACCTTTTGAAAAGCTAATTTTTTGCATAAAAAAATCCCGATCGAAAAATTTCTCTCCGGTGGGATTAATTTTTGTCGTGCTGATCACGTTTTTGTCTGCTAATAACGGACTCTACACTCGAGGATTTCTGAGAAAAACGCATAAAAAAATCCCTATCAAATCTCCGTACAGCAACTAGATGGTCGAGTGTGGTGCAGTAACTCGGTACGAAAATTCCAGGGATTATAGACTAGCAACAAGTCTCAAGATCAATTAAGATGCAATAGTTCAGAGAATCCGTTTATTTAACAAAAAAGGGATTATGGCAAAATTTTTATTGTAATAATCACGCCTTCTCCAATTAAGACAAACGGCTTTCAGACCATACAAGCGAGAGCGCTTAGGCTAATGATCGATTAGGTAGAAAAGATTCATGCATACGTTCTCAGAATCAAAATGCGAGCTTTTAGAGAAGTCTTAGACTCTTGTAATTTTAATAATTACGGCTGACTGATTTTAACTTAAAAAAGTTTTACTAAAGGAATTTAGTTTCGCTAGAGACTACTTAGCTGTAAAGTTCTTGTATCGTGGCGGTTCACGTACTCAAACACATTCTTGAGGACTTATGACTGCATAAGTTTGTTTGGCGTTCGATTAGTCCACAATTTACTTGCCCCTATGCAGTTGTTCAATTTTAGCAAAATTACAACGATCCACCTTCGAGTGACTCTTAGGCAAAATTGAATTTTTGTTTTTTTATGCACAAGGCGTTTTCCTCAATAACTTTATTATTTGGAAAGCCCTGCTATTGGATTTCCTACCATCTCTTTTTATGGACAACTCAACGCGCTCGACCAAATTGAGAGCCGCTGAGTGATTCCAAACTCTTTCTATGCGAGAAACCGGCCTTGTGCATGTGCATTGATTTTTATCAAATTATTACCTATCGGCACTACGCGTCATGTCAAAATCATCGGTTTCGCTCCGTAGATGCATTGTATCGTTAAAATTTTATGCTCACACTTTAGAACAGGACATTCAATGGTCAATGTCTTTGGTGAAGGAATAAAAATGGAAAATATTTCAATATTTTTTAAAGTACATTTTCGGAGTACCTTTTAAACTGACTTTGGGCACCTTTGAGTCCAATTTTGGCGATAAAATAATCTGCGAGTGAAATTTTGGTGTACTTTTGAAAAATATTATTTTTTTAAGTTCAACTTTGTTGCAGCTCTGAAAAAGTATATTATTCTTAAATCCTTGTCATTATATACTTTTGGTATCATATCCTGAACTAAAACATATTTTCCTAAGTGAAAATTCGGTGTTTCTTCGAATATTCATCTGGTCATTTCTAACGCCTTATAGAACTCATAACGGTCCTTATGTACTGGTCTGTGCCTCTGCAGACTCTTAAATGAAATTTTTGCCTAAGTCGAATTTTGATTCTGTCTTCGACTTAGGTCGATTCTGGAGGGTTCTGCAACAGTAACGGCGAACAACTTCCATTTTGGTTTTTAAAAATCGCTTGACAGAGAATAAAGTTACAGGAGGTTGAATGATTTTCCTTCCCCCCTCCCCTAATTGGCCCTCCACCCTCACCCTTCTACTCCATCAATTTTTATTTATTTCACCTACTTCAACAAAATCTCACCCCCTAACTCCTTTTTTTGTGAAAAAATCAAGGAATTACTTCTTTATATATTATTGTTATGGCAGAAAACGCGTATTTTTAAAATAATTTTTCACAAAAAGTTACCGTCTGATTTGAAAAACTTATCAGATTATGCGCTTCCGCGAGATCTTCAGTTTATATTTTAACTTTTTTTTCGTCAAGTCAATAATAACAGTTGCGGCAAAATGTGTTTGCGAATTTTAAATGCGAATTCCTCCCCATCCAGTGCGACGAAGATGAACTAACTTTTACAATGAATTATTTTTTATTACTTGATTTCGTCATGATTAGAGAATATTATTTAGCTATTAAGCAAATCACAACTTACACACTTTTTTATGTATCATGAAATTATGTACCTACTTTGTGTATACTGTTGCCCTAATCTGGGCACGCTAATATGCTAGTTAGGTAAATACTTTAAAACACTCATTATTACAGGACCAAACAAAACAACTACTCTTCTAGCTAATAATGACGAAGTATTGAATTACATGATAGGATTCCTAGCATTTTAAAACAAAAAATATATAGAAAATTCTTAAATTCTTAAATTTATTTAAATTCAGTCATTCACACATTTTTTACATTTAATATGAAATTATCTACTCTCTGTATATTGGTACCTTAATCTGGCGCTAATGTACTTGTTAGGGAAACACATTAAAACCCTCATCATTGGAAAACCAATCAAAACAACTGCTCTTCTAGCTAATACCAATATTGACGAAGTATTGAATTACATGATGAATACTTAAATCATGGGCAGATTTCTAAATTGACCGGTGGATCGCACCGGTAAGCAATAACATTATTTGATTGGCTATTTTGAAAAGCATAGCCAATCAGCTTCGTATTTTGTTCACCCGGTGCGTCCACCGGTGAATTTAGAAAAGTGCGGCATTTGTTGAAATTGTTTGTTTGTTGTTTGTTTGACTGAATTTCAACAAATGATTTAAGTATTTTCAATATATTTTTTCCCTTAAAATACTAGGAATCCTATCATGTACCTAACTCAATACTTCGTCAATATTAACTAGAAGAGTAGTTGTTTTGATTGGTTCTCCAGTGATGAGTGTTTTAAAGTGTTTTCCTAAGTAGTATATTAGCGTGGCCAGATTAAGGTACCAATATACAGAAGGAAGATAATGTCATATTAAATAAAAAATGTGAATGACTGAATTTAAATAAATGATTTAAGTATTTTCAATATATTTTTTTGCTTCAAGATGATAGCAATCCTATCATGTAATTCAATACTTCGCCAGTATTAGCTAGAAGAGTACCTGTTTTGATTCGTTTTCTAATAATGAGTGTTTTAAAGTACCTATTTACATACTAGTATGCTCAGATTAGGGCAACAATATACCCACAGTAGGTAATTTCATAATAAATAAAAAAGTGTGTAAGTTGTGATTTGCTTAATACCTAAATAATATTCTCTAAGCTGAACTAATTTGATAACATGATAAAAGAGTCCGCGTGTATCCGAATGGCCAATTTTTTTTTTTTTAAGTTTGTTTCATTTCAAGACCAGATCCGCTCCATTAAATAACCAATGGGAAAAAATGCAGACGTCAGAAATGAAGTATATCATTTTGTATAATTATAGTTATATATAAGTTAGTCCTTGACAAAGTCCATCAATTTTTATCAAACGCAAGATCCACAAGACAAGGTTATTTTTAAATACTTATTACGCAAAGTTTCACTATGACATTTTCATCTAATAATTACTGCAAATTATTACGAATTATCACGAAGTGTTATTTATTTTTCTCAAATAAAAAACCCTTGAGTAGAACATCGTGTATGTTTCGTCATATTTTAAATAATTTAGGCAAGTGAATTTCTGTAAAATCAATGTGAAATGTATGTGTGTGCGCGTCATTCTTGGAATTATTCCTTTTATTATTTATACATTTTTATTATGCATGTGTATCTATCAGACCATAAACTGTAATAAATATTCTAAATTGTTTAATAATTTTATTTACTTTCATTAACCTTCACAATTAAATACCGTAAAATTATTAATTATTGCAATAAAAGGCCATTAGCAAAATGGATGCTAGTTAAACGATATTTAGTAACATGCGTATATTTTTATGTATAATTTAATGTACATGATGATAATTGATCGGTAGTTCAGAGAAACTATAGTTTTATATTACTATTTCATGGTTTATTTACCTTCATTAGGTACCGTTAAATGCCGGCGATATAAATTATTGCATATAAAAACTAGTAGAAGTTGCAGTCGGACGTGGTCGACTGTGAATACTATTTACTAACACCCTCAAATACTATTTCTATTCTTTTTAACATTTAAATCGGTATTCGCAGTCGACAACGCCCTACTGAAACTCTCACTTGTTTTGTAATAGTCTTATTAAAAATACCTTTACCTAAATGATTTGATGCAACAGACAAATTATGTTAAAAATCTTTAGTGGCTTATGGTTAATACTAAATCTGCAGAGTTACAAATTCTATATAACGAACAAAAACTTTTATATAAAAACTACATAAAAAGAATTAAACAAAGCTACCTACTATAAAAATAAATAATGCCGCTAATAAAACTAAGAAAACATGGGATATTGTAAACATTAATCTAGGGTGGAAAAAGTTGAAAAACAGTAACATAAACTTGTCTAGTAAAAACGGAAGAATTACAGATAAACATGAAGTAGTCAACGTGTTTGCTAATCACTTCTCCACAGATATTCCCAATAAATTGATCAATCATTTTGGTTCTAATCTAGCTTTACCGTGCACCATTTCACCCTATAACAACAACTCAATATATTTCTGGCCAATTTCTCTGGATGAGGTAAATAATGCCATAGATAACTTGAAAAATAACAGGTATAACAGCAAATAAATATATTAAAAAGTATCAGGGAGGGTATACTACCGTATTTGGTCCATATGTTTAATATATCAGTTGATCAGGGCTGTTTTTCTGACATACTGAAACAAGCTAAGATGATACCTGCGTTAAAAAGAGGAAGAATTAGAAAACTACCGTCAAATTTGTATATTGTGTGTAATTTCCAAATTATTTGAAAGAATTATTTAAGATAGAATTATTTCATTTACAAAAAGATTTAGTATACTTAAGGCCTTTCAACGTGGTTTTACTGCTGGAAAATCGACAGAGGCAGCAATTTGTTACTTGCTAGACCATGTATATACCTGACCAGATAGTGGCAAAGTTGTGGTCTCAATAATGTTCGATTTAAAAGTAAATAATTTTTTCCTAGAGCAAAAACTATATAGCATTGAAATAAGAGGGGATTTACTATCAAGGATTAGTACCTACATGAAAGGTAGGACCCTAAAAGTACAACTTAGCGGCTCATATTCAGATACCCTTGATGTCATGTTTGGAGTACCTCAAGACTCTGTTTTAGGCCCTCTACTTTCATGTTATATATAAGTAATCTTCCGAATTACGTAACAACTGGTCATTTGACAATGTTTGCTGATGATATTACAGTGACCCTATCAGCGGATTCAATAGAGCAACTACATTCACTTGTTGATCAAACATTTCAAGAGATCACGATTTGGGCTCAGAGAGATAAACTAATTTTGAATCTGAATAAGAAAACTATACTTTGCAAAAACAATTGCTGCATGGTTTAATGTTGCACGAGAGTATCATTTTATCAGAAAATGCAAAATTGCTTGGTATTCATTTAGATAGCAAATTGCTGGGGAGCAGACATATCGGCCATGTGTGCTCACAGCTTAACAAGGCCTATTTTGCTATATTACAATTAAAAAGTGCACTTGATGAAACGGGGTTATAGAATGTATACTACGATCTTGCCTGTTCAAATATCTCCCTCAAAGTTATCGCCTGGGGTAATTCGAAAAATAGGTCTAGAATACTCATTAGCCAAAAAAGACTTATTAGGCTTATATTTAGAATGGGATACAACGAGAGCTGCGCAGATATGTTTAAGAAGAAGAAAATTCTGACTGTACCATGCATATTCATTTTAAAATACGCTAAGAAAAATATAGCATTATTCACTCAAAGAAAAGATTGTCATTCATATAGTACTAGACATGGAGATCTACTTAGTATACCATTACACCACACAGCCAATTATAAACATTCTCCACAATACAATTGCATTTTGCTTTTTAATAATCACTGTGTAGAAATAAGAAATATGCAAAACTAAAAAAATACAAAACTACGGTTAAAGACATTCTACTCAGAGGTGGTTTCTATAGTATACAGGACCTTTTAAATGGAGAATCTGTGGCCTTATAGGACTTTAAATTAAACGAGGAGGGTCCATAAGGCCGGTTTTGGGCTTAATTTATTTTTGAGCAAGAAAACTGAAAGACATGTTTTTATTATTTACTATCAATATCGAATCGATTTTACCCCAAAGGAAACTTTCCCGCACTCACCTCCCCTATTTATACCCCGCTAAACTATTAAATAACCAGCATTCAGTTGTTTTTTTTGCATGTCATTTAAACATTTTAACATGACTGTTGCTGAATAAGGATATTTTTGATTTTGTACGTATATTTTCGTTATTTCGAAAGAGGTGGGAGGGGGGGGAGGGGTGGTTGAAAGTTTCGTTTGGGGTGGAATCGATTCGATATTGATAGTAAACAATAAAAACATATTTTTCAGTTTTTTTTGTTCAAAAATAAATTTTGCCGAAAACCGGCCTTATGGACTATCCTTTGCGATATATACTTTTGTACATAATTTTAATGTTCCTTATTATATTTATCTTTACTTGTGTGTACGTTACAATTAGTCTCTTTATTTTGTGTAGATATTTTACTCAATATTCATATAATGTATATTTAAATTATATTATGCATTACTGGTATTTATCATTATTATAACATTTTAAATCTGATATATATTACATAAAATTCTTTCTAATTTGAGTGACTCAATGTATATTTTACAGTTTCGGTATCTTCTACATTCTCGAATTTTCCTTTGGGTGACCACTCTGTATATTTTCAATAAGAGTATAACAAGGTTTCTTCCTTTGCAATTGTGTTAGCTGCATGCCAAATATTATTGTCCTTCGTCACATTTTTTATTATTTTTCTAGAATGTTCGCTGTAAATTTTTCACTAAAATTATAAACCATTTCTTCGTTAGCAATAGCAACCAATTACCAAATATTATATTTATTCATCAAATAATTTTGTAGATACAGCATCAACAGGTAGCCAGACAGATGTCTAATCGACAGGGAGATAGACAGACAGATAGATTGATGGAATTAAAATGACCTCAAAAAATCCAAATAAATATCGAAAAGCACTATTTTCACGATTACAATATTTCCTTTTAGTAAGCGAAGGAAGATTTGAATTAAAATTTTAAGTCAGGCAATGGTGATCATGATGAACTTACAGATAGATTTTAAGATCAAATCGAGGTCATATCATTCACTTCGATCACTGGAGGGGGTTCTTATTTGATAAACAAAAGTTGACCTTCAAATGGCCTTAAAATTACCTTCAAGGTCTAATACAAGATCACCAAGTGGTGCCTCCGATGACCTCAATAACCTTTACAGAGGCCATTTTCCTCATATCTCGCTATCCAGACGAGTTACTCAGGAATATCCATACTTTTGGGACACCCTGTATGTACCTTATAGATGAATTTTGCACTTTTTGAGTTCGGTATTTATTGAGTACACTTAGGTATGATCCATAAACTATAAACAGTGTCCATGTAGGTAGCAGGGGTACGCTTAATATGGACTGGTGATAGTTGACAGAATTCAGAAATAGATTCTAACTGAGATTTGATTTTTTAAAAACAGCATTGACATCTCCACTGAAAGTCAGTCCATAATTAGCCCTAGATTTTTTTCTTCTTGTTCCACTTGATTATTTCACAATTTAGTTTTATTTCAAAGTTGCTTCTATTAGTATTATTATGGCTGAACATAATAGCTTGGGTTTTATCAGGATTGATTACACAGACCCACAAATGAAAGTGGTCTGTCAGGCGAACTGATGTATCCTTGTGTATTTCGATCCGCTGAATCCGAATCCAAAGTCAGAATTGTCAGATTTGCTCGGCTTTTATGTCTAACTTCAAAAAACACCCCCAAAAAGCTGGTAACCTCATATCACTGTAACCCTACAATTCCATAACACTGTGAAGGAAGAAAAACTAGTTTTTACGGGTGTTTCCTGAGGTTAGAGATGAAAATCGAACCAATCTGACAACTCTGACTTTGGATTCGGATTAAGCGGGTCCATATACATAAGGATACACTGATCTGGTCCGTCGGACAGACCACTTTTTTTGTGGGCCTGTGTTATTAATGAATGATCTAATGTACACTTATGAATATTTGAGATGTTATCATTAAGAAAGTAATGGTTAATTCAGTGTCTCCGCCAATATTGAGATTAGATGGTAAATACAATAGAAGAACATCAACGTACATGTGCCAGGAACATTTTTCTTATTACTGTACCAATATCAGCTGTAAATATCGAAAAAAAGTAGCGGCCCTAGAATTGAGCCCTGAGGTACACCGGACTGTAATGTTAGGAATTATTTGCGGTTTTAGAAAAGTGCCTGGGAAATACAATGCAATCCTCATTTCTGAGAAGAGTATAATAAGGATTTCAAGAAAACGTTTTGAGCCAAAATTAATGTATAAACTATAAGCTTAATAATCAGGTATAATCATAAAATTTATTCTTCGACTTTCATATTCCTAAACATTAATGACAACACACGCCGCGCCGTTTAGATTTACAACTATGAGAAATATATTGCGCATTACGTGAAGTTAATTAGTTAATCATTAGCTAATAATTTTATTTTAATTTTAATGAATATCCTTATTAATATACCTTGACAATAATATTTTTAACCGTTTATTTGTAAACATTTATATAATTTTATGTCAACTCTTGGCTTTCACGTCTTTAACCTTGCCTCTTGGGTCAATTATTATTTGTAAAAATCAACTCATCATTATTGATTTTACAATAGGAAGATTTTGGATTGTTACTTTTTAGTGTCACTTTCTATTTTAGTATAAAAAGCAACAAACATACCAATATTAGAATTGAAAGCAACCATTCCTTACATAGACAATTTAAATTGTTAAAAATGTTTTCTCTAAGATTGTAATTCTCACTTTTCACTTTTTATTATATTAAACAATTAAATAAACACGAACAATATAGCATAATATCGGTATGCATATTTTTAGACAGAAGTAAATTGCATTTCCTCAATGAAGTACAATTTAATTTATTCACGGTAACAATGGATATCGAGGTTTTTACTTAATGAATCGAATTCATTTCCATAATATCCATATTATGATAAAAAATTTGAACTGCTTCCAAAAAACAACAAAGATCTCTGAACATACAAAATAAAATTTCGCTCAGTTTTACCAATTGCTGCTAAATATATTTTTGAAATCACAAATTTTCGCACCAATTTCAAATTGATATTAGGTAATATGATATAGTTCCTTGTTTCCTTCCATTAATAGTGTTATAGGCTTTTGTAAAACCATTAATAACCTCTTGTTTATTTAACTTCTACATGGTGAAGGACATTGGCGTAATTTCAGCATTTTTATTGGGTAGGCAGGGATTTTTCACAGATAAAATATGGAAGAAAGGCGAACCCTGTAATTCTTAAACGATAACCCTATAAACCCAAATGACCGAGGGAAAGCGAGTGCTGCAAAAAGGTAAACCATAGACAGGAAATCCGCCCCTGCCTAATTGTATTCAAAACCTTTGACTTGATTAGCGTAATTGTCATACTTATTATTTTATCCGGAAGAATTTCGGAATTCGCCAGATTTCTCTTAAACAATTTAATGCTCTTTCAAAATATTGGGTGGGCAGTTGCCTACCCTTGCCCACCTCGAATTACGCCTATGGTGAAGGACATATACAATATGTCCTTCACGGTATACTCGCCTTCGATCAATTTTTTCTCATGGCCGACATATTGGATGTCATTTTGATTTCTGAAATTTGACTCCAGATCAAATCAATGACCCCGAAAACTCTCAAGTAACAAGATCCATGAAAATCTACAAAACTTTTCTCTATTATAGGTGCCATATTGTATCTGTTATTTTGCGTTTTTTAACTTAAAATCTGATAACAAGTACGTTATCAGAGAATCCTGAAATCCCCACCAAGTTGCAATGTATATATTATTCATTTGCTGATTGTTTTCTGAATATAAGGCAGATTATTTAACATCAAATTAGATATTTTATTTTCTATCATTATTTTGTAGATCATAATGTTTGTGATTAAAGTTTGCAGCGTTATATATTTATTAGGGAAATAGGTTTAAGCCTTTGAATGTTGAGCAAGACATTAGACGTTGTTGGGTTGTGATTTAGTACAGTAACTTACTAAGCACACACACGTGTATCTAACGTAATTTGTTTAAATACATGTTATTAGGTTGATTTTACCACAGGTTGAATATTCAACCACACGTTCTTTTAACGTTAAATTTACGTGAAACGGTGCAATTACAGTTGAAACCGGCGACATTTGAGCATTTATTACGTTGTTTCTGGTATAATTTTTCACGTGTTTTCACATGTATGGGTTCTCTAGAGGTTTTAACTTTGGAATAATGTCATGTGAATTAGATTTTGTTCATTTTTTGCAACCTAATAGTAAATGCGCCAAAGAAAAGTTTCTATATTATGCGGAGGCTTGCTAATTTATACAGGTTGGATGCCCTCTCTTTTCAGGGGGTTGCACCTAAAAAAAACCAGAAACATTGGAGCTGAGATAGAATCAAATTTTGAGAAGAAAAAGTTTTATGAAACTTTTTATTTAAATAGATCTTTAAGTTATAACGACTTAAAAATTGAACACGGTTTTCGTCAAATAACTCGAAAAGTATTACATTGAGCGAAAACATACTAGAGGCAAATAAAAAAGCTACTAAATTGGAGATGGTTTTTTTTTAATTTCTGTAAAATTAATGGTTTCGGAGATATGGAAGTATAGAGATGACGTCCGAACGTTCATAAGACGAAGTATTTAGATAATATGTTAAATATCTCAGAGATTATTGCACTTACATCAGAAATGCTAACAACCAAAATGAAAGACAGTATTAGGCTTTCAAATGATTTTTTGACGAATTCTATAGCATAAAAACAAAGAATCTATGACAGATACAAGTTTATAGATGGCATCGGAAGGATTGCACAGGTCCACAAAAAACCATACCTGTCTTTTGTCCCACGTGAGAGTGTAGATTTGGAAGTGGAGTATCTTTTCAGTGATTTATGTTTAGGTGAGTTCATTTGATCTCTTGCTTTTGAGAACTTTTTTGTCTTCGAATGACCTATGTAACGAATTTCTTTTACGCTTCTTGTTCTACATCACATGTTCCCTCTTCAACATCCAGCAAAACACTACCATCATATGATCATCCCACCTTCCTTGATATCGTAAGATTAAAAAAACTTAATCGGACCGCCATTTTTCTAAGATGGCGGCTCAACTGCAACAGATTAATTTCAGGACTTTTAGTATGTTGAATAGTACACCTTAATGAACATCTCTGCCAAGTTTCAAAACTTTATCAGTTATTTCCCCTAATTTTCTCTATTCGACTGGGGTAAAATGTTATAGCAAAAGAAACTTTTAAATTAAAAAAGGGGCTCAAATAGAAAGTATTGTAAAATTAATTTTGTTATATTGCCTCCCTGAAATATCAATCTCGACTAATTTAAATTTAATAATAAAATGTGAGTACTTAATAATCATTTATATACCAAGGGTCGTAAGTGCACTTTTTTGGTTAAGAATACAGTTTACAATGCGAGGCCCATAGGGTCGATTTTTGCTAGTATTCGAAATCAAAAAATCGCACTATACGACCCGCGTCACACCCATGAATCATTAAACTAGAAAAAAACTTGGAAAGAACTAGTGAAAAACTATAATTATTTGAGAAGATTTCATATTTACTAAGCAAATAGTAAAGGTAGCGATGCTTGGAATATCCATGGCAACCATCAATAAAATCGATTTTGGACGCGGCTGTCAGGATAAATTAAATCATATTATTAAATCATTCTTTTATAGCACTGTTTTCTTTAGTAAAGGGGTCTACAGACGATCCAACCAACCGACCGACCTTCTCGGTACACTTTGAAGATTGCCATGCGAACTCGTAAAATTGCTGGAGCCAACATTGTCGTTACGCTTTGAAGACGCTGGAATTCCAGTAGACCAGTTTGGTTGGGTCACCTTAAATTAGCTTACTAGCATTGCTACTATTTATATTCATCATAAAACATTTAATTTAATACTTGTTGCATAAAAGACAAAATTCTTTATTTCTCTAGGTACGTTATGAAAAATAACGACGTGTTGCTAATGGCAACAAATATTTGGTACACAAAGCCTCACTTACGATCGACAAAACAATGGAATTAGAGTATACTTACGAGGAAGGTATGACGAAAAGGATATAACTATATACCTTTTGGTAAGGCACTATTACTACAGTCACCACATTGTACATTTCGTCATCCAAGTCAGTATCTTCTGCAGGTTATTAATTTGACAATTTTCATCTTCCCAGAGTAGTAGTATCATTTGTATTTTTGAAAACTACTTTGATGTTGTTTTTCATCCCTTGGCTTCTATTATAATTATTTTACTGCTGTTCTGGGTATTCTCTACGTTCACTAATTGTACTATTTTAATTTCATTGATATTATCATTCTTTCAAATTATATCAATCAATAGACTTAAGATGCAATTTGAAAAATAATTAGTTTATTGTACGTATATTCTTTATATTTACGCTCTATTAACTAAAACATTATTAATAAGAAAATTGTTTTCAGGACGAGGATTATTTTCATAGAAAGGACGTTATTACACAGGTATGTAAATACGTTTAATTATTATGTTTAAAATTTAATGCAGATTTAATCGACTTACTAGGTATAATTATCCTGACTTTGAAACTTGCATCCCCATTAAACATTCATACAACTTGACACGCGTTACTACTTATTTATAATATTACCTATATTTGCATTTATACTCCAAACTCCTACGACACTACTTCAGCAGAGGACTTTTCTCGTCGCGGTCGACCGACCAGGTGAAATGCATATTGTGGTTGTTGGTAATGAATGAATGATTTTTTGCCTTATTAATTTCACTTTTAATATTCAAATGTTAAATTTGACTAGAGTCACCGGAAGTGATGTCTGTTTTATAGGTTGTTTGCAAATAATTTTAAAATTAATGAACAGAAAAGTATTCGAAATGATATTTCCCACAGTTTTTAAAATTTCTAATTAGAGGTGCCGAAACAGAGTAACGGCTGGTAATGTCTTCATTTTTCAGAATACTAATATAATATGCCTTCAGTTGTTAATGGTTCAGAAGTTATTTCAATTTTTGTATTTTTCTTTAAAATCGCCTAGTGCGTTCACTAAAAAAATAATAAGAAATAAGCTAAAAACGTACTTTCGCCAATTTACGCTTTTTATATAATTATATATAATATATATAATAATAATGTTTATTTACCATCAATAAAAAACAAAATCGGGTTGTACATAAGGTAAGTAGTAATTACAAATAGAGAAAAAAAATATAGTATAAAAAATATAGTATAAAAATAATATCAAAAGTTTTGTTCAAAATCAACTAAAATTGGAATTGTAAAATATGGGTACCTAATAGTAATGATTTACATATAGTGAACTTCGTAAGTTACACATTCCACAGGATACTCTTCGCAGTTTTCTTGTAAATAATGTTAGTTTTAAGACATCCTAAATTTTGTGATACCAACTTTGTTGTGAAAAAAACAAATGAAAGAAAATTGAAAAAAAAACGTGTCTGGGATATGAACACACGATCTTTGGATTGCAGGCAAGACAAAGGCAAAACAAATTTATTTTAAATTAGGCATGTACAAATATACGCCTCCCCGAAACCTGGCCCAGAGCCAACCAGACAACGACGCGACGGCGCGTAGCGCCGTGGTAAATGTAGGGCTGAGTAGGGGCAGGTCCGGTTTGGCTAGAACAGTAATTCGATTGGCGGGTTAGTGCTCCTGTTTAGAAATAAAACTTAAAATTAATAATAACTTTTTACATAATACACAAATATACTTATAACTAATTAATATGTAACACAGAAACTTGCATTCTTGCGTGCGCACAAGCACTAACAAATTTTGATTTCTGGCACGGGAAAAAACTCAATGAAAAAACCGTTCGAAGCAATTCCACCCTGGCGGTCTTCCCAGGAAAATGTGGTGAAGTGAAAGTTAGAATTTAAAGAAGTTGGGATTTTTATAATTTATTAGTCTGAATGGAATTTAGAGACAAAAAGGTACAAAAGAACAAAAGGTAAAAATGAACAAATAGAACATATTATACAGAAAGAATAGAGAGGATTGGGGAATATAAAGTTAAGATAAAGATCAAAAGTAGGGAAATAAGAGGTTATCGTGTAGGAAAGTATAGCTAGGGGAGAATAGGTAACGCCTGTATGGTAGGGGGTGTCTTATATTGAAAAGTATTGCATTATGCTGTCTGATTTGGGTCTTGTTGCGGGTTAGCGGACTATCGCTGTTTGAATTCGTAGAATTTTTGAGAAATTTCTCGGACGTAGTCCGCTAGTGGGGTTATGTCGTGACATAGTGCGTATAAATCTCCGAGGCGCATATATTTGTGTTCGTTTTCGCATTGTCGTGACCGGGATGCTGCACCATACCTGCGCCGCGTATGTGATTGCTGGCCTGCTCACTATTGTGTACAACAGTTTTTTATTTTGTCTGTTTAGTCCGCTACCCCCGGAGAGGAGCGGGTACAGACTCCTGGAAATTGGCGTTAATATGCGGTTCTCTGTGAACCGGCAAAAAAAAATGTAGCCACCAGACCATCACACAATTCTACAAAAATTGAATGTCTGTAAGATATATCTTTCGAGAATCATATTTCAACGCATTATATATATTATTATGAAATATATATTAGTAAAATGTATAAATAAAAATATATTATAGAGATAACATTTCGCAAGATTTCCATTTAAGTATAAGCGAAAAAAATAATAAAATATATATTTTTTAAGTTAAATGATTAATAGCTTTCTTATTTACTGATTGATTTTCTTCAAAAAGGGCTCTTCCTCTAGCTAACACTAACTTACTTTACAAATTTCAGTACAATCGGACTTTTCTTTCTTAAGTTATCGTGCTTACAAGAAACGTGACGGACGGACATTTTGAAAGTTGTTCAGAATTCGTTCACTAATCCAATGATATGAATTTTTTTCTTTACGAGCGATATTTACGGTTTTAGAAATGTGCCGATCAAATGCAATATACTCTTCGTTTTTGCGAAGAATATAAAAATATATAAGTTGTTTGGTTGTTTTTCTTTTTAGTTAGTTTCAAGTGGGTGCATCTTTCCAATAAATGCATTTTCATAAACTCTGTTAACTGCTAACAAAAAAATGTTTTTTTTTTTAACACTTTTTGTTCACAATAAAATTTTAGTTAATTTTTAAATGACTGGCAGAAAAAACGTACTACAGGTAGTTGACCAATTATTAGAAACAGTTGTCCATTTAATGCGGATTCTATAACACTGCATAACACATAGGGTTATTCAGAACAGATGTTTTGTTATCAATTTTGTTTACAATTAAGTCGTGTTTGTTAAAAAATACATTTTATAAAATTTCGAGATAGGCCTCTTGCATGTGCCGTATATTTTAAATTAATCTGTATATATTAATATAGTGTTACTAAACATTAGCAATTATCAAATCTGTTTTCATAATTTATAACTGAAAAGTATTTAAATCACCGACTAATATTCGGGAGAAGAGGCAAATCTCAGAAAACACTCATATTGGAGTTGACGTCATCTGTCACTAGTTATATCGCTGCATGCGTGCATGCGTGCAATGGCTGCGTTCATTACGCGGTAGCGCTAACTAAGCGATCACTTATCATTTACGTCATTAATCAGTTGTGTGCTGAACGGTGTATTCTCTCGCTATGATACATGATAGACAGAGAGCAGCTGTAATCTGAATTAGCATGCAAAGTATGAGTTGGGATTATTAGTATCGCAACAACTCCAGTTTAAACGAAGAATAGTTTAATATAGCCCCAGTGTCGAAAGCTTACTTGTCCACTAAAATCAAAAGAAAATAATATTTCATAATCTTCCAATTGAAATAACTTTTGAACCGTCAACAATTGGATAACCACATATATAGACTTGCGAGCAAGTAAATCGACTCGCTTCGTGTTTGCATTTTCTTCATTCGGCAGCTATCACATTTAAAAAAAATCATGCCTTTGAAAAGATCACTTAATGATCTTTAATATGAGTTGAAATTTTCTAAGATTCCTTCATTGTTCTCGAGTGAAGAGCCTTAAAACCAATTTTATAATAAGAGAAAATCGGATTTTGAAGAAATTAAAAAATACAATAATGTAAAAATTCTTTTTTTTTTAATAATCTTATTACCCCCTTACTCTAATGACATGCTTGAACTTGGTTAGTCACAGACCTAATTAAATTAGCTATGGTTTCTTGTGGGACGTCACTTCGCTCCCCTTCGACTGCTATCATTAGCTCGTGATGGCCATTGCCTCGAACTCTTCGTTTGAGCTTGTCCCACAGATGTTCTAAAGAATTTAGGTGGAGGCAGTTTGCTGGCCGTGGCATAACTTGAAGATCAGCTTCTGCGAGGTACATCCAGACGATTGCCGCGGAGTGCGGCCTAGCATTGTGGTGCATAAATGAAACGTGGTGCCAAGGGGTTTATTGGCATATGGAATCACATGGTTTGACAAAATTTCCTCAATATACCTTGCAGCTGGAAAAGTTCTATTGCATCCACGTCCCGCCCCAATGATGAAGACAAGTTCATTTTGTGCATGCAGAGATATTGCACCCCATGTCATGCACGAACTGCCGCCGTAACACTGAGCAAATCATTCTCCGAGTCATCGGTACATTCGCCTCTTTCTGTCGCTGCCATAGAGACTTATCCTGGTTTTATTGTCGCGAACAGAACAGACTCCCATCAGTTCAAGTTCCGGTTCAGGTGTTTCCGTGCGAATCGAAGACGTGCTTGACGATGAACTGCAGTCAGTTTTGGATCAGTTACAGCTCTATGATTTGTTAGGCTTGAACAACATTAAGTCGATGATTCCGCAACACTGACATTTCGATCAAGCTGCCTTTTCGCTGCTCTGAAGTAGATCGACGTCTGCAGGTCTTCGGTCGTCAATTGAAGAAACCAGTCGCCTTATATCGTTAGTATACCCTTCGAATCGCTGATCGGCTCAGATTTAGTTCTCGAGCCACATATCTCTTAGTATACCCCATTTCAACTAAGACTTGAGCTGCTACCTACGGAGTAGTATCCATTTCATAAATGTGTAATACAAGAATAATGTGAATAATGTCAAGTTCTGGCAATAAAATTATATGTTAATTTTATGCACATTCAATTTCATAACCCAAGAAGGGAGGGAATGCGCATATAATCTAGCACGCAAATTTGGCTTACCCTTGTTTAACTCGTCTTAACTTGAGAGAAAAGAGAAGAAATATTAGAAAATCTATACTCAGTTTATTAAATGGTCTTTCCAATTTTATATGTAATACATGCCGCCTGAAAAAAAGTAATTCAAAGTTAAATACGCGAAGTGAGTCGATTTATTTGCTCTCAAGTGTAATTACTTTGATCGAAAATGGCCTCCCCTCTCACCTTACTTCATTTACTCGTCCTCTTTTGGGACATACTGTATATTATCATAAAGATTGAGGAACGCCGAAATTCAACAATAATTGTTAAATTAGATTAGATTAGATTTGAAAAAGGAGCAGGCTGATTCGCCTTGACCACCGCGACCCTGTGGATCTATTGTGGCACTCCTAATCTAATTTTACTTAGAGCCCCTTATTCAGCTTTATCTTTTGTATAACACTCCATAGCCTTGATAAAGGCTCCTAGGTATAGCTATCTGCCCTTGGTTTCTCTTCGCCAAGTAGTTGGAATCTCAGTCTGGCTAGGACTGCGCAATGGTACAGCACATATACTGAGGTTTCCTCTTCCTCTTAACGGAATCTACATGTTGCATCCTCTGCCACGCCCATTAGACTCATATGTCTATTAAGCTTAGTGACGAGTTAGAAGATCCACCAATATCTTAATGGCCTTTTCATTTTGGCGTAGTAGATATCCCGCGAATTTGGCCGATCCTTTCTTAATGAACTTTTTGGCCTGTCTCTGTCGTGTGAAGCTCTTCCAGCGCTTTAGAGATTTATTTTGTACTCATTGATGTTCGTATGTATGGCGCTTAGCCACACTGCAAAATGGCTCGGGTCCTACTAGGGTCTTAGACGCACCTTCTAAGGTCAGTTCATCGGCCCTCTTATTTCCCCTGTGTTACTCGTGTCCTGGTATCCGTGCCACGGTTACTTTGTTCTGACTTTCTAGGTCCGTAAGGGCATTTATACAATCCCATACTGGTACTGAATCAACCTGCATGGAATTTCACTGGCTTTGCTTGGCTGTCGGAAAAAATAGCAATTGACTGGTTAACAGTTCCTTACCTCATTATTTCCTTTGCACACCACTGTAAAGCGACCACTTCAGCCTGAAATACTGTGGTGTGTATTCCTAAATTTATCTAGATTTTCATTTTCGATCTTATCCCGTAAATCCTAGCTCCAAGTCCCTATTCTGTCTTGGAGCCATCCATACACCAGACCGTTTGTGTGGATATTGGCCATTAGCCTGTGTACCGCCGAACGAGCTTCCCTTTGGATAAATATGTGTAGCAGTGTCAGGTCTAAAAGGACTTCCAATACAGCCATGGAAGCAGTTTTTATGGCCCCAGCGGTTTACAGGCAAACAAGCCTTTGTACGTCAATTAATAGCCTTATTGCTCCCAGCTACAGTGTCTTGGTCCACTATACCACCGATCCATAGGTTATCATGGGCAATGGGATATTTTGAGGTCTTTGGTTCTTGTACACACACTAAATCCCATTTTTTTTCATCCCCTTTATAATGAGGTGGGGGTATTAATGGAGGTGGCTAATGCCAAAAATATTTTTGAGACACAGCTTCTCTTGTCCAATTTTATGGACTCTTACTTGCTTTATTTACCTATTTACCCCAGTTTTCCCCAATTTATCCCCCAACCCTTTAATGGAATAAGAGTCCAGAGTTCAGTTCCAGATCTCGTTAAAATAACTACGTGTACCAAATTTCAAGTCAATATGTTAAACGGTTACAGAATAATCGTGCCCACAAAAGATGTTACAGACAGACAAACCGACAAACAGAACGACAGACAGATTTTTTTAGCTCAAATTTAAAATCTAGACGTTTCATTACATTTTAAGCCTATCTAAACCATAAAATTTCTGTTGTTGTTACTATACTTCCACTGGATGTGAACGTAAAACATACATATGGTCGAATTGTCAGCCTCCTTTATTAAATTTTTCGGAATCGGTTAAAAGCAGAATTATTGTATCATTATTAAGCAAATTTCATGACTTCCCGGGATCTATTACTGACTTACTGATGTTATATATTAGTTCAGTGACATCCAGTACATATGGGAAATCTAAAAAATGTTTTAATCTGCCTTAAATATGTGAAAGTTTTTTCAACACTTTGGTGTAATGATGTTCATCCTGTTTAAGCACCATGATTGATCGAATAGCAATTATTTCTTGTTACCAAAGCAGCCGATTAGAAATATACTTTCTACTAATATAGATTCTTGTAAAAAATGTATAATCAATTCGGCGGAAATTGTACTGAATACATTACGAAGTTTGTATAAATTTCTTTAGATTTACATATCTGTCCAGAAGGAAAAATACTTCAATTGTAGGATAATAACTAGACAATAGACTGCTTATTAAGCTCAAAAACTTATATTTTGTGCAAATGGATGTGTGTGTATATGGTAACATTATACCAAACACGGCTTGTGAGTGCGGAAACCCGAATCTTACAGATTCAAGTACCTAACTATTTGTCGAAAAATGGTGATTACAAGACAAACAACTGCGAAGTGATAAGCCACATGCACATGGACGTCTCGTGGTTGTCTCTGGAATTAACTAGAGAGTGGGCGAACACAGGGCACCGGTTGAATTGGACTGGCCCGACTTGGCCACGTAGGCAACGGCTGTAATTTGACCCCTATGCCCTACCCCTCTATCACAATAAAATATAAAAATTGATATAAAAAGTGTTAAAAATATTTGCGGTTTGGCCTCCAAAAGTTTTGGGTTCAGCTCAGCTCAGTTCGACTCTGTGAACCAATTTCCAATTTTTTTCCAAATGAAATACTTTTAATTTTATTTAACTAGGTTTAACATGTAATTTTGGTACTTCATTTATTTATTTCATTTTACAATAATAAATATAACACTGCGTACAATGTCGTGGTTGAACCGCGCAAGGTACCACAGCGACCAGGTGTTGTGGCAAGCGACCCTCAGACGATGTTATTTTTAATTGAATAATGATCTTTTAACTCAGTCATGATTAATTTTTTTTATGTTCTGGGCTAAATTCGCTTTTATCTTATTTGGGGATTTGTCGACGCGATTGTAGGGAATATAAATAGAAAAAAACCCTACTCCAGCTGTCAAGCATTAAAAACTATTTGCACTATGTGCATCTTTTTATAGTTTTTTGATTTCAGCGAGGGGATATGGGTGGGTAATGAAGGTGTGTTTTAGAGAGACTGTATTTGTGGAAAAGTGGGTTTTAAGGGAAAGGATTTCGTCAGTCTTGTCTAGGTACATCGAAAATTGGAAGTCTTTCGTGGATCAATTCATGCGTGTGTCGGAAGTTGTCATGTTTTCTAGTATATGTCACGTTTCGTGTTAGTTTCGAGTTTGTCATTTTAAATGTTAAAAGTCTTTGTGAAGTCTCGTTTATAAAGTCTCGCATCATTTGCACCAGTTATATACCGCAGGGAGTTTGTCAACAGGCACAGTAACTTATTCTGTGTCCTCTATAGCCTAAGGCACTCTGTATCAGAAATGAGGTTTCATGACAAACAGGCATAGGTCAAAATAGGACGGAAAATTACTTTGTAGAGGCACAGTTTGTTATCCATTGTAAGTTTGCTACTCCTGTTGACTAGCGGATACAATTTGCATAATGCTGCATATACTACGGGAGCCCACCCTAACTGTCCGTGCACCCCCCTCCGATCCTTGGGGACAACGTTTTTCATAAAGATTAAAGCCTCAGGATCAATTTAAGATATGTCTTAAAAAAACTGGCTGTACTTTTAAAATGGCGTCCGTTTAAAAAAAATGCAAATATTGTTTTGTAATTTAACACAAAAACTAAAAAAGATGGAGAAAAACTTTCTGCACAAAAAAACAAAGTGCATAAAATTTTCTACAATTTTGTTCCCATACAATATTTAGATAGGAGTTACCATTTTCCAGATAAATGATTCAGCTCTTAAAATAAAATATAAAATTCAGTATAAAACGTAATACTACGGGAGCCCACCCTAACTGTTCGTGCACATCCCCGATCTTTGGGGACAATGTTTTTCATAAAGATTAAAGCTTAAGGAACAATTTAAGACATCTCCCCCAAAAAAAACTTGCTGTACTTTCAAAATGGCGTTCGTTTAAAAAAAAATTGCAAATATTGTTTTTGTCACTTAACACAAAAACTAAAAAAAGCGATTGAGGCAATATTTTATCTGCTGAACGCCAAACAGTTTCTCCATTTTCTTGCCATCCATAATCATTCCAAGGCTTTGGAATATTGTGAATAACTTGGTCGGATAATCGCCAAATACGCGCCTTTCAAAATTTCATACGAGGGCGCTTGAGGAACTAAGGCCGGCCCTGGCCTGGAGTATAATGTAAAATTATTTTTTGGCCATTATTAAATTGTCATTTTGTAGAAAATTAATAACGAATGTAATGGATAGTCGTCAATGACGTCTAGCAGTAAACCATCCTGTTATAAAATATGCTCAATATCACAAATTTGCTCTTATTACAAAGAGGTAACCTTTATCTATATTAAATAATATTAATTCCCATTGTATTGGTAATTGTCATATCCACGCCTATCTAGTAATTGTTTATACTTTTCCCCAGATAATAACATTGTTTTGTAAAACAATAGTGTATAATTATGTAAAGTTTGGTGAATTTTGTAATATTTCATTATTTAGAGACACAGTTTCTGTGAGAATGAGTACGTAAGATGTGTTTGAAATATAGCAATTTTTATATAAACTAGTTAGTTGTAATAATAAGGATTAAGTATAATGTGGTTATTATGCATATGGTCTTAATAAAAACGTAACTGTTACCTTTATTTTTGATCTAAAGCCGACTCAACGTTATTAATAAAAGTGTGTCGCAACCTAGATAAGTATTGTTTATAGTCAGTTTTGTTCAATTTAGAATTTGGAACTCATAATATTTGTGTAGTATGTGGTTGTACTTATTTGTCTCCATAGTGTAGAAGTCAATGTAGAACAGTATTTTGGTGCTCAAGCTTTCGTGGAGCAGACGATTTATATTCTGAAAGACCACGACAAAGTAGTTGAAGCATTCGTCAAATTCAACGTGGGAAAAGATCTTGAAATCAGCGCACAAGAGCCTTAACGAAATCGGTACAAATTACATCTACCTGTTCAGACTCAACAGTCATGTGAGAGATAAATTGTGCAAAAATAGCCAATTTGATTACTATTGAACGTTGACTGATCAATCTATGATGGAATAGTAATATTTGACTGGAAAGTAGATGCGAACACTGCAGATATTCTTAAACGCCTTTATAAAGTTTGACGAAATTGCAATCGCTTTGCAATTACCAACAATAGACGAATCGCCTGTTTTAAAAACTGGACAAAATTTTCAACTCTTCCAGATATCAGTAGCGTTTGACTTCTTAAAGCTAAATTAAATATAGGTAATAAAGTTAGACTTTGTATATTGCTGCAGGCCTTGATTTCTTTTTTTAATTTATATTGAATGACTCTTTTTTTTTCACTAAAAGCATATCAAGTTTTCTTCCTTGGCAATAATGTCAGCTTCATTCCAATCATTATTTTCTTCCGTCGATCTCAGTTAATCATTTTTCTAGGGTGACCACCCTGTATATTTTTAGTAAAGGTATATCAGGTCTCTTCCGTAGTAATAACGTCAACTAATCTTTACAACTAAAACTTTTCTGTGAAATAGTTTATTAGGTATAGCGCCAACAGACGGACGATTGACCAACAGAGAGGTAGACAGATTAACGGAATTGAAACACCTAAGTTAGAGAAGACTGTAAAAAGTCGAAGAAATCTCGGAGAGTGAGTTTTTCACGATTATCATGAGTCTATCTGTGGAAGGGGTCGTGAGGTACAGTGAAATTAATTAGAGAAGATAATGTTGTCATAGAATGCGCAGAGACCGATATCGTTATCGCGTGCTCGTTACCTATTTTTACAGCTGCATGGGCGTCGCACTGCCTACTACCATTAATATTTAAATAAAAAATGGATGGCACGGCATTGACATTATGCCAACTGTTGCGCGAAGCCGTGGCGCATGTTATCTTCTCTAAGTAATTTCACTAAGTGGCAGACTTGTCAGTTGTAGCCTTGAAATTTTATTACGATGCACAAGGGACCAAGTGGATTTCATACCATTCGAGGTTTTGGTAATTGGGTGGACCTGAAAAAGCTCCAAGAACCCAGTTGCAGAAATGTAGGGTGTAGCTGAATGCTAGGCAGAAAAATTTTGGTGCTTTGGAGAATAGAGAGCATATCAAACCACCCAAAATTGGTTTTAAATTAAAGTTTGTACTCGTATAAATACAAGGAATTTAGTGGTAGATATGCAGAGAATTGGTTAATTACATTAGTTTTGGCAAAATTATGGTTTTTTCAACAAGTAAGCACAGGCGTGAAAAATACCAAACAGAGGATCCTAGAACTTTTCTAATGCATGGTATTTATTAACTAAGGTCCTGTGAATATGAATATCAAGCTGCCATTTGAAATACACAGGTGAAGGTTAAAGATGCAGTAAAATTGCTAATATTGTCACAAGTGATCTGGCTAAATTAAATGTTTGAAATGGGTTTATCTATACAATTTCACGCAATTAATGAGAAATAATTAAGACTGCTTTGAGATATCCTTTCCAGGCATTAAACTTTTCCCACCAACAAAAGTGATAATTTGCAAGCATAAATAGTAACAAAAATTAGGGTAGTTTTTTATGTGAATCAATGCTTTCACTGAAGGCTTGTCTTTGTCATTATCTAGGCAATTTCCTTGATCATAGATCATAACGGGGTCAAAAACCGACGTAAACTCCAGCGTAGCGTCTGCGCCACATGAGTCACCGGCTGAACGTGAGTTATTTTTAAAGAACACGCCCTTCTTGACTGGAAAAATCTTGTCGCAGAAATTTCCCGCATCAGCCTAGGACTTCAAAAAGACCTGGAATTTGGAAAATCCAGTAGAGCTCCCTCGCCATACGAGCCAGTGACCTATCGCGCCGCAGCTACGCCACGCGTAGTCCATACCGGCTGAAAGCGGATTCCTTTTAAAAACACATACTAGGTCTAGTAGCAGAAATTTTCCGTACAAACAAGACACAAAAAGTCATGGATTCGTCCGCCGAATCCGTGTTACATATTTTTATGTGTGTTTGGTTTTTATTTCCTTCGCTTGCCGAAGGGAAGTATTGTAATCGCCACCCTGCGATATTCCTTCAGATTTTCACGTTTCAGACTATGTAGAATAAAAAATTTTAATGTCATGCAATTCCGTCCGTATGTCTGTTTGACTGGTGTTTGTCTCTCTGCTACCGTTATATCTACAAAAAAGGAGAAAGCAATATTTGATAGGCAGTTGACGATAGTGCCAACAAAGAACTGGGATATACTTTTGGTATAAAATGTACAGGGTGGACACCTTAAAAAAATAATAAAAAAAATATGTTGGAGAACAATAATATTTGACATATAGTTAACACAATTGCCAAGGGAGAAAGAATATTTTTTATGAGAAATATGCAGGTCAAACATTCTGAAAGAAACAATTAATGAAAAAAATATGGAAAACAATAATATTTGGCATGTAGTTAACACAACTGGCAAGGATGAAACCTGCTATACTTTTATTAAAAAATATACGGTATGTTCACCATAAAAAATAATTCATTAAGACTGGGAAAAATAATTTCTACCATACTATTTTACATCTATTTTCAAATTTGAAATAAAAACGAACTGAAGTTATCGTGTTAACAAGAAGTGGTCTACACACCGCGTTATGAAATGGATTAGTGGGATTTTCGCACACCATTTTGTACGATGATTAATACAAATTTTTGACTGGTTATAATATCCCTATTTGATTAAATCAAATGAGCATAAATAAACATGTAAGTGTAAGTATAGGATTTATTTTTATCCCTAGAATAAAAAATTGTTGCCATTTTCGATGATATCCTGTACAATAAATATGTTCATTGTCCATTGCGTGATAGATTAGAAATAACTGCATGGCGAAATATTGATTGTTCAATGTATATCTACTAAGGCGATGAGTTGCGTATATCACAGCCTACGATGTAGTATTAATTTCTTAGGCACGTTCAGGGTTACTAAACGTCCATACATAAAAGAATCAAACAATCTCCATATGTCAAATTTTCATTATATAACACGGAAATTAGAAAATATACGTAATATCTATTAGAAATGCATATGCTAATATGCGTGGTCGACAGTCAAGGCAATTTGGCTCTCACCCCGAGATCCCGGGTACGATTCCTGACTGTTAAATTGGGATCCTTCAGAAAAATAAATTAATCCTAGTATACTCGGATACTGAATGTGAATCCTTTGTTTACAAATGTGTAGTCCTATCCCGCACAAGGTCATTTCAGACCTCCGGGGACAAAGTTATGGCATACGAAAATGTCTTTGTGATCAACGGGTGAGACGCAAGACGAATGAAAAGGTGGAAACTACATCTTCCGTCTTTACATCAATTTTACATTAAAGCGAGAAAGAAGATCAGGTCGCGTGCCTGAGTTGGGCGTGTTGGAGTTAATATATGCTGAAATAATAATTCACAGTTCGCAGTTAGGTTAGGTTAGGTGTTTTGTTAAATGCGTGTGGAGATATAATTCAATCATTATTTTATATCTGTTTTAGTCCACAGTACATCGCCCTTTTTTTAATGATAAGTAACAGGCTGAATTTTCGTGAGTAGCTTCGTTTTGACGAGACCTCCAATTTTTCTCTCTGCGAAAATTCTCGGTAGTGGTAGCTAATAGCAAAAATTATTTTTTCTATTTCGCACGAATTAGACAATTCGACAACCCGTAAAATTATTTTGACAATATATTTTTCACTCGTTAAACGTTTGTTAAAGAGATTGTTTTTCGATTGCCTTGGTTACGTTTGTGCGAGTTAATTATAATAAGCCCCGTGTTTGTCCACAACAACATATTGCCAAAATAATTTGACAGGTTGTCGAATTGTCTAATTTGTGTGAAACAGAAAAAATAATTTGTGGTATTAGCTACCGCTACCGAGAATTTTCGCAGAGAGAAAAGTTGGACGTCTCGTCAAAACGAAGCTACTCACGAAAATTCAGCCTGTTACTAATCATTAAAAAAAAAAGGCGATGTACTGTGGACTATTTATTTGCTAATGTGTTTTTGAAAATAATTTTAGTAAGTTTTGTTACCTATTCATAGCAGTGCTTTGGGGAATATTGTAAGGGTGATATTATAAGTTATAATTATTTTATATCTGTTTATTTGCTGCTGCGTTTTTGAAAATAATTTAAGAAGGTTATCACATTTAATATAAAAAGATTTCGACCGTCTACATATGGTCGTGTTTGTGAAAATGAAATTGATAATCATTACAGTGACCAAGAAAATCAAAGCCCATCAGTGTTTTCAGTAAGAAAAAATTGAGTAAATTTGAACGTAGACGCGAAACAAATTAACTTAAATGTTTACTGTAGTCTTCTGGAACGAAAAGCTAATGACTACTTTTGTTTAGTTAAGTTAATACGTTTTTTGTATATTGTTGCTAGCTAAACTGAGCATAAATTCAGCGGCGCGGTGGCTTGTGAAATTTAGATTAGTCATATCTTTGTATTGAGTCATAGGACCCAAGCATTATTTTATGGCACGACTACCAAGATAAAATAAAACAGTTTTGCAAAAAAAATCCATTGGATTGTGCAAAAAAGAAATATTAAAAATGAGTTGAAAATTAAATATTCCTCATTTTTTTGAAAAAAAAAAAAAAACTAAAACTTCAAGTCTCTTTAAAACGCAAAGGCTATAGCGGGATAAGATGATGAAAATTGCCCCGCTTGGAATTTTATTTCTAATTGGCCATTCGAAAAGATGTATTTGAAAACCCCTTCAGCCCCCTAGGTGCTAATGGGGTGCTCCTATCGTAAAAAACGTGTTTTTTCGAAAAAAGTTTCTTCTCCTCGACTGTTTGCTCCAAAAAAACTGAAAATGGACGTGTGTTTTTGAAAAACAAAACACCCTGATTTTTTTCAGATTTTTCGGATCAAAACTGGGGCGAGGAAAAATATTTCAATTTTTCAATGATTCTTTAAGCAATCAAGGCCATATTTGGCTAACTTCTAAATAACCGTTTCTTGTGTACTTTTTCCCGTACTTTCGAATGCCGGTGTCAGAATTACCATTTTCAGATCGGAACATGCTCAAAAATTGAATAAACCGTTTTCTCCGCATTTTAATCTCCCCACAATAACATTGTGGGAGGTTACTAAAATTGGTCCAAAATCGAAAATTGAGATAACATCAATCTTTACGTTTTGAAATCCCAGGAATCCAAAAAAGTGATTTTTGAAAAATGTCTGTGTGTGTGTGTATGAGTGTATGTGTGTATGTATGTTAGCACGATAGCGGCGAAACTACTAAATGGATTTGGATGAAACTTTGCATGAGAGTTTCTTTAGTGCTCCAGAAGATCTGAAAAGGTTTTGGTTGAGATCGGATTACATTTAGTGCCATTTTGGCATAACAACTTTTTTATTTTAAGATTACTAACAATTTGTAATCGAACCATTGAAAAGCAGTAAAAATTTCGATTTCAACGATATATTATAGTTGCACCCTTTCGAAAAAATTGAAAAACAAATAACACGCTTCTTGTGTAAGATATATTTTATAGTCTAACCTAACGTTCGGTATACCAGTGTGTTAAAGTATGCAGACTGCCATACTCGTTTTTTTTAAGAACGTCAAGCCAATTGTGTTGGTTGGGAACTTAAATTCCGTCACTATATATTTTGAAAATCTTTTTTTGACAGTCGGTTACTTTCGCGCGTGGAAGATTTTTGACAGCTGTCAGATAAAATGCGTCTAAAAGTTGTTAGTTGGAGAACTGTCATTTTGACAAAAAATTTTGTCACTAACTTTATTGGGGGGAGGGGAATGTCACTTTGACAGCTGTCAAAATTCTATTTCCAAAACTTTCCTGGGAGAATTTATTTTTTGACACTTGTCCAAAAATTTTTAAGGTGATATTGCACTTTGTTTTTAGGTTATGATTGTTTATATAGTTTTAAGGTTATAATGAACAGAAATGTTTCCGGCGATGCGTCGGAAATCGGTTCAAAGTTTTTGGACTTTTAATGTCAATGTCACTTTTATTATGATTTGATGAAAAACTCACTTTGGACCCAGTTGAGGGCTGTCCGAAATCACACGTTCCTTATTGGGTTATGTAGGTTCCACACAGCTACCACCGGCTTTAAACTTTCTCTTGGTTCCATGGTTCCATTAAAAATTGTTAGTAATGATAAAATAAACAACTTGTTGTGCCAAAACGGCACTAAACCTAATCCGATCTCAACCAAAATCTTTTCAGATCTTCTGGAGCACTAACGAAACCCTCATGCAAAGTTTCATCCAAATCCGTTTAGTAGCTTCGCCGCTATCGTGCTAAAATACATACATACATACACACACATACACACAGACATTTTTCAAAAATAACTTTTTTGGATTCCTGGGATCTCAAAACGTAAAGATTTGATGTCAATTTTCGATTTTGGACCAATTTTAGTAACCTCCCACAATTTTATTGTGGCGAGGTTAAAATGCTTAAATTTTCAAATTTTGAGCATATTCCGGTCCGAAAATAGTAATTCTGACACCGGCATTCGAAAGTACGGGAAAAAGTACACAAGAAATTGTTATTTAGAAGTTAGCCAAATATGACTGATTGCTTAAAAAATCATTGAAAAATTCAAATATTTTTCCTGGCCCCAGTTTTAATCCGAAAAATCTGAAAAAAATCAGGGTGTTTTCTTTCTCAAAAACACACATCCATGAATTTTGGAGCTAACAGTCGAGGAGGAGAAATTATCTTCGAAAAAACACGTTTTTACGATAGTAGCACCCTACTAGCACCTAGGGGGCTGAAAATTTGGCTGAAGGGGTTTTCAAATATGTCCTTTCGAATGGCCAATTTGAAATAAAAATCCAGGCGGGGGCAATTTTCATCATCTTATCCCGCTATAGCCTTTCGATGGAATTTTTTTTTGCAAAACTGCTTTATTTTATCTTGATAGTCGTGTCATAAAATATGGTTTAGATCCCCTCCCCAATACTAAGATATGACCAATCTAAATTTCACAGGCCGCCGCTAATAAATACCTACAATGAAAAAGTAAACGAGCGAACAACATAGTTAAATCGATTTCGTATACTATACTATACTACTACGTATACTATAAATGTGGTTTTATTATTATCTCAGAATGAGCTCTAATATTCAGTGAAAATGAATACTTTTATAAATTCCTGTGTATTTACTAAATTTTTTTCAAACATATATTGTTATATAATAGCACAAATTACAAATATATTTAGTTTTGATCATTATATAATGGATTATCTTGCGTAGAAAGTTAACTCGTGATGTAACGGATATACAGAGATTGTAGAATTTGTTAAATTTATCTATTTTCAAGCCAGTTCCTCCTATTTATGCATTTCCTGCAAGTGTTGAAAGTGGACACGTTAAATATAAAAAAAATGTTTTTCATACAACTATTTGTACTTCTTAATTAAGAATAATAATTAGGAGATTGGAGTTTATTAAATTAAGACACTAATTAAGGGAAACTGTGTTAGTGATGTAATTAAATTATTTAAAAGTTTAGTCTTTCATATAATGCCATTCCATTATTTACTCGAATCAAGAGGTCAAAGGTAAAAAAAAACTGTTTTTTGCAAATATATCGAAATCTATTAGCGTTATGACAAAAATACTTATTATCAAAATTGTAACTTACAAAATAAAAAAAAATTATACCTTTTATTCGTAAAAGTACCTAACACTTTATAAGAAAAATGACTCATAAAACAAAGTTATGCGTGGATATCTTCCAAAAATTCTGTATTACTGTCATTGTCCTGTGTTTCTGAGTTATTTTCCCTAATGTTCATGACCTCTAAGAAATACGTAGGATCTACATGTTTTGTCATGTTGATTAGTCCCTCCATTTTAGGCATAGAATTCTGACGAGATTGGCCATGGCAATTATTGCAAAGGATAGAACAACGCAATTCAATTTTCCTGCAACCACACTTTGTTCCACAGCCTTTGGAGCTATTGCAATTATATGTTATTTAATAAAATATCCGGAGCAGGCGGCAACAATGTTTGAATTAGCTCCAAAACGTCATTTACCATCATCTAACCCCAATTTTCTCGATGAAGTGTGTTGCCGAGCCAGGTTTGTACTTGACAGTACACTCAGCACAAATCTTACTGAACCACACTGGATGTTGCTGAAAGTTCAGCTAATTTCACAGCTTTATTGCATTGCGTAGACTAGCAAATAAAAGATATTCAAAGTATCTATGGAATTTTCATTCTGAGAAGCACCGTACATTGCCAAAATCATTCGAACTAAATTATTGAAAATTAATCCAGACGAACATTCTGACATTTCAAGAAAATGCTTTTTTTCTCAAGTCGGCACTTTTCTCCAATCGTTTTAATGTTTTAAATTCAATTTTATTAAACAAAGATGATATTGTAGCACATCCGGTAATTGCCTGCAAAAATAAAATGTAATCTTTGCAGTTGAGTACAAATCATCATAAATGTATAAGAATCAAAACTTTTTAAGGAATACATTTTTGTTTCTATTAATAGCCTAGGAATTTTAGTTCTTGACTCGGAATTAATTCTTGTAAAGCTGAAAAATTGGAGAAATGTAGTTTTGGTCCCAAATAACACGTATCAAAATGTCCCCTACTCTCCCCCGTCGGCTTCCCTGTTTTTGCGGACCAACAAGGGCCTAAGTCGCAGAAATTGCAGATCTGGCTATAAAGTGTAGCAGAACGGTTGTTACTGGTCCGATTTGGGTCGAAACGATCATAAAAGCTTCGGAGAAGCATATTCGTTCGTATTTCAGGTGTTCCATGCATAATATCCCGTTCTAGTGCTGTCAAAATTTCAAAAATTGAGAAAATTCCGAAATTGCGCCATTGCGGATAAATGAAGATTCGGAGGGAAAAACGTACCTGAATAAACATTTCTCTTCATACTTTGGGCTTTCCATTGGTATAGCTACGTTCACTGTAGCGTCACCCACTACGAAGCTACGCCACTCGGAGTGGGTGAATCAGTTCATTGGTGCGGGAAAATCGAGTGGTCGTAGTTAAGCCATGGTGGACACAGGCGTTTGCGTTATTTGTAAGTTGTGTCTTGAAGATGGTTCAGGGTGGGCTATCAACTTTGCTTCGGGCTAGTGTCGAAATAGGAGACACTGAAAATGAGGAGTTGTTCAAAGATCTCGTGAAGAAAAATCAATCTATCACCGTACATGTGACATGCAGGTAAGTCCTACGATACTCGCTAGTTCTAGGTTTATCGTAGCCCTTTATGGAGGTAGTGAGCAGGAGAGATTGGACCAGGTATGAGTAGTCCGATACAACCAAAGTGTGGCGAAGCAGTCGGTGACAGCCTCCTTTGATTTGGCAAGCCTCCCGCCAACAAGTGCCACCTGTGAACAACATTCGTTCCGGGCATACTTCCAGGTGAGGGTATCAGGAAGAATAGTGAGAGATCTCTCGAAAAGCTTGCAGTACTCAACTAATGTACATGTGCCTTTTTGGAGGTCCAGCAATAGCTAGACGTCAACCTCAACCCGGAGGACTGAGGGTGGAAATCAGGACTCCAGGGCCTGGTTTTGGTTCCTGCCACAAGGCAGCCAGCTCCTAATAACCCACTACGGCTAATTTACTGTGCCTTTAAGGCGGACTGCGGTGCCCGGTGCGAGTGCAGGAACTCTGGTCTGAACTGCAGCATTATGTGCAGAATCTGTAGAGGATCCAGCTGTACAAGCAGCCAGTCAGTGGATATGAATAATGGACCTACTTCCCAGTAGATCAATAATGTCAATTGTCTTGCCGAATAAAGTCATTTTCTGAGTCTGACAAGTTAAATTTCATTCAATAAATCTTATAAAACATCAATAATATGTAAACAGGAATTCGCAACAAGTCTCACCAGCACTCCGTAACGGGTGACGCTACAGAGAAGGTAGACATACCAATGGAAATCCCAAAGTAAGAAGATAAATGTTTATTCGGGTACGTTTTCCCCTCCGAATTTTCATTTATCCGCAACGGAGCCATTTCGAAATTTTTTCAATTTTTGAAATTTTGACAGCACTGGAACGGAAAATTATGAACAAAATATGCATGAAACATCTTAAATTGCTCCGCAAAAACAGCTAAGCCGACAAGGGTGAGTGGGGGACTTTTCGGTACGTGTTGTCCTATACCAAAACTACAATCCTGCAAATTTTCAGCTTTACAGTAATTAATTCCAGATAGAAGCGATATGTTGACTAAAACTCCTGAGCTATAAGTTCAATTATGAAGTGAAGATACCATTTATAAACTCCTCAAATACACACTTTTTCCTAGAATTTTCTAATTTTAACATGTCTAGGTGGACTGATTTGTTATAGAGAAAATGTACAGATACGGGAAAGTGTGGAAGTATTTGCGTAAATGAATTCAAATGTGCATGCCAATCTCCTATTCTTTCGGTTCTTATAAAATTCTTTGGCAATAGATACCATTCGAATATACTGCAACCATAATCTAGATGCACGTCCTCGTTTTTTTCACGTTCACATAATTTGTTATTGAATTATTCTAATAATGCAGCACTACCATCACAAATTTCAATGTCTTTATATGATGCAATATTCTGTATCAGATTTTTAATGGAAGTTCCAACAATTTCATGTATCCCAACATCAATATCAATGTTTTTTAATATAACTGGACAAACCTAAATGGGGCAAAGTGGGATCGGATAGCTCTCGCATAAGCGTGTCCATTAAGTATTTTATCAAAATAATTAGGTGCCTAAATAACGCTGAGATACCACTACTACCTTGCATAATAAAACCAATAGAAGCGAGGTAGGACATGAGAAAGTGGAAACCTCTTAGCCTCATTAAAATTTTTGATATATCTGAAGTTTCTGACGCTGCAGCAACAATTTCATGTGCCTTTATGTACAAAGGTTGGTCGAAAGTAATTAAACAAGTATTGTGACCGTACTTTTTTCCGTTGGCGAGAGCACATTGTATAGTTGTGTAAATATTATTATTATTATTTGCTGGCTCATGAATGACCAGTAAAAATGGGTGTGGTAGTGGGGGAGTTGGATAGGAAGAGATTTGCATATTAAATCTGAATGTGGATGTAGCGATTCCTTAGGCAGCGGTTTTTACACTTTATGTAGTTATAGACTTGCTCCCCAATTACAGGCCTTTTTTGGAGCATATTTCCCACTTATGACTTATTCTACGTTGTAAAATATGATACGGTATATTTAGGCACTGAGTTTCTTCCCTCAGTACACAGGGTGATTCACATAAAATTCCCCAGTTTTCGTGCTAACAAATTCTGTTAAAGCAGTTGTATTTGAATCACCCTGTATATGGCGATGAATATATACATCAATAGTTTTAAATACTTTCTGTTGTACTCATCATATAACATGTATGCAGGATGCACCACTTAAAACTCCCCAGACTTGTAACTTTTTTATTTTTTAAGCGACGACCATGTTGGGCACATATAGATATTTTTAAGGCATTTAAACATACTTACAAAGTGATTTTAAAAAATGGAAAAATTGTTAAGAAATGAAACTTAATTTCCTTGAATATTTTTTTACCTCACCCTGTACATGAACTGTGTTAATGTTTTCTTATAAAGATTTAAATTGGCTTTATGTTATTATGTCATATTCGAAATTCTTTTTGGTTTTAGAGAAAAAAATTAAAAACGCTTTCCGATTCCAATCTGAATTCTTTTAAAATAATTTTGAAAATGTAAATAATAAGTTTATGCTTTATTTGTAAAAGACATATCATAAACGATATTTAAGGCAAAAAAACAGCAACAAGAAACAAAAGGAATAAATATCTTTAAAAACAAGTTTTTATTATAATGTATTAAATAGAAAATTGCAAAAATGTTTTATTTTTTTTAATTTTTATTTTACTAACATAAATTGAAGCTAATTAAAACCTCTATAAGAAAACATTAACACAGTTCATGTACAGGGTGAGGTAAAAAAATATTCAAGGAAATTAAGTTTCTTTTCTTAATAATTTTTTAATAATTCTTTTTTAAATCACTCTGTATACATATTTAAAGGCCTTAAAAGTTTCTACAGTTTGATGTGGCCAACATGATCGCCGCTTAAAAAATAAGAAAGCTACAAGCCTGAGGAGTTTTAAGTGGCGGACCCTGTATAGGCACATACATACTATCGTATGTAATATCACTAGTGCTTAAAATTTTATCGAAAGTTTTTTCGAAAGCGTTGTTGCCTGGTAATATAAAGAGTGCAAATTGGCAGTTTATTATGTGATTAAATCACGACCGCTTTAGCGGGAGGAATATAATCTTTGATAATAAACTGCCAATTTGCACGAATTATATTAAGTAACTTTTGTCAACTTAGCTTGAAAGAAAAATTATAGATAAAATTTAAAAGCACGAGTGGTATTTGGGGAGAATATTTCACGAATAAATAATTCATTAAGTATATTATAGCAATAATACTATATAAATAATATTTTTTAGAATCAGATTTAAAAATATTTATTTAAGTGTTAACATTTTTGTAAAATATCAAAATAATAATAAATTGTTATTTTTTGTTGCTTCTGCTCCATTCCTTGGTTACTTCAATATCTTAAGAAGTAGGCAAGTGAACTGCCACATTACTCCCCCTTCAATAAAAAGAAAAGTCAATCATCTAAGGCATATATGGCAAAACGAACCTTTTTAATCATCGGTGCAGAGACGTCACATCTATCTGTTAGCAAATATGCCGGTTTAATTATATTGATATTTACTGTGACCGAAGAAGTTCCTTTAACAGAAGTAATCAATTTGTCTGTACGGGACAACACTTTAAACGGCCATATCATGCCGTTGCTACTCGGGTGATATGCGGTCGTACGAATTCTATGAAATCCCAAAAATTCTTAAAATTCTTGGAATAATTTCGATTCAAATTGAACTCCCTGATCCGTTGTCACTGTTACAAACGTAATTTTGAAATAACGTACGCACTACAGTTTCTGCAGTAATATCATGAAGTGGATAAGCTTCAGGCCATCTAGTAAAACGTTCGATCACAGTAAGAATATAAGCACAACCTTTAGAAGGAGGTAATGGTCCTATTAAATCTATATGTATGTGGTCGAAGCGTCCTTTAGGAATATCGAAGTTAGCTATCGGACTCTTGGTATGTCGTGTCACTTTATTAGTTTGACAGCTAATACAAGTTTTTGCCCAGAGATTATAATCTGAAGTCATTTTGGGCCAAAAATAATTTTTAGAAACTAACGTTCTAGTCGCCTTAATACCAGGGTGAGATAAACCATGAAAAATATCAAAAATTGTCCATCTATAAATGATCGGAACTTAAAGACGAAGTTTAGGGCGGGAAACGTCACACCAAATAAACTTGTCAGAATATGGAATTTTAATTTTCCTTAAATGAAAAGTTCTCTTTGTGTTCGATGAAGTATCTGACAATAAAAATTTAAGGTCAGAATCATCTTCTTGAGCTGCGCTCAATAAATTTAAGTCAAAATTAGTATCAACTAGTTTAGAATTTTGGGTTACAATTGGAGAAACACATTGTTGTAAAGAAGACGTATCCCTCACGTGATAAGGTGCTAGCAACGACGTTATGTTTTCCCTTGATATGTCTGATCTCGCATGCAAACTGAGCAATGAATTCTAAATGTCTAATTTGCCGGGGAGATCTTTCAGTTTTAGTGAATAATGCTTTGACCAAAGGTTTATGGTCAGTAAAGCAAATAAATGTACGACCTTCAAGTAAAAACCTAAAATGTTCAATCGCTGTGAATAAAGAAAGAAGTTCTTTGTCAAAGGCACTGTATTTTATCTGTGCTAAGGTAAGTTTTCGCGAGAAAAAGACTAACGGAGCAAGTACACCTTCGTCATCGCCCTCTTCAAGAACTGCCCCCATAGAGACATTTGAACAATCAATTGTCAGCGATAAAAACGAGCTATCATCACAACGAGGATGAGCTAAAAAGGTTGCACCAGCTATAGCAGCTTTGGCTTTGGAAAAACTGCCAAGGCAGTCGGTAGGCCAATGATTTATCATGCAGTAAACTAGTACATAGAGCATGTAAAGGAATTAGGATTTCAGCGAAAGAAGGTATGAAACGATGATAAAAGTTAATCATACCTATGAAACGCTGAAGCTGTTTAACTGTAGTAGGTAAGGGAAAATCATTTATGACATCAACACGTTCAGAAGAAGGTAAAATACTGGCTGAAGAAATATTGTGTCCTAAAAATGTCAAACGATCGACACAAATGCATATTCATTTTGACGGTTTAATATCTATACCGTATAATTCTAACCTTTGAAAAACAAGTTTCAAGTGTTCTAAATGTTGTGAACTAGATTTACTTCCAATTAGAATGTCATCTAAATAGACGAAGATGAAGGGTAAACCTACTAAAACTTCGTTCATAAAACGTTGGCATGTTTGACCAGCGTTACGTAAGCCAAAAGGCATACGCGCAAATTCAAATGAACCAAAAGGCGTAGTAATCGCTGTTTTATAAATGTCACTTTTTGCGACAGCTGATAAGCGCGGACCTAATCTATTTTCGAAAAAATAACACAATCATATAATTGTGAAATGAAGATGCGGCAATGGGTATCTGTCGGGGACAGCCGACGACAGTCTCCACAAGGTCTCCAATCGTTTTTTCTTTTTTTGCCACCATGTGGTTGTGCATAATGGTGAGGATACGGAAGAAGAAGAAGTTACACAAATGCCTAACTCTACCATAGCATTGAATTTGTTCTGAGCTATCTTAAATTTAACATTATCTAACCTACGTGGTCGTGAGAAAGGTAAATGACCTTCTTTATAATATAATGCTCTACGGAATGCTTAACGGGTAAATTGTAATTTGGTGAACTTATCAAGCTTGGAAATTCTAAAAGTAATGCAGTGTATTCATTTGATATGCTAAATAACTTAGGAGAATATAATGGACTACTGTTAGAAAATAAATATGTTGATAAACTAGTCATATTGTCAATTAAACATTTATGTTTTAAATCAACAACTAAACCAAAATGCGTTAAAAAGTCGGCCCCAATAATAGGGACATTAATATCTGCAATATTAAAAAGAAAAGGAAAGAACCTACGTAAGTTTAAATCGATTTTCAAAAATTTTTTCCCGAATGTATTAATAATAGACCCATTATCGGCTGTCAGTTCGATATCAGGGTTCTTCTTAATATCTATTAAAAGATTCCGAGGTACTATCGACAAATCGGCGCCTGTGTCAATGAGAAAATTTAAGTTATTTGCATTATCAAATATAAAAAGGCGACGTTTACTATTTGAAATATTAACGTCAGCTGTCAAAATATCATTAACTCTTAGTCATTTCTGATTGTCAACTTTGAAGTCTTTGGCGAAAGTGCACCAATCTCCGAGACATTTAAAAGCGTTACGACCCTAAAGTTGATGGTAATAGCAAATATTGGCATTAGAAGGGTTATATCTAACGCGGATATCGTTTCGACTACTAGAACGGGGCCTTGAACCCATGCGATTTCCTGAGTCGAGGCGATTTTTACAATTATCGCAATAAGTGCTAGAAACTGTAGGAGTAGCGGAAGAAACTTTAGACTCTATAGCATGCAATTGGGATGAAAAAATTTCTTGTTTGTGCAATACTTATCTTGAGAGGTTGCAACCAAATTTGACGTAGACACTGTGGGATTAACGTTACAAACTGACTTAGGGAATTCATAGAATTTTGACACGACTCCCATATACGATCGGCAATGTCGATTAATTCTTTAATTTCAGTTTTTCCGGATGCGGTGATTGCAATGAAGATGGTTTTAGGCAATCGCCGTTTCCATAATTTAACTAGGAGCTCCTGGCTGACCACATGGGAACCTCCGACAATCGACAGCATTGGCCTATAAAAATCGGACGGTTTGAGGCCCCCCATCTGGGAACCATAGAGCAAGTCCTCTAATCGCTTTTCCTCGCTTGAGGTCAAACGAGAAATAAGAATAGTTTTTAAGTTATCATACAAATCTCTTTCCGGTTGATTAGTTGATTAGTGACAATGTCATAAACCGTTGTAATAGTTTCTGGGGGCAAACTGGCAATGACATAATCGTACTTTTTTCGATCGCTAACGATCCTGTGAATATAAAATTGCGATTCTATTTGGATACCCAAAAAGGTGGCAGTTTAATGGTCGTGACGTAATTATTGTGAGATGTCCCTGCACCTGATGAAACTGGTATATCATCCAATAAAATATTTTCTGTAGGAGGTGCCATTGAAAAATGATTGACTGATTATTTTTAAACAAAGGGGAAAAATGAAGAAACAATTCACTTACCATACAACTTAAAATAATTTCAAAAGGATATTTGAAGAAAATGGAAGTCTTGATAGTTCAAAATATCGGCAATCATAATTGTTGAAAATGGGACATCTCTCAGGATTAAATCACCAATCAATATGACTCAACAATATTTTATATCTTAAAATTCTCCGTATACCATATCATAATTAAACTTGAATCCAAATAAAGGTTATGATAATTTTACAATTCTTGATCACGTCGAAATAATTATCACCCAATAACCAGAGGGGGGGAACCAAAAAATACCAATTATTGATACAAATTTCTGGGTCATCAATTATCGATACAAACGTCGGGGTCACCAATTATATAGCAATCATACTATAAATAATACTTTTTAGAATCAGATTTAAAAAGATTTATTTAAATGTTAACATTTGTGTAAAATATCAAAATAATAATAACTTGTTATTTTTTGTTTCTTCTGCTCCATTCCTTGGTTACTTCAAAATCTTAAGAAGTAGGCAAGTGAACTGCCACATATATCTTCAATATTGTTTTATAATTAATTGCCTTCAGACGTTTTCTTGTCACTTTTTAGATTTTACTGACCTTCATTTTCAATTTCATCATTTACGTCACATAAAAATGCATTTCCAAAACGACTCATCTAATAAAAAACAAAGTAGGTGTAAATGATATAATGGCAATGACAATCAAGTTAAACTTATAGACTGGTATTCCAAACAAAGAGTCCTCTAGCACGCTTCGACCAATCACACTACAAGTAAAGCCAGACAATATCGCATTATACCAATCTATCGCTTTTACGATCTAAGGTTGCCGACATGAAATGGTACCGCCATCTAGTAACGCTAGCTTAACTTAAATAGTAAACATTGAATTTTTCAAGAATTATTATATTAAATTTTCTATTAATATATATTTATGTATTTAATCCTTATTTTTAGTTTAAGAAGTTAAATAATTAAGTTAAGGTTTGCTTGTTTAAGTAGAGTGAACGTTACGTACAACGAATTATAACATATAGTGCTACTTAGTCCGGCGTTTTGATTTTTCGAATAAAGTGTTAACCTGTTTTGTAATGAATTACCATACGTAAGTACATTTGTGCATTTAACGCGAAATAATTGATTTTTCTGCTTCGTAGGCATTTGTATTTGATTTTAGTTGTGATAATTGTTTTGCAATTACGTTAGCTATTATAAGCCATTGAAAGCTGTGTATAACTTTTTCCGAACCTATAAAGGTTCAGAACTCGCTTTGAAATTGGGAGTTGTCATCTTATGTGTGGTATTTTTAGGTTACTATATTGTTATATTACTACGTATATAATACAATTTACGTTAACAATTATTAGTAATAAGCTAGAGAAGATATTTATTTCAATATTTGCCGTGGCAGCGACACAAAAAACTTGAGCGATAATTTTTGCATGTTGGTTACTGTCAAAAGCCTATCTAGGTTGGATTACCACTAATAATGAAGTCCTATTGGTGCAATGTTGTGGCTCACATTGGCTATCGCGTTAATGAGTGAAATAATCATTTCAATTTCGCACGATCACATCTCCGAAACGGTTACTCCTACGAGAAAAAGTAATACAACTTTCTAAGTAGCAAATTTCCTAAAGTATAAATCTCATAATTACTCGTAAAACTAATAGTTCCCGAGATTTTTACAAAAAACAGTTTTTTTATCGTTAACCTCTTGTAACATTTAAACTTGCAGTGGTATTCATGACATTTGACATTTTGTTTAAAATGTCGAAAATATGCTTCATACAAAAATTCAGCTATTCGAAAATTTTTATTCAGCTAGGGCATTTTTCAATCTAATTGGATACATATTGTCGTAATTAGAAAAAAATACTTTGATCGCCGATTTCAATAACGCTCAGAAGCGTAGGATAATAATTTCCACATATTCAGCGTGAAGGCATAATCATGAGCCAAATTAGAAACATTTATATAATAAATGATTACATTAATTCTTGTGTAAGTATGTTAATAATTGATGGATGTGGGATCGAGCATGTAATAAATAATCTAGCTAATTGTAATTACATTAGTTTTAGCTTATTTTTAAGAACTGTATTTATTCATTCATTAAAGATGGAAGGAAGCGAGTCCCGTTAATTTATTATGTCGTCTTGGGTGCACCATCTCACCGCTTAAAGTAACTGTAAGCACGACAACAGATTTACTTTCATCTGGATTCCCATAAAGGCAATTGATGAGCGAATGGAAATAAGCAAAAATAAAAATAAATGAAAATTTGGTATCACACTTTTATATTAAATGCCCTGTATAAATAACATGATTTTGAACACCTACAGTTTGTATATACAACATTTTTCTGGATTATAAATACTACAGTGGCGTAGCCAGGAGGGGAGCCGGAGCCCTCCTTCCGAAATTTGTCAGTGCTAATTCTAATTTTAAAATTGATTGAGATGTCGTTCTCAAGTTAGTTACAGAAAGTAAGACGCAACCGAAATTTACAGTATAGGGTATAGGTTAAAGTTCGATTATTTTTATTAAATTTTTGTGTTTGTCCCCCTCCCCACAAACCAAAATTTTGGTTACGTTAGTGAAATATTATGAAAAACAAAAAATGAACCGTTTCAAGAAAAACAAAACAGAAAAGGACTAAAGTACTCTAAAAAGTAAATTAAATAGTTTCACTCAATTTTCCATAAGTCTATCCTCTATTTATTAGTTTAAGTTATCATAGTAGTCTGTATAGCAAAAAACGGGGGAGGCAGTCGTGAATAATTCATACAAGGAATTTTATGTTTGTATACTATAGAGGGGGTTGCCCCAATTCAAGATTTTCACAAAAATATCCTGTCCGCTACGAAAAATGGCAGTCAAAATAGGTTTTTCGTGTTAGTACTACCCTAAAATTAGGTATTACCAATATTGCAGAAAATGAAAAAGCTACAACTTTTGTTTAAACTATTTTTCTCTATTATTAATATATTACGATTCACAGCACTCAGAGTGGTGAAAATTTGTGTTTCGCTGCAGATTTTTGCAATTATCTCAGTCCCGTTGCTCCTATAGTAAGTAATTAGTTATTATCAAAATTGTAGATTATAAAATTTCCCTAAACTCTTGTTTGAACAGTTTTCTTCCACGGTGAACTATTAAAATTACAACAGCTCGAACTTTGAAAAACAATGAAATTTTCGAGCTGCTGCAATTTGTGAACAATTGATAGTGAACATTGTTAAAAAAAAAATAGGATATAATCTACAATAACGATAATAGCTAATTACTACGTAGGTGCAATGACAATAGAGATAATTGTAAAAATCTGCAGTGAAGTGTAAATATTCATATTTTTGGGCGAGTGTAAATCGTAAAGAGAATAGAGAAAAATTTTTGTTTGACAAATTAGTAAAAATTTGAAAAATTCAGATAAAATTCTAACATTCATTCTTTTAAAGAAACAACACTACTGTAAGTACATTTTATTGATTATACAAAATTAATGAGTATTAATAACGTCGGAACAACGCGGTAGACATTATTCCGAAATTCAAGGAACTTCTTCACACTTCGACCTGCTGTAATTTTTTTACAGTTGACCGTAAAAAAATTGTTTAGACAAAAGTTTTCGGAAATGTTATAATCTACAATATTAGCAATAACTAATTGTTAGATGGAAATAACGGGGACCGACATAGTTGCAAAAATCTGCAGCAAAACACAAATTTTTACCTTTCTAGCGGATGTAAATCGTAAAGTATTAAGAGAAAAATTGTTTAAATAAGAGTTGTAGCTTTTTTTATTTCCTACAATATTGGTAATAGCTAATTTTAGGGTAAAAACCAGCAGGAAATGGGATAATCGGGAGAAATCAATTTTGACCGTCATTTTTCCAACATGGCGGTCGTAGCGGACACGATATTTTTGTGGAAAACTTGAATTAATGATTGGATCAACTCCCTCTGGAGTATATATATAAAAAAGAAAATCTCTTGTGGGAATTATTCACGGGTCAAATGACGGAATGATTACTATCGAGAAATTGGATCTTATTACTTAATATCAATTTGAAGGCAATGCAAATTGTGTATTTGTGCTTTTTTAACGCATTTTAAAAAAATTTTAAAAGGAAGAGGCTCTCAGTACGTCCCGAATATTCGTTATGTTTTATGTTTGTTCGCTAATTACTTTGGATTGGCTTAAGCGGCTTCTATGAAATCTTTGTAAATTGTAAGAGATGACTCGAAAATGCGGTGGGCCTATTATAGTTTCATTGAACTAATAGTACTGGAGCTCGCGACACTCTTTTTTGTAAGATTTGCTTAAAATTAACTTACCTATTTTTTGTGTTATATTTAGTCTGTGTTTTCTCAAAATCGACTCCCGGGGGGGCACCAGCGGGGCAACGCTTGACAAGAACATTTCAATTATGTTAAAAAAATTGTCAATGCTATACGTGTTTAAAGTCGAGACTTTTTGTGTTATTTACTGACAGTATGAAGGAAAATGGTTTCCTGCCATCTTCATTGTAGACCGGCGTGCTGCTGCTATTGACACAAAATGTAAATGTAATGTAATGTGACAAAAATGTTTATAGCTAAAATTTTTGTGCCTGTAATTTATTACTTGAAATTGTTAAAAAACTGATGCTTCTGGCTATCCGATGGGGCATGGCCTTGGCAGGAGCATGCAAAGTTGCTGCGCAGCGAAAAATGCATACATTAGGTAAAAACATATATCTCTATTTCGGTTGAGAACCCAAGTCCGTTGTCAGATATAATTACTTACTTTTGGCGAATACACTATTCGTTCTTCCTTTTTTTTTTCTTTAAATTATCACTAGACTGTAGATAAATTTTATTTTCATAAAAAAACTCGGGATTTTCTCTCGAATGTGAGTCATAAGCATAACACAAAGTTATGTTTTGATTCTATATTGACGTCGATGTTCAGTTTGCCTGTTGCTGTGTTATAGACAGGCAGAACGAGTTTATGCAATGGCTACACTGAAACTGATGGAAAATGATTTCCTGCCACCTTCATTGTAGACCGGCGTGCTCCTGCCATTAATATAAATATGTATTAAAAAAAAATCAATTGACAAATGTTTAGAGCTAAAAATTTTTGTGTCAGTAGTTTATTGTTTGAAATTGTTAAAAAATTTATGCTGCCGACTCTCCGATGGGGCTTGGCTTGGCAGGAGTAAGAAAAGTTGTGGCAAGATGAGTCTTGCAGAATAGCAACTAGTGTAATTTTATGTGTTTATTACATTCTTCGATAAAAAATGTTCATTTCAGATTCCACAATATTTTTACTTCCCTTGCTTACCAAAAGGACGTATTGTAATAATGAGATTTTTCCGGATTTCAGACTAGGTTAATTATGAAAATTAAAGTAATTTAATTCAGTCAATCTCTCTGTCTGTCTGACTGCTATCTATCTGTTTGCTGACTGTGTTTAGAAGAAGAATAATATTTGGTAGGTAGCTGACGATATTGGCAACGAAGAACTACTTCTGACATACTTCCACTGAAAAATATACAGGGTGGACACCTAAATAAATAATGAAAAGAATGTGACGGAGGACAATAATATTTTGCATGTAATTAACACAATTACCAAAGAAGAAAAGTATGAAAAATATACAGGGTTATTACTAAAAAATAATTAATTAAGAAACTACGGTGGAAATAATATTTGGAGCGTAGTTGACCCAATCATCGAGGAGAAACCTGACAATACTTTTAGTGAAAAATATACAGGATGGTGGTCACTTCAAAGAAAAAAAAAATGACAAAGGAAAATATTTGAAATTTAGTTGTCACTGTTGCCAGGAATAAAATCTGTTATAATTTCAATTGAAAATATATACAACAGAAATAATAATTCATGAATAAAGGATGACAAACAGAGAGGGAAGTTTTGTGTAAATACATTTACAGATTTGTTTAAAAATAAATTTTAAAATGTCTACAGGGTTAAACTAACAGAGCTGACCTGAAAATCGTGATAATAATGGAATAATTTACCAAACGGCATTTCTTTAATATATAGAATGAGAATATGCATAAAATAAATGTAAGATTTACTCACTAAACATTTTTCCCATGCAAATTGTATTTTTTTCGAATTTTTAAAATACCTGCCGGAATTTTATCTTTTCTTGAATTACGAAAAACACAAATACTCCTTGTCATTTTAGAGAAAAATATGGCTTGTGATCTAACAAAATATATCCTTCATTTTTTTTTGAAATCGATTTATTTTGGTGCTTTAAAGAAAATATTAAAAATCAACAACGAGATCACTACGGCATAAAAAATTATTCAAAGTCAAAGTTCACAAAAAACGTTTTTTTGCGAATATCGCGCTTTCTATGGCTCGGAGGCCAGTTGAGGTTATTATAAAAATGAAATATAATGAAATTCCGCACAAAAATGGTCTCTTCCGTTTTTTATGTACAACGAACGGTTTAGACAAACATGAGTTTCGAAATTTCCGCGCAAGGTATAATATATATATTTTTATTTTGATCAAATTTTGGACTCTAGGGTTTTTGGACAATTCTGAATAAGTTTCATTAACAAAATTTTCCGATAAAAAAATGTCTAATATGATTTCTTGATTTTCTCCGCATATTTTGGTATCGCAGGTGGCTTTGCATTTGTAGGAAGCGAATGTTTTTCTGGCCATAAATAGATCCTAAGTTATTCTATACGTCAGTAAAATTTGATTCGAATTAGAAAAAAAAGTTGGTGTTACCATTTCAAGTGAAACGCACTGTAAATATATAACCAATAAATTTTAACACATTAAAATTTAGCACAAGGTTTAGCAAATATTACTGTATATGACGGTAAATATATATATCGATCAGCTAATAATATACACAGAACAAGCACGTATTCTATGCATGGACTACATGAAATGGAGCATATTATGCGAAGCACATTTTTGCCTAAACCGTTCGTTGTACATAAAAAAGTGGAAGAAAACATTATTGTGCGCAATTTCATTATCTTTCATTTTCATAATAACCTCAATTGGCCTCCGAGCCATAGAAAGCGCGATATTCGCAAAAAACCGTTTTTTGTGAACTTTGACCTTCAATAACTTTTTATGCCGTAGTGATCTCGTTGTCGATTTTTAATACTTTCTTTAAAACACCAAAATAAATCGAATTCCAAAAAAAAATGTAGGATATATTTTGATAGATTAGAAAAGACTAATTTCACTGGATTAAAATAGGCTTGAGATATACATCGCGTAAACTCGTTTCTACCTGTCTATAACACATGAGCAACGGGCAAACAGAACATCGACGTCAATATAGAATCACGGCATAAAATTTTATGATATGCTACTACGCAGGCATGACTCATATTCGAGAGAAAATCCCGAGTTTTTATGAAAATAAAATTTCGGCGGGTGCAAATTGGGCGCCAAAATGGTTTTACCTGCCATGCAGAAGGGGCCTCTAAATCCGACATGTAATCTGGGCACCCTTTGAGTAATAAAGTAATAAAATTTTGTTCACCCCGCGCCGTCGCAGTCTTAAGTTTTGTCGTATATTGTGACATCCTCAACTTACAACAATAATTATGAAGATCTCTTTCGCGGATAGTGGCAACGGGAAACGTTTGTTAGTTGTTGTTTATTAGTTCATGTGTTAGTTTGTTAGTTGTTAACAAGTATACTTTTTCAAAACAGAAAGTGTTGAAGTGTGCTTTGTGCTGAAAATTTCGTGAGTAGAATTCAACTAGAACACAATCATGATCAACAGAACATAAAGGTCTTTGATAAGGTGAAATAGGACAATCTGTGGGCTATGTTAATGAAGACAGAAGCTCCCAAACATCTGATTTTTAGTTTCCGCCGAATGTATGAAACACCCTGTGCTTTGGTGAAATAGACAACAGTATCGTAAAGTTGGTAAAGGTGTGATATGTACTTGGAGAACTGGCATTTTCGAAATACTTAATGTCAGCAATCTGTGATTGTGAGAGATGTCTGTCATTATCTTTTTAGGTACTAGTATCACGAAAATTGAGGTATCTTCAGCTATTGGGCCTGATTTCGACATCTTATATCATTTCAAGTCAAGTCAAGTCAAGTCAATACATTCAAGTTTTTCGCACGTTTACATAATTAATTACCAAAATCCGATTTATTTAAGTGACAATAAATACTTCTTATCTTTTTGCCAACTCGCTCTGTGTTGGAGGTAAGTTACCTCCCCATATGCCTCCATAGCTTTCTACCTGCAACTTACTTAAGCTCCCCTGCCGTGATATATTAACCTTTTCAGTAATTTCTTATTTATTTAGCTCCAATGTAGTGAATGAAAACATTCTACGAACATTTTTTCGTTTTTCTTAGTATGAAATTGAAGTACCAGATCGTTCCATCATTCGGTGATTATTGTCAAGTTTTAAATTGTTATTAATGTCTAAGATTGTACTTAACGTATAACATTTCGAAGATGATGCGATTCATACCCAACTGATAAATTCTCTATTATGTACCGATATAACCAAAAGAGTGCTGCAAGATCTGATCGGAAAACTTGGTTTTTATTTGTATCCATCTCACAGTGGACGACGATAGCACCATTCTAGAGTAATACTATATAGTTTACAAACATGAAAAAAAAAATGAGTCGATTAAGAAACCTCCTCCTTTTTGAGATTTGGTGTATCGACCATCACAATATTTTTCACTCACCACGTTTCTTGTCATATTACCAGAGTTCACGAAATATAAAGTGTGTCCCCGGATTGAGTTTGCGTTAGGTGTAATATACCAAAGAAAAATTAGTACGGCTTTCATTTTCTCCAGTCTCTGTCTGCTTGACGTAAAATGGATTTTTACCAAATTCCAGTTAAAATGGGATCTAACTCGCGGAGTTAATCTAAAAAGAAAATAACAGAAAATAAAAGAAAATAAAAGAAAATAAATCATTGTAGGTAAACTGGTCTTTCTATTAATTTTACGGAAAAATTCTATTTGGATATAATATTTTGCATTGAAAGTTAGAGCCCTATGCCAACTTTTATTGCATTTGAACAAAATAATAATAATAATAATAATAATAATAATAATAAGAAGAAGAAGAAATTAGAAGAACTTACAAATAATTAGAAGAAGGGTGGAATTAGGCAGTAACTATGTAGTACCTATTTGAATAGGTTTTTAGTTGGACTCGTTGAACTTGTTAATTGTGTTTTCGTCATATACCTCCCTCGTAATTCCATTGTTTTGTCCATCGTAAGCGATGCATTATGTACCGTTGCCATTGGCAACGGGTCGTTAATTTTCTTAACGTCCCTAGGGAAATAAAGCAAAGTTGGGAAAATTGTCTCTTTTATATAACAAGTATTACATGTTTCAATTTTTTTGGAAATAAATCCAGACAAGCCCTACTTGCTATAGCTTCTACATCCGACATTATTTTCAAAAATGTTCAAAGCTATTATAATAATATGATTTAATTTATCTTGACAGTAGTTGTCGTTTGAATGGAAGACGCGTCCTAAATTTTATTGACGGTTGCCATGGATATTCCAAGCATCCTTTACTATTTGCTTAGCAAATATGAATCCTGACTCAAATAATTATAGTTTTCTCAAGGTTTTTCTAGTTTAATGATACATGGGTATGATGAAAAATATAATATGCACCGCAGGTCGTACAGTGTGATTTGTTGGTCTCGAATACTTGCAAACCTCGGCCCTACGGGCCTTGACTTGCTGCAAACTGTATTCTCGACCCTTACGACCCTTGGTACATAAATAACTATAAAAAATAAAAAGCTGTTTACTTTAAGTAGTATTTTTTCTTGTTCAAATTCAATGAAAGTTGGCATGTGGCTCTAACTTTCAATGCCAAATATTTTATCCAAATAGAATTTTTCCGTAAAATAAACAGAAATACCAGTTTATCTACAATGATTTATTTATTTTCTTTTATTTTCTTCTTAGGTTAACTCCGCGAGTTAGATCCCATTTTTACTGAAATTTGGTAAAAATCCATTTTACGTCAAGCAAACCGTACAAATTTCTTTTTTGGAATATTACACACTATATACATTTATATTTATATTTTTAAAGTATATAAATTCAATACAATTACACATTTTAACTAACATTTTATATATTGTGGATAGTTATAATTTCTCTTAATAAATTATAAATTACACATTCCATTCTCATTTCCTCAATTTCATATTTTTACAAACTCAGTATTTACGATAATTTGCATTTTGTTTCTAAAGTATGTAGTTCATTGCTGAAATTAAGATTGTAATTTGTTCGCATTTAAGTTAATTATGGCTTAACAAATTAATGTAATAACTGGAACGATTAGTTCACTAATAAACCGTACAGGTGTCAAGAACAATTTTTTCTAGGTTACGAGTTTTTGTACCTCAATATTATTAAACTAATGTAGTACGAGGCATGTCTTTTAATTTTTCGGTAGAACAGTGATTGTATAAATAAAATAATGTGGCCCCTTAATCTTCATAAAAGTGGCAAACTGTATTGCAGTTAGGGCAATATATAAACCGGTTTGCAAAAACTTGGGCTAAATTATGTGTATCAATTTTGTTTATAGTTATACAGTGTCTGCAATTTAAGAGAGCTACATGTTTTTATTTTTTATGAAATTATAAATTTTGATACATTATAGGGCTAGGAAAGACCTATTACTTCACTTCGACATGGGCTTAATAGCAGATGGAGGACACGCACCGAGGGTAATCATAGAAAAAGCTAGTTTGCCCTCGTTGCTGAAATATTGGGTGTTTTATGTCTTTTTGTCGATTTTTTTGGTTATTATTTTGAATAATAAGTTCTTTTAATACATATAATACACTAATAATTTTGAATAAGTACACGCATGACACAAAAAAAGTCCTGGTCCGAACTTCCGAAAAATAAATATTCATGCTACTCTTCAAGAAAATAATACCCTGTTCTGTGTATGTTTTCTAAAATTTCAACATGTAATTCGAAAAGTACATAAAATATCGAGCAAAACGGCCCCATTAATTTTTTTGCCACACTTTTACCGCCTACGAAATAAATCCCTGTAATTAACACAATATGAGACTAGAAAAAATAACGACTTAGAATACGCTCAAGAAATGCTTCCACATATGAATAAATAATTAGTAATAAAATAATAACAAAATGTCAACAGACAGTACAGTAACTAGAGGCTTTAACTTCGGAATAATGTCATACGAAACGGATTTCGTTCATTTTTGGCAACATAATAGTAAATGCATCAAATAAAAGTTTCTATATTATACGGCGGATTGCTAATTTATAGAGATGGATGCCACCCCTTCTCAGGGGATGGCAACTAAAAAAAAAAAAAAAAAAAACTTTGAAGCTGAAAGATAATCAAATTTTAAGAAGAAAAGGCTCTGTGCAACTTTTAATATAAATTGATAGTCTTTTAGTTATAACGACTAGAAAATTGAGATTTTAGCTTAAAAAAATAGGTATTTCAAATAGGTTTGCGTCAAATAACTCGAAAGGTATTATATTCAGCGAAGACATGCTAGAAACAAATCTACTAAATTGAAAATGAATTTTGTTATTTCTAATTTCTTCTGAATTAATGGTTTCGGAAATCTGGAAATACTTATAAAGGTGCCGTCCGAAGTAGATATTTAGTTTAAATGTTAAATAACTCAAAAACTATGGTACTTAGGCCAAAAACGCTAACAACCAAATGAAAGGCTATTCATTAGGTTTTCAAATTACTTTTTTGACTATTTTCTATAGCATAAAAACAAAGAAGTTATGTCAGAAACAAGGTACTTTTTCACATTTTTTCAATAAAAATCGCCATTTTGTTAACGCTTTTTCGTCCGCTTACAGCGCTTGCTTTAGAAAAAAAATTGCATTTTAAACTGTACAGAGATTTTAGAAAAGAAGTAACATTCTGGTTTCTCTGCAAATATCTCAATAAATGTTAGTTTTAGAGAAAATATGGTGAACATAAAAATGAAGCTTATAAACTGAGAATGAATGTTTTCTTTATACATTTGTGTAGGGTTGATAATTTCGGAGATTTTTAATTTTATAGATGGCATCCGACAGTTTTTAGGATAAAGTATTTAGTTTAAAATATTGCATATCTTAGAAACTGTGACACTTTCATAAACAATTCTAAGGAACAATATTAAAGATAAATAATAAATCTATTAAAATGATTTTTTGTTTGCTTCTACATCAGAAAAAATAAAGAAGTTATAGCCGATATAATGTGCGTTTTCATATATATTTTTTTAGTTATTATAATCGCTTAGTAATTAATTTTTTTTTCAAAAATTTTGTTTTTCTTAATATATAGTTCACCTAGATGCTCAATTCGAAAACACTTGCCTTAGAAAAAATATTTCATTCGTCTTATTAGAGCCGCCATTTTGAATTTTTTAATTTTCATTTCAGATTCGTAATTAGCGATCCCAAAAACATAACCGTACTACGGTTCAAAGACAAATTAGTAATGCTTTTTCAAACATTGAATATATAAACTTTGGGGTGGTTTTCACCCGTTGAGGATAAGAACAAGTACTCGGACCATATAGAAACTGAAGACGATACCTTTTACTACAATAATAACCCATAAAGAAAAATTATCATTACATATGAAATTATTCCGAAATGCAGATTTTATGTTCAAAACGCCTCAGTTTAGTTTAGGAAAAAAATATGTTCAATTTTTAAGTTTTTATAAATTTTTCAACGAATTATATTTTCTTCACTTTGATCCAACTTTGGCTAAGTAGTAGAATCACTTTTTTTAAACCACCTGCTAAGGTTTATAACCAGTGCTAATAAGCCGAGATATATCTATATCTACTACACGGAATATGAAAATTGCCGATGATATGGGGTGGTTTAGATTAATAATAACACAGGTAATACAACTCCCTTTATCCCTGAAGGTCTGAAGTGACTTTGTACGGGAGGGAACTACATATTTCGAGACACATCCGATATCCGAATATATCGTCGGCTGAGGTGCAAAACCGTGTATGTCAGATCAGGATAATTTTACAGGAGAGACAAAAAACTTTTTTTTTAAATTCTGAACGAAATCCTCTAAAAATCTCAATATGCCTTATTTTCGGAATTACACGGTTTTGCATCTTAGCCGAGGATATTAGGATTGATTTATTTTCTTGTAAAAAAACGAGTTCGACGACTGGGAATCGAACCCGACATCTGAATGTGAGAGTCAAGCCTTTATGAGTGTCGATCACACAGTCATACCTATATATAAGTATAATATGAAACGCTACGATACTTAGGGCGAGTTCTACCACACTACTATAACCTAGTGTTAAACTAACTCTGTATTAAAATTTAACACTGGTTTTAAAATTTTGCGAGTTGTACCATCTGATTAACCCTGAGGTTAACAAATCCAGAAATAACAAAGTGAAGTGCAAGTTGCTAGCGATGAGGGGATGTTGACAGTCGAGTTACATAAAATAAAATAAAATACTTGATTTCTGAAATAGTACAAGATTTCTATTGTCAATTATTATGCGATGCTCATTCTGTTACCTTGGTACGTAGGGCTATAACATGAGCAATTCTGTCAATTACATATTGCACTTTAGGTTTAGATAAACGGAAGCCATTTTTGAACTTTTTTATTCCAATAAAAAAGTTACTTGGTCGGAGGTTATAGTTTTGAGGCGCTCTAAGAATTAATGCCACTAACTCTACAAAATCTTTAAAGCCTCTTATCTTCTAATATCAATATTAAGTAATTACAATATACACTGTATATTCTAGACGAAGAAAGAAATGTCAAAATTTAAAATGACATTTTTAATAACCGCGTCTTAAACCACTCCACGACCTAGTTTAAGTTTTATGGAGTTAAATGCGCCCGATTAAAGTTCAAGTTATCGTATTGGTACAATGTACAATGCGTCTTTTTTTTACATTTATTTTACTCAAAGTAAAAATGGTACAAATTGAACTATAGAGCTCTTCTTCCATTTAAATAACCTAAATCTAAGATTATAAAAAGGTTATAAAAAATATTAATACATATAAATCTAAAATTTCAAGAGAGAAAAAAATATTATTTTATTTTTTACTATTCAGTAATGAATTGTAATCTAACAAATGTTATATTTTATAATAATAACAACAATAATAATAGCAGCAGCAGCACTCAGACATGCGAGCAGACAAGGGGAACGGGCAGACCCCGCGAAGCGAAGCAAAAACTTTAAAAGTAAATAAAATTATATCGGAAAAGAAAGAAATATACGCGCCTCCACAACGCAGCATCAAGTCCCCTGCCTCTGATCGGCCAAAATGTAATTTTTGACAACTTTAATAAAAAAAATTTTTGATTTTTTTTTGCTCTTTTAACGCAGGGTTAGGACTAATTGTGTGTAGGTACAACTCGCCCTTGATATCGTAGAAAGCTAGAACGATAAAAGTATGGTAACGTTTTATATTACGATACTAGATGGAAATTTCCGTATTATGAAAGTTAGGATACGAACATCGAACAAAGTTTTATTTATTATTAATAATAATAAGTATTATTATCGTAAGACAATTAGCCAATGCTACAAATCGAATTAGGTAATAGGCTGGGAACACTATTTTTTATTTGTTATAATTCTGTCACATTTGTATAAACCGTTGCCCAAGGAATCGCTACTTCCACATCCAGATTTTGCATCAAAGTCTCTCACAACGAAAAAAATATCCTATAAAGTTATCCTATATACTAAATATTCTATTACACAAATCGCAGTTAAATCATTTGTTTTTATGAATATTAGCGTGGCGGCTTAGCCACGCAAGACCAAATAAATGTTGCATTACAAACATTATATGTAAACTTGTATATGTAAACATATGTAAACTTTCACAGTATGACATCAAATATTAATAAGTAGTAGTAGGTCACTAGGTTATTCCTATTTATCCATATTTTAATCTTGTTTTATCCCCCACCTCCTCCCACCTTCCCCCAATTACCCTAAATTTCATTACCCTTAATCACCCGTTAATTACCTTTAATTACCCTTACCCGCGAATTAACCTAACAGTAATTACCCCCTTCTATTACCCACTAATTATCAGCTAGTTATCCCCACTAATTCCCACTTTGTGCCACCTTATCCCACCGTCTCCTAATTACCCTTAATTTGCCATATCCGCTAATTACCCATTACTACAGTAATTACCCCCATTAATTACCCTCAAAGACACGTCCCTCATGACGTCATCAAAAGGGTGGAGGGAGGAGGCCTAGGACCTACTATAATACCCTATTCCGGCGAAATTTCGAAAATATGTGTAAATAATTGTTTATGGAACTTTAATACAGAGTGTAACGCAACTTACCCGAAAAATTTTAACCATACATGCACCTTTAAATAAGAAGTCGACTTCTTAAAAAAAATTTAATAAAATTCCAACACAGAAAAAGATACACATTGTTAAAAAAGTTCCTAAAAGAAATAAAAAAAAAAATTTAATTAAAAATTTTAATTTTAAATAGGTAGTAGGTTATTTTAACATTTCCATTAATTTGTAACTTTAACAATGTGTATCTTTTTCTGTGTTGGCCTTTTATTAAATTTTTTTTAAAAAGTCGACTTCTTACTTACGCAAGATTTCTTACCTAAAGGAATGGTTAAAATTTTTCGGGTAAGTTGCGTTACACCCTGTATAATATTTGAAATCGCCTACTCCAAAAAACTATAAAACGATAAGCCACATCGGTAGTGGGGGGTGGGTGAAGTAAAAAATGTACCCATTTACCCCCCAACCCTTCAACAGAATAATATCAAAATAAAATCTAGTTCCAGATCTCGTTAAAATACATACTAGCCCAGTCAATGAAGGTATTTACCCACAAAAAGTTGCAAACTGTGTAAACTTTTTTTTAATGAGTTCGTGAAAGTGTGTAGAATAATATCCTGAAAAGTTTACATTTCGCTCGGATGCAGAACATAAAAAAAAGTGAAAAAAAATTTTTTTTCATCCACTTTTTCAGTCAGGTTAGGAAAAAACTAAAAACACAGATGGATAGATCACGTATTTCTGAACAAGAAATGTGCTAACAAAATTTATCGCTAAAGCCACGGTTTTCCCGGAAAAAAATAGTCAAGTGTAACGTTATAACTCGAAGCGAGATACATGCGTGCGCGCGCTTGAATACGCATGACTGTGACACCGACGCATTGAATTACATGTCACTAAATCAAAATTTGTTCAATCTATATGAGTGTTGGTTCATTTAAAAGATGGAAATTGTAGCTTTCTGATGCTTTTTTGTTTTAAACAAAACAAGCAAAGGATGGATCGGAAAAATTTATTTGTATATATTATCACGCCCGAACTCAATCATCGCAATTAAAAATATAGAAAAAAAATAAAAGATCTTCAAAAAAATTCTTTCTTCATCGAGAACTGTTAAAAAGTATGTACACTTCATGATTATTATGATTTATTAAGTTGTAGTAACGTGGATTCAAAAAAAAGTACATCTCAAATCATTTTAATTTAATTGCTTGATGATTTTCTTGATAAATATATATATATTGGAGGCTGTACTTGCCGAGAAATTGACCCATTGGAAAAAATAAAATATCACTATTTCGGAAAAAATGTATACTTTTCGAATGTTCAAACACAAATTCGTTTACTTTTATGGATTTTTTCGAAAATATGATTAATAATATCATGATAAGAAATTGCGATTGTCACGATCTTACCTATATAACTATGAAAATATCTTTGATTGTTTTGAATATAAATTCTGCAACTTTTCCAATACATTAACAAATGTATAAGGAATTCAGTGGATATAGCTGAAATGTGGATAGGTGTATCTGTAATAAACACAATACAGTAAAGGCACGTAAAAATTCATGCGAGCCATTCAGCGGCTATGTGTGGTGTCTGTGTATGCGTTCAGAATTATATATTTTCCCTCCAGACTAACTATTTATCCTCTTAGTCACTAAGAAAAATGTTAAAAATGTGTAATCAGAAAGAAAAAAGCTTTATTTTACTTGTTAGAACTGCTAAGAATTTTTAGAGGTTCCGTAGTATGCATTTAACCGTGAGCTTGGCTGAGCAGAGTGAGAAAGTTACTTCACTATTTTTTTTCGGGAAAACCGTGGCTTTAGCGATAAATTTTTTTAGAACATTTTTTGTTCAGAAACACGTGATCTAACTACCCGTATTTTTTGTTTTTTAGAAAAACTGACTTAACTTAAAAATTTTGAAAAAATTGATAAAAAAAGATATTTTTGCGGAATGTAAACTTTTCAGGATATTATATAGTTTGCAACTTTTTGTGGGTTTCACTATAAAATGGATCTCTGTCGTCTGGGCTATACGTGCATGTACCAAATTTCAAGTCAATATCTTAAACGGTTCCAGAGTAATCGTGCGCATAAAAAAAAGTTACAGACCGACAGACAGAAGTTATTTTTTTGCTTAAACCCTAAATCTCGACGTTTCATGACATTCTAAGCCTATTTGAACAATAAAAGTTTTTTTTTGCGTTACTATACTTCCACTGCATGTGGAAGATGAAATGTGGAAATGAAATGTGGAAAATGAGTAATACAGACGGAAGTATTTCCTTCGATATCGAAATTCTAGCAACTGCAGGCATTAAGTGAATAATGCGTAGCAAGATAGTCACCGATTTTGGCGATAGTTGCAAATTCACTCGAGGCCTATTGCAATTTGATGCCCACGAATAATTTGTACTTAAACTTTACAATAATAAACGGTCTTTTAGTTTCATATTGCTGTCGCTTTACTTTATCGCACTAATGCGGTAAAGTGTTACCTTTCCACGTCAGACTTTCTTCACGGTTGTAGAAATATATATTTTTTTGGTTGATAGTCCGTGTACATAGTTTATTTGCTAGTGCTTGTAGAATACGAACCATAACGGCTGTATATTGTTATTCGATGTGCGAACTCCGTAAACTTAGTTGACCAGTAATGAGTTGCGTGTGCAACGTATACCAGTACCGGTTCTGTAGGGTAAAATTAGAAAAATGTATGTCATGTGGGCGATATTCCACATTTTAAATAGCTGTGCAAAAAATGTATATCTTATATGAGATATGTTTCAAAATGTTTAATCAACCATGTAATCACTTTTCTATTAACTCTTACATTGTCAAAAAAATTACCTACATTATTTTATGTTACTATACAGTAAATGCAGCGTCATGCATTTAGTTCAAAATGGAGTATATCGGAGTAATACAATTAATCTCATTACTATTTTGTAAAAAAATGAACGTGAACGCAAAAAGGAAATAACAACTGTATTGAGAGCGAATTAATTGATTTACGTCAGCGTACAGGGTGCACCAAAATTCGCAGACATTGCCCCATATACATATAATACACTAACTAAAGGTTTTAACTACGGAATAATGTCATATGAATTGGATTTCGTTAATTTTTGGCAACTTAATAGAAAATGAATCAAAGAAAATTTTCTACAGATTCGGCAAATGAGATAAACTAGATTAACAAAAAAAAAACAGATAAATTAGGAAAAGAAAGACATATCTATTTCCACTACAATGCACAGGCGGTTAGAAGCGATGCTCTGCGTTGATACACGACAAGATGATAAAAATAAGGATTCAAGAAGTCTGAAACGTGTTGGGAGCACTAGATACGCCTTTCTTTTCGAATTTCTCTGTTTTCTCTCTTGCACTCGCTTATTTCAGGATATATAAAACTACATTATGCGAGAGCTTGCTAATTTACGGGAGCTTAAAAAAAGAACAAAAACATTGGAGCTGAAAGATTTTTTTGAGAATAAAAGGTTCTCTGCAACTTTTCATATAAATTGATAATCTTTAAGTTATAACGACTTCACAAAGAGGCATTTCAAAACGATTTCAAATAATTTGAAAGGTATTAGATTGATAGAAAACATGCTAGAGACAAATAAGAAAGCTACTAAATTGAGAATGAATTTCGTTTTCTTCTAATTTCTGCAGAATTAATGGTTTCGGCGATCTGGAAGTATAAAGGTGGTGCCCTAACTAATGAAATTTCGTACTCACTGGACTCTTAGAAAATTTTTTATTATATTAAACATTTACATATGACATAAACAATACTGATATTTCAGTTAACTATCAAAAACTAATCTAACTAGAGAGCTATAGATAAGTAGTAGTTCACTAGTAGAACATTTGTATGTTCTGAACACTTCCTCCACAAATGTCTCTGATGGTCAGAGTCCACACATCCCAACAGTACTTCGCAATTTTTGGAACCTAACTCTTTCCACTGATTTAGTGAGCATATCAGTTAGCTGTTCACTACTTTCAACGTAGAGAATGTCCAGATGTCCATCCAAATATTCTTCACGAACAAAGAAATAATGTACTTCGATATGTTTTTTTCGCTTATGGAATTTGGGGTTCTTAATCAGTCTAATGACACTCTGATTGTCAATGTGTAACACGAGTCAACCAGATCATCTCCCTGGAACATTCACTAGTCGCAACGAACTTAGCCTCCATCGTAGAAACAGCTACTGATCGTTGCTTATGACTCAACCATGTTACTGGACCATCTCCAGTTTTGCAAAGAGAACCCGTTGCAAAATCAGCATCACTGTATGCTTTAATAACACACTCTTTTGATCCAGCCTTGTAAAGAACCAAGATTGCACGTACCTTGCAGATGCTTGAGGATTCGTTTTACAGTGAGCCAGTCAGTCTGCGCTGGCTTGCCACTACACCTACTGTATAAGCTGTATCAGTTCTCGACACAGCTACCAGATGCATGAGGCTCCCAACGGCTTCACGATAAGGCATGTTATTTCCAATAAATTCGCTTTCAACTCCAAGATTTTTCATAGGGTGTTGTTACAGACTTTGATCCACTCATATTGAAACACTCCAGCACTTTCCTTGTGTATGCACTCTGACTGATTAATATCGATGCATCATCTTTCTTTGTGATTTGCAGTCCATACAGACTGCGATAGCACGCAGTGGAGAAAGTGTATATGCGTCAGCCTGAAGGCTATGATGATAGATCAGGATGAGTCTGTAAATTAGAATTTACAGACTCATCCTGATCTATCATCATAGCCTTCAGGCTGACGCATATACACTTCCTCCCAAATTGAACCGTACAGAAACGCGGTGTTTACGTCAGTACCCTACGAATTGCGTCATACCTCGCTACTGGACTAAAAAGTTCGTCCTAATCCATCCCAGGTCGCTGATTATAACAAGACGGGCTTTCCGTCTTACAGGTACTCGATCAGAGTTGACCTTCGTTTTGAGAATCCAACGACAATCTAAAACTCGAACACCGAAAGGTTTTTCAACAAGACGCCACGTACCATTTTCAGCATGGGATGACATTTCCTCATCAACGGCATATTTCCATTCTTCGGCATTTTCGGTTGACATAGCTTCATTGAATGTTTCAGGATCGTTAATCACAGCTAACATGCTCATCTCGGTAAGCATTACAAAATCTCCAGTTCTCTACCAGCTAGGTTTCTTCTTCTCTCTTATACTATGTCGCAGAGGTTCTTTCGCGTTCTGGATTTTGTATTCGCGGGTTTCACCTTCAACGTCGATTTCTTCAGAAACTGCATCAGGAACTGTCGGTACATTGTCATTTCTTTCATCATAAATTGCTGATTTAATTTTGCAGTTGTGAGAAACTGACTCCTTGGTGTCGATTACAGGCAACTGTACTGTAGGTGCAGAAATCACAATTTCTAGCTTGAAAGTAATGTCGCGACAAACGACAACCCTTTGTCGTTCTGGTATTCACACAAGATAGCCGTGTTTGTTGCCATGATATCCCACCAGCTTACCAGTAACACTTTTGGCATCCCACTTTTGTCGTTGCTGTTTGGGAATATGCACAAAGCATTTTGTACCAAAGACTCTCAGATATGAGATACCGCTAGTCTTCTTTCCTGTCCACAGCTCCAACGGAGAGCTATATATAAGTAGTAGTTCACTAGTAGAACATTTAACCGGACAGAATTTGGGCTGATGTTCTGGGCTTAGCTTACAGTGGAGACGAGCATGGGTTCACAAATTAAATATTTAGTTATTACTATAATAGCAAAAGGGGAGGGGCGCCAAGGAATTCTAACCCTGAGCCCAAATGTTTAGTGTATAAGAGTAACCGAATTCCTAAAATTGACTCTAATCTAGGTCCTTAATGAAACACCAAGATACTTAAAAATATGGAAATATATTAAAATAAGTATTCAAATAGTATTTATACATATATATCCCCCTGCACAGGTCATTACATTTTATCGTAATAAATACAAGTGATTTTCCGAACCGTGCACGATAGAACTCTCGCGAGAGCGAAGACTCTTGGACGTGTTAAACTTACTAGAGATTATTAATAAACAACGTCCAACGTCTTGCACAATGTTCTGGATGAATAATATCCTTATTGCCTAATACAACATGAAAACTGTGTATTTAAGAAACTTATCTCTATACGCACGCCTAACCTTTAATTAATTAAACTACAAATAATATTCGACATGACATTGCCCATACGCCTAAGGAAATATGTACAAGACAAATTATGAAGAAAATCCACTAGGCGGTACTTAGTCCTTTTTCCTGGGGTGGTGAAAATTCTCGTGGGTGCCGCACGATTGCTTCTGCTTACGTAACGGTTCACGAACGTTATCTGGTTACCAATACTATGGGAGAATAGGCTGTCCCAGGATTCTCGTACAGGTATCCGCAAAACTTATGTAAGGGCGACGCAGGACCTTCTCTTATATCGGGGTGTGCCCCAAATAAGCATGCAACTCTCAAGCTCTAAGCTAAAATTAAATCCAAAACCAAAACGCCTAAAAAAAGAGATTTTGAGGTATAGCAACCCTCCATCAATTGATCAATATAATAAATAAACTCACCTCCAACCATTACGTCACCCTAAATGATCTGGAGACGTTATTTACAAGCTCGGCGGCAAAGATTCTTAGCCTCCCCCACGTGGAGAAAACTAGATGATATAACACTAAACACCAAAACAAAACAACTATATCATCTATTAATGTGTGAATTATATCCGTGAATTACGTCATATTCTCGTAATCTCACACTGTTAACCACCATTTGCCACACAAAGCCATACATCAGAGCAACTGCTCTTTTCTTCTCTCCTATCTAATTTATCTGTTTTTTTCCGAAAACCCTAAAAACTGTTTACTATTTTCAACACCAGAGGATCCGGCAAGGGCGGATCTAGAAATTTCAATAATTTTTTTCTCGTCTGTGGCGCATGGGACCTATACGAAATATGGGAAATAACATCTAGAGAAGCACTCCTCTAACGACCTCTAAGAAATTTTGAAAAAGCAGTTTGCGAAAACATTTTTCAAAATTGCCCCCCCCCCCCCCTGGTCTAGGGACACCCGTTTAAAATTTAAAATTATTCTTTTTTGTCATATACATTTTACTTTTCATAAAAATGCAACAATGGGTTTTGGAGTTTATGAAAATATTTTCATTACTGAGATACAACGAATTGAAATTTTGTAATTTGTTAAATTGTAAATTACAAAATTTCAGTTCATTGTATTTCAGTTAATAATGAAAATATTTTCATAAACTCCAAAACCTATTATTGCATTTTGATGAAAACTAAAATGTGTATGACAAAAAAGAATAAACGGGAGTCCCTAGACCAGGGGGGGCACTCGAATTTTGAAAAATTTTTTCGCAAACTGCTTTTTCAAAACTTTTTAGGGAGTGCTTCTCTAGATGTTATTTCCCATTTTTCGTATGGGTCCCATGGGCCACAGAGGAGAAAATAATTATTGAAATTTCTAGATCCGCCCTTGAGATAGCACAATGCAGGGTCTACTTAAAATTTATTAGCATGGGTAATTAATTAGAAATTTTTACGCAAAACGTAACAACACTAACATTTATAAGACGAAGTATTTAGTTTATGAATGTTAAACATGTTAGAAATACGTTGGCAATATCAGTTACCATAGTGTTAGTAATTTACAACTACTGACAAACATATTTTTCCATTATATTGGCTACGTCATCGTTCACTACTTCAGTTTTCCAAGTTCCTGGAACTTTTGTAATAAGTGATATTAACTAAGTGAAGATGGACAAAACACACTGTATATATTTTTACATTGTGGTAAACACTAATTTTTAGACAATAACAATTCCTTTGCATTATTTAATCAGAGTTGTATTGCTAATGCTTGAAAATAATTGTAATCATTAATTAAATTAAGCAAGTAATTCAAAAGTTGGGAACTTTTTTTATTGTTATTTTTTCTTCTCACTATTATCACATGGTAAATTATACGGTACATTTCTTGTTCCTTGTAACAATCAAATAATATTCCTAAGAGTTATTGAGGTAACAACAACAGGTGTTTAATGTGGATGACTACTGATTGTTATATTTGCCTACTTTGTGTTCATAAAAGGCAGTTGTATAACTTACACTTTTTAGAAAACTGAATTGTCAATAAAATAGTGTAAAAAGTGTAAAAAAATTTAAAAAATTGAATCGTCTTCAAAAAAGGTCACATATTATGAAATAAAATTTCGTCGTCGCTAGGTTAACTGAACCTTATTACCTATTACCTATATCGATAATGAGATCGGTTAAAAATACGTTTGAATTCGTTTGTTATTTATTTGTATACCAAGCTCAATATTGATATTAGGTAATAAAGTTCAATTAATTTGGCCGACAGTGAAATTTTAATCATTTTTGGTTAACTTTTTTTGAATGTGGTTCAATGTTTTTTTCAAAAATTTGTTTTTCCCACTTTTTTGCCCTTTTTCTTTAGCTTTTACCCAGTCAAGGAACATATCCATCGGTTTGAATTTGTAAGGTTTATCGTTAGGTTTGTTATCAGAGAATCCTGAAATCTCCATGTATCAGATTTTATGTAAATCTGCAAAAATTTTGCAATTTTGGCTGCCATATTGATTTCACCATTTTGAATACTTAACTTTTGACACCAGATTTGGTATCAGCTATTCCTAAAATACCTAACTACCGATTGTATACCATTGTATAGCCATTAATTTCTCAATAGTGGCAGGCGTGTTTCGCCTTTCCAGGCTCCTCAGTGCCACACGGCAGAGAAAGAACGAAAATACAAACGCTTCCACTGATACTCCATAACTTTCCTGTGGGGTGTAACCACTTGGCACTAATAGACCAGGCAAATTTGAGTGTAAAATGTTTGGCGGGAACTATTTGGGGACAGTTATTTGTTTATTGCAATGGATAGCTCTATTAATGTAGGATAAGTACATAAAGTCGCGAAAAATCCCGACGTGAGCTAAAGCCGCCATTTAGAAAATGACCGCCAGAGACATTTTCTTTAAAATCATATATCTTAGTAACCGTTGCTCCAATTTTAGATTTCTTTTTTTGTTCCATTCCACAGTTCACATTTTTCAGAAAGTATGATTACATATTTTACGATAAATTAAACGATAAACGTAGGACATTTAAAAATAATTTAAATATTACGGAAATTTAAACTTTTGTAAACTCGAGACTTTTGTACTCAAATTTCTAGTCGATTTTTGAAAAAAATATTTTATTTATTTTAATAAAAATTCTAGAGCACACAATTAGCTTTCATTTGTTTTTTGGCCGATGATACTAACTCAAATATTAACGGAGTAATAGTTATTTATATATAAAATTGTAATCATTTTTAATAATGTACATTAAGGTATAAAGGGTGTCCAGTCAGTGTTCTCTCGGAAGATTGTGCAAAACGGCTAACTTTATAAACAAACTTTCTTAACAAAACTTTCAATGTTTCGTCTCTACTACAACTTAAAATTATTTTCAATTATACAAGGTGTCACAAAAACGAGTCACACAAGAAAGTATAATTTTTTTAAATAGAACAGCCTGCATTTCCTGCCTGCACCCTAAAATATTTTGCCAAGTTATTTTTTTCTGTTTTTTTGTGCTGTTTACAAACATTTTTGACTGACATATCTCCGCGATTTATTAATCGTTATTTCTAAAAATGTGGGATGTTGTTTGATAATGATGTATTTACTAAAAAACATTTTTGAAATAAATCTTTAGTATATCGGGTGTCCAAAATATTTGCATACATTTCTTGATATTTAATTATTATTTTTCTCATTTTTTTTTTTTAAATGGAACGTCTAGGTATACTTTTTTTACATGAATGAATAAAACATACAATTCCTCACATTTTAATATCTCTTTATTTTTATTTCAAACGTTTTTTGAGATATGATTATATCAAATAATTTTTGCGTAAATTAAGGTGCTCTTTTTTTTAGCATTAAAATTTATATTTTGTTTTACATTTTTTTCAATTTTTTTAAATGGAATGCCTATAATATTTTTAAATGGATGAGTAACGCTTACAACTTCTCACATTTTGATATCGTACTCTTTCTTTTATGAACGGTTCTTGAGCAATAATTTTTTTTTCACGATATTGAAACTAACCTAACAACTGCCCAAAATGTCCACCATTTTGATTCAGGTAACACTGAGGTCTCTTGATAAATGAGCGCCTTACACAGTGTAACATATCAACATTTATACGATTGAAACACCGACGAATCCTTTTCATATCTACTCGAGTCGTTGGTTCTACTTTATAAACGTCTGACTTCACAAATCCCCAAAGAAAAAACCCAATGAAGTCAGGTCGGGTGACTTAGGCGGCCATGTATGACATAATTTAATAAAATAATAAATTAGATATTATTTAACAGTTTATTAAAATATTGGACCTCCTCTTCCTATCCACCTTTCAGTAAACTGATTACTAATGGCTTGACGAACATTTCTACTAAATTGTGGTGGTGCACCTTCAAGTTGTAATCACATATTATTTGTAATGTAATCAGAAATAAGCTCGATTATTTGTGGAAACGTATTTTGCGTAAAATCTAAGAAGACTGCTCCATTCACATTTCCCTCAAAAAAGCGAGGATGAATAACATAATCATGTACAATTCCTTTCCTTACATTTAAACTCTGGTTCTGATTTTTCTGTGCAACATGAGGGTTTTCTCTGGAATAATAATGGAAATTGTGCCTATTCACAAATTCGTTTCGATTAAACGTTGATTTATCCGTGAACAATACAAATTTGAAAAATTCTTTATTTTCTCCAATTTGGTTTTGAGCCCACTGGCAAAAATTTAATCTACGATTTAAATCCACATCCCAAAGCTCTTGATGCAGCTGAGCTCAATAGGGGTGAAACATATTTTTACGAAGACATAGGGAAACACTAGATTCACAGACCTCTAAATCCCTACTTAACTCCCGAACACTTCCCGTAGGATTTTCGATTACCGCTAAAGTTATAGCCAGCTCATTTTCTTCATTTCAATACATTTCGTCATCTCGCCTTCTTTTCATATGCAAAATTTCCAGTACGTTCAAAACGTTCTTTCAAATTTTCTAGAGACCTCACATCAGGACATCTTCTATAAGGATATTTTTGACCATACATTCTTGATGCCAATAAACAATTTCCATCATATTCACCAATAACATAACATTTACCATAGATATTAAATCTTATTGACAATAATTATGATTCGTATTTTTTAAATATTAACAATATTAATTCAACTTAATCACGATAATCTTAAACACATTAGAGGAATGTCATAGCGCAAAACAAAAGACCAAAGCCATACTAGATTTAATTGCTAAAATAAAAAGCACCTCAATTTACGCAAAACTTATTTGAAATAATCGTATCTCAAAAATGGTTTGAAATAAAAATTAAGTGTATAATATTAGAATGTGGAGAATTTTATGCTTTATTTATCCATGTAAAAAAATATAGGCATCCCATTTAAAAAATTTGAGAAAAATAATAATTAAATAACAAGAAATGTAAACAAATATTTTGGACATGCATCATTATCGAATAATACCCTACAATTTTAGAAAAAACAATTAATAAATCGCGGAGATATTTGCCAAAAAAACAGGAAAAAAATTATAACTTGTCAACGCTACATCCGATTGGCAAAAAATTTCAGGGTGTAATTCAAGACCCTTAGATGCTTAACTGGCGCCAAAAAATTAGAGAGTATTCCATTAAAAAAAATTATACATTCTTGTGTAACTCCTTTTTGTCACACCTTGTATAATTGAAAATAATTTCACGTTATACTAGAGATGAAACATTGAAAGTTTTGTTAAAAGAGTTTTTTTTATAAAGTTACCCGTTTTTTGCACAATCTTCCGAGGAAGCACCAACTGCACACCTTGTATATTTCCAAGAATTCAAGTCTTATTTTCTTCAGTTATCTTCTATTTTATGCCCAAAGATGTAATGACACTTTCGATTGTACATAAAAAGGGGAAGAGAACAAAAAAAGAAATCTAAAATCGGAGCAATGGTTACTGAGATATGTCCTTCTAAAAGAAACGGTTCTGGCGGCCATTTTTTCTAAATGGTGGCTTTACCTCACATTGAGATTTTTCAGGACTTTTATATTCTCATTCTACATGGATGGAGCTATCCATTTCGATAAAGAAATAGCTGTCCTCAGATAGTTCATACGCAAAACTGGATTTGCCTGCACTATAGCGGTGTGCTTTATAATGCACCGCAATCGAACATTTTTTGTAAATTTCAAGGTCTTCGTATTTTTCTAGCAATCTAAATTCCTGTAATGATACATTCACACCGAATTTTCTCCAAAAAAAAATAAAGACCAACAAAACAATTAATTTCTTATCTTACCTGGCAAGAACATTAAAACATATTAGTGACGTTAAACGTGACCGCGGTTTATCTAAACTTTTTGCAAATAATTTGTTATCGTACTTTAATGTACTGAAAGGAAGTTTTAATAAAAAATCTACTTTGTCAGAACAAGATATTAATTCACATTCGCTATAATTATTATTTTCCATTTTTTATGTTTTATATTTAATTAATTTATAATACACATAACACCCATGACCGTTGCCCCTGTTCTGGCAACCTGTCCGCACTGCAATGATAAAAGGGCGATGTTACTTGGCGAATTCAATTTCTATAAATGAGAGTGCGCTTGAATAAGTAGAATGAATCGATCATTTAACGCGCCAGAATATCATTGACCAATCAGTCACCGATGAGGCTAGAGTTCGTCACGTGATATTTTTGCTGACTAGTGACTAGGTACAGAACAAATCAAGTGTATTTGAGATTTCCATTCTCTTTCTACTATGACAAAATTGCAGTGATGATAGCGCACAGTGGGAAATTATGGACTTTTTTTGGACAGAATTCGCCCGACCACTGAATTCGCAACTAAAAGTAACATTCTTTTTTAAATTACATAGGAAGATTGTCGCTACAACATGGTGCTGCTACAAAGTTACTAAAATTAAATCTGACCTGCAAAATCTTGAAACAATTTCTATTAAACCTTTCAGTATAGTTAATTTACATTTTGGCGTTTTTATCAAATTATTTCAAATAGGACAAAATATTTATTGTATTCGTAATTAGCGACCTAAAAAACATATAATTTCATTGGATTTTGTGATAAAGATATGTTCTATTTGAAATAATTTGATAAAGACGTCAAAAGTATCCAAAATTGACGAGACTGAAAGGTTTGACAGGAACTGCTTTAAGATTCTGCAGGTTAGATTTAATTTTAGTCACTTTGTAGCATCACCATGTTGTAGCGACAACCTTTGAGAAACTGCCACTGTTATCAATTGTACTGTTTTTCTTTTGTCACCATTATTACTCTGGAATCATTTAAGATATTGATTTGAAATTTGGTACACGAATGTATTTTAACGAGATCTTTTAGAGAATTTTATGCAGGGCTGGCTCCAGGTATTTTGCCGCCCCGGGCACAGTTTCATTTTGCCGCCCCTCTCCTATATAAATAACATTAAGGTCAGGCTGGGTAAAAATGAGACAAAATGACATATTTCAATTTTTAGGTTGCTTAGAATCGAGTCACATTTAATGAAAGATTGGTATGTAAAAATGACGGGGAAAACTATATTTCTATGTATTTTTTTACTAAAAAGTACCGTCAATTGATAAACAAAAATAAACAGTGTCTCATTTTTACCTTCCCATTCTTGTTAACGTCGTACCAATGGAAGTGCAAAAATAAGACAGAGGAGGGTTTTTCATATGTAATTTATTCAGATTATTTACTAAACAAGAAGGGGCTTGCAGAAGGGTTAGCTTCTCCTAAATTAGGAAGCTAAAATGTGTCTGCTTCAGTCTGTCCATTTGGTCTCTTTAGTCTCTTTTTTTACTCAGCTTTTAATTTTTTTGTTAAAATCAAATTTGTGATGATTTAAAACTAGCAGAGTAATAAACTTGATCACAAAATGTGAAGTATGACACTTCTGGTCGACGTCTGCCAAATACGGACAATGGAAATATAGAAACTATAAAATCCCCAAAAGAGTACTAAGGTGCGTTCAAAAATTTTTTAAAAGTGAATTAAAGAGTTTAGTGAATAATATTTTTTCCCGCATTAACAGTAGGCATAGGACCTGATTGGATAACATAAAATAGTTCTGAATGCACAAAACAAACTTAAATAAAAAATTAAGTTTAATTTATTTCAATCTGGGTTGGATATCACCTTGTCTTTTATTTACCCCGCTACCTGTCTGTCTCATTTTTACCCCGCCTGACCCTATCTTTTTAGTCCGTTATTTTTTATAACATTTTAAGAGTCACCTACTGGATATTCTTGATGGTTTGTTTTTTAGTTATAAGGTTTACAGCAATTTTTGGATTTTCAGCAATATGATTACTGCATTTAAAAGAATAAAATGAAATAATTGAAAAAATTAACCGTACTGAAACTTAAAAAAAATACCACACCACAGAAATTAGACAAGAAATAAAATCACATATAAGAAACAGAATGTATGTATGTAGCCTACTTTATATACAAAAAAGAAAACTAACAATAACAAATTATTTATATAAAGTTAACATTACTATTACTATATTAGTGAAACAATTGTTTCCTAGCTTTTTTTTATTTTGTGGATTTAAAGAATTTGCCGCCCCTATAATTTTGCCGCCCTGGGCAGCCGCCCGCTTCGCCCCCCCCCTAGAGCCAGCCCTGATTTTATGCTCTATGAAAAAGATACGTTTTGTGTTTCGTCGTATCTCGCTTAGTTTTTAAGATATCGACGAAGAAGCATAATACTATTCTTAATGACTTTTTTATTCTGAAAAAAATGAGCGGTATCACATTAAGTATACTCTAAGACAATTTCATGTTTTGTGATGGCGACTTATGAAAAGTAACGTCTGCAGATTCCTCTTGAATTTAGTTAATATGCTTGGATTAAAAGTAAATAGTTTTAAATCAGTGTAAAAAACTATCTTACGAGTAAATGAATAAACAAACGAACATTACACTAAATAAATTTTATGAAGTTAGTTAATCAAAATTGAAAATACTGACTAATTTTCGATTTTGATTGATTTATTGCCGTCGTTACACGTACTTGTTTAACAACTTACTCATCCACAAATTTAGAATTCGAATCAGTGTATTATATTTCTTCAATACATTCTTGTTTAACATTTTAATTGATGTCAGTCATTGTGGATACCAATAAAGTAATTACTGAAATGATGAGGACATAATTTTTTGACTTTACAGTTAAATATTCCCATGTAATTTGGTTTCTGCCTAACTTATTCAGAGTATTTGTGTTGCAACATAAAAAAATGATCAAATCGGTATTATATCCGCCTTAGGCTATGTTTAGAAAAAACTAGGTCATGGTACCTCAATCTGTGTGAATAAAAATAACGCGAATTAAGTACGACGATTATGAGTTTGTTATATACACCAGTTGAACAGGTATTAAAATTGCAATTTAGTGGATATACGATTAAAAATAAATTTACCAAATATTTTATAAATCAGCATTTTAAACTGATCTTTGCAACAGACCGAAATATTAATTAGACATTTAAATCATTTTTAATAATTTCATTGAAAATATTTTTATTTCAATGATACTTCCTTGAATAAAAAATAATTACCATTTAAAGATGCAACTTTAGAAATGTACATGCAATGAAGCATTGAAATGAAGTAGAAATAAATACAACAAAAATACAAAGTTTGACAAAAGCAAGAGAGAAAACTCTGAATGGAAGGAGGTACTTATGGTCTTTATTCTTATTGTTTTGATATGTTATAAGTAAGTGAACATGCAGTAACTTATGTGTAGATCAAATAACAAAATTATGATTTAACCTAACTCATCACTAATCCAAGTTACGTCTCCAAGGAGTTATTTATAGTTGACTTCAGATTTACTCTGCATATAAAAATTGTTGGCGTGTTTGATGTCCTCTTAGGGCTAATTTCACTTCCATTGATAACAATCTTCCACTTCTATATCCTGGTTTGTATTTACTCCAAATGACGTGGTAGATAATTCGAGACTCTACTACTCATGGTAGTATTATCAGTGGTTGGCAGGTTTGCTATGTAGGGCATAGTGCAAGAGTCGATAACACTGCCTTGAGGTACAACATATTTGACGAGAAAACTCTCGAATTATTTCATTACTTATTTGGTGCGTTTGTTGAATAGTACAGTGACTTTTTCCAACTCAATTCTTAAAGAGATATACAGCGACGTCTCCCGTACACATGCCTTCATATTACTAGAGAGGATTTAATCGACTGTGTTATTAAATCATTTTCTCGGAGTCAATAGGGTATTCAATAGCTGTAATTTTGATTGTATTTATCAGACATTTTAATAAGGCGTATGAATATATCCCTTATTAATAGTAGTATCACGGTACCAGTATGGTTCCATTTGAAAAAATTGTGTTTTGTCCCAAAAACCATTTTGTTGAATTTTATTTGCTCATAAATCACATAATTTAGTATTTTAAATGGAAAAGTAAAAATTAAATTAAAATAAATATTGACGTTTGAAATGTCACTTATGGTGGATTCAGAAAATTATGCAGAATTCAAAAATGCAATAATACACAGGGCATTCCATTAGAAAATCAAAAGTTAGTGTAACTTCAGGGAAAAAAATCATTTATATTCAAAAAGTGACGATTATTAAGTATATATATATTTTTTATCTATTTATTTAACGTCGGCCTATTTCCGCTACCATTTTTAAGTATATAGGATGTTCTAAATTTCAATCGTCTGTCTTTGAAACTGAAGGAAAAGGGGGGGGGGGTGTACTATGATCTCATTACATGCGGTATTTAGAAACAATATTTTTATTGTCAAAACAAATATTATAAACTTTTATACAATGAATAAAACAAACTCCCATCCAATTATTATATAATTATTAATTGAAACAATTAAATATTAAAACAAAAACATTTCTCCTGAATTTAAATTGAAAAACCAAACGAAATAAAATATTGTTATTGAGAAAAGTAGAATTTTAAGCATATTAAGTTTAATGATTTATCAGACAGCCCATTTATAATTGTTATGACAATATTATTAACCATGGAGAAAACTCATTCTCTTTCCTGTTGGTTTAATGGACATCAAACCTTTACAGAGTAATTTCAAATTCGTTTCCCAGAGTTCTCTAAGAGTGGGAAATATTTGTTTTTTAATTTTAATAAACGTAGATGCTTTTTTAATACTTATTTGTGAGCATTAATTATATTATTCTTCTCAATTCATTTTAAAATTTTTTTTTTTATTTGTCGGGATTTGTCTATAATTGAAATTATTCTGCACAGCTAACACAAACACACTAGATATAGTAGAGAACTCTCAAATTCAGAGCCAGGGTTTTCCGCATTTGGAACAATGCACGCATACATCCATGCCCACCAACATTGTGAATGCCGGGGCGGGGGCTCGAACTCAGTATACGATAGACGGTATGGCTAGCATATTCGCCACACAATAGGTTTTAGCCGAGTGAGCTACCGTGCCGGTAATATATTACCATTGATAGTAATATTTTTTTGATGCAGCACTGCTTGAGAAATTTTTCTCTAATTTCTGGAATTCCCGACTCAAATTTTCCGGGAATAGGAACAAAACTTTTCCTGGAAACAGGATCCCGGGAAAGTAACCCTGCTCTTGGCAAACAAACAGAAATTTTGAGGGGAAACGCAGTCGTGTGTAGGGATTGAAGTGGTAAAATGTAGTAAAAGTTAAATTTTGTTTAACGTTGAATCAAAATAACATAGCCTGGTGAACTGTTTTTGGTGGTTCACCCTGTATCAGAAAATGTAGACCGTTTCCATTTTAATTTACTGTGCGTTAGTTGATTGAAAAGTAGGTAGCAAGAAGATGTTTGATTATTTTATTTTATGAATAGAAATTTTATATGATCATACATTAACAGTTTGAGAATGGACAAAAAATACTATATAATCTTCCATTACTTTATCGTATTTCTTCTATGGAATATATATTACAAATTAATATAAATTTACAAAAAATGTTTATAGAGTTCACTAGCTTCAAACTGGTCAAGACTTACTTTATGTTGTTAACATCTACTTTATGTAAATTGCTTTAAAGTTAAAAGAACTACTCCTGAGAGTATATTGACCGAACATTCATAGTCGTCGCAGAAAAGTAGCAAGAGTTGAGTGTATTCAATAATAAACAATTTTCCGTTAGAATGCTTTTACTTCTCACCTTAATATTTAATCGAAAATACGCAACACAATAATCTTTATTAATAATAAGGCAATAATTTATAATGAAATTTAAAGTTGCTATGATTTTTTTTTTATTCTTTAAATCTCCAACGTCTCTGTGGAATTCAAAAATATTATATAACGTGTAATGGAATTTGGCAGTAAAAAAATGAATTTATTACCAACCGTATTAAATTTGTTTTTACTTTGTGTTTTTATAACACTTACGAATTTTACGATTAAAGAAGCAAATAATTGTAACATTTTGACACATGAACTTATTTGAAAAAACCGCTGTCCAAGGAATCACTACTTCCACATCCAGATTCTCTGTCCAAGTCACTCACAACGAAAAAACTTTGTATGTGAAAATAATTATTTATGGAACTTTAATAATATAATATTTGAAATCCTCTACCCCAAAAACCCATAAAACGACACCCCACATAGGCAGTGGGGTGGGGGTGGTGATAGGGGGGGTGGTAGTGGGGGGTGGATGAAGTAAAAAAATATTTTGAGGTTTCTGGTTCCTGTACATGCACTAAATCACATTTTTTTTCATCTCCTTTAGTAAGGAGGTGGGGGTGGTAATGGGGGTGGCTAATGCCAAAATTTTTTTTGAGACCTCAGCTTCTCTTGTATATACTAAATACCAATTTCATGGACTCTTACCTGCTTCATTTACCCATTTACGCCAAATTTACCCCAATTTACCCCCCAACCCTTCGACGAAACAAGACGAAAATATAATCTAGTTCTAGATCTCGTTAAAGTACATATGTGTACCAAATTTCAAGTCAAACGGTTTCAGAGTAAACGTGCGCACAAAAAAAAGTTACAGACAGACCGACAGATAGACCGACAGACAGACCGACAGACAGACAGACCGACAGACAGACAGATCGACAGACAGACAGAAATTTTTTTTTCGCTCAAACTTAAAATCTCGACGTTTCATGACATTTTAAGCCTATTTGGACAATAAAAATTTTAAAAAATTTTTTTGTCGTTACTATACTTCCACTGGACGTGGAAGTAAAATATGTAAAATTTAATAAATACTTACTTAAAACATAAACATAAGCAATAAACATAAACATAAACACAAAACGCACTACATATAGTAGAAGAATGCTAGTGCTCAACAAACAAGAACTTCGACCACCGCTGTCATCTTCTTTATACTACGGGAGAACATCCTAACTGAAAAACAATGTCCCCCGATCCTTGGGGACATTATTTTTCGTAAAGATTAAAGCCTAAGGAACAATTTTAGACATGTCCCAAAATAAAACTGGCTGTACTTTCAAAATGGCGTCCATGTTTATAAACAAATTTTTTGCAAATATTGCCTTTGTCATTTAACACAAAAATTAAAAAAGGTGGAGAAAAACTTTCTACACAAAAAAAAAGTGGATAAAACTTTCTAGAATTCTGTTCCTATACAATATTTGGATAGGAGTTACCATTTTCCAGATAAATGATTCAGCTCTTAAAATAAAATATAAAATTAAATATAAAACGTAAGTAATACCTCATTCGCTCTCAGATTCACTATCGGTGTCTCCCGATACATCGAATATTTCTTCCAAGTCTTCTTCCTCTATTGTTTCATTTATAATATCGTTATCATCCTCACTTTCGTCTATTATGATTGGAGTTTCAGTAAGCGATTGAGGCAATATTTTATCTGCTGAACACCAAAGAGAGGTTCTCATAGTGGCAAACTTATACTTATAGTGACATCTAGTGTCACAAAGTTAAAGTAGATTAATTTAATATTAATTAATGTGGTTGTTATAGAAACTGAGAGAACAAAAATGATAAATACATTAGGAGATGTAAAATGTCCACGGTCCTTATTTAACATAATATAAAAGCTAACTCTGAACAGGTTATGGGCCCAGTCAACCAAAAGGTGATATAAAAAGTAAACAAACAAGAAGTAAAAGTAAAATCAATAAAACTAAAATTATAAAATAATAATTTTAAAAGACAAGACGTCAAAATACAAAAATAAAACATGGCCACCTCAAAGGAGAACATAATGCAGATAGAAAAACCGCTGCCCAAGGAATCACTACTTCCACATCTAGATTTTCTATCCAAGTCACCCACAACGAAAAAATTTTGTATGTGGAAATAATTGTTTATGTTTAATAATATAATATTTGAAATCCTCTACCTCAAAAACCCATAAAACGATACCTCACATCGGTAGCGGGGTGGGGGTGGTGATAGGGGGTGGTAGTGGGGGTGGAGGTAAAAAAATATTTTGAGGTTTCTGGTTCTTGTACACACACTAAATCACATTTTTTTTTCATCCCCTTTAATAATGGGGTGGGGGTGGTAATGGGGGTGGCTAATGCCAAAAATTTTTTTGAGACCTTAGCTTCTCTTGTATATACTAAATACCAATTTTATGGACTCTTACCTGCTTGATTTACCTATTTACTCCAAATTTACCCCAATTTACCCCCCAACCCTTTGACGGAGCAAGACGAAAATATAATCTAGTTCTAGATCTCGTCAAAGTACCAAATTTCAAGTCAATATCTCAAACGGTTCCAGAGTAAACGTGCGCACAAGAAAATGTTACAGACCGACAGACAGACAGAAATTTTTTTTCTCTCAAACTTAAAATCTCGACGTTTCAATGACATTCTAAGCCTATTTGAACAATACAAATTTTAAAAAAATTTTTTGACGTTACTATACTTCCACTTGATGTGGAAGTAAAATTAAAAGATGCCGAAAGTTTTCAAATGTGGAAATTTCAAGCAACAGCTATATTTAAGGCTTATGCGAAATAGTTAATGGCGAGAAGGAATTTATAAATTTAACAAAACCCGAGGAGAAAACAGATTGGTTAAGAAAAGACGCAAAAGCCCAAAAATTGATAGTTACAAGTATAGATAAAAAACTAATGATTCATGTTATGAATTGTGAAAATGCAAAAATGATGTTTAACAAGCTGTGTGGTATTTTTCAACAAGGCACCGAAGAACAAAAATGCAATTTACTAAAGGTGTTTTTCAGCTACAGCTATAAAAAGGTACTGATCTTTTGTTACATATCAGTGGACTACAAAACATAGCATATAAACTAGATGCATTGAATCACAAAATTGATGATGCTATGTTAATATCAAAGTTATTAACGACGTTACCAGATGAGTATAAATACTTTAGTACAGCATGGGAATCAACATCTATAAATGAACGAACTAAAACAAATCTAATAGCAAGATTACTAACCGAAGAAACAAGACATAAACTTGATAATGGAAATGAAGGAAGAATGGCTTTTAAAGCAAATAACTTGAAATTTACCAATAAAATAAAATGCTATAAATGTGGAAAGTTAGGTCATATAGCTAAGTCGTGCTTTAAAAAGGATAAATTAAAATGCTCAATATGTAAAAAACAAATTATGCAGAAAAAAATTGTTATTTTAGAAAGAAATGCTCACAAAGAAATGAAGAAAATAACAAATTAACCTTTATTGCTGGATTTGATGAAACAGATTTTATAATAGATTCAGAAGCAACATCACATATGGTAATAAGCTAGAATATTCTATACAATGTGGAAATATGTGAAGAAGTATAGCAAATAAAAACCAAAATATAAAAGCAGAAGGAGTAGGAAGCGCAGGCGCGCAGCCAGGGGGGGAGCCATGGGGCCCGGGCACCCCCCAAGCCGTCTTTCATGAACCAAAAAATAAAGAAGTATAATCATCAGTATAAAGCAGTATCCAAATTATCCCTTGAAATAAATATTTTGTAATTAATGCAAATATTATCTAGTAGAGGAATCTATACACATCTGTTTTCATCCATTTTCTGAAAAGTTTTCCTCATCCTCTGGGAGGCCGGTTCTATTGGCCCCCCGCAGATGAATTGTCTGGCTGCGCCACTGAGGAAGCGCAAATAGTGATGTCTGTGTATTTAAAGACGTATTATATGACTTAATCAAAAACTTATTATCTGTAAGTGCTATAACTAAAACTGGAGGAAATGTTACGTTTACCAAAAATAAAGTTTTAATAACCAAAAAAAAAAAACAGAAATAATACAAGGAGAAAAACAAGGAAAATGGACTATTTTTAGTAAAACCACAAACTACAAAAGAAACAGAAAAAAATCTGCTTTCAGAAAAAACTACGAAAAATCATAAAACTTCGTTGGTAGAAGAGTGGCATAGAAAACTAGGTTATTTAAGTAAAAGTAACATGAAAAGTCTTATAAAATTATCAACAGGAATGAACGTAACAGAAAAAGACTGAAGATTTAGACAAAATATGCGAAATATGCATGAAAGCAAAGCAAACAAGATTACCATTTGAAAATTCAAGGAAACAAACAACAAGACCACTAGAAATTATATATACAGATGTTTGTGGACCTATAGAGTCAAATACATGGGATAATAAGAAATATTTTCTTACATTGATGGATGATTATACACATTATACAATGATATACTTATTAAGTAGAAAATATGAAGTTGCAGAATACATAAAAATAACATAATGGAGGTAGAAGCATTAATGAATTTAAGAGTATACAAGTTACTTTGTGATAATGGCGGAGAGTACATTAACAAAAAATTAAAATCATGGTGTAAATACAGAGGCATAGTAATGGACTCGACAATCCCGCATACACCGCAATTAAATGGAAAAGCTGAACGACTCAACAGGACAATAATGGAGAAAGCTAGATCTTTAATTTTTGATTCTGAAATGGATAAAAAATTCTGGGGTGAGGCTGTATATATAGCAGCGTATTTATTGAACAGAAGCCCTACATAAAATCTTGAAGTAACACCAGCAGAAACACCAGCAGAAACACCAGCAGAAAAATGGTAAAAAAACCTGATTTAATTAGATTACAGATTTTTGGATGTAATGCTTATGCAAAAGTGTTAGGTTACCTAAAAAATTAGAAGAAAGGAGCAAGAAATATATTTTTATAGGTTATGCAACAAATGGATACAGATTATTTAACGAAGATAAACAAAAGGTAGTAGTATACAGAGATGTAATTTTTGAAAAACAACATAGAAGAAAAATGGAAGAATTATCAGAAAGCAAACAAAAACATGACATACAACAAGTATATATTGAAACAATGACTGAAGAAAGTCCGGAAATTCAAATACAAGAACAACAAAACCTAAATGAAGAAGAATCAGAAAAAGAAAGAAACCAAAATGAACAGAAATAAACCAAAATGAACAGGAAGGTCAAGTTGAATCAATAGAAAACAGACCTAAACGAATAAAAAATCAGAAAGTTATAATGATTATGTAATGTTAACCTACCAAGAAGTGAAGAAAAGGAAAAATGGCTACATGCAATAAATGAGGAGAAGACATCTTTAAAGAAAAATAATAGGTGGGTTTATGTAAACCGAAGTGAAATAGTTAACAAGAACATTATATCCAGTAAATGGCTATTTTGGATAAAGGACGATGGAAGATACAAAGCCAGACTGGTGATAAGATGTTTTGAACAAAAATATGGTATAGACTATCAAGAGAATTTCAGTCCAGTAGTAAAAATGACATGTTTACGACTTCTATTTGCTCTAGCTGCAAATAAAAATTACATTATGAAAAAATTCGACATAAAAACAGCTTTTTTATATGGAAATTTGAAAGAAGAAATTTACAAGGAAATTCCAGAAGGATACGGGGACCGTAGCTCTGTGGTTTAGCGCGTCTAGCTTGCATACTGGCGTACCTAGCGAAGCAGATTCAATCCCTGCTCATCGCGAAATAATTTTAATTATAAAATTATCCCCAAGAAGTGGTTCGGACTCCACTATAAGCTGTAGGGCCTCTTTCTCTTTACCCAATACAAAATCATTCTGGATTTTCAAGGAGTTACTTCGGTGACTTGAGAAGCGGTTAAGAAAAACATTTTAAGAAAAAAAAAAAAAAAAAAAAAAATATGGAAATAAAGATAAAATATGTTTACTAAAAAAGTCTTTATATGGTTTAAAACAAGCAACTTTAAGCTGGAATAAACGTTTTACAGAAATTTTATTATCAAAAGGTCTCAAAGCTCTTAAAATAGAACATTGCATTTTTATAAATAAAACTAGAACTATGTTCTTAGCTATATACTTTGATGATGGAATTTTATTTGGAAATTGTCAACAAGAAATGAATAATTTGTTATCTGAACTAAATAAAGACTTTGAAATTGTCGCAAATAATAATCCTAAAATCTTTTTGGGAATTGAAATTACAAGAACAGATAATATGATAGGCCTTACACAAGGAAAGTACTACAGTGAAACAACTTTAAAAAAAATTTCTATGGATCATGCAAAACCTTTGTCAACACCAATGGTCGAATATTCAAAACAAATAGAAAATATAACCTCAAAGGATTTTTTTTTATTCAGAGAAATCATAGGTAGTCTTTTATACCTTACCAATAAAACTCGACCTGATACACAGTTTGCAGTGAATTTATGCAGTAGAAAAATGGAAAAACCTCCAATTAAAGAACTTATATCTAGATTCATAATGGCATTACTTTGTGTGATCCCGAAAGATTCACAATCTAAGGCACTTCTTCCCATAAGTTTTTGATTGGCTAGTCGATCTGTTCGCGATCGATTCGGGCACCATCGGTTCAGTTTGATTATCATAATCTCAGTTTGACACTTTTGACAGTATATCCGCCATTAATGTTAATAAGCGTTTTTCGTGTTTTTCGATCAAAATGTGGTGAAGAAGTCTTTTTATTTTAAGTTGTGATTTGCTCAATACCTAAATAATATTCTCTATTCATATTTACACAGTTTAGTGACAATATATTTAGTGCAAATAAATAGTGAAGTGCTGTGTCGTTTGCAGAAAGCAGTTTAGAAAAGAAGAAAATCGATCGTTCCATAATCGTAACATGATGAAGTTCAGTTTACAGTTATAAAGTAAATAGCAATTAAATTTGAATATACTTTCAATACATATTTATCTTACTGTTTTATCTTACTGTAATATCGTATGCCTACATCACGTTATATAAAGAGCCGGTAATGCAGGAATTGCAATAATTCATTTTAATGAAAATATTTACCATTCTACACATTTTCTACACACACAACGCCACTGTTGTGTGTATATAGTGTAAACAAGGTATATAGTGAAAAGATAGCCTGTTATGTATCTAGATATAAGTTCTTTAATCGGAGGGAAAAACCAACAGATACAGATATTTCTAATACTAAAAGAATATTACGATATTTAGTTGGAAAAGAAAAAGAAGGTATTAGTTATCAAAGTAACTCGAAATTTAAAGAAATAATAGGATATTGTGACATCGATTTTGCAGGGGATGTAACTAATAGAAAATGCACCACTGGATATATAATTTATTTCTGTGGAGGCCCAATAGCGTAGACATCTAGAAAACAACCAATTGTGTCACTGTCCAGTACTGAAGCAGAGTACATTGCAGCAGCTGAATGTACAAAGGAACTATTTTGTATAAAATCAGTAATAGAAGAATTAATCAACGATAAAGTGAGCGTAGAATTGAGAGTGGACAATCAAAGTGCAATCAGGTTGATTAAAAATGGACAATTTAGCAAAAGAAGTAAACATATACACGTTCGATATCACTTCATAAATGAAAAGGTTAATGAAGGTTTACTAAAAGTGAATTATTGTCAAACTAATAATCAAACAGCAGATATTTTCACTAAACCTTTATGTCATATTAAATTTGAAAAATTTAAAAAAGAAATTATGATTAACAACTATGTAAATGATTAAAATTTAAGTTATGTTTAATGATTTTAATATTTTATATTATAAAATTTTTAAAAGCATAATTTTGCAATTAGGAGAAGATATTGAGAACATTTATTTAATCATAGTTGCAAACTTATACTTATAGTGACATCTAGTGTCACAAAGTTAAAGTAGATTAATTTAATATTAATTGATGTGGTTACAGAAACTGAGAGAACAAAAATAATAAATACATTAGGAGATGTAAAATGTTTATGGTCCTTATTTAACATAATATAAAAGCTAACTCTGAACACTGAATAACTTCGTCGGCTAATCGCCAAATACGCGTTTGGTAAACACTCCTTTTAATATGCTCGATAAGACAAACTCTTGATGGTGGAATCGAAGAATAATCAACTTATTTTAATTTAGTGTCAATTGATAAAGACATATCTGTGTCACCATATTTCTGTCTAATGGCAATTAGGCGAAGCTTGTCCACGCTAGCGCATTTCTTTGATCCATATATGGCACATGTAAACTCCTCTAATGATGCGACTAATTTCAATCTGCTCCCCAAATCTAGAAATGTTCGGATATATTTGGTATATTTGGGAGAAATGCGCTGACTGAGTTGCATCCAGTAAATGCACGAAGGCCCAGTAATGCCGAACATTTTTGAGGTACGTACTTTTTTTAGTTTTTGTGTTAAATGACGTCATTTTGCATAAATAAAAATTGAAAAAGTACATTGTTTCTGTCATAACTTCTTTGTTTTTTATGCTATAAAAATAGAAAAAAAAGCCATTTGAAAGCATAATTAATAGTCTTTCATTTTTGTTCTTACCGCTTTTGACGTAAGTGCTATAGTTTCTGAGATATTTAACATATAACTAAATACTTCACCTTATAGACGTTCGGACGCCACCTTTATACTTCCAGATCTCCGAAACCATTCACTCTACAGAAATTAGAAAAAAAAAGGGTATAGCCGGAAAAGTTAGGGAATGTGCCTCCGCACTTACTTAGTTAAAATGGCTTCCAGATGATGCAGTTTATAGAGTATATTACACGGTAAAAATTTTAGCCCGCTACTACCCCTACGAAGGGTGGATACAATAATAGGGTATCCACCCTTTTGTCCTCTAAAAAAAATTTATATTTTTTTTCCGATGGTGAAAATGGTCATAAAATGACCTTATTTTTTGGAGTAAGTTATCTCCACACAAGCAATACTCGTGTCAAATTTCAAATCGATCGGTTGTATAGAAACCGAAAAAATATATATATAATAATTAAAGACATATTATTTTTTTCCACCTTCGTGGGGGTAGTAGCGGGTTAAAATTTTTACCGTGTAATATACTCTATAAACTGCATCATCTGGAAACCATTTTAACTAAGTAAATGCGGGGGCACATTTCCGGCTTTACCCTTTATCCTCAATTTAGTAGCTTTCTTATTTGTCTCTAACATGTTTTCGCTCAATGTAATACTTTTCGAGTTATTTGACGAATATTGTTTTGAAACACCTTTTCTTTAAGCTAATTTTCAAGTCGTTATAACTTAAAGACTATCAATTTTTATGAAAAGTTGCATAGAACCTTTTCTTCTTAAAATTCTATGTTATTTCACCTCCCATGTCTTTAATTATTAAATCTCGACTGTCGCCTGATCAACATCTACAAAGTGACATCACCCGAAGCTCCGTCCTGTTTTCGCGCGGCCCAACTTTGGTAATTTATTTAAGAGCTTAAACGTCCGAATAAAAACCTAAAAATTTGGAAATTGCCTTAAAAAGTGTTCTACTTTCGATTTCTAAAATAAAACGGGCCTGGAGCGTAATTGTCTACAATTTCAATAAAATATTACACACATTTTTCTCTGTGCAATGCACTTTTCAAGCTCGAACGAACTTTATGTAAATATAGTGACATTTTTCTTCAAAACTTTATTAAGCTGTTTTTAACATGGTTATTGCGAAACGAATGAAAGGCCTAGTTGGCCTCTCTTCACTGTATGGCGCACCTGACAGCATTACACCATTTGTCGCGTTGCCTCTGTTAGGCGTACAGCTCGTCAAGGCTCCTCCCAATGTATTGTGCATAATCGATCAACGTCGACTGAAACTTCTACTCATTTAATACATGTATTATCATTTAAAAATACAAGCAATAAATTACTTTAGACAGCACCTAATTCGCGGCTGGTATTATACACATTACTTTCAAAGATATTGTTTTGTTATTGTTTATTGCTCACTGGAGAGTCCAAGAGTCGTAGGACACGGCTATGCATTCACAACATATGTGAGTACTTGATAGCATGGCGGAACGTGTTTGAAAAAGCAATAAATTTATATAGGATAAAATACTTTTTGTAGTCATATGGACAATAAAAGCAATTCACTATCTCCAACACTAATTGCACTACACAGACAAGTATGAAATTCAAGCATTTGTGAATGTCTGATAGATATTTAAGCTTCTTTCAACAGATTGCGAATCTCCTTGTTAACAGAAAATTAGGATTACAGCTATACGTTTACTTTTTATGACTATAAAATAAAGAAAGTATGTATAATGTGATTGTGGAAATAACTATCACGTTTAAAATTTTACTAATTCGACATAAGTTATAACAAATTAGATAGATTACAACATATAACATCTTTATATTATATTTTATTATAAACCGTGAAAACAGGTGTTAAACAGTATCCCCGAGATATTGGATGAAACGGGATTATAGTATAGTACGGGAGCCAGCGACATTTTTAGTTGCTATATTTGTTTAAACTTGGTTTTGTTTTTTTTTTCGATTATACTAATACTAATACTAATGTAATATCTACTGCTACTTCGTTAGCGGTCCAACGCTTGGCAGCAGCATTTAAAGAAAGTACTAGCGTCTAGCCCTTGCGTGCCCGGCACGCATATGCGCAAATTCAACCAACAACTGTTTCAAGTTCAACCAAAAATAAAAAAAAGTTTATGAAGACGGAAACACCAACTTTACGCACCCTGGAACATCAAAAAAATCAATACCACCACCATCAGCACCACCAGTAACAACACAAAATAGACACGAGGGACCCGTAAACATTGAAAAGGATATGCAAATAACACCACCCCAACCCCTGTTGGAACCTGAACCCCAACCTACCAATAAAAAACCACCTCCCATAATAATACATGGGAGGTTCATAAAACAAAAAGAGTTGAATACCTTCTTTAAGGGAAAGTTAAAAGACGAACACATATGGAAACACGTAAACAATTCCACAACTCTACAACTAACAAATAAAGGAGATTGGAATTTAGGAATACTTAAATGAGGGACGAGTGGAATACCACGCGTACACCCCTCGTAATGAAAACACGTATGCATTCATTCTCCGAGGGCTGTACCATGCTGTAGAAATTGATGACATAAAAGAAGAACTAGAATCCATCCACAAGATACAAGTTAAGCAACTGTATACCCTAAAAGGTACCAGAAATCCCCTTTATATGCTAGTGACAAACAGCTGGGTGACACTCAGAGAACTACAGGCAAAAATAAGGCACGTAGACTACACTTCCATACAATGGGAAAGACACATCTATAATAAGGGGATTATACAGTGCCATCGGTGCCAGCAGTGGGGATATGCCACATCGAATTGCCGAGTACACCCTGAGTGCTTAAAGTGCGCCGATGGGCACTACACAAAAAACTTCCTCAAAAACCGAGAGGAACCTGCGAAGTGTGCCAACTGCGGAGAAGATCACCCCGCTAACAGTGTTCGATGCAGAATATATATACAAAAAATGAAACAGATGATATGACTATGAGAACCTCACCCCCCAACAAGCAAAATATATAGCAGCACCACCACCCAAAACAAACGTATGGACCCAAAGACTGTCACAACAACAACAACAATCCCAACAGAGACCTGTCCTTCCTCCCGTCACAACCAGAATCCCAGAAAGGCCATCGATGCCATCACCCATCCCAAGAAGTCAACAGAGCAACGACACGTGTAAAACTACGACTCCTAAAACAACAAATGGATATAATGGCCACCCTCGTCAACATGGACCATCTGCTGATGCGGATGACTAAATTAAACGAACAACTCAAGAGCTGCACCGATGCTTTTGATAAATTTCAGGTGGTGACGGCCTTCTTCCAAGGTCTGCCCGCCGATGACTTTTAGACTTATGCTCTCTTCTTGGAACGCCAATGGTGTAGATAACAAAATTCCTTTTTGATCAACTATTTAATGAGGCATAAAATCGACATTATGCTTCTGAATGAAACAAAACTTAACAGACAAGCTACGCGTCCGAGGGTATATGACAATACGCAAAGATTGGGCCGATATCAATAGGGGAGGCGGCGTGGCCATACTCATAAAGCCAGACATTGCACACACGCATCATACTCTGTGAAACACCTCCGTGGAGAACGTGTGTGTCATGCTTGAAGGCGGCATGAGTATCGTCGCCGCATATAACCGGCCCTCGAACTAAACTCACTAGACTTCCCAACTCAGATCACAAAACTTATTCACTTCTTCCTGTTTGGTAGATCGCTGCAGATCAGGGTGAATAATAAACTATCAACTCGACGGGACATTCGCGTGGGCGTCCCCCAGGGGCCCTGCCTGTCTCCAGAGCTGTACAACTTGTACGTCTCCGACTTCCTGGAATTTCCGAATTCGAACCTTGCCAAGTACGCTGACGACACAGCCTTGTACGTGCATTGGCATAACGCGTAGGCGGCTAATATGCTCCTGACAGCACACATGGCCCGTGCCATGGCGTATTACGACAAGTGACAAAAGACTGACGTTTAATTAACAAGACGATATGCAAGGTCTATTCCATGTCCAGTTGTCTGTATCCGCTCCTGGCAAGGGGTAACGGACTCAACAGGACTAACAAAAAGTTATTGTTCACGATGGTAAACAGGCCGGCCATCACATACGCGGTGCCGGTGTGGTGCAGCATCCCGGCCACGACAGTGCCGGGATGCTGCAGTTGAGAGTATTGGAACACAAATTTATGCACCTCATTTCAGACTCTGGTAGGTACACCTCCCTCGGGGATCTCTATGAACGTTGCCACGACATAACCCCACTAGCGGACTACGTTCAAAAAACATCGCAAAAATTCTATCAGTTCAATCTGGGCAATAGAATCAGACAGCATAATGCCATACTCTTCTATATAAGACACCCCCTGCCATACCAGGCGTTGCCTATCTTCCGGCAACTCCCTTAGCCACACTTCCTTCTACGATAACTTACCTCTATCCTTACTCTTTATCTTTCCTTAACTGTATATCTTTCCAATCCCCCTTTCCCCCTTTATGTACTCAAGGGCGGATCTGGACCTTGAGCTTGGGGGGGGTAACACTGTATCCAAAATTTTTTGATGAGAGGGGGGGGGAAATCCGAAAAAATGTTTTTGAAGAGCGGGGGGGGGGAATAAAAAAAAAAAATTTTAAATGAGCGAGCAGGGGAGAAATCCGAAAAAAAATTTCTTCCCAAAATTAACAAAAACAAAAGTTGATGATTTACTGTGACGTATACTTTCCGGTGAGGCCGGAAAGCCGGTCACTTTTGGCACCTTAGCAACGGTTCGGTTGCCTCGGGCGCCACCTATACAATTTTTACGTGGGGCAAAGGTCCCACACTAGCCTCTTAATACAGCCTGTTACAGTAGGGCTGGGATAGCTACAGTGGAAAAAAACAGTAACTTCCAGTGGGTCAATTGGGAAAATTGGACTTTTACACAAACAGCAGTAAAACACAGAATTTCGAAATATCAGTTGTTTTATTTCCTATAAGCTACAATGCTAAATAAACTATTTATAGCCTAACTAGTTTAATATGTACAGTACATTCATAATACACAAAAGAGCAAACCCAGGCTGTGACGTGCTGATGATTACGGTGACGTTACTAAGGTAGGCAGGAGTGAAGCAGCGGTATGACGAAGAAAACGGCGGTGACGTACAGTTTGACAGCAGGCAGTGATAGGCAGCGGTATGACGATAAAAATGGCGGTAACGTACGGTTGATGGCAGACAATGACAGGTGAAAGGAGCAAATTGCCGAGTTAATCAGGTTACGGGTTGTCGTTAGATACCAGGAAGAAACAAGCAGTTAACAAACAAAGCAGCAAAATTAATCATTCTAAGGGTCAAACTTGGCTAATACCAGAAATCTCAAAGCTGGAAGAGAGGTATGATTAGTCAAGCGGCATTCTGCAACTCCTGGTCTGAAACAAGGTATGATTAGAGTGGTATACACACCAACGGTCTCTGGGAAGAGCGGCTAGACCTCAGAGTGGTTAGTGTGCTGATCCTATGCCCACGACGTACCTTCAGGGAGACGGCTAGACCCTCGGGTACCCCGAGAACACAGAACTCTACCTAACTAAAAGAATCCTGGAAGCGGCAACCCAGCAGATGCTCTCGTCCTCCTGGCCTGAAATAAATGTATGATTAGGGCGGTACACACACCAACAGTCTCTGAAAAGAACGACTAGACCCCAGAGATGTCAGTGTGTGGGTTCCATGCCCACGACGTACCTTCAGGGAGACGGCTAGACCCTCTGGTACCCCGAGAACACAGAACTTTACCAGTGACAGTGATATAGGTAACAAAGAATGATTAAAGCGGTAAACGCACCAACAGCCTCTGAAAAGAACGACTAGACCCCAGAGTTATTGGTGCGCCCAACCTATGTCCACGACGTACCTTCAGGGAGACGACTAGACCCTCTGGTACCCCGAGAACACAGATCTTACCAAAACAAATAATAGCAAGATATGAATCCCTAATATCAGCCAAGTCGTTACCTTTACCTATTATTTTTGAACCTACTCACTTTCGTCCTGGTCCCACGTCTGGTCAGGGTGACGGTCTCTAGTAGAACTGCCGGGTTCGGTCTTCTCAGCGGTGACTATAACAGAAGATTCTCGGTTAGACTGGGGGACTCTATATTTGCTGCGTGCGGTAATGACGTAGTCGCGGTAGGAGCAATCTTCGAGGATCGGTCTTTGCACGGTTGCTTACTTACAGCTGGGTACGCTCGTGGAGCGGCCAACCACGACTGTTTGATGTCACGAATTTTAATAAAGACTTTCCTCTTTCAACAAGCCGGTAGAGTGGGAGAATGTGCGGACAAGGTGCGTAGCGGTAAATGACGACTTGTATTATTTACAGGTGAAACGGTTAAATGAAAAATATTTTACAAGTCAGAAATCGCGGACTTTACCATTATTTTCTGTCTCCCGGTCTTAGAAAAATTTCACTTACTCTTATTTCCGGAGCTGGCTGCAGTGGGCACGTCTGGTCGCTGTTGGAGCTCGTGAGGAACTGAACTGTCTTATCTCGGCGCGTCGGGTATCTAGTCCACTATCCCCTCTATTCATGGTGCTGACGGGGAGACGGTGCGCGTGGATATTGATTTACGTAGGCGCAACTTAGTACAGTGTCGCGGAAATATAAAATATTGTAACTTACGTCTGCTGGTGGGTTCCCTGGAGAAGGCACTTCTGCTCGCTGTTGTTCACTGGTAGCAACTGACTGCTTTCTGCAGAGATCACGGTTTAGTATACACTTTCAGAACGGTTGGGCCTAGTGGGGGCCAGAGCTGGAGTACTTCAAATAAAAGTAATTGAAAAAAGTATTTCAAATACTTTCAGTATTTGAAGTACTTTGCTTCAAATCCTTTCGATTCTTAGTATTTGGTACTTGGTATTTGAAATACTTTGCTTCGAGTATTTGGATTTGATATTTGGTTTTCAGAAATACTGGTATTTGAATTACTTTGCTTGGTATTTCAAATACTCTCCGGTATTTCAAGTACTGTCCCGGTATTTAAAGTACTAGACTTAACAATTTATAGTATTTGAAATATGTTTTTTGATATTTCAATTAGTTAAAAGTATTTGAAGTCCTTGTAGTTCCATGTTTTAGATATTTTAAAAAACAAATTTCACTAAAAAATTGTTACTGCATAGCTGTTTTTATTCAGTAATCAGTGTTAACATTATGTGGGCAGTGGGGGATTTAGGGGGTTGGCTATAGATGCTATAGCCCAGGGCGGCAAAATACAGGGACGGCAAACTTTTTGAAAAATAGCAAAGGCACATAAAAACAAAAAAATATTATTATTAGTATGTACTAAGTATCAGAACATTAATTTATTTAAGAATGTGTTTTTTTTATTTTAACTAGACTAAAGTTCCTTATTATAGTCAACTGTACAGGGTGGTCACGCGAACGTTAGAACCTCATTTAACTTCGTTATTTTTGGAGTTACGTAAAAACGTTTAAAAATAAAAGTTATGAGAAATCACGTTTATTTTCCAAAAATCATTTTAGAAAAACAATTAAAAGTCAAATTTCTGAGATACGAGCTTTACTTTGGTTTTTTTTAAATGGACTACCCCATATATTTTTACACCATTAGAAAGGCCATAGAAAAACCTTTTTCAATGATGTATGACGTATGGAATTTTTCTTAAAAAGTATAGTAGATATTATAAGTTTTATATTTTCTTACAATAAGTCATGGTAGTCCGAAATAGTAGTTTGTACAACAAGAGTGGATTTGATATTCATATCGCGCGATAAAGAAGTTTGAGCACGACGCGCCGTAGGCGGAGTGCTCAAATCTTTTGAGTGCGATATGGATAATCCACTCGAGTTGTATGTACAGCATACTTTTTCTACGACCAGCTTAAAAAACTACAATATTTATTAAACATTAATATATTACACAAATACACACTGGCAGTTACTTTGACAGCTTACGCACTAATTTGATTTTAAAATGAATAGTTGCATATGTACTTAATACACGAACAGTGATTGGTCCGTTTCATTTCATATCCATCCAAGAACTGATATGAAATATATCCGTTCAGTTACCTGGAATTGCATACTTATCCATTCTACAGACTGTACAGAAAACAGTAAATTTACATAAGGGAGTGGAAAAAATATATATCAATTATTGAAATTCTCCATTTTATTTAAAATAAAGTGAAATTAGATACTAACATGTATCTTGACAGAACTAACATATTGTTTATTTTAATTTACATACTTTTGTTTTCCATAGATAATTTGATACATTGTAAATTTATAGTAAATTAGACAAATTTTTTTTAAGATAAATACCATGTATATAATTAAAAAGCTTTTATGGCTTTTCAAATGGTGTAAATATATATTGGACATTATTTTAATCAAAATGTATACATTTTTATTTTGATTATATTTTGGACTTACGGTTTTTGGACAATTCTGAACAAGTTTCATTAACAAAATTTTCCGATAAAAATATGCCTAATATGATTTTTTTATTTTCCCCGCATATATTGGTACTGCAGGTGGCTTTGAATTTGTAGGAGGCGAATGCTTTTCTGGTCATAAGTAGATCCTAATACTTAAGTAAAATTTGATTCAAATCGGAAAAAAATAAAAAGTTATTGGGCTGTTACCATTTCAAGTGAAACACACTGTATAAAAGCCAGTGATAAAAAAGAATTGAATTGAAAATTTATTAATACTTAAATGACTCTGACACCCAACTTGCTTCTCAGTAAAAACAGTTTTTTATCGGTTTAATACATGCCTTGCATCATCAGCTGTAGAAAGACCCTTTTCATTTACTGAAATTATAAATGCTCCTAGAAGAAATGCATTAACTAATGGAAATTTCGAAAATTTGGTGCTATTGAAAGCTAATGGAAATAGATAGATCTCAATTTTATTATTTGTACTTGTACTTACCTAAAATTATTACTATGTTTTATATACAGTATCGGAAAGTCTTGGCTTAAGTGTTGCATAGTTTCAACGACTTAACCGACCGCCCACAATAAAGGGGTCTACCAGAGCTCTAGCATAGGGGCAAATAGTGACACGAATCATCAAGCATCAAGGCGGAAACAAATTGAAATTCCACAGACAGGCTGCCCACGCACATGTGGTGGGGAAAGCAGGTGGCACGATTGTAGGATGTGTTATATGATAAAAAAGAATAGAATAGTTGCTTTACTCTCGCTTGCTCTTATTGCCCATACCCAAGCGAACATTTTCCGATAGTGTATAAGTTGATTTTCTTTATTACTTTCCTGACATTTGAAGGGAAATCGACCGCAACGATATTTATTTTTGTTGGTTTTTATATTTATATAATAATAAATTAATTTTCTATTGTTTTTGAATGATGCTGAGTTAAAGAAAGCTGTTAATAAATATTAATAATAACAAATTATTAAGAGAAAAACTTAATAAATAAAATTTTTTATGGGTATTGGAAGAACTGTGGAGCATTCGAAATATGTTAAAGTACTTGAAATACTTGAGTATTTGAAATACTTTAGAGTAATTGAACTACTTTGAGATTTGAAGTACCTAGTGAAGTACTTCAAATAATCTGAAATATTTGAAATACGGTACTTGCGATTTACTTGAAGTACTTTCGACAAGTATTTGGTATTTGAATTACTTTGCTTCAGATCATAGTACTTGGGAATTGGAGCAGCAAGTACTTCGTCAGGTACTTGGTATTTGGTACTTCAAGTACTCTCATTGGGTACTTTCAACAGCTCTGGTGGGGGCCTAGTTTATGCGGTGATATAATTGTTTTTCACAGCCTGGTAGTTTTTATTAAATAATTCAACAGAAACATATTTATTTATGGAAAATATAAATGGTTTATTCGGGTTGAAAATACGCTTCATTACATTATAGAATCTTGGGGGGGTAATTACCCCGTTACCCCCCAATAAATCCGCGCCTGTATGTACTATTTGTTCTTTTGTCCCCTTTTGTTTTTCCAAATCCCCTCTAGGCTGAAAACTTCTTAGAAATCCAAATTTTTTAAACCACAGCTGTTTTAGCTACTCTATCTTCCTTGTCGACGATCAGACCGCAAGGTCGTCATTTATTCGAACGGGTTTTTTCGTTTAATTGTGTTTCCCGTATCAACACAAAAATTCATTAAGTGCGTGTTTCGCCTAGCGAGTTTAGTTATTTAGTATAATATTAATTAGTTTTAGGTCCATGTGGACACGTATTATTACTTTTAATTTAGTTTTAAGTCTTCTTAAGGCTGGCTGGAGCTCTAACCACAAGCCTTTGCCGTTAAGCCAAACCAGACCTGCCCTGCCCAACCTTACACCCACCACAGCGCTGCGCACCGTGGTTGTCTGGCTAGCTCCGGGCCAGGTTCCGGCGAGGCACATTACATGTACACACAATTATTAATAAATTCTTTTTGTTGTTGTTGTTGCAATACAAAGATCGTGTGTTCAAATCCCAGACAGGTTGGACGTTTTTTTTTCAATTTTTTTTTATATATTTTTTTCCACAACAAAGTTGGTGTCACAAAATTTAGGATGTCCAAAAACTAACATTATTTACCAGAAAACTGCGAAGAGTATCCTATAGAATATGTAACAATTATATAAAAAGCTGAGTAAATTGGCGAAGAGCACGACGGGTGTGAAATCATCCACATCCACATTTTAAAGTAGGACTATAATCGATGAAGTCGTGGATTTAAATAAAAATTTGATTTTCGTTGTAGAGTTTTAATTTCAACGTGGTGTCATTATGTAAGATCATGATTCAGAGAAACGTACTTAATTTATTTAGGAGCCCGTCTAGTAGAGTAGGGTGGGATAGGGTTGAAATAATCTAAAAATTATTACTTATTTTATCATCAGCTATATAAAAATTAATTATTTTAGCAACACTTGTTGTCGAGCTATAATTTTAATGAAGTTTCGTTAAGAATAAAGAAATACATCTGTCCAATGCATTGAAATCATTTTCCAGCCCGTCTTGGAGGGTTAGAGGGGGTGAAATTATTTAAAAATTACTAATTTTAGCAACAGTTGCTGTCGAGCTATAATTTTAGTGAGGTTTCGTTAAGAGTAAAGAAATATATCAGATCAATGCATTAAAACCATTTTCCAGCCCGTCTAGAGGGGTGAGCGGGGGTTGAAATACTTTAAAAAATTACTAATTTCAGCAACTATTGCTGTCGAGCTTTAATTTTAACGTGGTATTGTTAACAATAAAGAAATACATCTGACGAATGCATTGAAATCATTTTCCAGCCCGTCTTGGAGGGTTAGAGGGGGTGAAATTATTTAAAAATTACTAATTTTAGCAACAGTTGCTGTCGAGCTATAATTTTAGTGAGGTTTCGTTAAGAGTAAAGAAATATATCAGATCAATGCATTGAAACCATTTTCCAGCCCGTCTAGGGGGGTGAGTGGGGGTTGAAATACTTTAAAAAATTACTAATTTCAGCAACTGTTGCTGTCGAGCTTTAATTTTAACGTGGTATTGTTAACAATAAAGAAATACATCTGACGAATGCATTGAAATCATTTTCCAGCCCGTCTTGGAGGGTTAGAGGGGGTGAAATTATTTAAAAATTACTAATTTTACAACAGTTGTTGTCGAGCTATAATTTTAGTGTGGATTCGTTAAGAATAAAGAAATATATTAGACCAATGCATTGAAACCATTTTCCAGCCCGTCTAGGGGGATGAGCGGGGGTTGAAATACTTTAAAAAATTACTAATTTCAGCAACTGTTGCTGTCGAGCTTTAATTTTAACGTGGTATTGTTAAGAATAGAGAAATACATCTGGCCAATGCATTGAAATCATTTTCCAGCCCGTCTAGGGGGTGAGATGGGGTGAAATTCTTTAAAAATTACTAATTTTAGCAACAGTTGCTGTCGAGCTATAATTTTAGTGAGGTTTCATTAAGAGTAAAGAAATATATCAGACCAATGCATTGAAACCATTTTCCAGCCCGTCTACGGGGGTGAGCGGGGGTTGAAATACTTTAAAAAATTACTAATTTCAGCAACTGTTGCTGTCGAGCTTTAACTTTAACGTGGTATTGTTAAGAATAGAGAAATACATCTGGCCAATGTATTGAAACCATTTTCCAGCCCGTCTAGGGTGGTGAGCGGGGGTCGAAATACTTTAAAAAATTACTTATTTTCGCAACTGTTGATGTCGAGCTTCAATTTGAACGTGGTATTGTTAACAATAAAGAAATACATTTGACGAATGCATTGAAACCATTTTCCAGCCCGTCTAGGGGGAGTGAGCGGGGGTTGAAATATACATTAAAAAATTACTTATTTTCGCAACTGTTGATGTCGAGCTTCAAATTTGACGTGGTATTATTAAGATTGGCGAAATACATCTGGCCAATGCATTGAAACCATTTTCCAGCCCGTCTAGGGTGGTGAGCGGGGGTCGAAATACTTTAAAAAATTACTTATTTTCGCTACTGTTGATGTCGAGCTTCAATTTGAACGTGGTATTGTTAAGAATAAAGAAATACATCTGACGAATGCATTGAAACCATTTTCCAGCCCGTCTAGGGGGGTGAGCGGGGGTTGAAATACATTAAAAAATTACTTATTTTCGCAACTGTTGATGTCGAGCTTCAAATTTGACGTGGTATTATTAATATTGGCTAAATACATCTAACCAATGCATTGAAACCATTTTCCAGCCAGTCTAGGGGGTGAGCGGGGGTTGAAATACTTTAAAAAATTACTTATTTTAGCAACTGTTGCTGTCGAGCTTTAATTTTAACGTCGTATTGTTAAGAATAGAGAAATACATCTGGCCAATGCATTGAAATCATTTTCCAGCCCGTCTAGGGGGTGAGATGGGGTGAAAATCTTTAAAAATTACTAATTTTAGCAGCAGTTGCTGTCGAGCTACAATTTTAGTGAGGTTTCGTTAAGAATAAATAAATATATCAGACCAATGCATTGAAACCATTTTCCAGCCCGTCTAGGGGGTGAGCGGAGGATGAAATACTTTAAAAAATTATTTATTTCAGCAACTGCTGCTGTCGAGCTTTAATTTTGATGAGGTATTGTTAAGAATAGAGAAATACATCTGGCCAATGCATTGAAACCATTTTCCAGCCCGTCTAAGGGGGTGAGCGGGGGTCGAAATACTTTAAAAAATTACTTATTTTCGCAACTGTTGATGTCGAGCTTCGCTTTTGACGTGGTATTGTTAAGAATGGTGAAATACATCTGGCCAATGCATTGAAACCATTTTCCAGCCCGTCTAGGGGGGTGAGCGGGGGTTGAAATACTTTAAAAAATTACTTATTTTAGCAACTGTTGCTGTCGAGCTTTAATTTTAACGTGGTATCGTTAAGAATAGAGAAATACATCTGGCCAATGCATTGAAATCATTTTCCAGCCCGTCTAGGGGGTGAGATGGGGTGAAAATCCTTAAAAATTACTAATTTTAGCAACAGTTGCTGTCGAGCTATAATTTTAGTGAAGTTTCGTTAAGAATAAAGAAATATATCAGACCAATGCATTGAAACCATTTTCCAGCCCGTTTAGGGGGGGTGAGCGGGGGTTGAAATACTTTAAAAAATTACTTACTTCAGCAACTGTTGATGTCGAGCTTCAATGTTGACGTGGTATTATTAATGGCGAAATACATCTGGTCAATGCATTTAAACCATTTTCCAGCCCGTCTAGGGGGATGAGCGGGGGTTGAAATACTTTAAAAAATTACTAATTTCAGCAACTGTTGCTGTCGAGCTTTAATTTTAACGTGGTATTGTTAAGAATAGAGAAATACATCTGGCCAATGCATTGAAATCATTTTCCAGCCCGTCTAGGGGGTGAGATGGGGTGAAATTCTTTAAAAATTACTAATTTTAGCAACAGTTGTTGTCGAGCTATAATTTTAGTGAGGTTTCGTTAAGAATAAAGAAATATATCAGACCAATGCATTGAAACCATTTTCCAGCCCGTCTAGGGGGGTGAGCGGGGGATGAAATACTTTAAAAAATTACTTATTTCAGCAACTGCTGCTGTCGAGCTTTAATTTTGACGAGGTATTGTTAAGAATAGAGAAATACATCTGGCCAATGCATTGAAATCATTTTCCAGCCCGTCTAGGGGGTGAGATGGGGTGAAATTCTTTGAAAATTACTAATTTTAGCAACAGTTGCTGTCGAGCTATAATTTTAGTGAGGTTTCGTTAAGAGTAAAGAAATATATCAGACCAATGTATTGAAACCATTTTCCAGCCCGTCTACGGGGGTGAGCGGGGGTTGAAATACTTTAAAAAATTACTAATTTCAGCAACTGTTGCTGTCGAGGTTTAATTTTAACGTGGTATTATTAATAATAGAGAAATACATCTGGTCAATGCATTTAAATCATTTTCCAGCCCGTCTAGGGGTGAGATGGGGTGAAATTCTTTAAAAATTACTAATTTTAGCAACAGTTGCTGTCGAGCTATAATTTTAGTGAGGTTTCGTTAAGAATAAAGAAATATATCAGACCAATGCATTGAAACCATTTTCCAGCCCGTCTAGGGGGGTGAGCGGGGGTTGAAATACTTTAAAAAATTACTTATTTTAGCAACTGTTGCTGTCGAGCTTTAATTTTAACGTGGTATTGTTAAGAATAGAGAAATACATCTGGCCAATGCATTGAAATCATTTTCCAGCCCGTCTAGGGGGTGAGATGGGGTGAAATTCTTTAAAAATTACTAATTTTAGCAACAGTTGCTGTCGAGCTATAATTTTAGTGAGGTTTCGTTAAGAATAAAGAAATATATCAGACCAATGCATTGAAACCATTTTCCAGCCCGTCTAGGGGGGTGAGCGGGGGATGAAATACTTTAAAAAATTACTTATTTCAGCAACTGCTGCTGTCGAGCTTTAATTTTGACGAGGTATTGTTAAGAATAGAGAAATACATCTGGCCAATGCATTGAAATCATTTTCCAGCCCGTCTAGGGCGTGAGATGGGGTGAAATTCTTTAAAAATTACTAATTTTAGCAACAGTTGCTGTCGAGCTATAATTTTAGTGAGGTTTCGTTAAGAGTAAAGAAATATATCAAACCAATGTATTGAAACCATTTTCCAGCCCGTCTACGGGGGTGAGCGGGGGTTGAAATACTTTAAAAAATTACTAATTTCAGCAACTGTTGCTGTCGAGCTTTAACTTTAACGTGGTATTGTTAAGAATAGAGAAATACATCTGGCCAATGTATTGAAACCATTTTCCAGCCCGTCTAGGGTGGTGAGCGGGGGTCGAAATACTTTAAAAAATTACTTATTTTCGCAACTGTTGATGTCGAGCTTCAATTTGAACGTGGTATTGTTAACAATAAAGAAATACATTTGACGAATGCATTGAAACCATTTTCCAGCCCGTCTAGGGGGAGTGAGCGGGGGTTGAAATATACATTAAAAAATTACTTATTTTCGCAACTGTTGATGTCGAGCTTCAAATTTGACGTGGTATTATTAAGATTGGCGAAATACATCTGGCCAATGCATTGAAACCATTTTCCAGCCCGTCTAGGGTGGTGAGCGGGGGTCGAAATACTTTAAAAAATTACTTATTTTCGCTACTGTTGATGTCGAGCTTCAATTTGAACGTGGTATTGTTAAGAATAAAGAAATACATCTGACGAATGCATTGAAACCATTTTCCAGCCCGTCTAGGGGGGTGAGCGGGGGTTGAAATACATTAAAAAATTACTTATTTTCGCAACTGTTGATGTCGAGCTTCAAATTTGACGTGGTATTATTAATATTGGCTAAATACATCTAACCAATGCATTGAAACCATTTTCCAGCCAGTCTAGGGGGTGAGCGGGGGTTGAAATACTTTAAAAAATTACTTATTTTAGCAACTGTTGCTGTCGAGCTTTAATTTTAACGTCGTATTGTTAAGAATAGAGAAATACATCTGGCCAATGCATTGAAATCATTTTCCAGCCCGTCTAGGGGGTGAGATGGGGTGAAAATCTTTAAAAATTACTAATTTTAGCAGCAGTTGCTGTCGAGCTACAATTTTAGTGAGGTTTCGTTAAGAATAAATAAATATATCAGACCAATGCATTGAAACCATTTTCCAGCCCGTCTAGGGGGTGAGCGGAGGATGAAATACTTTAAAAAATTATTTATTTCAGCAACTGCTGCTGTCGAGCTTTAATTTTGATGAGGTATTGTTAAGAATAGAGAAATACATCTGGCCAATGCATTGAAACCATTTTCCAGCCCGTCTAAGGGGGTGAGCGGGGGTCGAAATACTTTAAAAAATTACTTATTTTCGCAACTGTTGATGTCGAGCTTCGCTTTTGACGTGGTATTGTTAAGAATGGTGAAATACATCTGGCCAATGCATTGAAACCATTTTCCAGCCCGTCTAGGGGGGTGAGCGGGGGTTGAAATACTTTAAAAAATTACTTATTTTAGCAACTGTTGCTGTCGAGCTTTAATTTTAACGTGGTATCGTTAAGAATAGAGAAATACATCTGGCCAATGCATTGAAATCATTTTCCAGCCCGTCTAGGGGGTGAGATGGGGTGAAAATCCTTAAAAATTACTAATTTTAGCAACAGTTGCTGTCGAGCTATAATTTTAGTGAAGTTTCGTTAAGAATAAAGAAATATATCAGACCAATGCATTGAAACCATTTTCCAGCCCGTTTAGGGGGCGTGAGCGGGGGTTGAAATACTTTAAAAAATTACTTACTTCAGCAACTGTTGATGTCGAGCTTCAATGTTGACGTGGTATTATTAATGGCGAAATACATCTGGTCAATGCATTTAAACCATTTTCCAGCCCGTCTAGGGGGATGAGCGGGGGTTGAAATACTTTAAAAAATTACTAATTTCAGCAACTGTTGCTGTCGAGCTTTAATTTTAACGTGGTATTGTTAAGAATAGAGAAATACATCTGGCCAATGCATTGAAATCATTTTCCAGCCCGTCTAGGGGGTGAGATGGGGTGAAATTCTTTAAAAATTACTAATTTTAGCAACAGTTGTTGTCGAGCTATAATTTTAGTGAGGTTTCGTTAAGAATAAAGAAATATATCAGACCAATGCATTGAAACCATTTTCCAGCCCGTCTAGGGGGGTGAGCGGGGGATGAAATACTTTAAAAAATTACTTATTTCAGCAACTGCTGCTGTCGAGCTTTAATTTTGACGAGGTATTGTTAAGAATAGAGAAATACATCTGGCCAATGCATTGAAATCATTTTCCAGCCCGTCTAGGGGGTGAGATGGGGTGAAATTCTTTGAAAATTACTAATTTTAGCAACAGTTGCTGTCGAGCTATAATTTTAGTGAGGTTTCGTTAAGAGTAAAGAAATATATCAGACCAATGTATTGAAACCATTTTCCAGCCCGTCTACGGGGGTGAGCGGGGGTTGAAATACTTTAAAAAATTACTAATTTCAGCAACTGTTGCTGTCGAGGTTTAATTTTAACGTGGTATTATTAATAATAGAGAAATACATCTGGTCAATGCATTTAAATCATTTTCCAGCCCGTCTAGGGGTGAGATGGGGTGAAATTCTTTAAAAATTACTAATTTTAGCAACAGTTGCTGTCGAGCTATAATTTTAGTGAGGTTTCGTTAAGAATAAAGAAATATATCAGACCAATGCATTGAAACCATTTTCCAGCCCGTCTAGGGGGGTGAGCGGGGGTTGAAATACTTTAAAAAATTACTTATTTTAGCAACTGTTGCTGTCGAGCTTTAATTTTAACGTGGTATTGTTAAGAATAGAGAAATACATCTGGCCAATGCATTGAAATCATTTTCCAGCCCGTCTAGGGGGTGAGATGGGGTGAAATTCTTTAAAAATTACTAATTTTAGCAACAGTTGCTGTCGAGCTATAATTTTAGTGAGGTTTCGTTAAGAATAAAGAAATATATCAGACCAATGCATTGAAACCATTTTCCAGCCCGTCTAGGGGGGTGAGCGGGGGATGAAATACTTTAAAAAATTACTTATTTCAGCAACTGCTGCTGTCGAGCTTTAATTTTGACGAGGTATTGTTAAGAATAGAGAAATACATCTGGCCAATGCATTGAAATCATTTTCCAGCCCGTCTAGGGCGTGAGATGGGGTGAAATTCTTTAAAAATTACTAATTTTAGCAACAGTTGCTGTCGAGCTATAATTTTAGTGAGGTTTCGTTAAGAGTAAAGAAATATATCAAACCAATGTATTGAAACCATTTTCCAGCCCGTCTACGGGGGTGAGCGGGGGTTGAAATACTTTAAAAAATTACTAATTTCAGCAACTGTTGCTGTCGAGGTTTAATTTTAACGTGGTATTATTAATAATAGAGAAATACATCTGGTCAATGCATTGAAATCATTTTCCAGCCCGTCTAGGGGTGAGATGGAGTGAAATTCTTTAAAAATTACTAATTTTAGCAACAGTTGCTGTCGAGCTATAATTTTGGTGAAGTTTCGTTAAGAATAAAGAAATATATCAGACCAATGCATTGAAACCATTTTCCAGCCCGTTTAGGGGGGGTGAGCGGGGGTTGAAATACTTTAAAAAATTACTTATTTCAGCAACTGTTGATGTCGAGCTTCAATGTTGACGTGGTATTATTAATGGCGAAATACATCTGGCCAATGCATTTAAACCATTTTCCAGCCTGTCTAGGGGGATGAGCGGGGGTTGAAATACTTAAAAAAATTACTAATTTCAGCAACTGTTGCTGTCGAGCTTTAGTTTTAACGTGGTATTGTTAAGAATAGAGAAATACATCTGGCCAATGCATTGAAATCATTTTCCAGCCCGTCTAGGGGGTGAGATGGGGTGAAATTCTTTAAAAATTACTAATTTTAGCAACAGTTGCTGTCGAGCTATAATTTTGGTGAAGTTTCGTTAAGAATAAAGAAATATATCAGACCAATGCATTGAAACCATTTTCCAGCCCGTTTAGGGGGGGTGAGCGGGGGTTGAAATACTTTAAAAAATTACTTATTTCAGCAACTGTTGATGTCGAGCTTCAATGTTGACGTGGTATTATTAATGGCGAAATACATCTGGCCAATGCATTTAAACCATTTTCCAGCCTGTCTAGGGGGATGAGCGGGGGTTGAAATACTTTAAAAAATTACTAATTTCAGCAACTGTTGCTGTCGAGCTTTAATTTTAACGTGGTATTGTTAAGAATAGAGAAATACATCTGGCCAATGCATTGAAATCATTTTCCAGCCCGTCTAGGGGGTGAGATGGGGTGAAATTCTTTAAAAATTACTAATTTTAGCAACAGTTGCTGTCGACCTATAATTTTAGTGAGGTTTCGTTAAGAGTAAAGAAATATATCAGACCAATGTATTGAAACCATTTTCCAGCCCGTCTACGGGGGTGAGCGGGGGTTGAAATACTTAAAAAAATTACTAATTTCAGCAACTGTTGCTGTCGAGGTTTAATTTTAATGTGGTATTGTTAATAATAGAGAAATACATCTGGTCAATGCATTGAAATCATTTTCCAGCCCGTCTAGGGGTGAGATGGGGTGAAATTCTTTAAAAATTACTAATCTTAGCAACAGTTGCTGTCGAGCTATAATTTTAGTGAGGTTTCGTTAAGAATAAAGAAATATATCAGACCAATGCATTGAAACCATTTTCCAGCCCGTCTAGGGGGGTGAGCGGGGGTTGAAATACTTTAAAAAATTACTTATTTTAGCAACTGTTGCTGTCGAGCTTTAATTTTAACGTGGTATTGTTAAGAATAGAGAAATACATCTGGCCAATGCATTGAAATCATTTTCCAGCCCGTCTAGGGGGTGAGATGGGGTGAAATTCTTTAAAAATTACTAATTTTAGCAACAGTTGCTGTCGAGCTATAATTTTAGTGAGGTTTCGTTAAGAATAAAGAAATATATCAGACCAATGCATTGAAACCATTTTCCAGCCCGTCTAGGGGGGTGAGCGGGGGATGAAATACTTTAAAAAATTACTTATTTCAGCAACTGCTGCTGTCGAGCTTTAATTTTGACGAGGTATTGTTAAGAATAGAGAAATACATCTGGCCAATGCATTGAAATCATTTTCCAGCCCGTCTAGGGGGTGAGATGGGGTGAAATTCTTTAAAAATTACTAATTTTAGCAACAGTTGCTGTCGAGCTATAATTTTAGTGAGGTTTCGTTAAGAGTAAAGAAATATATCAAACCAATGTATTGAAACCATTTTCCAGCCCGTCTACGGGGGTGAGCGGGGGTTGAAATACTTTAAAAAATTACTAATTTCAGCAACTGTTGCTGTCGAGGTTTAATTTTAACGTGGTATTATTAATAATAGAGAAATACATCTGGCCAATGCATTAAAATCATTTTCCAGCCCGTCTAGGGGTGAGATGGAGTCAAATTCTTTAAAAATTACTAATTTTAGCAACAGTTGCTGTCGAGCTATAATTTTAGTGAGGTTTCGTTAAGAATAAAGAAATATATCAGACCAATGCATTGAAACCATTTTCCAGCCCGTCTAGGGGGGTGAGCGGGGGTTGAAACACTTTAAAAAATTACTTATTTTAGCAACTGTTGCTGTCGAGCTTTAATTTTAACGTGGTATTGTTAAGAATAGAGAAATACATCTGGCCAATGCATTGAAATCATTTTCCAGCCCGTCTAGGGGGTGAGATGGGGTGAAATTCTTTAAAAATTGCTAATTTTAGCAACAGTTGCTGTCGAGCTATAATTTTAGTGAGGTTTCGTTAAGAATAAAGAAATATATCAGACCAATGCATTGAAACCATTTTCCAGCCCGTCTAGGGGGGTGAGCGGGGGATGAAATACTTTAAAAAATTACTTATTTCAGCAACTGCTGCTGTCGAGCTTTAATTTTGACGAGGTATTGTTAAGAATAGAGAAATACATCTGGCCAATGCATTGAAACCATTTTCCAGCCCGTCTAAGGAGGTGAGCGGGGGTCGAAATACTTTAAAAAATTACTTATTTTCGCAACTGTTGATGTCGAGCTTCGCTTTTGACGTGGTATTGTTAAGAATGGTGAAATACATCTGGCCAATGCATTGAAACCATTTTCCAGCCCGTCTAAGAGGGTGAGCGGGGGTCGAAATACTTTAATAAATTACTTATTTTCGCAACTGTTGATGTCGAGCTTTAATTTTAACGTGGTATTGTTAAGAATAGAGAAATACATCTGGCCAATGCATTGAAACCATTTTCCAGCCCGTCTAGGCGGGTGAGCGGGGGTTGAAATACTTTAAAAAGTTACTTATTTTAGCAACTGTTATTGTCGAATTTTAATATTCACGTGGTTTTATTTAGAATAGAGAAATAATACATCTGGCCAGTGCATTGAAATCATTTTCCGGCCCGTCTAGGAGAGGGAGATGGGGCTGAAATATTCTAAAAGTTAACTATTTTATCGACAGTTCTTCTCGAGTTTTAATTTTAACGTGGCTTAATTAAGAGTAAAGAAATGCATCAGAAAAATATATTGAAGTTATTTTCGGCCCGTCTAGGAGGGTGAGCGGAGGTTGAAATAATTTAAAAATCAAGTATTTTATCAACAGCTATACTCAACTTTACGTGGTTTTGCAATGAAGTTAGTTCCAGCCCATCTAGGAGGGTGAGCGATTGTTGAAATTATTTAAAAATCGCATGGATGTGCAACTCTTATTGCCGTGCTTTATTTTAACTTTGTTTTCTTGAATGAAAAAATTCATTAGATCAGTGCAATAAAATTATTTATCAGCCCATTTAAGAGGGGGTGAAATGATTTAAATATCGATTGCTTTAGCAACAGCTATTGGCAAGCTTGAATTTTAACGTGGTTTCCTTAAGAATAAAAAAATGCATCAGAAAAATGTATTAAATTAATTTTTCAGCCTGTCTATGAGGATGAGATGGGGATAAATTATTTAAAAAAAAATTAAATGTAAAAAAAACTTTTTTAAAAACAAGCTTTTATTATTGTTTAGGTGCACTAAAACGAAAAAAATAAGTTATGTTGAATTAATTGTCTTAGAAGCTTGTCGCGCACGAGAAGTTTATACAGGCATACAATTTGTTTGACAAAGATTGTAAGTATTTTTTTCTATTCTCGCGACAAGCTTTTAATACAATTAATTCAACATAACTTATTTTTTTCGTTTTAATGCACCTAAATAATAAAAGCTTGTTTTTAAAAAAATTTTTTTTCATTTAATTTAATTTTTAAATTTTTAGTTACGTCTTAATTATTATATATTTATTGTTTCGTCCTTGCTTAAAATAATACCAGATCCTTCGTCATTTCTTAGAATACAACGCCTGAGTGAATACATTATGATGCGATCAAATTATAGGATTAAAACTAAAAAATACACTTTTTGGCATCATATTATTGTATGGTCATCATACATACAAAGCAAGTTAATTAAAAAAAAAAACTTTTTAAAAACAAGCTTTTAATAGCGTTAATTAGTTAATGGTACTCCTCACTCGGCAGTGTAACCGTCCGCCATATTGAATTTAGTGTGACGTTATTTTATTTTTCGTATTCTTCTCAGCAGACCCTTCCATTTGATACCCATATCATGGGGGTGCATAAAAAATAACTGGTCCGCCATCTTTGGGAGTCCGCCATATTGGATTTAGAATGACATCACTTAACTAACCATGCATTGTCATCCAAATTAAACGTGTATGCAAAATTTCAGCTCAAGCGGTTGAGGATAACTGTTTTAAAATTCAGTTGCAAGATTTGACCTAAACAAACAAACATACAAACATTGCAAGCAGTGGCGGCTGGTGAAATTTCAATATTTTTTTTCTCGTCTGTGGCCCATGGGACCCATACGAAACTTGGGAAATAACATCTAGAGAAGCACTTCTCTAATGACCCCTAAAAAATTTTGAAAAAGCAGTTTGCGAAAAAAATTTTGAAAATTCGCTAGCCTCCCCTGGGTCTAGGGACCCCTGTTTACTTTTATTTTTTTTTGTCATATGCATTTGACTTTTCATAAAAATGCATCGACAGATTTTGGAGTTTGTGAAAATATTTTCATTACTAACTGAGATACAACGAATTGAAATATTGTAATTTGTTAAATTGTAAATTACAAAATTTCAGTTCATTGTATTTCAGTTAGTAATGAAAATATTTTCACAAACTCTAAAATCTGTCGATGCATTTTTATGAAAAGACAAATGCATATGACAAAAAAAAATAAAAGTAAACAGGGGTCCCTAGACCCAGGGGAGGCTAGCAAATTTTCAAAAATTTTTTCGCAAACTGCTTTTTCAAAATTTTTTAGGGGTCATTAGAGAAGTGCTTCTCTAGATGTTATTTCCCAAATTTCGTATGGGTCCCATGCGCCACAGACGAGAAAAAAAATATTGAAATTTCACCAGCCGCCGCTGATTGCAAGTTAAATAAAAGCTTGTAATAAAAGCTAGTATTAGTTGCCGAGTTCGTGTATTGACGCAGTTAGTTCTATTCTAAATAACGATACTTCAGAGTCGGCGTTCCAGACAAAAACACTATCTTCGAAAACAGATAAACAATTTGTCGGAATTTTTTCTTAATTTCTTATAACTATTACTAATTTTAAATAACAAATATGTAAAGATTTATTTAAATACTGAGAAGCAAAACATGAAAAAATTATTTAACGGCACCCTGTAAATAACAGTTTGTCATATATAGTGTGTTTCACTTGAAATGGTAATAGTTTAGATGCCCGCGTACATAAATGCAATTTATACATATCCCTGTATAACTTATTGTACAGCATAATTGCGCCTAGTCTATCATTTTTTTCCTCTGCGAAAATTTTCGTAAACGCGGCGTTCCTTCTCGGCATGAAAAAGACGATTTCCACGCGTCGGACTGGAGAATCGGCGAATATATTTTGTCGGGCAATTTGAGAATTGGATTCTATATTTGTATTCTATATATTTCTACAAACTGTCCGACAAAAATTTTGGAACGTTAAGGGTGTCTACCACCTAAACATAACATAACATAACTTTAAAACATTTATTGATAACTAGCTGATTTTTTCAAAATTGCTTAATAAAAATATGTAGAATCCAATTTTCGAATTGTCGAACCAAATATATTTGCCGATTTTCCAGTCCGACGTGTGGAAATCGTCTTTTTCATGCCGAGGAGGAACGCCGCGTTTACCAAAATTTTCGCAGAGGAAAAAAGTGATAGACTAGGCGCAATTATGCTATACAAGAAGTTATACAAGGATATATAAGAGGTTTATACAGTACGGTGTACGTCACTTATTATCGATTTTTTAATATTTTCTGTAATTTCTGCGAGGAACTGGTCATTTCATCTAATACTGGTACTAATGAAGTATCCATGTATTAAATTCAATCTAAATCGTTGGTCGTTTCAGTGTTTCAAAAAAAAAATATTTAATTCTTTAAACCCGACTCCCTACAGCCTCCCTCCCTCCATTTTCTATGGTGCAATAAGTCATGCTGTATCAAACTGGTACTGTTCATGAACTGAACTAGCTCAGTTCGAGCAACGAGGAGCAGCAATAGGCAGCTTTCAGCTAGAACCTGAAGATGGTAGATGGGATTCTGCCGAAACGTCGTTTAGACAACTGTGGTTCCAGGAGGAGCCTATCAACTACGCGGGAAAACACCCCGGAAGTACACCAACACTTCGTATATAATATATTCCACTTTTTTACCAACTTTCAGTGGTCTGCTCACTTCGCATTTGAGTTGGGATTCATTTTGCTATTTCAGAATTAGGTGTAACCGCTCTAAACAAGTATGCAAAACTTGATCAAAACCGATTTTTAGTGGTTTGGAAGTTTGGACTATGTGGGTGCGACAACGAGAAATTAATTTTTAAAACCACTTTGTAGGGTTGGAGAACTACGTATAAATCCATCAAAAATTTAAAATTGAATGTATGCATGATCGCAATAATTTTCCTACGTAATCCGGAAAGTATAAAAACTATAAAACATACCCGAGATAGTAAAAAATTTTTGTAATAAATATTTAATTTTTGAAATATCTTCAAAAATGTTTCTGTTTCTTATTGGGATGCTCTGCCACATGTATTTTCTTCTAAACAATGTCGCGAAATCTACAAAATAATACAATTAACCAGTATTTAAATGTTTGCTTTTTGTTTAAAATACCTATATATTTCTCTTTCATAAAACCGCTGCCCAAAGAATCACTATTTCCACACCCAGATTATTTATCCAAGTCTCTTACAACGAAAAAACTGTTGATACCATATTTGCAGTCCACTAGGTGGAAATAATTGTTCACAGAACTTTAATAATATATTAAAAAAATGTTATGCCTTCTGGGTCTTGTAGATGCACTAAATCGCAATTTAATCTTTTTACCCCCTTTAATAATGAAGTGAGGGTGGCCGACGCCAAGACCTTGGCTTCTCGTACATACACTAAATTTCAACTTTATGGACTCTTACTTGCTTACTTTACTTATTTACCTCCAGTACCTCCATTTACCTTCCAACCTTTCAACGAAATAGTATCAAAATATAATCTAGTTCCAGATCTCGTTAAAATACATATGTGTGTTATTTTCCCGAAGGAACTTTCGAAGATTGGCTGAGCGAGGGCAAGAAGGCGGCAAAATCCATGAGGATATATCAACCGCTACTGATATGAAGAAAATTTTGCAGGAACACGAAAATCAGCGGAAATATTATCCAGAAGAAGCGTTAGCTTTATTTTTCGAATGTAAACTAAACATTCTTATAATTTATTAAGAAACAGTGCACTTGGGGCATGTCACAATATGTATTCCCCCTACAGAATTTTCAGAAAGCACAAAGGGCTTGCAATCCTTGCAATGTTTTGAATGATTTGAAATTAAGTTATGTTAGAAAATTAAAACATTGGCAAGAAATTTTTTGAAACTTTTTTACATACTTTTAAACTGTATTTATTTTTCAATCCTCTGAAATCCAACCCCTCATTGCTTGGATTTTTTTTTATTTTCAGCGAATTCATGGATCTAATATTATCATGTGCACAAAGTTTCAGAATTTTAAAATAATATTTATCTTTCAACCCCCTCAAAAACGACCCCCCTACTATTTATAATTTTTTAACTATTTTTGATATATTCACAGACATCATATTATTATATTCACAGAGTTTCGAGACTTTAGAAGCAAATTTATTTTTCAACCTCTCAATAACCACCCCCTTAATCCTTAAAATTTTTTCACGATTTTTCCTGTCTTCTAACAACTATTTTAAGGTCATTTAGAAGTTTCTAGAATTTTGTCCACCTAGAAGTTGCAAATGGCCCACTGTGAGACGGGCTGGAAAATGATTTCAATGCATTGGCCAGATGTATTTCTCTATACTTAACAATACCACGTCAAAATTGAAGCTCGACATCAACAGTTGCGAAAATAAGTAATTTTTTAATGTATTTCAACCCCCGCTCACCCCCCTAGACGGGCTGGAAAATGGTTTCAATGCATTGGTCAGATGTATTTCTTTATTCTTAACAATACCACGTTCAAATTGAAGCTCGACATCAACAGTTGCGAAAATAAGTAATTTTTTAAAGTAATTCGACCCTCGCTCACCCCCTTAAACGGGCTGGAAAATGGTTTCAATGCATTGGTCAGATGTATTTCTATATTCTTAACAATACCAAGTTCAAATTGAAGCTCGACATCAACAGTTGCGAAAATAAGTAATTTTTTAAAGTATTTCGACCCCCGCTCACCACCCTAGACGGGCTGGAAAATGGTTTCAATACATTGGCCAGATGTATTTCTCTGTTCTTAACAATGCCACGTTAAAATTAAAGCTCGACAGCAACAGTTGCTGAAATAAGTAATTCTTTAAAGTATTTCAACCCCCGATCACCCCCCTAAGGGCTGGAAAATGGTTTCAATGCATTGGCCAGATGTATTTCACCATTCTTAACAATACCACGTCAAAATCGAAGCTCGACATCAACAGTTGCTGAAATAAGTAATTTTTTAAAGTATTTCATCCCCCTAGACGGGCTGGAAAATGGTTTCAATGCATTGGTCTGATATATTTCTTTATTCTTAACGAAACATCACTAAAATTATAGCTCGACAACTGTTGCTAAAATTAGTAATTTTTAAAGATTTTCACCCCATCTCACCCCCTAGACGGGCTGGAAAATGATTTCAATGCATTGGCCAGATGTATTTCTCTAGTCTTAACGATACCACGTTAAAATTAAAGCTCGACAGCAACAGTTGCTAAAATAAGTAATTTTTTAAAGTATTTCAACCCCCGCTCACCCCCCTAGACGGGCTGGAAAATGGTTTCAATGCATTGGCCAGATGTATTTCACCATTCTTAACAATACCACGTCAAAACCGAAGCTCGACATCAACAGTTGCGAAAATAAGTAATTTTTTAAAGTATTTCGACCACCGCTCACCCCCTTAGACGGGCTGGAAAATGGTTTCAATGCATTGGCCAGATGTATTTCACCATTCTTAACAATACCACGTCAAAAGCGAAGCTCGACATCAACAGTTGCGAAAATAAGTAATTTTTTAAAGTATTTCGACCCCCGCTCACCACCCTAGACGGGCTGGAAAATGGTTTCAATACATTGGCCAGATGTATTTCTCTATTCTTAACAATACCACGTTAAAATTAAAGCTCGACAGCAACAGTTGCTGAAATTAGTAATTTTTTAAAGTATTTCAACCCCCGCTCACCCCCGTAGACGGGCTGGAAAATGGTTTCAATACATTGGTCTGATATATTTCTTTACTCTTAACGAAACCTCACTAAAATTATAGCTCGACAGCAACTGTTGCTAAAATTAGTAATTTTTAAAGAATTTCACCCCATCTCACCCCCAAGACAGGCTGGAAAATGATTTCAATGCATTGGACAGATGTATTTCTCTATTCTTAACAATACCACGTTAAAATTAAAACTCGACAGCAACAGTTGCTGAAATTAGTAATTTTTTAAAGTATTTCAACCCCCGCTCACCCCCCTAGACGGGTTGGAAAATGGTTTCAATGCATCGGTCTGATATATTTCTTTATTCTTAACGAAACCTCACTAAAATTATAGCTCGACAGCAACTGTTGCTAAAATTAGTAATTTTTAAAGATTTTCACCCCATCTCACCCCCTAGACGGGCTGGAAAATGATTTCAATGCATTGGCCAGATGTATTTCTCTATTCTTAACGATACCACGTTAAAATTAAAGCTCGACAGCAACAGTTGCTAAAATAAGTAATTTTTTAAAGTATTTCAACCCCCGCTCACCCCCCTAGACGGACTGGAAAATGGTTTCAATGCATTGGCCAGATGTATTTCACCATTCTTAACAATACCACGTCAAAAGCGAAGCTCGACATTAACAGTTGCGAAAATAAGTAATTTTTTAAAGTATTTCGACCCCCGCTCACCCCCTTAGACGGACTGGAAAATGGTTTCAATGCATTAGCCAGATGTATTTCTCTATTCTTAACAATACCTCGTCAAAATTAAAGCTCGACAGCAGCAGTTGCTGAAATAAGTAATTTTTTAAAGTATTTCATCCCCCGCTCACCCCCCTAGACGGGCTGGAAAATGGTTTCAATGCATTGGTCTGATATATTTCTTTATTCTTAACGAAACCTCACTAAAATTGTAGCTCGACAGCAACTGTTGCTAAAATTAGTCATTTTTAAAGATTTTCACCCCATCTCACCCCCTAGACGGGCTGGAAAATAATTTCAATGCATTGGCCAGATGTATTTCTCTATTCTTAACAATACGACGTTAAAATTAAAGCTCGACAGCAACAGTTGCTAAAATAAGTAATTCTTTAAAGTATTTCAACCCCCGCTCACCCCCTTAGACGGACTGGAAAATGGTTTCAATGCATTGGTCAGATGTATTTCTTTGTTCTTAACAATACCACGTTCAAATTGAAGCTCGACATCAACAGTTGCTAAAATAAGTAATTTTTTAAAGTATTTCAACCCCCGCTCACCCCCCTAGACGGGCTGGAAAATGGTTTCAATGCATTGGTCAGATGTATTTCACCATTCTTAACAATACCACGTCAAAACCGAAGCTCGACATCAACAGTTGCGAAAATAAGTAATTTTTTAAAGTATTTCGACCACCGCTCACCCCCTTAGACGGGCTGGAAAATGGTTTCAATGCATTGGCCAGATGTATTTCACCATTCTTAACAATACCACGTCAAAAGCGAAGCTCGACATCAACAGTTGCGAAAATAAGTAATTTTTTAAAGTATTTCGACCCCCGCTCACCACCCTAGACGGGCTGGAAAATGGTTTCAATACATTGGCCAGATGTATTTCTCTATTCTTAACAATACCACGTTAAAATTAAAGCTCGACAGCAACAGTTGCTGAAATTAGTAATTTTTTAAAGTATTTCAACCCCCGCTCACCCCCGTAGACGGGCTGGAAAATGGTTTCAATACATTGGTCTGATATATTTCTTTACTCTTAACGAAACCTCACTAAAATTATAGCTCGACAGCAACTGTTGCTAAAATTAGTAATTTTTAAAGAATTTCACCCCATCTCACCCCCAAGACAGGCTGGAAAATGATTTCAATGCATTGGACAGATGTATTTCTCTATTCTTAACAATACCACGTTAAAATTAAAACTCGACAGCAACAGTTGCTGAAATTAGTAATTTTTTAAAGTATTTCAACCCCCGCTCACCCCCCTAGACGGGTTGGAAAATGGTTTCAATGCATCGGTCTGATATATTTCTTTATTCTTAACGAAACCTCACTAAAATTATAGCTCGACAGCAACTGTTGCTAAAATTAGTAATTTTTAAAGATTTTCACCCCATCTCACCCCCTAGACGGGCTGGAAAATGATTTCAATGCATTGGCCAGATGTATTTCTCTATTCTTAACGATACCACGTTAAAATTAAAGCTCGACAGCAACAGTTGCTAAAATAAGTAATTTTTTAAAGTATTTCAACCCCCGCTCACCCCCCTAGACGGACTGGAAAATGGTTTCAATGCATTGGCCAGATGTATTTCACCATTCTTAACAATACCACGTCAAAAGCGAAGCTCGAAATTAACAGTTGCGAAAATAAGTAATTTTTTAAAGTATTTCGACCCCCGCTCACCCCCTTAGACGGACTGGAAAATGGTTTCAATGCATTGGCCAGATGTATTTCTCTATTCTTAACAATACCTCGTCAAAATTAAAGCTCGACAGCAGCAGTTGCTGAAATAAGTAATTTTTTAAAGTATTTCATCCCCCGCTCACCCCCCTAGACGGGCTGGAAAATGGTTTCAATGCATTGGTCTGATATATTTCTTTATTCTTAACGAAACCTCACTAAAATTGTAGCTCGACAGCAACTGTTGCTAAAATTAGTCATTTTTAAAGATTTTCACCCCATCTCACCCCCTAGACGGGCTGGAAAATAATTTCAATGCATTGGCCAGATGTATTTCTCTATTCTTAACAATACGACGTTAAAATTAAAGCTCGACAGCAACAGTTGCTAAAATAAGTAATTCTTTAAAGTATTTCAACCCCCGCTCACCCCCTTAGACGGACTGGAAAATGGATTCAATGCATTGGTCAGATGTATTTCTTTGTTCTTAACAATACCACGTTCAAATTGAAGCTCGACATCAACAGTTGCGAAAATAAGTAATTTTTTAAAGTATTTCGACCCCCGCTCACTACCCTAGACGGGCTGGAAAATGGTTTCAATACATTGGCCAGATGTATTTCTCTATTCTTAACAATACCACGTTAAAATTAAAGCTCGACAGTAACAGTTGCTGAAATTAGTAATTTTTTAAAGTATTTCAACCCACGCTCACCCCCGTAGACGGGCTGGAAAATGATTTCAATGTATTAGTCTGATATATTTCTTTACTCTTAACGAAACCTCACTAAAATTATAGCTCGAGAGCAACTGTTGCTAAAATTAGTAATTTTTAAAGAATTTCACCCCATCTCACCCCCTAGACGGGCTGGAAAATGATTTCAATGCATTGGCCAGATGTATTTCTCTATTCTTAACAATACCACGTTAACATTAAACCTCGACAGCAACAGTTGCTGAAATTAGTAATTTTTTAAAGTATTTCAACCCCCGCTCACCCCCGTAGACGGGCTGGAAAATGGTTTCAATGCATTAGTCTGATATATTTCTTTACTCTTAACGAAACCTCACTAAAATTATAGCTCGACAGCAACTGTTGCTAAAATTAGTAATTTTTAAAGAATTTCACCCCATCTCACCCCCTAGACGGGCTGGAAAATGATTTCAATGCTTTGGCCAGATATATTTCTCTATTCTTAACAATACCGCGTTAAAATTAAAGCTCGACATCAACAGTTGCTGAAATAGGTAATTTTTTAAAGTATTTCAACCCTCGCTCACCCCCCTAGACGGGCTGGAAAATGGTTTCAATGCATTGATCTGATATATTTCTTTACTCTTAACGAAACCTCACTAAAATTATAGCTCGACAGCAACTGTTGCTAAAATTAGTAATTTTTAAAGAATTTCACCCCATCTCACCCCCTAGACGGGCTGGAAAATGATTTCAATGCATTGGCCAGATGTATTTCTCTATTCTTAACAATACCACGTTAACATTAAACCTCGACAGCAACAGTTGCTGAAATTAGTAATTTTTTAAAGTATTTCAACCCCCGCTCACCCCCGTAGACGGGCTGGAAAATGGTTTCAATGCATTAGTCTGATATATTTCTTTACTCTTAACGAAACCTCACTAAAATTATAGCTCGACAGCAACTGTTGCTAAAATTAGTAATTTTTAAAGAATTTCACCCCATCTCACCCCCTAGACGGGCTGGAAAATGATTTGAATATTTTGGCCAGATATATTCCTCTATTCTTAACAATACCGCGTTAAAATTAAAGCTCGACATCAACAGTTGCTGAAATAAATAATTTTTTAAAGTATTTCAACCCCCGCTCACCCCCCTAGACGGGCTGGAAAATGGTTTCAATGCATTGGTCTGATATATTTCTTTACTCTTAACGAAACCTCACTAAAATTATAGCTCTACAGCAACTGTTGCTAAAATTAGTAATTTTTAAAGAATTTCACCCCATCTCACCCCCTAGACGGGCTGGAAAATGATTTCAATGCATTGGCCAGATGTATTTCTCTATTCTTAACAATACCACGTTAACATTAAAACTCGACAGCAACAGTTGCTGAAATTAGTAATTTTTTAAAGTATTTCAACCCCCGCTCACCCCCGTAGACGGGCTGGAAAATGGTTTCAATGCATTAGTCTGATATATTTCTTTACTCTTAACGAAACCTCACTAAAATTATAGCTCGACAGCAACTGTTGCTAAAATTAGTAAGTTTTAAATAATTTCACCCCATCTCACCCCCTAGACGGGCTGGAAAATGATTTCAATGCTTTGGCCAGATATATTTCTCTATTCTTAACAATACCGCGTTAAAATTAAAGCTCGACATCAACAGTTGCTGAAATAAATAATTTTTTAAAGTATTTCAACCCCCGCTTACCCCCGTAGACGGGCTGGAAAATGGTTTCAATGCATTGGTCTGATATATTTCTTTACTCTTAACGAAACCTCACTAAATTTATAGCTCGACAGCAACTGTTGCTAAAATTAGTAATTTTTAAAGAATTTCACCCCATATCACCCCCTAGACGGGCTGGAAAATGATTTCAATGCATTGGCCAGATGTATTTCTCTATTCTTAACAATACCGCGTTAAAATTAAAGCTCGACATCAACAGTTGCTGAAATAAGTAATTTTTTAATGTATTTCAACCCCCGCTCACCCCCCTAGACGGGCTGGAAAATGGTTTCAATGCATTGGTCTGATATATTTCTTTATTCTTAACGAAACCTCACTAAAATTATAGCTCGACAACAACTGTTGTAAAATTAGTAATTTTTAAATAATTTCACCCCTCTAACTCTCCAAGACGGGCTGGAAAATGATTTCAATGCATTGGACAGATGTATTTCTTTATTCTTAACGAAACTTCATTAAAATTATAGCTCGACAACAAGTGTTGCTAAAATAATTAATTTTATTATAACTGATGATAAAATAAGCAATAATTTTTAAATTATTTCAACCCTATCCCACCCTACTCTACTAGACGGGCTCCTAAATAAATTCAGTACGTTTCTCTGATTCATGATCTTACATAATGACACCACGTTGAAATTAAAACTCTACAACGAAAATCAAATTATTATTTAAATCCACGACTTCATCGATTATAGTCCTACTTTAAAATGTGGATGTGGATGATTTCACACCCGTAAGAGCACGTTTTTAGCTTGTTTTTATTTCAAATGGTTTTTGAGATATGATTATTTCAAATAATTTTTGCGTAAATTAAGGTGGTCTTTATTTTAGCATTAAAATCTAGTATAGCTTTGGCCATTTCTTTTACATTTTTTTTTCAATGGAATTGCTCTAAGTTTTTTTACAATTCTATAATTTCTCACATTTTGATATCATACACATACAATTATGGAAGGTTTTTGAGAAATAATTTTTTTCGGGATAATAAAACAAGCCTAACAATTGCTCAAAATGTCCACCATTTTGACCTACGCAACACTGAATTCTCTTGATAAATGAACGCCTTACATTGTATAATACATCAACATATATACGATTAAAACACTGACGAATCCTTTCCATCATATCTTCTCGAGTCGTTGGTTCTACTTTATAAACGCCTGACTTCACAAATCCCCAAAAGGAAAAAATCCATTGAAGTCAGGTCGAGTAACCTAGGCGGCTATGCCTAGGCGGGACCTAACATAATTTAATAAAATAATAAGACATAATTCAACAGTTTATTAAAATATCAGACCTCCTCTTATTATCCACCTTTGAGGAAGAAAAAGCATTTGTAAACTATATCGACACTCTCTGTCAATGGGGATTTCCGTGAACCTTTAAGAAATTAGGATTTTAGGGAAAGGATGTCATGACCGTCAAAGAATAATAGATTCAAGCTTTAGAGAAAATATGCCAGGAAAGGAATGGTCAAAGAATTTCCTGAAAAAAAACAAAGATGATATTTCTTTTCTTTTTTTGACAATTACCAATAATCTGTGAGAGCTGTTAATCCCGAATGCTTGATAAATTATGATGAGACTATTCTGACGGAAGTTTGTGGGAAAAAATATTATAAAGAGAGGCTGTAAATACTCAGTGAATAACATAGTGAATACATCAAAAACTGCCATCAGTATGATGTATTCAGGAACTGCAAATTGAGAGCTATTTCCACCATATGTAGTATATAAATCAGAACATGTGGGATACTTGGACAACTGAAGGGCCAAATGGTACGGCATATAATCGTACCAAAAGTAGATGGTTCGATACCTACTGCTTTCAGGATTGGTGTTTCAAAATTATATTGCCGTACTGTAGAAGAAATCCTAGAAAGAAGTTAATCATTGAGGATAACCTTTCTTCGCATTTTTTCTAAAAGCGTGTGAGAAAAATAATATTAGTTTTGTTTGTTCACCTGTAAACTGCACCCATGTCTTTCAACCACTGGAAGTAGCATTTTACGGTGCTTTAAAAAAATATTGGAGAAACCTTTTGACCAATTGGAAACAAACCAATGGCCATCGTGTTAGAACTCTTCCAAAGAATGTGTTTCCCACTCTACTAAAGAAATTGCATGAACGCCTATTTTAAAACTATCGAGATTAAAAGCTGTAGGATGGCCAGCAAGCTCTTGCTTTTTATTAATGCCACGAATTTGTCTACTAATCGTATTCCTAGGAATCTTAAACCTTTCTTCTGCTTCACTCAAAGTTAATTCGCTTGCTTTAACGGCTTGCACGGCTTTCTGAGTACGATTTATATGGAATATATTGTTGTCCATTTCGTGTGTGACATAACTTTTTTACGTACTTCCACATCCAGATTCTCTATCCAAGTCACTCACAATGAAAAAAACTTTGTATGTGAAAATAATTGTTTATGGAACTTTAATAATATAATATTTGAAATCCTCTACCCCAAAAACCCATAAAACGATACCCCACATCTGTAGTGGGGTGGGGGGTGGTGATAGGGGGGTGGTAGTGGGGGGTGGATGAAGTAAAAAAATATTTGGAGGTTTCTGGTTCCTGTACATAGGTACACTAAATCACAATTTTTTTTCATAAGGGGGGTGGGGGGTGGTAATGGGGGTGGCTAATGCCAAAAATTTTTTTGAGACCTTAGCTTCTCTTGTGTATACTAAATACCAATTTTATGGACTCTTACCTGTTTGATTGACCTATTTACCCCAAATTTACCCCAATTTACCCCTCAACCCTTCGACAGAACAAGATGAAAATATAATCTAGTTCTAGATCTCGTTAAAGTACATACGTGTACCAAATTTCAAGTCAATATCTTAAACGGTTCCAGAGTAAACGTGCGCACAAAAAAAAGTTACAGACAGACAGACCGACAGACAGACGGAAATTTTTTTTTGTTCAAACTTAAAATCTCGACGTTTCATGACAGTTTAAGCCTATTTGGACAATAAAAATTTTTAAAAATTTTTTTGTCGTTACTATACTTCCACTGGACGTGGAAGTAATTATTAGTTATTAGTTTTCATTTATAAGACTATTATTAATTCTATAAATATTCGTAAGTATTTAGCACATAAAATCGCCCCTTTTGTTACGCTACTGATTATTCAACATTAAACTTCGGAAAAACAGTGTTTTTGGATGTACCAAATAGCCCCAAAATTTGTCTCAAATTACCTCACCCCGAAACTAATAATGATCCTAAAATTTTCATTTTTTCGTCTTCTCAAAACTATATACTATTCGTTAGTAAAGTTGGAAATCTTACCTTATCCGAGCATTAAATACAATTTTGCAACTTATAAAATAGTGTAATAGTTCACTGTCACCTTTAACCTCGCAAAAGAATACTAAAAAAAAAACGATATTTACAGCTCACAACATTATATACACCTTCCTCCACTCTTTAAAGAACACTGAAATACGCGGGAAACTTCCATTTATTAAATACATTAAAACTATAACCGAATATAGTCTATGTAATGAAGACGACTTTTTGTAAATATTTCGTGCAAAGACGAGATTACCTTCTCACTCCCATTTTCGAGGGTGCTGAATACGATGCAAGTGATGGGAGAAGTTTTTGACCGCTGCAACCCCCTTAAGCGGCCAAAAAACCACTCCTTTTATAGATCCCTTTTTGTTTTCATATATAAACGGGTGTGGGGAGTGATTTATCGACGGGTTATACTTGAAATAACATGGAAGGGGGTTATAGAGTAAGTGGAATCAAGACAGCAGGCCTAAGGATTTGATTAAACCCTCCCGAGGGGTGGAAAATCATTTTTTTTTCAAATGATTCGTTTCAAATATGTATCCCCCGTTTTCGGGGTCGCTGATCACGGAAAAAATATTTATTTTTAGCTCCAACCCTTCCTCATACCTCAAACAGGCATAAACCACCCCTCACTCAGAGAACACGCATTGCGTGTTTACTTTCAATGCCAAGCGTGGCTTTTAAACGATCTGATCACTACTCAGTGGGGTGGATAATGAAAAATAATTCTTTGGAGCCAAAATTCTCAGAAAGCAAATTCATACCAGATTTTTTTTATCAAGATTACCACTGTACTTGTAAGAACAGCTGTTCAAAGCCATGCAGTTGTTTAAAATTGGGGTTAATATGTACTGTTTTCTGGAAAAACTGCAAAGGCGAAATGTGTGAAAATTACACGCCAGATGATAAAGATGTATGTACAGAAGAGATACCAGATGACGATGACGATAATGATGATGATTTTTAATTTTAATTCTAATTTTAATTTAACCCCTGAATTTGGTTTAAGCGATTCCGATTCAGATTCGCTCACTGAAACGGCGGATGAAGAAGAAGAAGAAATCGTATGCGATGTGCACTTTGAGGAATATGAGGATTGTTATGCTATTTGTAAACGACCTAGGTTCTTTAATTAATTTTAAGTAAATATTTTTTTTTGTTACAAAAATATTTTCACGTAATTCTTTGAATAAACAACATTGCCATTGATGACAAAATTTATTATTCATTACTCCCCGATGAAGAAATCATTATACCCTACTCAGCAACTTACACAATCATCACCCTAACGATAACTGGTGGATGATGGTAAGTTTCCGTCCCATTATGGGGGTTGAGGAGAGTCGGAGATGAAGGTGACTATTTTTATCGTGATCAGCGTCTGCGAAAACGGTGGAGACGCCCTCCACCGTTGACCATCCAAGTGTAATTAATGAATTTTACACCCCTTGAAAGGGTTGAAGCAACCCCCGAGGTCGCTACCACATTCTCTTTAGCATTGGAAAAATCATTTCGGTGGAATTTTCTTCAAACTTTGGGAATGGGTAGTTCAAGGGCTTCCAAACAAAGAATGACATACCAAAAAATTAATTTAATGCCTTCCCTGCAAAATTACATTGACTGGAAGTTAAAAATCTTTGAAAAAATTATGTTGCAATGGAACAATCATTTCGGTGGAATTTTCTTCAACATTTTTTGTTCGTAAGCCCTTGAACTACCTATTCCCAAAGTTTGAAGACAATTCCACCGAAATGATTTTTCCACCGCAACATAATTTCTTCAAAGATTTTTAACTTCCAGACACTGTAATACTGCAGGGAAGGCGTTAAATAAATTTTTTCATATGACATTTTTTGTTCGGAAGTTCTTAAACTGTATATTCCCAAAGTTTGAAGAAAATTTCAGCTAAATGATTTTTCCAATGCTAATGGTGCGGGGTCCTTTAATTTCATTTTTTTTTCGATTCACGGTGCATTTTTCTGTGAATATGCCGCATTGTCTCTTTTCCGGACCTAGCGGTAATTGGCAAGTTCTGCTTTCTACTGAAGCACCAACGCGATTGCTACTTGTCACTACTCTTCAGTTCTTGTATAGGTAAACGCATTATAGGAATCAAAGAATCGTTAATATGAGTTCTAATTTGTTCGCTGCAAGAAGTTTCTCAATGAAGCACACATTGCAAATGTTACGAGGAATTGAAGGTCTTATTAAGACTAATAAACAGCGAGGTGCTAGGAACTACGAGTTCTTCGAGTTCTTCGAAAACTGTCAGAAGGCAAAATTAGTTCGTGTACATCTGAAGTGCTGGGCTGACTGTCTGTACTCAGAAAGTCAATACGATCTAACTATTAATTTGCAAAAGCGGATAAGAAACGACGTTTTGTTTAAACAAATGTGTTCCCGACCTCGTCCGGTGTCTAAAACTTATAGTACTTATTTATATGTATAGTGCAGATTCTAACACACTTTTCAAAAACGTATATTCTGCTCCACTAATGTTTATAGATAGAATAAAACTTATCTAAAGCTTAATTACATATTACTGTTTTTATTTTCAGGTATACCGGGCAGACATTAGTTGGGCCAGAATACATCCAAATCACAAAATAACTATGCCATAAAGAAAAGGAACAAGAAAATCTAAATACTATAAAGTGCCATAAAAAAACAAAACCAAATTAGTATTTTAAAAAATGTGATGATAAAAATGGCATTAAAATTACGGAAAGATATAAAGAAATCTAGCTACTACGTTTGGTTTTTGGGGGCTAAAGAATCCAAGGGTCTAAGAGGATCAGAGTATATACTACCCGTAATAAAACATTTAGAAGACAGAGAGAAAGACGTAGAACCCTTTAAAGTCACATTACAAGTATCACACAAAGGTTTAAAAATTATACAGAACATCGTATCGCAGGGTCAAAAGAACTCAAAACCGAAAAATGAGACTATAAAACACTTCATACCACACAACACGATAACTTGCGTTTATCAACATGAAGACATAATAGCCTGTATTTTGTTGTTATTTAACCCCGTAACAAAGTGTCCCCTGCACGTGCATGCGTACAGATGTGACAGCCTAGAGACTGCATCCTTATTAAAAAACCAATTGCAAACGCTTATAGAGAGACCCGAGAATCAGAAGAAGTTTGCTGAGATTGAAAATAGGCTCAAACCGCAAAAGGAATTGAAGAAGGTGGAAAGTAGTATAGGTAGCGATACAGGAACTTCTACGAGGGAAAGCGAAAGCAGTGAGGAAAGGTACGATAATGTTGCAGTTTATATGTTAAAAGTGAATTACACGAATTTTTCAAATCATATTGTTTTAAATGAGAGCCAAAAAAGGTCTGATCCTCACAAAGTTTTTTATTTTGTACTGATTTCGTAAACAAATCTTACAACAGTATCAGAAATTATATGAAAGTTATTAAGAGTAGGTATAAAGCACAGGGAAGTGATGGTATCAAAAATTATGTGTATAAATGACGGACTTTTTTTTGTAAAATATAGTTAAGCAAAGAGTTAGGGTTATATTTGAAAATTATTTATGAAAAGGTTTGTTATTATGGCAATATTTTTTTTAAATGAATTAGAGAAGGTAAGAAAATATTATTAATTAAAACTTACATTTACTCATATCAAACATAAAAAAATATATAAAATATTAAGTAATTTCTTATAATTTAACTTGGGCGCATTTCATTGTATATTACGGTTATTGGCTATTTAGATAGTTTTCAGCAATAATTGTGGGGTTACATCAAGAATAAATGTTGGTCAAATTCAATAATCAAACAAAAAATTCTGCTTCAATGTCTGTCATTCCTTATTTTAGAAAAAACAGTGCAGTAATGGATTCATTACCACACTAGTGATGTAATAAGGGTCTTAAATTGATATCATTAATTTTGCAATAGAGATTCTGAGTGGAATATTTTATTTAAGGAAATAGGTGTTATTCTTTCTGTGGAGTCAAAATCACGTAGAAATGCAATATTTCCATGTATCTTCTCAAACTGTTCTATCATGGAAATGTAGATTTGTTTAAATCCTAAAAATACTATCTGGTCTTCTACTAATTTGCGCACCACAGAAGCGAACTGCCTTTTATTTTCTGCACTGGCAGCACTATAAATAACCATTCTCAAAACCTTATTTTTTGTTTTCTCTACTGTAACTCCGCGATATACTATGATTAAAGTCATAGTGTCATTTCAATAATATACTCGATAATTTCATTATTTTGTAGATTCGACATTCATTATTTTTAAGAAGATACTTGTGGCAAATAATCTGATAAAAAAACAAGAGAAGATAATTTTTATTTGCAAGTAGCTATTTTCAAGATAGTGGCTAAAATAATACGTGAAAGTCGGTTATCTCTAAAATTGCAACAATGTGTCTTTCATCGGGAGATCCTATCTTCGTCAATTTTTGTCGCGTAGAAATGTAAACAAAAAAGTTTTTCTTTTTTTTTTGGTACCTTAATTTTTTGATAACTTTCATATTTTTGAGCTATTTACAAAAATTTTTATTTGAGCCTATATTTTCAAAATGGCATTTAGAGCTGATCATGAATTTTAACACAGCAAAACTATTCAGATCAAGAAAAATGAAATCTATTGAAAAAGGATGTCATTTATGATGTGGAATTACTTTTAATTTCAGATTTGCAGTCGAAAATACGCGAGTTACAACGCTTTACGATTCAGTGGCAGCAGAACTTCGAGAAAAACTAGGAAAAAAGAATTCACCTATCCTACTACCTCCTCGGGATTATGACACTGTACATAGAGCTAAGGGAAATTTAACGGGGATAGAATTAAGAAGGTGTCTGAACACCAACATAGTCGGCCAAAACGTTAAAGGTAGAAGAATAGAAAGTAGTGGGGGTAGTTCTGGTATCGGCTCTGATCATCCTCCTAGTCCTGACTCTCCGGATGCACCTGATACTAGATTTAATACGTTGGACAATCAAAGCACCAGTGGTAAGTCGTTTCATTTTAATATACTATCTAACCAGCAAGCAAGTAGAGTGGTAGTTTAACCACTAAGGTTGAAGATCAATTAATTTCACGTTTAATGAAGTTGGATTTTCGAAATAATTAAAATTTACAAGAAAAGTTGTTTTTGTATATAAAAAAAATTAAATAATTTCCAGATTTCTCTCATACAATCTTGAAGTACATAAAATATCTACAATTAAAAAAAAAAACGTTGCTCTACAATGCTCAGCGATGGCCAGTCAGGGATGGCAGGGTAGGCAGTGCCCGCTCAATTATCTAAGCGTGCCAAGGCCAAGCGGTAGTTAGTCATAAAATTTTGCCGTTAATTAATTTTAATATTAAAATTCTAAAATTAAGTTAACTTAATTTATGACAATATTTTTATTATTTTACTACATATTCATCCCCCTCCGCCAAGTCACATACGAATCCGCTTAATCTTAATACCGAGTCGCTTGCCGCTAATACTTTCAAATTTCGATTAGAAGTGTCATGCGCATGCGCCTAGACTCTAAACATTGGTATCCAGGGTGAGCAGTGGACACTGAAATCGTGTTATACTACGCACATGTTGGTCATTCTCTTCGATCTTACGCCTGCAATACGTATCAAAACGGGATGTATGTCTTGCCTCTTTAAGCGATTTACATGCTAGGGAGAGCAAGCCACGCTTCGCGTAAAGAAATAGAAAACTTAACTTGATCTTAATAAACTTATGAATAATGGATATTGAATTATTGAATAGAATTTGTTTATATTTGATAAGATATCAAGATGAAACTGGAAAATGAAAAATGATTAATTAATAAATGTGTTAAAATTGATTAAAATCATTAATTTTAATTAATCATATGAGAATATTGAGAGTATCAAATACCTAGAATATTAATTGTGTAATTTCTAATTTGATATTTGATAAATAAAAAAATAATAAAGTTAGTGTGACATTATAGTTATTAAGGTACCAAGGGTGTTATAAGGATAATAATGCACCAAGGTCGGCAGTGTACAATCCCGAGGGCCCCTGGCCCGAGGGAGTGTACGTCGACCGAGGGCGTCATTATCCTATAACACCCGTGGTGCCTTCAACGTTTAATGTCCTGCAAGTCTGTTATTTAATTCGAATTTTTTTTTTGACATTTACGATTTATTAATTTGACATCTATTATGTTTAGAACGATTCGATTTAAAAGAGAATAAAAATCAAAATTGTTTGTAAACGCCACCGTTGCATAGCAACGCATTTTGTTTGTCAATAACTCTATCATAATTTGCTTGTTTTGGGTTGTATTATAATTTTATAATGCCCTAGGGCGTTATAGATCTTCATAACGCCCTAGGGCGTTATTTTTCATTTAATGTATTTCAAAATAGGGTGGTTATTGTAAAATAACAGACTTGTAGGACATTAATTAAATTAATGCCAATTTTGAGATACATTAAATTAAAAATAACGCCCTAGGGCGTTATGAATATCTATAACGCCCTAGGGCATTATAAAATTATAATACAACCCAAAACAAGCAAATTATGATAGCGTTATTGACAAACAAAATGAGTTTCTATGCAATGGCGGCGTTTACAAACAATTTTGATTTTTACTCTCTTTTAAATCAAATCGTTCTGAACATAATATATGTCAAATTAATAAATCGTAAATGTCGTAAATGTCAAAAAAAAATTCGAATTAAATAACAGACTTGCAGGACATTAAACGTTGAAGGCACCACGGGTGTTATAGGATAATGACGCCCTCGATCGACGTACATTCCCTCGGGCCAGAGGCCCTCGGGATTGTACACTGTCGAGCTCGGTGCGTTATTATCCTTATAACACCCTTGGTACCTTAATAACTATAGTGTCACACTAACTTCCTTTTTCTTATTATTGTTCAAATATCAAACTGAACTGTAAAAAAGGAAGATCAAGGTCAACCGATGGCCTTGAAGTCTCAAAAAATTTTCGCATGCCCACCTACAACTGAAAGCCGCGGGCCGCCACTGACAATGCTTTTCCCAAAACTGATCGGCTAATTAAAATATTTCCGAAAATGCAATTTTTGGCCGGTATTTGTAATATTTCAAAGCCAAATTTGGGACACGTATTTGTGACAGTTAAAAGTTTATTTTCCTAAATTTCTATTGAAATATAACGCGTTTAAACCAAAGTATTTCGAAAAAACCGAGAAATCACTAATGGCAACGGTTTTTAGGTTAGGAAATTCAATTAAATCTACACTGTTTTATAGAGACATTTATTATGAATAAATTTAATTTTTTTGCCTCAATCTGACTTATAAAAGCCGATATTTACAAGAACTGAAATGCGAAAAAACTGTACTTTATCGAAAAGATCGAAATAAATAAGGCTTCCAGGTCAATACCACATAAAACATTTTAGCGATAGAGTCTCTATGATGTCTAAAATATATTTAATGTCCTACAAGTCTGTTATTTTACAATAACCACCCTATTTTGAGATACATTAAATGAAAAATAACGCCCTAGGGCGTTATGAATATCTATAACGCCCTAGGGCATTACAAAATTATAATACAACCCAAAACAAGCAAATTATGATAGCGCTATTGACAAACAAAATGCGTTGCTATGCAACGGCGGCGTTTACAAATAATTTTTATTGTTACTCTCTTAAATCAAATCGTTCTGAACATAATAGATGTCAAATTAATAAATCGTAAATGTCAAAAAAAAAATTCGAATTAAATAACAGACTTGCAGGACATTAAACGTTGAAGGCACCACGGGTGTTATAGGATAATGATGCCCTCGGTCGACGTACACTCCCTCGGGCCAGAGGCCCTCGGGCTTGTACACTGCCGACCTCGGTGCGTTATTATCCTTATAACACCCTTGGTACTTTAATAACTATAAAAAACTATTGGTTTATCCACAGATTTTTCCTATGTCATCAAATTTTCCGGTACATGATTCCACTATTAGAAAAATTTGTTATCTTATAATTATTTACCAGATATAGTAGATAACCCAAATCTAAAGCCAAGGCTGTCAGAAAGGGGTTACACTTTTGAAAAAATACAGACAACATCCATTACCCATTGACATTGCCACTGTCGGAGCTGGGAATCGAACCCAGTATACGATAGACAGTGTGACCAAGCATGCTCGCCACATAACACGCTTTAGCCTACTGCGCTACCGTGCCCGTATATTATAAATTGTTAATTCTGTTTGCCTTTTTTTGATAAAATTTGAATGATTTTACGAAAAAGTTAAATGAATGTAGGAAGTATGGGGTTGCACTAATGCGATAATCATTCCATTTCACTGTACATAGTGTACGTGATTTCTAGTAGATTCAACTGATTTAGATTACTGTATTTAATTGATTAACCTTTACGGTTCGTCCCAAATAATTGATTTTGCTCTTAGACAACAGTACACAAACATACCACTTATCGTAAAAATTACGTAAATATATGTCAAATGTAATACTCATCTAATGCTCACAATTTTTTTCACATTCTTAACGAAGATAATTCGAGGAAATTATTTAATAAATAGGTGTACAGACATGACATAAGACTAGGATTATTTACTTCATCCTATAAACTCGATTATATAACTGAGTAATCAGTTGAATGAAGAAAGTCCTGCAAAGCCATTATAGTCTCCACACGCAAGCTAGGAGTAAACAATCCGAGATGTTAGATGCTTAATTATGTTGCACCATCATTTTCAAATAAGTTTGTTAATGAGTAATAGTCGTATACCATAAAAAATTCAAGGTTCAACCAACAGCTAATTTGTAATTTGTTTATTCATAATAATATGGACGTTACCACAAACATCTTCATATAGAATGATTATGTTGCAGTGGCCATAACATTTTAGAAATTTTAGTATAATAAATGTGAAGGATATAATAGTTCATAAAAATTTCACTGATCTTGGATTGGAAATATTGACATTAACTTAATAATGCGCACTACAATATTTACGACTTAACATTAAAAGAGAGTACCAGTGACATTTTTGTGTATTAACGTTAGCTGTAGTAGAAGAAAAAATATTTTTCTGTGACTAGTGAAAGTAAAAAAATAAAAAATTGCGCAGAGAGACTTATACTGCTAATGAGTTATATTATAATTACTGCAGGGAAATTAGACAAAAAAATGAGGAAGCCTGGACAAAACTGGTAAAAATCTGAATTCTTGCATAGACGTTCTTTGAGGTGTCCCAAACCCAAATCCACAAACATCACAAAAATCCCAACATGGCTACCCAAGATATTGAAAGTCAAAGTTTTTTGCAAATATCTCGCGTCCTATGCATCGGATGCCCGTGAGGTCAATGTGAAAGTTGTAGAGAATTAAATTATCTACAAGTTGTCTTTTTTATTTCTTACCAAACTGCCCCCGCCCTTTTTCGAGATAATCAAGGTCAAAGTTTCAAGACTCCGCGAATATCTCGCTCCCTATGCACGAAATCTACATGCAAAAAACCGTTTTTTTTTTTAACTTCGACCTTGAATATCTCGAAAATGGCGAGGTTTTGGGAAAAAATGATAACAATTTTGTAGATAATTGAATTTTCTACAACTTTTGTGTTAACTTTATTGCTGCCAGATTTTTTTGGTGCGAAATATTCGCGAAAAACCCTGTTTTTGAAACTTTGACCTTGAATATCTCGAAAAAGGGGGGGCGGTTTGGTAAAAAATAAAAACGAAAATTTGTAGATAATTTATTTCTCTACAGCTTGACCTCATGGGCATCCGATGCATAGGACGCGAGATATTTGCAAAAAACTTTGACCTTCAATATCTTGGGTAGCCGTGTTGGGATTTTTGTGATTTTTGTGGATTTGGATTTGGGACACCTCAAAGAACATCTGTGCAAAATTTCAGATTTCTATTAATTTTGTCCAGGTCAAATACTAATTTCCGTGGGCTAAATCCCTTTAGCTTATGTTAATCGGACTACTATAAACTAAAAGTTATGTATCAGCTTCAAAGTTATCTTAGTAAAGATTCCAAACTAAAACATAACATAACATAAACACACCACAGATAGTAGACAACCCCCACATCCATAGCCAAGACTGTGCGGAAGGGGGTTACACATTTGGAAAAACGCAGACATACATCCACACCCACCGGTGTTGTCAATACCGGGGCTGGGGGTCGAACCCAGAGCGCGGTAGGCAGTCGATCAGCATATTCGCCACTCAATACGCCTTAACCGATTGAGCTACCGCGCCTGAACAACTCAGTGGAAAAAAGCACAAAATTCCCGCATAAAAGGACCAAACCTGATGATCTCGTGTATGAGAACGAAACATAATTAAACCAATAATATAGTGGTACATGAACGATGCGCCAAGGTTTTTTTTAAACTGCCATAGTCAAAATTACAAAAAAAGGCTAACAGAAAGTTCCTTATTATAAATGGCATTCCTTATTTTTTATGCCGGATTCGAATTCTATTCAATATTTTAAGGAAACTTTCAATATTATTATCTATCTAAAAAAGGAAACGAAAGAAATTGGTTTTTCAAATCGGACGAAAACTTTTCGTGAATATTATTTTGAAAATTCACGTTTCTTGCCGTAACACTAATATACAAAAAAGTAATTCCTTAATTTCTTCACGAAAAAGAGGAGTTAGGGGGATGAGATTTTTTTGAGGTAGGTGACATAGATAAGAATTGATGGAGCTGTAGGATGGGGGTGGTGTACCAATCAGGGAAAGGAAAAATATTTAACCCCTTATCACTTTTTCCCTGTCGTGCGATTTTGAAAAACCAAAACGAAATTCGTTCGTTATTACCTCTAGTATTTGAGTGATTACTTGCTTTAATTTTTTTCGAATAAACAAACTTGTGGGAGGGGAAAACCTTTTGCGTTTTTTTTTTAAATGCGTTTCTGAGTATGAAGGAAAGGGTTCAGAGGATATTTTTTTTAATAGTTAAGTGAGGATTTTTTGTATCTTTAATTTAAAAAAATATATCGCAATCCAAGCAATAGGAAGGGAGGGAGGGGACATAATGCGTTTGCGGGAATAAAGAGTTAAGGAAAAGGGATAATGACTTCGGACCTTGATATTCGGCAATATACATCTTTTTCCATAGTTTGGTTGTCAATTCGGGAGTTCTCAAGGCTCAATACTTGGACCAATACTGTTTTCCTTATACCTGTCAGATTTTCCGAAAGTTGTAAAGCACTGCAAAGTGCATTCGTACGCGGATGACACACAAATATATTTTTCATATCGTTCTACATTCGTTGAAGAATCCATGGCAAAAATTAACGAAGATCTTTTCAATATATCCATATGGTTAGATAGACAGGGTTTAAAACTTAACTGTAGTAAAACAGTTGCTATAACTTTCAGATCTGCCAGGAATACTTTTGAAGATAATCTTGTGCAACTATTTATAGACGGTGAGCAAATTGATAATAAAAATACCGTGCGAAATCTTGGAGTTATTTTCGATAGCCATTTAACTTTCAAAGAACATGTAACCAAAATTGTGCAATCCTCTTTCGCTAAACTTAAATCTATTTATCAATTTAAACACGTACTATCTACATCCACAAAGTTAAGACTTTCAAATTCGTTAATTTTGTCCAAAATTGAATATGCTAATGTCGTTTATGGCCCTTGTCTAACAGAAAGGGAGGCCTATCGATTACAAAAAGTTCAAAACTCATGTGTTCGTTTCTCGGTTGGTGTGCCCAGGCGTGAGCATATAACTCCTTATCTAAAAATGAATAATTTGCTTAATATGCATCAGAGATGGGAGCTCCATCTCGTTTGCCTTGTTTACTGTGTTTTAAAAAATGATGCACCCTTATACCTCAGAGATAAACTTAATTTCCGAAGTCAACATCACAATGCTCATCTCAGGTTCGTGGCAAATACTTTGCATATTCCTAGACATGTAACTACTCTCTTTAAATCATCTTTCTCATACTTAGCAGCGGACTTGTATAATAAAGTTGCCCAGTCTTTTGTGTCATTATCCTACTCTACTTTTAAGAAAAAAGTAAAAATGTATTATCTTCAGAATTAAGATTAAGCTTGTTATCTTTCACCGACTTCATTATATTTATGTGTGTACTAGTGATAGCTCCCTTTGTAATGTTCTTTCTTATCTTCTTTATCTTATAAGGTATTTTTTTTTTAGGTATTCTTTATAATAGTTAGGTTAGGCTAGGTTAGATTAGGTTAGGTTAGGTTATAGTCGGATATAAATATCATTTTATCCGGATTCTAATTTTTATGGATTTTATGACGATTGTGTTAATCAATTGATTATCTGTTAGGTAAGATAATGTACTGGCCCTGGTTGGCATTTATAGCAGCTTTGTGAGCTGACACCCCGCCAGGTTAAATAAAGGCATTTTTATTTATTTATTATTTATTTATTTAATATTTTATCAATCAACCCTTTATCAAATATTAAACTGCCAAAACGACAGTGTATAAATAAATTGCGCTATTACTATAGCATACACATTGCACAAATCTTAGATTCGAACGAGTACTTTAACAACTAAGTTGGCGTCATAACATTAAAAATGCTTAAAATAAACATAATTTGTTTTTTAACAAAATCGATCGGTAAATAAAAAAGTAATTAACCATTTAAGATTTTAAAAAATTCTGATTTTCTTAGATTTGTAATTGTATAGAAATTTTGTTAAATACTATTTCCTATCATTTATTTATAATTTAACTAATACATATTTCATAACAATATAATATTAGAACATAGACATGATTTTCAAATACTGTCATTATATTAGCAATATTATCGCTTTCGGAAATAGAGTATGGTGGTGTGAATTTTAGCTTGAAATCCAAGGATTGACAAGTGTTTTATCAAATAAATCGTCAATATAAGATTTAAAATGTGCAAAAATTAACATCTACAAAAAACTGGGAAGAGTATTCTAAAGAATGTGCAACAATTATACAAAAAGTTAAACAAATCGGTGACGAGTTTTTTAAGTTTTTAATTTACCAACCGTGAAGTAGTGATACCTTTAGAGATTGAAGAGGGAATATGTGCAAAATTTATTTAACGATAAAGAGATCATAAAGGACGTGGAAATCTAATAGCAATTAATTGCAGTACCTGGCCAATAATCATTCATTTGCAGTTTTCTCGAAAACTGCTAATGCCAGAAAAAAAACTTTCAAATAAAAACGTTACGCTCATCCGTTATCTTCGTTTCTTCTCAATGCATTTAGTATCTATTTCCAAAGATAAAAAAGTTTCCCGCATGTTGAATTTAAGAATGCAAATTTTAGATATAGCCTTAGAAAAAAAATAATGCTTTCTATACTTATTAAAATCTGATCTACATATTAAAATATTTTGTTAACAAATATATAGTGATAACACGATAAAAATTTGAGAGTAATACATTGTGCTGTTTTTGAGTTAGAGCGAGTTAAACGGAAAAATAATTGGTTTATATATCCAATAGACATCTAAACTAGAGAAATGAGCCGCGAAAACTCGTGACGGTGTTAAATAATTATTTATAATAAGTTTAATATTCGATAAAGAGTAGACTAATAAAATATTAAGATAGAAAAAGATTTATATTGCCGAATATCAAGGTCCGAATTCCCTATCCTTTTTCCTTAACCTTTTATTCCCGCAAACGCATTATGCTCCCTCCCTCCTCTTTCTTGGATTGCGATATATTTTCTTTAAAATTAAAGATCAAAAAAATCCCTACTTACCAGTAAAAACAAATCTAATCAGTCAAATACTAGAGGTAAACAAATTCCATTTTGGGTTTTGAAAATTGCATGACAGGGAAAAAAGTTATAGGGAATAATTGAATAATTTCCAAGAAATTTCACAAAAATTATATCAATTCAAACTGGGCGACAATCCGCCAACCCGCAACATAGCTCGAATCAGACGGTATAACGCCATACTTTTCGATATTAGACACCCCCTACCATACCATGCGTTACCTATTTTCCGGCAACTCCCTTAGCCAAACTTTTCCCTACCATAACTTATATCTACCCTACTCTTTATTTTTTCTCAACTTTGCAACTTTACAATCCCCTCTTCCTTCTTTATATTTGTTCAATTTTGTTCTTACCCTTTTTGTTCTTTTGTCCTTACCACGCCTTTAATCCATCTCATCTTCCTGGCAGGAAGACCACCAGGGTGGAATTGCTTCGAACGGGTTTTTTCGTTGAGTTCTGTTTTCCCGTGTCAGCAATCAAACTTTCAAAGTGTTCGTGCTGTGCACGAAACCGCTAGTTTTTTATAAATTGCTAATTTTATAGTATAGTAACGACAAAAAAAATTTTAAAAATTTTTATTGTTCAAATAGGCTTAAAATGTCATGAAACGTCGAGATTTTAAGTTTAAGCGAAAAAAAAATTTCTGTCTGTCTGTCTGTCTGTCTGTCGGTCTGTCTGTCGGTCTGTCTGTCTGTCGGTCTGTCTGTCTGTAACTTTTTTTTGTGCGCACGTTTACTCTGGAACCGTTTGAGATATTAACTTGAAATTTGGTACACATATGTACTTTAACGAGATCTAGAACTAGATTATATTTTCATCTTGTTCCGTCGAAGGGTGGGGGGTAAATTGGGGTAAATTTGGGGTAAATAGGCAAATCAAGCAGATAAGAGCCCATAAAATTGGTATTTAGTATATACAAAAGAAGCTAAGGTCTAAAAAAAAAATTTGGCATTAGCCACCCCCATTACCACCGCCACCCATTATTAAAGGGGATGAAAAAAAAATGTGATTTAGTGTGTGTACAAGAACCAGAAACATCAAAATATTTTTACTTCATCCACCCCCACTACCACCCCCTATGACCACCCCCCACTACCGATGTGGGGTATCGTTTTATGGGGTAGAGGATTTCAAATATTATTATATTATTAAAGTTCCATAAACAATTATTTCCACATACAAAATTTTTTCGTTGTGAGTGACTTGGATAGAAAATCTGGATGTGGAAGTAGGGATTCCTTGGGCAGCGGTTTTTTAAGTATTTTTGTGTACTATTATTCGTTCAAATTGTTAACCTTAAGCTTTATTCTTAGGCAGGAGTTTTAACCTTTCATTTCCAATAATTGTTTTAGTCAAACGGGACCTGCCCCGTCCAGCCCCATACTCATCACAGTGTTGTGCGTTGTAGTTTTCTGGCTGGCTCCGGGACAGATTCCGGGGAGGCACATACTTGTGCCTTTAATTTTAATAAACTCGTTATTAATTAATTGATTGCGTATTGTGTGGCGAATATACTGACCGACTCTATATCGCGTTCTGGGTTCTAGCCCCAGCTCCGGTACTGACAATACCGGTGGGTATGCATGTATGCCTGCATTTTTCCAAATGTGTGACCCCTTCCGGATAGCCTAGGTATTTATTTATATTTTTATTCCCCCCCCCACCCCCCCCCCCCCTTCATCTCTCTTACTTTTTTTCCAATTTTCTTCTATACAATTATTGGACATATACCCACCTCTCAATATACATAATTTTGAATTTTAAGCTTCTAGATTGAACCTTCTATTTTTGCACCGCTAATATTACAATCTGGCTCACGGTGCTGCGGGGCGTGTTAAGGGTAATTTCTAAGGGTGAAAAGCACACTTGCGCCTTAATAACTCTTTTGCTTCTGAAAACTGCCCACCTTACGTATATGATTTTCAAACGGCAGAGAATTGTAATTTATTTTTCCTCTTTTTCCTAATATCAAGGGGCTAAGTAGTCTAAACCCAACGCCTACATTTACATGGGCTATTTGACGACTTGTTTTTGAATATTCGTGATTTTACATTCCTTAGGAAATATGCTATAAAAGGAAAAATTTTAATGCAACCAAATTTTAAAAAATAATTAATTACAAATATTAAGTACTTCGTAGCTATGTAGATACCAATGTATTTGTAGATAGGAATGCATATAAATTCAAAATTGTATTATTCTTCTCTGCTGTAGGCTATTAAGAAAGTACAGAAATGGAAAATGCAGTTAAGTTATTAGTTTTAGCTAAGTGTCTGTAATTAACTTCTCTTCTTTTCTTCAAGACGACTCGTATCGAATATCATTTTGAATGCCTAATTAATTAATGCTTGTTACGGTACATGATAAAGTATGCGATCCGTTATACTAAAAACTGATACTATTACCATTTTGATCAAAGTTAAGTAAATTGTCATTTATTTCATTTTATGAAAATGTAAATCCCGTTTTTGTGTTGACGTTGGCCAGTGCTGTGTCCGTTTTAATCTTAAATACGGCAAATCAAGTATGTGGGAACAAGTTTTAATATACTGGATGCAAATGTAGATCAGATTATTAAGGTTTAAGGCGAAGTTCAGAGATAATTGGTATGTACTAATCATTAATTCGTATAATTAACAATAATTGGAAAGTTGGTTATTAGAAATTGTATAAAAGAAAAATCAAGTAGTTACTATTTCAATTTTGTATAATTTTTTTATACGTAAATTTTGTATAAATTTTAGGTGTAATGATTCTAGTTTAAACTTGTGGTTGCTGTTCATTATTTTTTGTATATGAAAACAAAATTATATAAATGCGTTATTTCCTGTCTGAAAATGCAGGACAGGGTTTACGAAATTTGTAAACTAGCATTGAAACTAGATTTCACAGAGCTACCAATTTTTTGGAGCATTATTTTCTTCTTACTTCTTTGTACCGAAATAATAAAGTATCTAATAAGTGATTTCTTGTCGACTACGATATTTTAATTGATATACAGAGTGTTCGTTAATAGGGAACGTGCACAAATTTCTTATTCATTTAATATTGATAAAATTAAATTCCCTCTTTGTTATAAATAACAGTTTTGGTTATTAATCTCACTGTAATATGATATTTGCCATTAAATTGAATCTGAAATAGTGCAATTCTACATAAGTGGTAAAACAAGTTTGTCGTCATGACATTTACAGTCGACATACAGTGACATCCAGGGCCGGAATAAGGATTGGCGCGACTCTAGGCTAATCGTGTATTTGCGCCCTATCATTCATAATGGAAAAAACATTGATGGACGGGGACAAGAAATCTGAACAAAAAATTTCCGGGTTTCAAAACTGATGAGTGGGGAGGAGAAATCTAAAAAAATTTTATTAACCAAAATTGATGAATCGGGAGAAGGAAATGGAAAAAAACGAAAAACGAGAACTGATTAGCGGGAGGGAGACAAAATACTATTTTTCTAATAAGCTTTTTCTTCTCTTTAAAAAATACCATGTTACCAACAGTTTTCGTGATAAAAAATAAAATTTTCTTTCACGCAATTGAGTTCATTTCAATCATTACTGAACCCAATTGCATTAACGTACATTTCATTTTTTATCACGAAAACGGTTGGCAACACGGCACTTTTTAAAGGGAAGAAAAACTTTTAGAATTAACAAGGCAATGAAAAAATATTTTATTCAGAAATGTAAAGTGAATGAATTTTCAAAATATTTTAAAAAATATATTCCACTCATTCCACCTCTTGGTGAAGCACTCTAGGATATGAAAAAAAATCACAAGATAGCTTTCAATAAGTGTAGTAGATATGCCAAATATTTTGTTTTTTGGAATCTTATTTTTTGAGTAAAAAAATGAAAACGGTTTTTAACGTACCCCTTTAAAGGGGCTGTAACGACTTGACAACGAAGGGGAATTTTGAAAAATGTTATATGAAGAACCCCAATTAATTTGTGTTGAGGAATCTGCAGTTATTTTTTTCTACTTTGTTTCCGGACACTCTATGTACTAAATACCAATTGTATGGACTCTTACTTGCTTCATTTACCTATTTACCCCCATTTACCCCAATGGACCCCTAATCCTTCAACGGAATAAGATCAACTTTCCACTTAATGAAAAAGTTTTATAGCACTTTTGAAAAACTAATAATATAGTAAATTAATACAATATAAAAGAAACAAGGATGAAGATAGAAACGTTTAAATTAATATATTATGACAATAATAAATACCAAGCGGAAGTCTATATTAACTCGATATCTTTTAGTTCTTTTAAGTTGAAGACAACTGAAATGGACAACTGTTTCTAATAGATAACCTATCCTCGTAAAATCATGTTGGCCAAGAAGGGCATATTATGCTTCAGCATAATTCGTATTTTCAACAAAATGTAGCTACGTCGCATTATGCTCATCTGTGAAGGAATGGTGGGACCATAGATTTTCTTGAAAATGTATTGCTAGGAAGAATCTCCAAAAATGGCAGGCAAGATATCCAGATTTAACCCAACTCGATTTTCTTCTTTGGGGCTATCTTACTCGAGAAACATTTCGAAATATCCAGCAAGATTTCCCAAACAGGATATGCGATTACCTATCTAATAATAGAGGACATATTGAATAGTTTAAGTAGCTCCGAAAAACTTAAAGTAATATCACTACAATTTTTGGCCGTGAATATTTATACTAATTCCAATTCTTTTTATGTTATAAAATTGATACTTTTATGGTGATGAATGTATCAACATAATATAGGAAAGGACATTTGATATTTCCAAGTTGAGGTTACTGTGGAGGAGGGTGCAAACATAATATTTATCTTATTATATACTCTTCATAGCAACGTCATCAAATTTTAGATAACTTCCAATGTTTCTGGACTATTTATCCGTTGGTCTGTCTGCCCATCTGTCTGTCCGTACGTAACGTTTCTGATAAGCAAGATAACTTTTAAGAAGGAAAAATTCGATCGTGTTGAAATGTGGATAATAGGTTAGTGGCTAACTGGAGCTGGAGCAGCTATTTTTTTGAAATCAGTCGGTAAATATATGTTACTAAGTATTGTAATAAAAAGGTCAACAGTTGCAACTTTTTGTAAGATTCTACAAAAACAAAAATAGTACGAAGTATGCTAACGAGCGTTTCGCTAACCATTGTCGGGATACGATTAAATGCCTAAAAATTAACCTGTTTTTAAAAAACTGAGAAGAGAATAACCAGCAATGATATAAAAACTGATAAACTTTCGAGAAGTCGGGATATGATTAAATGCCTGAAAACTAACCTGTTTTTAAAAAACTGAGAAGAGAATAACCAGCAATGATATAAAAACTGATAAACTTTCGAGAAGTATAATGTTTATATCGAGATGAAGTTAAAACAAAAGTGTGTTACAGTCTATTTTCACATTTAGTAATTGCCGGAATTTTAGGCGCTAATTTCGTGTTTTCTCAAATTTTATTGTGTATTTGAGCATACATTTTCCTAAGATATATCATATGCAACTAGATTTCCTTCGGCTCCCAAAACGAGTATAATTGGTTGCCTAATAGCGCTACCTGATGTTTTACTTCGGCCATTAAATGCGCTGTTGGTACAGGAAGTAGCTGGATGAGTGCGTTCAAATATTCTTTTATGGAAGAGTGTTGTAAAACGCCTTGGTAAAGCTTCCACAATGGCCAGTATTGTGAATTAAACTTTCTTTTGGTGGACTTATGAAAGGATGGAGTATATTACAATAATATCTGTAGATGAAAATGAAGTTAGGAGAATCTATTCAGAGTTGGGGGATATGCCGTGAAGTGGAAATTCTGAACGTACCAACGGAAGTTGCGAGAATCTGACATTTGATAGAGGGATATATTTTTTAGTTATTTCATTTTCCTTTTTGCTGGCCAGAAGATGTAGTCGTCTGAATACGCGTTTTAGCAATATTGTAAGTTTTGCTCCATTTATGAGATTTAGTATTCAGCACGACAAAATTAGTCGTATTTCCATTTTAGTATTTGAGTATCGTTTTGGGGATATACAACTACGGATTTCCGGATTAAATCAATTTTCTGAAGCACGTGGCGTCATTCGAATGCAAGACTTCGGAGTGTCATTTAACAGCAAAGGACCTCTTTCAGCCCACATCACGTCTTAGGTACGTCTCCAAATCCCACTAAAGGTTGAAATATATTGTAATTTAGGTTATTTATTTTATTGCAGGGATGTTTGTGAAGTTACGAGTATTAAGACTTGTTTAAGTTACGAGTATTGAGATCTGTTTGTTAGTTTATGATTTATTTGGATTTCTTAATTTACGAGTTATTTGGATCTGTTACTCTACGTTTTACTTGGAACATTTATGACGCACTCTACACTTTACGAGGAACTTCTAGCCTGACTCTGGTTTCAACTTCTGATCCAGATTTTGGTGTCTAGATTTTGGATTATTGCTTGTTATTTTGTGCTTGTATGGTACTGGGGATCTCGTCACGTTACCTAAGACTCCACGTAGATTGTCTACCACCTGCGGCTATTATCACCTAGAATTACCCTGGTAGGACGGGAAAAGGTATTCAGATAATACTAAAGGTAAGCGGAATCATATTCTCTCAACGAGAGGTCCGGTACATCAACACAACGTCCACAGGACAGTAAAATTTTCAAATAATATTTGTAATATTTTGCTCGTAACGTAAATTTCAGTAACATTTTAGATTTCAGTAATATTTGGTATATTTTGTGTGTCGTTCACTAACTGAATAGTTTTGCCTTATTTTACAAATAGATTTCAATAATTTTAAGCCATTTATGTTTTACCGTACCTTGGGTCGCATGTAGCATTTTGGCACGCTTCTGGCATATGACCTTTTCGTATATTCATCAAGAGTTTATTGATTTGTAAGATATTTTGTGTATATTACGTTAAGCGTGTGGGCCCCACTTATTAGTTCACTTATTAGGTTATATTGTGATATATTGTGTATACGTACCGAGCTATCGGTATTAATTGTGAGATATATGGTACTACGTACCCTGCTATTTTTTATTAAATATTTGATTAGAACGACATTGTCTTTTTATATTTGACCACCTGCACCAGTGCACCACCCCAATTATCGAAACCACCCCCAAGGACCTGACTAGTCGGCCGTGTGAGACCCCTCCTCACCAGTGTATTGCAGAGGGAGTACTGCACGTAAAACATTCAAATTTTGTTCAGGGCACAGGGTGACTACCCTACCCTGCGTTGGAGGTTTAGCAGCCTTTGGGGCCCCTTTCACAAGTAATAATAATATTAATAATAATTTATTTATATTCCAAGATATACGTAATATTAGTGTATAATACAAAAAAATGAAATGAATATCAATAGGTATACTAATACAGAAAAAAAGTTTTACCTTACAAATTTGAAGAATATAACTAATTCAATAAATGCGGAAGTTTTTAGATAAAAACTTGAGTGCACTACCCAATCACTCATACACAACAATTTGGAAGTGTTTACAATCCAATTTTTTGATAAATTTACTTCTAACCTATTACGATTTTAGTCTTTTTTTTTTTAATTTTTGTTTATTTATATACTTATACAAGTGGGCCCAGGCCCTGTAACAAGTGGATAGTTTTAATTTAACCTCGATAATTATATTGCGATTTTACTTTTATTTCATTGAGATATAATCAGGATGGCTAGGGTTGAAATAAAACATTCAATATCATGAGAAATCATCAAAACGGCGTTTAAAATAGGTCGTTTATTTTAAAAGAAGAATTAAATTAATAACCAACATAATAATCTACCTTGTATTGACACTGCTTGTGGTGTTATATCACCACTTATAAGAATCTAAAGAGCATATCGTGCGACAGTCAGCGAATTCGTGATTTTTTTTTCTCATCTAAATAAACTTGTTAACTGTACCTGTATTAATGCTAGGTAGCGTAAATAATTTCGATGTCTTTATTTTTATTCAGGTATACCTTGTTCTCATATGGAACTAGACAATAGATTCTGTTATTCCCGCTTTGCCCTATATTTTTTAGATATTCACGGCACATCTAAGGTTATTTAATTAGGTATAATTAAAAAACCGCTACCAAAGAAGTTGGTATACATTAGCCTTACGTTGCGGAATTGTTTAAACCGTTTATGTGTACAAGGTGTCCCAATATATGAACCAATTTCTTGAGGATAGACGCTAGATACGTAATTTAGAAAATTTAACTCCATGATAACAAAATATAGAAGATACGTTCAGTTCGCTAAGGCGGTGTTGCGGTGGTGCGGTTGTAGAAATTCTGACGTTTTTTTAAATAATGAACACGATTTCTGATAGATATCACAGCCACACAAAGAAAAAAAGTGGTCTGGCCTGCGGACTAGACCAGTGTATCCTGATGTATTTGGACCCTCTGAAAACCGAATCCAAAGTCGTTTTTCACCCCAAGACCAGATCAGTGTATCCCTATGAGGATATACTGGCATGGCCCGCCGGACACACCATTTTTTTGGGGTTAGGGGTGAAAAACGAGCAAATCTGATAATTCTGACTTAGGATTCAGTTTCAAATACATAAGAATACACTGATATTATATGGTCCGCAGGTCAGACCACTTTTTTTTGTGTGGCTGTGTAATTAGTGTTAATGAATTGACATTAATTAGGCGATCTTAGAGCTTTTGGTACTCGTATGTTGTTTAGAAGTCTAAATACAACATTTTTACCAATTCACAGATCTGCTATATTTTTCTATGGGACAAAACCTGAATTGATTGGGCTGCAATTCATAATAAATTAATTTAACATATTTTTTTCTTCTTCTTATTGGGATGCTTTGCCACATGTATTTTCTTCTAAACAATCGTGTAATCTACAAAATAATACAATTATCCAGTATTTTACTGGAAAATAACCCTTACGCTTGTGACTTTTACGTCAAAGGATCAGTTAGAGGGTGGTTTTTGACAAATAATGAATGAGAACAAAAATATAAAAATGACGTATTTTCCTGACGTTTCGGAAAACGAATATGTTTCCTTTCTCAAAGCGTATTATAAATATTTGTAAGCTGTGTATATTAAATACACAGCTTTAAGAATATATTTGTTATATTCAGTATCCATACATTCAGTATCCATTCAGTATCTATACTGTTTACACATAACTGTTGATATATCTAGTTGATGTTTTATTTTAAACAATGTTGAGTTTGTTAAGTTCTTCTTTTAACATCGGCAGTCAGGTTGTGCAACGGAACAATTCGACACGCATTTATCCTCACTCAATAGTATTATAGCCGATTCTTTAATTTTTCTTTTCTTGCTATCTGTCTCTTTTGTTAACATTTTTGCCGAGTCCCAGTTTATTCTATGCCCGTTCTCCTAAGCGTGTTCGCAAATCTTCCTAATGTAACCCTTGTGCTCACCAATCTAACACTGAATGAGACAGATAGCAAGACAAGAAAAATTAAAGAAGCGGCTGTAATACTATTGAATGAGGATAAATGCGTGTCGAATTGTTAACTAGATGTTTGCACAACCTGGCTACCGACGTTAAAAGAAGAACTTAACAAACTCAACATTGTTTAAAATAAAACTATCAACTAAATATATTAACAGTTCTGTGTAAGCAGTAAGTATCTGTGGATACTGAATATAACAAATATATTCTTAAAGCTGCGTATTTAATGTATTCAGCATACAAACATTTATAATACGCTTTGAGAAAGGAAATAGATTCGCTTTCCGAAACGTCAGCCAAATACGTCATTTTTATATTTTTGTTCTTATTCATTATTTGTCAAAAACCACCCTCTAACTGATCCTTTGACGTAAAAGTCACAGACGAAGAGAAATGTGGCAACATAGCTGATTACTGTCAAATGTAAAGTGTGTCTGTTTCAGAATTTGGACTGTTGTCCTATATCGCGATATTTGCAATGCCTCTAAAACTGTGTTTTCTACCTTCTTCTCAAATAATTCTGAGAATAAAAATAAGAAGCTATTTATAATGGTTTCCAAAAAATAATATTTATAAACATTGTTTGAGAAGGTTCAGTGTGCAAAAACGATAAAAATGTACAGTTTAAACACAAAAGTAATTTGTTTCTTGAGAGTAAAAATTAAAATGAATATTACAGAGAAAACAGCTAATAAAATATATTATCTGCTTGTATTGACGTTTTTAGCGTTTTGACGTTTTTAACCTCTGCACTATAAAAGTCTGAGCTTTATTAAAATCAAATATCATAGTCAAATCGAGAACCGGCAAGTTTTCTTTACTTGCAGTTTCGAATTCGACTTCCATTTTATTACCAATTGGGCAATTGATGAATGTTAAGATCCCGTGAACGCCAGACGTACGTCATTTTATAAAATCTGAAATTTTTTCTACGGAAGTACACTAATACAGGTAAGAACGATTGGCTACTATGAACAGTCGGTCGCGGTGGCTTTGACAGGTAACAGGTAGCAAAGGTGTATAGAATTGCTGCTCAAAATCATAAATCGTAATTTTTGATATTGTTTACGAGATATTATAATAATTCGCGTCCTCCACTGCCAGACACTTTGTATGGTGGCAACCCCTCGCCAGACCTCTTTAAAGTATACAAGATTGTAATTGTACTTAACGTTATTTTATAAAATCTGAATTTTATCTGTTACTTGGGCAACTAGCTACCCCAGATTAAAAAAAAAAACGTCAAAATGAGAAACGGTACATTTTTTGTTGACGCACGGATTTGAGCTCGTCTTGATAATTTTATGAACGTGTTACAGATATGACTCATGCTTCTCTCTCCTATTCTGACTCCGATTTAAAATCAATTGTTAACGTTGCAAAATGCATTTTTCCCCCAAACTCAGCTCTATTACAAAGATAGACTATTAAACTAGCTGTTCGCCAAGTTTCAGCTGTTAATGTTTATTAATAGACAACTTACGAATTTATTAAAAAAAAAATCATCTCGGCTTTTAGTAAGGCTACAGAAAATTTTGGGCTTTTTGAAAATGTGTGAAAAAAAAACCCCAGTAACAAAGATATGAGAACGATATTGCAATATCTTCATTTGTTTAAAAGTTATTAGCAAAAAACTTATCCTCAAAATGTGACACTTTTTCAAACGCCATTTCTAAGTTGAAAAACATAAAATTTAAGTCTCAACAAAAAAAAAATGATGTCCGGATCAACCCATTACGACAACGGGAACTGGGTGAATTTGTATTTTATATTATTTGTGTTTTTAATAAACACATGAAATATCTCTTAAACTGATTAAAATTTTTTGATGAAATTTCAGGGGTAACTTTGGGGTAATAAAAGACAAATTTTGTCAAAATTTCAGGCACTAAAGTGCTTTTGTTAAAGAATGAAAAATATTTGCAAATTGTGAAAATTTTCGCGGTTTTTTGCAATTATTTAAACAAATTTTCAAACGTTTTAAATGATACACCTCTCAAATTAACCGTTTTTCAAAGTTTTAACAGTATCTACACATTGAAAAACCTATCGTTAAAGGTCTTTGAGTTATCTTTAAAAAAGTCGATTTTTTAGAATTTTTCAAAAATAAATTGTTAAATAAACAATGTTCCGGCGGTCAAAAAGTGGATCAAATTCAGGGTCATGTTCGTAATCAATAAAACTATTGTTTAGTCTACGTGGCATCCTGAAACGAATTACAATAAATTTCAGTCTTTTTTTGACTAATTTCACTGGGCTAATATAGATATGTTGTGTTAGGACCCACACATACGCCTCATGAGTTACACCCTGTAGAATGTCAAGAACACTTCCTACAACGACTTCACTATCATCACACCGGAAATACCCTGTTATTTTTTACCGGAAACGACTTAGGCTGCTTGATTCGCATATTATTACATCAACAATTAGCTTGCATTTATTTTGTGGGATACTTTGTTTAGAGAATAGGCAAAATAGCGAAGTAAGTAATTACCGCAATACGAATACTTTTGTGTGTAATGAATTCTCATTGTTTTATAGAACTTTTAGTTCCTAAATATATACATATAATAGAGTTTAAATGCAGGGAAAATTATTGTATTATGTATAAAGAAATAATAGATCTTCCTGGAGTCTACTGCAACATTCATAATAAACACAAATTGCAATCGAAAGTAATATTACCATCCTTTGTATTAAAAATTGATCTGTAACATACAGGGTGTTTAGTTTAATAGTGGAGGAGGCTGGAACATTCGGTGTAACACTGACTTAGTTTCCACAAAGACCAACGTTAGTAGTTTCGCCAACCATCATCAGTTTTAATCATCTTGCGTCGAGTGTAGTGTTCAAATGTTTTGATGTTTGTGAAAGCTACTTCAGATGCAGCGTATAATTTAGGTCATAATAACACTAAAATTGCCTAATTTCTTTCCTAAGATGCTCCCTTTAGGAGCTGTTCGCCCTTGAAGAAGGTTTTTGGTCATAACTTCTGAACTACTGTATCGATTTAATAATAAGACACACAGAAGTATCAGTGATTATGGTACCTTTTGTATCTTGTCTGGGGTGAAACACCTTCTATGTCTTTTACGTTTAAACTTTGATGTAGATACAGTCTTTGAATTAGAGGTGACATTTTTAAATTCCTTAAACGTTTTCTTTAAAATATTCTTTGTTTGGCTACCCGCCTTCGAAAAGAAAAATGAGTTTACTGATAAGGGATCAAAACTGACATCTCCGCTAAACTTTGTTCACAAAAATAGGATACTTATTAGTTTGAGAGGGTACATTTAGAAACATTGTACATTTTTCAACATATAATGAAAAAATTGAGTTTACTTAAGAATAGAGGAATAAAGGATACAGAACACTTCCTTATTTAGTCAGAACAACTAAGACGGTAGACGGTAGGGAAAATTTTATAGTGGAATGTCCAAAAACTTGCAAAATGAATAATGTGTTTTTTAATGAGTTCGTGAAAGTGTATAGAATAATATCCTGAACATAGAAAAGAAAGTGAAAAAAATGTTTCTCATCAATTTTTTCAAAATTTTGAAATTAGTCAGGGTAGCAAAAATAAAAATACAGGTAGATAGACCACGTGTTTATGAACAAAAAATGTTCTAATAAAATTCATCGTTAAGGTAGCGGTATTCCTGGAAAAAATAGCGAAGTAACTTTGTCACTCTACGCGGCCAAGCGCACGGTCAAATGTATATTATGGAACCTCTAAAAATTTTTAGCTGTTCTAACGAGTAAAATAAAGCTTTTCTCTTTCTGATAACACATTTTAACATTTTTGTTAGTGAATAAGAGAGGATAAGTAGTGAGTATGGAGGGAAAATATATAATTATGAATATATTTTGAAAAGAACTATTTTACGCAATTTAGAAAAAGACGTTTGATAATAATAGTATAAACAGTATTAATCAGTGGCGGCTGGTGAAATTTCAATATTTTTTTTCTCGTCTGTGGCGCATGGGACCCATACGAAATTTGGGAAATAACATCTAGAGAAACACTTCTCCCCTAAAAAATTTTGAAAAAGCAGTTTGCGAAAAATTTTTTTAAAATTCGGTACTCTTGTTTATTTTTTGTTGTCATATGCATTTGATTTTTCATAAAAATACAACAGTACGTTTTGGAGTTTATGAAGATATTTTCATTTTTAACTGAAATACAATGAACTGAAATTCTGTAATTTACAATTAAACAAATTACAATATTTTAATTCGTTGTATCTCAGTTTTTTTACGAGGGGGGGAAACCCACACGGGCTGCCTATCCCAACTAGGAATAGGTCTGAGTGTCAGGCTACAACTGACTAAAACCCCTCCTCTTAGGGCTCGTCTGTATGGAATACTCCGAATGCACTGCAGCCTCCTGGGCTTATTGTGCTTACCCTGTTTTTTAGTTTTTAGTTTACACTTGTCCATTTTAATATTCCTGTGTCACTGACAAGGTGATACAGGTCTGAAAATGGACGAGTCTTGATGGTTTCCGGGTCTGTTTGTGTTTGCCCGTAGATATTATGCCTTCTGCGGACCAATGCCTCGCAGTCATGTATAATATGTTCTACAGTTTCTGGTACCTTACCGCACAGTCTGCAGTTAAGGTCGCCAGCAAACTTTCCAATTAAATGCAGGTACTTCTTGACGGGAAAGTGTCCCGTCAGAAGACCTGTTATGATTCTCAGCTGAGTCCTGTTCCTTGTGAGCAGTTCTTCAGTTTGTTTTGAACATGGTCCATTGATAAGTGTTTTCCCATGTCGATTTCCTGGAATATTTCTCCAGTAGTGGTTGTGTTTACTCTTGACCCAGTCTTTAATTACCTTTCTGGCTGAGCCTTTTGTGATACCCAGCGCAGGTTCTGGGCCATAGAATATATTCGCTGCTCTTTGTCTAGCAAGTTCGTCAGCTTTCTCGTTGCCCTCTATACTGGTATGTCCCGGCACCCAGAGTAGTCTTACTCTGTTCCGCACACCCAGAATTTTGAGCTCTTCGTGGCAGTCCCAAACCAGTCTGGAAGACACTTTGTTAGAGGTTAGTGCCCCAAGTGCCGCCTGACTGTCTGCTGCGATTGAGACCTGCTGGTTCACGTATCGTCGTTTAACTTTCTCGCGTACACACTCGAGTATAGCCAGAATTTCTGTCTGGAATACAGTGGAGTGCCGTCCAAGGGAGAGACTTATACTCTCTCTCGGCCTCACACCATGTATTCCTGCTCCAGATCCTGATTCCATCCTGGACCCGTCAGTATACCAGACCAGGCCTCTCTGCGTAAAGCATCAGGACCATCAGTTAGTAATGAAAATATTTTCATAAACTCCAAAACGCATTGTTGCATTTTTATGAAAAGTCAAATGCATATGGGAAAAAAGAATAAACAGGAGTCCCTAAACCAGGGGAGGCTACCGATTTTTAAAAAAAATTTTCGCAAACTGCTTTTTCAAAATTTTTTAGGGTCATTAGAGAAGTGCTTCTCTAGATGTTATTTCCCATATTTCGTATGGGTCACATGCGTCACAGACGAGGAAAAAAATATTGAAATTTCACCAGCCGCCACTGGTATTAATTATTTTCTTCATATAAATTTATCTTCACTGTCTATATACAATGGATTCCTTATGGATTCGTTAACATATTGGAAATGTTCCAGAATTTATATTCAAAACTATAGAGAGTTATAAGGATAAGATCGTGAAAATCGCTATTTCTGATCATGACGGGATCGACCATATTTTTGAAAAAGTGTATACAAATAAATGTATTGTAAATAAATTTGTGTTTGATCATTCGAAAAGAATACATTTTTCCATAATAATGATATTTTATTTTTTGCAATGGGTCAAGTTCTCGGCAAGTTACAGCCTTCAATATATACCGGGTAATTTTTTTAGTTGGTACAGCACATTTTCCTTGCTTATTATTAAAGATAGAGTTTTGAAATTTTGCAGGCATACTTAGTGACATTTTTTGCATCTAATGCACTTTTTAAAATTTTTCTGCTGTTTCCCGTCTAACCGGAAGTGACGTCAACTTTCGATTTTCAAATGAAACACTATAGTTTTTCTTTTGGATTTCAAAACTAGATTTTTTTCTGAGTTAGAATATAGAAAAAAGTATTAGTTTAGAGAGGAAAGTTTTTGAGATAATGCGATTTTAAGGTTTCAGGTGTTGAGAAGCACGAAAAATCGAGTTACCTGGAATGATTTTGTGGCAGATTAAAATTGCCGTCAAAACGCGTAGTAGGCGCATGTCAAGTCAATAGAAGTTTGCGTTGTCGTCTTTGAATTTAGAATTTCAGACAATAAAAAATAAACAAAACAATAAACATTTTTATTTCAAACAGTGACAAAAATTTAAACATGAAGCTGCAATAACAAGGAAATTATCACAAATAATTTTCAAATAAGTCACCATTTTGATCTAAACACTTTTTAACTCTTCTTTTGACATTTTCTGTTGTGTTTTCAATAAACTGGGGGTTCATGTTTTGGCAGATTTCACGAACACGTGCTTTAAAAGCCGCTTTTGTTTCGCGTTCGAATTTATAAACATTACCTTTAATGTGACCCCATAAAAAAATCCAATGGATTCTAATCTGGCCATTGCCTTGCATTGTGATGTGGGGCTCCGTCTTGCATAAAATAAATTTTTCTAAGTGCTGCCAAAGGTAAATTATCTAGATAATTTTCTTCCAAGAAAGGCAATATGTTTTGGAAATAAAACGCTGCATTTTGATCATAAACAACAGGTACAATCAGTTGGTTGTTAATAAGCCCAACCCAAACATTGAACTTCCAAACTATCTGAAAGTTTCTGGATTTAGTTAAGTGTAAGTTAACCGTGGACCAGTAGTGTGCGTTATGTCGATTGAAAATGCCGTTATTGGTAAAGCTGGCCTCGTCACTCCAAATTACTTTACGCCAAAACCCCGGATCTTCTAGATTTTTTATCATGAACCATTCGCAGAACGCAGTTCGTCTGGGAAAATGTCCAGGAAGTAGCTTTTGATGTACCGAGTATTTGTAAGGATACTGCCTGTATCGTTTCAGTATTTTCTGGATGGAGGAATATGATATGTCAAATTGCACTTCTATTTGACGAATTGAAATACCTGAATTTTCCGTAACGGCCAATAGAATATTCAATTCATTATCCTCTTGCCTCGTCACGTAGCAAGTTCTGTTTCGTTTCACTTTAAATTGTTCTGATGATCTTAAATTTCTAATTATTTTTTAAAAAAATCGACGATCAAGTCTTCTTTTCTCGGGATATTCTGCAATGAAACTACGTAAATATCTTTGACCATTTTGGTTAAAAATCATAAGGATGTTAAAGAAATCTTCATTTGTATAATCATTTTCTATTTTTTTCACTAAGTTTTTGTGAACTGACGCCAGAAAACTTTGAAATGCTAAATTCAAAGACGACAACGCAAACTTCTATTAACTTGACATGCGCCTACTACGCGTTTTGATGGCAATTTTAATCTGCCACAAAATCATTCCATAGGTAACTCAGTTTTTAGTGCTTCTCAACACCTGAAACCTTAAAATCGCATTATCTCAAAAACTTTTCTCTCTAACCTAATACTTTCCTTAGATATTCTAACTCAGAAAAAAATCCAGTTTTGAAATCCAAAAGAAAAACTATAGTGTTTCGTTTGAAAATCGAAAGTTGACGTCACTTCCGGTTAGACGGGAAACAGCAGAAAAATTTTAAAAAGTGCATTAGATGCAAAAAATGTCACTAAGTATGTCTACAAAATTTCAAAACTCTATCTTCAATCATAAGCGAGGAAAAGTGCTGTACCAACTAAAAAAATCACCCGGTATATTTATCAAAAAAATCATCAAACAGGGAAATAAAAATGATTTGAGATGTACTTTTTTTGAACCCACGTTACTACCACTTAATAAACCATGATTATCATGAAGTGTACATACTTTTTAACAGTTTTCAATGAAGAAAGAAGTATTTTTGAAGGATTTTTATTTTTTTCTATATTTTTCATTACAACGATCGAGTTCTGGCGTGATAATATGTAGGATGGACCATTAATAATATATTTCAAGGGTAGATTCTTTGGAACAAAATATGAGGACATAACCAAACATATGCTTTAGTAAATTGTATTTTTTTCTTTTTGCAATATCTCAACTACCTCTTGACCGATCTCCCAATTTGGTAAGGAAACATTTTTTAAGCTAGGAAACAATAATTTATGTATCTCGTCACGCTAGCCTATGGAGGGCACCTCATGAGCTATACCTGACGATGAATATTTTCTCTATTTTTTTTACGAAACGTCGTGACACTTTTGACCAGAAAATCTCTTGCAGGAGTCATTTCTACGTAAAGAAGGTACACTTGATAGAACTGGATAATTCCAACCGTTTTCAAGAATTCTTTGAAAACAAACTCAATTTAGAAAGGACAAATTGTATTTACTGAAAAGTGTGCTTTGGTGACGTCTTAGTTCTGTCAAAATGTCAAACTAATGAAATTGTACGTAAATGACAGAACTAAGACCTCACCAAAGCACACTTTTCAATAAATACAATTTGTCCTTTTCAAATTGAGTTTATTTTCTAAGAATTCTTGAAATCTATGCGGCAGTTTTCTCGAAAACGATTGGAATTATCAAGTTCTATCAAATATACATTTTTTACGTAGAAATGACACCTGCATAAGATTTTCTAGTCAAGAGTGCCACTACGTTTCGTAAAAAAGAAGGAGAAAAAATATTCATCATCAGGTATAGCTCATGAGGGGCCCTCCACGGGCTAGCGTGATATATTACATAAATTATTGTTTCTTAGCTAAAAAATGTTTCCTTATCAATTTGGGAGAAGATTGGTCAAGAGGTAGTTGAGATATTGCAAAAAAAATCCACATATTTTGGTCCAAAGAATCTACCTTTGAACTATGGCCTATTATTAATGGTACACCCTGTATACGTACGTAAGTATATTTTTCCCATCTAGTCTTTGCCTGTATTGTATCAAAAAAGTATCGAAAATCTACAATTTCCATCTTTTAAATGAACCAACCGCAGTCATACGTATTCAAACGAGCGCACAGTGGGCCAGAATCCGGAAAAGCTGGCCAAAAGTCGAAAAATGGAGTAATGGTTTTGAAAATTTTCACTTGGGGGTTTTTGAGGTCGCTGATTTCGAATTTGGCAACAGTTTTTTCAAGAACAAAATGGCGGCTCCAATATGGCGACAAACATTTAAGAAAAGTTAATAATTTCAATTGAAAATTGGTATTCGGGGGTTTTCGAGGTCGCTGATTACGAATTTCAATTCAAATTTAAAAAATTAAATTAACTAATTATTTTAAATTTAATTTTACATACTTTTAGGCATTTTATAAATTCCAACCAAAAAATTAATAATTTTTCAATAATTATTTTTGACATAACAAAATGCTTTAATTTTTTCAAAAATTGTTTATAACACATAAATATTATAAATTGTTACGTTTAAATGGAATTTTTATGCTAAAACAACACTATAAACCAAAGTTAACGCGCGTCGCTGTATTTTGCATTGTGTCAGAAAAACGATCACAAAAACAATAATGGCTCCTAAAGGCAGCCTATTTTTACATATTTTTTACAAGAATGTTCAACGGACAATTTAAAAAAAATCCATTGAATGAGTGTGAACGAAACATAAGCTTTTTTCTTGATAAAGTAAAAAATGTTTTCTATATTCTGTGAAAAAACGACCTCCTATTGAATGTTAATAATTTTTTATAAATTAGTAATTACGAAATTTCACCTTCGACATTTAATTATGTGGAGGAGAATCCATTTTAATGTATTTTAATGCCACCATTTTCTAAATTTTTACAGCACTTTCTGTAACTACAACAACATGCGTGAAATAAACAGCTCGGTGCGCTGCGTGTAACTGTCACATTCGGAATGAAGTTACAAAGACCTCGGGGGATGTCGGCTTCTAGGGACCGGTTTATATTATACCTGGGGTCATCTACTAAACATTCTGGGACAAAAAAGTCCTAAATTCGAAACTCGACTTTTCGACTTTTGGCCAGCTTTTTCGGACTCTGGCCCACTGTGGAGCGCACGAATGGATCTCGCTGTGAGTAATAAAGTCACTTGACTAATTTTTTCCAGGGATACCATAGCTTTAGCGATAAATTTTGTTAAAATATTTTTTGTTCATAAACACGTGATCTATCCATCTGTATTTTTTATTTTTTCTACTTTGGCTTAATTTCAAAATTTTGAAAAAATTGATAAAAAAAATTTCACTTTTTTTCCAATGTTCTGCTTCCGAGCGAGATGTAGACTTTTCAGAATATTATCTACACACTTTCACGAATTCACTAAAAAAAGAGTTATTGATTATGCAAGTTTTTGGAGGTGAATACCTTTAACGACTGGCTACCTATAAAATTTAAACAGTTTAAATTGCAAAATTAAAATTTTCCTTATTATCTCCGGTCCCAGTAATCTCAAAAATACAAATACCAAATTGTTCGCAATAAAATTTCGAATAATACTATGCCTACAAAATTTAGGAAAAAAAATGATCACCTTCAAGAAATTTTGTTAAAAAATATTAAATAAATTTTCACCCCTGGGTCGCGCGTCGCCCAGTTAATTGAACCTTATTACCTAATATCGAAATTGAAGTTGGTTAAAAATACGTTTGCATTCGTTATTTGTTCCTTTTTACACCGACCTCAATGTCGACATTAGGTAATAAGATTCAGTTAACTGGGCGACGCACAGTGGTCCCAAATTGAGTTTTTTGGTCCAAACATGGGGCTAGAGAGCGAAAATCTTGTCGGAAATGAACGATTTTTTTAAATTAAAGCTTATCGAAATTCCAACAAATCCTGGTAGCCTGAATTACAAAAAAAAATTTTTATTATATTAAGTTAAAGGCAAAAAAATGGCTAGAGAGTGCAATGTCGGAAATGAACATATTTTTTTATAAATTAATAGACTAAGAGCTAGTAAACATTTCGCGTCATTACTCGCGTCATGACTCGAAGTAGGCTAAAAATTTGCCAAAAGGTTGCCATAGGGGTAATGAGTTGCCATCTTGAACGTTTCGACTTGGCGATGGGCAGCAGGGGGTGTAAAACACCAAGTCGTAAAATAGTAGTCGAAATTTTCATTATTGCAAGTTGGTTGAAACTTCGTATTTTGCTTGAATTAAGGTATATGAATAACCAAAAAAATTGTCAGACAAAAATTTCAGGCAGCAGGAGGTGTAAGAACACCCCAAAGTCGTAAAATAGTCGAAAATTTCATTATTGCAAGTTGGCTGAAACTTCGTATTTTGCTTGAATTAAGGTATATGAATAACCATACAAATTGTCAGACAAAAATTTCAGGCAGCAGGGGGTGTAAGAACACCTAAAACATGTAAAAAAACACAAAATCATTGCGCCATAGAAATTGAAATCTCTTTTTGAAATATATGGCGCGCTTAAGGTCACTGGCGCTCGGCTGAGAGGAAAGTTTGCAACGTATATACAAGGTCTGCTGCCCCGAATATTTGTCTGACAATTAAATTACACGGTCAAAAAGGTCACTAGAATAACATTCAATTGTCAAACAGGAGCAAATAATAAAAATTTCACGTAAAAAAATACATGTTTGAGGTGTTCTTACACCGCCTGCTGCCTGAAATTTTTGTCTGACAATTTGTATGGTTATTCATACACCTTAATTCAAGCAAAATACGAAGTTTCAACCAACTTGCAATAATGAAAATTTCGACTACTATTTTACGACTTTGGGGTGTTCTTACACCTCCTGCTGGACATCGCCAAGTCGAAACTTTCGAGTTGGCAACTTATTGCCCCTATGGCAACCTTTTGGCAAATTTTTAGCCTACTTCGAGTAATGAAAGAAAAATGTCCACTAGCTCTTAGACTATAAAGCTTAACGAAACTCCAACAAATCCTCGGAGCCCGAATTTTGAAAAAATATTTCACTTTTTTATTATATTAAGTTAAAGACCAAAAAAAATGATTTTTCCTTTAACTTAATATAGTAAAAAAGGATTTTTTTTAATTCGGGCTCCGGGGATTTGTTGGAATTTCGGTAAGCTTTAATTTAAAAAAATATTTGTTCATTTCCGACAAGATTTGCGCTCTCTAGCAATTTTTTTTTGATCTTTAACTTAATATAATAAAAAAAACATTTTTTTTCAAAATTCGGGCTCCGAGGATTTGTTGGAATTTCGATAAACTTTAATTAAAAAAAAAAAAAACGTTCATTTCCGACAAGATTTGCGCTCTCTAGCCATTTTTTAACCAAAAAACTCAATTTGGGACCACTGTGCAACGTGACGGTTAAATTTCATTTCATAATTTTTAGCGAAATTTTTTGAAAGCGGTTCAATTTTTTTTTCACCCTTTTTAATGCCCTCTTATACACATTAAAATATTAGTCGTTATGACTTTTTAAGCTTTAACATTAAGCTCGTTATCAGAGAATCCTTATACTTATGTATAAAATTTCATATAAATTTGCAATTAACGCAGCCATATTGGATCTTGTATTCTTAACTTTTGGTATCAGATTCGTTGTCAGCTACTTCTAAAACACCTAACTACCAATTTTAATGTAATTCCACTAGAATTTGAATTTTTTATAACAAAATTAAATTATGACCAGCGACTTCGCCATATTCTCGAATATTCTCTACTAAAAAAGTTGTTTCCAGTTTTTGCTCGCCTTATACTAGACGTAACATGATGAAATTAATATGAGACCACCGTCGAGCCATTTGAGAAGATTTCATAGAAATCGTTTAAGCGAATTTATAAGCAATGTTTGAACAAATAAAAAAAAAACATACATGCTGGTCGAATTGAGAACCTCCTCCTTTTTAGTATAAAAAAAATGTAAACTGAGCTGAAGCTAGCCCACAGTTTTTCAAAAATTAAAGTTTATTTTATCCATTATTTAGCATCTCATTAGTAGTTCAGAGCAATTAGACATTAGAAATGAAAATGACGGCTATAATGAATGGATTTGAATGATTTTTCTTTTGTTGGATTTATAATGCTATAAACTAAAAACTTTACCCAATGAAAATTACCACAATTTCGAAAACCCGTAAATTAAAAAAATAAATAAATACAATTTTTAATAATCTCAACGGATACAATTATCGGAATTTTTAAATATTTCTTTTAAGAAAATAATGATTGTTATAGTTTCCGAGGTTGTTTACAAAGACTGTAAAAAAATGAAGCTTTTTAAAATTAATTTGAAGATGGCAGAAGTTCCAAAAGGCGAAATAAATGAAAGAAATGTTAAATAATACAAATACCTACATCAATTTTTTATAGAAAATAATTTATTAACGACTTATGTTAAATAATAATTATTATCAATTTTAATGACATAATTAATTATAATTTTTTATTACAAGTATAATCATGTAAACTAATTGTCTCCGACGTTTTCGTTTTCGATGTCATTCATGAATATCATTGGTGGAGCATTTAAGTAGCTAACTCCTTCACATAGTAAACATGCTATAGAACAGTTTAAGCTACTTTTTTCACATCCACAAGTAGAGCCACGTTTTACATGAACAAAAAATCATTTTCAATACATTTTCAGAAGCTGGTGGTCGGTTCATTGTAACTGGTACTAGTGAGTTATTTTCTTTCTCATTCCCATTCTTTTGGCAACTGATCATGTCCCATCTACAACTGTACTTGTAAAGACACTCTTTATATATTCTGAACTAGCATCGAGTGTAGATATCAAGGTATAGATATCAATGAAGCCAAGTTGACACAGGTATTTTTACTTTACTAACGATTAATATCGAAAATAATTTATACATATTTTCTTAATCTTTAAGAGCACCATATAATGCTAAAATGCAACATCAACTGCATTAAATCAGCTGAAAGATTTCGTCGATCATTGAAAAATGCCCCAATGGATTTAATTTTTGTTGAAAATGTGCCTTTAAAAATTCGCCAAGAAAGGTTCCTTGCAAACAGCAATAACAAAAGCAGATTCACCGAAATGTTAAGGAAGAAACTAGCTGATAACAATATTTTCTCGCGTCGAGCAGAAGGCTATGCTCATACATTAATCATGCATTACGGCAATTAATATTGAATAAGAAAATGTTGTTGCTGAGGATATTGATGTGTTAGTTATATTAACAGCTTTCACATCTCTTCATAGAGAAATATATTTGCTCAAACCAGCAAAAGGCACGGTATCCGCAAAAACTTATTCTAATAAAAGCCTTGAACAAACATTACCAATGTGTAAGAAGCATATTTTGTTTTTACATGCATTAACTGGATGTGATATAACTTCAGCGTTTTATAAAAAGGGTATAAATAAATTTGCTAAATTATTCGAAAATCGTACAGATTTACAAGATGATACACTCAAAGAAAATGATAGGTAAATTCAACCAAAAAGAGCATATGAAATCGCGCCTATCTAGTTTCATAGTTAAATCAATCAGTAAAGAATAGTCATACAACTTTATTTGTTTTCGTAAACAAATAGTAGTTTAATAATCATATCTTCTTGTAACAAATTAAATAGTACAATGACATTTTTTATGTTCACTGACCATTTTCAATTTGGTCTACAATTAAATAGTACAACGACTTTGTTTTTTGTTCACCAACTAATTTTTAGGTTGATCTACACTTTATTGTATGATGAAGTTTTTTTTGGTTAGCCAAAATCTCAGTACCAAAGATTAGAGATCGTTTATAAGATCCATCCAAATATATCGATGATCCCTGAGAGAATTTGAACACTGCAATCATGTTATTAATTTTCTATAAATTCATAAGAGTGCAAGATAATGCATGATGGATTATTGTTAGTGATTTGTATGTGGCGTCATCTGGGAATAATTTCTGTAATAGACTACGTGGTAAGCAAGCAAATTTTATGGTAATTCTTTTAGAACTTCTAGAAGACGACAATAATATTGGTTTGTCCACCAAGTACAATAGTACAGCGAACTAATACTGAGTTAGAATTACAATTCGATAATAGTTAAAAATAAAATATATTATTATCTAGTTTAATTTGACAGAATTCAACAAAATAATAGTCAGACGAACAAAATAATAGTCTTATTCATCTATTTTTTAAGTTAATGTTTGTTTTGTTGTACGACAACTTTTTATTAATTAAAATAACAATCACCTCTTGTTTAAAAATACCATCAATATAGTTTGGTTTAACAAAATTAACGATATTGTTAGTTAACCATTTTTTTTTGTTGAATTTACCCATACTATTTCTTTGAGTGTACTATTATCTTTACTGATAAAAATGCTGACGTCTCTAATATTTCACGATTGGGTATTATACGCATTTTAGCATTATATGGTGCTTCTGAAAATCAAGAAAATATAAATCATTTTCGATACCAATCGTTTCTTAAAGCTGCGAGTAAAAATACCTGTGTCAACTTGGCTCCATTGATATCTACACTCGATGCTAGATCATATAAAAAGAGTGTATTTACAATACAGTTTTGGATGGAACATGATAAGTTGCCAAAAGAATGGGGATAAAAAAAAGATAATTCACTAGTACCAGTTACAATGAACCAACCACCAGTTTCTGAAAATTTATTGAAAATGAATTTTTATTCATGTAAAACTGGGTGTGGCTCTGCTTGTGTATGTAGAAAAAGTGGTTTAAATTATTCTATAGCATACTATCTGAAGGAGTTAGTTGCTTAAGTGCTCCACCAATGAAAATTTATAATTATTTATGTCATTAAAATTTATAATAGTTATTATTTAGCATAAGTTGTTAATAAATTATTTTCTATAAAAAAATGATATTTTGTATTATTTAACGTTTCTTTCATATATTTTGCCTTTCGGAGCTTCTGCCATCTTCAAATTAATTTTAAAAAGCTTCTTTGTTTAAAAAAATCATTTATAAACAACCTCGAAAATTATAACAATCAGTATTTTCTTAAAAGAAATATTTAAAAATTCCGATAATTCTGTTTTTCGTTGAAGTTTCTAAAATCTTTTTTTTAATTTAGGGATTTTCGAAATTGATGTAATTTTCAATGGGTAAACTTTTTAGTTTATGGCGGTAGAAATCCCACAAAAAAAAAATCATTCAAATTCATTCATTATAGCTGGGTTCCGAGGTATAAACCTTATTGCACCGGACTATAGCGCCACTAGCGCTATAAATAAGAGAATAATGCCTTTCCTAAAACATTATTTACTTGTTTTCTTCGCAGTTTATAATCTTGATGTAAAGTATCAAACAGTATGCGTGGTTCATGTTCAGTGTGATGAAATTATTTTTTTTTGAACAAAAATTATTCAAAGACAGCACGAAATGTTAGTTTCATAGTAAGAAATTCTATAGAATTTAACATAAAGCATACACAATCACAACATTGCGTACAATGGAAGAGTCAGTTATGTAACTGAAAAACTATTATAAACTATAGTATAGTTATGAATTCCATTGTTTCCTTTATAAAAACTTACAAAACGTTTTGTCATACGATATACGTATTAATATAAGTTTGACATATCACATTATAACCTAGTTGTGTAACATTATATACATGGTATGCGTTTTGTATCAGACGTAAATAATAATTAGGATGAGCAAACAACAAAATAATTATAAGCGATTCGTAAATGGTAGTTGCTGCTTGTGAAATTTAAGGGGGCGTACTAAAATGTTTTAAAGATAGTTTTACTTGGAGCGCATGGGCTCCAAGAGAAATATTTTCAGAGATGGATCGAGGAAACTTTTCATATTTGATAAAAGTCTGTAAAAGTCATGTAAATAATACAATTGTATGCACCTATTTTGGTATCAAAATGAAGCTGGCATCATCACGAATCAGATTTCACCATAAAATAGGCTATCAATATATCCAATGGAAAGTTCCCAGGAAGTTTTCCTTCTAACTTCCCATTGGTATATTGATAGGCTATTTTATGGTGAAATCTGACTTTTACAAATTTTGTTAAATGTGGAAAGTTTCCTCGACCCATCTATGATATTTTTGATTCGCCTTTAGACATGATTATTACTAAATACTAAATATAGACAAAAATCTGGTATGACGACACAACAGTGTATTTCTATATAAGAGTTATTTTAAAAATTGGCACACCATAAGGTAATTATCTCGTTCGAAATTGTTCCCTTCATAAAACAAGATATTCAAAAACAATTTGGTTTATCTGAGGCGCATCTTTCGAGCCGTCAAAATTACGGTGATATTTTTAAAATTAAATAATTTCATTTCCACCGACTTTTATTAAATTTCATAAAGTACCTCGAGGAGTTGATAAGTCATAGACAAACAGACAGACCGACAAATAGGCACATTTTTTACCTCTCTCGCTAACCGAAGGGAAATAATCACTATTCCAGATTTCTCCAAATTTTCAGATTACGTAGATTGCGAAAATTAAGTTTTTTTAACTTCGTCAGACTGTCTGTTTTCTGTCGGTCTGGTGCCTGTTTGTCTCTTGGCGCTATATCTACAAAATTATTTGATGGAGACAAATAATATTTGATAGGTATTTGGCTCTATTGTTGAAGAAAAAGGGACATATGTTTAGTGTAAAATATACAGAGTGCATACCCAAAAAAATAATTAATTAAAAAATGTAACGTAAGACAATCATATTTGGCATGTAATTAATACAACTGTTAAGGAAAAAATCCATACCAACACCTCGATATTCCAAGAAATACGTCCCTAAAGCATCGTATTCTCTCAAATTCTCTTTCTCAACTCTTTTGGTCACTCAGTCGGAGAT